>CM034153.1:226708279-228015779 GCA_019776745.2 Taxus chinensis
CACTACAAAATGATAGAATAGGTGATGATTTATCCTAAAGTGTATATCACAAAGCCTGGAATATTGTCGCATGAGGACATGTCGCTTGGAGAATGTAAGGTCCATTTTATTGGTAAATGCTCGGTAGTTGAGTATGGACCGAGGAACTAAAGTGCATCATAGGGTAGTGAGCGCAGCGTGCATAGAAGATAATGTAATGTATATAGTAATGATAAAATACGACCATAGTGATGAAGTAGAATATGTAAAAATGTGGTGGTGTAAATAATGTGATGGTAGTAGGTGTAGAATGTATAAAATATGTAATATGTAATATGTGCATGATAGGTGCAGATACATGATAGATATATGTAGTGATAAAATGTAAAGCTATGACCCAAATGGAGTAATGTAACATAGACATAACGTGTAGAATGGATGTTACAAGACATAGTTATAATGATGTAGGGGTTATGCGTGGATGACATAGTAATGTATGTGGTAGTGTATGATGTATGGTATAGTAAACTGTAGAATATAGGGATGAAATGTAAGAACTACATGTATAGGTAATGCCCAATAGTATAACATAATGTAAAAACATGTATGAGGTGAAGACTAGTATAATGTATGATGTGACTGAAGTGTGGAAATAACCTCATGGATGTAATGCATAGATGAGAACTAATATAATGTAACATAAGTGTAAAGTGAATGGTGTATGACGCGCGATGTGTGATGAAATGCAATGCATAATGCCTAATGTGCAATGTGTGGGGTTCAATGTAGTGATTAATACCTCAATAGTCAAGTGTGAACCAAAGCATAAGAGTGTGTCATCGGGTAATAACGATGCTATGACATGTGATGATGAAAATGTTTCTAGTTGAAAATGTAAAGATGATAAATGTATAAATAATATGATGATGTTAGAATGGGGTGGGGGAAGTGTATTAGGTGTTATGCCCCCTAAGTGTGTATGCACATAGAAATTAAGCAATGAGTCAAGTACGAGAATCATCTCAAAAGATCGTCATGGTCATTATTGAAAGCCTAGGAGCATGCTTGAGTAATGGTGGTATGGTAGAAAAATGCTACTCAGAGGAATGAAGCAGATACGCATGTAAGGGATGGATATAAGATGAATATCGTGGTGTAGTAAAACATGTGGGTGATGAATATTGAGGCAATGTCATGTGCAAAGGGGAGGACAATCCACGTGAAATAAAGCAAGGTGATGATCGACATTGAGATGTGGTGGTTATCCTCAGAATAGGCCAATTTTGATGTGTAGGACTAATGGAGTGAAGTAGTCGCGCAAAGGAAAATCAAGTAGGTGAACCAGGAGTAGATTTTATTTTGGGCATCATCATAGGAGATGTGTGGGAAAGAGTAGAGGATATAGTAACGACTGTATTAGAGGGTGGTGATAATGGAGGTGAAGGAGGGACACCATTAATGGAAACAAATTTATTGTTGTAAACAAATTTAAGGCACAAGTGGTTTATGGAAATAGTAGGTTGGGATTGACGAATCCAATTAAGGCCAAGAAGCATGTCACATCCCTCGACCGCATGACAAATGAGGAAAGGGACAAGGAGAGTGAGAGGACCAACTGTGACATGTAACTTGACGATACCATAAGGTCTATTAAATGGATACTCATTATTCGATTGAGGATAACTGATAAACCGTAAGAGGGACATGGAACATGCATTAATGGGCTAGGATGGATCAAATTTAGTGTTGTTAATAGAGGTCTAGCCAAGAGATGCGTAAATATGTAAATGATTGGATGTGAACATAGTGTGGTAATTAATGTAGGAGAAATAAATTACTAGTGTTGGAGTGGTAGTGTTAGCAATGAGAAAATCGAGAGGTTCTGGGGGAGAAAAAATTGTTTGACATACATATTTGGAAGATAAATCAGTTTGTTTGGTATCATGTTTTAGTAATGGGTTGTTAAAAATATGGAGCTTATGGTAATCATTTATAGAGGTGGATGTTGGAGATTCCAAAAGCTCGATGTGACCATTTTCAAGTAGATCTTGGATGAGATGTCATCACTGGAAACAATGATCAGTGGAATGGTCGACACATTGGTGATAATCACAGTAAGAATGATAATCAAAGTTATGCCCTTTAGGTCAGGATGGGTCGAGATGTAAAGGTGAAGGTAAAGTAATGAGGTTACTATGGATGAGTTGTGGCAATAAAACTCTTGGTGGTGTACTAAGCTTAGCAAGAGGAAGTCTTTATGGTTGCGGTCGTAGTTCTGTAGTAGTGGAGGCCACACTAATAGTGGTTTGTATATTAATGAATTTAGTTGTAGGTGTTTTGAATAATGGGTTACTTGAAATATGGGTGGAGGAAAAGGGTAGGTCCTAGTATTGAGCTTTCCTACGGAAACAAGTTTAGACTCACAAAGCTTGAGAGCATGAAAAAAGTGATCAAATGAATAAAAAGTTTCAAAGAGTACACTGTCTTGTAGAGGTGGTAATAGACTATGAGTGAAAAAATCTTGAAGTTCATATTCCACAAAGACATTGGTCATCTTGGCTACATTATTCTTGTATTGGAAGACATAATTTGAGAAGTGTTCATTGGAGGATTGTTTAAGCTGGGCTAGTTGGACGTAAGAAAGCGTAGAGCCGATATTGATAGAAATATGCAAGAGAAAGGTGTTAGCCAAATGTGTAAAAGAAACTAATGAATGGACTGGTAGTTCATAGAACCAACACATCGCATAGTCTTACAGATTGCAGAGAAATAACTTAACGAGGATGGTATGATCATATGTGTAATCAAGACATGTGACATGGAAGACACATATATGCTTTTGTGGTCACCATAGCCTTTAAAACTGGGTAATGTTCTTGGTCAACATTAGTGTCCTCACCATAGGACTTCTCACTATTAGTGGTTTCGATTTCATGAAGGAGAGCTTGGTTAGAGGCATCTAAAGGGTTTTCAACTATAGAGGTACGTATCTAAGCTATGGATCTAGAAGTACAATAGAGGAGAGATGGGAGACTACTACGAGTAATGGGCATAAAAGGGGAGAGGGAAAAACCTATGCACACATCGGGTTCACCAAAATGATTAACTAAAATTAAACTAAACTATAAGACAATATAATAATAGTTAATCTAATATAGGAGGACTAAAACGCTATAAAAATGCACTAGAACAAAATGAAATAATTGTATATAATTATACTAAACGAAATAAAACCCTAAGTATGCAAAGATGTAAAAGGAAATGACTTAGTTGATTGTTGGAGACTATCACAAGTTCCTGCAGGCCTGGCTGTAGATTCCAAGAGTAGGAACGATCAATCAGAGGTACCGTAAAGGCCGGATCTAAAGATATAAGGAGATTACAATGCCCAAGAAGGTACTAGGGCACGTCAAGGCACCTTGGTCTCTGAAAAAGCTCAGAATATAATTTTAGCAGTGTCACAAAATACCCTGAAATATTCTCTATTTGAAGCATTGGATCTGCCGAGCTGCGTTAGATGTACGAAATAATGCAAGATGAAGGAATGAACTGCAAAAGAAAAAGAAGTATCAAAACCCCAAAAATAAAAGATGCAGAATGAATGGGTTAGAATGACCTCAGCTACCACAACAGTGGGCTTACTAATATGAGCACTACACTACATTTCAGACCCAAATGTAGTTTTGGTGTGTGTGTGGATTTCATGCCTTAGGTGCTCTTGTGCCAGTCAAACTTTGCAAAATAACAAACAATATCTAAATGTAGAAAATGTAATAGTATGTGTGCATGGAATAAAATAGATATGCTATGTATGTTGATGCAGGTTTCCAAGCCTTGATGCATGGAAGTATGTGGATGCAAGTGATGCAATGGATGCAAATCTAGATGGAGTGATGGGAGTAAGTGATGCTAGGACCATCATTATGGTCTCATAAATTTATATTTACAGGGTTCTCTTCCTCTAATTTCTTAATTAACCCTAGCATGGCTGACTAGGAAAAAGGTAAGGATGAAAAAAGGCTAGAAAGAGCCCAAATAGAGGCGGGAAAGTAAAACAAGGATAAAGGTGCCTCAGGGTGCCTTAGTACAGGCATGGACACCCCGGTTTGGGATAAAATGACATGACATTGATGAAATACTTGGACATGCATAGGTAAATACATGGGATTGATGAAATAAAAGGTAAAAATAAGATGCCTCTTCACTTAATGCATATTTCACTAAATCAGGACATATTCCAGTGAATTGAGACTCCAGTATTTCAAATATTGGAAGAAATAAAGCTCTGTTTTTGTGTATACTGGATTACATTTTTGTCTATACTGGATTCCATTATTACTATTATTGGAATCCATTAGTAGCATTATTGGATTCCAATATTGTCATTATTGGACTTATTCTAGTTCCAATTTTACTATTATTGGATTCCAATCTCGCATTATTGGATTCCAATATAGTTATTATTGCTTTCCAATTTAGCTATTATTGGATTCTAATAGCGCTATTATTGGATTCCAAGTTCACCACTATTGTAATCCAATTTATAAATCCCAATTTTTGGTTTTTAGTTTCACTATTTTAGGATTTATATTTTGTTTATATTTGAATCCCCCACATAAACCAAGTGGCTGCTATCTTACACAAGCCTCAAGGCCACTATCTTCAACAAGCCTAGTGATTGCTAACTTATATGATGAAAGTGCATGCTAGGTGAAATCAGCCTAGCGAGGTCAAAGTTACATCTTTTTATTGGCTGATTTGTACATGTGACTTGATTTTTCTTGTGTTACTAGTTATATTTTTTCCAAATTAGCTGCTATCTTACATAAGCCTTGAGGCCAATATCTTCAACAAGCCTAGTGATTGCTAACTTACATGATGAAAATGCATGCTAGGTGAAATCAGCCTAGCGGGGTCAAAGTTACATCTTTTTATTGGCCGATTTGTACATGTGACTTGATTTTACTTGTGTTATTGGTTACATTTTTTCCAAATTTTTAGTATAAAACTTATAAATGTTGACTTCAATTTTTATAACTAGTGGTACTATACTACACATTACCACTCACAGTCATTGGCTTATACACATTCATTGGCTTCTTTCCCCTATTGATTTCAAAATTTGTATAGCCTAGCGACCACCATGACGTAGTTTTTTTTCTTACATGCTAAAATTCAATTATTGAATCCAATGGGAGGCCAAACGTTGGTGATTGCACTTTAATATACAAGCAAGCACAATTTCAAGTTAGAAAAATCACACTTGGATGTGATAGTGATAGCTCATCATAGTGTAAGAGATTTGTGGCATTGTACATCTATGAAGTGTGATCCCTCTTATGTCGAAGTGCAATCCCTCACACGCAGAAGTGTGATCCCTTGCACGCCGAAGTGTAATGGATCACACATCAAAGTGCGATTCTTTGCATGATGAAGTGTGATACCTCACATGACAAAGTATGAGCATTTTCAAGATGAAGTGTGAGCATTTGCAATTGGAATAGTGGGAATAGGGAATAGATTTCGGGAATAGGTTTACATGGACTAAATCCTATCCAATTTATTATAACCACTATTGTAATCCAATTTATAAATCCTGATTTTTGGATTTTAGTTTCACTATTTTAGGATTTCTAGTTTGTTATTATTTGAATCCCCCACATAAGCCAAACAACTGCTATCTTACATAAGCTTCGCGGCTGCTATCTTCAATAATCCTAGCGGTTGCTAACTTACATGATGAAAGTGCATGCTAGGTGAAATCAGCCTAGTGGGGTCAAAGTTACATTTGCCTTACAGCCACTAAGTTACATTTTCCTTGTGGCCACTAAGTTACATAAGCCTTGTGGTCTCTAAGTTACATAATATCATGATAAGACTAGCGACCACTATCTTACATAAGTGTATAAGCTGTTAACTTACATAAGCTTAGCATCTGCTATCTTACATAAGCGTATAGGTTGTTAACTTACATAAGCCTATTGGCCGCTAATTTACACAATAGTATATTCATCTACGTGAAATAATCCTAGTGGCTGGAAAGTTACACCAGCCTACTGGTAGCAAGTTTCATAAGCCTACCCATTGCTAAGTTACATAAAACTAGCGGCCTCTAAATTACATAAGCCTAGGTGGCACAAAGTTACATCAGTGTAGGGGTTAAATTTGAAGGCCTTTTATACACGTCAATAAATTTTTAGATGACAGTAATTTTACAATATTGCCCTTTAAAAAGTATAAAACAGTAGTTATCGAAATACTTCAAATTTATATTTATTTAATATTTTATGTATATTATATATTGATATAATTTTTATATAAATCTATATAAAAAAATACTGTGATATTGTAAATATGCAAGTTACGTGTGATAAAGTCAACTAATTTTATGCTTTTCCATTCTGTAAATCATAAAGAACAACAAAGAGTTAAGAATTACATTAAACAAGTTATTTTGAGGAAATGGATTTGAAAATGTATTTCCATAGGCAATCAATCCTTCGAGAAAATTACATAAGCATTGATCCCTCGTAAGGGTATTAATTATTTTTCTTGAATTTGTGCAAGGTATTGCTAGAAAACTCCATGATCCCGATTTAGTATTTTAATTTGAACTCCTTTTCATGTTTTTCTTGGACTCAATGCCCAGATGATGCTGTCTATATCAATATTTGATGTGTCCCTTGATTTTTGCCACCATTTCTTTTTCAACAAGCATTCCTCGTACCTTTCTTTTTCTGTATTTCCTTTTCCTATGGGTTCTAAACAGTGTACCCTTATCTTTTGAGTGTTTGTGTGAACAACCTGTATCAGTTTTAGTTCTTCCTTACACATCCATATAGGTACATTATCATCAGCCGGTCTTACTAGTATCATCTGCCCAACATTCACATCCACTACTGAGTTGAATTCCTCTCGAGGTCTATCAAAAATAGGTCCAACATATATATCCTTATTTGAAAGGACATTTTGATAATAGTAGCTACCATGTCAAGACGTGGTGCACCCACTATCTGATCATACATTGCATTATCCTGAACTATTTTTGGCCAAAAATAATCTCTTCTCGTTATGTTATAATTGACAAACACATTCTTTAGGGCATGTAGAAAAGTTTTCCAATATGCAATCTTTGGAACATAGTATGCTTTTCCACCATATGTTGAAAACTTTTACCTGTGTGTGATGTATGCCTGAATTCCTCTTTACATGTCTACCATCTCTTTGGGTTCTATGAAGGGTGCCAATGGAGGATCCACTTCAAGAAAGAAAGGTTTCCCATCCACTGTTTTCTAGGTATCAATTGAGTGTGACCAGACAGAATCCAATATTGATGTTTTGAACTACATAGCGGGCTTGCTATCTTTCACATATAATTTAAAAATCTTTGGTTTGCTGATACCCATGATCTTGTGGTTACCATCTAGCAGGTGTGGTTCCAAAAATTCCTTAAAGTTGTAGAATTCCTCAATAAGGTACAAAGTGAATGTGCTGGACTCCTCTTGGCATGTTTTGTAAGTGTCCATTATTTATGGCAAAGAGAATGTATCCAATTTACACAATGTTGTTGATAATCGACTGAATGTCCCATCTATGTCTTCATGCATGTGACTCACTAGAAGGAAAATCACATACACTGTTGGAAACCATTCTATTTGTCAGCATGGATGCAAACACAAACAATGTGTGATTTTTGTTGTCACTTGTAGCATTATCTAGTTGTAAGTAGAGAGTTGGTGTTTGTTTTATAAATGAACTTGAACAATTGTTTACACTATTAGTTGTATGAGCACCCTCATTTTTCTTCTTGTACTCCTTGCACTTGTCATATGCATCATTTTGCAATAGTTGTTCTTGGTAATTGAAACATGGGAGAAATGTTCTTTCCATATTTTTATGAGATTTGACTGTGATGTTTGACGAAGGCCCAATAGCGAAAGGTCCTCGTTACACTTTTTTAGTATGTAAGCAAAACTTTAACATGCAGGAAGAAATCTCATTGTTAGTTTAGTACCATCTTGACCCACTGAACAAGACATATGTGGGGATATATCAGAATTATTCTCCACCATTTTTCCGATATCAATGCAATAGTTGCAACAATGTTTGAAATTTGTTTTTGTTTTCCTATATTTCCATTTACTACCCTCCTCTCACCATTAATCCAAGATTTTCTATATCTTGAATAGGTTATTTTTACTATTCCACAACATCTATACCATGCATTCTGACATACATCCCTTCCACATAACTTCAATTTATCTATACTATGTTATGAAGTTTGACCTTGATCACAACTGATAGCATTTACGGTGAATGTATTAAGTACAAAATTTTTGATGGTAGGTTCATTAATATCTAGAGTTAAATTCCAACTATGATTGAAAGTTCTTAGAGATAGATTGGAGAGATATCCTTCCTTGCAACAAGGTTTTTTATCAACTTCAGAGAAAAATTGTTCTCTTGATTTTTCATCATTTTTTATTGCCTTTGATGTACTAGATTGAGTATAATTTAACTTTTGGAATTTGCAGGCATTGTAAGGTCTTTTTTATCAAGTTTTCATTACTACTACATATGGAGGACTCATGTTAATTTGGGTATACTAGTTGAGGCAATGGATCTTCAAATGCACTCCACATTTCTACTGATAACTCTTATGTATTTCTTTTAGCCTTATTTTCATAATGAAACCATCTTGATGGGTCAATTGGTTGGCATGCATTTGGATGAGATATCCTTATGATATGGAGAAACCCTTGCAAAATGGTGTAATTAATTTATCAACATGCACCCCAAATGTATTTCCATCTAATTTTGTAAAGTGCACCATGTCTCATTCACAAACATTTGTAATTGTTGCTTCTGTAAAAAAATTGTGTTCTTTTGAACAAAAATGTATCAACTTGGCATTAACCCCCTTGAAATTCAAATTGAAGTCATTTTTTGATGTGGTGGTTGTTTCTTGGAGTTCAGAATTTCCATTCACACGAAGTGTAGTTATTGTTTCTAGATAAACTATGTTTTTGATTTCTCAGGAAACTTCGCTATTGCATTGTAGACTTGGATAACAATCATTTCATTTAGTTATAATATTCTTCACAAAAACAAAAAAAATGCATGGGTCCCAACACCACTCCCGAAATCACTTGTTGTTCTTGTACCAAGGATATAAACCCTTCAGTTATGTCACCTTATTTATGAGGACATTTATGTTTTAGAACCATGTAGGTTTTAGAAAATTCATCCCTGTCTTTAGGAGTTGTGAAACAATGGCTATCACTATTAGAATTCAAACCCTCATCCCCATTAAATGTATCCTCTGAGTCACTGCTCATGATGTTTTGAGTGCCATCACCCCCACATTTGAAACATTAGAAATCACATGCTTAATCATTTGCTTCCTTTCTCATGGGATAAAGTATCCTTTTTTTTCAATTTCTGCTAGGATTTTACAATCATCAATTGTGTATGACAATATCACTCTGCCATTTAATACAATACTTATTGTGACAATGAATAAGCTAGACCCCACATCTCTACAATGGAGTGTATATTTAGATGGATAAACTAGTCTGTCCACAACTTTCACCCTTTGGATAATAAATCCACATGTGCTCCATATTAAAAAAACATAGTTCATTTTCAACTGTATCCACAAATAAAAAGAGAAAATTAGTACTAAGGACACTTAAATCTTTAACATTAGTATGGAGAATTGAAATCACAATGAGAAAATAAAAATATACATCTTATATGAACATATTTAAAACCTAATTGAATCCAAATATTTAAACATATAACAAATTGTATTACACCCTTAGATCCCGTTGTTGTGTGTATAATTTTATCCATAAAACACATAGTGTAGGGGAAAGATTAAGATTTTTATAATGCACACATTTTATTTTGTGCATTTAAATTTTGTTGAAAAAGTATTTCTAAGGGATTTCAAATAGGTACTTTTTCAGTACAAAGAAAATTAATACTGGCCCTTGCTTGTGAAGAAAATCACCTTTTGGGACAGTTGATGTGTCACCTTTTTATTGGTTGATTTGTACATGTGACTTGATTTTACTTGTGTTATTCGCTACCTTTTTTCTAAATTTTTAATTTAAAAGTTATAAATGTTGACATCGATTTTTACAACTGGTGGTACTATACTACACATTACCACTCATAATCATTGGCTTATGCAATATCATTGGCTTCTTTCCCCTATGGCTTTCAAAAGTTGCATAGCCTAGCAACCAGTGTGACGTAGTTTTTTTTTCTTACACACTAAAATTCAAATATTGACTCCAATGGGAGGCAATAAGTTGGTGATCACACTTCAATGTGCAAGCAAACATAATTTCAAGTTTTCTATTAACATTTGTATTTAATGTTAATCAGAACTCTATTAATTTTTGTATTTCATGCAATAAAATGGAAAAATGTATACTCATTTCGAAGGTGAAAACACCAAAAACAAGGAGTACATATACAAATGGGGGAAGAATAGAGTTACAAAAAATTAAAAGAGGTAAAGCATTGTTATTTTATTTTGAATAATTTCATTTTATACACCCATTTCACAGTGATTATAAATATTGCATTTGTTAGTAGGTAATTAACCAATTTTCAACCACATGTTTTGATTCTGTGAATTTATAGAGCGCATGACCCCTTGTATATTTATTTTTGGAAAATGAAAAATGAAAAATGAAAAATGAAAAATGAAATTAAGTTTAGATAAAAGATATTTCATTTATGACTGTTTATAGTAACTAATATATTTTCAGGACATGGAAATATCACAATTTTCCTTGTTTTCACGTTTCCAATCCCAAATTTTAAAATCAACTCTAAGAAACTATGCAGACAATATATGGTTTTTTAAACATAAATAAACAACTGACGTGTAAAGGATTTTTGTGTGCAAAAATTAGATGGAAATAGTTTCTCAAATTTGCAAGAGAATACGAGTGGAGCATAGATATTGGGTCCTTACATTCCACATTCAAAAATCGATGTAAATTCTCCATATATTGTTGATGATTCAAAATTATGAGTAACATTTTCAATAACCCATGCACATGAAAGATATAGAAATAATGAGGAGATGATGAAAGAATAAAAAGAAGAGCCATGGTCAAAATCTGATGTGAAAACATTTATTTCAAAATATGAAGAGGTTTACAAACATTTAAACCATGGAAAACTCAGGAAGAAACATTGAGATAATATAGCAGATGCTTTGAATCAAGTTTGTGGAAAAACAATCACTGGGATGCAATGCAAATACAAGATGAATAGGTTGAAGAAAAACCTGAAGAAGGAGAAATAACTACACAACATTGGAAACACATTCGACATGGACTTTCTATGAAGATATAGATCACATTACATAGAAAACAAACAATGTTATTGGTTTTAAAGGAAAAGAGAGGGTTAACATAACCACTTCTACTTCTGAAAAAGGCATGAGAGGGAAATCTGAAATCCATTCTATGAACATTACAAATTTGGAAGGAGTAAAGATAGAAATCCCTTTGAATAAAAATGGAATTCAGAGAAAAGGCATGAAGAGAAAAATAAACTCTTATGTAGATTTGAAAGAGGTAATAGAAAATAACATGCATCTATTGTGTCAGACATTGAAATAAATTGAGTAGGGAAGGATTCAACATGAGCGTGAAAGAATGGAACAAGAGAGGAAGCTAATGGAGAAAATATTGGATGTACAACTTTAATTCGCAAGTATTTTTACCCAGGTAAGTTACAAATTTTTTAACGATAGTAATATAGTATTGCATCATTCATTCCATCTTATAAGATGGTATACATTGTGTAAGAAAAAATATTAGGCATTGGAGTTAGCTAAGACTTATCTATTTTGCATTCTTCCTTTTTTATTTCAGAACAATTCCAATGATCAACATCAAGGGTGCCACCAAGATCATTGACACACACATCTGAAGATACTATTTGTGTAACAAAACAATTTAAAAATGATATTGGTAAACATATATATTTTTGTTGATGGCACTATGATAATTCAATATGTGAGAGATCAATTGAACCACATATCATTGGTAGTATAGTATAAGTATGGAATACTTATATACTCTCTATGTAATTTATAGATGATAATATTGTCAATGAGCATGGTGTTCTTCTATAGATAATTTTGATAATTTTGATAATATTTGTGTGTGGCATATATGGTTAATGTTTGTGAGTGCCATTAAACCGAACAATGTAAAGTTGGTGTGATATTCGAAATATGATAATTCAATATGTGGGACATCAATTGAACCACTTACCATTGGTACTATAGTCAAAGTTATACTTATGGCTACCAATTAATTCAAAGGTGATAATATTGACAATGAGCATGGTGTTCTTTTGATGATATTGTTGTTAATATTGATCATTTTTGTGTGTGGCATATATGGTTAATATTTTGGTTCCATTAAAATGAGTTGGCCATTAATATAACAAAGTAAAGTTCACACGATCATTTATATGTGCGGATAGTCATTGACTATAAATAAAATTAACCACACTATGACTTTTGTAATTCGATGCATTGAAGAAAGTGGCTGGTTGGAAGTGTATAGTTCTATGTACATTTATAGATTGTCATTTATTAGTATATTTCAAGGACACTAAAATTTGTGAAGCTTCTGGCATAAAACATTGATGTAAGGGAAAACTCCGTAAGCATAATAATTCATTGGAAAATCTGATCACGGTTTGGTTGCCAAAATTCTAACCACAATTTGTTTTCATGAAGGCATAAAAAATTGGTATGCATTCTCACCTTTGATCCTTCCAATTTTTTGAGATTTTATGAATGTAGAATTTTTTGTAGAATTTTTCAAACCCTATTTTTTCTACTTCCAGTACTCAAATCGTCTATTCTTTAACGCTCTTTGACAAACACTTCTCAACTGATAGGTTTTGACATCATTTTGTCATTCTTATTTTCGATCCCTAAATGATTTTTTAAATATGTGTGTACCCCGCTTGTGAGTGATGTAAAACATGTTATGGTTTTTTTTTTCACAAGAGGAATGAGAAATGATTCGTAAAATACCTGACATGGACATCTATGATTACTGGAAGTGAACAAAATGGGTGTTGCTGAAAAGGCCAAGGAAAATAGATTTTGTTCAGTTAGGGTTGTTAATCATTTAGGGATTTTGGACCGTTAGACTAGTGTCTGTAGTTTCTATTAAAGGTAATGAATTTTATTTTAAATTAAATTGTAGTAATGAAATAATGATAGTAACTTCTAGTAGATGAAATAGTAATAGTAACACAAAAAATTGTTTTCTTTTTTATAGTAATTGTTTGATTGCATAAGGAAATTGTTGGAAATAATTTTGTAAGAAGACATATATGTGACTTACAAAGAAAAAATGCAAAGAGTTTTCTCTGTGTAGGTTCCTTTTTGAAAAACAGTGAATTGGGGAATTAAAAAACCTATTATTTGAGAAGTTAGGCTAAAAAGGATTTTGAAGAATGCTTCACTTAATTGATAGTTCTAGAAATACATATACAACATTTAGAGAGTAAAATTAAAGGCCCTGGTTGTTTTAGTTAAATTAGCTATTGATATATCAACACTAAAAATTATAAGATGTCATGGATTTTCTTTCTTAATGTGACAATAAGCATATGTTGAAATAGGGAGATGTGTTATCATGGAAAATTATGATGTTTAATGACAAGGGAGATTATACATAAGGTTTGGAGTTTGTATTTTCATATTAACACTACAAAGAGCGTGTGTTCATTATATTTATTAAAATTATACCATGTCCTTTGAGACTTAATTTACTAACTAATTATAGATCACCATCACTTTTGAGATTTCATTTATAATTAAAATGTGGAATTTTTATATTCCTTTCAATAACTTATAGTAAATAGTATGAGAACTAGTTAAGGCTTGATCCCTCACGAGGGTATCTAGTGTAGCACTTGGCTCAAACAAATTCTTCGAATAAACTAATGAGAGCTAAGCAATGCATGAACCCTGAAGAAAACATGTAATGCAACTCTTTTCTCAGTTCAATAATAGATGTCATGTGAATGATGCCTGGCGAACAAAAAGTTCAAAATATTTTTCTGATGTTGATCATAGTGACCGCTAAGCTTGTAAATTTTTTGTTGTGGCTGACCTTAAAGACCACTAGGAACATAATTTCGAATGTGTTGACTACTCATTGTGACATTTAATGACCTGGGAGATTATACAATTATAATTAATTACAAGAGATGTCCATTGAAAGGTGTTTTTCGTAACACTAAGTTATAAATATTTTTATCCAGGAAAATTTTATGAACTGCTAAGATTTATATGTTTTCTTGTACATTAGTATTTTTCTTGTTAATGATGCCTAGTAACCACTAAGCTATATGTATATCCTTGTGGCTGATTGTAATAATAGGAAGGATAAAAAGCACATATTTATTTGTTAATGATTCTTATACACTGTTAGGATCCAAAAAATATGTTGTGGCTAAGCCTATCGACTGCTAGGATAAGAAATACTTATATCTATACCCCTCAGTAGTGTTTGGATTGGCATTCTTTTGGTAATTGCAATAACTGTTGTGCTTTGAAATAAGCCTAGATACAAAGAAGGTCTAAATAGTTCATTATGGCTGAACTTAGAAACTGTTAAGATCAACACTACATATTTATTAACCCCCCACAAGTTCAAATATTGTAGAAATTTTTCTCATTCTAATAATAGTTGTCCTGTGAATAATCCTAGATACGAGAAAAATCACAAGATATCATTGTTGATGAATGTAGCGACCACTAGGTTCTGAACTACATAAGCCTTAAAGCCTCATGAGTGCTTATATTGACAGAATTCACTCATTTCATTAATTTTTTTACTAGAGTGATGCCTATTGAATTCCATGGTTAAAAATACGTATATCTTGACCCCTCAGTGGTGCATGTACAATAGTGCTTCGGTCATTCCATTAATAGTAAGTATGTGAATGCATGTACAACAATTTTCTCAAGTCAATAATAGATGTCCATTGAATGGTGTTTAGCTAACACTAAGCGAGGTGGATGTTATTGATCGTTAAGCTATATATATTTTCTTGTTAATGCATTAGTAATTTTCCTGTTAATGATTCCCATTGACTGCTAAGTTATTGTATATCATTGTAACTGATCATAGTAAAAATACGTTATGAAGTACGTATTTGTTTGTTAATGATTCTTATAAACTGTTAAGCTCTAAAAAATATGTTTTCTGTTGAACCTAACGATTGTTAGGATAAGAAATACTTATGTCTGTACCCCTCAGTAGTGTAAGGATTGGCATTCTATTTCTCATCGCAATAATAGTTGGGCTTTGAAATAATCCTAGATACGAATGAATCTTAAAATAATTTGTTTTGGCTAAACATAACGAGCACTAAGATCAACACTACGTATATCTTGACACTCCACCCATTCAAATATTGGAGAAATTTTTCTTATTATAATAATAGTTTTCGTGTGGATAATACAAATATGATCGCCAATCTCTAAATATTTCATTGTGGCTGAACATAGCGATCGCTAGGATCTGAACTATGTAATTCCTTACAATCCTTAAGAGTGCTTGTATTGAAAAAATTATAGATATACACAATGTGGATGGTTTTCATATAATGGATAATCCTTCCAAAATATGTTGTGTGTGAATTGTCAAGAACAATTTTGCATAGTTTCTGAACTTAGCGATCCATGATTGAATAGATAATGAATATAATGGAAAATGTTAATGATAGGAGCCCTTGCTAATCTAGACCATGAAACATTATTCCTTTCAACTAGTAATAAAGCTTAGTAGTTGCTAAGCATTTTTTTTGGGAAGAGAAAGTCTTGATCCATCAATTGGAAAGTAGTGCAATAATTGGATCCACCAGGTAATGAAATTATCGTAGTGGCTCGTAATCTAGACAATTATTTTTTATTCAATAATTATTTTGAAATTAAGAAATTATAGTTTCACTAGGATTTTTCTTTGATATGAATGAATATGGCTTATAATTTGTAAAGATATATTTTACATGAAATATATAAGTCTTTATCATCTTGTTGGAATGTACTGCTACAATTGGGTCTGACATGTGAAGTCTACCCAATATGATATAAGTACTATCATTGAAAAACAATATCGGTGCAAACATGAACATATAGCACTTACAATGACAATTGGTAATCATAGGAGTGTAGTGGGTCCACTAATATTGATCATTTTTTGTTATTATATAGCTATTTTCAAATAAATAAAATGCTGAGCCTAGTGGCCACTGTGTTATTCCTTACAATTAGTGCAACTTGTGAGAACATTGTAAGGCTTCATCCCTCCCAAGGGTTTGTAGTGTAGAACTTGGGTTTTTTCAGGAATAGTCAAGCCAATATGATAAAGTTATAGTCATTGAAAAACTATATTGATTCAAAAGTGTAGAGATAGTGGTTAAAACCACAAGAGGTAATGTCAGGAACCTTGAGGTTGATAGGCTAGACAATGATTTGCTAATTTATCTCTCTTTTTAAATTAAGAACAAAAAAATCCTAGCGGTGTTTATGTCATTCCTTTCAATTAGTAATGGAGCTTCATGGTCTGAAGCATTTTCTTTGATATGAATGGATGTGAATTACGACATACTCCAATGGTCGAATTTCAAATAAAACTTATAGATCTTTAGGGGGCATATGCTTTTATTTTCCAAATATGTAATGGGACAAAAAAACATTTTTTGTTTAATCCATTATTGTGTTTTGTTTCTCACACACTCTACTCAAAATTTAAAAAATTAAATGTTAATGGCCTTTACGCTAGTCCATTGAATTGGTGTTAATTACCAACAAGTAATGTTAAAAACTATCCATTCATATGTCGACTTAAATCCTCTCTCTCGCTAACATATTTTTTTTCAAACCTTTATTTCATGTGTAAGTCCTTATGCCTAGTGACCACTAAGCTCTAAATATTTAGTAATTTCTGACCCTAACAACCACTAGGATCAACACTTCTATCCTTTATTTGGAAATTATTTTCTAAGCTTACCTAATATTCATAATAAGGGACATATGAATGTTGTTGTAAAATCAATTATGTCATTTATCTCAGTAATTGTTTATGTTGATGATGTATGCAGCGTTTGTGGCCCTTTATTTTTTTAACATTGTGAGAGAGCAGGTAATGACAATGGTAGATAATTATTTATATTCCAACGAGGACGACCGAGTAATAAGAGATATCGTGTTTGATCCAGGTGCCTTACATGATGAATTGCAACATTACTTAGCTTTATATTTTGTAGTTTAGAATGAAAGTGTTAATGTTCATCCTATAGATATAATGGGTATACTGGAAGAGCATGGTCTACGGTTCCGAGACATAAGGGTGATTAAAAGAGCTGCTCTCCATTTAATTTCTGCTAAACCAAAGGTGCTTCCATTTCTATAAGTACTTGCTTCCTACCTACTTCATGCCAAGTCTAAGGATTTGTCATTATTTTCTAAATTAGGGAAAAAGAGAATAGGTTTGTTTGCTGAGAATGCATACAAAATTTATTATAAACTTCTAGAGTTGGACTATTTGTACAACTCAAACATAGTCGAGTCTTGGATGGCAAAAATGAGAGTAAGAGATGTTTTACAGAGTTGGACATTTGACCCATTAGAAAATATGGATGATTCTAAGCTATCCAAAATCCTTATTAACAGGTTTAGACCAGGATTCCACATTGGCATGGAACTCATGAATAGGCTATATCTAAATTCATCAATCTCTGAGGTGGATGTTTCCTAGATCCAGTTACTTTCTTTTATTATTGATAATGCCAAGATTCCCTCCTTAGGTCAGGTGCTAGATGTTTCAATTTAGTGACACAAATAAATAATTTCTTCAACCATGAGAAACCATTTTAAATGGCTTCCTATCTTCTTGATGTTGTCATTGGTGTTCTCAAATGTCCATATTTCTGTCAAATCTGGTCTCCTTTGAGCCCTTTGAGGGTAAATGAGCAATATTCAGATTTGTATGCCCATTGTTTCAAATCACATATTCAAGATATATGCACTTATTTGTATCCTACTCTCTACCAACAATTACATGAAACCACACCACCGAGAATATTTGATTCCATCCTCACTTCCATAAGGCATATGGGAGCCATATTATTCTATCCATAATATACAATTATCATGATCAAGGGGCTCCTTACACCTCCCTTTTATTTTACATATTACATTCCATAAAAATTTGTAGAACAAGAGGTTGCATATCAGATTTGCGATGGTATTTCTTTAAAGTGTAAGGAGAAGAAGCTTAAAACACATCCCTCCTTCCTAGTCTATGTGGGACATATAAATTTTAATAGGTGGCTTGATTTGAAGGATTCCTCGGCCCATAGAAATTCATTTCATCTCCTTGAACACCCTTTAAGGAAATATGACAAAAGGAAAATGGTTTCCCAACACCTTAATTCCCTTAAAGGATATTTAAATATATCGTATGCTCACATGAATGATGATAATGACTGGGTATGGATCACCCAAACACAAGATAATCCTTTTTCAGTAGAATATGAAGGAGTCATGGGTAGTTCCACCTTTGAGAGAAATTATTAAAAAGGAGGCTATGAAGAGAAAGAAATATTTGTATTTAGAACATTCACAACAACCTCGTGCTCCGTTATCACCACTAAATGAATCTCGATCTGAGTTTCAAGAAGTCTTGTCTGAATCAAATTAAGCTCCAAAATTTATCACATATGCCTTATCTTCATCAAGTGAAGAAGAGGAGACTATGAAAATTGAAATTCTAGTGAGTGAAGCCCCAATGCAAGCCTCTCAATATTCTCCCTGGACTTCATAACAAGTGAGAAATGATTGGGTAGAGAAATTCATAATTTCCTACAAAGAACATCTAGATTGGGAGGCACAAGAGGATCCCTTAGTGAACATTGAATTCAATCCAAGAATAGGAACCTCAAAAAGGGTAACTAAAAAGAAGATGTCAACACAACAAGCCATTGTTTGGCATGAAACTTCAGAAGACCTCTTCACTCTTACAAAGAAAAGGAAAGCCAAAGGATCCCAAGTGGTGCAATATGAGGAAGATCCGGAATCCTTGATAAGGGATACAACAGAAGCAACATAGAAGTAGTGAGGGGAATATGAGCTATAGAAATAAAGAGCTTAAAACTCAATTAAAGGCCACAGTTCCTCCTGACACAGTTTTTGATGTAGAAGAGGCATTGCATGGTTTGTACAATAATATAAATAATTACATCCGTGCAAAGGAGAAGGCAGAAGAGTTCTTGGAAAAAAATGAAAAACTCATTACATGAGTGACATCGTTATAGAAAACATTAACACATATGGGGTAGGTCATTGAAAAAGGCATTTGTAAAGACCCTATAATTATGACCATGGACAATATTGGTATATTCCAGACATATGCTAATTATACAAAGAAAAGACTAAGGGAATGGAATGAACAGGTAAGAAAACTTTCTTCTTAGTTTGATGACATTACTTCTAGAGGAAATAATGTTTTCATAGAATCTTTGGTCATGGAAATATTTAAGGAAACCATGCATTGGTTTCTGATGAAGAGTTTGTGACATCGCTTAAGTAATTCATGGTTAATTTTCAAAAGAGAATAGATGAGGTGAATGAGGGAGAAACTTTGCATGTCATTAAGGTTGTTTCCAAAACAAGGGAAAAAATACAAAAAATTGAGAGTGTGAAGGAAATTGCCAAGAAAGAAAGTGATAGTCAAAAGGAGTTGCTTGACAAGTTTGCTGTGCTATATAGAAGCATGATTATGGACATGAAAAAGATAAAAAGAGATTATGATATTTTCAAAAAATATTTTGAGGAGGCACAATAGCAAAATGATAAAATAGGTCCCAAATGAGAGCAAAAAACCCAAGAAGCAACCATGCCCATAGTCTCGTCTCAACAACACCCCGTAGTTAAGCAAGAACCACAGTGAATCTTAAATTGTATTATTTGAGATAGGAAGGAAAACAATTTGATATGTATGACATGTTAATAAATGAATATTTATAATTGATTCAATTATCGTGTATATATTCCAAATTCTATATTTATCTAAATATGTATTTTTTGTTTTGATGATAAATTCCAAATATGTTGTTGGGGCATAAAATAGTGCACATTATGCTCAAATATCCATAATTGAGTATCGATCGCTAAGCTCGCAATATCTTACATGTTTTTTGTTAAATCATAGCGACACCAAATCTTAAAAATATATGTTGAAACTTAAGCTAGTGAACACTAAGCAAAAATATTCATTCTTTGACTCGTTAAATGCTCACAACCTTAAATATGGAAATTTACAATGGTGGTAGTGATTTAGTGGCCTAAGAGTCCAAAATATCCATAGTTGAGTACTGATCTCTAAGCTCAGAAAATGTTTTCAAGGGATAACCTAGCAGCCACTAAGCTTGCAATTTCATACCACCTTAATTTAATTTATGAAATCCTAGCAACCGCTAAGCTCCAAATAATATGTTACGACAATACCTAATAGATGGTAGACTCAAAATATCTTTCTTTATATTGTTAAATCCTAGTGGCCGATATGTTCCAAATATTATGATGTGGTAGTGTCTTAATGGTGTATAACTTCATGATAGCCGATGCCAAGTTAAAAATTTCATTCTTTGTCTTGTTAATTTCTTGAGACACCTAAGCTTGAAATATTCTACTGTGGAAGCAACTAGATCCATTATAGCTCAAAATTTATTAATTTTATTTGTTAAAGCATACCACCAACAACTTGCAAACATTATGAGTATGCATATTCTAGCGGACGCTAGCCTCTTGGAATCTTAATTTAATGTGTTAAATTCTTGTGACTACTATGCCCCAAATATTATGTGTTAAATCCTAATGAACACTAAGCTTAAATTATTACATCGTTGTAAAGGCTAGTGGCTGCTAAGCTCAAATAAATTTCATTTAAAATGTTAAATCCTTTAGAAACCTTTTATTAAATATTATCATGTGGAAGTATGTAGTCAAGCTAATTTCATACTACCTTACTTTAGTTTGTGAAACCCTAGCGCCCGCTAAACTCCAAATAATATGTTGCAACAATACCTAATGGGCATTAGACTTATAATATATTTCTTTATTTTGTGAAACCCTAGCGACTGCTAAGATCCCACTATTATGTTGCGGAAATGCTTAGCAAATTCTAGACTCGCAATATATTTCTTTATTTTGTTAAATCCTAGCGTCTGCTATGTTCCAAATATTACGATGTGGTAGTGTCTTAGTGGTGTATAAATTCATGATATCCATTATTGAGTACTGATCACTAAGCTACAAATATGGTATTGTGTTATACCTTAGCGGTCCCTAAGCTTGCAATATTTGACATGTTTTTAGTTGAATCCTAACGACAACATATATTCATATAATATGTTGATACATAAGATAGCGAACGCCAAGCTAAAAATTTAATTCTTTGTCTTGTTAAATGCTTGAGACATCCAATCTTGAAATATTATATTGTGGAAGCAACTAGATACCATATAGCTCAAAATTTGTTAATTTGATTTGTTAAGGCATACTGCCAACAACTTGCAAACATTATGAGTACGCATACTCTAGCGGACATTAGCCTCCTAGAATCCTCATTTAATATGTTAAATTCTTGTAACCACTATGCCCCAAATATTATGTGTTAAATCCCAACAAATGTTAAGCTTAAATTATTACATCATTGTAAAGGCTAGCGGACGCTAAGCTCAAATCAATTTTATTTAAAATGTTAAACCCTTTATAATTTTTTTTAAAAAATATCATGCTGTGGCAGTACGTAGCAGCCACTAATTTCATACTACCTTACTTTATTTTGTGAAACCCTAGCAACTGCTAAGCTCGAAATAATATGTTGCGGAAATACCTAGCGGACGCTAGGCTTACAATATCTTTCTTTATTTTGTGAAACCCTAGTGATCTCTAAGCTCCAAATGATATGTTGCAGTAATACCTAGCGAATGCTAGACTCACAATATATTTCTTTATTTTTTCAAATCCTAGCGACCACTAGGTTCCAAATTTTATGATGTGGTAGTGTCTTAGCGGCGTATAACTTCACGATACCCGTTATTGAGTACCAATCACTAAGCTACAAATATGGTATTGTGTTATACCCTAATGGCCGCTAAGCTTGCAATATCTTTCTTGTCTTTGTTAAATCCTAGCGACAACTAATATCCAAACAATATGCTGCAACATAACCTAACAGACATTACACTAAAAATATAATTCATTAATATGTTAATTGCCAGTAACCTTAATGAATTAATAGATATGTCGACAATCTATCTTCCGCCAATAATACGTGGCCTACTGATAATATTGATTAAAAATAATTATATCATCGTGACTAACATACATAAATATATAGTGATAAAAATATTTAATATACAAATTTAAATACATAGTGATTAAAATATTTAATATATAAAATTTAGGCATATATATAATATGTTTAACCTTCCATTGCACAAAAAATTATCTTGCAATTGAAAACTTAATATGATTTTATAGTTTTAAACCATTTTGTTAACTTCAAATATATTCTCACAAAGTCAACGCAACAACCATATAAACAATGTACAATGAAATATTTACCTTAGGTTTTTTTCTATCATCATATTAAAAAGAAAAAAGGTAGACGTAACGAATACCAAAAAAATATTTTGAGTCTTGTTAAACATTACAATTTTAAAAACTAGTGATTATGTGATTGGCTATCATTAGTGGGAAAAACAATCCAGAGGGGAACATAGATTGGTGGAAACTTGAAAGTGTTTAAATGAAATAAAAATAGAGCTAAAAATGGATTAAATTTTCTTCGGTTGGGGCACAACAAATTCCTTGTTATCTTAAAGAACAAGATGATGTGAAAAAATGATCAGAAGGAACCGATAAGCAGAGCTGGGCTACGGATCACATTTTCATAGGGCAAAGCAGGGATAGATTGACATGAAAAAGATAGAAACTTGTAATCACAAGGTGGTTTAACCAAATGATCAAAAGAAACCAGTAAGTAGAGCTGGGCTGTGGATCACAATTACTTAGGGAAAAGTAGGGCTGGACTGACATGAAAAAGATAGGAAATTTTAAGCTTATTTATATCAAGGGACCAAATGATTAGCAGGTGGTAAGGACTGGGTCGCAAAGCACATTTTTGTAGGACAAAGAAGGGCTGGAATGACATAAAAAAGACACGATCTGGTTGAAGATAGAACGATCGAACAATCATGCGATAAAAAAGGTGCACCTTTAGTATAGTATACATTTTTGATAAATACCTTATTTAGATATGAGATTATTTCATGCTTGGTAATGCCATTCAATCCACCAAACTAACTATCTGCACTATTTTTCCGTAACCCATTTTGCTACCCCAATGTGTGAGCACCCTTTTTGTTACTGCCTGATTATTCCCTTTTTGTTAATCCATGAATGAGATTATAATTACTTCCTTATTGTTCCCTGGCCAAAATGACCAGAATTCTTCCATTTGGTCCTACAATCTTCAGCTTGCTTGTATTGTTCTATGGTTTCACGAGTTGCTGTTTTACAGGACCGGAAAAACAAAACCCCTAAAAACTAGTTCTCCGGGGTATTTAATATTTTTTTTCGGCCCATTCCACATTATAAATATTGAAAATATAAAAGTGCAAGATATGGAAAGTTGAAAATTAGAGTGGAGGAAATTGTGTTAATATTGAAATTTCAAATTCTCAAAAAATGTGGGGGAATTTGCAATTCAAATTTTAAATTTAGCACTCATTAAGAAAAGTTGCGAGATATTGAAAAAATAAACAATGTTGAAAACAACACCTTTTGTTATTGCCTATAGCTTAAAATAGTTAAAATGTAATAAAGCATATAATATTATTATAAACAGAAGAAATAAAGTGTATGAATGTATAGGCACATTTATTTTTGTTTTTATCAAAATCAACCTAGGCAATGTTAGATGTAGTACGATAATGAAAAATAATTATCCAATTACTCTGTGCCACATGACATGTTTTGAACTTGATAATTAGGAAACATTATATTTGACACAAATTTTGTTATCTCCTATAAATTAAAATAGTTAAAACGTAATAAAACATGTAATATTATAATAAAATAGAAAAAATAAAGTTTATGAATGTATAGGCACATTTATTTTTATTTTTATCAAAATCAACCTAGGGAAATATTAGATGTAGTGCAATAATGAAAAATAATTATCCAATTACTCTGTGCCACATGGCATGTTTTGAACCTGATAATTAGAAAACATTATATTTGACAGATTTATTACGAAATTTATATATAAATAAATGATTATAAAATATTTTGAAACTATATGGAACCGCGATATTATAATATAAATAGCTACTAGTAAAATGAGGACATGTGGCATAAAAATTCTGAAATCCTAGAAAGTGTTTTTGGAATTAAAACAAAAAAAAACACTAGTGTCTCAAAGTTGTAAAGATAATGTTTACAATGACAAGAGGTATTGGTATATTGCTATCAACTGCTAAGCTATATCATGATTTGTTATTATATCGTTATTTCCAAATTAAGTTATAGTTGTGCACGACCATGTAAAGGCTGCCCAAAATGTTACAATTAGAATGTCAAGTGATAATGATAGGAGCCTAGTGGCCACTAAGGTAGACCATTGTTTATTATAATATAGATATTCACAAATTAGAAATTGTTGAGCCTAGTAGACACTATGTTATTCCTTTCAACTAGTAATGGAGCATAGTGGTCACTAAACATTTTCTTTGATATGAATTGAAAGTCTTGATCCCTCTCAATGGAACATATTGCAAAAATTGGCTCCACTAGGTAATGTGCAACCGATTTGATACAATTATAATAATTACAAATTATAATTGATCTAAATATGTAAATATATTGATTACTACGACAAGAGGTAATGAATGGATCCTGACAACCTCTAAGCTACATCATGAGTTGTTAATCAATAGCTACTTGGAAATTGAGAAATTATTAAACCTAGCGGCCACTAAGCTCTTTCTTTGATATGAACGAATATGGATTATAATTTACAAAGATATATCTTAGGAGAAATAAATAATTCTTGAATCCTCTCGATACAATTATAATCAATTAAAAACACTATCAATCTAAAATAGAACATATAGTGATTACAATGACAAATGGTAATGATAGGATCCTAACGCCCACTAAGATAGACCATTGTTTGTTATTATATAATTATTCTCAAAATTAAAACTATTGATCCTAGTCAACGCTATGTTATTCCTTTCAACTAGTAATGAATGATCGCTAAACAGTAGATCACTCTAAACATTATAGGAATTAGTCCACCATGATTTGTTAACATTTATTCAATCATCTATTTTGAAATTAAGAAATTTTCCAACATCTATTTTGAAATTAAGAAATGAGCATAGCGGTCGATACCCTTTTTCAACTCTATTTTGAAATACGAATAAATATGGATTACAATTTTCAAAGATATATCTTAGGAGAAATAAATATAACTAGATGCCTCTTGATGGAATGTAGTGCAACAATTGGGTCCGCCATGTGAATTCTACCCATTATGTTACATTTACAATAAATGAAAAACACTAACGATCCAAAGTTTAACATATAGTGATTACAATGGAAAAAGGTAATGATAGGATCCCAATGTCCGCTAAGATTTACCATTGTTTGTTATTATATATCTATTCTCATATTTATAAACTATAGCACCTATCGGCCATAACGTTATTACTTTGATACGAAGAGAAATTCTTGATCCCTCTAGATGGAAAATAGTGCAACAGTTGGCTCCACCAGGTAATGTGCGGATAATTTGATACAATTATAGTAATTGACAATAATAATCATTCTAAAGTTGTAGATCTAGTGATTGCTACAACTAGAGGAAATAAAAGTATCGTAGTAGCCGCTAAGCTAGACCATGATTTGTTCTTCAATAGTTATTTTGAAATTAAAAAATTGTAGCGGTCGCTAGGCTTTTTCTTTGATACAAACGAATATGGATTATAATTTACAAAGATATATTTTAGGTGAAATATATAAGTCTTTATCCATCTTGTTGAAATGTAGTCCTACAATTGGGTTCGACATGCAAAGTCTAGCCAATACGATATAATTACTATCATTGAAAAAAAAATTGGTCCAAAGCTGAACATATAGTGCTTACAATGACAATTGGTAATCAGAGGAGGTTATTGGTCACTAAACTTGACCATTGTTTGTTATTATATAGCTATTTTAAAATAAATACAGTGTTGAGCCTAGTGGCCACTACGTTATTCTTTTCAACTAGTAATGGAGATTAAATCTTAATGGTCTTTAAGCTAGTCCATTCAATTGGTGTAAATTACCAACAAGTAATGTTAAAAACTATCCATTCATATGTCAACTTAAATACTCTCTCTCTCTCTCTCTCTCTCCCTATCTCGCTAACTTCTATGTTTTCACACATTCCTTTCATACTATCTACACAGTGTGGATGGTTGATAGACAATGAATAATCCTTCAAAAATATGTTGCGTGTTAATTGTCAAAAATAATTTTACATATTTTCTGGAATTAATGTATTGATTCACAAAATACAATTTACAGTAACCAATTGAAGGTTAGATATCATTTTCACTCGAAGGCTAGCGGTAGCTAATGTTTACGTTGATTGTTCACCAATGATAAAAAATGATGTATTATAGAGACTGGTGATCACAAAGGATAATAATTACATTCATTATCATATAATGGGAAAACAATTACTCCATATGTGAAGTAATTATTAGGATATTCTACTCCAATTACAGGTACAATGTCTTCCATTGGTCGCAATACATTCTTGGCAATTCCATTCATTAAAGGCACTGAGTGCATGAAGAAAAGAGACGAGGAATGGTTTGTTGAAATCCATGGCCCTGACAACTACTACAACGACATGTGGTTGTTTTTTGTTATAGATGATGGACACGAGGAAGATGGAATGGTTATATCCTATGTAGTTTTTGATTCGAGTACACTGCATGTTCAAGTCAAACACATTGACTATGAAAATAATAAGTGTCTTATTCTGGATATGGAGTTGTATGTTTCTTTATTTAGGAAACAGGAGATGAAAGCCTCAGATGACAAAGCACAATGTTCCTATTCAATATATGGTTGGGATTTGGGGTTGTTAGTAGATAAAGACAAAACTGGCTGTTCAAATATAGAAGACATTCACAGTAGCATGCTTACAGTACTTAGAAAATCTTATAAAGGTGATATAACCTCTTCCATTTGTCATTTTTTGAATAGAAAAGGTTCTCTTTCACCGCCTAAACATGCCAAGTTGTTTATTATGCTATGGAGAACATATTTGGCTAAATTAGAGCTCCATCCATCCAAATCAAAGTTACATGGGTTGAAAAAGAATTCTAAATCAGCTACATTTCTGAAGAAAGAAACCACTATATTCACGAAAAAAAACCTTCAAATAAAGAGAAGTTTGATTACTTTTTGTTCAATGGTGAATTATTTTCAATTGATGTTTCTGGGTGCCATGTATCACCTCCAGAGTATCAGTATCATCCTGTAGATGATGAGAATGTTGACCTTCTTGTGTAATCCATGTTGATAAATGTTATAGCTACATAGAGGGATGCAATTCTTCTTCCCTTATTAGAGTCTACGAATAATGTTTTGGAGCTCCAAGTATTGAAAGAATTGGAAAGGGATGACGTTAAATTTTATATACTTGATGGCTATCATACAATATGTTCATAAAAAAGATTTTGGGCTCAAATACTTACAAGTCATTACATCAGAGGCTACAGTTTTGAAGGGCTCACATTCTTTTTGCAAAATCAACTAGCGAAGCCATTACTAATATTTACAAACAAAATAATGAACTGAATACAACTTGGATAGAAACCAAGTTTATTGATTTTCTATACAAAGCTAGATCGGTTATGAAATCACTTGGATGTCCTCAATGTCCTGGATTGGCAAAAAAAATAGAGGAGTGGAGGTTAATGTATTTTAATTTAATTTCATTCGTTATTAAATTTTAATCTTCCTTATATTAAAAGATAAAACATATGATTGTCATTTGAATTTAGAACTTAAAGAATTAATGCCTTTTTATTTTCAAAATAGACAACCAAAAATCTATACGACAAATGGAATTTTCTATTATTTCTAGATGATATATGGACTAAATGGACTACAACATTTGAGTTGTTTAGATTTGGTTACCTTTTTTGTTCACATATTAAAGATAATCAGGATAAATTTCAGCCTAATTCATTGGCAAGATTCACATCCAATTCATTCAGGGCCACTAGAGGAATGAATGACGAAAAACTATCAGTACTAACAAATAAAGTACAATCAAGGGATGTATGGTTAATTGGCCCTATTTAGACGAGAATAAAAGGAGAAAAAAAATGAGAGCAAAAGTTCTGAAATATTTTAAAGACAAACATCCAGATATTGATCTATTGACATCTTGTAGTGAATCCAATGTAATTGAAAAATTTAAATTGCATGAATCACACTACCGCTAGTTTTCTATACTATTGGGTGAAGAGAGAAAAGGAAAGAGAAAATATGATTCTCACATAGGGGGAAAAAATCTAAATGAAAATAGGACCATGTGGTGGAATAAGTTCTTCCCGTCGAGGCTCAGACAATATTCAAAAACTATGTGGTGTCAATGGAAGACAATATATTGGAAATGATGGAGGACACAGAAGAATTTACTTGTCAATGTGCATACCCATTCCAACTTTTCTCAACTCTCGCAGCTATTCTTGCCACCAATATTTTCAATATAGAATGTGCTATACTAATTTTTACAATTTTTCTAGCGATATTTCTTCTAAAGTAATAATGGAGATGCTAACAGTTTTTGGAATCGATGTGTTGGATTGTATTATTATTATTCTCATACCAATTGAATACTCAAAAATATTGAGAGAAACAATAAAAAATACATGGAAAAGGTTAAAGAAAGTGAAGAATCGATTCTAGATGGATGCTACAGACTCTACGATAACAACGGGGAATTTTAAAGTTTATGTCTTATGTACACAATAACTGGAGTGCAAAAATGCGACGATAAAAATGATGAAATTTTAGAAGTCACTAGGGATTTAATGGAAAAACTTCCACAACAATTGATAACTACAAAAAAAATTGGGCTAAAAGAAAAAAAAAAACATTTTCCTTGTGAGTGATTAGATGAGTTCTGGTATGATATGTTTGCTTGATGTTGTTTCCAGAATTCTTTAGTATTAGTGATTTACGGCGGAAATGTCACACTGCGTGCATTAGTTGAATCCAATCTATCTGATTTTTTTTATTATTGAGACACATACTTAGGAAATGTTTTTGAAACATTACTATTCTCGTATGAAGAAAGGTTCATACAAAAATACATCTCGAACATGTTACTATGTTAAATGTATTTCAATCACTTGATGCTAAACAACCAAATCAACATGGTGATTGACCTTCAATCATTTTGTAAATATGTTTAATTATCTCTATTTTCAATTGCCATTGTTTTTATTTTTTTGACAATACTCTATGCTCACCAACTTTGACGATAGATGAGGAGAACTTAACCACATCATGCATGAATATGCAATCAAATACTGGTATGTTAGTCATGTGCATTTATAAATAATAACCTCTACTAAGCCCCACAAATTTATAAAAAAAATAATGTTTTATGTAGATGAAAAACAATTGGAGAAAGTAATAGTGGAGTGTGCGGTGGTAACCAACATGAATATGCAGACAGAACCAGGTATGTTAGCCATGCATAATTTTAAACATAACCATTTCTAAGACTCTCAAAGTTATAGAAAATGATATTAGCTAATTCTATAAGCGGAACCATTTTAAAATAAGGAATTACCAAATAACCTATTTCAAAAGTTCATGGTGGCATCCAATGCTACATAGTTTGTAGTTTCTAGGTTGCTGGTTGTTTGCATAAACCATTAATATCGACATAATGATACAAACATTATAATTGTTGTCCACCAATGATGGCATAGCCTAGAAGTCACTAATCCACATCAATATCTTAAAATTTTTGTCCACCAATGGGTGGTTCAACGGATATAAACGAACCCTAGCAACAACTACAATTCATTCAGAAGATAGAACATTTTGATTTGTACTTACCATATTACAACAGAGACCAGTATGCTTTTCAATTATGCTTTCATTTTCCATAACATGCAATCAATTTTAAATTGATTACTATTTTTTGTAATACATCTTACATCAAAACAACCAATAACTAGTAAGGTCCATGCAATCCAAGCCGAAAGCTCAGTCAGTAAGTGGTAGCTACCTAAAGTGCTCATATTGAATTTACCATTTTACCACGTAGTTCACTATTATTTTTCAAATAGGCTTTCATTTTCCATAGCAATGGATATATGAATAATGAATAGATTGATGTTTGTTTGAAACAGGTCTTGCATCAAAGGATCTAGTTGTGGGTAAAGAAGATGCAATCCTACACGCAAAGCCCACCGGTAAGTGGTAGCCACAAGCTAAAATGTTGATTTTTTCCATTGGTTAGAATTGATATGAGACTGATTAAAAAAATTATTTACTTCCTTGTAGTTAGCTACAAGAATTACTTTCTTATTTTAGATTTAGAGGGCTTGCTGTATGAGAAAAACCAACCACCCTCTAGGGATATGTCATTAAAGTTCTGCAAGGAGAGTATCAATGTGTGAGGTGGGACAAAAGAGTTTATAAAGTCATTATCAACAAATTTTGAAATGGGATTGTGGTAAGAAAAACTCACTTTTACAGATGTTGAAAATCTAAAAAAGGCCTTCAATTAAAAATTATCGATTGACTTGAATCTATAACTCACTTGGGGAAAAGAACATTACAATATAGTCGATGGAATTGCAATAAAAGATCTAGAAAAGGTTTGGAGTAGAAACGATGTTTCCTACAATTCAGAAGAAACAATGTGTATTACATTAGGTGCAAAGGGACATCCTCTAGAAAATTTTATGGTTGGAATGAAAAGCAGAGGAGAAAATTTCTCAAAACATAGGTGGTTGATGACCTATTTGTACAAAGACTTATCATTGATAGTGTAAAAGGGATTGAATGTGGTAGAGGGCATCAAATATTTGGAGCATGTAAATGATAAATAAAATTTAGCATTTGAAATGTTATTGTGAGGGTACAAAGTAACATTGTAAATCAAATACATTCATATGTTTTAGTGATGGTTATGTGTAACTATTTAAATTACGGTTGTACAATTATAAGTTGGGAGAATTTAAATTTTCCATGATTATAAGTTCAGAGTGTGAGTGTATAAGTTGCAAATGCGAACTAACAAAAAATCTTTAATGTAATAAATCTTTGAGCAGTTTTTATTAATGAAATATGTATTCCTAAATTAATTCTGAGCATGCTTAAATACTAGTTTTTGCTTTGATATTAGAAAACGTATACCACTTTCCAATGTAATGAAATAAATACAATATGGTATGTAAAGACTCTTCTGTTGAAACATTACTTTCTATTCAAATAAATTCTGCACAAAAAAATATTCCTAGTAGAATAATAACAAATGAGTAACACCCTTAGATTTTACCTTCGTCACCACCTACAACCATTTGATTTTTGATATAACAATATCAAAAGGGACTTGTTTTTAATTTTTTAATTGATTCATCACTCTCAACCATTTGATTTTGGTTTTTTTCATTTGCAGATACAAACACATCCAACATGAAACTGATCATATTTGATATAAATGGTGTTTTGGCACACAACCTCCACAAGGTTGTTTTAGCATTTAAAGATTTTAACAAGTTTGGAGGCATCGATCTCAAAAAATATTTCTGAGACCTAATGTGAAAGAGTTCTTGCAACGGTGCAAAAAAAATTTCAACATAACAATATGGAATCAACGAGAAAGACAAATGTTGATGACATGATGCCTTCATTGCTTCAAAACATTGGCTTAGATGTTGCAAGCTTCAAGTTCATATTTACACAGGAAGATTTCATCGAGACCAAACACTCCACTTATGAAGGTTCTGTGAATCCCAATTTATATCTCAAGAAAATTAACTCCATTTGGTCATGGTTCAATGCATCGCACAACAGTAAAAATACAGTGATTATAGATGACTCTTTAGAGAAAAACAAGTTCAATGATGTTGCGAACTACATAATTGCTGAAACATTTAACATAGATTTTAAGTTAGAAGACACATACTTATTAGACATGTTGTGGCCATTGTTGTAACCATTGAAGGACATCGAAGATGTTTGGGATTATATTAGGTCACAAAAACAATTATACGGAGCCTTTTTATTGGAGATTTATTATGTTTTGTATTGTTGATTTGGAAGCCCGTTTACAGGAATTATGTTACATTATAAATTCAAATTATTCATCAAATGTTTTACTATAATTCAACCTACCTTTAGTAAAGTAATTTCCATTTATTTCATATCTTTATTTAAATAATAAAATATATATGGGATAATTTTACAATTAATTTTAAATAAGTTCATATACATATTTGAATATGAAATTTTTTATGCCATGTCTCTTAGAGTTGATTTTATATATAAATTTAAATATGAAAATATATCTGGTAGGGTTTTACAATTAATTACATTCTCCTACACTGGATCGTTGCCTTCTCTGGTTACAATTCTCTGGTTGTACCGAGGTTCAATCACACCATAATAAATGAAGTAAATATGAGATCTAAGTTTAAATATAAAAATATATCTGGAATGGTTTTACAGTTAATTACATTCTTCTAAATTTAATCATCACCCTCTTTAAGTTTCTTCATAACATCTTAGATAATTCTCTGGTTTCCCCAATGTTCGATCAAACCATAGTAATTGAATCTAGAAGTGTCTCACATCTCGTGAATGTCATCAGCCTAGCGTCCTCTTGGAAAATGTGATTTAAAATATTCAAATTTGCATAGTTTAATCTTAAAAACATATTAAAATAGATAAGAGCATTATTCCAAAGCAATCATTAAGCCTAGTAGCCGCTAGCACTTATAAAACAAAACATGCATCTATTCTATACGGGCTAGCGGCTGCCAGACATTATTTCTTAGATCAATGTTAGATTCCCCATAATCATTAAACATTTTTTCACAAATTCATAAATTTAAATCGTGACAAGATATATTGGACTTAGGAAGGAGAGTTAATGGATTTCAATATTTTGATTTTCAGAATCCAATATATGTGATTTTGGAGTACAGTTAATTCTAATATAGGTGATTTTGGATTCCAATATATGTGATTCTAGATTCCAATATATACAATTTTCGAATCCAATATGTGTGATTTTGGAATCCAATAAGTGTGATTTTGGAGTGCAGATAATTCCAATATTTGACATTTTGGGATCCAAAAATAGCAATATTAGATTCCAATATTGGCTCTATTTTTTAGCTACTAGGACTGGAATAAGTCCCAATTTAGTGAAATAAGCGTTACTTTAGAACCTTCTAAATATTAGTATGAGACCGGGCTAAATAATGCCTAAAGTGCATGATTTTGTGACTACACCACTTAAGATTATGTTCCAATACTCCCCCCTAATGTTAAGTGGAGTTATATGCTAATATTACGTATTTATACAACAAGATTTACAATCCTGAAACCACGATGAGGGTTTTAGGATATAATTTCACTTCTGAAGAATTTATACACCTTCATCATCCTAAATTTACCTTTTTTGTACAAAGGATTTGGAATCCCTGAATCAAAAGTAAATGATTTAAGCAAAGCATGATTTGTGAGATTACGTCTTGTGGTTTCTCATGGATAATCTATAAGCATCTTAGGATCCTTGTATAAAGTAAGGACCTCCTTAATAAAGTGATGCTTTGTTACTAAAATACACAATTAAATTTAGATAAAGAATTTTACTTAGATCATAAAGATCTTACATTTTTTTTATGGAGAATAAGTATAGAAGTGAAAAAAAAACATATTGCCAACCATTATGAGGTGGAATTTTCATGTCCACTCCCCCTCAATAAAAACTCTAAAAGGTGAAAAATTTCTCGAAAATCACAAAACTTCACAACATACAATGGGTTTATGAAGATATTTGTAACTTGATATTTTGAAGGACAAAATCAGAGATCTATATCACCATAGAGAACCTTCTCTCAAATGAAATGTGTATGAATCTCTATATGATTTTTCCACTAATGTTGAATTGGATTTTTTGTGGGATAAATGCTACTATAGCTATATAACAATAGAGGAGTACTCCCTTTAGATTCCATGTGATTTTTTTCTAATAGTTATTTTAGCAACATGGATTCTTTCATTGCTTCCATTGCACTTCTATATTCTACCTCGGAAGAACATATGGAAACTGTTGATTTCTTCTTGATACTCTAAGTAATGGCACATGTACCAACCTTGAAAACATATTTAGTCATATGTTTTCTATTGATTACATTACCATGATGGTTAGAATCGCAATATTCATATAAATAAATGTTATCAGAAGAAGTGTAATGTAAATAAAAATTGATTGTTCCTTTAATATATCATAATATTTTTTTATCCATTTTCTAATGATATTGATATGGTTCCTACATTAATCTGGAAGCAATACCTAGTGCATATGCAATATCAGACTTAGTGATAGTAAGATAGATTAAACTACCTACAAGTTCCCTATAAAGAGTAGGGTTTGCTTTCTCACATGCATGTTTAGGATCTATTTTATTACCAAATTATATGGGAATGGAAATATGTTTACAATCAACCATATTATTGATTTTTTAGTAGATTAGAACCATATCATGCTTTGAGAAATAACTCTACATTTCTAGTTTTGGAAAAATATCCATGCCAAGGATAAAATAATAGGAAGTCATCCTAAATTTATGTGTGATTAATATATAAAGTAAAATATTAGTTGCACCCAGTAGTGTACGTCTCCAATACAAACAAAAAGGGCATCCCCAACTATCATTTGATATGCATATACATTTTTTTTAGCAATCACACTCTAATTCACTATAATAGAACTTATCTAATTCATAAATGCTTTCTATAATGGTTTATTATCCTCAAACGAAAAAAATGATAAATTTATGTAGCATTATAATTTTACATTGATATTACTCTAAAACACACAACAACATGTGGCTATATATCCATTTTATATCTCGTATCAATTTTTACACTTCTCAATAATAATCTTTTAGAAGCATTTTGGTGATGTATTGGGTTCAATAAGGAGTTCTTTTCGCGATCTTCTTAGTCATATTTTATATTTGTAACTCATATAGAATTTCTCTCCTCAATTTATATGAATAAGTTATAAACAATAGACTTCTTTTTAGTGTTTCAAGTGATAGTTCTTGCACTTACATGATATCTTTAAAGTATAATTTCTACCTATAATATCACAAGTATGGTTAACATACACTTATTATATATATTTTCTTTTATTTGGCTTATCCAAACACCAAGTGTTGGAGTATTATAATCATTATAAGGGTATTACCCCTTAGATATGTAACATTAAATGTACTCCATAAATTTAAAACATAATTTAAGTTAATATAACTTATATCAAGGACAATTTATTTCACAATCCATGCTCAATTATAAGTTTTCTCATGTGCTATATTTTTTGAAACACAAGTGGCATCTAATAACCTATTCTAAATTCATACTCAAAAACATATTTAGGCTAACACACACAGAATGTGTTATCATTTTCTCAAATAATCTTCAAATTTAAATATAATAATATGTTATAAGTTATAATAAACATTTTTATTAGATAAAAACATCCAATGTGTTCTATCACTATTTAAAATAAAGACACCATAAGTGTTTTTGCTATTTTAATTTTTAATGGAAATACAATGATTCCATTTTTTAGATATATAAAGTGTAAATAATATAATAAGTTGTGATAAGAGATCATAAGTGAATCTAAAACAAACCAATTTTAATTTACAAATACACATTAGTGATTTTATTGTAAGATTGGAAGCCTTAAGTCCTATCACTGACTCATAAAGGTGCTTGGGTTCCCTAATGGAACCCAGTGATGGATTAAATATTCTTAATACCCTAGGTAGTAACAAAGATAACACTTCATGTAGAATGAATTATAAATTGTGTTGGGGCTTTTCTATTTTTGATATCTTTTGTTGCCCTGACCCCTTTTTCTTTTGCAGTTCTTTTGTGGTTTTGTTGAGACTGAATATTTCCTTAGTATAGAACTGAATGAGGAGGGTATCCACATGTCCCTTCGATGCATTTTGGAGTAGGAAAAAATAATCAGGAGCCCTCGAGAAATGAGCATCGACCATGTGGCTAAAGCATGACAAGGCAACCCAAGCGGGCTTAAAAGTCAACTTAAATGAAAAGGACATGTAGGGCCCCCACGTATCGCCCATGCATGAATTAAAAAGGAAAGATAGAAAAAGAAGTCCCAAATCCATGCAAGATCTCCACGTGTCACACATGTAGCTACCACCACTGAAAGGACCAATCAAAGAAGAGAAGGGCTCATGATTAAGAGAATTGAATGCTATCTTGATCCCCAAAGCATGCAGTTGAGATTTTTCTCCAAAGCTCAAGGATTTCATAGGAAAAAATTAAATGTGGGAGGTGTAAACCTTAATGGAGGCACATTGAAGTAAGAGCCACAAATAGATATAAGATAATGTTCTTGTGTCAAAGAGATGGAGACATAGAGATCGAAAAAGGAAGTTCCAGAAGGTCAGAAAGGAGGAATTTAGGTTCAGTCTATTGTGTTCATTGACCTTAGCAAAGGCTCGGTTGTAAAGAAGTGCTATAATTTGTGCCATTTTGGCCTTATGTACTGTTTTCTATATAAATAAGATATTTTGTTTAGTGCACTGAGAATTTCAAAATATTTTGTGTCCTTTGTTTCTTCCTATTTGCTCTAGTAATAGTTTTGGATGAATGTTTAAATATCTATCGTGCTACATGCCCTTAGATATTTTACATGAATATTTTTTTATTGTGCATATAGTTTCATCTCACCTTTGATGATTTGAAATATCTTTATAATATTTGATCATGCTTAATGATCTTCGACTAACCTAGTAGTTATTTCGATATCTATCTCTATGCTTCTTACTAAAGTTTTGAGGCATCACCTTAGATAATATTTACATACTATTTTGTTTTCTCTCTAACCCTTATCTCAACCTAAATAAGAGAAGAGACAACTGATATAAAACTTGGAGGTTATCTTAGGGGACAAGTCCCACATCTCTAAGATTTCCCATGACTTTGGAAATTCATCTGTAAATAAAAACATCAATAATTTTCTTGGCATGCCCAGTGGGACAAACAATGAAAGCTTGAAATTTCAAATATTGCTAGGTTTGGTGCCTGATGTAGCAATTTATAGCCTTTGGAGGCCCTAAAAATACACATCTGGTGACTTCATTCCAAATATCTATTGGTTTCAATAGTATTGGTGGTTTAATCCTCTCTAGTTCATCCAAAGGATTCAAACAAGGTCGAGAATAAGAGAAGAAGGCGTATTTGAATATCTGTAGTTTTCCCTAGGAAGAGAAAGAAGAGGTAGAAAAATTTGAAGATCTCCATCTCCTCCAAACTAAACTCTTTCAACACCTCCACCTAACAGGACCTTCTTACAATCTACTATATTTCTTAGACCTATCATAATGGCTCATCAACTACCTCCTCCTATGAGACAGTTTGTCTCATAGAATCAAGGAAGTCCACTCATCTTGCCAGTGCATCCAGCGACATGGAATCCCATCCTAAATAATGCAATGAAGGCACTACCTGAGTTTAACAGTGAAAACTTTAAAACCCCAAAGGAATATCTTCAAGATGTTGCAGAGATATGCACAATACATTACATCATGGAGTAAGATGTTGCCTTAAGGTTACTAGCTGCCTCATTTAAGGGAAAAGCTCGTGATTGGTATAGATCCTTAACTCCTAACTCTATTGGCACATAGGATCAATTGAGAAATGTATTTTTCACAAGATTCAATGAAAAGGGAGATATATATTCACTCTTATAGAAACTTATCAATATCAAGAAAGCTTTGCAAGAGCCCATGGCTGATTTCAATACTAGATTCTATTAGAGTAGGTATTTACCTTAGCTCATGTTCACCTAGGTACATTATTTACCTTTATTGTATTTATTCTCACCCATTTATGCGTGTGGATATTTATTTTATCTTATTTAGATATTATCTAGTTGTTAGGTATAGTTATTTCCTTGATCTATGGTATTGACTAGATCCTTGATGTCTAGTTCTCTCATAAATCTATGGACTTAAATATGTTGGTTCAAAAATTTGTCTGGTGGACAGATCTATGGACAGACGAGCCAACAGTGTGCAGGGCATAGCCCCTCTTTGAGTCAGCAAAGTGAAACTGGTTTATTGCTATTCTACCAGCAGGAATCTTATGCAAGTTTCACAATATTCTACCTTCAGGGGTTGGGATCTCATCCCAGTAGAGGTATTTCCAACTGTAAAAGAAGGGAAAGAAACGAGGTGGGGAGATAGGAAAGATCTGAAGGGAGAAAAGAAATGAATTCCAAAGCAGAAAGGTCAGAAGGTCTATGATTTGGGTTGGTAGTAAACAGAGCCGAACCTACTTGCATAGACGAATAAAGAAATACTGATGAATAAATGACAAAAAATTAGAAGTAGATTCAACAGAACAATCATACAAATCTGACATAAGAAAGGTCTGATATAAAACACATGTATTCAGCACAAAGTCTAAATATTGTATTAATATTTGTTTATATTACAAAAAGTTCAAAGTCTTTTCTTCTTACTTCTATTTTTCATCTGAAAAGTATCCACCACTGAATACATGTACCCAAGTATTTATAGAAGAAGAGAAGAAAAGAAGGCAAAAACAAACCAACCACTTAATTACAAAAATATCTTACAAAATATCCTAAAGTCATTTGTTCACTTTTGACAACTTTGTGGATGACATCATCCCATGGTGCAACATGGATGATGTCATCATTTGTGTCAACATACTTTAGATGTTTACAAAGAGAAGGTTGAGAAGAATGAAACTATTCATCGTCGTCCTGCGGCTGAAAGGGGGTATCCTACTTTTACTGCTACTCAGGAGATGTGATGTGGAACTGGGCACAATATTCCACAAACTTACTGATCATGGGCCGAAGTTGATCCTGGGAAGGATCCTTGTGATGATCATTGATAGCCTCGCAAGTTTCCCACTCATCTGTGAGCTTTTCTGGGAGCTTGGAATATTCATTTTCTGCCTCTATCAGGTACCCTATGAAGTCACGACAGGCCAGCAGGTTGTTGATGGATTCGGCGTCAAAAGTGACTTCTGGTCCCAGCCCTTGCAAAATGATCTCCTTGAAGATCCGAATGGTTTAATCAACCTTTCTTAAGGCAAAAGAAGGAGTGAGCAAGCCCGGAGACATTCTCAGGACAATTTGCTCCATTTGATGCATTGCATCCAGGGCTTCCTCCTTGATTTTGTCAATCTTTTCTAAGACAAACTCCAACTGATCGACCCGGTAATCCAGAGTAGAAAGGATTTTGTTGAGGGCTCTGGGGTGACCGAAGACGCTGAACTTGACCAGATCTTCGACTGAACAATCGAACATTTTCTGAAAGGTCTCATGTTGCATCCTGGCATGGTCCAGCTCTTTAGAGATGGGTCTTGCTATCGCCTGGAGCTCTTTGTTCACCCGAATGATATTCTGATACAATCTGGTGAACTTGGCTATTATTCCCTCACTTTCTTTGAGGATTTGGATCCTCTAGGCTGAAACTGCCATACCCTGCTCACCAATTTTGGCGTATTCATTTATCTTATCCTAGCTCAGAGGCTCAAGAGTTTTGGTGGCAGTTGTAGGAGGTGCATTGCCCATTTTCTGCAAGGCGTGGAGAAGATGTTTATTTTGCTCCTTTAACAGCCTCTTTTCTTCCTTTGCTTCCTGGAGCTTCTTGCAAAGGGCGTCAACTATAAATAGGGCCTCTCCCTAAAGGATTTCTGAAGATGTCCCCATTGTGACTTGGGTCACTGTATAATTTGTTGAAGATAGATATTTTTTATCCTTTAAAGGATTGGGATACGCTATCTCCATTACTCTGTCTCCTGACACACTCTGAGAGAAGTGGGTTATAGGATTTTGCTTCTTGGCCCCCTTTGATGGGATGACGGAGAAGTCCATCGGTGCGATGGGAACTTTCCTCTTTTGTTGGCTCAGGTGCTGAGAGATCCATGCTGGACTTATGGGAGAGGGACCAGAAGTAGAAAAGGGAGCAGCTGCAGTAGTAGAGGGAAAGTGCGTTGAGACACTTGGAGGCGGCATTGAGAGGGAGGCTGAGAAAGTGCTCACGGGAGGAAGAGATACTGCAGGGGAGGTAGACATGGGAATGGAAGGGAGCTGAGAGATGAGGGAAGAAATAGTGGGGGACAGCTCCATGAGAGAAGAGAAGATGGATGACGAGGAAGGGGGAATAGTAGAAGATGGGGGAGAGGATATGACCAAAGGAATGGTCGCTTGGGTCACTCGAGGAGGGGAAGGAGGGGAGGGAGAAAGGATAGAAGGGACCTCAACAGTTGTAGTAGTGGCAACATCCTGAGTGGACGTGCCCATCGGAACATCTTCGGCCACTTCTTTCTCTAGAGAAGCCAGAGTTACAACTTGTTCTCGTGCGGCAGAAGGGGGACTCTCAGGAGCCTTTTCTTGGGCAGAGCTTGACTCGCCCTCTTTGTCTTTACCTCTCCCCTTTGGTAGATGTTTTCACCTGGAAGGTGCGTTGCCCAATGGAGATGTGGTGAAATAAACCTCGAGGTAGATGAGGCCATTCATCCTGCACCAGTGTTCTATTCTCTGTAAAGTTTCTTTAATCCTTTCTTCAATGGTTTGGGGCACTTTAGTTCTGTTAATTACAGCAAACAGCTAGTTGTCCCCATCCGTGTCAAGATATACCTGATCAACTTCTTGATCAGTAGTTTGATAACCCTTTGGGATAATGGCCACACCATACTGAATGATTTCAGCCAAAGCCAAGTGGGAGTGATCTTTCCTTCTGAGCTTGACCTCATGATACAGGTCGATATAAATATCCTCGATCTGCGGAATGTGGATTGGATCGAGTTTGGCCCTGGGAAGGCAATTCCTTGGGTCAAAAGTGGGCCTAGCCAGGAAGTTGTGCTTTAGATTGAGCAGTTCCAGCTCTGCAAACATCTCCCGGGCTTTGTGGTGGGAAAGACAAGTGTACCTGCCCAGTGTGAGGGGGAAAGGAGTCCCACCATTCTTTCTCTTCAAGCACTTTTCGTGGTAGGTTATGAGTTGTCTGGATAGCTCCAACAGGATCATCTTGGGGCCGGCATATCTTGGCAATTTGGTGGGTTCCCCCAAGAAGTTGGCTGCCCTTAGATAGGTGAAGGTGGGAAATTGCATGAATAAAGCCCCCCACTTCTCCGTTGCTACAACAATGTTCTCGGTCGTATGATCGCGAGTCATATTTGGCCTCAAAAGGTAGATGATGCCGTAGAAGAAAGCGTCGTTGATCTTTGTAAACTGTGAAATACTATTTTCTAGCTTTAGCTCTGGGTAGTATTCATATATTTTCACTTGGGGCCAAACCCCGCATCACATCAATGCTGGATAATCCCTCTCCAAGGCTGCAGTATAAACTACGTAGGAGTTCATGTAGAACCTCCCTGTTGTGGTGAGTTGTTGGAGATGCTCAGATATAGTGCTGCTTATGATCTCTGCCCACTCGAAGCGTTGATCTGACACGTTCTTGTTCATTGTCTCCAGGTACCTAAGCATCCATTTATGAAAGTAGTGGGCATTAGGAAGCCCAAATACTCTGCTTAGGAACATGATGATATCACTTAGTTCCTCGAAGAAATCACTGCGATGAATGACCTGTGGCCATTTGGTTACCACCTTCTTGTTTTTCAGGTATACCTCATTCATCAATTACATACACTGGTCTTCATTGTCCTCCCAAGCCTTGGTGTAGTCTTCTTGGCTTACGGCCACAAAGTACCGGTGGTGAGGAATGCCAAGCATAATTTCGAAGTGCCGGGCAGTGAGGTTGATCACTACCTCACCCTTCTCATTTTGGACACACCTCGTGTCTTTGTTGTAGCAGCGGGCCACTACCATCATGAATTCGTTATTTACTGCACTGACTGGGATCCCCCCAGAAAAATGTAGGCCACTGCCTACCAGTTTTTCCATCCAGGGACTTCTTGTGACCCTCCTGGTTCTAGCCCAGAAATCTTCCATATCAATGTGACCGAGCTCAGAGTCTCTTATATCCAGGTCACATTCTGCCTGGGATTCGGGCATCTTGACCCTCTAATATTTATACTTCATCTCTTCCTTCGTAAGCTTGGCTTTACCCTTGGACTTGGTTGGTCTCTTGCTTGATATAGACATATGTAGTTCTGAACTCAGTTGCTGATCTGCAAGAAGGAGAAGTGAAACCCAACGCAGAAGAGTCATGTTAGCTATTTGATCTCCCATTAAAGCATTGACAGAAGGAAGAGTTAGCAATTTTAAAGCATTAGGGCGTAGGGTGCATGAACACTGCAGACTGCAGGGATAAATAGTATGACACATAGAAAAAGGGTGTTACAAGGGAAAAATCAGCGCCAAAGGGTGCAAGGCGCATGGATACTGCACATGACATTTTTTTTGTTGCAAGCGGAAGTGCGCCTGTGCCATTTATATGCATTTTATACCAGGCACAGATAATTTTCATGTTGCATGAGGGCAAGATGTGCCAAAGGGTGCATATTTAGTGTGTGTAACATTGTCTTTGTGTGCACAACAAGGGAACTTGGCGCGGTGCATGAAAGGTTTGCATGAAATTGTGTTACGGTAACAGGGGATGCGCCTACGCCATTTAAAGCAGTTTTATACTTGGCGCAAGTAAAGTTGGCATTGCATGGGTGCAGGGTGCACCAAATGGCACAGGTTTATTCTTTGTTACATAGGAGTTCAGCGTGCCATGAGGGCATATGGCTTTCAGGTGTTGCAAGTGAGTTCGGTGTGCCATTGGCGTGACTGCGCTTCATGTTGCAAGGGTGGCGATTGGGCCAAAGGGTAGAAAATGCAGTTTACCAACTTTTAAGTCTTGTTTCTTCTCTGGAGGGGTTTGCATGGGTTTTAAGCCTCTTTTGCAGGGTTTCTTGGATAGTGAAGAGGGCATATTAAGGACATCCAAGTGATTTTTCTGAGGTAGAGTCCTCCTTACCAGCAGATTTGGAAAGAGGGGGGAGAGCATGAGAGAAGGTCAATAAGAACAGCAGGAGAGGGTTTTTTATAGAAACATGCCTCCTACTACACAAAAAAATAACCAATAGTAAAAAACATAAGAGGAAAAGGACCACCTACCCGGATTAAATATAACGTGAGAAATGAAGTGGGGTCCACGAACGCGATACGAGGACGACAGGCGTGCTGACAGGTGCAGAGGAATAAAATCTATCATGTGTGTTTTTAATTGTGAAAGTGACAGGGTGAATACGCCTATATATAGGCAAAGGTGTAATAAATGCGCCAACCACTTTTTGAAGAGGCGCATCAAAACACTTGTCGACACTTCAAACCTTGCGCCCTTTGGCACAGCAAAATACGTGTTAACATGTTATTATGTGCACCTTTGGTGCACCAAAACATGGCACAACAAAAATTTTGTTGACACGAAGGTTCATGCAAGAAAGGCACAACATGGGGAGGCGAACCAAAATGTGTGTCGACACTTCGAAGGGTGCGCCAAAGGAAATGAAGGGGGCGCAAAGATACTCTGTGCTGCACAGACAAAAGGTGCGCCCAACCAAAAAAAACCAAAAATGGCTAAGTTCGGAAAACCAGATTTCTTGGGGAAGGACTTTGCAACGTTCCAAACACAAGGGTTCCCTGATGAGGGACCAGAACAAAATTTCCATTGGGTTACCTGCGAAATTGCCCTTGTCAATTTTACGGGATAAAAAAATATTTCTTTGATGACTAGTTCTTTCCATGATTTATGGCTTGATCTACGACCTTGAATGGTTCTTAGATTGTTATTCCTTGCCTATATAATCAAGGCCCATTATCATTGTATTTCATTGAGTTCCATAATAATATATGATATTGCTGCTCATTTGTTTGCAAAGGTTTTATGTAAAGTTATTTTGGAAAATTTCTTTCATCTTATAGATTTTGGTGTTTGATTAGCATCTGTGTTCTTGGCTTGGTACGATATGGTTATCATTCCTTTTAGATTCCATAAGACATGACAAAGGATTCTAGCCCTAACTAGGCCACCTACAAGTATGGCTATTGTATTTTATATAAATTCTCTAAACTCAGATATCTCCTTCACGATTAAGTCATTAGGAGGTGATTATTTTCCACAAGAATATGATATTGTAGTCCAGGATGAGAATAATTTGATAGATGCTAGTAAGCTTTACCCAAAGATCCCCTTGCTAGTATATCCTGAGATAGCTCCCCTTCCTCAGGCACAGAATTCAAGCTCTGCCCAAAATCCTATGTCCATGTATAGCTACCCATCCTCTCAAAGAGCCACTACCCATACAACAACATCATTATCTTCTTCAGAGATGGAGGAAGTAAAAAATATCCTTAGGAGTTTCTCTAATGAGATAGTTAATCTTAAGAGTTGTTAAAGTGCATACCCAAGAAAAAATTATCAAGGCTACCAAGGGGGTAGGCCTGCCTATCCTATGTAATATCAAATTTCTTAGAGACCACCTCTGACACATCCGTCTAACCATAATGTTCCATTATTGACACCACTCCAGATGTTCCCACCTAATAGTGGGAGAGAGATGATTCTAGGACATAATAATTTGGTAGAAGATCCCAATGCTTGGTGCTTCCCTTGCAATACCCATCATATGCAAAAATATTCCCCCCAAGGGAATATTAAACAAAAGGTAGTAGAACAAATAGTGAGAGAAGGGTATGAGTCCAACACCTTCGGACCTTACCAGTCCCTGGGAACTCAAAATGAGGCCTTTGTTGTGTAAATGTAGGGGATGTCCCTAGAACAAGAAGTTGAGATTGTGCCCGAACATGTAATTTTCCCTTGGATCGAAGGAGAATAATTTGTATTAAAAAATGGCACATCCACATCTAAGAATCCAATACAGTTAGATTACAAAAATTTCTCTAAGAGGAAGATGATAGAAGCCATGATCCATGTCCCTGCAACAAAAAATGAAGCAAGGAAACATTCTCCAATATTCACTGCCCTTGTGCCCACAGCTAGACAAGAGACTCCAACATCCACTCAGAATAAAGGTACCTTCCATCTAGCAAATTAGAGGATGAAATACCAACAAGTCTCCAAAGCGCAACCACTTGGGCCAATGAACATAGTTGAGCAATTTAAAAGGGCACTAGCCAATGTATCCTTGTGGGATATCTTGGGCATTCCAGAGTAAAAGGAATTGATTTAAGAAGTGTTGAAATATAACGGTGGCCCGACTAAGACCAAGAAGGGGAAAGAGAAACTTGAAATGACTCAATTTCAAGTGGAGTCAGTGATGATGAGCCAAAAAGGAGAAGTAAGTAAACTGAGACCACAACCCTTCTTCATGACTCTTATAATTGGCAAGAAATTGTTACATAACTCCATGATTTAATTTTGTTCAAGCACTAAGGTGATGCCCAAAGTAATTATAGATGGCTTGGTAAATAAATATAGGCCCCTGAAGAGAGGAGTCATGAAAATAGATGGAAAATCAGTTCAAACAATTGGTGTTATTAGAGGTCTCCCATTACAACTCTACTCCTACCCGAACATAACCGTTTTGTAGGATATAGTGGTAATCGATGTTTTTCCAGTCTTTGGGCTGTTTCTATCTCATGATTTCATGACTAAAATTATAGGCTATATGTCCCTTGATTGGTCTCATCTAATTTTGCAGACTAAGTATGGATTTAAAATGAAGGTTCTATTAGAACCTCTCACTAAGGAACATATATCGAATCAAGTAGCCTTAGGTTTTGAAGCCTCACATGCCATGATCACTCGAGAAGAAGATTCATATATAGATGAAGGTGAAAATCAAAATGGAAACTATTTAGTTGACCTATCACTCGGAGACCCCTTTCAAAATTTTGACTCCACAATGTTAGGTACTTATGTGATCATTGATGAGAATCCCAACATTCCAAAGATTATGAGGGAAGATAGTAAAAATGAAAAGAATCTCATGAAAAATGTGGACTCTACATTTCGATGGAGCCAAAAGTAGGAATGACTCGGGAGCCAGAATATGTTTATATTCACCAAGTGAAAGGAAGATACTCTGGGTCTTTCACTTCCACTTCACTTGCACCAGCAGTGAAGAAGAATATGAGGCTTTAGTTCATGGTTTGACATTGACACACAACGAGGGTGTATAACAATTGAGAGTATTTGGGGACTCTCAATTAGTAATGACTCAACTTAGAAACACATCCACAAAAAATAATCCAAGAATGAGGTCCTATCATCATAGAGTATGGGATATTATTGAAGACTTTGAGGCCTTTAATATTACGGCTATCCCTTAGAAAAAAAAAAAAGTAGATAGAATGGCCCAAATTTGATCACAATTCGACCCAACCAAGGATCTATTGGAAAACAAGAATGCGGTGAAACTGATCATCCACTCATCCATATATGATATTGTGGATTAATGGAAAGTATTCAAAAGAGACCAACATATATTACTCTTCTTACAACAATTTGAAGAGTTTACATACCAGCTCAAACCCATAATTGAAGAAGCATACAAATATAAAGTCATCTAACTCAAAATGAACAAGCTTACAAAGGGATTGATAATGTTGGAAAATATCTTTGACTCTGATGATGCTAATACAGATAGGAGGAAGTTCGTGGTAGTCAAGGAAGACTATGCTAAGCTAGAAGTAGCCCATGGGAAGAAGTTAAAGGTAGGGAAATTGGTCACTCATAAAGAAAGAGAAAGACTTGTGGCTCTATGCCATAAGTATGATAAGGTAGTATTTTGGACTTATGATGACCTACATGGTTATAAAAAGGATATCATCCAACATACTATTGATTTAGAAGAAGGGAAAACACCTGTGTGTCATAATCAAAGAAATGTAAATCCAAAGATAGAATCTCTCATGGCCGAAGATCTCAAGAAGCTCCTAGAGGAAAAAATAATCTTTCCAATCAAGGATTCTACATGGGTGTCCAATTTGTGTTGGTAAGGAAGAAAAATGGTGAGATCAAACTTTGCATGGATTTCAGAGATCTAAATAAAGTATCCCTTAAGGATCACAACCCTTTACCTTCCATTGAATAGATAATACAAATAGTAACAGGTTCAAAAATATTCTCTCTACTTGATGGTTTTTTGGGTTACAATCAAATATGGACCGTGAAGGTAGACCAACATAAAAAAACCTTTACAATAAAGTGGGGAACCTTTGCATATGCGAATATGTCATTCAGGCTCACCAATGTCAGGTCAAATTTTCAAAGAGCCATGGATGCTGCATTTAGAGAGCTGATTAACAAGGTAATCCTGATACACATGGATGACCTCATGGTGTTTACCAAAACAACAGAGGATCATTTCAATGCCCTAGAAGCTGTATCCAAGAAGTGTCAGGAATTTAGAATCTCTCTAAATTTGAAGAAGCGTGTTTTTGGAGTATCACTAGGAAAACTCCTAGGACACATTTTCTCAAAAAATAGAATCTCGATTGATCTAGAAAGAGACGAGGCCATTTTGGAATTATCTCTACATGTTAATAAGAAGGCAATAAAATATTTCCTAGGAAAGATTAACTTTGTCAGCATATTCATTTCAGTTTTTTCTGGAATGATCCAACTGATCACACTAATGCTAAAAAATAATTTAAACTTTAAATAGACCACTGAAGGTCATCAAACCTTCAAAGAAATCAAAAGAGAAATTACATCGGCTCTGGTTATACACAACCCAGGATTCTCCAAATATTTCATCATGTATGTGTATGAGAGTGAGCATAATGTAGCATCCATGCTGACACAGAAAGGAGAGTCACATGGAGAGGAGCATCCGGTCACTTTCTTTTAAAAAACTCTCCATGATTATGAGACAAGGTATAAATTTGTGGAGAGACAGGCTTATTCCATTGTTAAAGGTCTAAAGAAATTAAGAAAACTTGTTACCAATAAAAATATCATGGTTATGGTCGCACGCTCCAGTGTCAATAATACACCACAGAAGGTGAGATAACTGATAAAAGGGCTAACTGGATCACTAAAATCTTAGAGTATGATTTGAAAATAAAGCACACAAAGTTGGTACGAGGAAAAGGTTTATGCCAATATCTTGCGCAAGATCCAATGACCCAAATAAATGAAGAATCTGAAATGGTGCTCCATATCCAAGAAGATGAATCTAAAAGTTACGTATCGGATAGGATGCATTTCATGTAGACGAGTGAGTATCTAAGTCACCTACCTCTTAAAAATAAAAGATATTACTGACAGCAGGGATCCAAATTTATCATAATTGATAATATCCTTTTCAAAAGGAACTTTGATGGGATCCTACTCAGATGCCTAGAAAAGAAGGAAACTGAAATGGTCTTATATGAGTTACATCATAGAATTGCAGGAGGTTACTTCTCATACAAAACCACCACCATAAAGGTCCTATAAGAAGGATAGTTTTGGCCCAACTCGTTTACAAATTGCTATACGATGATGATTAGGTGATTTTTATTCCAATTCTACACGTGATTTTACTGGAATACCACATTACCTCTTAACCCTATTCTAATTAAGGAACCATTCGCACACTAGGGTCTATATTTCATCAGAATGGTTAATCTAGTTTTAAGCACGGGTCACAGGTGGATTCTCACAACTGTTGATTATTTCACCTGATGGATGGAGGCAGTCCCACTGAAATAAGCCACAAAGAATATGATCCTGGAACTCCTCCGTGATATCACTACAGGCTTCAGACCCCCTCACACAATCATATAAGATAATGCTAAGGATTTTCTAGATGCCAAGGTGTTCGACTTTGCAATGACACATGTAATCTATTTAAAGAAATCTTCCAACTGTTACCCACATGGTAACAGTTTGGCAAATTCGACCAACAAAAATTTGATTAGACTTATAAAACGAATGGGGGATGAACATAGGAGATCATGGAATGAGCATGTCAAAACAACCTTATGGGCTGATTTGATCACAATCAAAAATATCCTGAAGGCCTCACCATATGAATTGGTCTGTGGTAAAAGTGCATTAATGCCTATCACCGTGGAGGTCCCAACCTTATAGTTTTTGAAACAAATTGAGGTTTTTAGAACATGGAGTGATGCAGGTAAGACTTGCAGAGCTGGTACAACTTCAAGAAAAATGGGAGGTAGCCCAATAATCCATTATCAACCTATTAGGGAGTGGAGCCTATTTTTGGTCTTCTTGAATCAGTGTTGAAGTGCTAGAGCTTGAACGGTTAAGTTTGGAGACTTCAAGAGCATTATACAGTCATCTACTATGATGTTGCTGTACAGCTGCTGTGCCGTTACTGTTAATATGCTGTTAACATGCTGTTAATTGGCTGTTAACATTAGGACAATTTTTTCAGCCATGGGAAGTTGAAAGATTGCGACTTTCAAACTTCTAGGGTTAGCTTTAGGACTTCTTAAAAGGATTGTAATCCTATAAATAGAGGTGTTAGGGTATCTTGAAGATATCTTGAGTGTTCAATAGGTCTTGAGTCTTAATGATCAAGAGGTGATCAAGAGTGATCAAGGTTAAGCAATTGGGTGTCAATTATGGTTTAGATGTGGTTTAACATCTTTGGAATTTTGTTGTGAGTTCATAACTGAGAGAAGACTGTGGGAGTTGTTTTAATCTTGTTGATGATAAAATTTGAGAAATTTCTTGGTGGATGTAGCCCACATTGGGTGAACCATGTTAAATCTTGTCTTGTCTTCTTTTGTGCATTATTTATTTATGCTGTTATATTTCTTAAAGTATAACTCTGCTATATAGTTTCCTACTGCTGTGGTTTGAGGAATTGTTTCCACATATTTTTTCTCTAATTCCAAACACAACTGTCAATAGGTTGTCAAGACTTGGTTTGTTCATAAGACTTAAGAACCTGAATTCCGAGTCAGAACTTTGGTTTTGAAGTGGGACATAAGAGCTGCCAAGCTTGGAAATCATGGAAAATTTGACCCCCTCTAGACAGGGCCGATTAAAATTAGTGCATGCAAACAACACAATGCCTTCAAACTCAAGACTATGGAAGGTGAGCCCTTGGCAATTCCGATGAATGGGATCCTCCTTAAGCCTTTCTAATGATTCTTTTGAGTATTGTAAAGTATCTATCATATGTATAGTCCCTTCCTTTGTCTCTTGCTTTATTTTACAATGTCACCCCTTCAAATAAGTGTCTTTGGACACATGTCTCCTGCGGAGGCCACTTTTTCCCCTTTTTGGATTTTGTGAGCAAGTATACCTTCCTAATTTTCACCAAAGTAAATGATCCAACATCATTTGGAATACTTAATGAGAAGGATCAGAGAATTAATAAAAAATCTCTTGGGAAACAAGAAATTCGGTAGTAAGGCTCATATAAGAAAACTTCCATTATATGATGTGAGCCAATGTTTACAAGAGCCTTTACTTCATGTGAGATGAGGAGGATATTTAAAGTAGGTTATGGAGTCATGAAGGCTTCATTTATAAGCGCTAAGAGTCTCTTGCCCAAGTTCCTGAATCCCTAATTCAAAAAGTTAGAGCCTTCTTCAGTTTTAAGAAAGTCATGGCAGCTTTTGAATTTTTACCATAGCCAAAATCATATGTAGAGAAACCTTTTCTACATCACTCTCTTCAACTAAAGATGAGATTCCAAGATAAGGGAACTGTTATCCAAAATAAGCCCCTTGCTTATTTTTGACTTTCTTTCATTCCTTCCTTCCTTGTGCCTCAGTCATTTTTTTTTACTTTTTAGGTACTCAAAATTATCTGGAAATGGCTTCATCAGATAGAGGATTTTCTCACCTTTCTAGAAAGGTAAAATTTTCCTTCTAACTCCTTGTATTTTGCAAGTTATGGCTCGGCGAAGTTTTTGAGGGAAAATTTCCTTGGGAAGGTCTGCAACAAATAGGAATGTGCCACGTGGCAGGGCGGGTCAACGGAGGTAAGTTGGAAAAATTGACAAAGAGTGGGTGGGGCACACCCATGGGCCCATGGAGGAAAATAAATGGCTTGAGGCCCACGCATAATGAGGAGGTGCCATGTGGCGGCGGAGGTTAGACCGACGGGGGTAAGTTGAAAAAGTGGTCAAAAATGGCACAAAGGAAATTTTTTGCCCAGAATCGCACATTGAAAGAGAGTGTGCCACATGTCCATGAGGGCAGTAGGAGTTAGAGGGGTGGAGTAAATTTTGGCTTTTTTCCAAAATAGTAAAGGGTGCAAAGAAAAATCTTGGCCCGAAAGCCCGCGGTGGAGGAAAATTTTTTTGTAAAGGGCTCGCGGACCAACTGGAGGATGACACGTGTCCAGTCGTGGTAGAGGTTGGAGGTGCAGAAGGATTTGGTGAAATTTTCCAAAGTATTCAAAATGGAGCAAAGGAAATTTTTTTCCCACGGGCACACAGAGGAAAGAAAGTTGATTAAGGCCTGCGTTAAATCAAAGTGTGCCACGTGGCAGCGGAGTGGCGGGGCGTGGAGAAATTTTGGAATTTTTTCCAAAATTCAAAAAGGTAAAATGGCCATTTGAACTTGTAGATGAATGAGGAAGTGCCACGTGGTAGTGGAGTGGTGGGGTGCAGAGATTTTTGGGAAATTTTTCCCAAATTCAAAAAAGGGGAAAAATTTTAGGTTTCGCCCCACCGACCCGATTTTTGCCCCAATTTTGCCCTAAATCTTCAGAGGGGCATATCTTTCGATCCAGAGCTTGGTTTTTCTTTATTTTTGTGTCATTGGAAAGCTATTGAAGTCCTCTACATGATGGAATATTCAATTTTGTTTTTTAGTGGAGTTTAATGAGATAAAAATGAAAAAATGCATTTGGCATGGGAAAAAGTGCAGAACCAACATTCAACCACCATTTTCAATGTAATATGGCTTCCATTCTTCTCCAGCATGGTCAAAAATCTTGGGGAATGAAATTTTAAGGGTACGTATATTATTTTGATGGATCTGGTTGGTGATTGAATCATTCATTTCAATTTTCTCACCTTTCTCCTTCTTGAACTCGGTTTTCCATTGTTAAAAGCCAGATTTGTCTCATTTGTAAAGAGTTGGATTTTTTTTTATGTTTTGCAGGCTCCCTCCTTCACCTTGGCAAGTGAATTTGTGGAATATCAGACCCTTTTTAGGACTGCAACATGTTTTCTACCTCCTTGCTGTTGTAATGCACTGTATTTAAAAATGGAAATGAAAATGCAAGCTCTATGAATGAATTTTCAATCCTTTCTTGTGTTGTTTGGTCTATCCTGATCCTTCATTACAATTTTAGCAATTTTTACATGATTTGTGTTGTATTTTTTATAATCTGTGTCAATCTATAGAAATAGATGTTCACCACTCCTTTGGTGTATCACCTTTTCAGTTTAGTTTTATCTTCTTTTATTTCTATCCTTGTCTCCTTGGTAGAATTAGAGTAGAATTTTGTGTTAAACATCTATAAATTTCATGTATACATTTGATTAGAGGATTAGAGGAACCAACCTTCAATCTGGAGAGTTTTTTCCCATTTTTGTAAGTACCAAACTTGTGGAAAAGATTCCATGTTGTGTAATCACACTAAATGACCCAATTCTCACTTACAGATCTGAAGGTCATTTAGGGGGTGCTACTGATTTGCACTAATAGTTTTGGCATGCCAGGTGGGACCTTAGTGGTCTTCATATTTATTACAAAAAATTTGATGTGCATTTGTTATAAGTTTCTTGCTTAAAAAGAGCCCAGATTTGCACATCTGGCGACTCCAAAGCGATAAAATCAACTGGTTTCAGTAGTCCAAGTCTTGAGATTCATGAGAAGGATCCAAACAAGGTCAAGGGCCAAAGAGGGGGGATTTTCTAAGTATCTGTAATTATCCCTAGGAAGAAGAGAAAGGGGAATAAGAATTCAAAGGTCTCCATCTCCACCAAACAGACCACTCTTGGTGATCATGTCAAAGACATTGCTAATGTTTGTGTAATCCAAGAGATTGTTGAGATGCAAATTGCTATAAAATTTTTGGCATCTTCATTCAAAGGGAAAGCCTTGCAATGGTTCAGGAGTCTTGGGGTAGGCTCTATTCAAAATTAGAACCAGTTGTGCATAGCTCTCCATGATCAGTTTGGAGAAAAGGGAGATAATTTGTCTCTTTTGGAACAACTGACAACTATCAAGAAAGCTCCCAATGAGCAACTAACAGAATTCAATTTTAGATTTCAAAGGACATGGGATAGAATCCCAGAGACAGTAAAGCCAACAGCTGAAGGTGCTTTCTTATACTATCTCAAAGCTTTAAATTCTGATATTTCTATGTTAATCCAATCCATGGGAGGTGCAAATATACCTGCAGCTTATAGCATCACCATTAGGGCTGAGAATTGTTTGATCTAAGCTGGTAAACTGGTGCCTGGGCCTCCTATGCCCTTATATCCAAACTTGGAAAGCCCAAGCACTAGTCAAGCACCTACTTTAGCTCCTATTCCCACACCTAGAAATCAGAGTTTGAATGAAACTTCTACTTCATCCTCTAGTGCCTCAAATAAACTTCAAGAAGTCATGAAACAATTAAAAAATTTAGGCAATGAGCTGGTTACACTCAAGAGGCAGCAAGCCCAAAGTTTTAGACTTTCTTATCAGTCTCAAACTCAGCCTAATAGGCCACCCAATCTAGCCGCAAATCAAAATCAAGTAAGTCTAAAACTCCAACAAACCAACAACAAGGAACATCTTAGCAAAATACAAACTAACAAACCAACAACAAGGAACATCTCAACAAAATACAAACCAACAACAAGGAACATCTCAGCAAAATACAACTCCAAATGAGACTACACTTGTGAATTGGCAGGCTGAAGATTTTTGTGGTATGAATCAAACAATTTCTCATAATGTAGTAGCTAACACGTGGTCAAAGAAGAGGAATATTGGTGAAGGGTAGTCATTAGCTCTAGGTGGTCCACAACCTTCCATCACTCCACAAAGTGTTGGCAAGAAAAATACAATTCCAAATGTGCAAGGACAGGCCAAGCTACCTTCTAGACTAGCTCAAATGCTAGTTGTTGCAGCCCATGTACAAGAAAAGAATGTGTAGGCTAAGGGGCAGAAAAGAGATGTTTCATCCCCATTTAACATCACTGAACAAATGAAGAAGACAAATGTGAATATATCTATGTGGGAATCACTATCCATCCCAGGCCAAAGGGATCTACTACAAGCTGCCATGAAGATTTGGTAAACTTCAAATCAACAAGCTTATATGCAAGAGAAGGTACTCACAAATTCTACTCAGCCCGAGGGGAAGCTTGGAGGATAGCAAGCTAAAGTTTTGAAGACCCCTCCATTCTATGTTTCATTGATCATTGGGGATAAACTAGTACATAATTGTATGACTGATTCTGGGGCAAGTAATTCTATGATGCCCAAGCAAATAACTGATTAGCTGGGTCTCCAATATGAAGTTATATCCAAAGGGGTGGTGAAAATGGACGGGACAATAGTAACAATAGTAGGGGTAATTAAAGATTTGAGCCTCACTTTGCATGCATGCCCCAATGTCACTATTTTGCAAGATGTGTCAGTGATAGATTTACCACCACTTTTTGCACTATGTTTGTCAAGGGATTTCACAGCTAGAATTGGAGGCTATTTATCTACTGATTGGTCACACATGTTGTTTCAAACGCAAAATTTCACATTGAGCCTCATTCTCAAAGCCCAATCAACGCCAACTGTTCAACATTTGATCAAGAGGATTATCCAGGCATAGATGAAGCTGACACCAAAGTTGGAAGCATCACAGATTTGACTCTTGATGAATGGGAAAGAAAGGTACATGCTTTTTATCCCTACAAGGAAATAGAGGAGTCTAAACTAGGAGTTTATTACACGCATGAAGAAAATCAGCCTATTCCTAACATCACCAAGCCAGACCATAAAGATGACAATGAGGTATGACAACTGTTATTTGATGGATCAAGAAGTACACAAGGTATAGGGGGGAGCTATGCTTATTTCACCTCAATGAATTAAGTATTATTCAGCTTTTAGATTTCAGTTTGCATGTTCTAACAACACTGCTGAATATGAAGCTTTGATACACAGATTCCATTGGTCAAGAAAGAGAGGTATCAAAAATTTACAAGTCTTTGGTGATAGTGAGCTGATTGTTAATCGAGTTAAAGGAAAACATGCTACCAAAAATGATCTGATCAAGAGTTATAAGAATAGGGTGTGGGACCTCATTGAGGATTTTGAAGGCTTTGACATCAACTCCATCTCTAGGAAAGAAAACCAAGCTGTTGATAGGCTTGTAGGAGTTGGAGCAGCCTTTGATGTTGTGGAGAGTATCAAGGAAGATAAAGTGTAGCCAATCATTCATGTGATTGTAAGGCCATTAGTGCCAGACAATAATGTAAGTTGGTAAGTGTTTGAAAGTAACCAACAAATCATCAATTTCTTATAAGAAGAAGCTGATTTCTCAACCAAAAATTAGGAAAAGTTAGAACAACAGTATGGTGATAAAGTGGTACAGCTAAGAACCAAAAACCTACCAAAAGGACTTGTCACTTTAGAGTCCATCTTTAATCCTAATGATCAATTTAGGAAGGAGAAAGCAAACATCCAAGTCAAGGGAGAAGATTCAGTGCCCATCTCGATGGGAGAAGGTAAATCACTTCAAATTGGTAAAGTGGCAACCAAACAAGAAAGGTATGAGTTCATGCAACTTTGCCAAGAGTTCTCGGATATGTTTTATTGGAGCTATGAAGACTTGAGAGGTTTCAATCCCAAACTAGCTCAACACACAATTGAATTAGATCTAAGTGCTAAACCCATCAGGAAAAAACAAAGACCGGTCAATCCACACATGGAGCTTCTCATGAAGAAGGAATTGAATAAGTTAATAGAGACAAGTATTATATTTCCCATCAAGCATTCAAGTTGGGTTGCAAACTTGGTTGCAGTTAGAAAGAAGAGTGGAGAAATCAGATTGTGTGTAGACTTTAGAGATTTGAATAGAGCATCCCTCAAGGATCATTAACCACTTCCTTCTATGGAGCAGAGTTTGCAAGTTGTTGCTGGCTTTGAGAGGTTTTCATTGCTAGATGGTTATTCAGGGTATAATCAGATCATGGTAAAGGAGGATGGTAAGTTCAAAACAACCTTCACCACCAAATGGGGAACCTATGCATATATGAAAATACCATTTTGGCTGTCTAACGTCAGAGCTACCTTCCAAAAGGAAATGATATGATGTTCAAGGGATTGATCAACAAAATAGTGCTGATATACCTAGATGATATTACTATATTTTCTAAAAGTGCAGTAGATCATCTCTTTCATTTGAGACAAGTATTCCAAATATGTAGAAGATTTGGGGTATCCTTGAATCCCAAAAAATGTATTTTCCTAGCTCATGAAGGAAAGCTCCTAGGCCACATTGTTTCCAAAGAGGGATTAGCAATTGATCCAGAGCGGGTTGAAGCAATAAAAGCACTGCCATTACCAAGTCACAAGAAGGCCCTTCAAAGTTTCTAGGGAAGAATCAATTTTGTTTGAAGGTTTTTTCCAGAATTTGCAGCCCTTGTCAAGCCAATAACTATAATGTTGAGGAAAAGTATGGCTTTTAAATGGACAGCTGAAGGTAAGGAAAGTTTTGAGGCAATCAAAGAGGCTATCTCACAAGATCCAACTCTCATTAACCCAGATATTTCTAAATATTTTATCCTTATGCATTTGGTGGTAATGATACAATTTCTACAATTTTAGTACAACAGAACAATGAAAATGCAGAGCAGCCAGTTGCCTTCTTTAGCCAAAGCTTGGAGGACTATGAGGTGAGGTATCCCTTTATTGAGAAGCATGTTCTTACAGTGATTAGGAGCTTGAAGAAATTTAAGCATCTAGTTTCAAACAACAAGGTTCAATTGCTGGTTTCTCATGTGGGAGTTAAGTACTTCCTCCTCAACAAATACCTAAATGAAAAACATGCAGGGTGGATTACTCATGTCATGGAGTACGACATTGAGATCAAAGTTATGAAGCTGGTTTGAGGAAAGGGATTGTGTGGGTCTTGAGAAAATCAATGGAAGCAAGCAATGGGAAGCATGTTGTTTTGGTGTTACAAGACAACCAGGAATAAAGAGGTTTTCAAGAAGAGAATGGTGGTATGCTCACTAATTTCTGGACCTAAGACATAATGCACTTCTTACAAATAGGCCTATGCCCTTTAGAGATGAACAAAACCAAGAGAAGACACTTCAGATTACAGGCTATTCTATATGCACTTGTTGATGGTGTCTTGTTCAAAAAGGATATAAATGGAGTGCTGCTGAGATGCATTGGGACAAATAAAATTAAGAGAATGTTAGAAGAGTTCCATGGTGGATCAGCTGGGGGTCATTTTTCTCCAAGAGTGACATCCCTCAAGATTATGAAGGCTAGACATTATTGGCCCAAGGTGTTTAGAGATTGTTATGCGTGGATCAAGAGGTGCAAAAATTGTGCATTCTTCATAGGAAAGAAAATATTAGCAGCCCTTCCATTGCACCCAATTTCAGTTGACCAGCCATTCATGTAATGGGGTTTGGAATTCATTGGAGTCATTAACCCAAACTCAAGTCAAGGACACAAGTGGATTCTAACATCAATAGACTACTTCACCAAATAGGCTGAGGCAGTGGCACTCAAAGCTATGAGGGGATAGTAACTAGATTTGGTATACCTGCCACTAAAATATTATATAATGCATTGGAATTCATAGGATCAAAGGTAATTGAATGTGATGTTAAGAATGGGATCTATCTGAGTACTTCATCAAATTATTACCCTCAAGGTAATAGCCAAGCTCAGTCTACCAACAAGAACCTATTAAAGATCATCAAGAGGACTCTTGATGAAAATCAGAGGACTTGGCACACTAAACTTAAATCAGCCTTATGGGCTGATAGGATAACTCCCAAGAGATCCACCGGTAACTCTCCATTCAGACTTGTTTATGGAAGAGAGGAAATCTTACCTATGTCACTTGAGTTACCAACGTTGGAACTCATGAAGCAATCAAAATTGTTGGATTTTGAACCCATGGAGGTTAGATATGTAGAATTGATGGAACTCCAAGAAATTAGAGAGCATGCAGCCCAAATAATGGAGAAGGACCAAGCCTTGATCAAGAGAACCTTTGATAGGAAAGCTAAGGCTAGAACCTTCCAAGTTGGAGATATAGTGTTGAAATGGGATGCAGACCGAGCAAAGCCAGGAAGGCTTTCAAAGTTTGATGCCCTTTAGAGTGGCCCCCACATAGTCACAAAATGTAAGAACAACAACTCCTTCCAATTGTCTACATTGGATGTTGAAGAACTATAAATTCCAGTTAATGGAATCCATCTAAAGCATTGCTACTAGAAGGGAAACTCCTCACCTTGTACATATTAGCTTAGATTTTCATTCCTCTAAGTGCTTGTGCACATTGTTTTGTTGTAGCTTAGTTTTACATTTCCCTAAGTGCTTTGGCACAAGCTTTATTGTCACAAGGATGCATCTTTGTAGGCCATGTTCCATATCAAGTAATGTTCTACCCTCACAATATTCTTTGTAGAAAATTTTTAATGAGTTGAGAGTACTAAACAGTTAGGTTGATGACTGTACGATGGAAAAGTGACAAGCAAGCATGGGAATCTAAAAGTAAATTTTCCTCACACCCGACCTCCCGAGGTCATGCCGAGACAGCCGGTGGGGATTAAATATGTGTGGGATGTAGACAAGCTAATTAGGTAATCTGATGTCTTCGACGCGCACTAGTGGAAATTGTGAATCTAAGGAAAAGAAGGCCCTCCTAACCTGAACTAGTGTGATAGATCGATCAGCAAGGATGACTGATCCAAGGCTCCAATCAATATCGAGCTCTGGCGTGATTCGGTCTATAGGTTGTGGAATACGTGGAAAATGACTTGGGATAGTTTCGTGTATATCTCCAGATAAGGTCATAGGGCAGATGGTAAATATAATTGACTCTATGGGTAATTCTTTGGCCTAGTCTAGTACTCCTTAGCTTTGTTAGCTGCTGTGTCTAGAAAGGATAACTGTTCGATGATGATATGTGGAAGTGGAGTAGATCTGAATACTAGTGCACGTAGGCCAGCATCTATGTTTGATTCACCTATGGACTCGTTGGGCTGTGGGACTCGTGGGTCACAACCGTAGATTCCTGGTTGCTATAGACCTACTATGGTCATGTGCGGAATCAATCCCTAATCCCTAGTATCCAATAGTCATATGATTTTTCAGCTTCTGTATTCAGAATTAATAATTGTTCGATCTTCTCAGAATATCTTTTAGGCATTTGTACAACCTAAATTCTTAAGCTGGTATCTATATCTGTGAGAGTGTCTACTGCGTCTAGCTATGGGACCAAAGGATCACAACCAAAGGTATGCTCTCTTTGAAACCCTTCCACAATCATGTGGATATGAATCTATGGGAATATGTAGTTTTGTTGATTTGACCAAAACGTGTGTGCTTTGTCATCTTCTATGTTTAACCTGTGCAGTTGGAAACTGATTTGTTGTAAGTTTACCGTTGTTAGGAAGACTTGGATCCTAAGATTCTGATCTATATCAGTTATGGATGTGACAAGATTGGGTTGGGGCATGATTGGCTTGAATACGTATTCCCTGGGCTCTCTAGGTCCCGTGATTGTCATTAAAAAGCAATAATGTAAAATAAATGAATTTGAAGGAGTAGTTATTTTAATATATCTAGAAATTGACAATTAACCTAGTGTCAAATTTTAAAACAAACAAAGTAACTGAGTATAATTACTTGCCTGTGTAGTTGTAAATCTATTCTAAACAATGAAATAACTGATCTAATCTATTTGAAAGACTCTCAATCCTACCTCAAAAGTGAGGAAAGAATCATAGTCTCTCAGAAACTATCAATCCTCACAGCTTCCGTGGCAATATCGAAAGTAAAATTGACTGAAATAAAGTGATTGGCTACTCTATTTGATATGCTTTTAACTTAGAAATCTGAAAGCTAAAACCTGGATTCTGCAGAATAGTGGTGAATCCGATGATATGTGTGATCTTGTCCCCTCAGTGTGACCTCCTCGGTCCTTCATGTTCACGTGGATCCAGAAAAGCGTGTAATGCTAGCATCAACAGAAGTAGATATTGGGACAAAGGTAGCTTAGGATACAGACTGAATACAATGCGAGTAGGAGACAGATAGTGCAAGAGTACAGAGCTTGGCTTATGCAATTCCTAGTGGGATTTATTACGAGTCATGCAACATAAAATGTCCAGAACTTGAAACTATCCTATTTGAAGAACAAAACCTGTAACTTTAATGGCTTCCTATTGAAAACAAACTACTCTACTCCAGTGGATTGGATGAAATATCAACAGAACTTGCACAAGATGGATATGTGGCTTCCTAACAAAAAAACAACACTAACTAAGCATGCAATGAAAGAAACTAAGAATTCTAAGCAAAATGAAAGACTAATATATTACAATGAGAAATTCAGAGGCAAATTTGAGGGGCCATTTGCTTGAGCACAAGCCAACTATTTATAGCATTTACATTTACCTAAGGTAAAAACCAAATTGATCTCTTAAACTATAAACAATGGCAAAACACTATTCTAGGGAACTAGAATCATTAATGCAAGCTCATGGCGGTGAAAAAAAGCTGGTAAACATTGAAATTTACGTGAGTCGTGTTAAAAGAGCATTTTGGAAAACACGTAAAGGACCACTGCCTTGATTAGGGCAGTGGTTACAGGCCCACCACCATGCTTAGGGTGGCAATCATGAGACCGCCACCCAGGTAGGTTGGCAGTTTCGTAACTAAAGAGAAAAAGGCCAAGAAAAGAGGGGAAAAGAGAAAAACAAAGCACACGGGGGCTAAGCAGGGCATGCGAGATGTTAACGCACACTTGGGGAGCTTTTCTGGATCCCGAACACCTTGTGAGGAGACTTGTATCATCATTGGGGTACGTGTTACGTTCTTCCAACGGTGTAGTACCCTACAATTTTGGGTACGTACATATTGCCCCCTCAGAGAAGCGTTTTAGCCATGAAGAGGCATAAAATGGTGGGTCTGAGTATGGCAGTCCCGAAATGGGAAGTTGGAAGTCATACCTGGTACGTCCGTGTGTCGAAATGAAGCCATCTAAAAGTTCCCGCTCCCTACAAAACGAAAAGAGAACTCAAGTGCAGATAGACAAGATAGATCGGAAAATAAATGCTAAAATAATGGGACATGAGGATGTACCATTTGTGTGGGGGTAAGAACTTACCTCCGTCGGTGCTCCAAACCTGCGAAAAAAAACATTCAAAATAAGTCAGGCTGCTATATATATGAAATTGGGCCCATTTTCCTATTCATTTGCACGTGTTGATTTGATTGATTCTGAGCTCTGGGACCCACGGTGATGATTTCTTATGAGAGTAGAGTCAAAACGTTCGTGGCGAGATAACGATCATGCCTCCGTGTGCAGATCATCGACCCGTGAGATCACAAGTTAGTGCTCCTCAATTTATTGTTTTTACCCCCAAAATTTTAAAATGCTAAAAACTTTGTCGTGGGGGGGTTATTTTCAAAAATGTTAGGTTCAAAAGGTCCATCTAGGGGGCGCCTATTGGGTAGGCTTTGTTTTTAGGTAAAACGGTCCTTTTTTGGTGTTTTTAGGCTTTTAAAGTTATAAAACCCACGTGGGTTTTCGGGACATGGCCGCCGCCCTGTCCAGGGTGGCAGTTACACGACCGCCACCCTATTCAGGGCGGCGGTTACAAGACCATCGCCCTTAAGGCGGCGGTTAGAAAACTGCCTCCCTACTCAGGGCAGTGGTTTTTCACAGAATGTCAAAAGAACACTTGTTTGAGATTGTTTTTTGCATTTTTTGCATTTCTATGTGTTTTCATGATTTTTCTAATGTCACTTGGATGCTAACTTGCTTTGTTTTGTGTGTTTTTGGGTGTATGCAGGTGAGAGAGGAGTACATTCGGTGGAGCCGAGAGAGGGAGTGTGATTGGCTCCCAGCAATATTAGATGCCCTTTCACAGGACGAGCAGGATACTCTCCAGAGGGCTGGTATACTACGTATATCATGGGTCCCCGATGTTGCACCATCCAGTCACATACTTTGTGACTTATTTTCCTACTAGGATGCTGATCAGAACACCTTCCGATTACCAGGGGTCCAAGGTGAGTGGACTATCACACTAGAGGATGTTTATTGTATCCTGGGGGTGCCGATCATCGGGAGATGACTCAGCCTCGAGACAACAGGTTCACGGGCCCAGATAGCATAGTGGGCTTCCTACATGGGAGATGTAGTCATCTCCACGGGTTCGAAGAAGGGGGTTAGAGTTCAATCTATTCCTAGTTTTCCCATCCCCTTGCTTCACCAGGCTATTATGGGGATCCTTGCCTCGAGATTGATCGGGGACAAGGGAGGAGACACATTACTATACTATTGGCCCCCCATCATTGCACAGATCGAGGGCCATGGCCAGATTTACGTCTAGGGAGCAGACATACTTGGGACTACCTACCATGACTTGTACAGGGTAGTCCATTTATGGGGGTAGTATTTGAGCCACCTGACCCTGGTCATGAGTTGGGTTTATGAGCACTTCATTCCTTATGGTAGAGGTGTAGAGGTGACAGATCCCGGAGCTGTGAGGGCAGCCAGATGGACAGATATGTCGGTGCTCAGAGCACCTCATCAGCCAGTTGCTTCTCTGACCACCGATGACATGGAGGCCACACCATATCAGACCATGGCAGGTATATGGGGCGAGGAGGCTCTTACTTTGATCTCCTGCTCCACCACAAGGCAGCTTATTGACAGAGTGGGGCGAGTGGAGATACACCCCTTTGGCCAAGTTCCTCAGCAGTTTGGCCTACCCTACATGGGCATGCTTCCCCCGGTAGTGCCAGTATACAGGTCAGTTCGAGAGGCCAGAGGGGGTCCTAGAGGCCGGGGTTGGACAGTTGTTACTCCTGGCATTCCTATTATGGCCAGGAGGGTAGTACGTGCCCGAGGGAGAGCCGGTGCACCTCAGGCACCCTTGCTTCAGATTTCCGTGGGTCCTGCCCATAGCAGCGATGACCCCATCGACATAGACTCCGAGTCCGAGGAGTTCATAGGGGGAGAGACAGAGGAGGAGACTGAGGAGGACAGTGATCCTGAGTGGCATGACACTCAGGATATCATGCAGGCAGAGAGGGCTGAGCAGAGTGCAGAGAGAGTTACTCTAGTTTCAGAGGAGCCACTCTCTTAGGGCCATGGTGGGGAGGATGAGTCCATTGTAGGATGCTACGTTGCTCCAGCCATGGGGGGAGCACCTCAGTCAGCGGCGGCATCTGTGGCAGGTGCTGACCCTAGAGATCCATCCTGGAGGCCTGGTGATCCGAGTAAGTTACCACCCTTCCTTTTAATGTTTGTTTTTAGTTAGGATTTCCTTAGTTGCTATCTCTCCTTTTGTTTACACTTGTGTTTTATCTCTTGTTTCATTTCTAATTTGTTTTCTCCTTTGTTTGCAGAGACCGCCGATGAGTGGCGGGACCTGATTCGCAGGGTATGCACTGATACCCTGATGATTCCCATGGAGAGGACCCGTGCGGAGCTATCTGTGGATGCTGGGGAGCCCTCAATAGCTGGCAGACATACTGACGTCTTTTCCCCTATTTGGCACATGGCCAAGATGGTATCGACTCTCCATATGAAGTTAGCGGGGTATAGGACAGCCGAGTGCCTGATGAGGAGTCATTCTCGTGGTGAGACTGCGGCTGCCCCTCGGGATCCTGAGCCCTCCGTGCACTCAGAGCGCCGGCGTAGCCGGAGTCCTAGGCGTGGGCGTGCACCTTCAGAGGGGTCTCATAGGGGTTGAGAAGCCACTTGGCTCCCCTAGATTTTTGCATGATATTTTTGTATATCTCGAGCTCTTTGAGCGTTTTGACCATGCTTAGCGCATGATGGCATTGTACAGGAATTTTGATATATATATATATATATATATATATATATATTCTTTTTGGATCATAATTTTGGCATTTATGGCTTACTTGCATTTCCATTTCCTCATGTGAACTATGATATTATGCTTATATGCTCTTTAGAATGTATGCAATGGAGAACAAATGATGCAAGTGTTTACTTTCTTTTTGTATTTCATGATGCTGATATATGATAATGTAGATACAATGTGATTTTGAATCTTAGTTTCTGTAAGCAATTTTGGATACTTCATATTTGCTTTGGCAAAGTGGTGAAGATAAGCTGGTATGATAAGCAGATAAACCTACCCCTCTCCTAACCCCACACAACTAGTAAGATGCGAGGGCTCATCACCGAGAGCTGAAAAGGGCACAAGTTATGAAATGTGTTGAAATGATATTGATGAAAGATAGACAAAGCTTTGACGGAATCAAATTAGGATGCTACAAGCTTACTCCACTTGAGTGACTTCATAGTTTTGGGATGCAACTTGCTTTGTGGTTTATCTAGACTTAGATCCGTGGATGGCCATATGGTAGACAAAATCTAGGTTTTAGGATTCTTAATTCTCTTGGGATTTTAGACATCTGATTCATTTGCTTTTGACTCAAGACTTCAAGATTTGAATTGTTTGTTTATGACCTTTTGTGTTTGCTTGTCAAGAGGACCCCCCACACCTTGCCCCATGCTACTAGTAAGAAGCGTGGGTTTATCACCATAGGCAAGGCATAGGCGAGTAAGGGAATTTCCATCCTTTCCCAACCCTACGTCACTAGTAAGAGACGCAAGCTCATCACCAAAGGTTGGTGGGGCAAGGAAATGTGTAAATTTAAAATTTTCTGTTTGATCTATACTTGACTTGTTTATTTGAGAAAAATGTCAGTGTGTTCTTATTTCCAAAGAGATATACATACGGGATAGATGTGACACCATGAAGCTTCAAGAACAGACCATAGGCAAGACACCCATCCTAAGAAGAAACCAAAAGTGAGAATAAACCCGCAGATCTTGGCATGGTTACCGTTAAGACCTTGTCATATCTAGCTTTATTTGATGAAATGATTCCAAAATAGTTTGATGATATCATGGAAATAGAGAAGTATGATTAGAGTGTTTATGCCAACAACATCATGAGTTTGTAATGAATTGCTTTGAGAATAAATTCCTTGATCACAAATTTGTATGAAACAAGCGGACAAAATGATCCTAATCTATATGAAGATGCAATGTAGATATAATTATACAAGTAGTACTAGTTGCTTACGTGTAGAATCGTTTGAGGTGTAGGGAATTGACTGTTTCACCAAATTCCTCACCTTCCAGTGTACATAGGAGATATGCACCATTTCCATAGTCCTTCATGACTCGATATGGGCCCAACCATTTGGGCCAGAACTTCCTTCGCCGGTCTTCTTGTCGATCCGGCTGTCCAGCCTTAGAACTAGATCACCTTCATATATATCGTGTTCATAGACCTTCTTGTTATACTGCCGACACATTCGGTCAGCATAGATTCTGTGCCGCTATTCAACATCTAACCTAGCTTCATCTAGGCTTTCTAGTTGGGAGAGACGTGCTTCTCTATAAGTGTCTTCATCCAGGATCCCTTGTAATGAAATACGGAGACTGGGTATTTCAACCTCCAGCGGGAGAACTGCTTCTGCCCCGAATACTAGTGAGAAAGGAGTCACTCCTGTTGGTGTCCTTATTGAGGTTCGGTGGGCCCATAAGGCTGGGTATAACTTCAAATGCCAATCTCATTTGTTTTCTTTCACCGTTTTAAGGAGAATGGCTTTTAATGTTTTGTTTGTCGCCTCAGCCTGTCCATTGGCTTGAGGGTAATACAAGGAGGCTGTATGATGGCTTATTTTAAATTTATTGCATAATTCGTGAACTTCGTCATTCTTAAAAGAAGTCCCATTATCTGAGATAATGACTTGCGGGATACCATACCTGCAAATGATTTGGTTCAAAATGAACTTGGCGATTACAGAACCCGGCACAGTAGTAAGAGGCATAGCCTCTACCCACTTGGTAAAATATTTGGTGGCCGTGATTATGAAATTATGGCTGTCTGTAGATGAGGGAGAGAATTTCTCTATTAAATCTAGGCCCCACGTAGAAAAGGGCCATGGAGTAGCGATTGGTTGTAGAGCTTGTGCCGGCATGTGAATCTCATGAGAGAATTCTTGGCACTTATGACACCTTCGTACAAACTCTACTGCGTCGTGTTCTAGAGTAGGCCAGAAATAGCCCATTCGATGTATTTTTTGAGCGGTGGCATGGCCACCGAAGTGGTCTCCACACATTCCAATGTGAGATTCGTGGAGAATCCTCTTGGATTCTTCTATGTCGACACATCTTAGAAGCATTCCATCAAATGTTTTTCGATAGAGCACTTGTTCTATGATGACGTATTTAGCTACGATAATGCGTAACCGCCTTCTTCGTTGTGGTGTAGCACCTTCTGGATATGTACGGTCCATGATATAATTAATGATATCAGTGTACCAAGGACACTCAGAGATAGAAGGTCAGGTTTCGATGTAGTATACGCACTCATCTGGAAAGTCCAGATCTACTAGATCGCCTCCGTCTAATGGATTATCAGCTAACCAATCCGCGATGATTTGTCCTTTAACTGACTTCTGATTTACGAATTTTAATTCAAATTCACCCATTAAGGTTATAAAGCGTCCAGCCTTTTTAGACAAGGACCCTTGCGTGAGGAAAGTTCGTAAATGTTTTGTCTTTACGATGACCTTTGTTTCTTGATTTAACATGTAATGTCTTAAGCGTTTGGTTGCAAAGACTATGGCGAGGCATTCTCGTTCTGCTTGTGTATAGCGTGTTTCATAGTCGAGCAATGTCTGGCTAATGAAATAGATCACACGTTCTCTATTGTCATCATCTTCTTGAGCCAGCATACAGGCTAGCGAGACATTGGTGGCTCACGAATATAAAATTAACGGGAGATCTGGCTTAGGTGGCATTAGCGTAGGTGGTGATAACAAGAAACGCTTAACTGCGTCGAAAGCTTCATTGCAGTCTTTGGTCCAATCAATGCTATAATATTTCTTGAGTAGATTGTTGATTGGATGAATGGTGAAACTTAAGTCTAGGATGAATCTCCGGATCGCACCAAGTTTTCCGAGAAATGATCTGATTCTAGATTCATCTGAAGGTGGGACCATTTCGAGAACAACCTTAATTTTGGTTGGGTCAACATCGATCCTGCGTGATGATATAATGTAACCTAGGAGCTTCCCTCCTGTCACACCAAAGACACATTTTTCAGGGTTTAGCGTGACTCCGTATTCTATCAGACGTGAAAGAATGACGTGAAGCACTTCCGGATGGTCACAAAATTTCTTGGCTTTAGCCAGCAAGTCATCTACGTAGGATTCCACAATTTTATGAATAAGATCATGAAATATATACGTCATAGCCCGCTGGTATGTAGCGCCAGCGTTCTTGAGACCGAATGGCATAACAACATAGCAATAGGTTCCCCAAGGAGTTATAAACATGGTTTTAGCTTGATCTTGTTCGGATATTCTGATTTGATTGTATCCCGAGAATCCATCCATGAGAGATAAAAGCTCAAATCCAGCTGTTGCGTCAACGATGACATCTATAGATGGTAATGGGAAGTCGTCTTTAGGACATGCCTTGTTAATGTCTCGGAAGTCTACACAGATGTGTATCTTCCCATTCTTTTTGAGAACGGGAACGATATTAGATACCCACTGAGAGTAATCGACTGGTTTGATGAATCCTACTTGAAGGAGTTTTATTACCTCCTCTTTCACCATGAGAGCTACCTTGGGTTTGATTGGTCTTGATTTTTGTTTAATCAATTTTGCATCAGATTTAGTGACGAGGTTGTGCACTGTAATGTGTGGTGCAACCCCTATCATTTCTTTATAATTAAATGCAAAAGCCTTCTGATGTTCCTTGAGGATCCGAGTGTGTATTTCTACTTCTAATGGAGTTAACGAGGATCCTAACTTCAATATCCTTGGTTCGTCTTCCGTTCCGATGTTAATATCAATTGTTTCTTCGATTAAAGAAGCGTTACCTTCTTCAAACTCAGGCGGGGCTGGAGGTAGTTCCAGATCATCTCCGTTCTTGACTATGTATATGCTGAGTTCCTTTTGTGGGGGAAGCTCTGTCATGGGATTCCCGAAGTAAGAAGATGAATGTGGAATTAAAGACAAATCTATTACGTGATGGGTGAGATGTAATGCCACATAGGTGTTTAAGAAATCAAGAGTGGTTGTATCACTATCGATGTGGTCTAGGATAGTAGATTTGTTTTCATTTCTATTTAAAAGAGGATTTGACATTGTTTTTATCAATGGTTCATCACGAAGGGATACCATGAAATGGGTATCCTCTAACTTACTATTTGGAGTAAAGCGTGATGCTGAGGTTGCTATTGAATTGGCGAGAAGATTTTGTTCTCGCGGGATTGCTTCGATTGATATGAAGTCAAACTCTTTGCTTAAATTTAGTACAGCTGTTTTGTAGAGTTGTAAGTGCTCGGCTTTGGTTTCATACATCTCAGCAACTTGATTTTCTACCAATTGCGAGTCTCCTAACACTCTGATGTTATCAACACCGATTCTCTTAGCTATGATGAGGCCAAGGAGGAGGGCTTCGTACTCAGTGCCATTGTTTGTGCATTTGAAATTTAGTTTAAAGGCAAATGGTAGGACTTTTCCTTCGGGAGAAGTAAGGATTACTCCTGCCCCAGCTCCGTAACGACATTTAGCTCCATCGAAATGGAGAGTCCAATACTTAGCTGGGAATATGGGTGCTGGGATATTTGTTGTGTTAACATCTTCTACCTCTACCATGCAGAGATCTACTGCTGGGAGAGAACCGACACCTAGGGTGCACCCCATGCCTACAGAATCAAATGGTAGGAACATTGGTAGATCCTGTTCTAGTAATTCAACAATTTTTGCAATAGTTCCTAATGATACTATTTCTACAGTGTTAGCCTCATCTTTGGGGGCTGGGGTTGCCTTGGCTAGGCTCATAGTTTCAAGATCTGTCGTAGGTACCAACTTTTCTTCTGGTTTCGCATCGGTAGGTTTATTAAGTTGGTTCGTTGGGAGTTCAAACTCCGAGTGCATGCCTGGTCTTTTCTTTAGGTCAGCCAGGTGTACATCGAATGGTTTTGGATCACCTTTGGCTATGAACACCTTTCCTAAATGCAAGAATCTTACTTCTTGAAATAGCGTAGAAGGGATTGCCTTCATACGGTGTATCCATGGTCGGCCGAGGATCATATTATAGTTAGTTTCCTGATCTATAATATAAAACTCAGTCAGGATTGTTTTGGGTCCTAAGGTGACCGGTAGTATTATAGTTCCAATTGAAGTGGCTTTAAGGCTGTCATAGCCTCTTAGTGTATTTCGGGTTGTGGAACAATTCGTTTCTCCGTACCCTAGCTTTTGAAGGAAAGAAAAAGGGACTATGTTAACTGCTGCCCCATCGTCAACCATCGTGCATTTCACATAATTGTTATAAACCCACACTTGCAAGTGTAAGGCCGGATCACCTCGGCGTGCAATCTCAACGTCTGTTGGCATTTTGTTTATTTTGAATATGAATTTGGTGTCCCTATCCGGCTGCCCTGGAGGGTGGATATCAAAGTCTATATGGTTTACCTATGTTTCGGGAGGTGGAGTGATGCTAATTAGATGACCTAAACCCAATGCTTCTAAAAGAGCAGCCCTGTGAGCAGGGGAGTTCTTCAACAAATCCAAAAAGGAGATGTGTGAGAAGGTTTTTGTTAGATCATTAATTAAGTCGTAAGCACCCACGGGTTTTATTAATACTCATTGGATATTGTCTGTTTCTAGCGAGTAGCTTGGACTTAGCTGAGAGGAATACTCTCGTGTCCTTGTTACAGCTTCTATGGGTAGTTTGCATCTAACTCCACTAAACCGACTATCTTAGGTCGTGGCTGACTTCCTAGTTGTGGCGCAACTAACAGATTCAGTGAAGTTGAGGCTTCATGATCATTGTTTCCTGTAATTACACCCTTGTTTGTCCCATTTGGATTTATCTTGTTATTGTTGTGATTTGGAAGTGGATCATTGAAGATCTGGAGGGGTGCATTTTGAGGGGAAACTGCCCCTGTAAAAGTATTTGGTGCTGGTGACGTAGGATCTGCCAAGAACATATCTATAAAAAGTTGTCTTTGTTCCTCTGGAAAACGTTGCATAAATTTATTGTAGTCACGACACGTTCTAGTGTCATGGCCTCAGATTTTGTGAAAACCACAATATGAGTTAGGATTGTAATTCCTAGTTTGTTGGCTCGGTGTATATTGTGGCCTAAAACTTTGATCAAACCGTTGCCTATTAAAGTTTTGCATTTGTTGTTTTTGGTTTGAATTCTGGTTTTGATACCTAGTTGAATTTTGATTTGGATCCCGTGTAGGGCTTTGCCATTGTTGTTGTTGTTGCTGTTGTGGATGATTAAAATCCACTGTATTGATTGTTGGAGTAAAGTTATTGTTTCGTTGATTGTTTATTTGTGGTGGAGTATTCACAACATTTACCTTTCTAGCCTGATCAGTTACTCCATCCGTTGTCACTCCGTAATTTTTATTAAGGATTTTAGGTCCTTGATTGACATTCGTGATAGTAGGATAAGTTGTAGTGTTTTGGTTAGAGGTGATTAACCTCCCATTTGCTCCATATGTTTTGCGACCACTATCAATTACCGCTTGATCTATTCGGAGAGCGCTCTCAAGTACTTCATCGTAAGTTCTTAGTGGGAACTTCTGGACTTCTTCCTTCACCTCTCTGCTGAGAGAATGAAGGAATAAATCACATAGTTCCATCTGATCCATATTTGGAGCACTTGCCGAAGAATAAAGAACTGTACGCCACCTCTGGATGAAATGGGCGACAGATTCATTGTGTTCTTGTTTAATGTGCAAGAATTCCCTGATTCCTGTCCTTAATAGTTTGTTCATGTCAAAGGCCTTGATGAACTCTGAAATGAGTTGCTTGAACGAATGGATGGAAGCCTCAGGTATTCTATAATACCAATCGAGAGCGATACCTTCCAAGGTTTTGGGAAATATTTTAGCAACAACCCCATCCCATGGGAGTAGTTCTCAGATGGCTGTGGCGTAAGCTTTGATATGTGCATTCGGATCTCCCTCACATTTGTACTTGGGAAAATTGGGAAGAGGTCTTGGAAGCATGACGCTGCGTATGGTGAAATCTAAGGGCTCTTTTAAGTATTCTGAATATGTCCCTATCGCATAGGTTTCGACCATTAATGGTGCCTGTTGAGGGAGTGGAGGTGGAATGGGTTGTTGATATGGCATAGCGTACGTGTTAGAGAGGGCATAAGGAAACCCCTGTGTTTGAGAAATCATGCCGGGAGAGGAGAACATATCCCCTTGTGGTGATTTGGAGTACATGTTTAAGTATGAAGGGGCATTGTCCAAGAATGGATTATTTTGTACTAGACTAGGAGGTGTCAGATCAGTGTTAGAAATTACGGTTCTAGTCGGTGTTTGTTGTGAATACTGAGGGGTCATGCCTAACGTACCTATTCCTATGAGGAGGTCTATTTGGCTAGGTTTGGAATTTCCTGCCTGCATGAGTTGAGAATGGTGATTTTCCTGAGCAAGTTCTAACCCCCTCACTTTTTCTACTAACGTTGAAATGACTTCATTTGGTGAAGTCACGGTGTTTTGCCTTAGCGGACGTTTGTTGCATATCATGGTGTTGTATAGGCATGTGATATCCTGCTATGAACTGATCACTGCCTTGCCAAGTTTCCTCGAGGGAATTTCCTATATGTAATGGCATGGAGGTATTTCCTTGAAAAGAGACCTCAGGTTGTAATTGTAGATTCCCTATAGGTGGGTACATACCTTGGGAACGTTGTTCATTCCTGGTATAACGTGTCGAATGTTCATTATCTAAAACCAGGTATGGGTCAACTTGTCTACTAATTTGTGGTCTAAGTAGTACCTGAGGAGATGAACTAGATTCTCCTGTGAGCATCATATTGTTCGAGCCTGAAGGCTCTGTTTGTTGTGTTTGAGCGATTTGATCCAACTCCTCTGTTTGGAAAGATGGGCTATATCTGACCCTTGGAGTTTGTGTTGACAACTGGTTAGTTGCGTAGTTGTCACCCCATACTGAGAGCGAGGGTGATGATTGTCTATTCAGTTGAGCGTAATATGCCTCAAGTCCTAAGAGAGGCCTACCATACGCATCAAATCCTGACATATTCGGGGGGTATATGAATACCCACAGAATAATGGGAAGGAGCGAAGGTGATGGTGAAAGCTGATGAGGTAGTAAAGGTCATTTAATTTAAAAGAACTAGTAGAAATCTGACTCCAAATTAGAAAGTAGAAAGTTCACGTCGGGTTCACCAATTTTGTACGATGGAAAAGTGACAAGTGAGCATGGGAATCTACAAGTAACTTTTCCTCGCACCCGACCTCCCGAGGTCATGCCGAGACAGCCGGTGGGGATTAAATATGTGTGGGATGCAGACAAGCTAATTAGGCAATCTGATGTCTTCGACGCGCACTAGTGGAAATTGTGAATCTAAGGCAAAGAAGGCCCTCCTAACCTGAACTGGTGTGATAGATCGATCAGCAAGGATGACTGCTCGAAGGCTCCAATCAATATCGAGCTCTGGCGTGATTCGGTCTATAGGTTGTGGAATACGTGGAAAATGACCTGGGATAGTTTCGTGTATATCTCCAGATAAGGTCATAGGGCGGATGGTAAATATAATTGACTCTATGGGTGATTCTCTGGCCTAGTCCAGAACTCCTTAGCTTTGTTAGCTGTTGTGTCTAGCAAGGATAACTGTTCGATGATGATAGGTGGAAGTGGAGTAGATCTGAATACTAGTGTACGTAGGCCAGCATCTATGTCTGATTCACCTATAGACTCGTTAGGCTGTGAGACTTGTGGGTCACAACCATAGATTCATGGTTGCTGTAGACCTGCTATGGTCATGTGCGGAATCAATCCTTAATCCCTAGTATCCAATAGTCATATGCTTTTTCAGCTTCTATATTCAGAATTAATAATTGTGTGATCTTCTCAGAATATCTTACAGGCGTTTGTGCAACCTGAATTCTTAAGCTGGTATCTATATCTGTGAGAGTGTCTCCTTGTGTCTGGCTGTGGGACCAAAGGATCACAACCAAAGGTCTGCTCTCTTTCAAACCCTTCCACATTCATGTGGATATGAATCTAGGGTAATCTGTAGTTTGGTTGATTTGACCAAAACGTGTGTGCTTGGTCGTCTTCTATGTTTAACCCGTGCAGTTGGAAACTGATTTGTTGTAAGTTTACCATTGTTCGGAAGACTTGGATCCTAAGATTCTGATCTATATCAGTTATGGCTATGACGAGATTGGGTTGGGGCACAATTGGCTTGAATACGTATTCCCTGGGCTCTCTAGGTCCCGTGATTGTCATACAAAAGCAATAATGTAAACTAAATGCAGCAAAATAAAATTAACTATGCGAAGTATATCTATAACATATATAACTTCTATATTTTTGTTATTTTCTGATGAATTTTATAAATGAATTTGAAGGAGCAACTATTTTAATATATCTAGAAATTGACAATTAACCTAGTGTCAAATTTTAAAACAAACAAAGTAACCGAGTATAGCTACTTGCCTGTGCAGTTGTAAATCTATTCTAAACAATGAAATAACTGATCTAATCTATTTGAAAGACTCTCGATCCTACCTCAGAAGTGAGGAAAGAATCATAGTCTCTCAGAAACTATCAATCCTCACAGCTTCCCTGGCAATATCGAAAGTAAAATTGACTGAAATAAAGTGATTGGCTACTCTATTTGATATGCTTTTAACTTAGAACTTTGAAAGCTAAAACCTGGATTCTGCAGAACAGTGGTGAATCTGATGATGTGTGTGATCTTGTCCCCTCAGTGTGACCTCCTCGCTCCTTCGTGTTCATGTGGATCCAGAAAAGCGTGTAATGCTAGCATCAACAGAAGTAGATATTGGGACAAAGGCAGCTTAGGATACAGACTGAATACAATGCGAGTAGGAGAGAGATAGTGCAAGAGTACAGAGCTTGGCTTATGCAATTCCTAGCGGGATTTATTGCGAGTCATGCAACATAAAATGTCCAGAACCTGAAACTATCCTGTTTGAAGAACAAAACCTGCAACTTTAATGGCTTCCTATTGAAAACAAACTACTCTACTCCAATGGATTGGATGAAATATCAACAACACTTGCACAAGATGGATATGTGGCTTCCTAACAACAAAACAACACTAACTAAGCATGCAATGAAAGAAACTAAGAATTCTAAGCAAAATGAAAGACTAATCTATTGCAATGAGAAATTCAGAGGAAAATTTGAGGGGCCATTTGCTTGAGCACAAGCCAACTATTTATAGCATTTGCATTTACCCAAGGTAAAAACCAAATTGATCTCTTAAACTATAAACAATGGCAAAACACTATTCCAGGGAACCAGAATCATTAATGCAAGCTCATGGTGGTGAAAAAAATCTGGTAAACGTTGAAATTTACGTGAGTCATGTTAAAAGAGCATTCTGGAAAACACGTAAAGGACCACCGCCCTGAGCAGGGCGGTGGTTACAGGACCGCCGCCCTGCTTAGGGTGGTGGTCACGAGACCGCCACCCAGGAAGGGTGACGGTTTCATAACTGAAGAGCAAAAGGCCAAGAAAAGAGGGGAAAAGAGAAAAACAAAGCACACGGGGCTAAGCGGGGCATGCGGGATGTTAACGCACACTTGGGGAGATTTTCCGGATCCCGAACACCTTGCGAGGAGACTTGTATCATCATTGGGGTACGTGTTACGTTGTTCTGATGGTGTAGTACCCTACAATTTTGGGTACGTATAATGACTCCATGCCTATTGGATGCTTTAAAGGCCACTGATAATTCATCTAGTAGTTGGATGACCCCTCTGAGTTGCCAAAATTACTATCCAAAATAAGCCCCTTGCTTATTTTTGAGTAACTTTCTTTCATTCCTTCCTTCCTTGTGTCTTAGTCAATTTTTTTACTTTTCAATCACTTAAAATTATTTGGATATGGTTTCATCAGATAGAGGATTTTATCACCTCTCTAGAAAGGTAAAATTTTCCTTCTAACTCCTTGTATTTTGCAAGTTATGGTCAATAAAGTTTTTGAGGGAAATTTTCCTTGGGAAGTTCCACAACCAATAGGAATGCGCCATGTGGAAGGATAGAATGGCGGGTCAGCGGAGGTAAGTTGGAAAAATCACCAAAGATTCGGTGGGGTGCAAAGGAAATTTTTTTCCTGCGGTCCCGTGGAGGAAAAGAAATGGCTTGAGGCCCGAACCTAATGAGGAGGTGCCACATGGCAGCGGAGGTTGGATCGGCGGGGGTAAGTTGAAAAAGTGGTCAAAAATGTCGCAAAGGAAATTTTTTTCCTAGAACCCCACATTGAATGAGAGTGTGCCACATGTCCACGAGGGTGGTGGGAGTTGGAGGGGCAGAGGAAATTTTGGCTTTTTTCCAAAATAGTAAAGGGTGCAAAGAAAAATCTTGGCCCGAAAGCCCGTGGTGGAGGAAAAGAAATTTACAAAGGGCCTACAGACCAACCAGAGGATGACATGTGTCTGGTCGTGGTGGAGGTTAGGGGTGTGAAAGGATTTGGAAAATTTTTCCAAAGTGTTCAAAATCACACAAAGGAAAATTTTTTCCCGCGGGCCCACAGAGGAAAGAAAGTTGATTAAGGTTTGCACCAAATCAAAGTGTGTCATGTGGCAGTGGAGCAACACGGCGTGGAGAAATTTTGGAATTTTTTCCAAAATTCAAAAAGGGAAAATCTCCATTTGAACCTGCAGATGAATAAGGAAGTGCCATGTGGTAGCGAAGTGGTGGGGAGTGGAGCTTTTTGGGGAATTTTTCCCAAATTCAAAGAAGGGGAAAAATTTTAGGTTTCATCCCGACGACCTGATTTTTGCCCCAGTTTTTCCTTAAATCTTCAGAGGGGCATATCATTCGATCCAGAGCTTGGTTTTTATCGATTTTGGTGTCATTGGAAAGCTATTGAAGTCCTCTAATGATGGACTCTTCAATTTTGTTTTTTGGTAACTTTAGTGAGATAAAATTGAAAAACGCCTTTGGCATGGGAAAAAGAGTAGAACCGACATTCAACCACCATTTTTAATGCAGTATGGCTTCCATTTTTCTCTAGCATGGTTGAAAATCTTGGGGAATGAAATTTTATGGGTACCCATGCTATTTTGATGGATCTTGTTTGTGGTTGAATCATTCATTTCAATTTTCCCGCATTTCTCCTTCTTGAACTCGGTTTTCCATTGTTAAAAGCTAGATTTGGCTCATTTTAAAAGGGTTGGACATTTTTTTAATGTTTTGCAGGCTCCCTCCTTCACCCTGGCAAGTGAATTTGTGGAATATCAGACCTTTTTTAGGACTACAACATGTTTTCTACCTCCTTGCTGTTGTAATGAACTGTATTTAAAAATGGAAATGACAATGCAAGCTCTGTGAATGAATTTTAAATCCTTTCTTGTGTTGTTTGCTCTATCCTGATCCTTCATTACAATTTTAGCAATTTGTGCATGATTTGTGTTGTATTTTTTATAATCTGTGTCAATTTGTAGAAGTAGATATTCATCACTCCTTTAGTGTATCACCTTGTTAGTTTAGTTTTATCTTCTTTTCTTTCTATCCTTGTCTCCTTGGAAAAATTAGAGTAGAATTTTGAGTTAAACCTCTACAAATTTCATGCATACATCTGATCAGAGGAGTAGAGGAACCAACCTTCAATCTGGAGAGTTTTTCCCATTTTTTCAAGTTCCACACTTGGGGAAAAGATTCCATGTTGTGTAATCACACTAAATGACCCAATTCTCACTTGTAGATTTGAAGGTAATTTAGGGGGTGTTGTTGATTTACACTAATAGGAACACAATTTAGTGACCCTTTCATGATCACAAATTTCACGTATGGGGTCTTCGATCCAGTCCTCAGCAAGAAAGTGAAGGCTCTATGTGAGGCTGCACATGCCAAGCTCCTAAATTTCAGATATTTTCAGTCTTTTGTCTCCAGAATTCAGACCAAAATGCTCACACAGTACCTGGTGCCTCTCATACACCCATATAAAGAGCTCATGCAGATGTGTGTACAATGTTTCGACTCTAAGACCAACATCATCATGGGAAAGAACATGTAGGTGGTGATTACACCATGGGCCATCAGAGATATGTTGGCCCTGCCCTATGACCAATCAACCAACTTCTATGACATGGAAAAAATCCAAAGTGTTTGGGATCAATGCTAGAATAAAACCTCATTCATTAACAAGGAATTGTGGAAAGTAGATTCGAGAAGCTCTGGAGCACAGGGATTCCCAATCTTGCTAAAAATGCTCATGGAAGATTCTTAGGATGCCTTCTCCATGTTGACATTTTTTTTGGCCATGACACAGATAGAAATGTCCATGAATGGTAATTTATGTCCCTGTTTAAGATGAGATATGTAAAGAAGGAACAAACATATTGGTTTGACTTCGTTGAGGTCATTTATGACTCTATTTGCGAGCAGTTCACCATGTTCTCGGTTAAATCTAGCTTCAGTTACTTCTCCTGTTTGTTCCACCTCATTCAATATTAGAACTCCCAGTTCCTTAGCTAATACATGACCCTAATAATGTGGGACGAGGAGGTTGACCCTCAAAATGTCATCCCGGTATATGCATGGACTCATATGCTATCCCGCTCCTTGGATGCATATGAGTTTTCTAAAATTTTTTTTGTGCCTCTATTGCCTGAATTTGACCCAGAAGAGGTCAATAATAGAATGAATGATTCAATCCAAGTCATCATGTTAGACCCCCTTCATCCCTATGAATTTTTCTTTCGGGTAGCACATTCAATGATCTGGTTGCATGGATTCAGAGATGAGTCCTTCATGCTCCCAAGGATTCTCATGGCATGAGTGGTGGGTTTGGAGGTAACCAGATAGTTGGTGCTCCTTGATGCAGAGTTCATATCCGGCTGTTAGAAAAAGACATTGTTTGACCTGCCCTTGAGCATTGGAAGAGTTACTATAAATAAACACAAGGTGGAGCATCTCGTCATGCAGAAGCTGGCTTCTTATGGCTTTGCTTTCATCCAAGATACATAGAGGTATGACCTAGATAGGTGGATGTATGACACTCTGTCACGTAACATAGTTTCAAATTCTTACCAGCATGGGAACAATAAGTTTTTTGATGATAAGAGGTCTCCCCAGGAAGACACTCCTTACATTTATGTCGAGCTAAGAAACATCATGATTCCAATATGGGAGTCATTTCATCTAAGATTGCACATGTATGACCCTGCTATAACTATGACCAAGGGCTTGAGGGTGGCCTTGCATAGCAGGGAATGGAGCATAGAAAAAATGAATCCTATTGAAAATATAGGTAAGAAATTGGGAAAAATACCATCAATTTTGAGGGCGTTCCCATCGATGAATAGTGGGAAGAATTTTGGGAGCCTAAGCATGGGTCCAATTTAGACAGTGAGGAGTCAATAAAGATCCCCAAGAAGTAGTTCACATGGTATTTGATAGAGTACCTTGGCCCCTCTCAACAACAAATTATTCCTCAGCACACACCCTCAATCTCTCAATAGGATCCCTCGGGCTACATGCCCACAGTTGAAACAATGCCAGGCCCTCAGGGTGAGGAGTCAGTAACACAACTAGTGCTAGGACCAAGTTAGGGTCTCACCTCAACCTAACTATTAGTCCTGCCCTCTATGACCACCGGTGAAGTTGCCAACCCACAGAGTCCTCTAAGGAAGAATTTGAAGTCAGTTGTTGTCTCTTCTTCCTCCACCCCTTAATGTCCTCCCATTCATCCATCTCCTCTGCTTTTCACTTCTCCATGTGGGGGTGCTCCCATTTTTGTCACTCCAAACTAGTCTCTTCCTCCTCTTGACTCCTCTCTTCTTCCTTCGCTTCCCACCATCATTCCCACTTTCTCTCCCTGAGTTATGATGGGCCCTTCTTTAGCTCTCGTAATTTCTTAGCCCTCGTAACCAGTCATAATTCCCTATGGCGTATCACTAGGGTTCCCATTTATAGGTGGGATAATTCCATCCCCTTTTGAGTTTTTGAATCAAGTAGAGGTAGTTAAGGAGGTCTGAGCTAAATTGAGGGAGAGGTAGAAAAATAAAGAAATGAAAACATGAGCTTAGAGGCAGATGCGTTCATTAAATGACCATCAACAAAGTTCCCCGACCATCACTCAGATGGTCCCTAATGTCTCGAAATCTATCGAGTAGATGTTGCTTGATGATTATTCTATCAACACTGTTGCGGTGGACCTTACACAATTCTGGCCTCAAGATAAGGTCAAACTTATGAGTGAGAAAACCACCGTGGTCACCATTAACTACCTCAAAATCAGCAATAAGTTGAATAAAGCAGAGGCTAGCCTCCTATAGACATAGAGAACTATAGCTTTCCTCAATTCCGAAATCAAAGGCAAGGGAAAAGAAATAGAGAAACTCTGTAAGGAGTTTAAAAAGGTGCATTCACAAGAAGCTCTTGCATTTTTCCAAGAAAAGACCAAGAGATTAGAGGCCGAATTGAAAACATCCAAGGCTATGGCCAATTTTCTTGATTAGGAGAAAAAGCTCCCTCAGCAGGAGGTTGATTCCAAGAAAGTGGAAGTTTCTACGCTCCAGGTCAAGTTACACGCCTCAGAGGAAGAGAAGGGAAACATACAAACAAGGTGCAAATTAGCAGAGAGCATGGTCAAGGATTTCACTCAGAAACTTACTCAACAACACCCGAAAGGGGAAATTATCATGTTGGTTTAGGGGCTATACATCTCCTATTGTAAAATAATTACCTCTAAGGTAATGGACCTAGGACCCGCACTCAGATTCATATCTGATGCACAAAGCTTGTGCGCCAACGTGGAGTCCTCGACCTCAACCATCAACAACACTGTATCTGCTAAGGTCCCTAAATCATAGATACTGGTTCTGGAACTTTATGATTCTTCAGACTCCACCCTGCAAGGGGCTAGTATTACAGATAGACGGATGGTCACAGTGAAAATTAATGAGATTCTGAGTTGCAACAAGGCCGCTATCAAGTGTTAGAATGTCCTGACCCAACTCCTATTAGGGATCAAAGAGTGGAAGCAACACATCAAAGAATTAGTTCAATTGGGCTTCCCCTCTCCCTTCCCAATGACTACACCATCCTAGTAGAGGCACAAATTCAACAACTACTTATGGCCAAACAACAAGATAAGAATGTCTTTCAGTCTTTAAAGGAGGATTCTAGTGTAACTGAGGTGGAGGCCATTCTGAACCCAATTATAAAACTAAAGTTCCGCTTGCATGCAATGGTGTAGGATATCCAAAAATTCTCTCACAAGGAGATCATTGAGCTATATAGAGCCTTTTAGGCTCTACAATGAAGGACTTACTTGACAAAGGCTGAATGGGTCAGGTACCAAGCTACTTTAAAACAACTCTAAGTGGTGTCTTTTTGAGCCACATTTTGCAGAAGGATTATCAGATTTTTCCATGACTGACACGGAGTCCCTAGGTGAGTCACCACAAATGTAGAATGAATTCTACATTGTGTCAGAGCTCTTCTATTTTTGCTATCTTTTATCGCCCCAACCCCTTTTTCTTTTTGAGTTCTTTTGTGGTTTTTTCATGACTAAATTTTTCCTAATTATGGAACTGAACATGGAGGGTATCCATATGTCCCTTTGATGTATTTTGGAGGAGGCACAAATAATTGGGAGCCCTCGAGTAGTGAGCATTGACCAGGTGGGTAAAGCATGACAAGGAAGCCCAAGTAGGCTGAAAAATCAATGTAAATGAAAAGGATGTGTAGGGCCTCCATGTGTCACCTAGGCGTGACTTCAAAGGGAAAGAGAGAAAAGGAAGTCCAAAATCTGCAGGGTCTCCACGTGTCGCACATGCAACTACCATCACCGAAAGGACCAATTAAAGAAGCGAAGGGCTCAAGATTCGACGGATTAAATATGATCTTAATCCTTAAAGCATGCACTTGAAATTTTACTCCAAAGGTTGAGGATTTTATAGGTAAAAAGTAAATGTGGGTAGTGGAAACCTTAATGGAGGCACATTGAAGTAAGATCCACGAAGATCTATAAGAGAATTTTCTTGTTCCAGAGAGATGGAGACATAGAGATCAAAAAAGGAAGTTCTAGAAGGTCAGAAAGGAGGAATTTAGGTTCAGTCTATTGTGTTCATTGGCCTTAGCAAGGCTATATTGTAAAAAAGTGCTGTAATATGTGCCATTTTGGCCTTATGTACTTTTTTCTATATAAATAAGAGTTCTCGTTCTATGCACTGAGAATTTCACAATATTCAGTGTCCTTTGTTTCTTCATGTTTGCTCTTATTTCAGTTCTGGATGAATGTTTAAATATTTATCGTGTTGCATGCCCTTAGATCTTTTACATGAATCTATTTTATTGTGCACGTAGTTTCATCTCACCTTTAATGATTTGAAATATCTTTAGAATATTTGATCATGCTCCACAATAACCAGATCATACCAAGCCAAGAACACAGATGTTAATCAAAAACCACGATCAATAAGATGAAAGTAATTCACGATAATAACTTTACATAAAACCTTTGAAAACAAATGAGAAACAATATCATATATTATTATGGAACTCAATGCAATACATTGAGAATGGGCCTTGCTTAAATAGGCAAGGAATAGAAATATAAGAACCAATCAAGGTCGTATATCAAGCCATAAATCAAAGAAATAATTAGTCATCAAAGAACTAGTCAATACCATAGATCAAGGAAATAACTATACTTAACAACTAGATAATATCTCCTAATATCTAAATAAGATAAAAGAAATATCCACACACATAAGTGGGTGAGGATAAATAAAATAAAGGTAAGTAAAGTACCTAGGTGAACATGAGCTAAGGTAAATACCTACTCTAACACAATGCTCTTTGACTAACCTAGTAGTTATCTCGATATCTATCTCTGCGCCTCTTCGTAAAGTTTCGGTGCATCACCTTAGATAAGATTTACATACCATTTTTGTTTTCTCTACAACCCTTATCTTAATCCAAATAAGAGAAGAAAAAACTTCTATAAAACCTGGAGGTTATCCTAGGGGCCAAGTCCCACATCTCTAAGATTTCCCATGACTTTGGCAATTCATTTGCAGAGATAATCGTCAACACATCCCTCTCAGTTTTTAAAAATATTCAAAATTGATTCTCGGGTTGGAATTTTTGACATTTTACAAACTAGATAACCTCATTAAAAAAGTAAAAGAAATCAAGTAGCATTTAAATTGAACATGTGGAAAAATGAATATTTCAACTATTTTATTTGTGCCATTAGAGAATGTGTCAGCCTATTCAAGAATATATGGAAAGGTGCTTATCCTGGGTATGCTGGGGAGATGTTTATGGGTGGCACAATAGGAAAGAGTATTAGTATGCATGTAATTATGTTGTTTCACCCTTAGCCACAACCCCAACCACTCATCATGGTCCTAACATTACTTCTACAAATGCAACATCGTGAGTTATATGTGGTTTTGGACATTCATAATTTTATACATGTCACTTAGGTATAAATGAAGTCTCCACAACCTTTGATAGCTGTAAAAGCATACCTCATGATGATTTTTACCAACCTACTCTTAGCTTCATCCAAAGTGGGATGTTTGGAAATGTGATTTTGTCATGCATTGTAGTTGCATATGCCTTGACAGAAATTTATGCAAATTGTGGAAGCATACACATGACACATGCACATTTTGACAAAAATCCTCAAAGAGATGTGGCTTAGAGATTTTAAGGATTACATGATATGCACAAAAGGTGTGTTGAAACTACTTTATAAAATTGTAATCAATTACAATTGATTGGTGTACAACCAAACCTAAACCATTTCCATCAGCCTACCATTCTTTGAAAAAATGGGATCTTTATTCCATATAACAAATATTTAGAATACTATCCCGTATTAATAGACATGATTTCATGTGATTCCTCAAAGTCTAGTTCAATTTTTTCCTTTCTTTATGGTATACATTGCATTCACCATTTTCCATAAGATTCATTGTGTCATTTATGAGCTGATAAAAGATAAGTTTGGTTTCTACCACCAATTTTTCATTCCTTGAGGTGAATCCCTTCATCCTCCTTAGGGAATGCAAATCAGTCTCTTGGGTGGAAGGCATTTTCTATGTGCCTCCTGATCATACCAATTTCTTCACATGATTTGTTAATGTAGTCATTGATTTCGATTGCTTCTTCTTCTGGAGTGTTTTTTAATGATAGTTATGTAGACATAAATACTATAGATCCAAGCATCCTTGATTTCATTATTGGTTTTACAATAATATAGTGGCCATGGGAATCAAAGTAACCTTCTAGCCTCTTCTACTTCATGTTGAATGGCTTGATCATGATACCATCATATTCTAACTCTATATATATTACAATAAGCTTCCTCTCTTGAAGTAAATATGTTGTTAAGAAAATCTTTTGGAATGTTTCTACATATATCGACACAATCTTTTGTGGCCACACAAGGGTCCATATATTTGACAGGACCTTCATTCTTAATTTTTTAAATTTTCTACTTGTGTTTTATTTTCCATGTGACTTTGTCAGGGTTCATTTTAAGATACCTCTTGGAAATCGAAGGTGGAAAATACCTGGCGAATATCCCCGGAACTGGTTTCGCGGGAAGGTAATTTTTTTAGGGGTTGTATGAAAAAATTTCGCCTGATTGTCAAGTGGTGAGACATAAGGTTGTAGACGCGTGACAAAAGATTTTGCTGTCACGCGTCAAAAAAATGAATTGACGTGCATCAATAGACCTCATTGACGTGCGTCAACAAGCAAAATCTTCTGTCGCATGTCTGCAGCCTCCGCCCTCTACTTTTTCATCTAAAAAATCTCCGTGTCACGCGTCAATAAACTCTTTGTCATGCGTCTGCTATGCGTCAATATCTGTTGTACCTCCTTGTCACATGTCAACTATCTATCAGTGTCACGTGTCAACAAATAATCCTCATTGACGCGCAGCAACAGACCTCATTGACATGCGTCAACAAGGTTATCGACGCGCATCAATGAGGTCTGTTGATGCACGTCAACAACCTTGTTGACGCGCGTCAATGCGTCAACAACCTTGTTGACGCGCGTCAACAGACCTCATTGACGCGCATCAACAACCTTGTTGACACGCGTCAATGAGGTCTGTTGACACACGTCAACAAATAACCCTCATTGACGCGCGTAAACAGACCTCATTGACATGTGTCCACAAGGTTGTTGACGCGCGTCAATGAGGTCTATTGATGTGCGTCAATGAGGGTTATTTGTTGACGCACGACAGCAAATATCCTGTCGCACACCTGCAGCCTCCGCCCTCTGCTTGCGCATCGAAAAAATCTTCGTGTTGCTCATCAACGAACTCTTTGTCATGCGTCTACTATGCGTCAATATCTGCAGAACCTCCTTATCGCGTGTCAACTATCCATCAGTGTCGCGCGTCAACAAATAACCCCATTGTCGCACATCTACAATATGGGATATATCATATTGTTGACAAATGTGAAGTAGAAGTGTTCTACCTAGCGAATAATCTAGGATTATATAGGGGATATTTTTCAAGGGTAGGTGAAGCCGACCCCTAAAAAAAATTAAAGTGTAATTTTTAGGCGAATAGGTCACTGACCCGCGCCAGAAAATTCACCTTTTCAAATTTTTCAAAAATGGAATATTCACCATATTATGAATATTCGCCACTAAAATTATCCCTGGACTTTGTCTTCCTCACAATTTGATGCTTGGACAATTAATTTTTTTTGGTGACTTTTCTTTAAAGATTCAATTAACTCTTGATTAATTTCCTTCTTACCGTTACCACTATGAGAACATAATATATATTTCGATGAATAAATGTACTATTTGGGAACAAAATGAATCATAAAAAAATTAAATCACATGAAGGGTTCTAGTAAAAATATCAATGCTACATCTTGAAAATCCTCAAAAATATGAAATCAATGCCACAACTTAAGGACACGTGAATCTCGTCTCAAATCTTCAGTACAATCGGTAAACAAAATAGATCATGATTTTTTTCTTCAAAATTTTCCCTTCAATGTATAAATCATTGATAAAAACCATCAAATGGATACAATGATACTGTCAAAATATTAATTTCAATTATTCACCATAGGTATTTTTTTCAAATTTTCTAGTCAAAAGATACTATTCAAATCTGAATTCATGCTACCACATTGATCCTATACATAATTAGATGGCTTAATAAACTAGATTGCATAGAATTCAAATATCCTCTGTCAACCCTAAAATCCAGACTATAAATGTAATTAATTTCTCTATATCTGTACAGTAAAAGGAAATCTAAAATGTAAAACCCTTCAAAAACTACTACTTGCACTATATTTCCTCGAACCCTTACTTTCATCCACATAATCCATTATCTAACATGACCAATTAGCATATATTTAACAAAATAATTCATAAATTATCAAATATTTAAAAAAACCCTCACTAATCATTGATTTATATCTTTTTAGATCTGACGTTAAGAACCATTCAATGCTTGCACAAATGTTGAGATATCTAAAAGTGTTAATTATGAGTGTATCAGGCATCAGTATGTGCTGAAAGTGTATAAATTTCTACCAAAAATTTGGTTCACTTGCTGGTTAACATTCTTCTTGGATTTTAAAAAAGATTTAAGGTTATGATGTGAAGAATATTTGGTTAACTTGCTTGCTAACATTATTTTTTGACTTTAAAAAACAATTTAGACTACAATGTGGAGAACATTCTTAGTATGTTAATAGAATATTTTCATAATGAAAATAATGGTTCGATACATTGCTTTCTTGGTGTGAAGAATTTTGGAGAAATCACTTTACAAAACATGATATAAAGGTTTTATTGGGAGAACTATGAGAAACACATTAGTTTCAACTGGAAAAAAGAAATTTTATTAAATAACCATTGTGTTTGAACTTAAATTAGAGGATAAAAATTAAATATGGCCACTAAGGATTTTCTTGATTTGCAATAAGAAGAGTAAATGGTGAAATAGAGTTTTTCTAAAGTATTTGATTTCATTGATCACGAATCGAGGAATTTGATTATTGAAAATATGAAGATCGTTGAAATATATGAGGGAGCTATGGAGGATTTTAGCTAATTGCAACCTTTTGAATAAATATTGAAGGTGTTCTGGGAAAACATAAGCTGGAAGATGTAAAATGTTTCACAAAATGCCAACAAAAAACAGATATGGATGCCCTGATTTTAATTTCTTTCATATAAATTGTTTGACGAAATGTCAATAATAAGAACAATTTTTTTTCTGTTGGGTTAGCATTTTTCTCTTTTCTTTTTTCGCTAGATTAGCTTGTATAATGTTAAAAAATGACTATGGATTAGATGGGCTATGGATTTGTTTTCTGTTGGGTTAGATGGGTTTGGAAGATGAAAATACTGGGATAAGAATCATCATACCATCATCTTTTAAAAGTGTTTTCCTGCAAATCCTTCAGTGCATCTCCACAAATTAAAAGAAAATTTATTTTGGCAAAGTACAAATATGGCCATAGCTAAAGTTATTGGCATTAATCTACAAATGACCTACAACTACATAGGATTTTGGCATTTTGACAAAGTTGAAATCATCACAAATGACCAAGGTAATAGAACCACTCCATATATGGTGGACTTCAGTGACAAGGAAAGTCTGGTAGGAGATGGTGCCAAGAATCAAATAGCATCCAATCTCCATAATACCATCTTTGATGTCAAAAGGTTGATGGGAAGAAGGTTTTCTGAACCGAAGTACAAAGTAATAAATCCTATCAGCATTTCATTGTTATAAAAGGAAATACTATGAAGCCGGGGATACAGGTAACTTACAAAGGCTAAAAATTCTGCAGCCCAAGAAATTTCAGCCATGGTGTTGTTCAAGATGAAAGAGGTTGCGAATACATTCCTCGGTTTTAAAGCAAAGCAAGTAAAACAAAAAGACTGCATCAAGTCACAAAGATCTATCTATGAAAGAAATATATGAGCATGAACAAGATAAGGTTGAAAACAACGAGGCTTAATGAAAAAACAATGAAAATAATTGATGTTAAATACAATTCAAAGAAGTTTGTAACAAATAATAAATGCATAATTCATAAAACATGTAAAAAACTTAACCCAATTCAGCAATAAAGCAATTAAAATATCACACGCTCGAGGTATAGAAATAACACAAGAAAAAATATACGGTAGACACAATTCCTGTATGTGCATTCTGACCCAATGTGTGCATTATATAATATGATCTCATTGCGGGTGTGGGCTTATAGAAAACCAAAAAGAAGAATCATATTTTTGATCTATTGTATTTTTAGTTTTGCACACTTGGGGTCCTAAAGGAAAATGAGATTTGAAAATCAAATGAAGAGAAATGAATGCATAAAATATAGAAATTGGTGCAAACAGAGAAACTTACTTGTAGACTTTCCACCACTCAGCATATTCAACTCCAAGATCTGGGTTACTCTATTCCGAAACAACCACCACACTCTTGAATATCCGACCATACAACATTCTCCACCCTAGAACAATGTGATTCATGGATCCACTATAGTGCATTATAATACTCAGTGTGCATCTTTTTTTTGTGGATATGCATTTTTATATCTTCTTAGATCTGACGTTAAGAACCACTCAACTCCTGCGCAGACTTGTATGACAGGATAAAAAATAGATGACTTTAACAATGCCATATTATTCTACGCCATTGTCTTCTATGTAGAACAATCAAATCTGTTGATCCGTGGAAATCTGTGTTTTATCTGTGTTGGCGAGTTCAGCTAAGTCCAATCACTGAAGATCAGAGAGAGATGTTTCATTCGTTTCCCTACTGTGTTAGTTGGTTTATTTTCATGAAACTTGTTAAACATTGTGTTCAAAATCTCAAAATTAGAAAATTTGATTAGTCAAATCCATATAAAGTTCCAGACATGTGTCATTTTCATCCACATATTAGTTGACAGATTTTCTATCAAATAAAAAAATTATCCTTATCTCCACATCCGTCTGATTCCCTGCAGGGTGTCACAACCAGCCGGTGGTCACTCAACTGGTATACGCCTTTGGCGTAAATAGAGACTGATGGGGAGATGTTGAAGAAGTTAAAGTTGAAGGATAGAAGAACGGATCAAAATTGAGCCCGTTACAGCCTGTCCAAGAGTTGTGAAACCGTTAGAGAAGTGCAATTAAAAATTTATTCGTAATCTAAAAATGTCAAGGGAAGGGTTAAAGTTAACCATACATATAAACATTTAGGAGATGGAAGAAATATAAGTGCAACATTTGAAACTTGACAATGTCCTTATTTTGAAGATGTACAATTATATACAAACAAAAAACAAAAGAAGTTGAATGATCAAATCTAACCACCAAAGCAATCCACTCTTATAGGCACGACTCTTCAAGCAAAATGCTACCCATGGAGAATTAAATCCTTCTAATGACATCAATATCAAAACCCATCACATATCCACACATGATCCTATAAACCGATAAATTTCCACCAATAATATTGGTGAGGATTTTCTCTTATAGTGAGTAAAAATGAACATGGGGGAAAATGACATGACCAATCATCTCACAAAGAGAGACTCTTGGAAAAAAAAGTAGATCTTAGGTATACGTTTAAAATTTCATATAAATTTTTCAATGCTATACGTTTAATATTGTTCCATCTAAACTGCAAACAAACATTCTCCTCTTCCTCTCTGAACCCACCAATGCCAGACCCTTGCAATTTATTGAAATGGTTAACTCGTACCATCCTCCGCTCGGTCTATAATCATCATCTGATTCTTCATCTTCTTCAATTTATTTGTCATCTGATTCTTCATCATCTTCCATTTCCTCATCATCTAATTCATCATCTTCATTTGATTCATCATCTTCATCTGATTCATCATCTGTGCTGCTAAAATTGCATTCGCGCAACATTTCCTGTCCTCCTTCCCCAAAATGACTCATTTCCATCCTGCTTAACTCAGACTACCGATATTCGCCCCCATCAATTACTCCGAATCAGACTCGGACTCCGAATCGTACACCTGTAAACACATGTAATCGCAAGATTTGATTTTTTTTTCATGGCTTTCAATTTTCATATAGTTGGTAAATTTCAGTGGTTGTCGATTGAATACGTGAAATACTATGTAACAGCCAGTGCCAACATCCACATTGAAACCCTCGAACTTGGCCCATAAATACTTTTCTCCATCGATGAAAGGTAGGTGGCGAAGTTCCCTCGTAGTAGGGTTCCACATGCTTCAAAGATTTGGAGTTTGGAAATCGTAGAAAAGTATCAGGCCGTTACTGGAATTTGCATTCACACACTTGTTGCCTAAGGGGAGCTCATGAACGATATGATTATCTGTTTCTGAATCTATTACTCAAATCCTACCACTTCCACCTCGTGTAACTTGACGGCTTTTGAACACGATAAAAAACCCTCCATTGCCGAAATCGCAATGCCGAATATTCTCAATCTGTTGAGCCACGGGTACTTCCGATAGCGGAGGGATTTTCCCTTTCTCGCTCTCTTTTAAAAGAAAATGATGGCCTCGAAAAACATGGATTTCTTTAAAACGTGAGAATGGAAACCCCGCAAAAAACATTACATACAAAGACTGAAAAAACGTCTAAATCTACACAAGACCTAATATCGGTTAAAAATAGCTTGAAAAACGTGAAAACGTCTAGACGGCCGTCAAACCATCAAATTTAACATAGTTGTAGAAACGTCCACAAGGGCCTTTCCCATAGGGGGAACGCCTTCGGCTTCTCTATGAGGAAATTGTTATTCCCTTGCCTCTAATTTAAAAATTTTAGTGGGCCCATTCCACATAATTGAATAAGAGAGTGAGATGGTTGTTTAAATAAAAAATGAGAGGGACCACATTTATAGCCTAGGTAGATTATAACTACCCCACAAATTTTATGGTTTTGAATTTCTTTTAAAACATTTTTTAGATACTACAGTAGTTAATGACCCAGTGACTTGGCACACTGCATCACACGCTAATGCATGGCGGATCCTCCCAACTGGCTATGTAAATGAAAAATTTGGTGTTAAACGATTTTAATATACCAGAGCTATGAACTGGAGGAGCACTTTCTCTAAGTGAGACATGGGGGTGGGCTTGGGTCCTTAATGTCTACCGAACGATCCACATTCAGAGCACCCGACTATGTTCCACTTGGTCCATATAGAGAAGATTGACCCCTACCTCAACGTGTCCCCATGACTACCTATTGAAAGTGTCCAATAAAATCAATGGGAATGGAACTTGGTTTTAAAAATTAATAAATTAAATTATCAAGATTAATTTTAGTAAATTAATATACTTTCATTAACCCTCTCAGGTAAAAATTTGATAAATATTAATTTAATTATTAAACATTAAAACATAATCTAACTAATTAAAATAAACTATTAACTTGCATATTTAACATGTGAATACCTCTAAGAGCTAAAAAAACCCACATAAATAAATTTACATCTATTTGAGAAACCATAGTAATTTTACAAGTAAGTCCAATAAATCTACTTTTTCACCTCACTTCTCTCTCACCCACATAATTTTTACGCTTGAGTGCCCTATTTATTTGGGTAAACCTAATTGGTTAAAAAAATTAATCTAAACCATAGGTTATATTTATTAAATAAAACTATTTTCATATTTTAATTTCTTAACTATAATCTATAGTTTATAGATATATTTAATATCAACATTCAATACAATCTTTATGAACTCATAAGGGGTTAATAACCCACTAAAGATTATGTTCAAACAATGAAATTTCTAGTTTCTAAGAGTGTCAAATTCTAATAGATTAATTTTATAGAGTTCTAAATCTATAATTGTATATGTAACTTGTATTATGTTTATGTAAAAAAATAATTATATTTTTTTATTGTATTTGTAACTTGTATATTTCTTTGCAAGTTGTTGATGCATACAAGTTACACACCAAAAAGAGGAATGACAGGATCTTATGTCCTACTTGTTGAAGGATCACAAAGTGTGATTTAGTCCATGAGTTGTCAGGTATTGGTCATTTAAACGAATAAAGGGGTGTTTGTTGGACCAAATGGATGCTTTTAGCACCACTCCCCACATCATCTTCACTTGATTTAACTTTGAAAACTATAATCCATAATATCCCCCTTCGGGATATTTTGATAACTCGCACTTCTGCTTCAACTTGGGCACATATAAGTTGATTAAAAATGGAGAAAAATAGTGCTGGGAAAATCTATTCTACCTTTCCTAGTTTCCCCTTCCCCATAGTTACCTAAAAATAAAAAAATTAAGCAAAATTTTCTCCCAGTCGGTCAGATTAGGTAGTTTGGGAACACATGAACAACATGTTCCTTGTGTTGGCTGAATAAGCAACTCAGCCGATGGATGAGGAATGGGTGGGGGGTAGTGTTGGGATGGATCAAGTCTTTCAGGCACCGATGAAATAGTTCCACAAGAAAATAGCTCACCGATTGGGTGAAATAACTAAAGGGCTAGAGGGGAGTGCAAAAAATTGGGTAAGTTGGGCCCCACAGGTAAAAAGTGCATAGTTCTGCCCTTCCTCTAGTTCATCAACTGAGAGATTCATCCTACCCAATGCAAAAATACATTAAAGAATATTTTTACAGCCCGCAAGGAACTTTGTCACGTTCCTCCCAAGCTCCAGAAATTTAGATGGCCATAAATTTAGGCCTGCAACTCCAAATTTCACAAAATTGAAATGTTTGGAAAGCTCTCATCATGTACTTCAAAATAGAAATAAGAAATCTAGAATTTGGTGGGGTTAGGTGGATAGAAAATAGGACAATAGTCCCAACATTAAAAGAGTAGATCCAGGTAGCTCAACTACCAGATTTGATGAGGTATGGTGCCCATTCCTTCTCCTATAAGCAAGAAGACATGGGGAAAGGCCTTGGCAGGGTGCCCATGCTTATTTTCGGGCATTCAATGCATGTTGTTGGTGGTTAGAAGAAAGAATTAAAATTTCCATCTTTTCCCCCCATCTTATCTCTCCCATCTTTTATAAATTGTAAAATGATGCTCATTTGTAAAGGTTGGACTGTTAATGCAAAATCACAACACCCCCAAATGAGTTCTAGAAATCTACTTTTCTAAGGTAGACTCATTTGGTGTGATTGCATAACATTGAACTTTCCCCAAGGTGTGGGACCTTGCAAAATGGAAAAGCTCTCTAGATTAAAGGTTGGTTCCTTATTCCTTTGTTTAGGTGCATACGTAGAAACTTGCAGAGGATCTGTTCTTAATCCTAATCTAAAATTTACCAAGGAGACAGGGATAGAAGGAATACAGAAATTAAAACAAAGGTAAACTACAAGGTGATGCACCGAAGGAATGATTGAACACTTATTTTGTTAATAGACACAAACCAACAAAATGCATACAATAAAATAGCACAGATAGCCAGATATATAATGGAAGGCCAAATGAAAGCAAAAGAGATAAGAGAGGATCCAAAATTGATCACAGACGTGTTTTATTACTCTATAGATTGATACAGTCCATTACAAAGTAGCCAAAAGGCAGAAACCTATTACATTTTTAGTGGAAGGCCTGAACCCCATACAGATCCCTTTTCTAGAAGGAAGAGGGAGCCTGCAAAACAAAGAATGTCCAACCCTTTATAATGAATCCTGCCCACATAGTTATAGAATCAGTCGGAGAGAAGAAGGAAAGAGAGAGAAGCAGGAAAATGTAGGTCAAAGCTCAACTACCGTTGTTAATGTTTTCTACTAAAATATGCCTCTGAATCCATCTTTACTACATCGATCCTTGATTTGGTGCCTTAAAGGAAGAGGAAACGGTGGAAATAGATTGAATCTGATCTGGTTGCTGAGACTGATGACCCTGCATTGAAAGCTTGGAAGACGTTCCCCCATTTTTTCTTCCACCTACCCTCTCAAAAATTAAAGTTTCAGACCTCCATTGAGTGGGGGAGGCCGATATCTTTCCAATGGTGTCAGATTTGGAAATATTTTGAGCCCTTTGAAGTTTGTATCGGATCTGTACGAATGGATAGAGAAAAATTTTGAAAAATGGGTCCCCCTTTTTAAGATGGGGCACGTGGCAAGTTCGCACTCACTTGGGTCTCTGCCTTTGGACCAACTCTTGGAGGTGCACCACACTAACACTTGGAATTCTCCACTTACACTTTAATACTTAGCCAAATTTGAAGCCTTTTCTATCTACCCCTTGACTCTCTTTGACCATTTGCTACGTGGAGGGTTGGCGCAAGTTTGAGCTTCTCTATTTGGATCCATCTTTGGAGAAGCGTTGTTTAGACACGTGGCTCTCTTTTGTGCCTCCTCCATACTTAGTCAATTTTGGACCCCTTTCCTAAACTGTTTCGAGCTCGAAAAACTTCCAGACTTCACCATTTCTTTTGTTTCTTGCATCTGGCCTCTTTAAAACTATCTCCTCCTTACTTATCTGACCCTGCAGTTTCATTGTTGAGTCTGTCTGAAGCTTGCAAAATAGATTTAAGACATGAAATGGCTCAACAGAGTCATTTTCATTGCATAGGGTCATTTAATCATTCTCTTCCGCCGCCACTCCATGTTGAGTCCTCCCCTGACCCATTTAAATAGATTTAAGGTATGGAAACGCTCAAAGGAACCATTTCTTCTATTTCTTCTCGTGTAGGGTCGAATTTGACTTTCTCAGGCTTCTATTTTCACTTTGCCTGAATCTAGAACTCGAGCTCAGGGGTCTGAATCATTTCCTTCATAATTTCCTTATGTGCAGGACTATTTTCTGATCAAATTTTCTGGGGGTGAAATTGAGATAACAATTGGTGACTCACAGGGGACATCTGCCTGCTAGATGAAAAGATCAGTGGCCTTGAAGCATCCATTGGGCATGGAGTCAAGAATGATAGCCTGACCAAACTGATCCTTCTTATAAAATGGACTCCCCAAATCTCTACACTTGCTGACCTCTGAAGCCTCTTGGAAACCCAGCCAAAACTTGAAGTTGGATTTCACCAAAAGCTAACTGAAATGGGACTGTGCAAGAGCAAAACAACAACACCAAAAAATATGTACAAACTAAAAATCATACATACCCCAAGTGGGATATGCAGAGTGTGCAAGAGTACTTCTTCTACTAAAAAACAAACCTACCTACTCTACTCTAACCAAGAGCAAAGAGAACTCAAACAAAGCCTACGACTGGCAGGGAGAAATGGCTTCCCTTCCTCAAAAATGGTAGCCATGTAACTGATTTGGCACTGAACATGGCTGGTTGGATGAGTGAAAAACTGACAATAAGCCTAGACCTCCACCCAAATCATCAAGGTATCAGTATTAATGGAAAATACCTCCTTAAGATAACTTGCATCAAACTTCTAGAGGTGTTGATGATGACCCTTGGTACTTTAATGCTCGCCCTCATGCCCTGAAGTAGGCATGACTGGTTTTGGTTTCTCCTTTGGCTCCAATGAATACAAGTACCTGCTTGGGCATGGTCTGATCCTTTGGATGTGCCCATTTCTCTAAAATTACAACTCCAAAAATTGAGTCTTCTTGTGTACCTTCTTGGATGGATGGTGTAGGAGAGATGGGGTCTTCATTGTTTCCTTCCTCCTCTTTTGAAGAACATGGAAGATCAAGATCTTCCAACCTTGGTACCAGAGGGCTGTTATGAAGTATAGGTTGTTGTTCCTTAATGTTCTCCTTTATGGTAGCAAGATCATGTGCATGGAAGATGGATGGAGGATCAGATTATGTAATGTCCATGGGCTCCTCTCCATCAAGACAATCCTCCAAGTCAGACGGGTAATCTACCTCCTTGTTGTCCTATTGCAGGTGCTCAACCTCCTTGATGGTGTCCTCTTGATCTGTAACTTGCTCACCACATGGTTTCTCTCTTCCTCAAATATGAATTTTGAGAGATCAAACTCTTCTTCAACATCAGAGCTTGAAGGGGATGAAGTGGGAGGAAGAACTGAAGGTTCTTTTGTGGCCTGCTCCACACTTGGAGCCTCTGAAACTGTATGGTCCTCCTCCACAGCCGGAATGTACTCCTCTTCTTTTGGATTAGGAGTAGATCCTTCTTCCCATATTTTTTTTGTAGTTGGAGCTTCCACCACTTGTGGCTTGACCTCATCCTCCTCCATGGGTTTAACCAATAAGGGAAACCTTTGAAAACTCCAATTTATCATCCCAACTCTTCATATTTTCTATCATTTCTTCTCTGTTGGGTTCCTCTGTTTGATGTTATCCTTAGCTGGTTTTCTGGAGTCTCTTCCCAACATGGACTTGGGAAGGAAAGAGGACTGGTGGGTGGGGTCTGCACTAGTTGTTTCCTTGTTTATGGTGGAGGGGAAGGCGTTGCTTTTGGCTCTTGTAGAGGGGAATTGGATTTGGAAGGGAAAAGAGCAGAGAAATTGAGGTGAGGTGGAAGACTAGGAGATGGAGAAATGAAATCAACACTTGGGGCAGAAAGTGAGGGGCTTGACTCTTTCCTTTGCTGAAATGATAAATATTGAGGAAGAGACAATGAAAGACAGGGAGTTGGTGATTGACTTACCCAATGACAAGGTTGTCTCACACTTGTCTCATAAGACCCGATCTCCTCAGCCCACCACACAAGCTGAGGCAACACTTCGACCATGAGGTCAAGCTTCTCCTGAGGGTTGTAGTGTCTTGGAAAAGGGCATTCCCATGGACAAGGTGCCCTACAACCAAATTCTGAAAGCCCAAATTTGAGTCTTTTTCCCTTAATTAAACCATGCCAACCATCCATTTTTTGAATCTTCTCTAGTAGACTAACATCCTCTGCATAACTATCGTCATCATATGTGTCCCCTTGTTCTTGATCAGCTTCATAGTCAAATGGGATTTAACACTACTCATATGGGTAAGCATAATGGTCTTGGATCTGATTATAATGTTGATCTGGAGGAGTTGGGAAATACATTGGAGGTGGATTGTATTGTTGTAAGTGTGAGTTCCATGAAGGGAACGAAGTCATGATTGCACAACCTCATGGAATGGGAGAAAATGAAAGAGATGGAAGAAGAAAATGGATGAAATGAGTGGAAATGGATGGAAAAGGTCTACAACTCAGAGAATGGGTTTTTGACCAAATGGAGTCACCAGATGTGCTTGAAAGTGTTTCCAAAGGCTGAAATCTTCACCAAGTGCGAATCGAACCTGATGAAGTGAAGTGGTAAGGTGCTTTAAACCTATCCCACTGGGCATGCCAAAACTGTTAATGCAAAATCACAGCACCCCCAAATGAGTTCTAAAAATCTACTTTTCTAAGGCAGACTCATTTGGTGTGATTGCATAACATTGAACTTTCCCCAAGGTGTGGGACCTTGCAAAATGGAAAAGATCTCTAGATTAAAGGATGGTTCCTTATTCCTCTGTTTATGTGCATACATAGAAACTTACAGAGGATATGTTCTTAATCCTAATCTAGAATTTACTAAGGATATAGGGATAGAAGGAATACAGAAATGAAAAAAAAGCTAAACTACGAGGTGATGCACCAAAGGAATTATGAACACTTGTTTTGCTAATAGGCAACAAACCAAAAAAATGCATACAATAAACCAGCATAGATAGCCAGATATATAATGGAAGGCCAAATGAAAGCAAAAGAGACAAGAGAGAATCTAAAATCGATCACAGATGTGTTTTATTGCTCTATAGATTGATACAGTCCATTACAAAGTAGCCAAAAGGCATAAACATATTACAATTTTAGTGGAAGGCCTGAACCCCACATAGTCCCCTTTTCTATAAGGAAGAGGGATCTTGCAAAACAAAGAATGTATGACCCTTTACAATGAATCCTGCCCCTGTATTTATAGAATTTATTGGAGAGAAGAAGGAGAGAGAGAGAAGCGAGAAAACATAGGTCAAAGCTCAGCCACCGTCATCTATGTTTCCTGCTGAAATCTGCCCTGAATCCATCTTTACTACATCGATCCGCAATTTGGCACCTTGAAGGAAGAGGAAATGGTGGAAATAGATTGAATCCAATCTAGTTGTTGAGACTGATGTCCTTGCATTGAAAGCTCGAAGATTTTTTCCCATTTTTCTTCCACCTACCCTCTCAAACATTAAAGTTTCAAACCTCCATTATGTGGGCGAGGTCTGAGATATTTCCAATGGTGTTAGATTTGCAATATTTTGAACCCTTCAAAGTTTTTATCGGATCCGTATGAATGGACGGGAAATAGTTTGAAAAATGGGTCCCCCCTTTTTGAGATGGGGCACGTGGCAAGCTCGTTCTCACTTGGGTCTCTGCCTTGGGACCAACTCTTGGAGATGTGCCACACTGACACTTGGCATTCTCCGCTTACACTTTTATACTTAGCCAAATTTGAAGTCTTTTTTGTCTGCCCCTTGACTCTCTTTGACCATTTGCTATGTGGAGGGCTGGCGCAAGTTTGAGCTTCTCTATTTGGATCTATCTTTGGAGAAGCACTATTTCGACACATAGCTCTCTCTCCACCACTGCCTCCATACTTAGTTGATTTTAGACCCTTTCCTTAATTGTTTCAAGCCTGAAAAATTCAGAACTTCACAGTTTCTTCTGTTTCTTGCATCTGGGATCTTTAAAACTGTCTCCTCCATACTTATCTGACCCTACAGTTTCATTGTTGAGTCTGCCTGAAGCTTGCAAAATAGATTTAAGACATGAAACGGCTCGACATAGTCGTTTTCTTTGCATAGGGCCATTTAACCATTCTTTTCCCCCACCACTCCATGTTGAATCCTCCCTCGACCCATTTAAATAGATTTAAGGTATGGAAACGCTCAAAGGAACTGTTTCTTCTATTTCTTCTCGTGTATGGTCGAATTTGACTTTCTCAGGATTTTGTTTTCACTTTGCCTAGTTCTAGAACTCGAGCTCGGGGGTCTGAATCATTTCCTTCATATTTTCCTTATGTGCAGGACTTTGTTCTGACCAAATTTTCTGGGGGTGAATTTGGGATAACATGGACCCTTTCGAAATACAAGGGCATCATTTCAAATTGATCCACAAGTGTTCTTGAGTTATATGCCTCAGATTGGGATTTTGCTATGTGTTTATGCCTTCTTCTTTCATCGTAATGATCTGTACAACTTCTTAAGACAATATAATTCATGTCTTGTGGTTATTATTTTCCCGAGATTGAGTTCTATTGTATTTTCTTGCCTTTTCATGCATTTACATGTATGTGGAGTATGTCTTCTCACCTTACAGGGTGTTTTTTATGCATTGTGTGAAAATGGAAATTTGAATTCTGTTCTGGACTATAGCTCCCATGCCTGCCCTCTCCTAATTTATTTCCTCCCATTTTCCCTCGCTTAGGAGTGTCTTTCCATTGTTCTTGGTGATATCACCTCTCTTTAGCTTAGGATTTACATTTGTATGCATCTCACTCTTTCCTTGGTCCTGTGATAGTTCGATTAGGATTAAATAGTTTTACTTCTAGCTATAGCAGTAGTTTAGCATTAGAAATAGTAAGAGGAAAAAAAATTCTCTAGAGGGTTTCCTCAAACAAAAATTCCTACAATTAAAGACAACTCTATGTTACCCAAAACACTGATTGCTAATTCATGATAAATAAGAGGGTGTAATTTTTTTGGTGATAACAATTATGACACGCTTCATGGGACATTGTTTGATTTTATTGTTATTTCACCAAGTTTTGGTGTGTATCTTGGTGAACTTTAGCCTTTTAGAGGCTTTACAAAACACATCTAGCGACTTCAAATATTACATCTACTAGTTTCAGTAGTTAAAGTGCCCATTTTCATGAGAAGGATTCAAACAAGGTCTAGAATAGTGGAAGAAGGATATTTTGATTACTTGCAACTGTCACCGAGAAGAAGAAGAAAGGGTAGATCAGTTAAGAGATCACCATCACCACCAAATAGAGTCCTCTCTACTCCTCCCAGTAAGCCCTTCTTGGTATCTTCTAGAGTTTTTAGACCTATTCAATTTAGGGCTCCTCAAAGGAATATGCCTTCTGTCAGTCTCAATGGTGGTATCCCTCTAGCTCTCAATGCACAACGTGATATACTATGTATGCACTCAAAATTATCCCTTTCTTCACTGGTGAAAACCATACTACCCCTAGATAACCATATCTAAGATGTTGCTAATGTTTATTTAGTCCATTCTATCATTGAATATGATGTAGTAGTCAAATTCCTGGCTTCATCATTCAAAAGAAAGGCCCTCTAATGGTACAAAATTTTAATATCTTATTCCATTCATAATTGGGATGAATTTGATACAGTCTTTTTCAATCATTTTGAGGAAAAATAAGATTACCTTTCTTTGATAGAGCAGGTGACCACAAAAAAGAGCTTCGTAAATGAACAAATGACTAATTTCAACATAAGATTTCAGAGGAATTGGGACATAATTACTCAAGTGGTAAGAACTACACCCTAGTATGCATTTATTTATTATATCAAGGCTTTGATAGTGACATTTTAGTCATGATTCAACCTATGGGGGGTAAAACATTACCATATTCTTATGAAATTTCCATTAGAGTAGAAAATAGTCTCATTCAGTCTGGAAAACTCACTCATAGACCTCTAATTCCCATATTCCTAGAAATAGAGACATCCACTTGGCATCAAGATCCTACATTAGCTCCCATCCCATCACTAAGAAACCAAAGCTCTAGTCAAGCATCTACACTTCATCAAGTACCTCAGCTGAGTTGTAAGAGGTGATGAAACAATTGTGAAATTCTGGGAATGAGTTGGTGTCTATTAAGAGGTAGCAAGCCCAAATTTCTAGACCTTACCAAAATCCATACCAACCCAACAAGTCCCCTTACCATTTAAACATAACTCCATACCAAGTAAACTCCTCGGTTCAAAATCAAATTTCCCCTACAAGAAAATTTCAACCATATAATCCAACTGCGGTTAGTTCATCCAAATCCTTGGTTCCTATTAAAAATAACCTTGTCTAAGATTATGAGTGGTGTTTCCCTTGTCATATTCCACATAACCAAACAACCTACCCTAATGTCATTTTAAACAAATCTTTAATTGTATAAAATGCATATGTTTCTTAAGATCCACCCAGAAAAGAAATTCATAAGCATGAAATTATTCCAGAGGAACCTCCAAGTGATGCTTCACTTGTAAACTAGAAAATGGACGAATTTTGTGGAATAAATTAGACTGTTCCGCAAGGTGTGGTTTTCAATAATAGATAAAAAATACTATCTATGGAAGAGAGGCAGTTAGCATATTTAGGTCCTTCCCAACCCTCACTGAAACTCTAAGGAGTTGGAAATTTAAACCTGACTCTAAATGTACAAATCCAACCCAAGGGTCGTTCCATATAATCTCAACACAAGAAAATCTTGATATAAGAAGGGTACAACATAATGATAATCTCAATCCTTTCAACATCCTTGAAAAACTTAAGAAGACCAATGTGAATACATCAATGTAAGAATTGTTGGTTGTTTTGGGACAAAGGGACCTTCTACAAGTGGCTATGCACAATCTATCTTCAACAGATGAATCACCCAAATATCCAGTCAAGGTCATGCTTACTAATGCACCTCATCAAAAGGCTGGTTAGCCAAGTGAGGATATCAAACATCCACCCTTCAACATATCATTTATCATCAGAAATCATTTAGTTCAAAACTGTATGATCAGTTCTGGAGTAAAAAACTCTTTCATACCCAAACAAATTACATACCGGCTGGGTCTCAACCATGAATCTCTCTCTAAAGGTGTGGTTCAACTAGATGGAACAATAATAGGAACTGTTGGAGTTATCAAGGGTATAAACCCCACTTTACATACACACCCTAATTTCTTAGTCCTTTAAGAAATTTTCTTAATTGATTTTCCCCCATTATTCACTCTATGCCTCTCTAGAGATTTCACTTCCAAAATTTGAGGGTACTTATTGGCATATTGGTCTCATACGATCTTCAGGAACATATATGGCACTAAGGATACCATCAAGTCTAAACCAATTATAACATATCACATATATCCTTATGTACCTAGGCCCATCAACACTAATTACACTATTTTTATCAAGAAAACCATTAAAGTACACAAGAATCGAATACTCAAATTGAAGGTATTTCCAATTTGTTACTTGATGTGTGGGGAAATGAATATTATAGATTTGATCCATATCAGCGAATGGAAGAAATTGGTCTTGCTATTTACTGCATGCATGAAGATAATTCACCTATGGCTAGTGTTTCCAAACCAAATAATCCATAGGAGGATGCCATTTAGAAACTGTTCTTTGATGGATTAAGAGTTAGACAAGGAGTAGGAGGAGGTGTAGTTCTGGTGTATCATATTGGCACTAAGTATTACTCCTCTTTTAGATAGTATTTTAACTGCTCCAACAACATAGAATAATATGAGTCCCTTATCCATGGGTTGCAAGGGCAAATAAGGAAGATCATAAAAAATTATAGACCTTTGAAGATAGTGAATTGATGGTGAATCAAGTCAGAGGATCAAATGTAGCCAAGAATGACTTGTTAAAAACCTATAAGCATAGATTTTTAGACAATCTAGAGGATTTTTAAGCCTTCAAAATTCACGTCATTCCAAGAATAGAAAATGAATCAGTTGACATATTAATGTAGTTGGAGAAAAGTGCACCCACATATATGGTAGTAGTGATGCCTTCTATACCAGACAATGATACAAATTGGAAAGTGTTTGAAAGTGATCTACATATTGTCAATTTTATAAGAGAAGAATATGAGTTTTCTTTAAGAAATTAGTAAAATTTGGAGAAGCAATATGGAGACCAATTTTTTCAACTCAGATCAAATAAATTTCGTAAGGGCCTAGTAACCTTGGAGTATGTTTTCAACCCCAACGACTAATTTAGAAAGGAAATAATTGTATCATAATAAGAAACAACAATGAAAATCTCTAAAGGGTCTCCAAATAAGGAGTGAAGAATTATTTAAATAGTGTGAGGAGAACCCATGTGTGCCACATGATGGTGGAGAGGCCCGAAAACATGTAGGAACAAAGAACATGATCACACTTGTTGAGCCAGTCTATAAGACGATAAGGATCAGTGGATACATGAAATTTCCCATACAAAAAGGGATAAAGGCCTTCGTGAGTAATTTATCATTCCATACAAGCATGCCATAATGTATAGTTTTCTCTACCAAGAAGAAGAGGTGGAGGTTGAGAAGAAATCCTACGAAGCTCAAGTTTGGAACAAAATACTTCATGGTACATCCACAAGAAGAGAAAAGTGCATAAGAGTCACAAGGAAAAACATGCTCAAATGAATGTTGGACTTAGCCAAAAATGTGTTTAGAATGCAATAAAAGTAGGGTGTGAGAATACCCATAAGGTTGCAAGACGTCAAACTCACCTGAGCATGCGTCTAAATACAATTACAACACCCAAGAAAAATGATAACCCTAATTTGTGAAACTTTATATGAAGTGTGTTGGCTACAATAAGGTGTGTTTGTGTGACATGAAATAGTAGACCACTCACCTTGAAGTAGGTGAAAAATCACGCAAGAGTGGAGGCCATAGTAAGTTTCAGTCAGAAGAAAAGAAAAAACATGTAAACAAGCACAAAAGGGTGAAAGCAAGGAAAAAGGGGACAATATAGAGTTCTATGTGAGAAAAAGTGTCTCACGTCACATATGGAAATCTCTTTCTGCAAGGATGTGGTGGACGCGCTTACTAGCCCACAAGTGAAGAAGAGAACTATAACACAAAATGACTCTAAAACGAGTCAAAATTCCCAAAAATGCCAAAAATGAATTAAAAACATGAAACAAGACACCTGAAAATGCCAGAAAAGCCACCAAATGTGACTTACAAGCCACAAAACATGCTACACACTCCCAAAAAATGGTCAGCCAGAAAAAACTTCCCACTAACCCTAGTTTCAGATTTTTTTCCGAATTTAATTAAATTAGCCAAAATAGAAAAAATAAAATAATCCGGGTTTTGATATTAAAAAATAGGGATACCTCAATAAAAAACCTCCTAATTAATGACCTTACCTTAACTGAAAAATTATATGAATAAGTAGGTTCAAAAAATAATTCAATATGAAACAACATTCTGGGGAAGGGGAAGAGATACCTTTACTCATTTAAATATAAATTAATATTAAAACAAGATGTATATTCATACTACAAATCAAACATTAAAATTCGAATTGGAATATACATATAAAGCATTTGAATGATAGATAAAATTAAAACATGTGTGAATTGTAGTAAAACATGAGAAGGTGGGACAATTTAACTATTTTAATGGTCTATAATATTACTTAGGTGTGACATAAGGATAAAATGACTTGAAATCTCCCACAAATTCTTCATATTTGATTTGGGTATGCACTATGAACATTAACCAAATTGTTTAGTAGTTTCTCCTATTAGATAGTTTGGTCTGGGTAGGTAATGGTACACTATTATTTTTTTAGGTCTCTATGAGTTAATGGAATGTGTTTTTATATAAAATATTAGGTAGCACAAATGTGAGAATACCCCATTAATAAATTGAATTGACCCAACATTTGAAATTAGGGTACTAACTATGAAAAACAATTAGTGTTTGGAATGAATTATAATGTAGACACCACTTAGATTTGTAATAGGACTAAAACCAATTGTATTTATCCATATAGAAATATAATACCATATGAATGCAAATATAGTTGATATCATGATCATATGACCATTCTTTGTAAAGAGTTATCTTGCTTGTGAGGTAAGTGCACGAAGTTGGGGGGCCAAAAAGTGGACAAGAATATGAAAAAAGCAAAACGCGTACGTGTTTTGCTAAAATGCGCACGCGTTTTAATTTTTTTGTCTCTTCAAGCAAGTCAAAATGCGTACACATTTTGTGTAGTATGGACCCTGCATATGTGTTTCGGTGCTTTATACTTACAAAAATAAATGGTTAAGTATAAGATTTCTTTTATTATTTCTTATACTTTAAAAGTATAAGTATAAGAAATAATAAAATAAATATTATACTTAAAATTTATTTTAGTAAATATAAGAAATTAGTGTCACTCTACACCCTATGGAAGTGGTCTCGTAGCTCCAACATTTATAATCTAGAAGATAGTTTTTGAAAATCTAATCTGGTCAGTACTTACTCATTTTTTAGGATTTCAACAAACGACCAAAACTTTCAGGGCATATATATTGTAGTCAGTCTTTTTTTGGGAAAGCATATAGTCATTTTAAAGGTTTTTTGACCTTCTAAAATGGATTTTGGCCCTACCACTACTTGAATTGGTACTAATTTTTAAATTTGTCCATAATTCACTTTAGTGACCATGAATTAACTCTATGATGTTTGTCTACTTCTTACTAAAAAGAGATCCTCACTTTGGAGATAGAGGATTGTTCCTTGAATGAGATTCCTGTCCTATGGACAAAATGAGGTGATCGTAATGTGCCTCCTCCTTAAGGTGTGATAACACTACTAGGTGTTGAATGAGTTGTTATGAATAATACCAAGTGAATTGCATCAAGTGAACTCAGATGATTTCTCATTCTTAGAAACATGGTGCTCTATATAAAGATCATCCCCTCACCTTTCCTAGCTCTAAAATAATCCTTTCATGGAATCAAATTCATGATTCTCATACATGCTTTTTGTCATATGTCTCTTATGGAGACAAATGATAACTTAATACTTCACAAATAATGGTCCTTGATAACTCAGTGACATGACTAGCTAATTTTAGCTTGTTCTGAAGGGTGTTCAATTAACTACAAAATGGCCAAAAATGCCTTTTTTAGGCCTTCAAAGGAAAGTATTCTCATTAAAACTAAATGAATCTATCGATCACCTGAAACAATATTCCCTACACCCTAAAACATGTTGAATGATCTTTTTAGGAATTACCTTTGGGTGAGGGTTTATGATTTAGGGTATAAGGTTTAGGGCTTGGGGTTTAGAGTTTAGGGATAAGGGTTTATGACTCAAGTTTTAGATTTTAAGGTTTAAGGTTTAGTGTTTAAGGCTCATAGTTTGGATTTTAGAGTTTAGGGTTTAGGGCTTAGGACTTAGAGTTCATGGTTTAGGATTTATGGTTTAGGGTTTAGAGTTTAGATTTTATGGTTAAGGGTTAAGGGTTGAGGGTTTATAGTTTAGGGCCCAAGGTTAAGGGTTTAGGGTTTAGGGGTCAAGGTTGAGGGCTTAGGGTTTATGGTATAAGCTTAAGGGTTTAGGGATCATGGTTGAAAGGAACAATAACTAGATCATACCAAGCCAAGAAAACAGATGCTAATCAAACACCACGATCTATAAGATGAAAGAATCAAGAATTTTGCGCTTGTTACCTGTCCAAGTTAATGCACCAAACTAAACACAAAAACCCTGAAAAACCTCAATGAAATTGATACCTGATGAAGATGTAGACGGATGAGGAAGCCGATGTAGATAAGACGGGCGCACACGAGCAATTCGCACAATAGATCCGAATAACCTGCAAAACACCGATGCTTGACAGAAAAAGACCACGTTAAAAGATATTTAAGTGGACTGCCCGAGAAGCGGGTCCGAGAAGCGATAAGCTTCCTCGGCGGATGTCAGTCCACGTTTTCAATTAAGAAAAGAAGCATACATGATAAAAGATGTAAATAAAGACTAGATTTTCTGATTGCAGTAATAAGACAGAATCTAAACAGCAGACAGAAAGTACAGAAAACAGGGAACTATGAAATAAATGCTGGATTTGTGTTACCTGTATCCTTTTACCTATCTGCAGATAAATCGGCGTCGACTGGGTAGAATCGGCGTCGATTGAGACTGGTCGGCGTCGATTGAGGGGGATCGGCGTCGACTGGATAAGATCGGCGTCGACTGGAGACAGATCAGTCAATCAGGGACTGTGCGACAAGATTCGGGAATTGGAAGGTGAATGTGGTCTGCTGGATGTGCCGAAGTTGGCGAGACACTGGAACAGGGTCACCAGATGATAGATGGTGGTGTGCGATGCTGATGTGACAGGGACAGAGTAACGGTGCTCCTCTCAGGGATTGATTCGGACAGGATCTGCCCTAATTTGATACAATTGATGCTAAGAAGATCTCTCTTTCTCTCAACCTGTATCTTTCGCTCTCTGTTCGCTTTTTCGCTCGTTCGTAATCTCTTCTTCGGTCTCTTTTTCGGTCTCTTCGGTCCTTAGAACTGAGTTCTGGACTTGCTTTTATAATCGGCGCCGCTCCTAGAAAATCGGCGCCGACCATATGGGTCGGCGCCGATCGCGGAAAAGACTCCCGAGGTGGCCAAAAAATGATCGATTTCGAGAAAGATAAGACTTATCCCGACTACGGGAAAATATCCCGCTTAGGGAAGATTAAAAATAGGTGTGATACATGGATAGAATAAATTTGGGGTGGATAAGTGATTAAGATGCATGGGAAGAAGCGTAATTAAATATTTAATATTTAATCACTCATGGGTAAGATGTGATGGGATGAATTAAATTTGGAATAAGTGATTAAATCACAAATTGGATAATATCCCAAGGGGATAGTTGGTGACGTAAACGTGCCCCAGGTTACCTAAGCAAGTAAACGGATGAGAGGGACACTAAATTGAGTAACCAATTTTAGGTGTCTACATTTTGCCCCTTTTTGTCAAGTAACTTGCGATAAGCAAGGTTATGAGACAAAAACAAGGAGATGGAAGAAGAGAAGAATTTGTGGTGATGTGATCCCCCTCAAACTAGGGATGGGATGGATGATAGAACAGACGATCCCGAGTTTGAAAGAGGTAGATGAAAAATGCAGGATGCCCCAGTCGGATGTCTGGAGTAGATCTGATCATTGATGACGCATAAAAATAAACAAAAAGGCAGCAACCTAAGGAACTCACATTGGTAGGGAAAACTAGCCGGTCTCCTCATGAGACGACGTTAGTGCCTACAGACCCATGAGTGTAAGGAGAACTGCAAAAATAGTCAGCATCTAGAGAGAGACACATTGGTAGGGACAACTAGACGGTCCATAAATCAGACGACGTTAGTGCCTACAGACCCGCGTAACTCTAAGCTGCCAAAAAGGTACGAGTGTCCCACGCAAAAGGGAACAAACCCGAAATAGACAAGGATATCTAAAAGATGCGTCAAAAGGCAAAATTCAGCACATCACAATGATCAGATAGACCAATAAGCCAAGCATCAACACTATGGCAAAAAGATATGGAAAATCGGCGGCGACCAAACTAATCGGCGACGACCAAAACAAACGGCGTCGACCAAAAAAATCGGCGCCGACCAATCCAGACGCATATAAATATGCGAACGGAAAACGTAAACGATTTATTTGCAACGTGACGATTGATTCAGAGAGAGATAGATTTGTGATTTGAACACAATGGAAGCCTCTGGGAGCGGACAGAAGCGCAGGAGGACACGACCTGGGGTAAGTGGTCATTCTTGAACCCACTTTTCTTATTATTTTTTTTTTTGTTTGATTTTTTGTGCATGGGAGGCCAGGGTCTGGTTTACATCCGGCCAGGTAGTCGGCGCCGATTGGTTTAATCGGCGTCGATTTGTTTTTGGATCGGCGTCGATTGGTATTAATCGGCGCCGACTAAATGAACGACGCCGATTTTACCAAATCGACGCCGATTGAAGATATTCATTTTTTTTTGGTTTTTGAAGATGATTGTTTTGGAAGATGAGATTTGGGGAAATAAGAGACTAATTATGTTTTTGATGTCGTGGATGCAGGCACGAGAGGCTCTTCATATGAGGGATGCCATCCCTGAGCTATTGGAGACGATCCTTCCTGATGTGACAGATGCAGACTGGCAGCATTTAGAGCTAGCCGGGCTCGGGGGTTTCAGATATTATAGACGAGTGCCACGAGATGTGGAGCTCATGCGGGCATTAGTGCGACGGTGGGACAGCCACACGTGCACATTTTGGTTCAGGACGGGTGAGATGACGATCACCCATGAGGATGTATTCAGGATCCTCAGATTACCGATTACTGGGGACCCGATCGAGATCACACCTCGGGAGCAGCAGCAGAGGGCCCTGGTGCGATTATACAGAGATAGAGCAGATGACTCGGAGATAGTATCTGGGGCAGTGAGGATAGCCTCACAGTACAGGCAGGATAGCCCTCGGAGCAGGCGGATAGCCTTGATTCAGATGGCTATCTCCTATTTTGCCCTGCCAGACTCAGGAGGTGGGAGATTCCCATTGCTACTGCTAGACTGCGTTTGCGACATCTTGCAGTACAGACAGGTTTTTGCCTTTGCCGATGCCCTGATAGCTCAGGTATATTATGAGCTATGGATGTACACCACTGGTCGGAGGACAGGGATCGATGTCAGCTTTGTGCTTCATTGCTGGGCATATGAGCATATAGCAGTGATCAGGCCATCCGGGCTTCCTTGGATGCCAGCAGCAGTGGGGGGTGTTGACTATGGATTTCGGAGATGGCGGGCTGACATGGCCGCAGGAGATACAGGTAGATCAGCCGAGTGGTACTCTGAGCGTTTCAGGACGCTTACACCAGATCAGGTTATCTGGAGACCATATCGGGCATTTCCGATATGGGTTGGTCAGGATGCCCACTTGGTAGCATTGAGACGGAGTCAGGTGGTCAGGGGCCGTAGGCCAGATATGTGGGAGCGGGTCCCGTTCATGTGGATACTAAGACAGTTTGGTCTAGTACAGACAGTACCGGCCACCTACACGCCGTATAGGTGGGATAACAGGGAGACGGATTTGCCGATTTTGATCCCGGTAGACCCATTGAGAGAGGCCCCACCCTCCACAGACAGTGATGATGACGCGGGGGTGGATGAGGGCTACGCAGCATGGTACGACACAGAGCTTCCACGACATCTCCCGCCCTCTATAGATGCTGATGAGGAGGACATAGCTGCTACGCTGGACAGATTAGAGGGAGAGCATGCCACCCTCACACAGACACATCAGGTAGCACTGGAGGAGATCAGGGCTTTGACGGAGGAGAGGGATGCCCTGATTGTGGAGAGAGACACCGCTCGCCAGGAGCGAGATACAGCGATCCAGCAGAGGGACCGCTACTTTCGGCACAGGGAGGCCCTCAGGGCCAAGTATGGGGAGACAGGTGCCACATCAGAGTCTGGCACACAGGGTACGACCCTAGGAGGGGTACCACCAGCAGCGCCAGCAGCCCCAGCAGCACCAGCAGCATCGTTACGAGCACCGGGTACTGTGAGCCTGAGCACGTACCAGTCTCTCCTCGCTGAGGTGAGATACTACGAGGATGCCCTAGCGCAGCATGCCCCAGATGTGCCTCGGTACGGGGCGAGGAGGAGAGCAGCGACGGCTACGGCGAGCGGAGCCTCGGGTGGAGGGAGTACTGGGAGAGATCGAGGTGGGCCGAGACCTCCAGCAGCAGGTGCATCGAGCTCGATAGGCGGCGGCCAGGAGAGACAGCCAGGTGCAGAGGAGGGTGGAGGAGATAGTGTCCTCCACGCTTCAGATTTTACCATATAGAGATTTGATAGATTTTGTATTTGTATAGTGATGTAGCCTCGATTGGAAGGCATTGTATAGATGGCTTGATTGGAAGCCACCCATTTTTGTACAAACACACATGTATATATAGATTGATCACGTTATTTGTCATATAATTGTACTCATGCTTTTAATTTTGATATACATGGGTAGATGGATATAGATAGAGGATAAAATAGATGTGATTGGATAGATATAGACTGATAGATGATAGAAATAGATGTGATTAGATAGATTGAAATGTGGATAAAATAGATGTGATTGGATAGATATAGACTGATAGATGATAGATGTGATGTGGATAGAACTTTGATAGATGGATAATAGATGTAACTTGGATGTACATGTGTTTAATAGATATTTTGATGGATTAGATAGATAGATGTAATGTACCTTGGATGTACATTTTGATGGATTTTTGATGTATAGATAGATGTAATGTACCTTAGATGTATAGTATTTTTCGATATTTTGATGGATAGATAGATAGATGTGTTTGATATATGGATGTAATTGTAATGAGAAATGAATACAGATAGATGTTTTGATAGATAAGATGAATTTAGATAGAAGATAAATTTTGATTGAATTAACATGTGAAATGCCAATTTTGCAAGACAAAGAAATGGAGAATACTCCTCGCAAGAGCCAAAGATGAAAGCGGAAACAACTGTGACTTAGAAGAGAAGATACTCGGAGAAGAAGGGAAATGATAAGTCGGACTTCCAACCGACCATAGATAAAATCCAGATAAGAAACCGAAAGACCAAGCATACAAGGCCCTATATAAGATTAAAATAAACCTGACACTAACTAGTCGCAAACCAGATCTAGGATAGAAACGGAAAGAAAAGTAAGTAAGTATCTTGTCGGAACTTACAAGGGACAGAATACATGTCCATAGTGGGAAAATAGGATTCTCCATATGATCGACAAAAGGTCTTAAATCTCAGCTTCATGATTTTGACAGAAAAGCAAACTGATCAATGCGGGAAGTTTGCTTGATATGGAAAGACTGATCGATGCGGGAAGTCTTTCAGTGATGCTAAAAGTGTATAAACTGACTGGAAGGCTGATTGATTACAAGAAGCCTTGAATATTTCTTTGAGAAACAGCCGTCCTTCAAGGGAGCGGTCTGTATTTTGAATTTGAATGATAGCCATCCTTCGAGGGTATGGTCTATATTTTTAGAATTTTTGATTCACTTGATAATATATGGATAGCTGTCCTTCGAGGGATCAGTCTATCTTTTTGGATAGCATCTTTTTCTTTTCTTTCTTCTTTTCTTTTTTTTTTTTTTTTTTTTTTGAAACTTTTTGGAAGAAGCTGAGTTTAGACCTAGATAGATCAGATGAAGGGGAGGAGAACATAGAAGAACATGTACTCATGCCCCGAGTAGATCCAATTAAGATAAGTACTTGGGACAGATGAAGTGGTGATTAAGGTATTCCTACCATGAGGAGGAACATATCCACAAGAAACGTGCAATGAGTAGAGCCGCGATACTCATATTTAAGGTAAACGAGGCAATAGGCGGAGAACCACACAATTTCAAATCACCACGAAAGTAGATGACTGGTTATTAGGACGGATGGAAGATCTGAGTTGCGACTAGATTTGTGTAAGATAGATTTTAACAGTAGAAGGGCCGTAAATGCAAAGCATTAAGAGGTTCCGCTTCAGGGATACCATCCATGGAAGATAAACGATAAGCCCCAGACCCATATTTATGAGTGATAATGTAGGGGCCCATCCAGTTGGGAGCAAACTTACCACGTTGACTCCTTTCGAGTGTAGTGACATTTTGATTTTCCTTAAGAACAAGGTCACCAATTTTGAAGTCACGGTGTTGCAAGTGCTTGTTATAAGCACGTTTGACACGCTCGAGATAGACTTGATGATGCTCAAGAGCGTTAAGACGCCGCTCATCTAATAATTCAAGTTGTGCTAGACGATTTTGACGATAATCCTCATCGGAGACAAATTCTCTGAGAGAAACACGGAGAGATGGGATTTGGACCTCCAAAGGAAGGACAGCCTCAGACCCATAGACGAGAGAGAAGGGAGTAGCACTAGTAGGAGTACGAATGCTAGTCCGATAAGCCCAGAGAGCAAAAGGGATATGTAAATGCCAATCCCTGCCAGCTCGACTAGTTACCTTTGCGAGGATATTACGCAAAGTTTTATTGGACGCTTCGGCTTGACCATTAGCTTGAGGATAGTATGGAGAAGAAAAACTGAGCTTGATATTGAAAGCGTTGCAGAGATTTTGCAAATCGGCGTTCTTGAAGGACTTACCATTATCTGTGATTAGCTTGTGTGGAACGCCAAAGCGACAAATGATGTGTTGATAGACGAAATCAACTATGGGTTTAGCCTTTGTTGAAGAAAGAGGGATAGCTTCTACCCACTTAGTAAAGTACTCAGTGGCAGTAATGATAGAATGATGACGTTGTGAAGAACGGGGATTGATGAGACCAATAAGATCAAGACCCCACTGCGAAAAAGGCCACAAATCCGCCGCAGGTTGCAAAGCCTGACTAGGGATGTGCGTGAGATTGGAATGTTGCTGACACTTGACGCACTTCTTAGTGTATTCACAACAATCTTGATTAAGAGAAGGCCAATAATATCCCAAACATAAGATGCGCTTGGCTACAGCTAAGCCACTAAAATGTCCACCACAGATACCGTCATGGACCTCCTGGATAGCTTTAGATGATTCATGGGTTTTGAGGCATCGAAGCAAAATACCATCAAAGCCGCGTTTGTAAAGAATCCCGCCTAGGATAGTATAGCGGTTGGCGCGTTGGACAAAAGACCTTCTACCATTGGAAGTCAGATCTGGAGGAAGCACCGAATGAGATAGATAATCAACTATCTGTTGATACCACTCATCCTGAGTATGGGTTGTGACAGCATTGATTGACGTTAGTTGCCCAAGATGAGATGGTTGATCTAATCGTTGCACAGCCACATAAAGACGCGAGTCTTCGGTAAAAGGCGGGATAAGGGAGGCTAAAGAGGCCATGGTATCCGCGAATCGATTTGCAGTACGAGGAATGGCTTGGATAGTGAACTTATCGAAAGATTGGAGTTGGGCAAGAACGATGTCACGATATTTTTGAAGGATATCATTCTTGCATTGATAGACACCCGTGACCTGATTAACGATGAGTTCAGAATCACCAAAGATGTCAATATGACGAGCGCCGAGATTAATGGCATTTTGAAGACCTAAGACAAGAGCTTCGTACTCAGCCATATTATTGGTGCACTCAAAGTTCAATTTGTGTGCAACTGGGATAGGCGTACCCCAAGGAGGAATCATCACGAAACCCGCACCTCCCCCTTGCTGGCATTTGGATCCATCAAAGAAGAGCTTTACTTTAAATGGAGATAGACCAAAATCAATTTGTTGGATATACTCATCGGGGAATTGAGCAAGGGGGTCTTGAGTGTCCGGAAGAGGAGCATCAGCTAATTGATCTGCAATAACCTGACCCTTGATAGCCTTTTGCGGGATAAACTCGAGGTCAAACTCAGTCATGAGCATAAGCCAACGAGTGATGCGATCATTGTGATAAGGTTTTGCATGAATTGTCTTGAGGGGATTGACACTTGTGACAATGTAAGTTTTGTGATTAAGGAGATAATGACGAAGCTTAGAAGTTGCAAAGAAGAGAGCGCAACATAGTTTTTCAGCTTCGGAGTAACGTGTCTCATACTCATGGAGGGTGCGACTGATGTAATAGACAGCTTGTTCTTTACCACAAGTGTCCCGATGCGAGATCATGGCTCCCAGAGCATGGTCAGTCACAGAGATATAAAGATAGAAAGGCTCCCCCTCGCGTGGAGGTGTAAGCACGGGTGGAGAAAGAAGATAAGCTTTGAGATCATCAAAGGCCTTTTGGCAATGCTCATCCCATTCAAAATGAACATTCTTACGGAGGAGATGGTGAAAAGGTTGACAACGGTCCGACAATTGGGAGATAAAACGACGCACTGATTGAAGACGTCCTTGGAGACTGCGGAGTTGCTTTAAGTTAGACGGGGGAGGCATCTCAAGGATAGCTTTTATTTTTGCGGGGTCGACTTCAATACCCCTGATGGAAATGATAAAACCTAAAAGTTTACCAGTGAGAACGCCAAACACGCACTTAGCTGGATTTAGACGAAGACAGAAGCGGATAAGCCTCTCAAAGAGAGGTGCAAGGATGAAAAGATGATCCTGACGACGCTTGGACTTGCCGAGGAGATCGTCAACATAATCCTCCACAGTTTTGTGCAAGAGATCATGGAAGATGTACGTCATTGCTCGTTGATAGGTTGCTCCTGCGTTCTTAAGGCCAAAAGGCATGACACGATAGCAAAAGGTCCCCCAAGGAGTTATGAAGGAAGTCTTATGTTGGTCTTCTGGTGCGATGAGGATTTGATTATATCCAGAGAAACCATCCATAAGAGAAAGCATCTCATGACCCGCAGTTAAATCTACGAGTTGGTCGATATTAGGAAGAGGAAAATCATCCTTTGGACAGGCAAGATTAAGATCCCGGAAGTCGGTACAAATTCGAATTTTCCCAGTAGCCTTAGTTACTGGTACTACATTGGACACCCATTGCGGATAATCGATGGGTTGGATGAAGCTAGCCGAGAGCAAGCGTTGTAATTCTTCTTTAACAAGAAGGGCTACTCTAGGGTGCATTTTACGCAATTTTTGCTTGACTGGTTTGATGTTGGGAAGGGTAACGATATTGTGGACCACAATATCGGGATCGAGTCCTGGCATATCCTCATATGACCAAGCAAAGGCTTGACGATGTTTGGAAAGAAAAGCGGTAAAGTCCCCTAATTCCTGTGGATTAAGGGATTGGCCGACCTTAATGATGCGAGGGTCTTCAGAAGTCCCTATATTAAGGTCGATAGTGGCTTCGTTGAGAAGGGTAGACGTGTCAGAAGGAATAGTCTTGGGAAGATATGAATCCTCTGCCCCTAGATAGGTGAGGACAGAATCATCATCCGCACAGTGGATAGTGTTGATAGTAGGAGAGTCGTCTCCAACTATTTCAGGGAAGATTAATGGTATAGAAGCGGACCGATTGTTAGTCTCATAGACTAACGGCCCTAAGGAAATGGTATTGATCAAAAAAAAAAAAGTTAGGTGGGATGGAAATGTCATCGTCCACATCAAGTGATGCTTCTGATTTAGTGGGGGAAGATGATTCTTCAGTAGGAAGAGGCTCATCAAGAATAGTGACAGTGGCCTTTGAAAGAGGTTTAAATCCTAAACCAAATTTCTGATGTGGCATGAGAGTAGGAATGGATTTGAGGTCATGTATACCTTGTTCATATTTTCCAAGGCCAAAACCTTTCCACGCGCATCGATATAGATAAGTTTTTGCAAACGTGGGATTCTGTAGATAATCAAACCCTGTTAGGTAAGGTTTGGCTCTAGGAGGAGAATCTGGGCGATAATGAGGTGTATCAAGACCACCGTAGATGAAATTGGTCTGTTGATTGGGTAGACCAATGGTGACGATGCGACCGAGACCTGATTGATATTCAGGTTGTTTGTCTGGTCTACCATACTCATTAGGTTTGAGATGGGCATCGAAAGAAAAGAGAGGAAGCTCTCCTAGTGAGAAACGCTGCAATGTCTCTTCCAGATTTTGTAAATCCGGTAGTTTGGTTGCAGGTATGGAAGAAGATGAGGCCCCGTCAGGAGAACATGCATTTTCTTTTAAAGGGGCAGATCTTGTGGTCATGTCGCATTGTGCGGAAGGAAAAGGATCTCCTGGATGAGTATATATTTTGCCCTCATATTGATATTTTAAGCATCGATGGAGGGTGGATGGGACACAATGCATTGCGCGAATCCAGGAGCGTCTGAGGATCATGTTATAGTGGAATTTTCCTTCGACAATGTAGAAGAGTTCATGAAGCAGCTTCTTACCTACTCGAATGGGTAAGACCACAGTTCCTAGAGTGACTGCTAGCTGATCGTTAAATGATCGAAGGGCGAAAGGTGGGGGTGACACCACATTCTTTGGTAACTTAAGTTGTTCGAATGTGTGCGAGGAGATTACGTTGAGTGTAGCTCCACTATCGATCATAACACGTTTTAAGGTAGTGTTATTGATTTGGACTGTGATAAAGAGGGGAGCCTCCAAATCCTCGGAAGAAAGAGAAGGAATTTCCGAATCTTCAAAAGAAATGGTGGTTGATGGTCTATTCAGTCCAACAACCAACTCGAAGGGCTGGGGCTCATTGGAATTCACTGCGATGCGACGCAGATTATCAATTAAAGCCTGGCGATGTTGTGGAGAGGATTGGATGAGGTCAAAAAGAGACATTTTGACCGGAGCCTGGGTGAGTTGTTTCATAACACTCTCCTCAACAGATACGGGAACTTGAGCCCGAGGTGCAGCACGAATAGAGACCCTGGGTCGTGGTGCTGATGAGGAAGGAGAAACGCCTTCAGGGGCTGCAGAAATGACAACCCGTGGTCGAGATGCTGAAGATGAAGATGGGTTATCATAGTGTTGGGTTCTAGTGGCGATATGGATTGTGTCAATTTGAGAAGGTGGAAGATCAAGTGGAGTGGAACCACTAGAGGTCTGAGTGGATGGTTGAGGTTTGGATGGGGCTAAGGTGACAGGAGGTAATTGTTCCTCCTCCTCCAGCAAAAGGTCACTTTCTTCCAGAAGGTTCTTGATAACGGCTTGAAGAGCTTTACATCCCTCAGTATCATGACCCGGGGTACGGTGGTAAGCACAAATCAGATCAGAGTTAAACCAAGTAGGTTTAACTCCTTTAGGGTTATAAGGTTTAATCGGAGGAAGGGTTATGGATGAAGATTGGATGAGTTGATGAAGGATTTCGGTATAGAATCCGGTAGACGAAGAGGAGGATAGAGATGATGAAGATGGTTCTTTTACCTTAATCGACTGCCGAGGTAAGAGAACTTGCATGTTAGGTTTAACAGTCTCTTTAGGGATCCTCTTATTTGTTTGGACATTTGGAGGAGCAGTCTTGGGCACTTGAGATGGGAGCAAGTGAGACATGATTGACTTTGGTGGAGGAGGAGCCCCTAAAATAGATTTTGAAGATGAGGGAGATGTGACAAATTTTGCGGTCTTTGGAGACAAAGGGGGTTGCTTGGTCGAATGTACTGATGATTTAGATAATGTTGGTTTAGAAGAGGAAGAAGCTCCCAAAGTAGATGAGATTGGAGGGAGATAGGGTGCCTTGGTTGTTGGTAATGAAGATGATGATCCTGATAGAAGAGGTGACGTCTTTTTAGTAGGTAAGTCTATTTTTCGGGGTATTGATGAAGAATGTGTTGTGGAAGAAGATGATGGCTTTGATAAGTGTGTAGAAGAAGACGCCTTCTCAGCGGGCAAATCCAATCGTTTATGAGGCGTGGAGAGAGATTTTTGTGGAAGAGCACCAAGAGTCTTGATGGTCCGAAATATGGGCTTTCCTTTTTCAGGGATGGTGACAACTTCAACGGCATAAGGTGATTGTAACCTTTTTGGGGGAAGCAAATGGGGAGATACTGATGGTGTAATGTTAGATTTTGGTTGTCTCGGTTTAGGTTCAGGAACCGAGTGTATAGGTGTTGGTGCTACTTCTTTTGATTTTTCCTTAATAGGCGAAGTAACATTGGTGATGGAAGAAGGGGGTGATGAAGAAGCAGTTCCTTGCGAAGGGACTACTTCTGATGCAGTAATCATGGGTGAAACTACTGTAGGAAAAGAGATAGGAAGGGTCAAAATCGAAGATGCTTCCGTCGAAGTTGGCACAATTATAGGTACGTTCACCAAGGGCATAGTTGCAGCGGGAATGGGAGCAACAGAAGTGGATGTGTCTGAAGTGGAAACTCGAAGGGATGTAATTGCCTCGAGTATTGAAAGAATGTCTGATGATGAGACAGATGAGGATGACACTGTCTCGGGTATGGATGGTAGGTCAGACAAAGGAGCGGAGAAAGATGACTCCGTGCTTAGTAATGTAGGAATATTCAAAGACGGATTTTCTGAAGATGGAGGAATTCCAGTGATTGATGAAGTGGAAGGAGGTTCTGATTCGATTGATGTGTTTGCAGATGGATTGGTTTCAGAAGAAGTGTCCTCGGTAGAGATGAAGTTGATGGTGTGGGTGTTTGGTTTTTGAGATTCCGAAGAATTATGATTTGGGGCATGATTGGGGAAAGGTTGTTTAAAAACATCCAGTGCTTGATTTGGGGGAGCATTTGGGTTATCCAGAATGAGCTCGCCTTTATCAATGAATTTTTGGACAAGGTTTTTGAAAGTCTGACATCGTTCGATGTCATGACCCTTGGTTCTATGATAATGACAGAAATCGTTTTCCCTATACCAGAATGGGCGTTCTCGGCTTTCATCAATATCCCTAATGGGTGGAAGTTCGATCATGCGAACTTCCAACATTTTTTCTAAGATAGAGGCATATGATTCCCCCAATGGAGCAAAGGATCGAGATGATGAAGCCCCTTTTCGAGAAGATGAGGGGTCTCTTCGTGGTGGTTGATTAGGAGTACTATCGGCTCTTGATGTTTTTAATACGATAGCATTGGTGGACCCTTGATTCTTATCTTTAGAAGGGAAGAATTTGGTTTGGTGAACCGAGAAGAAATCTGGTTTAGATTTAGAGCGAAGTTTTAGCTTCCCTTGTTCAATGGCGCGAGATTCAAGTTTGCGTGCCATCGTGAAGGCTTCTTCAAAGGTATGAAAAGTTTGGATCCTTAAAGTGGAAGAAATGTGACTAGCACAAGATCGGAGTAAACAACTCGATCTGTTGGGATTGAGGAAGGGAGAAAGACAATTGGTTGATTATCCCTCTCCAACGAGCGACAAAGTCTGCAATAGACTCATCATCGAATTGGCGAATGTTATAAAGATCTGTGATCGAGATCTTATGCGCGATATTTATTGAAAAGTTTTCAACAAACATCTGGGCCAATTGAGAGAAAGAAAATAAGGAATGTTGAGGAATGTTATTGTACCAGTCTAAAGCAGGACCCGCTAGAGACATAGGAAAGGTACGGAGCATAAGCTCCTGATCCTGGACTATGAGGTAGCAAGCATGTTTGAATGCTCGCAAATGTTGTTGAGGGTCTTCCCGACTATGAAATTTTGAAAATTTAGGAAGTTCCCATTGGGGAGGATAAGGCTTAAAAGCCACTGAAGGGTGAATGGGTTCATTACACACTTCTTCAAAGGAGTATGAAGGACGAGCCCCTTTTGTGGAGGCTTCCAAGTCTGCGATTTTCTTGAAGAGAATTTGAACCACGTCGGATTGGAGGAGGAGGTACATTGGTATGTCCTACATAAGAAGCAAGTAGTGGATGTTGTTGAGGTGTCAATGGGGGATTCATCTGTTGATGGATAGGATGATAAGAGGAATAACCAGGTGTTCTGGGTGACACCGGGTGGGGTATTTGCTGTGAGATAGCTTGCGTATAGGCAGGCTGTGAGATAATAAGTGGTTGAGAAAATAAAGGTTGGGTGACGGATGGAGCCTGTGATTGGTGGACTCCTATGTTTGTTGATTGGATCGGGACAGATTGAGGAATATGGGTGTTGGTTGGATTGGACATGTTGGGGAACAAGACCTGAAAGGGGCCTTCTACTGCCAGATTAGGTATTAAGGGTGCCGATGTTAGAGGATGGGCGAAGGTCACAGTTGCTGGAATATTGGAAGAAAGACCCCCTAGAGGACGAGAAGTAGGAGCCAACTGACTATTCGGAGGGGGTTGGCTCATGAAGAGGTACTGACCTTGGGACACGATGGAGGGCATAGATGAATTGACGGCAATGTGCGGGTGTGCAGACGCATTCATTATAGCCAGGGCAGAAGACCTCTCAGAAGTAGGTTGTGGAATATTCGAGGTAACTGCGGTGTTAGGGATAGGTAAGACTAATTGAGAACTAGTCGACATGGTAGGTGGAAGAGAAAAGGGAGGCATAGGGGCCTCGCCCTTCTCCGTGGCTCGAGGCAAGAGAGATGGTGCAAACTGCTCTACAAAGGCCTGGGATGATCCACGAGGATAATCGTACACTTGTCGGATTGGTGGGTCTTGGTCAGATATTTGGATCGACTTGTGTACTAGGTAGTCCATGAGGGCTATTGGATTGCGATCGAGGAAAGCCTGAAATTCAGGATCCCCGCGAGGAACATACTCCGAGCCAGATGATATCTCGGAGGGACTAGGAGAAGCTGGACGTGATGGATTGCTTTGGTTTGATAGAAGGGATTATATGACCATGATGGGGAACCAACTAACAGCGGTCCCGAGGAAGATTGGAGGGGTGCCGAAACATCCACGCTGGTGGTGATTTCGGAGGAAGAAGGAACCTGTTGGGCCATTTTCCTAGATTGTGACCGGGTGATAACCGTCATAAACAAGCAAGAAAGAAGATTGTCCTAACTAATGCACAAACAATTCAAGCAGCGCAAGTGATTATCTCCTTTAAATTTTGATGCTTTTAAGAAAAGAAAATGTTAGGGAAGGCTTTTTAGAACAGGAACTACTCAGATAGCCAAACTAAGGATGGTTTGGGTAATGTTTGGTGAGGAGTCCCGAAGGCACTTCAGTAAAAGACCGGTACGTGGCTTGATATAGGGGCCTACCCCCGCACTTCACACACCGCTGCGATAAGGGAGTCGGGTGCTTTGCCAATATATACCAAAATCTTCCGTGAATTTATAGCGCGGCCCGAGTACCGCGTAGGCTCTTCCTCTTGGATATCACTTCCAAGTAGGCGAGGCCAGGGAAGGAGTTTTGTTTAAATGCTTTATACCTAGTGATTTTGGCTTTGTGTGCAAGGGTGAAAAATAAAAATCAAATAGTGTCACTACCGATTTTGATCAATTTTCCAGCCTAATTAAAACTAGATGAAAAGCATGCAGCAATGACAAAGAAAAAGTTCTTTTTAATCACTTAAAAATGAAGTGTTTGATTTCGATGAAGACAAGTCAAACAGATTCTTTCCCAAATGCGATTAAGTTCTTTTTAAGCACCAAAAACTGAAGTGTTTGGATGTGATAGACAACCAACAAAGAAATCCTAAAAAGGAGAAAACACCGAAAAAGAGGAATACCTGTAGATTTAGCTCTCCAAGGTGTGTGGACTTCAAAAAGCGCGTTGTTGAGCTCTTCCCCTCGAACAATCCCACGAACAAGCAAGGTGCTCCGTAAGAAGAGGTTAAGCAAACAACAAACAAAATCTAGAAAGATATATCCAGGTAATGGTGAAACGAAAAATTTCTATTTTAAGGAACTAGAAAAATTTCGAAGATAATGATTTCGCCTAAAAAAGCAAGATTGAAATGATGAAAAGAAATGCTCAAATAGGACTGATAGAAATCAGTGAAGAAAAGGAACAAAGTTCAAAACTAGAAAAGAAATGAACTTACCAATAAGGGACTTTGGTTGGGTCCCACCGGGCGTGCCAGAATGTAGATCAAGAATTTTGGGCTTGTTACCTGTCCAAGTTAATGCACCAAACTAAACACAAAAACCCTGAAAAACTCCAATGAAATCGATACCTGATGAAGATGTAGACGGATGAGGAAGCCGATGTAGATAAGACGGGCGCACACGAGCAATTCGCACAATAGATCCGAATAACCTGCAAAACACCGATGCTTGACAGAAAAAGACCACGTTAAAAGATATTTAAGTGGACTGCCCGAGAAGCGGGTCCGGAGAAGCGATAAGCTTCCTCGGCGGATGTCAGTCCACGTTTTCAATTAAGAAAAGAAGCATACATGATAAAAGATGTAAATAAAGACTAGATTTTCTGATTGCGGTAATAAGACAGAATCTAAACACAGACAGAAAGTACAGAAAACAGGGAACTATGAAATAATGCCGGATTTGTGTTACCTGTATCCTTTTTACCTATCTGCAGAGAAATCGGCGTCGACTGGGTAGAATCGGCGACTGATGTGGTCGGCGTGATTGAGAATAATCGGCGTCGACTGGTTAGATCGGCGTCGACTGGAGACAGATCAGATCAATCAGGGACTGTGCGACAAGATTCGGGAATTGGAAGGTGAATGTGGTCTGCTGGATGTGCCGAAGTTGGCGAGACACTGGAACAGAGTCACCAGATGATAGATGGTGGTGTGCGATGCTGATGTGACAGGGACAGAGTAACGGTGCTCCTCTCAGGGATTGATTCGGACAGGATCTGCCCTAATTTGATACAATTGATGCTAAGAAGATCTCTCTTTCTCAAACCTGTATCTCTCTCTCTCTGTTCGTCGTCTGCTTCCTTTTTTCGCTCTGTTCGTAATCTCTTTTCGCTCTCTTCGTCTCTTTTTCGGTCCTTAGAACTGAGTTCTGGACTTGCTTTTATAATCGGCGCCGCTCCTAGAAAATCGGCGCCGACCATATGGGTCGGCGCCGATCGCGGAAAAGACTCCCGAGATGGCCAAAATGAGTGATTTCGAGAAAGATAAGACTTATCCCGACTACGGGAAAATATCCCGCTTAGGGAAGATTAAAAATAGATGTGATACATGGATAGAATAAATTTGGGGTGGATAAGTGATTAAGATGCATGGGAAGAAGCGTAATTAAATATTTAATATTTAATCACTCATGGGTAAGATGTGATGGGATGAATTAAATTTGGAATAAGCTATTAAATCACAAATTGGATAATATCCCAAGGGGATAGTTGGTGACGTAAACGTGCCCCAGGTTACCTAAGCAGGTAAGCGGATGAGAGGGACACTAAATTGAGTAACCAATTTTAAGTGTCTACATTTTGCCCCTTTTTGTCAAGTAACTTGCGATAAGCAAGGTTATGAGACAAAAACAAAGGAGATGGAAGAAGAGAAGAATTTGTGGTGATGTGATCCCCCTCAAACTAGGGATGGGATGGATGATAGAACAGACGATCCCAAGTTTGAAAGAGGTAGATGAAAAATGCAGGATGCCCCAGTCGGATATCTGGAGTAGATCTGATCATTGATGACGCATAAAAATAAACAAAAGGCAGCAACCTAAGGAACTCACATTGGTAGGTCAAACTAGCCGGTCTCCTCATGAGACGACGTTAGTGCCTACAGACCCATGAGTGTAAGGAGAGCTGCAAAATAGTCAGCATCTAAAGAGAGACACATTGGTAGGGACAACTAGACGGTCCATAAATCAGACGACGTTAGTGCCTACAGACCCGTTTAACTCTAAGCTGCCACAAAAGTACGAGTGTCCACGCAAAGGGAACAAACCCGAAATAGACAAGGATATCTAAAAAAGATGTGCCAAAAGGCAAAATTCAGCACACAACAATGATCAGATAGATAAGTAAGCCAAGCATCAACACTATGGCAAACAGACATGAAAAATCGGCGGCGACCAAACTAATCGGCGTCGACCAAAACAAGCGGCGTCGACCCAAAAAATCGGCGCCGACCAATCCAGACACATATAAATATGCGAACGGAAAACGTAAACGATTTATTTGCAACGTGACGATTGATTCAGAGAGAGATAGATTTGTGATTTGAACATCAATGGAAGCCTCTGGGAGCGGACAGAAGCGCAGGAGGACACGACCTGGGGTAAGTGGTCATTCTTGAACCCACTTTTCTTAATTTATTTTTTTTTTGTTTGATTTTTTTTTGCATGGGAGGCCGGGGTACGGTTTATGTCCGGGCAGGCAGTCGGCGCCGATTGGTTTAATCGGCGTCGATTGGTTTTTGGATCGGCGTCGATTGGTATTAATCGGCGCCGACTAAATGAACGACGCCGATTTTACCAAATCGACGCCGATTGAAAGATATTCATTTTTTTTTTTTTATGGTTTTGGAAGATGTGATTTGGGGAAATAAGAGACTAATTATGTTTTTGATGTCGTGGATGCAGGCACGAGAGGCTCTTCATATGAGGGATGCCATCCCTGAGCTATTGGAGACGATCCTTCCTGATGTGACAGATGCAGACTGGCAGCATTTAGAGCTAGCCGGGCTCGGGGGTTTCAGATATTATAGACGAGTGCCACGAGATGTGGAGCTCATGCGGGCATTAGTGCGACGGTGGGACAGCCACACGTGCACATTTTGGTTCAGGACGGGTGAGATGACGATCACCCATGAGGATGTATTCAGGATCCTCAGATTACCGATTACTGGGGACCCGATTGAGATCACACCCCGGGAGCAGCAGCAGAGGGCCCTGGTGCGATTATACAGAGATAGAGCAGATGACTCGGAGATAGTATCTGGGGCAGTGAGGATAGCCTCACAGTACAGGCAGGATAGCCCTCGGAGCAGGCGGATAGCCTTGATTCAGATGGCTATATCCTATTTTGCCCTGCCAGACTCAGGAGGTGGGAGATTCCCATTGCTACTGCTAGACTGCGTGTGCGACATCTTGCAGTATAGACAGGTTTTTGCCTTTGCTGATGCCCTGATAGCTCAGGTATATTATGAGCTATGGATGTACACCACTGGCCGGAGGACAGGGATTGATGTCAGTTTTGTGCTTCATTGCTGGGCATATGAGCACATAGCAGTGATCAGGCCATCCGGGCTTCCTTGGATGCCAGCAGCAGTGGGAGGGTGTTGATTATGGATTTCAGAGATGGCGGGCTGACATGGCCGCAGGAGATACAGGTAGATCAGCCGAGTGGTACTCTGAGCGTTTCAGGACGCTTACACCAGATCAGGTCATCTGGAGACCATATCGGGCATTTCCGACATGGGTTGGTCAGGATGCCCACTTGGTAGCATTGAGACGGAGCCGGGTGGTCAGGGGCCGTAGGCCGGATATGTGGGAGCGGGTCCCATTCATGCGGATACTGAGGCAGTTCGGCCTAGTACAGACAGTGCCGGCCACCTACACGCCATATAGGCGGGATAGCAGAGAGACGGATTTGCCGATTTTGATCCCGGCAGACCCATTGAGAGAGGCCCCACCCTCCACAGACAGTGATGATGACGCGGGGGTGGATGAGGGCTACGCAGCATGGTACGACACAGAGCTTCCACGACATCTCCCACCATCTATAGATGCTGATGAGGAGGACATAGCTGCTATGCTGGACAGATTAGAGGGAGAGCATGCCACCCTCACACAGACACATCAGGTAGCTCTGGAGGAGATCAGGGCTTTGACGGAGGAGAGGGATGCCCTGATTGTGGAGAGAGACACCGCTCGCCAGGAGCGAGATATAGCGATCCAGCAGAGGGACCGCTACTTTCGGCACAGGGAGGCCCTCAGGGCCAAGTATGGGGAGACAGGTGCCACATCAGAGTCTGGTACACAGGGTACGACCCTAGGAGGGGGACCACCAGCAGCGCCAGCAGCAGCAGCACCAGCAGCATCGTTACGAGCACCGGGTACTGTGAGCCTGAGCACATACCAGTCTCTCCTCGCTGAGGTGAGATACTACGAGGATGCCCTAGCGCAGCATGCCCCAGATGTGCCTCGGTATGGGGCGAGGAGGAGAGCAGCGACGGCTACGGCGAGCGGAGCCTCAGGCGGAGGGAGCACTGGGAGAGATCGAGGTGGGCCGAGACCTCCAGCAGCAGGTGCATCGAGCTCGATAGGTGGCGGCCAGGAGAGACAGCCAGGTGCAGAGGAGGGTGGAGGAGATAGTGTCCTCCACGCTTCAAATTTTACCATATAGAGATTTGATAGATTTTGTATCTGTATAGTGATGTAGCCTCGATTGGAAGGCATTGTATAGATGGCTTGATTGGAAGCCACCCATTTTTGTACAGACACACATGTATATATAGATTCATTATTTGCCATATAATTGTACTCATGCTTCTAATTTTGATATACATGGATAGATGGATATAGATATAGACTGATAGAGGATAAAATAGATGTGATTGGATAGATATAGACTGATAGATGATAGAAATAGATGTGATTAGATAGATTGAAATGTGGATAAAATAGATGTGATTGGATAGATATAGACTGATAGATGATAGAAATAGATGTGATTAGATAGATGATATGTGGATGTGATGTGATTGGATAGAACTTTGATAGATGGATATGATGTAACTTGGATGTACATGTGTTTAAATATTTTGATTATATATAGATAGATGTAATTTGATGTACATTTTGGTGGATAGATTAGATATAGATAGATGTAATGTACCTTAGATGTACATACTTTCGATATTTTGATGGATAGATAGATAGATGTGTTTGATATAGATAGATGTAATTTTAATGAGAAATGAATAAAGATAGATGTTTTGATAGATAAGATGAATTTTGATAGAAGATAAATTTTGATTGAATTAACATGTGAAATGCCAATTTAACAGGGTTGCAAGACAAAGAAATGGAGAATACTCCTTGCAAGAGCCAAAGATGTAAATGGAAACAATCGTGACTTAGAAGAGAAGATACTCGGAGAAGAAGAAAAATGATAAGTTGGACTTCCAACCGACCATAGATAAAATCCAGAAAGGAAACCGAAAGACCAAGCATACAAGGCCCTATATAAGATTAAAATAAACCTGACACTAACTAGTCGCAAACCAGATCTAGGATAGAAATGGAAAGAAAAGTAAGTAAGTATCTTGTTGGAATTTACAAGGGATAGAATACATGTCCATAGTAGGAAAATAGGATTCTCCATATGATCGACAAAAGGTCCTAAATCTCAGCTTCATGATTTTGGCAGAAAAGCAAACTGATCAATGCGGGAAGTTTGCTTGATATGGAAAGACTGATCGATGCGGGAAGTCTTTCAGTGATGCTAACAAGTGTATAAACTGACTGGAAGGCTGATTGATTACAAGAAGCCTTGAATATTTCTTTGAGAAACAGCCGTCCTTCAAGGGAGCGGTCTGTATTTTGAATTTTAATGATAGCCATCCTTCGAGGGTATGGTCTATTTTAGAATTTTTGATTCACTTGGATAATGTATGGATAGCTGTCCTTCAAGGGATCAGTCTATCTTTTGGATAGCATCTTTTTCTTTTTTTTTTTTTTTTTTTTTTTCTTTTTTTTTTTTTTCTTTTTGGAAGAAGCTGAGTTTAGACCTAGATAGATCAGATGGAGGGGAAGAGAACATAGAAGAACATGTACTCATGCCCCGAGTAGATCCAATTAAGATAAGTACTTGGGACAGATGAAGTGGTGATTAAGGTATTCCTACCATGAGGAGGAACATATCCAAAAGAAACGTGCAATGAGTAGAGCCGCGATACTCATATTTAAGGTAAACGAGGCAATAGGCGGAGAACCACACAATTTCAAATCACCACGAAAGTAGATGACTGGTTATTAGGACGGATGGAAGATCTGAGTTGCGACTAGATTTGTGTAAGATAGATTTTAACAGTAGAAGGGCCGTAGATGCAAGGCATTAAGAGGTTCCGCTTCAGGTATACCATCCATGGAAGATAAACGATAAGCCCCAGACCCATATTTATGAGTGATAATGTAGGGGCCCATCCAGTTGGGAGCAAACTTACCACGTTGACTTCTTTCGAGTGTAGTGACATTTTGATTTTCCTTAAGAACAAGGTCACCAATTTTGAAGTCACGGTGTTGCAAGTGCTTGTTATAAGCACGTTTGACACGCTCAAGATAGACTTGATGATGCTCAAGAGCGTTAAGACGCCGCTCATCTAATAATTCAAGTTGTGCTAGACGATTTTGACGATAATCCTCATCGGAGACAAATTCTCTGAGAGAAACACGGAGAGATGGGATTTGGACTTCCAAAGGAAGGACAGCCTCAGACCCATAGACGAGAGAGAAGGGAGTAGCACCAGTAGGGGTACGAATGCTAGTCCGATAAGCCCAGAGCTCAAAAGGGATATGTAAATGCCATCCCTACCAGCTCGACTAGTTACCTTTGCGAGGATATTACGCAAAGTTTTATTGGATGCTTCGGCTTGACCATTAGCTTGAGGATAGTATGGAGAAGAAAAACTGAGCTTGATATTGAAAGCGTTGCAGAGATTCTGCAAATCAGCGTTCTTGAAAGACTTACCATTATCTGTGATTAGCTTGTGTGGAACGCCAAAGCGACAAATGATGTGTTGATAGACGAAATCAACTATGGGTTTAGCCTTTGTTGAAGAAAGAGGGATAGCTTCTACCCACTTAGTAAAGTACTCAGTGGCAGTAATGATAGAATGATGACGCTGTGAAGAACGGGGATTGATGAGACCAATAAGATCAAGACCCCACTGCGAAAAAGGCCACAAATCCGCCGCAGGTTGCAAAGCTTGACTAGGGATGTGCGTGAGATTGGAATGTTGCTGACACTTGATGCACTTCTTAGTGTATTCACAACAATCTCGATTAAGAGAAGGCCAATAATATCCCAAACGTAAGATGCGCTTAGCTACAGCTAAGCCACTAAAATGTCCACCACAGATACCGTCATGGACCTCCTGGATAGCTTTAGATGATTCATGGGTTTTGAGGCATCGAAGCAAAATACCATCAAAGCCGCGTTTGTAAAGAATCCCGCCTAGGATAGTATAGCGATTGGCGCGTTGGACAAAAGACCTTCTACCATTGGAAGTCAGATCTGGAGGAAGCACCGAATGAGATAGATAATCAACAATTTGTTGATACCACTCATCCTGAGTATGGGTTGTGACAGCATGGATTGAAGTTAGTTGTTGAAGATGAGATGGTTGGTCTAATCGTTGCATAGCTACATAAAGACACGAGTCTTCGGTGAAAGGTGGGATAAGTGAGGCTAACGAGGCCATTGTATCTGCGAATCGATTTGCAGTGCGAGGAATGGCTTGGATAGTGAACTTATCGAAAGATTGGAGTTGAGCAAGAACGATGTCACGATATTTTTGAAGGATATCATTCTTGCATTGATAGACACCCGTGACCTGATTAACGATGAGTTCAGAATCACCAAAGATGTCAATATGACGAGCACCGAGATTAATGGCATTTTGAAGACCTAAGACAAGAGCTTCGTACTCAGCCATATTATTGGTGCACTCAAAGTTTAATTTGTGTGCAACTGGGATAGGCGTACCCCAAGGAGGAATCATCACGAAACCCACACCTCCCCCTTGCTGGCATTTGGATCCATCAAAGAAGAGCTTTACTTTAAATGGAGATAGACCAAAATCAATTTGTTGGATATATTCATCGGGGAATTGAGCAAGGGGGTCTTGAGTGTCCGGAAGAGGAGCATCAGCTAATTGATCTGCAATAACCTGACCCTTGATAGACTTTTGCGGGATAAACTCGAGGTCAAATTCAGTCATGAGCATAAGCCAACGAGTGATACGATCATTATGATAAGGCTTTGCATGAATTGTCTTGAGGGGATTGACACTTGTGACAATGTAAGTTTTGTGATTAAGGAGATAATGACGAAGCTTAGAAGTTGCGAAGAAGAGAGCACAACATAGTTTTTCAGCTTCGGAGTAACGTGTTTCATACTCATGGAGGGTGCGACTGATGTAATAGACAGCTTGTTCTTTACCACAAGTGTCCCGATGCGAGATCATGGCTCCCAGAGCATGGTCAGTCACAGAGATATAAAGATAGAAAGGCTCCCCCTCGCGTGGAGGTGTAAGCACAGGTGGAGAAAGAAGATAAGCTTTGAGATCATCAAAGGCCTTTTGGCAATGCTCATCCCATTCAAAATGAACATTCTTACGGAGGAGATGGTGAAAAGGTTGACAACGGTCCGACAATTGGGAGATAAAACGACGCACTGATTGAAGACGTCCTTGGAGACTGCGGAGTTGCTTCAAGTTAGACGGGGGAGGCATCTCAAGGATGGCTTTTATTTTTGCGGGGTCGACTTCAATACCCCTGATGGAAATGATAAAACCTAAAAGTTTACCAGTGAGAACGCCAAACACGCACTTAGCTGGATTTAGACGAAGATAGAAGCGGATAAGCCTCTCAAAGAGAGGTGCAAGGATGAAAAGATGATCCTGACGGCGTTTGGACTTGCCGAGGAGATCGTCAACATAATCCTCCACAGTTTTGTGCAAGAGATCATGGAAGATGTAGGTCATTGCTCGTTGATAGGTTGCTCCTGCGTTCTTAAGACCAAAAGGCATGACACGATAGCAAAAGGTCCCCCAAGGAGTTATTAAGGAAGTCTTATGTTGGTCTTCTGGTGCGATGAGGATTTGATTATATCCGGAGAAACCATCCATAAGAGAAAGCATCTCATGACCCGCAGTTAAATCTACGAGTTGGTCGATATTAGGTAGAGGAAAATCATCCTTTGGACAGGCAAGATTAAGATCCCGGAAGTCGGTACAAATTTGAATTTTCCCAGTAGCCTTAGTTACTGGTACTACATTGGACACCCATTGCGGATAATCGATGGGTTGGATGAAGTTAGCCGAGAGCAAGCGTTGTAATTCTTCTTTAACAAGAAGGGCTACTCTAGGGTGCATTTTACGCAATTTTTGCTTAACTGGTTTGATGTTGGGAAGAGTAACGATATTGTGGACCACAATATCGGGATCGAGTCCTGGCATATCTTCATATGACCAAGCAAAGGCTTGACGATGTTTGGAAAGAAAAGTGGTAAAGTCCCCTAATTCCTGTGGATTAAGGGATTGGCCGACCTTAATGATGCGAGGGTCTTCAGAAGTCCCTATATTAAGGTCGATAGTGGCTTCATTGAGAAGGGTAGACGTGTCAGAAGGAATAGTCTTGGGAAGATATGAATCCTCTGCCCCCAGATAGGTGAGGACAGAATCATCATCCGCACAGTGGATAGTGTTGATAGTAGGAGAGTCGTCTCCAACTATTTCAGGGAAGATTAATGGTATAGAAGCAGACCGATTGTTAGTCTCATAGACTAACGGCCCTAAGGAAATGGTATTGATCAAAAAAAAAAAGTTAGGTGGGATGGAAATGTCATCGTCCACATCAAGTGATGCTTCTGACTTAGTGGGGGAAGATGGTTCTTCAGTAGGACGAGGCTCATCAAGAATAGTGACGGTGGCTTTTGAAAGAGGTTTAAATCCTAAACCAAATTTCTGATGTGGCATGAGAGTAGGAATGGATTTGAGGTCATGTATACCTTGTTCATATTTTCCAAGGCCAAAACCTTTCCACGCGCATCGATATAGATAAGTTTTTGCAAACGTGGGATTCTGTAGATAATCAAACCCTGTTAAGTAAGGTTTGGTCCTAGGAGGAGAATCTGGGTGATAGTGAGGCGTATCAAGACCACCGTAGATGAAATTAGTCTGTTGATTGGGCAGACCAATGGTGACGATGCGACCGAGACCTGGTTGATATTCAGGTTGTTTGTCTGGTCTACCATACTCATTAGGTTTGAGATGGGCATCGAAAGAAAAGAGAGGAAGCTCTCCTAGTGAGAAACGCTGCAATGTCTCTTCCAGATTTTGTAAATCCGGTAGTTTGGTTGCAGGTATGGAAGAAGATGAGGCCTCGTCAGGAGAACATGCATTTTCTTTTAAAGGGGCAGATCTTGTGGTCATGTCGCATTGTGCGGAAGGAAAAGGATCTCCTGGATGAGTATATATTTTGTCCCTCATGTTGATATTTCAAGCATCGATGGAGGGTGGATGGGACACAATGCATTGCGTGAATCCAGGAGCGTCCGAGGATCATATTATAGTGGAACTTTCCTTCGACGATGTAGAAGAGTTCGTGAAGCAGCTTCTTACCTACTCGAATGGGTAAGACCACAGTTCCTAAAGTAACTGCTAGATAATTGTTAAATGATCAAAGGGCGAAAGGCGGGGGTGACACTACATTCTTTGGTAATTTGAGTTGCTCAAATGTGTGCGAGGAGATGACGTTGAGTGCAGCTCCACTGTCGATCATGATGCACGTTTTAACGTGGTGTTGTCGATTTGGACTGTGATAAAGAGGGGAGCCTCCAAATCCTCTGAAGAAAGAGGAGGAATTTCGGAATCTTCAAAAAAAATGGCGGTCGATGGACCATTCAATCCAACAACCAACTCGAAGGGTTGGGGCTCATTGGAATTCACTGCGATGCGACGTAGATTATCAATTAGGGCCTGGCGATGTTGTGGAGAGGATTGGATGAGGTCAAAAAGAGACATTTTGACCGGAGCCTGGGTGAGTTGTTTCATAACACTCTCCTCAACGGATACGGGAACTTGAGCCCGAGGTGCAGCATGAATAGAGACCCTGGGTCGTGGTGCCGATGAGGAAGGGGACACACCTTTAGGGGCTGCAGAAATGACAACCCGTGGTCTAGATGCTGAAGATGAAGATGGGTTATGATAATGTTGGGTTCTGGTGGCGATATGGATTGTGTCAATTTGGGAAGGTGGAAGATCAAGTGGAGTGGGACCACCAGAGGTCTGAGTGGATTGTTGAGGCTCAGATGGGGCGAAGATGACAGGAGGTACTTCTTCCTCCTCCTCCAACAAAAGGTCACTTTTTTCTAGAAGGTTCTTGATAATGGCTTGAAGAGCTTTACATCCCTCAGTATCATGACCCGGAGTACGGTGGTAAGCAAAAATCAGATCAGAATTAAACCAGGTAGGTTTGACTCCTTTAGGGTTATAAGGTTTTATCAGAGGAAGGGTTATGGATGAAGATTGGATAAGTTGATGAAGGATTTTGGTGTAGAATCCGGTAGATGAAGATGAGGATAGAGATGATGAAGGTGGTTCTTTTATATTAGCCGACTGCCGAGGTAAGAGAACTTGCATGTTAGGCTTAACAGTATTTTTAGGGATCCTCTTATTTGTTTGGATATTTGGAGGAGCAGTCTTGGGTATTTGAGATGGAAGTAAGTGAGACCTGATTGACTTTGGTGGAGGAGGAGCCCCTAAGATAGATTTTGAAGATGATGGAGGTGTGACAAATTTTGCAGTCTTTGGAGGCAAAGGGGCTTGCTTGGTCGACTCTACGGGTGATTTAGATAATGTCGATTTAGAAGAGGAAGAAACTCCCAAGGTAGGTGTGATCGGCGGGAACATAGGGTGCCTTGGTCTTTGGTATTGAAGATGATGGTCCTGATAGAAGAGGCGACGTTTTTTCAGTAGATAAGTCTATTTTTCGGGGTATTGGTGAAGAATGTGTTGTAGAAGCATATGATGGATTTTGATGAGTGTGTAGAAGAAGACGCCTTCTCAGCGGGCAAATCCAATCGTTTATGAGGCGTAGAGAGAGATTTTTGTGGAAGAGCACCAAGAGTCTTGATGGTCTGAAATATGGGCTTTCCTTTTTCAGGGATGGTGACAACTTCAACGGCATAAGGTGATTGTAACCTTTTTGGGGGAAGCAAATGGGGAGGTATTGATGGTGTAATGTTAGATTTTGGTTGTCTTGGTTTAGGTTCAGGAACCGAGTGTATAGGTGTTGGTGCTACTTCTTTTGATTTTTCCTTAATAGGCGAAGTAACATTGGTGATGGAAGAAGGGGGTGATGAAGAAGCAGTTCCTTGCGAAGGGACTACCTCTGATGCAGTAATCATGGGTGAAAACTACTGTAGGAAAAGAGATAGGAAGGGTCAAAATTGAAGATGCTTCCCGTCGAAAGTTGGCACAATGATAGGTACGTTCACCAAGGGCATAGTTGCAGGGGAATGGGAGCAACAGAAGTGGATGTGTCTGAAGTGGAAACTCGAAGGGATGTAATTGCCTCGAGTATTGAAAGAATGTCTGATGATGAGACAGATGAGGATGACACTGTCTCGGGTATGGATGGATGGAAGGTCAGACAAAGGAGCGGAGAGAGATGACTCCGTGCTTAGTAATGTAGGAATATTCAAAGGTGGGCTATCTGAAGATAAGGAAATTCCAGTGATTGATGAAGTGGAAGGGGGTTCTGATTCGATTGATGTGTTTGCAGATGGTTGGTTTCAGAAGAAGAGTCCTCTTCAGTAGAGATGAAGTTGATAGTGTGGGTGTTTGGTTTTTGAGATTCCGAAGAATTATGATTTGGGGGGCATGATTGGGAAAGGTTGTTTAAAAACGTCCAGTGCTTGATTTGGGGGAGCATTTGGGTTATCCAGAATGAGCTCGCCTTTATCAATGAATTTTGGACAAGATTTTTGAAAGTCTGGCATCGTTCGATGTCATGACCCTTGGTTCTGTGATAATGACAGAAATCGTTTTCCCTATACCAGAATGGGCGTTCTCGGCTTTCATCAATATCCCTAATGGGGGGAAGTTCGATCATGCGAACTTCCAACATTTTTTCTAAGATAGAGGCATATGATTCCCCCAAGGGAGCAAAGGATCGAGATGATGAAGCCCCTTTTCGAGCAGATGAGGGTCTCTTCGTGGGTTGTTGATTAGGAGTACTATCGGTTCTTGATGTTTTTAATACGATAGCATTGTGGACCCTTGATTCTTATCTTTAGGAGGGAAAGAATTTGGTTTGGTTTTGGTGAACCGAGAGAAATCTGGTTTAGATTTGGAGCGAAGTTTTAGTTTCCTTGTTCAATGGCACGAGATTCGAGTTTGCGTGCCATCGTGAAGGCTTCTTCGAAGGTATGAAAAGTTTGGATCCTTAACGTGGAAGAAATGTGACTAGCACAAGATCGGGTGAACAACTCGATCTTGTTGGGAGGAGGGAAGGGAGAAAGACAATTGGTTGATTATCCCTCTCCAACGAGCGACAAAGTCTGCAATAGACTCATCGTCGAATTGGCGAATGTTAAAAAGATCTGTGATTGAGATCTTATGCGCGATATTTATTGAAAAGTTTTCAACAAACATCTGGGCCAATTGAGAGAAAGAAAAAAGGAATGTTGAGGAATGTTATTGTACCAGTCCAAAGCGGGACCCGCTAGAGACATAGGAAAGGTACGGAGCATGAGTTCCTGATCCTGGACGATGAGGTAGCAAGCATGTTTGAATGCTCGCAGATGTTGTTGGGGGTCTTCCCGACTATGAAATTTTGAGAATTTGGGAAGTTCCCATTGGGGAGGATAAGGCTTAAAAGCCACCGAAGGATGAATGGGTTCATTGCACACTTCTTCAAAGGAGTATGAAGGACGGGCTCCTTTTGTGGAGGCTTCCAAGTCTGCATTTTCTTGAAGAGAATTTGAACCGGATTGGGGAGGAGGTACATTGGTATGTCCTACATAAGAAGCAAGTGGTGGATGTTTGTTGGGGCCATGTCAATGGGGGGATTCATCTGTTGATTGGATAGGATGATAAGAGGAATAACCAGGTGTTCTGGGTGACACCGGGTGGGGTATTTGTTGTGTGAGGAATAGCTTGCGTATAGGCAGGCTGTGAGATAAAGTGGTTGAGCAAATAAGGTTGGAGTGACGGATCGAGATGTGATTGGTGGACTTCCTATGTTTGTTGAGGATCGGGTGGTTGATTGAGGAACATGGGTTGTTGGTTGATTGGACATGGATTGGGGAACAAGACCTGAAGAATGGACCTTCTACTGCTGATTCTTATTTGGTATTAAGGGCCGATACTAGAGGATGGGTGAACCGAAGGTCACTGTTGCTGGAATTTGGAAGAGAAGTTGAGTTTCCTGTTCAATGGACGAGAAGTAGTTTGAAATCGTGAAGAGGGGGTTGAGCTATGAAAGATCCTTAACGTTGGGAAAAAAGTACGAGGGCAAAACTCGATCTGTTGGGATGCGGAAGGGAGAGACGCATCAATTGGCAAAGATTATCCCTCTCCAAGGAGGGAAAGTCTGAGGTAACTGCAGTGTGTCGAGGCGAATGTTGGAAGATCTAATTGAGAACTTATGGACATGGTATGGAAGGAAAAGGAGGCATAGGGGCACAAACATCTAGGCCAATTGAGAGAGGTTGAGATTACCATCATAACCTATATGCTTAGTGACATTATCGTGAATCCAACAGTCAGGAACGGTAATGGTTAAACCTTGTCTTGAGTATGTGGCTTCCTTATAGGATTGGTAGTCGCGTGTGTAGTAAGGAGAATGTATTCTCTTAAGATAGTGTCCATGGTAAACCAACTTTACATATAATGCAAACCCTCTTGGGATGACACATGGGTAGAACGTAAAGCTTTAGGTGGAAAAGATCGTTAACTACCTTTTGAAATTCAATTTTAGGAGTTGGGGTTATAAATGAATTCCATACCCAATTCTAATTATCGTTTGGGTTTTATAATACAATAGTAAGAGTTAATTTTTGAACTTAACAAAATTTTAATTTTATGACTAGTTTGTGAAAATGTAACTATGAGATGATGTGCTAGGAGAAAAGAGAAATTTAGATCTTTCATGTAATGTGTTTAAACCATCTTGTTGTGAGAAACGAAATCCATGACGTGTAAGCTTTAATGTGGACCCTAATCATTAAATAAAGGAATATTCCTTCTTGTTCCCCCACTTGTCCTATTGTGTAATGGATGTATGATGTGAAACCATAAAATCATGTTCTTAGAGATGAATCCCTGTGATAAGGACTAGTAGTCTCATTTGCATACAAATGTCCCTACTAATAAGTGAGTTACACAACTAATTGCAAAATGAACATGAAACTAACTAAGCAAACCATTTTTAAGTTGAATGTAAAGTGATACTAATGAAGTTTAGTGTAGAAAGAAAAAAATATGTTGTCACGTTAACTGCCTTTGAATCCTTAAACTAATTATTGGAATATAACTGTAATAAAATTGTAATTAGCGCTTGACCTTCGGGAGTATAATCATGAGATGTTGTCCACGCAAAAAGTGAAACTTGACCTTCCTTGTAACGTGATTAAACCTTATTGTCATGAATAAAGAACCCATGTTGTATAATACTTAAGGTGGAATAAATCAATTATTAAAGTATAAATGAATGAAAAAATTGTGACCCTTAATCCTTAAAACTATGAACTTCTCATATTTTGGTCTTACACTTGTCCCTATTGTGTAATGAAGGTATGATATAAAATTAAGATGCATGCATTTAGGAACGAATCCTAGGAATAAGATCTAGTAGCCTTGTGTGTATATAAATACCCCTATTAACAAGTGAATTAAACAAGTAATTACAACAATGTACATGATTCAGATTAAATGAAAAACACCTTAAGTTTAATGTTAAACAATGTAAATGAATTTTAGTCTATAAAAGAAAAATAATAATTTATGATTCACATATTATGAGCCCTTTTAGACCTTAAGTTAAAGTTTGAAACATGATTGTAATAAATGTGTAATCATAAAATGTCGTGTCATGGGAAAATCCTATCTATAAGTTTGTAATGTGGTTGGATTGTTGTTGTGCTTCATCATTTTGGGAAATGAGATCATTGTTTGTTCCTTATAATTGGGAAATGTAGTTATAATTTTCATCATGTGTATCATGTGGTTTTTTTTCTTCTTGTTGGGGTGAGGTTTCATCATTGTTTATTGGAGGAATAAGGTGTAGCTAGTGAAGGTAGGAATAAGGGAGAAGTGTGTGTTGTTTTGGAGGAAACAAGGGGATTTTTGGTTAGTCTTAGTGGAGGCATAAGAGTGTGTTATGTTGTAAGGTAAAGAGGGCTTGTCGAAATTGATGTGGTGTGTGTTCTTGTGAGGAACCAAAGGATAGCTAGGATCCCTTCTTGGAGGGATAAGGGGTAGTTTTAATGATGATCTCTCCCCTATCTAAGCCTTTTAGGTAGACTTGGTTATGTGTGTCGTATTTCCTTGTGAATCCAAAAAAATTTCATCTTATGATACGTGTGGGTCCATGTTAATATAAATGTCTTGTGAGATGTTGAATTACCCAAATCATTCCCATGTGGTGTCGTGTATTCAACAATGTAAGTCAAAAAAAATTATTCCGGTATTTTTGCTGTTGTATTTGTGTGTCAAATTTGTGGGTGTTACAATGACTTTTTAAAACACCCTTTCAATGTAATTGGTTAAAAACCAATTAATATAAACCTTAGGTTATATATATATATATATATTTTATTATTGGCAAATAGTTTTTTGAAAGGGACTATACCCTTGTGTACAAAAGAGGGCCTAGGAGCCAGAATAGGAATTAAAACCAGAATAAAAAGGATCATAATCCAAGTGTGACAATGAATTCTAAAGTAGCCAAAAAACAACTACCCCATCAAGACAAAAAAAATAAAAACTCTGCAAAAAAGTAGCAAAGAGACCACAAAAAAATAGCAAAAAAACATATAAGAGCAGCTAAAGCACCTACAACTACTTCTTGGTAGCTTTTTCGATGCTGGATTTGATGTTCTTCCAGGATTTGAACATTCCCAAAGTTGTCATGTGGGCAGCGTCAGTCTTATCCAGCTGATCAATGGTCCTTTTGCTTTCCTTATCAGTGCCCCAAAGTGTTGCCAGAACTCCGTTGAGATTGGAGACACTTCGGACATGCTGCTCAATGAACTCTTCAATCGCACTAAAAATAACCATATTATAATCATGACGAATTTTGGCCTTCCCTAAATGGGAGTCTAAGGAGTTCAGCTTCTTGTAGATATCTTCAATCTAGCTGTTATCAATAGCCACCTCTTCCTCCTTCTTCCTCTTACCTTTCTGTTTTGCCAAGTTCTTAACCTCATCCTTTAACAGCTTCATATCAGCTTCTAAGGCTTCCAGCCTTTTTGTAGAGCTCTCCATATGCACATCTCGGGGACTAGCACTGCTAATATTCAGGAGGTCATGTGCAATTTCAATTTCATGACGACCCTTCCCCACAGCAAGGGTATCGAGGTTAAGCCTTCTAGAGGACCTGGTGACTAGTCTGGCCGAGGTGGAAGTGAAGGGGATGGGAGCAGCAGTAGGGGGAATGGAAGATGAAGCCTGGATGACTGGCAGGGGGGTGACAACAGCGGTGGCGGGGGCAGAAAGTGGAGAGATGGGGCTAGTAGCAGCTGAACCCGATAGAGGGGGAACTGAGCTAGGGGAGGAAGGTAGACTAGGATACCGAAGAAGACATAATATATGCAGCAGCAAAATAAGCCCCTGGTGTAAAGGAACCGCCCGGGTATGCTTTTAAAACTCCAAAATGGAGCGCTCAAGAGAGTTCATTAAATAATGGGGGAAGAAAACCATGTAATTCCTATGGAAGTGGTTGAGGAAGATAAGGTGCTTAGCAGGTACAGTGACAAACCTTCCTTCCAAAGAAATGAATCGTATCATCATGCGAGTAACCTCATCATAAGGTGGAGGGATCGAGCTAATAAGTAGGCCCGCAGTAACATAGATCAGCTTCTCAGATCCCTCCACAAATCTCCTCTCTTTAGCATCTCTGTCGACCCTTTTGTTAAAAAAATAGTAGCCCTCCATTCCAAGGCCAGTCGCTTCAGCAATAAGCTCCTCGTTGACCAAGATCTTTTGCCCCCCATATTCCATAGTTCGCTCCTTCCAATCCTTCACAAAACGCACTGAGATGCTTTGATCATGGCCCTGAACCTTCTCCATGAAGTTGGTGATGCCACCCTTGCTGAGTATATTCCATAGCTCTACATTGTCCTTCCAGTCCGGGTCCGCACTAGGCTCAATTTGGCAAGGGGGACTGTACGTCGGAAAAGCAACAGGCGAGCTTGAGAATCAACAAGTGACTCTTCCACGCACTCGACCTCCCGAGGTCGTGCCAAGACAGCCGGTGGGGGGTAGAATGTGCAGACAAACTAGTTGGGGAGTCTAATGTCTTCGACACGCACTAATGGTATTTGCGAATCTAAGGCAAAGAAGGCCCTTCTAACTTGGACTGGTGTGATAGATCGATCAGCGAGGATGACTGCTCGAAGGCTCCAATCAATATCGAGCTCTGGCGTGATTCGATCTATGGGTTGTGGGATGCATGGAAAATGACCCGGGATGGTTTCGTGTATTTCTCCTGATAGGGTCATATGGTAAATATGGTCGATTCTATGGACGATTCTCTGGCCTAGTCCAAAATTCTCTAGCTTCGTTAGCTATTGTATTTAGTAGCGATAACTGTTGAATGATGAGAGGTGGAATCGGAGTAGACTGAAATACTAATTTACGTAGGCCAGTGTCTATGTCTAATTCTCTTATGGATTCGTTAGGCTGTGGGATCTGCGGATCACAACCATAGACTCTTGGTTGTTGTGGTCCTGTGATGGTCATATGGGAGATCAAGTTCTGATCCCTAGTATCCAATAGTCGTAAGCTTTTTCAGCTTCTATGTTTAGAACCAACAGCTGTGCTATCTTCTCAGAATACCTTACAGGCATTCTCGCAACTTGGATTCTTAAGCTGGTATATATATCTACTAGGGTGTCTCCAGCATCTGGCTGTGGAACTAAAGGATCACACCCGAATATTTGTTCTCTTTCGAGCCCTTCTACAGTCATGTGGGTATTTTCTAGGGTAATCTGTAATTTGGCTAATTTGACCAAAATAGATGTGCTTGGTCGTCTTCGATGTTTAACCCTCTCAACTGTATCCTGATCTGTTGGAAGTCTGTTGTTGTTTGGAAGACTTGTATCCTAAGGTTTTGGTCAATGTCAGTTATTGCTACCATGGTATTGGGCTGAGGCACAATTGGCTCGAAAATGTATTCCCTGGGCTCCCTAGGTCCCGTAATTGTCATACAAAAGCAGTAATGAAACAAACTATAATGAAGTAAAATTTAAGTACATTTCTAGCATATATAGTTTCTTTTTGTATTTTCCGGCAATTTATGAGAGAGTAGCTATTTAAAATATTTAAAATTGACAACTAAACTAACAACGTAAAAACAAACAAAATAGCCGAGTGTAGCTATTTGTCTGTGCGATTTTGTATATCTATTCTAAATAACGAAATAACTAATCTATCTGCAAGATTCTCGATCCTACCTCAGAAGTGAGGAATGAATCATAGTTTCTCAGAAACTATCAATCCCCACAACCTCCCTGGCAATATCGAGAATGGAAATAACTGAAATAAAGTGATTAACTACTTTATTTGATAAGTTCTAACTAAAACTTTGAAAGATGGAACCTGGATTTCGCAGAACAGTGGCGAATCCGACGGTGTGTGTGTTCTTGTCCCCTCAGTATGATCTCTTCGTTCTTTGTGCTCACGTGAATCCAGAAAAGCGTGAAATGCTTGCATCAACAGGAATAGGTATTTGAATCAATGGACAACATTCAAAATGCAGACAGAATAGAATGCGGATAGGAGAGGGATAGCACAAGAGTACAGAGCTTGGCCTATGCAATTCCTAGCGGGGTCTACTGCGAATCATGCAACAAAGAGCGTCCAGAACCTGAGACTAGCCTGTATGAAGAGCAAAACCTGCAACTTTAATGGCTACCTAGACCATTCTACTCCAAAACAATAATGCTGTCTGCACAAGTTGGATCTGTGGCTTACCAACAGTAACATAAAGCTAAAACAAACCTGCAATAAACTATGCTACCAAACCTAAGCAAACTAAAACGACCATAGTACTGAAAACATGAAAATTGGAGTGAAAATGGTGGCCCAAATGATGTTTGCACTTGCACAAGTTGGATATGTGGCTTACCAGCTGCAATACAAAACTAACCAAAGCACTCAATGAGAAAACTAAGAATCCTAAGCAAAGGAAAACTAAATCTACTGCAACAAGAAATTTAAAACAAACTTTGGAGCAAAATTCAGAACTAAAATCAGGGGCCATTTGCATGTGCACAAACCATGCATTTATAGGAATCCAAACATGCAAAGATCAAATCTAAACTGAACTCCTAAACATTAAACAAAAGAAAAACACTATTCCAGGGGACCAAAAACATAAATGCATGCTCAAGTCGGCAAGAAAAGCTGGTAAAGCGTTGATTTTTGCGTGCGTTCCGTCAAAAGTACGTTCTGGAAAACGCGCACAGGACCGCCGCCCTGCTCAGGGCGGCGGGTTACAGGACCGCCGCCCTGTGTAGGGCGGCGGTTTCGTCACTGAAGACCAAAAAGCCAAGAAAAGAGGAAAAATAGGGAAAACAAAGCACGCGGGGGCTAAGCGGGGCATGCGGGATGTTAACGCATATCCGTAAAGCTTCTCTGGATCCCGAACACCTTGCGAAGGGACCTGTATCATCATCAGGGCACTTATTACACCATTCCGTAGTATAGTACCTTACAATTTTGGGTACGTACAGTTCCATGTCGATTCAGGCAGCATAAGGGCAACCAACTAGACATTTCGTAAGTATGGAGATGCATGTTTGATTTTATGAAGAAGGTCTAAGGAAAATAGACATCGTGATGACGCGATCTCGATGAGATCAAAAGGGATTTTCCTAGAAAACAAGTTTTCCTAATGAATAATCACAAGGAACAATCATGGAAGTGTGAAACACAAAGCCAATCAATAAGTAAATACTCCTTATGTAAACTTTGCGTGCAAAATGATAATTCGATGCAAAGATGATCAACACAATGTCAATAATTACGTCAAGGTTGAAATGAAGAAGGCATAAATATTAACAAAGGGTAAATATGACTCCCACTTAAAGGATACTATGACCAGTTTAGAGATAAGAAAGGCGTAAACGTCAAAGGTAGAGGATTACAAATATAAGCTACGTAACCACACCAATTGGACACGTCTATCAAGCTTTGCGGAGAAGCGAGATATTAGTGTCAAATTGGTACTGAAACAACACAAAATAAAGTAAGCAACACCTGTCAAGATTTGGAGAAATGTTTGAATTTAAACCAAGTCAAAGTATACTAATGATGTGCTAAAATGTGTGCAACCGTAACACCACAATGTGGATACTTTTTCCTCTTTACCTTTCTCTGGTACATTCTCGTTTTTTTCCTTGAACCATCAATCCTTCTTTGCATGACCTTTCTTTCCACAATTCCAGTAGATTATACCTCTACCTTTGGATTTAGATCTACCATTGTTAGATTTGTATTTCCCATTATTCTTGCTCTTTGATCTCTCCTTTTGCCTTCCCCTGCTTTCTACATTCAAAGCATTCCCATATAATGATTCTCCTATACTTTTCTATGTATTTATTCATTGAGAATTATACTAACCACATCGTGAAAATTTAAAACATTAGTAACAGATGATGTATTACTAACAACACTTACCAATTTATCCCAACTATCTGGTAAAGAGCATAATAATAAAAGTGTTTTCACTTCATCCTCAAATGGAATACTAACTGATTTTAATTGATTTACAATAGACCAGAAATCATTCAAATGACTTGATGCAGATCTACCTTCTTGCATCTTTAAATTAAACAAAATTTTCATCAAATAAACTTTATTTGAAGCACTAGTTTTTTCATATAGATTTTCTAAAAATTTCATCAACTCTACCATAGATCCTTCTTTGGTAATATTCAAAGCCAAAGATGTTGCTAGGCTCAATCTTATAGATCCCAGAGTCTTTCTATCAAGAATTTTCCATTCTTCATCAGTCATCTTTGTGGTTCTTTCCTTTTCATCCAATGGTAGGCATAAATCTTTCTGATGTAAATAATCCTCCACATGTATCTTCCATAATAGATAGTCACAGACGTCAAATTTATCCACTCTAAATTTTCATTCTTCTCCCATTGCTTCGCTTCCACTCAATTAGAAATCCCTCTGTGAGTAAATTTGTCAACACACACAACCCTCAAATAAAGATGCTCTGGTACCAGTTTTTGGGGTTAGCACACCGGTTATACACATGTATTAATCAAATCTAAGCATAAAAGTAATCAATATGGAAATAAACAAGAAGAAATAATACACAATATTTAATGTGGTTCACCCAGTGTGGGCTACATCCACCAAGAAATAGCCAATTTATCATCACATAGGAAATAAAATGAATATTTGCAATCTTCCACACCTTCTTGGATGTCTTGTACTTTCTTCTCTACAAATTTCTCTTTTTTCTCTCAAAGGAAACTTATCTCTATTCTCAATTGAGTTCTACCTTATAAACCCCAGATTTATGCTTATATATGCATCTACAATCTTAGGGCACTTTAGCTATGCAATTACTACCATTAAATTAACTTTATAACTAAAAATAGATTTAATTCCTACAACTTAATTATAGTAGTCACGCACATGCAACCGATACCGGTTAGCCTTAACCGATGCCAATTAGCCCTAGCCAATGTCGGTTCCTCCTTGCTTGACCGATACCAATCCATGGGTGATCGACGGTGGTTCGTCAACCGACGTCGGTTACTGTGTATTCCAGCAAGTCTGTAAAAGTATGGCAATGAAGTGATTAAGCTCCACAACCCAACACATCCATATCTCCCTTCAATCCAGTCTATGTGAGAAATCATACAATCTTTAGTATGTTTTGATTTACCTTTTTCTAGGTTGAGAGAACTATGTTTCCATCCTTAAATGTCTACCACAAAATTTAATTACTTAACTTCGTACTCTGGTATTTGACATATATAAAATAAGGCTATGGTGAATAGAAAATGAAAATAACTAATTGCATTAATTTGGCCAAAGTTTATAGTTGTGCACAAATAGCTTATCCTGAGACCACACATAAGCCTTAGGGACATAGTCTTCTACCACCAAACAAATATCTCAATAGGGTAAGTGCACCAAGTTTGGGGGTCAAAAAGTGGACAAAAACCTAAAAACATTTGAAATGTGTACGCGTTTTAGTTAAGGTAAAATGCGTACATATTTTTCATAGTATGTGTATTTGGCGGGCTTATACTTACAAAAATAAATGTTAAGTTTAAATTTATTTTAGTAAATATAAGAAGTTAGGGTCACTCTGCACCTGATGGAAGTAGTCCCGTAGCTTTAACAGTTAAAATCTAGAAGATAGTTTTTCAAAATATAATATGGTCAGTACTTACTCATTTTAAGGATTTCAACAAAGGACCTAGAACTTTCAGGGCATATATATTGTAGTTAGTCTTTATTTTGGGAAAGCATATAGTGGTTTTGTAGGGTTTTTAACCTTCTAAATTGGATTTTGGCCCTACCACTGCTTGAATTGGTACCAATTTATAAATTTTGTCCATAATTCACTTTAGTAACCATGAATCAACTCTATGATGCTTGTCTACTTCTTACTAAAATGATATCCTCACTTTGTAGATAAAGAATTGCTCTCTAAATGGGATTCTTGTCCTGATGGCCAAAATGAGGTGATTGTAATGTGCCGCCTCCTTAAGGTGTGATCACACTACTAGGAGTTGAATGAGTTTTTATGAATAGTACCAAGTGAATTACATCAAGTGAAGTTAGATGATTGCTCATTCTTAGAAACATGGTGCTCCATATAAAGATCACCCCCTCATAATTTGGTACAAATAAATGTTTTTGATACTCTTTTGAATAATTCTTTCTGTTGCAAGTTTTCGTGAAAAAAGGTTTCATTCGAAGAATAAAGCTTCGTATGTCCAATTCTTGTGTAAGCTTGAAATTTGAGAGTATTTATGAGGTTCAAGTTTATTTTCCAACATTTATTGCTCTAATGTTTGAAATTGTTTCTCCATATGCAATGAAATTCTGATTTCGACACTCAATGATTACTGAATGTCCAATCCTGCCACAGACCTTAGAAGTCCTTGATCCTTGGGTATAAGGAGACACCGTTACATGGATTCCATTTATAACAATAGAGATATTTATAAATTCATGTTATGACCTCTAAATTTGTATGAATTTCAAGTTTTTTGGAAATCACATCACACCCTTCAATAGGCTTGATGACTATCTCTATCTTTTTTAAGGCAGTTTTGAAAGCATCCATGGGTTTATCATAGAAGGAATTATCAATGAATGGAAGGTCACTAAGTCATAGGCCAACTGACTCCCATTCAGAACTAAACAAGAAATATTTACTAGGCAATTGATAACCCCTTTATGTTCTTAGTCATTCCCTTGTTGTTATGCTTATTTTGAACACTTCAGAAAGTTATGTCAAATTTTCTATCCATTCTAGTAACAGAAGATATTTATCTTTCTCTAGAGAATAGGATACTTCAGGTAATTTGGTTCTGATCCTACACCTCCACATTGGTATATTCTTTGTGTTTCTTCCATTTCCTTTGAGATTCAATTTTGTGTTGTGATGGTTATTTTTTCCAGCTTCCAATGGGTCATCCTGGCTTATATAATACCATACATGGAAATATGATAAATGTGAAATTTGTTTCAGAGTGTGAAGAAATTGACATTCAAGAACACAAGTATATGTGGGGAGAAACAGGTTTGGCAAAGACATGTAATATGCATTACAGGGCACAAGGTAGATGTCATATCCAATTAGTTTTCTTATCCCACCTCTCATAAATAAGGTAGTTGTACAAGAAGACTCAATGATGGTTTTAGGCACAAGACAAGGAAATATGGTCCTAATATTGATATTCAAAAAGATAAACTCACTCATGAGACCTACTGGAAATATTTGAGGTTTAGAGGTTAGATCTTAAGTCTCTATATTTAGTGTTTAGGGTTTAGGGCTCAGGGATGAGGGCTCAAGGTTAAAGGTTTAGGGTTTAGGGTTTAGGGGTAAGGGTTTAGCATTCAGGATTTAGTGTTCAGGGTTTAGAGTTTATTATTTTGATTTTAGGGTTTAGGTTCTAGGGTTTAGTATTTAGTGTTTAGGGTTTAGGATTTATTATTTTGGTTTAAGGGTTTAGGGTTTAGGTCTCATGGTTGAGGGTTAAGGGTTTAGGACACAGAGTTTAGGGTTCATCGAATTTGTAGGCAGAACACTCAAAGAGAGTCATAAAAATTTGATGTTTTTCATCTGTTGATATTTTGAAGGAGGGAAATTTCATATTTCTGATTGTCCAATCCTTCTAAAGACCCGAGTAGTCCTCAATACTTGGATGTATTGGGAGACATTATTACTTGGATTCCATTTATAATGATAGAGATATTTGAAAATTCATGTTATGACCTCTAAATCTATATGAATTTCAATTTTCTTGGAAATTACATCACACCCTTCACTAGGATTGATGACTACCCCTATCTTTTTGTTCATGGGAATTTGAAAACAGCCATGGGTTTATCATATAAGGATTTATCAATGAATGGAAGGTCACTAAGTCGTAGGACAGGTAACTCCCATTTAGAACTAAACAAGAAAGATTTACTAGGTGATTGATAACCCCTTAGTGTTCTTATCCATTCACCTGTTTCTATGCTTATTTTGAACACTTTAGGAAGTTCTATCAAATTTACTATCCATTCCAATATAACACTTGAACTTTATCTTTCTCTGAAGGAGAGGATACTACAGGAAATTCAATTATGATCCTACACCTCTGCATTGATATATTCTCTATGTTTCTTTTGTTTCCTTTAAGATTAATTTTTTTGTTATGATGGTTATTTTTTCCAACTTCCAATGGGTCATCCTAGCTTGCATAATACCATACATGGAAATATGAGAAATGTGAAATTTATTTTAGAGTGTGAATAAATTTTCATTCAAGAGCGTAAGTATATGTGGGGAGAAATAAGTTTGTAAGAGATGTGTAATATATGCATTACAAGGCACAAGGTAGATGCCATATCCATTTAGTTACTTGTCCCACCTCTCATAAACAAGGTAGTTCCATACGCATACTCAATGATGGTTATAGGCATGAGATTAGGAAATATTGATGAAATATGGTTTAGGGCTCATGGTTCAAGGTTTAAGGTTTAGGGTTTAGGGTTTAGGGTTTAAGGTTCAAGGTTTAGGGTTATGGTTTAGGATTTAGGTTTTAGGTTTAGGGTTTAGTGTTTATGGTTAGGGTTTACAGATCGAGGTTAAGGATTTAGGGTTTAGGGTTCAGGGTTTAGTGTTTATGGTTAGGTTTACGGATCAAGGTTAAGGATTTAGGGTTTAAGGTTTAGGGTTTAGGGTTTTGAGTTAAGGATTTAGTGTTTAGGGATAAGGGTTTATGGTTTACGGTTCAAGTTTTAGGGTTTATGGTTTAGGGCTTAAGGTTTAGGATTTAACGTTTAGGGATTAAGGTTTAGGGTTTATGGTTTAGGGCTTGAGGTTTAGGGTTTAGGGTTTAGGGCTTAGGGTATATGGTCTAGGGTTTAGGGTTTAGATTTTAGGGCTCAAGGACAAGGGTGTAGGGTTCAAGGCTTAGGGTTTAGGGTTTAGGATTCAATGTTTAAGGTTTAGGGTTTAGGGTTTAGGGTTTAGGATTTTGTTTTTATGGTTCAGGGTTTAGGGTTTAGCATTTAGGGCTCATGGTTCATGGTTTAGGGTCTAGGGCTTATGGCTTAGTGTTTAGGTCTTAAAGCTCAGGGTTTAGGGATCACGAGTAAGGGATAAATGTTTAAGGTTTAGGGTTTAGGGTTTAGGTTTTAGGGTCTAGGGATCACGGTTAAAGGTCTATGGTTTATGGTTTAGGGCTCAAGGTTTACAATTTAGTGTTTATGATTATGGCCTACGGTTTAGGGTTTCAATTGTAGAAGTTAAATGCTAAAATATTTAGGCTGAATGCTAAAATCCTGAAAAATTACCTATGTACTGACCAAATTATACTTAAAAAAACTATCTCCTAAACCATGACTCATGGAGCTATGAGAATAATTCCATAAGGTGCAGAGTGACCCTAATTTCTTATATTTTCACAAATAAATTTAAAGTACAAGTTTTTCATTTATTATTATTCATATTTTATTAATGTATAAGAAATAATAAAATATAAATATAAATAAATGAAAAACTTATACTTAAACATTTATTTATGTGAATAGAAGCATGTCAAAGGCATACATAATGTTTATACTACACAAAATGAGTACATGATATAATGCGTACGTGATATAACACGTACGCCTTATGTTTATACTACACAAAATGCATATAACACGTACGCGTTTTGCGTTTTCTCTTTTCCCAAGCCACGCCTCAAGGCTTGGGATTTGGTTTGGATCACCAAGCCCGAGGCATGGACCTGCACAAACACAACAAACAACTTGTTTTTACAAGAAAATCTAAAAATTCCACTTCCTCTATGATAAATCAAAATAAAACAATTGATCCATTTTAAAAAAAATGTACCACGATGTAGAGCAGAGTCTCTTCTTTCTTAAAATATAATTTTTCAAATTTTTTGACTAATATAAGGTTTCCATATTATTTATTTTCTAACTATGCATTTTTATAGCCATTTTTTGAAGTGTAAATATGTCTATCTTTCATGGTGTATCTTTTTTTTGGGTGATCAAAATTTAAAAGAAATTATAGTAGCCCAAACTAGGCATAATTCATCTAATTTTTGATTTTTTTGAGGTAGTTAGGGGGGGGGGGGGCACAGTCAGAGCTCCATTATCTTTCAAAACATAAAATTTCTGTACTAGAAAAATCATAAATAAAAAAATATTCGCTAAAAAAATCTAAAAAAAATGGAGCCCAAACTAGATGCTCCTAGCTATCTTTCTACTAAAGGGTTTTCAAAAATACTAAATGGTGCTCAACAAATTGTTGGGGGCACGAAAGTCACTCTATTATGTTTTTTAACAAAAACAAGAGCATTTCTTGGTATTTTAGTTGTTTGACCCACTTAAACTTATCCATTTTCAATAAAATTTAGTAGCTTAGAAACTAGACTCAAAATTCTACGATTCATTTTCCTACAACATCTTCCAATTTTGAGTGTAACTATTTCAAAAAATTCATACAAGTTGAAGTTTTGTTTTTTTCTAGAAAAATGCATTCACTTAAGACCCCCTTTTGGCCCCCCAACTTGGTGCACTTACCCTGTGTTTGAATTAGATTTTATTGTTTTTGTCTTGGGAATGTTAACTCTTGAATATGGTTTAAATTTATTCAAACATATTTGGTGAATCTCCTAATGTATGCTTATACTTTAGGGAAGTTTACGATATATTTTTTATGAATTTTTAGTGATTTATACTTAAGTATCTCTTGAAAATACAAGATGAGAAAATGAGTACATTAGAATTGCTTACAAAGGGATTCATGGATAAAATTTCACATTAAGGCCAACTCATAGGGAAAATAACTACCCATAAAAATATAACAAGTTGATAAATTTACCATTGGGTGGCCATGGATACAACCATCCTATCAAGGACCAAACAATTTGGTGGTTTGGTCCTATTGGATGGTTTGGTCTAGGAAGAAGCAACATTATTTTAATGTTATATGCACGATAATGAAGGGAAGTGGATTAATTGTTTTTGATAGGATATTTTTGTGAGTGGATGAGTAGTGTAATGGGGAGACAAAGTCCTGTAAAAATATTAAGTATGGACTAAGATATAGTAATAAGGATTAGAATAGGTACTCAAGTTATGATTTATGGATTAAGACAATACTAACATTATCAAGTGGTAAACTACTAAATAAAGGTGCATAAAGAAGTGTAATAAGTTAATAAGTAGAATATTAGATTATAAATTATTTTCAATATTTCAGAGAGAATAAGATAATATTTTGAAGCTCTATTTGTGCATACAAGTTATGATTAGGGGATATAAGGTAAATTACCAGTGTCAAGTGCCAAATTCTAAATTTTTGTGTGTCTAATTTGTTTACTTTTTATATGAAACATGATGATGATTAACTGTGGATGTGTCTGCTTAGTATTTGTATCACATGTTAGTAAATTGAAATACTATAAATTACACACACTTAGAGAGAGTGAGATTCCCCTCTATGTATGATGAGACTGATATGATCGTCTTCTATCCATCTAGGTAATATCATATTACCTATGTGATATAGATATTCAAATATGGGCATCTACTTAGTACTTATATCATGTGTGAGTAAACGTATAATTCATTGATAAAACCCATCAAACCGATACAACAATACTGTCAAAATATTAATTTCAATTATTAACCACATGTATTTTTATCAATTTTTCTAGTCAAAATATAATGTTCAAATATGAATTCATGTTGCCACATTGATCCTATACATAATTTGATATCACATAATTCAAATATTCTCTGTCAACCGTAAAATACAAAATGTAAATGTAATTTATTTCTCTATATTTGTGCAATGAAAGGAAATCTAAAATGCAAAACCCTTCAAAAACTACTATTTCCAATATATTTCCACAAAACCTCACTTTCATCCACATAATCCATTGTCAAATTTGACCAATTATAAAATATTTAACAAAATAATTCCAAAATTATAAAATATATGATGAAAACTTCACTAATCATTGAATATTCTATATATTTTCTCACCAATCACATGATATTGAATGCAATTTCCATCACACAGATGCCTCCATGTACAAGAACTAAACTAATCCCTTCTACGCCCCAGATAAGAGAAAACATTCTTACATAACCCACAACAAATTGGCCCGAAATAAATATAAGTAATTGAATTAGAGATGATATGGTTGTGTAAAAAACTATTGAGAGGGACCATATTTATAACCTAGGTAGATTATAACCATCCAACAACCTTTATGTTTTTGAAAATTAATAAATTAGATTTCCTAACTTAATTTTAGTAAATTAATATAATTTCAATAACCCATGGTACAATTTTAGGAGGATCACATAATTTTTGTATAAAGATTATATTAAATATTAAATATTACAACATAAAATAAATAATTAAATTAAAGTATTAACCTTGTGAGTATGTGGTAAAAAATCCACATAAATATATTTCCATATATTTGAGAAACCAAAATAACTTTATAAAGAAGTCCAATAACTATACCTTTTCACCTTACTTCTCTCTCACCCAGATAATTTTTTACGGGCCCTGTGTGCCATATTTATTTTGGGAATGGGTGTGTATCCACCTAATTTTTCATCTTAATATTTATACATGTTATTAACAATTTATTTTTTGGAGAGAAGGGCCACTAATGGATCTATTTCTTGAGTGGGTGCCTTAAGGGGCCTGTCAGGAATGGGGTATAACTATTCACATGGTCATTATGCATTAGAGACAATACACATAGAGAGTATTGTTATGTGGTCCTAACCTTATTTATTCTTGCATTAGTTATCATTATCCCTTTATATCTCACATAATAACACTCTCGACACTTGCTTGCATCTGACTCCATCATTGACACCTTTTCTGCTTATTCTTGCTTAATCCATGACACATTTCACCATTTTTAACATTTTGGGATCCTTGACCGACACCATCTTCCATGGGAAATGGTGTAAGTGTTAGGTTTCCCTTGGTTGATGCTATAGCCCGAGGGAGATGGCATCGTGTATATATACACACTACACCTAGAAATTCATAAGGAATAAAGATTATAAGAAATAGCCATCTTCGCTTCTCTTTTGCACCATATTCACATATGATTTCTTTTCTTTTGGTTCATCTTACATTTGACTTGGATTGGAAACTCTTCTTGATTTTTGTATTGCTTGCACTAATGGGTCATCTATAGTGAGTCTAGGAAAGGAACATTGTTCCCCTTCTCCACCCATAAATATTCTCTCTCGGTGTACTACTTCTTTGGAGAGATAGATGCATCAATGACAACCCAACATGTAATTTCTCTAACGTTATTTTTCATTTTGTATAGATTATTTCATTTCCCTTCCCCATTTCTCTATGTTAGCTTAATATTGTACACAAATTGGTTCTAGTTAGCATAGTGCTATTATATCATCACCTCCTTAGATTTCCTCTACTTGTATTTCAATTATATTGTAGTAGTTTAGATTTTGCATGCCTGTCCCATATTTCCATCAATCTATACATATCCCCCATTAACGTATATCCTAGAAGAGTAATCTCCTCTATTTTGACTGCGGGCCTTGGAATTCCTAGGTTGACCTAGTGTAGGGATTACTGCCCTCTAGATATGTGACATTAGCGCTTTCTATAACCCCTTTAAATTAATCAATTGTGTTTTAGACCATGTGTGTCTCCTATTTATTACCTCATACTCTCGTAGAATGGAATACTTATGATTGCAAGCCATTGAAACAAATTCTAGGCCTTTCATACATTTTTGGTGAGCCCGACTTGAATCATTAAAACTTCCTAATTGAGAACAACTCATTAAAAGTGTTAGTGTAGGTTAATATTTATCCTTTTATTTGTTTATTAGGATAAGTTTTTCATGTGGGTTATCCCTACACTTGTTGGGTTAACTTTCTTAGGAGTTCTAGTTGTGTGAAGTCATCTTACTAGTTGTGTTGAGTTAGCTTACTAGTCTTGTGGAATTAACCTAAACATTATGTAGTAGTTGCACTTCCCTCCTCTTATAATTACATCTTCATTATTGAAAAATTGAATGTAATGTAATGTAATAATGGATTATGATGGATTTCCATATATCATATTTTAGCTCTTTGTTTGTAAATCATTTTGTAAGGTTATTTTGGTGAATTACTTCCAGCTTATCAAATGTGGTGTGTTATTATTATTTGATATATTTACGTCTTGGAAAAATCTATTTAGCATTCCTTTCATGGTATCAGAGTAGTAGATGATGTAGACATCGATCTGTAAGTGTTTTTGCAAGCAAGGGTTTACTTGTTTTCATATATTTTGGAATTTGTTAGAACTTTGTTGCATCTTCCATTTTTAGTCAAAACAATGTTAGGAATATGCTAACTTTAGTGATCTTGTTTTATTTGTTTCGTGTGAATAATGAGTTAAAAAACAACTCACGCCGGTGTGAGAATACAGGTTGTTAAAAAACCTATATTCATTAGTATATTAACGAGTTAGTAGTTGAACTAACTCCTATTTATTAGGGGTGTGAGTGTTATAAATTATTATATCTAATTATTCATTTAATATGATTTTATTATTGATTAAAACATGAATTATACTCACATTTTGTATCAAAGCGGGTTTTTGCTCTAATTGGTTTTGGTTTGGTTTGGTAATGCTGCAAGAGCTTAGTAATGAGGACCACACACGAAGCTCGTATTTGAGAGACCATGATTTGTTATGACACGTAGAAGAGATGTGAAGACCACATATAATTCTATTGTAATTTCACTACTCTTTTGGTGAAATAGTTTTCTAGTAGTGAAATATTTGGTCAGAGACTCATCCCCTGTCAGGTTCTGGTGTCCAACTCACCCACCCGTGTTTGGAATGCATCTAGATCAGGACTCATTACTACTCTTTCGGTGAAATAGTTTTCAAGTAGGTTCAATGCAAGATTAATTGACTAATTTCAAATCCTTGGGCGATCATCTATAACGTTGAAGAACTATGTTTCTCACACATACAATGTAATATTTGTATGCAGCCTCGAGTTGGGAAATTTCCATGATTAGCTATGAAATCCAGGTGATGTGGATACGTGGTCATTAATGCACCTAGCGTCCAGATTTACATACAACCGCTTCAAGCGTAAATTTTATCCCTCGCTCCGAGCAACGACAAGAGAAGTGCATCATTGGTTTGAATGTAGAGTTTATGGTAGTTAAAGCATCACCCATTAGATTTTTGTGATGCAATGACCAACTAACTGCATTTGAAATCCCGCGTCATTGAGGATTTGAAGCTTCACGCCCTCAGCCCAACATCTTTCCCAGTTTGAATGACTCAACATACCTCATTTCAAGCACAATTGCATCTCAGCAGCATTCTCCAGGTGGATCTGCCACCTCACCTGTTTGCAAATCTCAGCTCATTGTTCGCAAGAACTTTATTTATGGCGTTGCCCATCCTAGTCAACTTACGGTCCAGAACTGCCGTTAACATATTAAGTTGTGAGTGGTTTTTTGGGCTTGATTAATTTATTATGGCCACCACATGCATCTTGTGAGTAGTTTTATATCTTTTAAATTGTCTTGTATAAGTCTGGTCATATTCAAAACATTTTTTTTTCATCTATTTATTAATGTTGAGTCATTGTCACTTAGTATATGTGAAAACAATTCCCCTAAAATTAATATCAAGTCTAACTTTATAAGGACACATTATTGGTTGAAACTGGAGTCCACCGAGTTAGTTAAAAGTTATGGGGGGCGGGGGGAGAAATATGGAAAGGTCAATTTCCATTGAAAAGTTCAAAGGAAATGTCTGTCATACCTAAAAAATTTAGACTCAATTGATTTTAATTGAAAGAGTTCTCTGGGATGTTGTTGACGACATTGTTATGCAACTGAAAAGTGGTGATGAGCTAAAAAAATGGAAGATCAAGGATAAAAAGGCATTAGCCCCCATTGGCTTAGGGATTTCAAATCCATATTTACATCCTATCGATATAAAGAAATCTTCTAAATATATTTGGGATACATTGAACATGCTCTTTGATTTGTAAACTGAAAATGCAAAGATAACTATGAAGCAAAAATTGTTTGGCTTGAAAATGGAAGAAGGAAAAGATATAGTTGCCCATGTCAGCAAGTTTCAATCACTAATAACACAACTAGTAGGGATAAATGAACATATTAAAGACAATGATGCAAAATTAATACTATTGAACAACATGCCTGATAGTATGTCAAACGTGGTGTTCACTTTAAGTAAGTTAAATCCACATCTGGAAAATATTATTTGTACATTACTTGAAGAAGGAAATAAGAAAAAAGCTATGGAGTCAGAAACAGAGAAATTAATGGCTACAATGACAAAGCCCAACACTTATAAAAATGGAAAAATTAAAGGTACATGTTTTTATTGTAAAAGGCAAGGGCATGTGCTTCTAAATTACAAAAAATGAGCACAAGATCTACTTGATGGAAAATTGAAAAATATGGCAATGACAATCAGAGAATCAGATGAAGAGGATGACTATATCTAGAACAATTATTATACCTAAGATAATCAGAGTGATGGAGATTTTATAGATTATTTTTTCCTACCGTGTTCACACTAAGGGGGGAATGTTAGGAATATCATAACTTTAGTGCTCTTGTTTTATTTTTTTCGTGTGAATAATGAGTTGTTAAAAAACAAATCACGTCGGTGTGAGAATATAGGTTGTTAAAACAACCTATATTCATTAGTATATTAATGAGTTAGTAGTTAAACTAACTCATATTTGTTAGGGGTGTGAATGTTACAATTTTTTTAATATGATTATTCATTTAATATGATTTGATGATTGATTAAAACATGAGTTACACTCATAAACAAAGGGCTTTGGATTCAAAAGGTAACAAAACCCCAGAAACAACTATAAACTTGGCCATTGAAGGAGACAATTTGTTTTTTGAGTTTGTTTTGTTTTTTTAAATACAGACACATATATGTACAAATTCTCTTGGAAATTCATGCTAGGGGAAGAAATCTGTGTCGGGAAGTAAAAAGTCCATAAAAACAGTTTATGTTCTAATTTTTTTGCTTCTACTTTGCGAAGTTCTTATTTTGACGAGGATATAAAAATATTAGAAATCTTTCCAGGGAAGAAATCTGTGTCAAGGAAATAAAAAGTCCAGAAAAATGGTTTCTGGGTTTTTTTTCTTTCGATACTGAGTTTTATTTCTTCAAATTTGCAGAGTTTCTATTGATCTAACAATCTTAGAAATCTTATTGGGGAAAAATGCAGGGGAACTAAAAATTCTAGAAAAATGGGTTTTGGGTTTTTCTTGGGCTTTTGATTTCAGTAATAGGTTTTTTCTTCCACTTTTCCAAGTTCCTATTTGACCAAGATGTTAAAATCTTTGAAATCCGTGCCATGGGAAAATCTGTGTTGGGGAGGTAAAAATTCTAGAAAAACACTTTCAGGGTTTTCCTGGGTTTTTTCCTTCGGTAATGAATTTTTTCTTCCACTTTGCAGAGTTCCTTTGTGTTGAAGATTTAATAATATTGTAGATTTGCTCTACCTTTGGGGATTTTAAAAATCCGTGCCGATGAGATGAAAAATCTAGAAAAATAGTTTTTAGGTTTTTCAACTTTTTACAGATCCAGGATTGGAAAGTTTTTTCGAGAAAAGATAAATTGAGGAAGAGTGGAGGTAAAAAGGAATTTTATTTTTTAAAATAAATATTAAATCATAAATTTGAAAACTTTTATCTTTTGATTGGTAACTCAGATTTGAGTGCCATTTTTTTTCACAAGTACTTGTTTTTTGTGTTTGTTCGATTGGAACTGTTTATTTTGAGAAACACACTAAAATTATAAAATTTCATTGTTGTAACATGCACTTAATTAAATAAAATGCAAAACATTTTTATATATCTTATTTGTTGAGAGAATTTAGATCTGTATTTTCAACACTTTTAGGCATGTTAATCATCTTTGTTGTGGGGGATCTATTATGGTGAAGCCCAGTGATAGTTTTTTAGTCTCCAAGTAGTTGTTTTGACAAATCATATAGATTTGTAACATCATTCTACCCATTCAGAAGTATGGGAGGGTGTGGTGCTGATCCTGATTCTTCAGATCTTGTGTCCTTGCCTTGTTACCTTGATATTTATTAGATCATGACACTCCTATATCTTTGGATCTTGTGTCCTTTCCTTTTTGCTTTAGTTATTTTCTTGGATCATGACACACCTATTTGTAGTAGTTGATCTTGATTATTTAGGGTTTGTGTCCTTTTCTTGTTGCCTTAGTTATTGTTCTTAGACCGCATCACACCGATTTGTAGTAGTTGATCAATTATGTTTAGTGTTTTTTGCACTTTCAACATCGTTCAATTGATAGTATCCTTGCATGAAGTGATTCTGGTGAAGCCCAGTGTAAGTTATTTTTGAGTTTTGTGATCGAGTAGTGGTTTCAGACCACAATGCACACCAAAATTCTTCAGCATTGTATGAGTTTTTAAATCCGAGTTTCTTGGGATGCTTTACAACGGGTTTTTGCTCTCTCTACTTTGTTATTACTAGTTTTGGGTACCTTGTGGTGTTCCCTTTTTCCCAGTTATTGTATATGGGTATGTTATTAGGCATTGATGCTGAGACCCGCCTTCTTTTTCAGCCACCTAAGCTATGCTTACGAGGGTATTAGTGTAGGTTATTATTTATCATTTTATTTGTTTATTAGGATAATTCTTGCACTTTGGTTATCCCAACAATTATTGAGTTAGCTTGCTTAGGTGTACTAATTGTGTAGAGTTAGCTTACTAGTTGTTTTGAGTTAGCTTACTAGTTAGGATGGGTTAGCTTACTAGTCTTGTAGAGTTAACTTAAATTATAGTATCAGTTAGTGGGAGTTCTTCACCACTAATTTAGGTAGTAGTTGCACTTCTCTCCTCCTATATGTACATCCTCATTAATGAGTAATGTAATGTAATAATGGATTTCCATAAATGATATTTTAGCTTTTTGTTTGCAAATCATTTTGTAAGGTTATTTTGGTGAATTCCTTTCATCTTATCAAATGTGGTGTGTTATTATCATTTGAGATATTTACACCTTGGAACAATATGTTTATTGTTCCTTTCATGGTATGAGAGTAGTAGATGATGTAGACATCCATCTGTAAGTTTTTTTGGAAGCAAGAGTTTACTTGTTTTCATATGTTTTGGAATTTATTAGCACTTTGTTTTAGCTTCCATGTTTATTCAAAACAAAGGGCTCTGTGGGATTTAGAAGGTAGCAAAACCCTAAAAACAACTATAAACTTGGCCATTGAAGGAGACATTTTAATTTTTGAGTTTGTTTTGGATTTGCATAGACAAACACATATATGTATAGATCCACTTGGAAATTCGTGTCAGGGGAAGAAATTTGTGTCGGGAAGTAAAAAGTTTAGAAAAATGGTTTTTGTTCTAGGTTTTGTGCATTCAGTATTGGATTTTTTTCTTCTGCTTTGTAAATTTTTTGTTTGGCGAGGATATGAAATCTTAGAAATATGTGCCGGGGAAGTAAAAAGTCTAGAAAAATGGTTTTTGGGTTTTTTACATTTGCTATTGAGTTTTTTTCTTCCACTTTGAAGAGTTCCTATTGATCTGAAATTTTTTAGAAATCTTATTGGGGAATGCCAGGGAAGTAAAAAGTATAGAAAAATGGTTTCTGGGGTTTTCTAGGATTTTTTAAAGTTCAGTAATGGGTTCTTCATTTTGCTTTGTGAAGTTCCTATTTGACCAAGATGTTGAAATATTAAAAATCCCTGTTGTGGGAAAATCTATGTCGGGGAGGTAGAAAATCCAGAAAAACACTTTTTGAGTTTTTTTGGGTTTTTTACATTCGGTAATGGGTTTTTTCTTACACTTTAGAAAGTTCATGTGTGTCAAATATTTAAGAATCTTTTAGATATAAGCTACCTTTGGGGATTTTAGAAATCCGTGTTGGTGAGATAAAAAATAAAGAAAAATAGTTTATGGGTTTTTCACATTTTTTACAGATCCAGAATTGGAATTTTTTTTCCAAAAAATATAAATTGAGGAAGAGTGGAGGCAAAAGGCAATTTTATTTTTTAAAATAAATATTAAAACACAAATTTGAAAATCTTGTATCTTTTGATTGGTAACTCGGATTTGAGTGCCATTTTTTTTTAAAGTTCTTGTTTTTTCATACTTGTTCCATGAGAACTATTTATTTTGAGATACACACTAAAATTATAGATTGCCATTATTCTAACTCACACTCAATTATAAAATGCCAAACATTTATATCTCTCTTGTTTTTTGAGAGATTTTAGATCTGTATTTCGACACTTTTGGGCATGTTGATAGTCTCTATCGTGGGGGAACTATTCTGGTGAAGATCAATGTTAGTTTGTAAGTATCCGAGTAATTGTTTTGACAACTCATACAAATTTATAGCGTTACTCTACCCATTCAACAATATGAGAGGGTGTCAAGATGATCCTTCTTCGGGTCTTGTGTCCTTTCCTTGTTACCATGATATTTCTTTGATCGTGGCACTACTATTTCTTTGGATTGTGTGTCCTTTCTTTTTTGCTTTGGTTATTGTTCTTGGATCATGACACACCTATTTGTAGTAGTTGATATTGCTTCTTTGGGTCTTGTGTTCTTGCCTTGTTACCATGGATTTTCTTGGATCATAACACTCCTATTTCTTTGGATCATGTGTCCTTGCCTTGGTTATTGTTCTTAGATCATGCAACACCTATTTATAGTAGTTGATCGATTATTTTTGGTGTTTTTTGCACTTTCCACATCACATAATTGATAGTCTCCTTGTATGGAGCTATTTTGGTGAAGCTCAGTGTTAGTTATTTTTGATTTTTGTGATTGAGTAGTGGATTCAAACCACAGTGCACACCAGAATGTTTCAGAATTGTACCTATTTTTTAAGTCGAGATTCTTGGGATGCCTTGTAATGTATTTTTGCTCTATCTACTTTGTTATTACTGGTTTTGGATACTTTTTGGTGTTCCCTTTTTCCCAATTATTGTATGTGGGTACCTCATCAGGCCTTGTTTTCAGGACCCACCTTTTTTTCACCTACCTATGCTATGCTTATGGGGGTGTTAATGTAGGTTATTATTTATCCATTTATTACTTTATTAGGATAATTCTTACACTTGGATTATACCTACACTTTTTGGGTTAACCTACTTAGGTGTACTAGTTGTGTGGAGTTAGTTTACTAGTTGTGTTGAGGTAGTTTACTAGTTCTGTTGAGTTAGCTTATTAGTTTTGTGGAGTTAACTAAAATGCTAGTTATAGTTAGTGGGAGTTCTTCACCATTGATTTAGGTAGTAGTTGCACTTCTCTCCTCCTAAATGTACTTCCTCATTATTGAGAAATGAAATTTAATGTAATGTAATAATGGATTATGATGAATTTATATATATGATATTTTAGCTCTTTGTTTGCAATTTTTTAAAGGTTATTCTTGTGAATCACTTTCATCTTATCAAATGACATTTTACAATCTAGATTAAATACTGAAATCGGCTAAGTTGGTTTTTCTTATACCAAATATTGGAATTTGATTTGGTTCATATTGGAATCCAAAAAGGAGTTTTTTGTAATTTGATTTTGATATTATTGGAATCCAAAAAGGTTTTTTTTTGGAATTGTATGTCATGTATGAGGGATTTCCATTTTAGGGGTTTAAATTTTTTTAGTATGAATAGGAAATACTTATTGGAATAGTTAATATATTTATAACTTTACAAAGCATAGAAAATACTTATATTGTCCATTCTCATACAAACAAAACATTTTTTTTTATCTTTTATGGAATGGGCATATGCCCATTTTCATATAAGAATCATAGAAGAAAAATAGAGGTAATATTTAATTTATTTTAGAATGGATAGTTGCCCATTCTCACATCCTTTATAGTGATATTAAAATTATTAAGTTCAATATTGCTTTAATGAGTTAGAATGGTTAGAAAAGGCATATGCCCATTCTCATACAAACAAAGAGTTTTATTATTGTGATGAGAATTTTTATCATTGTGATGAGAATGGGCATATGCCATTTCTCATACTAATTTGTTTTTTATCATTGTGATGAGAATGGGTATATGCCCATTCTCATAAACTTAATATAGATAGAAAGAAAAATTTAGATGTGATTTATTTTAACTATGGGGTCGTGCGCATTTCCATGTTGTTTATTTTACATATTTTGATCATATATAGTTGTATCTAATATTGCTTCTAATTTATGAATTCAATGTGTATCAATAAAAAGTGACAAATGTTTAACTATAACGTGTATTTATTTGCATAAAATGAAGGTAGGAAATGTGTTGTTATGAGATAAATACAACACAAAATGATGGTAATAAATGAATTGTTAAGAGATAGTCTACAAAAATAAACCAATATTTATATATTTTTATGAGATAGACTAAAAAACAGACCAATTATTTTATATTTATTAATCAACACAATAGTAACAAGTAAACTCAATCAAGATCAGTATCCATGGAAATGTGTATTTATGATAAAAATACAAGTCACAATTGTTTTTGCATAAAATGATGGTAATAAATCCATTGTTATGAAATAAACTAAAAAAAGCAATATGAATGAATTTTTATGAGAAAGACTACAAAGATAAAATAAATTTATCTATATATATTAATCAACATATCAAATACACTCAATCAAGCTCAATATTATATTAATCAAATACACTCAATCAAGCTCAATAATTGAATTTTTAAATGTACTTAAGGATGGATGCAAACAAAGGACAGGAGAAGCAGGAGACATTTTTTCAAACTTTTGATGGGCGGGAGGAGATCCCTAGCCCTGTGAGTGGAGTTTCAAGTGGCTACAAGTGATATTTTACCGAGACAGTGGGAAATGGCCGCTCTAGATTGTTGGATCATCTACTTTTTCTTCTTCTTGGGTGGATGATGCCCTTAAGCTCTCGACACTTAACCAAATCCTGGAAAAAGCCACCAGAAGGTATGGATTTAGTCTATTTGGGTTTTTCTTTGGGATTAGACCAAAACATGAACAGGTGAGGGAATGGGCCAAAAGGAAATGGAAGATCAAGGGTTCCTTTGAATTTATTTCCCTAGCTAATGTGATTTAACTTTCTTTTTAATTTTTGATCTGGAGCTAGATCTTATTGATGTGCTACAAGGGGGGCCTTGTTTTTTTAGAAAAACCATCATAAATCTTTGTCGCTAGAATCTTAGAGCCTTCGTAGATTCTCTGGCTCTATGCTGGCCTATTTGGGTCCACCTCCCTGCTATTCCTATTGAATATTGTGACCAAGAGGTATTATTGGGGATTGCTAAATCTTGTGGACAAATTCTAGATTTTGATCCAACTACCATGGCTAGATCTAGAATGGTGTGTGCTAGGTTTTGTGACAGTGTCACCTAGAACAAACCTCTCTCTCAATCCATTCTTCTTACCTCTTCAGTAGGTACCAAGATCCAAAAGATCATGTATGAAGACTCTAATGTCTTATGTTCTAGATGTTTGCATGCAGGGCATTGTGTTGATTGTTGCACTGCTACTTGCTCATGGGCAATTAAACATGATGTGTTTATGTTAGTTCAGATGTAACCTCAAATGAAAAAGAATGGTAGTTGTAGTGACGGTGTATTATTTGATACGTGACAAGGTTCCATTGATTTAACTCGTCTCAAGGATGCCATGCCAAAGGTGTCAGACAATAAGGCTACTGACGGTCCTAAATCGTAGGATTTAACTGGGACTGCCACAATGGAGCCTACTTTTCCTGAAAACGTCGATAGGTATGGGAGTGTGGGGAACTCTATTTCAAACTTTTTTTTAAGAAAAAATATGTGGGTTCAGAAGAGGATTGTGTTGCCTTGGGTAGAGTTGATTCATCATTGGATGGGATTTCACAGTATTCTAAGGAGCCAAAGGAAGTTGCGGTAATTGGGATAAAGTCTAAAGAGGAGCATAGCATAAGGGAGATAGACAAAAATGCTCTGACTTGAAAGGAAGCGCTTGAGGTATCATTTTGAGAAGGAGATGGGAATGGATTGTTCATAGATACACATAAAAGGAGATGGGAATGGATTGTTGAGAAGCTACTTTGAAAGGAAGGTTAGAAGTTGTTTTACCCAGCAAAAAGCCAATTCACTCCCAGATTGATCCCAACACCCTAAAGATCCTTGAATTCTAGGAAGGCGAGTGTTATCATGATTATGTCAATGCAACATTTTAGGTTGAAAATTCTAATGATAAAGATGAAGGGTGGAATACAGTGCGGTATAAAAAAGATAAACACAAGAATATCGTCCCGCCCTCAAAAAGAATCACTTGGAGTAGACATAAAGACTTTATAGATATTGTACTCATGTGATTCCTCTTTTTTGCTGGTGTAAGGGATGGTTTCCATTCCTGGGTGGTCATTCCTTCACTGTGTTTCTTTTTCATTTATTTGTTCATTTGTTGTGTTCTTGTGTTATTCTTGTTTATGTGTTTCATTGCTATATCTAGCCTTGTTGTATCCTGGGTAGGATCCCAATGAAAAAACCTTTTGGCATTAATAAAAAAATGAGTTTTTTAAATGTTTCCAAAGACCAACGTAAATTTGGGTGTGGACCCACATGATTTAACCATGTACATAAATGTGTGAATTTTTTTCTATCAGAATGCATCATACCATCAAATTTCTAGCTAGAAGGCAATCCAAATAAAAACACCTTAGTTTGTCATGAAAAAAACATTTTATTTCACCTATGAACAATATGTTTTCTGTTCGATATATTTGGGTGTACTTGTCGAGTACCTTTTGTGCATATCTTTTTTTGTAAACTGGCACAATATTCCCCTTCTCCGATCAATTAAAAATTTGTTACTAATTTCACACTCCGATATGCCCCAACATAAAAATAAGCTCAATATTTCTTAACTAATCAAAATTTTGCATTAAGGCATGTTGTTCTCTTGAATGCAGATATGTAAACCACAATCCAATATAAAAAGTTGTCATGCTATCCTTAACAATTCACGGCTAAAAGTATGACTGAAGTATCAGTAACATGCATATGTAAATTCTGGTTATATGGTCAGTGATCTAAATTTAGAAAGCCTTGAAACTCTAAAGAGCAATTTATCTACCCCATAAAACTAATAACTTCTTTCACATGGAAACTCATGAGATCAATTGAAAAACCAACCAATAACAATAACAATTTTCAATAAATTAAACATAGATTATATTATATGATTTTATTGATAATTACTTTCTTTTTGTATAGTCCTATCAAAGCTAGTTTTGAGCATTAAAAGGTAAACTATAAATAACATCCTAATTTATCATTATATACTAATCACATCATTTGGATGAAATGTGAACAAAACTAATTAACAAAATTATAATAAACACATTTTTAGTATTACATACTAATAACCATCAATAACATATTATTAAACATTATATAATAACCACTTCAAATGGAAAATGGGAAAAATAAAAAGAAAAATATAATAAACACAAGCTTATATATTCATTTGTTCCACAATTTTTTGAAACCGAGCACATTCCTTTAAAAAAACTCTTACATCATCTAAAACCCATACTGTAGATAGTCGAGAAAACAATTCAGACATAATCCACGTATTCTTTTAAAAGTCTTTCTCAGAAACCTTTGGAGACACCAAAATGTTTTCTTCAGGAACCTCTTTATTGTCTACATTAATTGCAACTGTAGTTTCACAGTTGTATGGAAATTATGGTGTCTTCCAAATTTTTAATAAATTGTGGTCTCCCTCTTTTTCACAATGCTCCATACCCTGGTTCTAAAGGTTTTGAGTCCACTTTAGTTGAGAGTAACAATTTTGTTGCTAGTTTTTCTACACTAGCATCTATATCCATCATTGATGACCAAAATGATATTTGATGAAAATATTTAAACACAAAAGTTAGAAATTAGGTAATAGACATTCATGGTAGGACGTGGTCATTATTCAATTGAAATGTATTTTCCTTTTTAGAAGTACACTTTTGAACTAATAATTCTTATAATTAAAGAACAAGAAAATGTTTCTTTGGAGGCACTACAAAAAAATATATTAAACTTCATTATTAACTTGTATGTATTTCAAATATGATAATAATATTTCACAAAATATTTTTACCTTTTTCTTTACATCTATTTGTTTGTTGTAGATTTTTTAGATTTTCTCCAATTGTATTTTCACATAAAAATTGAAATTCGAATATATTTATCAAATTGATTCCAACTAATATTGACAAATGAAAAATATTAATATTTTAACCTATTTCTTTACATATATTTGCTAAATTTTCTCCAACTGCATTTGCACATAAAAATTGTAATTAAGATATATTTATCAAATTGACTGAAACTAATATAGACAAGTAAAAAATATTATTAAATTTTAAATAATACTTGATACCTTTTAAAAACATGTTGAACAACCTGTCATAATTGATGGTGAAGGTTTTAATGTAGGTTCAATATCAATAACCATCAATTGTGTGTTTTGTGTCTCTTGTTGGGTAACTTTTTCTTGACTATCTGACATTGTGATATTGCTAGGAACACTATATTTTTCTTGGCTATCTTTTTCTTGGTTGGCAAATTGACAATGGTATTATTAGCAATAGTATATTCATGTAATGGATTAATCTCATGGCTTGTGCTTTGTTCTCCACTCATAATCATAATATTAATAGGAATAATATCTTCCTATAATGGATTAACCTCATGGCTTGCACTTTTTTCTCCACTTATGATAATTTTCAATAGGCTCAAAAGTTTCTTGTAATGAACATAAATACTTAGAATATAAAGTAATAATATTAAACAATTAACTGTTGTCCATTCTCACTTAATTACTATAATACCTGATCTATCTTGTATTCATCGGGTGGATACCTATTCACTGTAATACCTGTTCAATCTTGTATTCACTTCGAGGATACCTATTCTCAATTAGGAATTATTAAAGAAGAATAAAATGTTGCATACATTTGTTTTTTTGTATGAAAGAGATGTTACATAATCTGGTTGTCTGATGCAAAGCCTAAATGACTAGCAATCTATCACCAATGTTAGAATAACCCAAGAATTCAAAGAATACCTTTTACTTGGCCAGTAAATACTTTTCTCTAGGTCTCCACTCTTCAAAACTTACAATTTTTTTCCTTATGATAACTATTCATAATTGTCTTATATTGGTTGGACTATCCCTGGCAGAGCTGAGTGCTGCACTACATACCATTGATGAGAGGGATCAAACCTTATGTAGTTTTCATCTTTTTTAAGGTAGAGGGGCCATTCCCCATGATTTATAATATATTTTATAGATGTATTAAAAATGATTAAGTTAAATCATTGTATTGAATGTGCATATGCGTGTTCTTCTATAGGAAGCATTGAGGAAGAATATATTATTAATATATGAGATTGGACATATGCCCATTCAATACATGAAATATTGAACTTGATCATTATAAAACCTCTATAAAGGGTGTGGTTAAAAAATTCAGAATATTTCTAACTCTAATATAAATCGTTCACATGAATGATTGTTTCTAAATCAACCCATGATTCAGATTATCATCTGATTTCTTTTCTCATTCAGGGCATACAATTTCCCATTGTAAATTTTTTTATAATTTTAACTATGTCGAGTGCTGCACTACATACCATCGACGAGAGGGATCAAGCCTTATGTAGTTTGCCTCTTTTATATGGTAGAGGGGCCATTCACCATGATTTATAATATACTTTATAGACGTATTAAAAATGTTCAATTCCAATCATTATATTGAATGTGCGTATGTCTGTTCTTATATAAGAATCATTGAGGAAGAATATATGATTGATATATGAGAATAGACATATGCCCGTTCAATACATGCAATATTGAACTTGATTATTACAAAACCTCTATAAAGGAAGTGGTTAAAAAATTCGGAATATTTATAACTCTAATATAAAATGTTCATAGAAATGATTGTTTCTAACTCAACCCATGATTCAAATTATAGACTGGTTTACTTTCCCATTCAGGTTGGAAAATTTCCCATTGTAAAAAAAATTATACTTTTTAACTCCTCAGTAGTTTTCCTTTTGTATAAGGTATAAGGGCCATACCCCATGATTTATAACATAATTTATAGATATATTAAAATGATTAAGTTCAATCATTATATTGAATGTGTGGATTCCTGTTCTTCTCAAGGAATCATTGAGGAAGAATATATGATTGATATATGATAATGGACACATGCCCAGTTAATACATGAAATATTGAACTTAATCATTGGAAAACCTATACAATGGAAGTGGTTAAAAAATATGATTGTTTCTAACTCTAATATAATGGACATATGCCCATTCAATACATGCAATATTGAGCTTAACCACTATAAAATCTCTATAAATGAAGTGGTTAAAAAATTAAAAATATTTCTAACTCTAGTATAAAGAGTTCAAAGGAATGATTTTTTCTACCTCTACGGAAGTGGTTATAAAACGATCACAAGAATGATTGTTTCTAACTCTACCCATGATTCAGATTATCATTGAGAGAGATCCATCAAGAATCTACTTCCCATTCTTAATCAAGTTTGATTCTCTCTGAGTATGCCCATACTTAGATATTATTCACTAATTCCCATTATATAACAAAGTGAATTTTATTCCATTCTTATGTGATATATATTTTATGAACTGCCAACTCAATACAAAGACTAAAATGTATGTTTATCCGAGAATGGGCATATGCCCATTGTAAACATTTAACTACAAGAAATACTGGATTTAATCATTTTAATACCTCTAAATATTCTAAAACAAATTTAATTTTCTTATAATTAAACTTCTAACTTTTGTTTACACATATTCTATAATATGAAAAGAAATTAGGATAAAACTATATGAAGGATGTACATCTTAATATTAGAATAAAGTAAACATTGTTAAGAATTAACGTATACAATGACTATAATGAAAAAACACAAAAAATCGTAGATGATATTTACTTGGAGGCGTAGTTAGAGATTTGTAATAGTGTTGAATTATGATCACCTGTTTGTGATTCTCCACCATAAAGATAAGTGGGGACCTATTTGTATTATGATATGATTTTAATGCATTTGTCCCATTGTATAATATTAATATAGGGGACATATTAGTGTTGCATCTCTCAATCATCTTCTCCCCAAAATGCACTGATCTCTAACATTTGAGAGGATGTTTAAGAATGGAAACTCCAATTTCATTTGGGTTGATGATATCTAAGGGCTCTGAATGTTGCAAATCTAGTTCCACTATAACATATTCCACTTCCATAGTGGTTGAATTATGAACACCATATACAGTAAAAATCACTGACATCCCTTGAAATGCATGTTCTGCATTCAAAATTCTATAACATCCTTATGAAATTATAGGTGATTTTTTTACTTTTTTCATGTATATTTTTATAACAGTATGAAATAAGCTAGCTTGTACTGCTGGAAGTATAAAGATGTAGACAAAACTCATTTTACTACACCCAATGACAAAAAGAAGCTCAACAATATCGTTTTGTGAGACAATACTCACAAGATTACAAAAATAAAAAATTATGACTTCTATAGTGAGTGACAGTAAATGGAATTCCAAACCTCTCAATGTTCTACTAAGAAAAAGAGTATAAGAAAATTGACAAGTGAATTCATATGTATCTGGCAACGTTGGTTGAGAATTTTTATTAGCCGCAGTTACATACAATTCAAGTAGTTCAATAACATATATTGAATAATTCGGAAAAATTATTTACCCTAATGGTGTTTTTTCCTTTTTATTTTTTTATTCTCTTCTCTAAGATCTTGACATAGTTTAGAAAAATGCAACTCATGGATAGAAAATTTTTCAATCACATTTAATACATTACATCCTATATGTGCAACGTATTCTGGAACTCTTGCCAACATATAAGACAAAACTTTGGACCTTGTTTCTCTACCCTACTTTACTCTTTTGCAGTAATCTTTTAGAAAGATTGCATTAACACCATACTCATCTCTGAACCAAACTTCACCACTAATTAATTTATTAGGAAGGAAATCTAATTCTTCATCTGTTATACCTTTTGTGTATCTAAATAGTCACGATATAAGCATATCTAATGAATTTGGCTTGAAATCTGGGTATGTAGCTTTTTTTAGGCTACAAGGAAACCTACCATTGGTATACAAATCAAAAACTAAAACCCAATTATCCCAAATTTCATCTGGGAGTACAAAAAATGCAATTTTATCATTCAAACTTTCAATTTTCCCTTCCTAAAAAGATGTGAAATTTTCTTTTTGAATGAATGACTGCATGTGAACATTAAAATAAATTTTATTAGTTTAACATTCTATGATAAATAATGTAATTTAAATTCTATGTGGAAAAGATTTAATACAATTTCTAAATACCTTCCAACCCTCTAACTTTTTGTGACCATAACCAGGACATTGTGGCCTCTTCTCTAAGATCCACCTTGACCCGATGTTGTACTACAAGTCAGTAAATATTATTTTCACCCATGTTTTGTTTTCCATATTCTGTTGCTTGCAAATACTGCTTATTTGTTCTGTTGTTGCTTTGGAAGATAGAATACATACAGACCTTTGTTTGATTTTATCATGAACAAATGAAAAATTAGAATTTGCAAGGATTTGTTTTTGGGCTTCAATTGTATGTTGCCCATCAATAATATAGAAATGAGTTTCTATGTCAAGAATTTCATGCTCATAATCCATGTCAAAAATATCACCAGTAGATTTTTTGAAAGGAAGAAAAATTGCATCCCGCTAAAGAGGTATAGGGTTGCACAACATAGAGTGCACAAGGAGACTGACACTTGATTTATCAAGTGATCTGTATTGGTATTTTTCAGAAGATTCATGAAAACGACAAATATAAATTTTGAATGAATTTTCTTCAAATAAAAAAATATGAAGCTCTTCAGATAATGTAGATTGACTTCTTCTAAATTTAGTTTGAGCTTGTTTTAATAATTTTTTCTCTGTAACAGATCATTTCACCTCTTGAAAGTGTGATTCTGAAATGTGTTTTTCTAGCTTAGATAATTTTGGTCTTCTGAGGGTGGCAAAAAAATTTGAATGTAATTTTAATTGGCCCTCTTCCTTATCCATATTCAGGTGATGGGCAACAGATGAAGTGAATGCATATTGATATAAAATTTTGAATAAGGTGACAATTCCTGCACAAATAGCTTCACTATTATGCACACCAATCTTGTCCCCTTCAGTGTATGGCTCAATTTTGAAACCATAACTATAACATGAATCTTTGTATTTTTTTTTGACCTTTCCATTCCCTCTTTTTTGGTAAAGAGAAACCTTTAATTCCATTTTATGTAGTGAGCGTGTTCTTGATTTTTTATCCACTTTTTCCACTTGAAGAGATAAAAGTGTATCTGTTATACACTTTATGCTCACAAGAATGCCAATTGGTGTGCATTGGTCTCCCAAAGAATAAAACAACCACATATTATTGTAATAATTATAAGGGGTGTGAACTTCAACGAACCATGCTTCATCCCTTATTCCACAGTCATATGCACCATAAATAAGTGGAATTTTCTTGTACGGGGTCATGGTAATAAGAGTCATTTTTTGTTGTTACAAATTTTGTTAGTGTAACATATATCAAAATCTTCACAGACTTAACATCTTTTATAAAAGTAACAAGTTGCGATAACGTTCAACTTTCCATTTTAAAAGCTATGCTTTTTCAATGATTACATCTACCCATGATAAGTTTGTTTGTTTGTATTGAATGGGAAAATGCCTATTCTCATCTGATATAACTATTTGTTTATATTAGTGTAATACATATCAAAATCTTCAAAAAATTTACATTTTTATATAACAGTAACAAGCTACGATAACGTTCAACTTCCCATTTTAAACTCTATTATTTTTCTATGATTGTATCTACCCATGATAAGTTTGTTTGTATTGAATGAGAAGATTCCAATTCTCATGTGATATAATTGTTTGTTTGTTTGTATTGAATGGGCATATTCCCATTCTCATGTGATATAATTGTTTGTTTATATTGAATGAGATGATTCCCATTCTCATGTAACATAACTATTAGAAGAAGAAAATTTATCTTCAATTCATAATTTTTAAGAGTTATTAGAATGGGCAAGTGAAGTGAAAAAATTAACCTTTTTTTTAGAATGGGAAGATTCCAATTAGAATAGAGATTAGAGATATTAAAATGATCTTCCCATTCACATATAGGCAATCATGGAAGAAGAAGAATATAGTTTAGAGGTATTAAAATGAATGTAATAATTTATTGTAGAAGGAAAGATGGTCGTTTATGTTACTTTTACTCTGTCTAATTTGCATGTTTCATAGTTTCAAAAATATTTGAAACTCTGAATGTTTATGCTACTTTTACTCTCTCCACCTTATTTTTTCATCCTTTCCACTTTAAAAGGACAGATGCCCATTCTTACATATAACTAATAGAAAAAAATAGAGATAAATATGCTCATTCTTACATATAACTAATAGAAATCTCTTATATATATAATTTAATACAAGAAGAATAGATATAATTTTAGGCTCAACATATTATATTTACATTATTTTAACATGGGAAGGTTATTCTCATACAAAAAACGTTATTTGTCTTTATAATCTAATTTAATAGAAGTAAGAATAAATGTAATTTGAAGATAAACATATTATATTTACATTCTTTTAACATGGGAAGGTTATTCTCATACAAAAAACATTGTTTGTTTTATAATAATTTGTGAAGTACTTATGTGATTCGATTTACTTTATCTCTACTCTATTTAAGTGTTTATAATTATATCATATTGGCTAGAATATCCTTGAGCTGAGCCAAATGTACTGCACTACATGCCCTCTTGAGGGATCAAGCCTTATGTAGTTCTCATCATATTAAAGACCGTAGTAATAGTGAAGCGCCAATATATTAATAGAATTGATGCATTTCTTCCTAAAGATGTGATTCAAGCATATAATGGTCTGCACTATAAAACATCAGCATGAGTCACATAGGATTAAATGATAAAATTATGATGTGACTACAAACTCCTTGTTATAACTGATTAAGCTCCTATGTAGTTCTCATCATATTAAAGACCGTAGTAATAGAAGTGAAGAATTTCATTGGGGGTAAAGATTCAGAAGTGAATGTTTAGAATCAAGTTATATTAATACCCTCGAGAAGTGATGTATTTATTCCTACAATATGTGATTCAAGCACATAATTTGGTCTTGCATAAAATAAGAATGGATATTTTGAATGGGCGTACACCCATTCTCATATAAGAATTATATGAATATAACTTCCGAATATGTACCTTGTGACAATTTAAACATGATTTGAAGAAAATATTTATGCTACTTTTATTGTCTCTACTTTATTTTTTCATCTTTTTAGCTTTAAAAGGGAAAATTCCCATTCACATACATAACTAATAGAAGAAGAATAGAGACAAGTTTTCTCATTCTCATGTATAAATAATAGAAATATCTTATTTATCTAATTGAAGAAGATTATAGATGAATATAAGTTAAACATATTATATTTACTCTATTTTAATATGGGAAGGAAGGGGAAGCATTCTTTATGACATCCTTTATAGAAGATGTGCACGTTTATAATGGGAACAATCCCATTCACATCTAGGAAGCATAGAATAATAATGGATATTTTGAATGGGCGTATGCCCATTCTCATATAAGAATAGAATTGGAAGATGTACCTTGTGACAGTTTCAACATGATTTGAAAAAAATGTTTATGCGAATTTTATTCTCTCAAATATATTTGTTCATCTTTTCAGATTTAAAAGGGCAGATGCCCATTCACATACATAACTAATAGAAGAAGAATAGAGACAAGATCGCTTATTCTCTTGTATAAATAAAAAAAATCTCTTATTTATCTAATTGAAGAAGATTATAGATAAATTTAAGTTCAACATATTATATTTACTTTCTTTTAACATGGGAAGTAGTTAATTATGAAAACCTTTATAGAAGATGTGCATGTTTATAATGGGTACAAGCCCATTCTGATACAAACAAACATTATTTGTTTTTAAGTAATTAGTATTATTGTATTACACTAACTAAACTATCCCTAACAGTGTCAAGTGCTGCACTACATACCCGCAAGAGGGATCAAACCTTATATGCATGTTTATAATGGGCACAAGAACATTCTAATACAAACAAACATTTTTTGTTTTGAAGTAATTAGTATTATTGTATTACACCCAAAAAAGGGATCAAGCCTTATGTAGTTCTATTTTTTTATAATTGTATCATTTTGGCTAGACTAACCTTGGTGGATCCAAGTACAGGCACTGCCAAGTGCTGCGATACATACCTGTGAGAGGGATCAAGCCTTATGTAGTTCTATTATTATTTTTATAATTGTATCATTTTTGTTGGAATAACCTTGGTGGATTCAAGTATAAGCACTGCCAAGTGCTGCACTACATACCCTCGAGAGGGATCAAGCCTTACCTAGTTCTCAGTTCTCATCTTGCAATATATATTGTATATATCCATTCACATTTAGAAAAAATCAAATGAAAATATGACGATTCTCATATAAGAATTACAATAGATAGAATGGGAAGTTGTGCATTAAGATAATAACATATATATGACGGGAATTTGTGCTGCACTAAATACACTTGTAAGGGATCAAGCCTTATGTAGTTCTCAACTTACTATATATATAATTTTACAATTTATAAAATAGATTTTGAGAATGGATTAGTATGCTAATGTTTAAATTTATATTTGTTCTAGACCATGTTATAGCGAGCGAGACCACCATGCAAATATATTGTTTATCACCATTTACCTATAAATGAAAATAACCTAAAACATGGTTATGTTAATAGAAATGTTGATGATTGATACATGTGAATGGAATATAACAAGATTAATAATTTATCTAATTTTATAGAATATGGAAACTTAAGATAAGTAATTGTAGGGCTAATAAGAAATTTGATGCTCAAAGATAAAAAGTGCAAACCACAAAATGCATATTTTATTTACCATAAAGACCAAACTAATAGTCAAAATTAGTTGCCATCAGCAATATTAGTCCAAATTAGTTGATTGGCTCTACTTTGACATTAGCTAACGAGAAGGAAGAGACCAAGGAGCTACCCCGAGTATCCATTCTATGGTGACCACCACTAACAGTGATAGTATTTAATAGGAATATGTAGGAGAGACACCAAATATTTCACAATATGGAAACACCAACATACTTAGGGTGGATAGGAACATAATTATGCGTTAAATAAAAAGTTCTAGGAAGATGGATAGGTGGTCAGTTTGGGTCCTTGGATCTGCAATAGTCTATGAAAACCTACACAAAGTGGGTGAGGCATCGATTAACATCCGCAAAGGGCTCCAATGGCGAATGGTAGATCCAACCAAATTCTGCATCAGGACCACAAAACAGGAACAAAGTGTTCAGATTACAATTCTTGAGTTCTTCATCTAAAACAACCCTAAGAGAGGGCTTGATAAAAAAGTTAGCAATCTTAGCAACATTTAATTTGTTACATGGATAACCAGTAGCATATTGGAAACAAACATTGAGGTAATTTATGAGTTTACCTGAGCTCTTTTGGAGTCACCAAGATAGGCGTTACTGTACGATGGGAAAGTGACATGTGAGGATGATAATCGACAAGTGACCTTCCCTGTACCTGACCTCCCGAGGTCGTGGCGAGACAGCCGGTGGTTTGAAATGCGGGTGACTTAGATGAAGTCACAGCCGGGATTATGGTCAGTTTTCTATGATAGAAAAGCTACAAGCGAGGATGAGAATCGGCAAGCAAATTTCTTATGGCTAACCATGGGAGGATCAGTGACTAAGATCTGGTAGTTTGATCTCCTGGTAGCTAAACTGAAAAAGGGGAGATTTAGAGGCTATGAGCGGGTAGCATAAATTCCCTAGTGATTTACCCTCCTAACTAGAATTTAAGCATTTAATCTAGTTGTGGAAACTCCAAATTAACTTAAACTGAAAATAACAATTTATACTACTACTGAAAAGGAAACTAATCTAAACAAAATATATGATTGAAACATTATAATTACAAGCAACAATTAAACTACCTTTATACTGAAACTAAACAAGTGAGATAACCCTGTGTGGTTATTCACCTGTGCAGATGTGTGAATCTAAATAAAAGACAGCTAATTAACTTAATTGAAAACCTTCAATCCTACCTCAGAAGTGAGGAACAAATCATAGTTTCTCAGAAACTATCATTCCCCACAGCTTCCCCGGCAATATTGAAAGCAAGCTTTAACTGAAATAAAATGATTCACTACTCTATTTGATAATAACTTTGACGATTTAAACCTGGAGTTTACTGAGCAGAGGCAAATCCAGTTGTGTTGTAGCTTGTCCCCTCAGAGTGATCTCTTCGTTCTTGCATGTTCACGTGAATCCAGAAAGAGTAGGAGTATGGCAACATCAGCAAGAGAAGGAACTGGGATGACAATTACTTCGAAGTAAAATGGCACAAAGCACAAGTAGGAGAGGGATGTCGCAAGTGAACTGGCTTGGCCTATGTGATTCCTAGTAGGGTTGTTGCAGAAATGATAAAACAAAATGATAAACAACAGGTACTCAAACAATGAATAATAGCAGCTTCATAGAAATACAACGAAGTACAAGTAGGAGAGGGATGGCACAAGAGAACAGATCTTGGCCTATACGATTCCTAGCAGGATAGTTGTCGGTGTACAGTGAGGCATAACTAAATACTTAAAATTCTAATCCATGCTAAAGATAAAATGATTCATAAAACAAATCTAGGACTGAGTATTGAAGACTGAAAGCTCAAGAATGAAGACTCCAGACTAAAGAACCAAGACCTTTTACTTGTAAACAAGATGCATATTTATAGCATTTGCAATGACTAGAAGGCAAGTTCAAATTGAACTCTCCCACCATTAAACAAAGATAAATCACTGTTCAGTAGGAAAAAACATAAATACAAGCTTTAGTGGTTGAGAAATGCGGGTGAAAATTGAATTTTCACGCTTGACGTGATCGTCGGAGCATTCTGAAAAGCGCGTATAGGACTGCCGCCCTGTGCAGGGCGGCGATTACAGGACCGCCACCCTGTTCAGGGCGTCGGTCACGAGACCGCCGCCCTTCAGGGCGGCGGGTTTCGTCACTGAAGACCAAAAATCCAAGAAAAGAGGAAAAAAGGGAAAACAAAGCATGCGGGGGCTAAGCAGGGCATGTGGGATGTTAACGCATATCCGTAAAGCTTCTCTAGATCCCGAACACCTTGCGAAGAGACCTGTATCATCATTGGGGCATTTCCGTAACCATCTTTCCAAATGGTACAGTACATACAATTTTGGGTACGTACATATTGCCCCCTCGGAGAAGCGTTTTAGCCATGAAGAGGCATAAAACGTTGGGTCCGAGTATGGCGGCCCCAAAATGGGGAGTTAGAGACTATACCTGACATTCCCGTGTGTCGAAATGCCACCAACTTTCACATGCTTTTCAGAATGTATGCAATGGATGACAAGTGATAACAAATGTTAAACAGAATGTTTTTACTTTATTTTCTTTTGCAATGCTGATATGTGATGACAAACATGTTGTAGTATTGAACTTTTGGCCTCTTTGGGCAATGTCTGTGATTTCTTTTTATGTTGGCAAAACATAATGAATGTGTAGCGATAAAGAGATGAACTTGCCCCAATCCCAAATCCACGCAACTAGTAAGATGCGAGGGCTCAACACCAAGAATTGGGAAGGGCACAAGTTGTATGAGTTTGATTTGAGTGGAATGATAAAAGACAGACAAAACAAGAACAAGAACCAAATTTGGACCTACACACCCACCCTACTCAGAACTACTACCAAGCTTAGAAGGCCACTTACTTTTCAGTTTATCTAGGACTTAGATTCATAAATGGCAACCTGGTTGACAAAATATGGTTTTGAGGATTTGATCTCTTTGGAATTTGGATGTTTGGATATTAGCCTTCTTTTAACAGAATTTGACTTGTGTTTTTTAGCATACCAAGATTTGTTAGTTTGTGTGACTGGACCCCCCACACCTTGCCTCACGCCACTAGTAAGAAGCATGGGTTTGTCACCAAAGGCAAGATACAGGCGAGTAAGGGCACTTCTTTCCTTTCCCAACCTCGCATCACTAGTAAGAGATGTGGGCTTATCACCGAAGGTTGATGGGGCAAAGAAGTGTGTAAAATAAAATATTTTGTTTGCTTGGTGCTTTTGATTGCATTTGATTTTGAAATTTTTGATCTATGACTTTGAGATATCCTTTCGTTCCAAGAGATTTTAAGAGGGATAGATGTGACACCAAGAAGCTTCTAGAACAGACCATAGGCAAGGATAACTTCACCTAGTAGAAAGAACAGAGCAAAGCCAAGTATGCAAGTTTTGGTATGGTTTTCGTCAATGTTTGTCCTGCCGAACTTGATGATAAGATTTGAAAATACTTGATGATGTTTGAAGAGATGTGATTTGAATATTTTTGCCAATATCTTTAGAAATTTGTAACAGATTACTTAAGAGTAAGTTCGTGGACTACAATATTTATGAAACGAGGTGAACAAAATGAACCAACTAAATTACTAATGTAATGCAACTGCAACTATGTACATATGAAAATGCAGGTGGAACTATATGTCATGATGTCTAAGGTGAAGAAAGTTGACGAATATCAAATTCTTCACCCCTAGAAGTACACAGCGGAGAACCATTATCCTCAAATTTTTCATTTTCTTGACGAGGGCCTACCATTCTAGGTTTGAACTTACAACCCTTGCCCAAAGGTTTAATATGTTCCCATTATTAAAAACATTTTTCTGAAAGAGGCATTCGCGTACCTCTTTGTCATGTTTTTGAGAGATGGCATGTGGGTGAGCATGACTATGCTGCTCGACCTTCTCTCTCATAGCGAGCATTGTGTTTATGACGAGGTCTTGCCCCATGGATAGGGAAAACTTAGATTTAGACACGCATGGGTCGAAGCTAGACTTTAGAATAGGGTAGTGCCTAGAGATGGTTTTGATAGGCATCGTTTCAATTGTAAATTTCCCTTCTTCGTTTGTTAATTCTATCATGTTCATATCTAGATTTAGGTCATCGGAGGGAAGAGATGCTATACCGAGAAGACTACCCATTCCTTGAGGTTCGAATGGGAGAAATATTGATTCATCATTCTCCAAGAGTTTAACAATTCTTTCTGTGGCTTTAGTGGAGACTGTTTCCACAGAAATTGACTTATCTTTATTTGTCTTTGCCACCCTCGTATATTAAATCATAGGATCTTACCGATTTAGCATTTGTAGGAACTTCATCTCGTGTGGAGAAAATATCGGGTAGGGGTTGTGAAACATACTCCTTTTTCCGAGTTGTTGCATTAATTTCACGCTCAACCTCTAGCTCAACTAATCCCAAGATTTTTGTATTACCATTTGAAACCCAGGTTAGGAGCAATCTGAGAGTTGTCAGGAGTTGAGGCGTCTTGATTGTTATTTCTTATTATGATACCTTTGTTTTTCCCATTTGGATCTAACCTGTTATTGTTATAATGATTTGGGAGAGGATCCTTGAAGATCTTGAGAGGTGCATTTTGAGGGGAGACTGCCCCTGCAAAAGTATTTGGTGCTGGTGACACAGGATCTGCCAAGAACATATCTATGAAAAGTTGTTTTTGTTCTTCTAGCAAGCGTTGCATGAATTTATTATAGTCATGGAAAGCCCTAGTATCATGACCCCTGATTTTGTGGAAACCACAATATAGATTGGGGTTATAGTTCCGTGGTCTTCGGTTTGAATCCTGTTGTGGCCCGAAGTTCTGATTGGGCTGCTGGTTGTTATAATTGAAATTTCGAGGTTGTGGCTTTTGGCTTTGGTTTTGATATCCATCTGGGCCTCGAGCAAGGCCTTGTGGCTGGATTTGCTGTTGTGGAGGATGACTAAGAATCCTCCGTATTGATTGCTGGGGTGAAGTTATTATTGCGTTGATTGTTAGTAGGTGCCGGGGTGTTCACAACATTTGGTCCTTTGACTTGATCAGTGAATCCATCTGTTGTAACCCCATGGTTTTCATTAAGGATATTGGGTTCTTGATCAGCATTCCCGGCATTAGGATAGGTCATAGTGTTTTGATTAGGAGCGATTAACTTTCCCATTTGTTCCATACGTCTTACGGCCACTATCTATTGCTGCCTGGTCTATTTGTAGAGCGCTCTCAAGTACTTCGTCATAAGTCCTGAGTGGGAACTTCTTGACTTCTTCCTTCACTTCTTTGCTAAGAGAATGAAGGAATAAATCGCATAGCTCCATCTGATCCATGTTTGGAGTGCTTGCCGAGGAATAAAGGACTGTGCGCCACCTTTGGATGAAATGGGCAACAGACTCGTTATGTTCTTGCTTGATATGCAAGAACTCCCTGATTCCTATCCTTAATAGTTTGTTCATGTCGAATGCCTTGTTGAATTCTGATACGAGTTGTTTAAATGAATGGATGGAGGCTTCAGGTATTTTATAATACCAGTCGAGAGCAATGCCTTCCAGTGTTTTGGGGAATATCTTAGCAATAACCCCATCCCATGGGAGTAATTCTCGAATGGATGTAGCGTATGCCTTGATATGTGCATTCGGATCTCCCTCTCCTTTTTATTTGGGCAAATCGGGAAGAGGCCTTGGAAGCATAACGCTTCGTATGGTGAAATCTAAGGGCTCCTTCAAATATTATGAATAAGTCCCTATTGCATATGTCTCGACCATTGATGGTGCATGTTGAGGAGGTGGTGGTGGAACGGGTTGTTGATATGGCGTAACGTACGCGTTGGCAGGGGCATAAGGCAATCCCTGCATTTGAGTAAACATGCCGGGGGATGAGTACATATCCCCTTGTGGTGAATTGGAATACATGTTTAAGTATGAAGGGGTACTATCCAAGAATGGATTGCTCTGTACCGGACCAGGAGGAACTGTGCTAGCGATAGTGGGTCTAGTTGGTACTTGTTGTGAATACTGAGGAGTCATACCTAACGTGCCTACTCCTGTGAGGAGATCTACTTGGCTAGGATGGTGCGGAGGATTGGAACTCCCTGTTTGTATGAATTTCAAATTTTGATTTGCTTGGGCAAGTTCTAATCCTCTAACCTTTTCTATTAGAGTTGAAATGACTTCGTTTGGTGAAGTCACGATATCGTGCCTTGGTGGCATTTGTTGTATATCCTGGTGTTGTATAGGCATGTGATAGCCTGTCATGAACTGATTGCTATCTTGCCAAGTTTCTCTGAGAGTATTTTCTATACGTGATGGCATAGAGGTATTTTCTTGAGGAGAGAACTCGGGCTGTATTTGCAAAATTCCTACAGGTGGGTACATGCCTTGAGAGCGTTGTTCATTCCTAGGATAACGTATTGAGTACTCGTCATCTAGAACTGAGTATGGATCTGATTGTCTGCTAATATGTGGTCTAAGTAGCACCTGAGGAGATGAAGAAGATTCTCCAGTCAATGTCATATTGTTTGAGCCTGAAGGCTCTGTTTGTGTTTGAGCAAGTTGTTGCTCCAACCCCTCTGCTTGGAAGGACGAACTATATCTAGTCCTTGGCGTTTGCGTTGACAACTGATTAGTTGAATAATTTTCACCCCATATTGAGAGTGAGGGTGATGATTCCCTATTCTGTTGGGCATAGTATGCCTCAAGACCCAGGAGGGGTCTGCCATATGCATCGAATCCCGACATATTCGGGGGGTATATGAATACCCGCAGAATAATGGGAAGGACTGAAGGTGATTTGTGAAGGGAAACGTGATATTTATGACTCTGAATGAGAAGGTAGGAAGTTTTACGTCAGCTTCACTAATTTCGTTTGTTTCACGTTGGGTTCACCAATTTTGTACGATGGGAAAGTGACATGCGAGGATGATAATCGACAAGTGACCTTCCCCGTACCCGACCTCCCGAGGTCGTGCCGAGACAGCCGGTGGTTTGAAATGCGGGTGACTTAGATGAAGTCACAGCCGGGATTATGGTCAGTTTTCTATGATAGAAAAGCTACAAGCGAGGATGAGAATCGGCAAGCAACTTTCTTATGGCTAACCATGGGAGGATCAGTGACTAAGATCTGGTAGTTTGATCTCCTGGTAGCTAAACTGAAAAAGGGGAGATTTAGAGGCTATGAGCGGGTAGCATAAATTCCCTAGTGATTTACCCTCCTAACTAGAATTTAAGCGTTTAATCTAGTTATGGAATCTCCAAATTAACTTAAACTGAAAATAACAATTTATACTACTACTAAAAGGGAAACATTATAATTACAAGCAACAATTAAACTACTTTTATACTAAAACTAAACAAGTGAGATAACCCGGTGTGGTTATTCACCTGTGCAGATGTGTGAATCTAAATAAAAGACAGCTAATTAACTTAATTGAAAACCTTCAATCCTACCTCAGAAGTGAGGAAAAAATCATAGTTTCTCAGAAACTATCATTCCCCACAGCTTCCCCGGCAATATTGAAAGCGAGCTTTAACTGAAATAAAATGATTCACTACTCTATTTGATAATAACTTTGACGATTTAAACCTGGAGTTTACTGAGTAGAGGCAAATCCAGTTGTGTTGTAGCTTGTCCCCTCAGAGTGATCTCTTCGTTCTTGCATGTTCACGTGAATCCAGAAAGAGTAGGAGTATGGCAACATCAGCAAGAGAAGGAACTGGGATGAAAATTACTTTGAAGTAAAAATGGCACAAAGCACAAGTAGGAGAGGGATGGCGCAAGTGAACTGGCTTGGCCTATGCGATTCCTAGCAGGGTTGTTGCAGCAATGATAAAACAAAATGATAAACAACAGGTACTCAAACAATGAATAATAGCATCTTCAAAGAAATACAACGAAGTACAAGTAGGAGAGGGATGGCACAAGAGAACAGAGCTTGGCCTATACGATTCCTAGCAGGATCGTTGTCGGTGTACAGTGAGGCATAACTAAATACTCAGAATTCTAATCCATGCTAAAATAAAATGATTCATAAAATAAATCTAGGACTGAGTATTGAAGACTAAAGCTCAAGAATGAAGACTCCAGACCAAAGAACCAAGACCATTTACTTGTAAACAAGCTACATATTTATAGCATTTGCAATGAGTAGAAGGCAAGTTCAAATTGAACTCTCCCACCATTAAACAAAGATAAATCACTGTTCAGTCGGCAAAAACATAAATACAAGCTTTAGTGGTTGAGAAATGCGAGTGAAAATTGAATTTTCACGCTTGACGCGATCGTCGGAACATTCTGGAAAGCGCGTACAGGACCGCCGCCTTGCTCAGGGCGGCGGTTACAGGACCGCCGCCCTGTTCAGGGCGGCGGTTTCGTCACTGAAGACCAAAAAGCCAAGAAAAGAGGAAAAAAGGGAAAACAAAGCACGCGGGGGCTAAGCGGGGCATGTGGGATGTTAACGCATATCCGTAAAGCTTCTCTGGATCCCGAACACCTTGCGAAGAGACCTGTATCATCATTGGGGCATTTGTAACATCTTTCCGGTGGTGCAGTACATACAATTTTGGTTACGTACAGTTACCTAGAATATGTTCAATTGCTTCACAGAAAGATGTCAAATAAATTATGAAAACCCACTTAAGATGCAATCGAGAAATGAAATTGAAGAATGCCATTTATTTTTTATTGCTTCACAGAAAAATGATAGGAAGAGAGGGAAGCACCATGATGACAAAAACATTAGGGAGAAAGGGTACTTAAAAATCAAACCACACGAGTCAAGGCCTAAAGTAATAATCCCTTCCCAATTCTCAAAGATAGTAGATGAATGATCTTCTAAAGTTAGTGTCGTCAAATCCATTTATTTTCTATGTACAATTCTAAAGACAATGCACAGTAGCCACTGTCATTGAGAATTTAATAAACATCAACCCAAAGCCAATTTAAGAAAACCCAATCTTTGACATGATGAGGCATAATTGCTCCCAATTTTTCACAAGTTAATATTAAATTTCCATGTATTTATGTTAACTAAAACATGGCTATGATAATGTTTGAAATTCAAATTTTTTTTAAGACATAGAGAGATCATCATTCAATTATAAATTTTAATTTGTTTTAGAACGAGAATTTTCCCTTTATCAAATAGGTATTATATAAGAAAAGATCAATTTTTTTTGAATGGGAAATTCCCCTTAACAAAAACCTTCATAGGTATTAAAATTATTTTGTTCAATCTTGTATCAAACAAAAATTGCCCAATCATATAAAATAAGATAAGATAAAATAAGATAAAATCTTGTAATCAAATGCAAGTTGCCCATTCTCACAACCTTCATATAGTTTTTCAATTGATAAAGTTAAATATTTCTTTGTATTAGATTGACCATTCCTTTTCACACTTATATTCTCACAACCTTCATTATAGAGGATAAATCAAATTATTTCTTGTATTGCAATGATAATAATGGGCATATGCCCATTCTTATACAAAAAAACATTTGTATCTTGAATGGGCAGATTCCTTGTCTCTTATAGGAATCATTGAAGAAGAATTTAGGTTGAATTTATAAGTTGAGAAACAAATATATATATATATATATATATATATATATATATATCTATAAACAAACATTTGTATCTTGAATGGGCATGTCTAGTCTCTTATAAGAATCATTGAAGAAGAATTTAGGCTGAATTTATAAGTTGAGAAATAAATATATAGAGGATAAATAAAAGTAATGCTTGTTTTACAATGATAATAATGGGAATATACCCATTCTCATACAAACAAACATTTGTATCTTGAATGGGTAGATGCACAGTCTCTTATAAGAATCATTAAATAAAAACTTAGTTTGAATTTATAAGTTGAGAAACAAATATATATATATATAGGTTAAATAGAAGTTAATTAACAACTTCATCCAAATATTCTCATCATATTAACATAGCATAGATTAATTTCCCAAGAATTCCTCATACTTCCCATATTGCCTAACTATTAGAATGAGCATCTGTCCATTTTAAATATTCTCATAAAAGGATGTAATTGCATATATTACTTTTACAATAATTTCTCATACTTCCCATATTCCTTGACTATGAGAATGGGTATAAATAGAAGTATTTCTTGTATTGAAATGATGATAATGGGAATATGACCATTCTCATACAAACGAACATTTGTACTTGAATGGGAAGATGCCCAATATCTTATAAGAATCATTAAAGAAGAATTTAGGTTGAATTTATAAGTTGAGAAACAAATATATAGAGGTTAAATAAAAGTTAATAAGAAAATTGATTGTTAATAGCTTCTTCCAAATATCTTTATCATATTAACATAACATATATTACTTTTCCAATAATTCCTCATACTTCCCAAATTGTCTGACTATTAGAATGAGCATTTGTCCATTTTAAATATTATCATAAAATGATGTAATTGCATATATATTAATTTTGCAAGAATTTCTCATACTTCCCCTATTCTCTGACTATGAGAATGGGCATTTGTCCATTTTAAACATTCTCATAAAAGGATGTTGGTGAATTTTTCTTGAGTTTCTGAGAATATATATAGAGGTTAAATTCAAATGACATGCTCATTCTCATCACAATCACATGCCATAAGCCCATTCTCATCACAATCATAGAAGTATTTGTTTGTATGAGAATTAGCATATGCCTATTCTAACCATTCTACCTCATTGAAGAAATATTTAACTTTATCATTTTTATATCACTATAATGGATGTGGTAAAGGGCAACTGTCCATTCTACAAAAATTAATTAATACCTCTATTTCTCTTATGTGATTATTATAGGCATATGCCCATTCAATACAAGTTAAAAATGTTTGTTTGTATGAGAATGAACATATGCCCATTCTGTCTAGGTGTATATTACCTCTATTTAGTAATATTGAACTTATTCATTTTTATATCACTATAAAAGATGTGGGAAAATTATGTCTAGGTGTATATTACCTCTATTTAGTAATATTGAACTTAATCGTTTTTATATCACTATAAATGATGTGGGAAAGGGAAAGTGTCCATTCTAAAAATAATTATTATTACCTCCATTTCTCTTCTATGATTCTTATATGAGAATGGGCATATGACCATTCAATGCAAGTTAAAAATGTTTGTTTGTATGAGAATGAACATATTTAGAAATATTGAACTTAATCATTTTTATATCACTATAAAGGATGTGGGAAAAATTTGTCTAGGTGTATATTACCTCTATTTATCAATATTGAATTTAATCATTTTTATATCACTATAAAGGATGTGGGAAAGGGAAACTATCTATTCTAAAAAAATTATTACCTCTATTTCTCTTCTACGATTCTTATATGAGAATGGGCATATGCCCATTCAATACAAGTCAAAAATGTTTGTTTATATGAGAAAGAACATATGCCCATTTGGCCTAGGTGCATATGATGTCTATTTCTCTTCTATGATTCTTATAGGCATATGCCCATTCAATACAAGTTAAAAATGTTTGTTTTTATGAGAATGAACATATTCCCATTCTGTCTAGGTGTATATTACCTCTATTTAGCAATATTAAACTTAATCATTACCTCTATTTATCTTCTATGATTCTTATAGGCATAAGCCCATTCAATACAAGTTAAAAATATTTGTTCGTATGATATTGAACATATGCCCATTTTGTCTAGGTGTATATTACCTCTATTTAGTAATATTGAAATTAATCATTTTTTATATCACTATAAAGGATGCGGGAAAATTATGTCTAGGTGTATATTACCTCTATTTAGCAATATTGAACTTAATAATATTTATATCACTATAAAGGATGTGGGAAAGGAAAAGTGTCCATTCTAAAAATAATAATTATTACCTCTTTTTCTCTTCTATGATTCTTATATGAGAATGGGCATATTCCCATTTGAAATACAAGTTAAAAATGTTTGTTTGTATGAGAAAGAACATATTCCCATTATTTCTAGGTGTATATTTCCTCCATCTTCTATGATTTTTATATGAGAATAAACATACTCCCATTTTGTCTAGGCCTGTCTAGTTGTATATTACCTCTATTTATCTTATATGATTCTTATATGAGAATGGGCATATGCCCATTCAATACAAGTTGAAAATGTTTGTTTATATGAGAATTAACGTACTTCCATTCTGTCTAGGAGTAGATTACCTCTATTTCTTTTCTATGGTTCTTATATGAGAATGAGCATATGCCCATATGACAAACAAGATAGAAAATGTTTGTTTGTATGAGAATATGAGAATGAGCATATGCACTTTCAATACAAGATAGAAAATGTTTTGTTTGTATGAGAATGGTCATTTTCCCTTTTAGTAGAAGAGGATTTTTTTTATTTGTATGAGGATAAACATATGATCATTCTGTCTATGTGTATATTACCTCTATTTCCATTCTATGAGAATGAGAATATGCCCATATGGCAAAAAAAATAGAAAATGTATGTTTGTATGAGAATATGAGAATGGGCTTATGCCCTTTCAATACAAGATAGAAAATGTTTTGTTTGTATGAGAATGAACATATGCCCTTTCAAAATACAAGATAAAAAAATGTTTGTTTGTATGAAAATAAACATATGCCCATACAATCTATGTGTATTGCCTCATTTTAATTGTTCTTGTAACTCACTTTTTTAGCCATTAATAATTTCTTTCTATGTGTACTTTTTCATTTTTCTTCTATGATTCTTATATGAGAATGAACATATTCCCATTTTGTCTATGAGTACTATTTCATTTTTCTTCTATGATTATTATATGAGGATGGACATATGCCCTTTCCGTATAAGATAAAAAATGCTTGTTTGTATGAGAATAAACATATGCCCATTCTGTCTGTGTATTGCCTCATTTTCATTGTTCTTGTTACTTACTTGTTAAGCCATTTATACTTTTTTTCTCAAAAAGGAATAAAAACTAATTTTTCTAAATTCTTCTTCCAAGGTGCCATCTCATTATTTAGAACATCTAATATAAACCTTTGATGTGAGTACTATAAGTTATATAATTTTTTTTTATCATTTTCACATCCATATTATATTATGAGTAATAGAAGAAAGTTCTTGTCATTTCAAAGCGTAAACTAACTTCGTTCTCACAAAAAACATAGTCACATGCTTCATTCTAACAACAAACATAGTCGAAGAATAGAGATTACTATAGAGGTATTAAAATCGATTCAAGCATATTCACATACAACAATTTATAATTATTATTAAATGATACAATATCATTTTTTGTATTTAATTATTAGTATTCTTAATTACTGTTGTTAATTAATTAATTTTGATTAATCCTAATATGATATGTTAAATAAATTAATGAAGCATTATAAGTGAATAAGCATTATAAATAATAATGGAGTATATAAAGTTTAATCGTATTTTTTTTTATTCGTTTGATTTCTAATTTTTTGATAATTAAAGTTTAAATATTTGAAATTATTTTTTATTCATTTGATAATATAATTAGATGTCATTTTTTAATATAATAATTTAAGCACTAATAGTAATTAATTATAATATTATTAATTAATACTTTAAATTAATTTATTAATACTAATATTATATATTCACAATGATTTTTCTATTGTTTCAAATTTCAAATTTTTAGTGCTTTATTATAGGGAGACAATTCGTACTGGTTATTTATTATGGTAGGTTTGACTCAAATTTTGAATTTTTTGTGCTTAATTTTTGGGAGGCAATTCATAATTGTCATTTATTATGTTAGGTTTGATTCAAAATTTGAATTTTTGGCACTCATTTTTTACGAGGCAATTTATTTTGGCATTATAAAAATACTGATTTTGAATGAATTGGGTTTTGGTTTTTGCTCTATTGGGAAAAATATTTTTTCATTAAGAGATTTAGCTGGGGAAAGACGAAGAACGTAGATGTGGCCAGAAAAATACAAAGATATAGAGATTTTTCAAAAGAAAGAAGAAGAAACAACTTCCGAAATAATGATTTTGCAAGGGAGACTATTGGACATTTCTCAAATGGAATACAACAATGGTAGAGCAGGCTATTTTTAGGTTTTTATATCTCAATTTTTCCTAGTTTACTTCTAAAGCATAAAAAAATATCTCAATTTTTCCAAGTTTACTTGTAAAGCATAAAGAATGTATACTAATAAAGAAATTTTAATTCACAATCAACTATTTGAACCGTTTTTCTATATATTTCATTTATTTTAATGTCTGAAAAACATATCAATTTGTTTCCTTGCATAAACGCAAGAGAAAACAAATACATAAATCAATTTGTTTACATTTCTAAATGTAACAACTACCAAATATACAAGTCAAAATTGTTTTGTTCCTTTTTTAATGTTGTAAGGTCTAAAATGCATACATGTTTATGGTGAAAAAAATGGTTAGATGGACTCAGTAATACTTGTGTCTCTCTGTGTATTTTTTTATGATAACCATAACAAGTTTTATTACCTCTGTAACAAGTATCTTTTTCAATAATCTCTATATCCAATTAGCCCAGATCCTTTCGCATACCTTCATATTTCTCCTATGAAATCTCTAAATGAAAAAACTTGGCCGTAAGAGAGAAAAAAATAAAAACTTGGCCATTAGAGAATGTACAATCAAAATCCGAGCCATTCAAATTCAAGATTTTTATAACGTATTTGACTAAATAAAATCACCTCTAAACTAAAGCGCACAAATTTTAAATTTGAATTTTTCGTACCATAATAAATCATCACCTTTTAATCTATCCTACCATAATAAATCAGCAAACTATAATGCTTAAATTTTTTTAATGTACTAAGTATATCGTAAATACTTAACCACGAAAGGGTACATATTTACATGTTTTAATATGATATTATACTAACTTTTAGAAACATATTTTATAGATTCATTAGAATAATGAAAAATACATTATACCATTTTAGACACATGTAATGTTTTAAAAATGTCCACATTTACCGAAAATATGTTTTAATAATGAAATTATGAAATTTTGACAGTTTTTTTAAATACCGATAAAATACTTTGTCCTATTTATGTATTTATTATGTTTTAGAATGGTCAACCATTCTCATGGCATGTATAAAGTTATAAAAAAATTAAATCTATCCTACAATAATAAATCAACACCTTTTAATGCTAAAATGCTTTAATATCCTAATTTTATCAAAAATATTTTTAAAATATATTTGAATTGATTCGACTCATTTTATGTTTTAATTAGATATTTGAATAATGAATGTATAAATTTATAAAAAAATTGAATCTATCCTACAATAATAAATTAGCACCTTTTAATGCTAAAATGCTTTAATATCTTGATATCCTAAGTTTTTTGTAAATATTTTAAAAATATATTTGAATTGATTGGATCCATTCTAGTCCAAACTCCTACTGGTTATATAGGTGATATCAATAGCACCATCGGTGTTAAACAAGGCTTCCCACTTTCTCCTACTCTATTTGGTCTCTACATTGACGAACTAGAGCACATCATTGCAAATTTTGGTCTTAGAGACGATGGTTGTTTTTTATATGATATCATCATTGCTATTTTATTATTTGCAGATGATATCATTCTCATGTCACACACTATTATAGGCATACAACAACACCTTGACATACTAATCTCTTTTTGTGATACTTATGGTTTACAAGTGAACTTAAAGAAAACTAAGGTCATGGTATTTAATACAACCAAGAGGGTTTCCCATGCAACTAACCTCATGTACAAAGGAAACTTGGTGGAAGTTGTCTCCTCTTAAACCTATCTTGGAGTGAATTTCATGGGTCCTCCTTTGAACATGCTTCATGCAGCAGAAGAGATTATATAAAGGTTATGCAGCCCTCAATACACTTGAGAGACAATGTTTCCAGCTTCAATTTCAAGATGCCAATGTAAAATTGATTATTTTCCAAACTCTAGTGACACCAACAATGTTGTATGGTTGTGATATTTGGGGCCCTGATCTTCTGCACAATAGTTGGGTTCATGTTGATAGAGTACTCGTCTCCATGCTATCCAAGACTCTCTGAGAAAAACACTCAGTTCCACATGCAATTATCTTGGATGAGTTTGGCACACACCCTCTCTGAATCTCAACTATGTTCCATCTTGTACCCCGTTTGCCATTAAAATCCCCCAGTTTCCAGCCTCTGTCATGTTTTTTTTCTCCCCGTGTTGGTGCTTAAAAACTTTGTCATCCATTTGGTTGCCATGATTTGTTCCTCCTTGGTCGAAGGTCACTTAAAATCCCTGAATTTGTTGATTTGTTCCTCTATCCATCTGAAGGTGTCTGTCAATTGGGCGTAAAACTTGGGTTGTTCCTTCCCTTCTATTTTCCGCAGTCATGTGTTGTTGTCCCTGTCGTTTTGTCCCAGGTACTTGAAGAAATGTGAATGGATATAGCTTAAAGGGTTATGTGTGAACCTTATAATATTTCCAAATTCTCTATCCTTGAAGAAAATTTCATCTCTGGGCTCAAATAGTGGTTTCCCTACATTTTTACGACTTGACGGGTGTGTTTCTCCCATCAATTTTAAATCTTTGCATCAGTGGAAATGTGGCCCTTTTTGGTTAAACATGGCTCGGCGGGGCACTCTAAAACTTTGTGGATTGTTTTAACCCAAAACTTGTCCATGTGGAGGAACGACGCTCATTTAAAGACTCACCTTTTTGTTTTTCCTTGGAGTTGCGCCGGGGACACGTGGAGGATTCCGCTGCTTTTCCTAGACTTAGAAAAAATATTCATGTAGCCGATATAGTTTTCGTGAGACCATGGACACGTGGTGGGCTAGCGCTCATTTGAAGATTTGCCTCAGGATCCCACCTTAGCAAGGTTTCTGTGCTCCACGGGAGAGTTAAATAGAGGGACACGTGGTGGAGGCTTCCATCAGTTGCGCCATCTTCCTTCCTTAGACTTTTCAAGCAACTTACTAAAGGGCCTGAGATACATGGAGGGACCGCACATGTTTGGGGACCGACACTTGGGTTTTATTTTGAAGAAGCGCCAGGAGGACACTTGGAGGCTTCCAATCACTCTGCCTTTTTCTTGGACTTTTCAACGGCCGAAGAAGACTGTCTTGGACCCTAGACACATGGCCCTTTCACTGAATCTCAAGCTTTATAGCAGACTCTGCCAGAATGAGACACGTGGTTATCCCACGCTCATTTAGGGTCTCTACATCTGGGGACCATCTCAAGATGGACTATTGAGATGTGTGGTGGTTTGAAAATTCAAAAGGCGGGGAGGTGGGCCATTAGAGGAAACTTGGATTTTTGGCCCCTTTAGTGTCAAAAAGACTAAAATCATCAAAATGACCTGCAAGTCTGATAGAGAATAGTCAAAATTTTCTTCAGTCAATGGTGGAGGTGTGGAATTTCGGGGGAAATTTGGAAAATTTTCCTTTTATGGAGAAAGGGGTTAAAAGTGTAAAAAGGAAGCACGGTTCCGTTGGGACCCACATCAGAAACTAAAAGGAAAAGAGTGGAGTTGCCGGGAAAATTTGTGAAAATTTACTTTTTTCCAAAAAAGGGTAGAATAGAAGAATTTAGCCATGGTTCCTTTGGGACCCACATTGGGACATGTGTCAAGCCCATTTTTCAAAGGCGGAGGGAAGATAAAATTGAGTAATTTTGTATTTTTTCCAGAACGTGTAAAAATTAAAAAGGAACCCCCATGCCCGTATTAACTCGGATCTCCCACATGGATGGTCCAGATTCAAAAGAGAGATCAATGGAAAATGTGCATCTATATCTGATGTTCTGCCATTTCTACTCCAAATCTCGTGGGGATGCAAATTTTAACATTTTTAATCATTTCTTACAGTCTTCTGCATGCCAAATGAAGAGGAACATTAGGTTGGTATCTTGGTTTGGTGGGGAGGATCTTAAAACGTCTTTCACCATTAAAGATGTAATCTAACTGTTGGATTCGTCCTAATGTTTCTTTCCTCAGTACAGCAAGAGACCTGTTGATATCTTGGTTAAGTGGGAAAAAAGTTTGAAAACATGTCTTTTACCATTAAGATGTGATCTGACTACTGGCCTCGATATGATTTTCCATTTTTTCCTTCCTTGGCATGCAAAGACCCAGATTTGAAAGATTGGAGGAGGAACTAGTTAGCACGTGAGATGAATAACGACTTAATAGGTGAAGAGGTTAATACTAGAAATATTTGGAGAGATTTTCCCTCTGCACACCTAAAAAACTTTTTTGTAAATCCGATTCTGGGAGTCACGATCAAGTAAGTAACATGCAATGGTGCTTTGAATGTTTCTGGTTTTGGGGGGTAAAACTATGTTCTAACTGAAGTGTTATAAATTAAATGAATTTTTCGTGCAAATGGTTGGACTGTTAGAGGCCGGGAGCTAATTCCTAAGAATTTTTTTTTGACAGAGCCCATTTTTTCTAAGAGAGGATTTAAGGAACCTGTTTATTTATTTTGTGTTAAATTTGATCATGTCAAGGTGGTTGTGAGTGTACAACCATTGACAAGCTCTGAGATTGTTCTAAAAACTTTCCCCTCCTGATAAATTTAAAAAAATTTGAGTAAATATGTGTCTGATTTTGAGGAAAATTGTGGCTGCTTCATTTTTGAATGTATGCAAATAGTTTCTCATTCCCATTTAATCTTACACTGAAATATTTGTAATCACATAAGATCTTAGCTTTGTGAAAGTTTTGTGGCACATGCAATTTCATTTATCAGAAGAGATTTGATTTGATAGTGAAATAAACAAGTTTAAAATCATTTTACTCCTAGCATTATGATTAAGATTATTTTTTAGCCTTTGAGGGTATCTTAGGAATGATAAAATAGAGGTTGATAGTGTTTAATTAATTTTTTCAATCTGAGATTTCATTTTAGATCCTTAAAGTTTGTGTGAAAACATGTTGATTTTGGGACTCCATTGAAGCACACCTTCTAGTTAAAGGAACATTCTAGCTATTCTGAAGCATTCTGTTAGTGAATCCTTCCATTTTTTGTAAAATCTCACAATGATCTGGCGAGTCAAAATCCACTCTTCCTTACCTCACACTAAAATTATTTTAAAACAACTAATCATACCCATACAACCCCTGGTTGTGTTGTGTGTGCACAAATTCATAATTTCTGTTACTAAAACATGCAGAAGAAATCAAGTTTTCATTTTATTTAGTAGCCTAAACCTTGTTGAGAAAATATCTCTGTTATCTAGGGTGACAACTCGTGAGAGTTAGATTTTTTTGTATTGATCATGTTTTCTTCAAGGTCTTCTTAATAAATTTACAAAGAAGGATATCTCCATCTCCTCCACAAACAACAGGATACAAGAGGGTCCTCTCACCCTGGTAAAAAGGCACAACCATAAATTAGTGAGGATAGATCAAATCCTCTTAAGGGTGTTACCTATTTCTCCACATCTGAGTAACAAAGAGAAAGTTGCATTCCTTCTCTGGCTACAAAACGACACACAACATGCTCTGCTTGCCTCTAAGCTTCCTATCAAAACTGTGAAACTTCTGAGGGGTAATTAATGATGCTGGCGCCTCACCTTATTTCCTTCTAGGGAACTGAGGGAGAATCAATTTGGGTACCAACACATCATTTTGGCCACCATTGATTAGGGGAACATTGTGATTGCAGTTCATACTCAGGCCCTAGTAAATATTTCTTATATACTCTAAGTGCTAGTACATTATTTCAAAATCATCCTATGTTTGGGCCTGTAAGAAGTGTTCAAATTTACAAGTGCTATGTGTAATATTTCCAGTTTCTACAGTTATTGCACTAAGTTTCATTGATAAATCTGGGTAAAGGAAGGTCAGACATTTCCATTTCTAGTTTCTAGTGTTGATAGACATTTGACAGATCATATTTTTAGTGCATTTACACAACTAAGGTGGAAATCCTTAGTGGAGACTCCATGTTGGTCTGATTTTTACAAATACCAGTGTCTTAGCCTCTTTCAAGTGAGATTTATTACTAATCTTTGCAAAGCTAGAAGGAAGAAGATATTTCTTTGCTAGGGATCCTACTAGGACATTATTTCTAGAGCTAGGAAAAACAAAGTTAGAAGGAAGAAGAGCCTGGAGAGTTGTTGGAGATCAACAGTCAAGAAAAGAGATCTCTGTTGATGAAGGTAATTAGCCTATCATTGAAGACTGCCATTCAAGTGATTCTGAATTAGGTAGTCTTTTGTGGAATTAAATTCTCCATCTAGAGAGGGGCCTTCATTTGAATTTGAAAAGCTTGCTTCTCATTCTACTCCTATGTTTTCTGAAATTGATAGGGTTTTCCAAGAGACGGAGCCTTTAGGGGATATCCATTTTAGAAGTTATACTCCTGTGTTTCAAAGACCCCTTGTCCCTTATCAGTTTGATTCTCCTCCAAGGTCACCTCCTCAAAACAACATGGCCCATCCCCACCCAAACCTCCATTTGTTGTAAATACTTTTGTTCCTATAAATTTTAGAGGGATGGCCGGTTATCCAAATGTAGTTCCCCAAGATGTAAGAAATAGACTACCAAAGTTCCAAGTAAACAATGCTATAAATGGTGATCTACATCTAAAGCTCTTTATCAACATGATGGAAGACTTTTAGATTTAATTTGAAGATGTATATATCAAATCATTTATCCATAATTTGGAGGAAGATGAAAGGGATTGGTATAAAGCTTTTCCAGATAATTCCATTGATTCTTGGACTGAGATGAATAATGCATTTAGATTACAGTATGGTGATAGAACGGATCCTAGGTTTCTTCTGTCAGAATTTGAGAATATTAAAAATAATCCTAATGAGTCAGTGCATGAATTTAACACTAGATTTAATAAGACATTGAGGAGATTTCCTATGAGTTTAATACCATGTGATGAATATTGTCTTATAAAATATTCAGATGCATTTGATAAGAAATCCGCTTCCTACTTGAGGTACAAAAACCCTACCAATTTGAGGCAAGCCTTTACTATGGCTCTGCAAATTGAGAACATCATTAAGCCCATTAGAAAACCTCCTAAGAGGGAGGGTGTTAAACTGATAAACCCAGAAAAACCTCAAGCAAGCAAGAGTTTGGATCTTGAGGAGGTTGTTAAAACTCTAGTAGGGGCTGTCAAAGAAATATCCTACAAACTAGACCGGATAGAAAAATGAATTGGGAAGAATTCACAAGGTTAGCATAAGCAACAAAACCAAGGCAGATTTACCAATCATCCTAGAAATGAGAAGCATATCTGATTACAGAAGAAAAGGGACCCATGAGATCTACAAATAGACATCCCTAAGCTAGGGAAAATAGAATGGTTCATGATCCTTTGGTTGTCAGAGTTGTTGTTGTTGAAGAAACAGATGTAATTTATTGGTGTGACAGATGTTTCATGCCACATGCTCTATGTGAATTAGATCAAAAAGTAGAAGAGGAAGCTGATGATGATAACACAGATGATGATGCATGCATGATGGAGTGCCAAACAAGATTCATAATTCTCCTCATGCTCAAACTATCAAAAATAACATGTTATCTGATGATTCTATTAATCTCCCTTCCAAGGCTGCCTTTCCAAAGTATGCTCCATATGACATTTCCCAAGTTTTGAGTCAAATCAAAGTTAGTGTTATAATTGTTGAGCTGCTTAGGATTCCTGAGCACAAGAAGAGGGAATTTGAGTACTTGGGATTGAAAGAAGAGAAGAGTACCCCAAGTAGAAATGTAAATATTGTGGAGAATCCTCCAATCATTGAAGAGTTAGAAACACCACTAGCATCGGAAGAGCTAGATGAACCACCTGAGGTTTATTTGGGAACATCCTTAGTAGAGTATCAGCTAAATGTGGATCCATTCTTCACCACTCCGATCATTAAAGATCGGTTTTTGCACAACTGTATGTTTGATTTGGGGACATCATGTAATGTTATGCCTTTGGAAGTCATGAATGAACTAGATATCAAAGTAACTGTTGTTGCAAATCAGCAGCACCCCTGGATAGTGATCAAATTTCTAGTTGATCATCCTAAGCATCTAGTGTGATTGCACAACATTGAATCCTCTCCCCAAGTGTGGGACTTGTAAAAATGGGAGAGGAATCTCTAGATTAGAGGCTGGCTCCTCAACTCCTCTAATCAGATATATCACTTGCAAGCTATACAGAGGTTTTCAAATTCAAAATCCTACTCTAAATTCCAAGGGGACAAAGATAGGGAATGCAAGAAAGTGAAGCTAATACTAATGAGGTGATACACCAAAGGAGTGGTGAGCATTTTTTACTTCTGTAAATTGACACAGTTCATAAAAATGCAAAAAAAAACTTCATGCACAAACTGATAACTGTAATGGAGGGTTAGAAATGAATCAAACAACACAGACAAAGGATTAAAACTCATTCACAGAGCATGTATTGTCATTTTTACATTAAAAACCACTTGCATTACAACACCTGAGAGGAAAAACAGGTTGCAGTCTTGGAAAAGGTCTATTTTTCCACAAAATCACCCCTTTTTTGTAACAGAGGGAGTCTGCAATACATGAAAAAATGTTCCACACTTTGAAAAATGAGCCAAATCTAGCTTTTACAGTGCAAGCCATGATCCCATGAGAGAGAAATGTGGGAAAAACGTGGGGAGATTCAACCATTAACCAAAACACAATCAAAATAGCATGGGAATCCTTGCAGGCCCATCCCCTAATATTTTTAGCCATGCTGGGAGAGAATGTGAGCCATTCTTCATTAAAAACGGTGGTTGAAATGTCATTTCTGTCCATGACCACGTGCCATAGGTGTTTTTAAATTTTATCTCTCTAGACTCTATCAAAATGAAAAAATGACCCCAAAATCTTGTATATAATTTTGCTAGCTTTCCATTGATATCAAGAACGTGAAAAACCGAGCTCTGGATCGAAAGATATGGCCGTTTGAAGTTTTAGGGTAAAACAGGGCCAAATCGGGTTGGCGGGCAAATTTTTTGAATTTTTCACCTTTTTTGCATTTGGAAAAATTCCCAAAAAACCCCACACTCCACCATTCCAGGTGCCACATGGCACATTTTGATGGGGCGCGGGCCTATCCTACTTCATTTTCGTTTGTTTTGCCCTTTGGAAAATTTCCCAAAAAATCCCTGCCAGGCCGGTGAGTTAAGGACAAATGTCACGTGTTGATTGGGCGTGGGCCTTTCCTTCCTAAATTTTCTGTGGGCATGACTGATATTTTGAAACCACTGGACACGTGGTGAGACCCTATTAGATGCGGGCTTGCCCCTTCGAATTTTCTGCATGGGCCTGACTTGAGTTTTATGCCACCACTTGACACGTGACACGATCCCATTGGCTCACATTTAGGGGGCGGGATTTTCCCTTTTAAATTTCCTTTGTTTTCCCTTGGGAAAATTTTCTCAATTTCTCCCCGCCTCCCACCGGTCTGAGACACGTGGCCTGATTTCATTCTCCGCCGGCCCTCCACAATTATTTTTACTTTGTTCACAATCTTTGGGGAAAAAATCCCAATTTCCTCCAGCGCTCCGCCTTTCCGAGTGCCAGTGACACGTGGCCTTTGCTGATTGGTTGATGGGGCAGCGGGCCAAAAATTTCTTTTTTGAATGTTGGCGAAACACTTTGCCAAAATTCTAACTTCTCCTCTACCCTCTAAAACTCCCATGCCATAGGAAACGTGTCACAATATGATTGGGCACGGGCCTTCCTTTCAAAATTTTCCATGCGCCAACACTTAGCCAAATTTTGCAAATTCCTCCCCTGGACACGTGGCATCACCTGATTCGTCGGTGGGCCTGCGGGGAAAATCTTCCGTTTGAAATTTTTTGCGAAACACTTGTTGAAAATTCCATGTTTTCCTCTGACCCCCGCCACTTCCTTGGACACGTGGCGACATCTCATTAGCTGTGGGTGTTTCAGGGGAAAATTTCCCACAAAAACTCTACCGAGCCATAACTTAAAAAATACATGGAGTTAGGAGGAAAAATTTACCTTTCTTGAAAGCTGAGAGAGAGATCTATCCAATGGTGTCATTTCCAGAAATTTTTGAGTGCCTGAAAAGCAAAAAATTATGTCTAGGGCACAAGAGAGGGAAGAATGAAAGGATTTAGCCATAAAATGAGCAAGGGGTACATTTCGGATAACAATTTTGGCGACTCAGAGGGGTCATCTTCTTGCTGGATGAAGTTACTAGTTTCCTGAAGCAATCCATTGGGCATGGAGTCATCAAATTCTCTACTTGATACCCCAACTGACTAGAACACTACAAGGAGGAAGATGGAGGGTGGAACATCATCTGATGGAGCAAGGCCTGCAAACACATTCCAAGGGATAGCAAGCTTGTGCCAAAGCACTTAGGGAAAACAAACTAACCTACAACAAAACAATGTGCACAAGCACTTGGAGGAATGGAAACCTAAGTTAATATGTACAAGGTGGAGAGTTCTTTTGAATAACAATGCTTTAGATGGATTCCATTGACTGGAATCTATAGTTCTTCGCCATCCAATGAAGACAATTGGAAGGCATTGCTGTCCTTACACTTTGTGACCATGTATGGGCCACTCCAAATGGCATCAAATTTTGAATGCCTTCTTGGTTTTTCTCTGTTTACATCCCATTTTAACACTAGATCTCCAACTTGGAAGGATCTATTCTTGGCCTTTCTATCAAAGGCCTTCTTTATCAAAGCTTGATCCTTCTCCATTGCTTGGGATGCCTGATTTCTAATTTCTTGGAGCTCCATCAATTCTGCATATCTAACCTCCATGGGCTCAAACTCCAACAACTCCAACTGTTTCACAAGTTCCAATGTTGGCAACTCAAGTGACGTGGGCAAGATTTCATCTCTTCCATAAAAAAGCTTGAATGGAGAGTTACCTGTAGATCTCTTGGGAGTTATCCTATCAGCCCATAAGGCTGATTTCAATTTAGTATGCCAAGACCTCTGATTTTCATCAAGAGTCCTTCTAATAATCCTCAACAAGTTCTTGTTTGTAGACTTAGCCTGACCATTACCTTGAGGATAATAGTTCGATGAAGTACTTAGGTAGATCCCATTCTTGACATCCCATTCAGTCACCTTGGACCCAATGAATGCCAATGCATTATCTGATATTATTGTAGCAGGTACGTCAAACCTGGTTGCTATTCCCTCCTAGAAGTCTAGGATGCTAGATTCATTTGCTTTCTTGAGTGCTACTACTTTAGTCCATTTGGTGAAGTAATCTGTGGCTATTAAAATCCATTTATGCCCTTGGCTTGAATTGGGATTAATGACTCTAATGAAGTCTAAACCCCATTGCATGAATGGCTGGTCAATTGAAATTGGATGCAATGGAAGGGAAGCTAGCCTCTCTTTCCCTGTGAAGAATGCACAATTCTTGCACCTCTTGATCCATGCATAACAATCACTGAAAATATTGGGCCAATAATAGGCAGCCCTCATGATCTTTAGAGCTGTCACTCTTAGTGCAAAATGACCACCAGTTGGTCCACCATGGAACTCTTCCAACACCCTATGAATCTGGTTTGTACCAATGCATCTCAGTAGTACTCCATTCACATATTTCTTGAACAAAACACCATCAACAAGGGCATATGGGACAACCTGCAATCTGAAGTGTCTTCTTTGGGTCTTGTCCATCTCTGGAGGGCATAGGCCTATGCTTAGGAAGTGCATTATACCTTGTGTCCAGCAAGGAGTGGGGACACCATTATTTTCTTCTTGAGTGCTTCCTTTCTCATAGCTGTCTTGCAACACCAAAAAAACCTCCTTCTCATTGCATGCTTCCTTTTGTTTGCCCAAAATCATCTGCTCACACAATCCTTTTCCTCTTACCAACTTGGTAACTTTGATCTCTATGTCATACTCCATGACACGAGTTATCCAACCTGTCCTCTTTTCATTCAGGTCTTTGTTGAGGAGGAAGTCTTTAAATCCCACATGAGAAACCAGCAATTGAACCTTGTTGTTTGAGACTAGATGCTTGAATTTCTTCAAGCTCCTGATTACTGTAAGAACATGCCTCTCAATGAAGGAATACTTCACCTCATAGTCCTCCAGGATTTGGCTGAAGAAAGCAATTGGCTTCTCATCATTGTCTTTGTTTTGTTGTACCAAAATTGCAGAAATAGTATCATCACCCCCAAACGCATAGAGCATGAAATCCTTGGAGAAATCTGGGTTGATGAGAGTTGGGGCTTGAGAGATGGCTTTTTTGATTGCTTCAAACTTTCCTTTCCTTCCGTTGTCCATTTGAAAGCCATTCTTTTCTTTAACATCTTGGTGATAGGTTTGACTAGGGCTGCAAAATTTGGGACAAACCTCCGAACCAAATTTATTCTCCCCAAGAAACTTTGAAGGGCCTTCTTGTGGCTTGGTAATGGTAGTGCTCTTATGGCTTTAACTCTCTCTGGATCAATTGCTAATCCTTCTTTGGAGACAATGTGGCCAAAGAGTTTTCCTTCATGGGCTAGAAAAATACACTTTTTAGGATTCAAGGATACTCCAAACCTTCTACACCTTTGGAACACTTGTCTCAAATGAGAGAGGTGTTCTGATGCATTTTTTTTTAAAAAGTGATATCATCAAGATATATCAGCACTATGTTGTTAATCAAATCCTTGAACGCCATGTCCATTGCTCTTTGAAAGGTAGCTCTAGCGTTGGACAACCCAAATGGCATTTTCCTGTATGCATAAGTTCCCCATTTGGTTGTAAAGGCTGTCTTGAAATGATCTTCTTCCTTCACCATAATCTAATTATACCTTGAATAGCCATCAAGTAATGAAAACCTCTCGGAGCCAGCAACAACTTGTAAATTTTTCTCCATAGAAGGAAGTGGATAATCATCCTTGAGAGATACTCTATTCAAATCTCTGAAGTCAACACATAATTTGATTTCCCCACTCTTCTTTCTTACTGGAACCAAGTTGGCTACCCAACTAGAATGCTTGATAGGGAATATGATCCTTGATTCTATCAACTTATTCAATTCTTTTCTCATGAGAGGCTCCATGTGCGGATTGACTGGCCTTTGTTTTTCCCTGATGGGTTTAGTACTTGGGTCTAACTCAATGGTGTGTTGAGCTAACTTGGGATCGAAAACTTTCAAATCTTCATAGCTTGAGGAAAACACATCAGGGAATTCTTGATAAAGCTGCATGAACTCATACCTTTCTTGCTCAGTTGTCATCTTACCAATTTGGAGTGATTTACCTTCTTCCACTGAGATGGACAATGAATCCTTTCCCTTGACTTGGATGTTTGCTTTCTCCTTCCTAAACTGATCATTAGGATTGAAAATGGACTCCAAAGTAATAAGTCCCTTTGGTAGCTTGTTGGTTCTCAGCTGCACCACTTGGTCACCATACTGCTGCTCTAAATTGTCTTGATTTTTAGCTGAGAAATCAGCCTCTTCTTGCAAGAAATGGATGATTTGCTGATCATTTTCAAACACTTTCCAACTTACATTGTTGTCTGGCACTGATGGCCTCACAATCACATGGATGTTTGGCTATACCTTGTCTTTCTGAATGCTTTCAACAACGTCAAAGGCTGCCCCAACTGCTGTAAGCCTGTCAGCAGCTTGGTTCTCTTTTCTAGGAATGAATTTTATGCCAAAACCCTCAAAATCTTCAATGAGGTCCCACACCCTATTTTTGTAGTAATTGAGCAAATCATTCTTGACAGCATGCTGCCCCTTAACTTGGTTAACAATCAACTCACTGTCACTAAAGACTTGCAAGTTATTTATTCCTCTCTTGATTGACCAATGCAATCCTTGTATCAAGGCTTCATATTCAACAATGTTATTAGAGCATGTAAACTGAAATCTAAAAGCTGAATAATACTTAACTCCTTGTGGTGAAACAAGCATAGCCCCCCATCCTACACCTTGTCTACTCCTTGATCTATCAAAAAACAACTGCCATACCTCATTGTCATCCTTGTGGTCTGGCCTGGTGATGCTAGGAATATGCTATTTTCTTCATGCATGCAATAGAATCCTAACTCAGATTCTTCTATTTCTTGATAAGGATCAAAAGCATGCACCTTGTTTTCCCACTCATCAAGATTTAGATCTGGGATGCTTCGTACCTTGGTGTCAACTTCATCAGTGCTTGGAAAATCTTCTTGATCAAACTCTGAGCAATTGGTATTGATCTGACTTGGAGTGTAAGGTTCAATGTGAAAGTTTGCAATAGGTTCAGATCTGATTGTGGCCTTAGTCCCATATCTTGTTCTGAACAACATGTGTGACCAATCAACAGATAATTAGCCTCCAACCTTGGTTGTGAAATCCCTTGATAGACATAGGGAAAAGAGTGGTGGAAGGTCTATTACTAATACATCTTGCAAAACAACCACGTTGGGGAAGGCATGCAGGGTAAGACTCAAGTTTTTTATTACTCCAACTATTGTTACTGCTGTCCCATCCAATTGCACTACCCCTTTGGATATGGTTTCAGACTGAATTCCCAACTGATCAGCTATTTGTTTGGGAATTACTGAACTACTCTCTATGGAATCAATCATGCAAGTGTGTACTAATTGATTCCCAATGATCAATGAAACACAGAATGGAGGGGGCTTCAACATTTTACATTGCTATCCTCCATGATTCCCCTCAGTCTGGGAAACATTTGTGAGAACCTTCTCTTGCATTTGGACTTGCTGATTTGAAGTTGACCAGTCCTTTATGGCAGCTTGTAGAAAATCTCTTTGGCTTGGGATAGATAGTGATTCCCACATTGATATGTTTACATTTATCTTCTTTATCTGATCAATGATATTGAATGGAGATGAAGTATCCCTTTTGTGTCCCTTGTCCTGCACATTCATTCCTTGCACATGGGTAGCAGCAACTGGTATTTGAGTTGGCTTAAGAGTTGTTTTAGGCAGTCCTTGCGTGTTTGGGATTGGATTTTGTTTGCCAATAGTTTGTGGAGTGATAGAAGATTGAGGATTGCTTGGGGCTAATGGTTTTTCTTCACCCAAATTTCTCCTCTTTGACCTTGTGTTGGCTGCAACACTTTGGGAAACCATTTGATTCATGCCACAAAAATATTCTGACTGCCAGTTTACAAGTGTGGTATCATTTGGAGTTGACTGCTGATGGAATGTTTCTTGACTATCCTTACCCTCCGCACCAGTTGTTGTCACCATTAATGCTTGATTCAAGGCACCATTGAAGCACATGGATTGGTTATGAGGTTCATTGCATGGGAAACACCAATCATACTCTTGAGCTATATTGTTTTTTCACTGGCACTAATGCTTTAGAGGCAGATGTAACATTGGGATTATAGGGCTGAAATGGTTTGTTGGCAGGAGGTCTTGCTTGATTTAGATTTGCAGCTGGATTGGGTGGTATTTGGGGTTGATATGGCTGCTTGTTAGGCTAAGCTTGGGGCTGGAAAGGAGGTATAAAGCTTTGGGCCTGCTGCCTCTTGAGTGTAACAAGCTCATTGCCTAGATTTTGCAATTGCTTCATGACTTCTTGAAGTTCATTTGAGGCACTGGAAGATGAAGTAGAAGCTTCACTTGAATTATGGTTTCTAGGAGTGGGAATAGGAGATAAATTAGGCATTTGATTAGTATTTGGGCTCTCTAAACTTGGAAAAAGTTGCATTGGAGGCCTAGGAGCTAGCTTGCTAGCTTGAATCAAACAATTTTCAGCTCTAATGGCAATGCTATAAGCAATGGGGATAGTTGTGCCTCCCATGGACTAAATTAACATAGAAATATTAGAATTTAAAGCTTTGAGGTAATAAAGAAAAGAACCTTCTACTGTTGGCCTGACTGCCACTGGAATTCTCTCCCAAGTCCTTTGAAATCTGAAGTTAAAATCAGTTAGCTGTTCATTGGGAGCTCTCTTGATGGTTGTCAGCTGCTCCAAGAGGGACAAGTTGTCTCCCTTTTCTCCAAAGTTCTCATGAAGAGCTATACATAGCTGATTCCAATTTTGGATGGATCGTGAGGCAAGACTCCTAAACCATTGTAAAGCTTTCCCTTTGAATGAAGATGCCAGTAGTTTGACAGTAACTTGCATCTCATTGATCTCATGGATTGCACAAATATTAGCAATATCCTTGACATGATCACCTGGAGTGGTCTAATTCTCTCTAGTAAAGTATGGGATGTTCCTCAATGCTGCAACTGGGATTGGATTATGTGCATTGAGAGCAAGTGGGCTACTGCCAGTGAAATTTACATAGGGGTTATTTTGTGCCATTATGATTGGCCTCAAAACCCTTGTTGATTGAATAAAAGGCCTACTAGGTGGAGGAGTTGAGAGAGTTCTGTTTGGTGGAGATGGAGACCTTAGAATTCTCCTCCCTCTTTGCCTTCTTGTTAGAGATAATTGAAGATACTCAAACAACACCTCTTCTTCTCTAACTCTTGACCTCATGGTGATTCTTCTCATGAGTTTTCAGGTCTGCACTACTAAAACCAGTTGATTCTTTCTTCCTTGGAGTCGCCAGATGTGTAATTAAGGGCTCTTTAAACTTGGAAACTTGCAACAAATGCACATCAATTTTTTGAAATGAAGATGAAGACCTCTAAGGTCCCACCAGGTGTGCCAAAACTGTTGTTGCAAATCAGCAGTACCCCTAGATATTGATCATATTTCTAGTTTGATCATCCTAAGCATCCTGTGTGATTGCACAACATTGAATCATCTCCCCAAGTGTGGGACTTGTAAAAATGGGAGAGGAATTTCTAGATTAGAGGCTGGTTCCTCAACTCCTCTGATCAAATATATCACTTGCAAGCTATACAAAGGTTTTCAAATTCAAAATCCTAGTCTAAATTCCAAGGGGAAAAAGATAGGGAATGCAAGAAAGTGAAGCTAATACTAATGAGGTGATACACCAAAGGAGTGGTGAGCATTTTTTACTTCTAAAAATTGACACAGTTCATAAAAATGCAACAAAAAATTTCATGCACAAACTGATAACTATAATGGAGGGTTAGAAATGAATCAAACAACACAGACAAAGGATTAAAACCCATTCACAGAGCCTGTATTGTCATTTTTACATCAAAAACCACTTTCATTACAACAACTGAGAGGGAAAACAGGTTGTAGTCTTGGAAAAGGTCTAGTTTTCCACAAAATCACCCCTTTTTTGTGACAGAGGGAGCCTACAATACATGAAAAAATGTTCCACCCTTTGAAAAATGAGCTAAATCTGGCTTTTACAGTGTAAGCCACAACCCCAAGAGAGAGAAACATGGGAAAAACGTGATGGAGATTCAACCATTGACCAAAATGCAATCAAAATAGCATGGGCATCCTTGCAGGCCCATCCCCTGACATTTTTAGCCATGCTGGGAGAGAATGCGAGCCATTCTTCATTAAAAATAGTGGTTGAAACGTCATTTCTATTCATGACCACGTGCTAGAGGTGTTTTTAAATTTTATCTCTCCAAACTCCATAAAAATGCAAAAATGACCCCAAAATCTTGTAGAGAATTTCACCATATTTCCATTGATATCAAGAACGCAAAAAACTGAGCTTTGGATAGAAATATATGGCCGTTTGAAGTTTTAGGGCAAAATAGGGCCAAATCGGGTTGGTGGGCAAATTTTTTGAATTTTTCACCTTTTTTGCATTTGGAAAAAATTCCCAAAAAAACCCCACACTCCACCATTCCAGGTGCCATGTGGCACATTTTTATTGGGTACGGGCCTATCCTGCTTCATTTTCCTTTGTTGTGCCCTTTGGAAAATTTCCCAAAAAATCCTCGCCAGGCCGGTGAGTTGAGGACACGTGTCACGTGTTGATTGGGTACAGGCCTTTCCTTCCTAAATTTTCCGTGGGCCTGACTGATATTTTGAAACCATTGGACATGTGGCGAGACCCTATTGGATGTGGGCTTGCCCCTTCAAATTTTCCTCGTGGGCCTAACTGATATTTTGAAACCATTGGACACGTGGCGAGACCCTATTGGATGCGGGCTTGCCCCTTCAAATTTTCCGCGTGGGCTTGACTTGAGTTTTATGCTGCCACCTGACACATGGCATGATCACATTGGCTTGCATTTAGGGGGGTAAGCTTTTCCCTTTTTAATTTCCTTTGTTTTCCCTTGGGAAAATTTTCTCAATTTCTCCCCGCCTCCCGCTGGTCCGAGACACATGCCCTGATTTCATTCCCCGCGGGCCCTCCGCAAATATTTTTACTTTGTTCACAATCTTTGGGGAAAAAATCCCAATTTCCTCCCGCGCTCCACCTTTCCAAGTGCTGGTGACATGTGGCCTTTGTTTATTGGTCGATGGGGCAGTGGGCCAAAACTTTCTTTTTTGAACTTTGGCGAAACACTTCACCAAAATTCTAACTTCTCCTCCGCGCTCCGAAACTCCCACGCCATAGGAAATGTGTCGTAATATGATTGGGTGTGGGATTTCCTTCCAAAATTTTCCATGCACTAACACTTAGGAAAATTTTGCAAATTCCTCCCTTGGACACGTGGATCTGATTTGTCGGCAGACCTACGGGGAAAATCTTCCTTTTGAAAACTTTTGCCAAACACTTGGTGAAAATTCCAAGTTTTCCTCTGACCCCCGCCACTTCCTTGGACACGTGGTAGCATCTCATTGGCTATGGGCCTTTCAGGGGAAAATTTCCCACAAAAACTCCGCTGAGTCATAACTTGAAAAATACATGGAGTTAGGAGGAAAACTTTACCTTTCTGGAAAGCCGAGAGAGAGCTCTATCCAATGGTGTCATTTTCAGAAATTTTTGAGCACCTGAAAAGAAAAAAGTTATTTCTGAGGCACAATAGAGGGAAGAATGAAAGGAGTTAGCCACAAAATGAGCAAGGGGTACATTTTAGATAACAGTAACAACAACATATGGGAAGTGTACTACCATGGATTCCAGAGAAGTTCTAGTGGTGGGATGTGTGAAAGGTCTAGTGGTATAACTTGTAACTTATTCGCGAAGGAACTTGAAACTTTATGTTGTTATTGTTGATTGCCCAGCCAAGTGGGGTATTCTGTTGTCTAGAAAAAGGGCTCCAAGTGTCGGTGGGAGTGTTGAAATGGATATGTCCTATGCCACCATCCCAATTGAGGGCATCCTTGTCAAGTTGTACGGGGAAAAGAAGATGTTACACCTCATTGAAGACCCCAATAATGCATCTTATGAAGTGTTGTACACAAGTGTTGATGCTAATAACTTTATCAGGTTTGCTGATGGGAAAGAGAACAAAATGGATATATGTAAGAATCTTGAACAAGTAGGCTCTCCATGGTCTTAGTTTTTGGATGGAACTTGCTCCAAATTTTGAAATAGTGCTGGTGTAGTTTTGATTTCTCTAAGCTTGGAAGCGTTCATTTTTTCTTTCAAACTTAACTTTGAGTGTACTAACAACATTGCTAAGTATGAGGCATTGTTGTTAGGTTTGAGAATTGCTTGGAAATACTATGTTAAAGACATCATTGTTAATGGAGATTCATAACTAATTGTTAAACAAATTAGAAAATTGTATGCCACTAAGAATCAGAGAATGAAACAGTACAAGCATGTAATCTAGGACTTGATTGAGATGTTTGATTCATTTAACATTGTGCATCATGATAGGAAGTTCAATGTTATGGCAGATAAGCTTGTAGTGTTTGGATCTTGGTTTGATAATTATGTAATTTACCCATATTGTGAATATGATGTTGAAGTGTTAACAAGGCCATCTGTCCTTGACAAGATTAAACATTGGAAATTTTTTTATGATGATGCTCAGGTCAAAATATTTTTGCAGAACAAAGGGGAGTTCACTGATCAGTATATTGATATAGAGCCAATGGTGTGTGTAGCAGAGGGTAAACAAACTTTGTTTGGAAAGGATATCATTCAACTGAAAACTAATACCATCCCTAGAGGACTGGTTGCTCTTGAATCAAACTTTGATAATGCTGATTGCATTATTAACAAACATATAATAGCCTCAAGGGATGTTGATGAGCATGACCTAGGTACAAAAGAGAAACCAAGGAAAATCTTGTTGGGAAGCAATCTGAACAAGGAGGAAAAACAATCCTATGTCCAGTTGTTAAAGAAGTATTAGGAATGTTTGGCTTAGTCTTATTCAGATTTGAAAGAATACAGAGAGGATATGTTTCAACATGAAATTCCTTTTGAGCTTAATGAAAAACCATTTAGACAGAAGCAAAGGCCAATTAACCCACTGCTCTCTATGAATATGCAAGATGAGTTAAAAAATGTAAGAGATGGACGGATCATTCAGCCAACAAGGTATTCTTCTTGGGTTGCGAACTTAGTGCTAGTTAGAAAAAAGAATGGTGATATCAGGATGTGCGTGGATTTTAGAAATATGAATAGAAAATCAATTAAGGATAATTATCCTTTACCAAACATAGATAACATGTTACAACTGGTCACTGGCTTTGAGTTTTTATCTACTTTGGATGGCTTCTTTGGGTTTAACTAGGTGGTTGTGTAACAATCAAAGAATCAAAACTACTTTCACTACTTCATTGGGTACCTATGTGTATGTGAGGATATCGTTTGGCTTGAAGAATGCTGGAGATACTTTTCAGAGAGCAATGGATGTAGCATTCTTAGGATATATAAAAGACTTCATTGCTATGTATCAGGATGATGTGACAATTTTCTCCAAGAAGAGAAGTGATCACTTGCAACATTTAGAAAATATGATGATAATATGTAGAGAGTATGGAATTTCACTCAATCCAAAGAAGTTCCATTTTAGAGTGCAAAAGGCCAAGTTTTTTGGTCACATTGTATCAAAGGATGGTGTTATGATTGATCCCAAGAGGGTAGAGGCCATTAGCAAGGTCCCAATTCCAAGAACCAAGAAAGGAATCCAATCCTTCTTTTGGAAAATAAATTTTATCAGAAGATTCATATCAAACTTTGCTGAGTTGACCATTCCAATTACTTGCATGCTAAAAAAGGACTAAGTAATCAAATGGAAAGAAGCTACCATTCAAGATTTATATGGGATCAAGGAAGCATTAAAGCATGCCCCTATCTTAACAGCTCCAGATTATAAGAATCCTTTTCAAATATTTTCTTTTGATTCAGAGAACACTATTGCATCTATCTTATTACAGAAGGATGATGAAGGGGCTGAGAGGTATATTGCCTTTTTTAGTAAGGCATTGCAAGGGGGTGAGATGAAGTACACCATTATGGAGAAGCAATCATTTACCTTGGTAAAAGCAACAAAGGTTTTCAGACATTATATTTTGAGCTCTAAAGTTGTTGCTTATGTTCCCCACACCATGGTGAAAGATGTCTTATTAGAGATAGAGGTCTCAAGCAAAATATGTAGATGGGTGAATAACTTTCAAGAGTATGACATGGATAGCCAAACCATGAAATTGGTAAGAGGTTTGGGCTTAGATAAATGTATAGCTGAGAGAAACCTACAAACTATTGAGGTGAATGAGGTAGAAGAAGTAAGGGTGGATGTATTTGAAAAGTTGGTGAGTTCTGAGTGGTACAAAGATATAATTTTTTTATCTTAGACATATATACTGCCCTGAGTATTTGAGTAAAAATTATAAAAGAGCTCTTAAGTTGGCTTCCCAGAAATATGTCATTACTGATTTTGGGTTAGCTTGGAAGAACCCTGAGGGAGTCCTCTTAAGGTGCATTACTGAAGATGAAGCCCCCAAGATAATTGCTGATCTCCATGGAGGAGTTTGTGGGGGGAATTTTGCTGGAAGAGTCACAACACACAAGATCCTGAGGGCTAGTTATTGGTGGCCAAATATTTTCAAGGATAAAACTTTGTTGGTTAGAAGATGTGAGAGTTGCTAGCATTTTTTGGAAGACTGAAAGCTTTAGGATCCCTTCCTTTACAACCTGTATCAATTGAAGCCCCATTCAAGCAATGGGGAATGGATTTCATTGGTGATATTTCAGACCCTTCAAGTGTCTGGCCATAAGTGGATTCTTGTAGCCACTGATTACTTCACTAAGTGGGTGGAGGAAATCCCCACAAAGAGAGCAACACACCAAATTGTCATGGACTTCATGCTGAACCATATCATCTGTAGGTTTGGAGTGCCAGTTAAAATTGTTGTTGACAATGCCATGAGCTTCAGAGCTAAACCTTTGGTGGTAATGTGTAAAGAATATGGGATCAATTTGACATATGCCTCCAACTATAACCCCCAAGGAAATGGAAAAGTAGAGTCCAACAATAAAAATTTATTAAAAATCATCAGGAGAACCTTGGAGCTGAACAAAAGGAAATGGGGTGAGCAGTTGAAGTTTGTTGTTTGGGCTGATCAAATTACTATTAAAAGAGCTACTGGAAAAATTCCATTTGAATTGGTGTATGGAACTCAAGCTCTCTTGCCCCTACATATGCAATTATCCTCATATCAGTTCATTCAACAACTGGAAGATCAAGAAGTTAGTCCATATGATGCTCGCATTAACCAGATTGTTGAACTTGATGAAGAAAGGAGAGCATCTCACCAAAGGCATGTGAAGTTCAAAGAAAAATTGAAGAAGTTATTTGACAAGAAGGTCACTCCTAGAGCTTTCAGAATTAGAGATCTTGTGCTGTTATGGGATAACAGACATGAAGACAAGGGAAAGCATGGTAAATTTGATGCACTATGGATGGGCCCTTACTCCATTGACATCCGGATTGGTGAACATACCTTCTTCTTGAAAGACTTGGATGGGGAATTGCTCGAATTTCCTGTTAATGGTAGGCACTTGAAACATTTCCTAGATTGATTCCCTAGAATCAAGGTGAGCATCATTTGTACAGTGTATAGTTTGTTGGTTTCTTTGTCTTTTGTGTTTTTACTCATTCTGGTCCTTGGTGACCTAGTTTTGCTAGTTCCTCAGCTCATTTTTAGGAGATGGTTCTGGTTTTCTACTCTGCAAGATAACTCCTTTACCCAATGGATGTTTTTTGGCACTTGGTTTGTTATTTGGTTCTTATGGAACTCACAGGGAGTGCCCATCCTTGAGTCAGAGCCGATGTTGGTGCTTGAATTAGTCTTGCCTCATTTTCCATTAAAATCCCTCAGTTTGCGGCCTCTGTCACATTTTTTGTCTCACCGTGTTGGTGCTTGAAAACCCTATCCTCCATTTGGTTTCCATGATTGGTTCCTCCTTGGTCGAAGGTCACTTAAAAGCCCAGAATTTTTTGATTTGTTCCTCTGTCCATATGAAGGTGTCTGTCAATTGGGTGTAAAACTTGGGTTGTTCCTTCCCTTCCATTTTCCACAGTTGTGTGTTGTTGTCCCTATCGTTTTGTCCCAGGTACTTGAATAAATGTGAATGGATATAGCTCATAGGGTCATGTGTGAACCTTACAACATTTCCAAATTCTCTGTCCTTGAAGAAAATTTCATTTCTGGGCTCAAACAGTGGTTTCCTTGCATTTTTATGGCTTGACGGGTGTGTTTCTCCCGTCAAATTTAAATATTTGTATTAGTGGAAATGTGGCCCTTTTTGGTTGGATGCGGCTTAGTGGGGCACTCTAAAACTTTTTGGATTGTTTTAACCCAAAACTTGTTTAGGTGGAGGAATGGCCCTCGTTTGAAGACTCACCATTTTGTTTGGTCTTGGAGTTGTGCCAGGAGGACATGTGGAGGATTCCACTGCTTTTCCTGGACTTAGAAAAAAATTTCATGTAGCTAATATAGTTTTTGTGGGCCATGGACATGTGGTGGGTTGGCACTCATTTGAAGATCTATCTCAGGGTCCCACCTTAACAAATGCGATAGAGGGATAGGTGGAGGTTTCCGCCGGCTCCACTAGGGACTTAAAATTTTTAAAGAAATTTTCTAAGGCCTGGGACACATGGTGAGGCCATGCTCATTCAGGGTCTCTACTTTTGGGGACCATCTTGAAGTTGCACCATAAAGACACGTGGAGGTTTCCACTAGGTCTTCCTTATAATTTTTCAAGCAACTTCCTAAAAGGCCTAAGACACGTGGAGGGACTGTGCATGTTTGGGGACCGACCCTTGAGTTTTATTTTGAAGAAGTTCCAGGAGGACACTTGGAGGCTTCCACTCACTCTCCCTTTTTGCTTGAATTTTCAACGACCGAAGAAGATTGTCTTGGACCTTGGACACATGGCACCTTCCATTGAACTCTCAAGCTTTTTAGTAGAATCTGCCAGACTGAGACACGTGGCGAGCCCATGCTCATTCAGGGTCTCTAATTTTTGGGACCATCTCAAGATGTTTCATTGAGATGCATGGTGGTTTGAAATGTCAAAAGGCTAGGAGGTGGGCCATTGGAGGCAACTTGGATTTTTTGCCCCTTATTGTCAAAGAGATTAAAATCATCAAAATGACCTGCAAGCCCGACAGAGAATAGTCAAAATTTTCTTCAGTCAATGGAAGGTGGAATTTTGGGGGAAATTTGGAAAATTTTTTCCTTTTATGGAGAAAGGGGTTAAAAGTGTAAAAAGGAAGCACGGTTCTATTGGGACCCACATTAGAAACTAAAAGTGGAAGGGTGGAGCTATGGGGAAAATTTGGAAATTTTCCTTTTTCGTAAAATGGGTGAAATAGAAAAATTTAGCCGTGGTTCCTTTGGGACCCACATTGGGACATGTGTCAAGCCCATTTTTCAAAGGCGGAGGGGCAGAGAAAATTGAAATTTTTTGAATTTTTTCCAAAAGGTGTAAAAAGTAAAAAGGAACCCCTGGCCCATCTTAACTCGAGATCTCCCACGTGGATGGTCCAAATTCAAAAGGGAAATCGATGGCAACTGTGGATTTGTATCTAATTTTCCACCATTTCTACTCCAAAGCTCCTGGGGATGCAAATTTTTATGGTTTTTTATCATTTCTTGGAGTCTCATGCATGCCAAATGAAGAGGAACATTAATTTGATATCTTGGTTTGGTGGGGAAGGTCTGAAAAACATCTTTTACCATTAAAGATGTAATCTGACTGTCAGATTCAACCTGATCTTTCTTTCCTTGGCACGAAAGAGACCTGTTTGATATCCTAGTTTGGTGGGGAAGGTCTGAAAACATCTTTCACCATTAAGATGTGATCTGACTATTAGCTTCGATCTAATTTTGTAGTTTTTTCTTCCTTGGCATGCAAAGAACCTGATTTGACAGATTGGAAGAGGAAGTAGTTGGCACGTGAGATGAAGAATGACTTACCAGGTGAAGAATTGAATGCTGGAAATATTTGGAGAGATTTTCCCTCTACACACCTGACAACATTTTTTACAAATCTGATTCTGAGAGTCACGATCAAAGTCGTAACATGCAATGGTGCTTTGAATTGTTTTTGGTTTTGGGGGGGGGGGAAAACTCTGTTGTAAATGAAATATTATAAATTGCATGAATTTTTCGTGCAAATGGTTGGAGTGTTAGAGGTCAGGAGCTAATTCCTGAGAGAAAAAGTTTGACAGAGCCCATATTTTCTGAGAGACTATCTGAGGAACCTGTTTATTTCTTTTGTGTTAAATTTGATCATGTCAAGGTGGTTGCGAGTGTACAACCATTAACAGGATTTGAGATTGTTCTATAAACTTTCCCCTGCTGATAAATTTAATAAAATTTGAGTAAATCTGTGTTTGATTTTGAGAAAAATTGTCTTTTACTTCATTTCTGAATGTCTGCAAATAGTTTCTTGTTCCCATTGCAATCTTACATTGAAATCTCTGTGAATCACACAAGATCTTAGCTTTGTGATAGTTTGGTGGCACTTGTAATTTCATTTATCAGAAGAGATTTCATTTGATAGTGAAATAAAAAAATTTAAAATCACTTTACTCCTAGCATGATGATTAAGATTGTTTGTTAGCCTTTGAGGGTATCTTAGGAGTTACAAAATAGATGTTGATAGTGTTTAATTAAGTTTTTTCAATTTGAGCCTTCATTTTGGATCCTTAAAGTTTGTGTGAAAACGTGTTGATCTGGGCTGTCATTAAAGCACACCTTTTCATTAAAGGAACATTATAGCTATTTTAAAGCATTATGTTTGTCAAGCCTTCCATTTTTGTAAAAGCTCTCAAAGATATGGCAAGTAAAAATCCACTCTTCCTCACCTCCCACCAAAATTCATTTTAAAAAAACCAATCGTACCCATACTACCCTTGTTTGTCCTATGTGTGCACAAATGCATAATTTCTGTTACCAAAACATGCAGAAGAAATCAGGTTTTCATTGTCTTTAGTAGCCTGAACCTTGCTTAGAAAATATCTCCATTATCTAGGGTGACAACTCGTGAGAGTTAGATTTTACTGTATTGATCATGTTTTCTTCAAGTTCTTCTTAATAACTTTGCAAAGTAGGATATCTCCATCTCCTCTACAAACAACAGGCTACAAAGGGGTCCTCTCACCCTGGTTGAAAGGCACAACCATAAAGTAGTGAGGATAGATCAAATCCTCTTAAGGGTGCTACCCATTTCTCCACATCTGAGTGACAAAGAGCAAGCTGCATTTCTTCCCCGGCTACAAAACGACACACAACGTGCTCTGCTTGCCTATAAGATTCCTGTCAAAACTGTGATGCTACTTAACTTCTGAGGGGGAATCAATTTAGGTACCAACACACCAATTAGGCAAAATAGATGCCCCTTCAAGGCTCTCCAATCATCCATGAGTCTATGTGACTTGGGTATCCAAACCACTTGGTATGAACATTATACAAATTTCCTCCAACACATCGGATTGGATATTGATCACCTTCATCCTCTCACATTCTCTATTAATTCTCCCCACATTTCTAGAAGGGATAATTCATAGAGGAATTAGAGAGGAGATCTACAAAGATTACATAAAATCAACGTGGATTGAACCATCAGAACCACTGCCAAAAAAAATGCACCACTATTTGGAGCATTATCTGCAAATGGATGAGGGACGTGTCATTCCCTCTAAATACATCAGGTTCCCACTTGGTTTGAGATTCCCATTGGGTTAAATAAGAGTTTTCTCTCAACTTCACATGGAGACAGAGGACTCCATTCCTGGAGACCAACGCACTTGTACACTTTGCAAGAATGAACCTGAATTAGAGGAGCACTTTATATTTCATTGTCTTGTGTACTATGAGATCTATGGTAGGTACTATTGTCTCTTTTGAGAAACTCAAGGATCATTACATGCCCTTATTCATTATGATGACCAGAGGTATGTAGCTTTATTTATCTGGAAGATGACCCAACATAGATATGGCCTCCTCAAACATCATCATGGAAGCCTTGGGTCCAATAATATTGGTGCATTTCTTTAGTATTCTACACAACACCAGAGGCAAAAATGGGCACATGACTTCACACATCAGTCACAATCTACTAGGCATAGAAACTCTTAAGCATAGCACATAGACTTGTTGCATCATGTGTCTTTCCTGTTGCTTCTTGTATTTTGTTTTGTATTTTTTTTTCCTTCGTGCATCATCTTGTTCTATTTTCCCCTCTTGTAGTCCCTTTAACCTTTTTGGTTACCTCTGGACATTAATTTTAAATTAAATTAAATTAAATTAGTTTTACTTAGATATTTGAATAATAAAAAATATATAGTAGAAATTATCGTCAAACCTAATTAGACACTTTTAATTAGTACCATTTTCGTATTTATTATTTTTAGAATGGGCACCCATTCTCACGGCTTGTATAAAGTTAAGAAATTGATTGAGATTTTTTACATTGTGTTTTATTGAATGGGAAGATGCACCTTCTCATGTAGGAATCATAGAAAAAAATAAGAAATATATGGATAAAACAATCTCACAATTTTTAAATCGATATAAATAGGAATAATAGAGGCATACTGATAAAATCGGTATTACTTGTATTACAATATTTAGAATGGGCATATGCCCATTCTCATGCAAAAAAAATTGTTTTGTATTTTTTTTAATAGACATTGAATTTCTAATCCACCCATTCTCATATCGGATTAATAAAATACTTTCTTGTGCAGATAGGAATCATAAAAGAAGAGTATGATTTATAAATGGTCATGAATTTTAAATAGGTAAAAAATTAATTGACCATGTTTACCTTGTCTTGTATCAAATGGGCAGATACCTATTCTCATATAGGAATAAAAAAAAATCTCGTAGGGAAGATAACAATGATAAAATAAAATTATGGATTATATATGCTATTCAAATGACTAAATATTGAGTAAGTATTGACGAAAGAGCACATGCCCAATCTCATAGAATTAAAATTTCTTATATGAGAATGTTTAGAATGGGCACATGCCCATTCTCATATAAAAAAATATGTTTCAATCATGAATGTTCCCATGCCCATTCTCAAAAAATAAATATTACTTATATTATAAAGTTTAGAATAAGCATATGATCTTTACGATAAGAATAATAAAATTTATTGATGTAACCTAAAATTTACTTTGAATAACCCGGGCACACTAGAAAATCACTCAGCCTGAGATGAGTGCTCACTTGAAGTGCACAAAGGCACTAGGTCCCTCTTTAGAATTTGCTTGTATAGAATGCTAGCATGATGGTGCATATAGGTATTCAGATTCATTACCATAGTAAACAACACATAGTGCATAAATCAGATCTAGTTCTTAGAATATATAAGATGAAATAAAAAACGACTATAACAAGATTTAACTTGCAAAAACTAGATTCAGTCATGTTCAACACCATTATCCAGCCAATATGAACCATTGTATTAAATACTCTAAAACACAGAAGCTTCTTACATTACATAAGTATCTCCATGAGTCATGTGCGCGGCAAAACCAACAACATAACTCTAAAATTTGACACACTCACACACACACACACAGGGGTGGTGAATTTCCCTTCACCACCCATACACTTCTCAAAATAGGTCACATGCTAATAATAGCCATGCACCTTTATGAAAGGATGCACAACATGTAAGTGTTCTTAAGAATATATTTCCTATAGTTAACTCTGAGTAGAAACCCTATTATTAGCTTAAACTATGCATGGAGCTTAGCTATTGCTTGTTTCCAAAATACCATAACATGGAACACAATTCTTCATGTATTTGTGTGCTCAACACGCTATCTCTCAGAATAGCCTTTATCCACAAAATGGCTAAGACCTGAATTCAAACTGTTTTGGTGTGCGCTTATTATGTTATTCTTCCACACCCTCAAATTCTCCTTGGTCATGCACGTTCATCCTTTATGTGCCTTCACTTTAGAGAAATATGTTATCTTCTCAACACTACCCTACACTAAAGTACATTTATACCCCAGTTATGGGAATTCCTTCTTATGTCTGGGTAAGTGTAGCAAGTTGGGGGACAATTAAGTGGACATCAAATCCTGAATTTTACATAAAAAACAAAAAAACATCAAATTTAGTCTTCCGCGGACTTGAACCATGCCAAAAATTCAAAAATATGCCATAAAATTGGTACCATCATGTAGGGGAGACTGTTATCTTTAAAGAAATATTGATTTTAAAGTGAATAGAATAGGATAAATATCATTTTATAATTTTTTATTAATAGTAGGTCTTTAAGACACTTTTTCCCATGAATGTTTATGTCTACATTTAAGACTACAAATTTTGTTTCACTTGTCAGAATGTGATAAAAATTATACCATCCCAACCATGGTGAAATTATATACATGTTTAGAAAAAATTATTTGATTTCAATATTTTATTATGAAGTTATGGCGGGCAAACGGAAAGTGCTGTATTTTATTTATGTTTTCAGACCACTTTCACAGGAAAAATCATAAAAAATAAAATATTGCTCAAAAAAATACAAAATAAAATCTATCCCAAGACAGATAGTGGCATCTAACTTCTCACTAAAGGATAAAAAATATATATCATTTTTTGGTCATTCAAATCATGGGCAAACGGACTACAATCTTATAGGTGTTTTTAAAAAAAAAACCAAGTTATTGAATTTTGAGTGTTTAATATAGCTAAACTTGTCTATTTTTGAAAAAAATTAGTATTTTAGAAACTAGATTCTGGATGCTACGATTTATTTTGGTATAAATTTTTCTAATTTTAAGTGTATGTATTTCTAATAATCCTTATAAGTTGATATTATGTTGTTATTTGCAATATGACGTCCATTTATGATCCCTTTTTTGTCCCCCAACTTACTGCACTTACCCGTCTCCAAAAATAAAGAATAAGGAATGAAATAATGAATGAAGCACTACAAAAAATAATGAAGTTTACTCTATAGAACCCTCTTCCTTAGGCATGACTAACTCTGGATATTCATTTTTGAGTTCATCTTCCAAAGTCTTCCAGTCACTTAGCGCGCTCCCTGTTTTTTTTGGAATGTCTATCACTATCGCATCTATTTAATCCTGAGTGATTTTTTCCTTTTCATTCTGTAGTACATGGACAACATGTGCCATATTCAAGACCATTCCCTTCATGGAGTCCATTTTTTGTGTTATAAGTTTCCCAAGTTCATTGATCCTATCTTTGTGTGGATCTTGGGCTGTTGTAAGGGCCTCACACTTTTGTTTTACCAGAGCTAACCTCTCTGCATGCCCAAGAGTTTCTTCCTTCATTGCCTTCAGCACTTCATTATCATTTTCTATAGTTGTGATTATTATTATGGCGTTCGACTCTGCACACATGTTCAATGATTGATCCTCTTTCTTTAACTCAACTTTTAATGTTTAGAGCAAGGCCTCAAAACTTGAAATTTTTCTAACAATTGTAGCCTCTGATCTTGTTTTTTCTTCTATAGGATCTTTTGGTGCGACCATAACAATGGGAAATTTATTCAAAAAAAGATCCACCAGAGTGCACGAATAATGCATTGTAGAGGGAAACTTCTAAGGAAATTTAGACTCCAAATGAGGCCTTACCTTAAGGATATGATCACCAAGTTCCTCAGCTATGATAACAAAGGCCTCATTATTTTCCTCTTCTTGTTCCTTCTATGATTTCAAGTGCTTTATTTCTATAGTATTATCCTTGTTTTATTCAAGTAGTGCTCGAATGGTGGCTGCCTTATCAATGTTCCTCAGTGCCACTTCAACGAAGGTATTGCTTACTTGCACATCAGAAATTACAGGAGGCTTGATAGTAATGTGCCTAATCTATGGTTCTTTTTCACCTGATGCAAGACACATGAATCCTCACACACATCAAAATATGTTTCATCTATATGTGTCTGCATGGACCATGGCAACTTCTTTCTAGTCTACGCATTGGCCTTTTCTGGGTCCATTAACTCCCTGTCATATAAATACTTTTTCCCTACCATGCTTTGTAACCTGGCACAAATGATCTTGTTGGATTCCTCTATGTACCCCATATTCGGAGTCACATAGTCCTCAACTACCTTTCCTTTCTTTGTCTTCTTTCCCTTAGGAACCCGAGCGCTAGAATCTCTAGTGGGTCCTTCACCTTCCTGTGTGGAGTGAGGCCCACAAGATGGATCCCCCATCTCCTATTCTATCTCCTTGAACCCTTCTTCACCATATTTCATTTCCTCATCATGAGACTTCTCTGTATTTTTAGGCTGTACCAGGGTTCCTGGCGCACTTTTAGCAGACTCATCTTCTTCATCCTTTGTGAGATTTAACTTTCTCCTCCTCTTCTTCTCAGGTACTTATTTCTTAGGAAATTTTTGAGGTGATCTATGTGGAAGTTGTGATGGACCCGCGCCTTGATTCCTTGTCCTTATGAACACCCTTGTAAATTTTTGTTCCTAATTTATTGGGTCTACATGTAAGGCTAGTGCATCTGTTTCTAAGGCTTCCTCCTCTTATTGCTACTAGGGAGGAGTAATCTCACGCTCACTTTCCTCAGTGTCTAAGGGAATCCTCTATCCCCTGCACACTAAACCACTATTATCCTCTCATTCCTCTTCTTCTTCTTCTTCTAATGGTAAAGTGGTATTTTCAGCTGCCAGGCTCCTAACTGTATGTTTCCCCTTTGGCGAGCCTGGTAGCATAAATTCATTTACAACATACTTACCAATTTCCAGCCTAATATTAACCTAGATATATATTAGCATATCCCCACTATTTCCAATAGCCAAAATAATAGGCCTCATGGTTATATCATCTGATGTGAACCTCTCAATATAAGTAGACCTACATGGGTATGTCTAAGTCTTTCTCAAGGTATGGTAGTCACAATCTACCTTGTCTACATTATAGATTAACCATCACGCATCAAAAAACTTGTGAACTGCTGCCTAGAAGAATCAAACTGTAAATACATAAGGGATTTTACACCAGGGACTCCTCGTCCCATCCTTCATTTCAAAGCATACAATGGAAAAGTGTTGGTACATAGAAAATTGTACTGACTTCCCAACTATTGATGGCATATCCTTAGGAATTCTCCATTCCTCTTTGAATCCCGTGTGAAGTCTGTCATACCACATCTTTGCCCTTTGCTTGAATGGGCCACTCATAAATCCCTCACATAAATACTTCTGAAACCTCTCTACTAGAGATTTATTCTCTATAGGATACTCCCCAATATTATTCTTTGGCCCATCGAGAACTCCAATTTCAAAAATAACAAGAGATAGCAAGATGGTGCCCAAGCTTATCTTCTCACATTTACATGCTTCTTCAATGATGATATTTGCTATGTATCCTGCCAAGTTGTAAATTTCTCCCTGTGACATCTTCTTGACAATGTGTACCCACATGGTGTTCACTTGTGACCACCTCTCCTGATCATTCAACTTTGTGAGTAAGTGCACGGTCTCCTGCACAATAGGGTACTTCCTTAACTTGTAAATATCCATTTTACGCGGACCGTTTTAGTAGCCCAACTCCTTGCAAGTGGCCAAAATAGCTGCTTTGTCAGATAAGTTACTGGTAATCACTATCCCTATTCCCTTCAAACCTATCAGGATCATAATTAAGGGTGTGGTGATCCTCATCCGCCACCCAAAAATATAAAATAAGTCCTTATGGACTCTTCTCATAAGCCATTGACATAGTTTCTCAAGTTTTATAAAGTAAGGGAGTTCATATAGCTACAAGAAATCTACCTTCTTCAACAATTTCTCTCTAGCATTATCATAGACAAACATGTCGTCGACTGTGTGCTTGTTTTTCTTTCTAATTAAAAGCACATCCAACTCTTCCTTCTTGTCAGTTGTGTGATGGATTTAGTCACTTACCTCACTCTTACGAATCTGAGAATCCCAATCACATCCCATGATTACGTCCTCTGGGTACTACATTTTTGAAAACTTGCTTTCGGGGGCATCCTCAATCTCTAATTCAGTTTCTACCTTCTTCTTCCCATTTGTTCCTACTCTAGGAGCTCTCCTTGGTGTCATGGTAAGACAAGGTTATGCCTTTTTAATTATGTCAATAAAAATCTGGTGCCCTAGCTTCTTCTCAAACCCTGGTGCTTTATTTGTCATGTTTGCATGCCTATGCTTTTCTCAAACCCTTATCCAATGGGGATGTAAGCCAATTTCATGAAGAAATCTACTCTACTTTCTTGGTTTACCAGTTCTCTGCACCTCAACGTGTCTTGCTTAGCTCTTCTACAATTAACTCACTCAAATACTTGTGATTGCAAAGGTAAAAGTGAACTTGCATCACGTCCTTATATAGATCTAGAAAAAGTTATCATATTTATTATTCCTCCACCTACCACCGATCCTCTCATTAATTGACCATTCACCAATTTTCCACCAAATTTCTGCTTGATACACCTACGTGCCACGGCTATAACCTTCTAGTGTTCCTTTCTACCTTTTGGCTATAGACATCCTTTCATGCGCATCCATGCGCCAAAGTACCTCACCATGGTACCTTCCTCTAAGTAGTTTCTACAGTCACAACTTAACTCGTGTTACACTATGCATTCATTTTTTAGTCCAACTATGGTCTTCTTTAGGAGCATTTATCTTTCTAGCAACACCTTTCCATACTATCTACAATTTCTAACAAGAGAAATCACTTGCACAAGTATTTCCTTAGGCATACCCATGTTTGAATGACAACCACCCCACACTAAGGGTATGTGCATTCCCCTACGCATAAAAACACTTCAGATTGTAATCAGCTTCTGGTGCACAAGTATGCTTATTACACACAACACTAAAATAAATTGACAAAGCATAGCGACAAAGAAGGAAACACATTAAGGAAAAATATAGTAAAGGAAATCTAATCTAAATGGCAATATTGCCTTATTAAAAACACCAAGAAGGATTATTTATAGTAGGGATTCAACTTACTCCCATTGAAGTAACCCGGTAACCATGTTCCATCAAGCGACTAAGTCAAGTATATGAGTGATAACATATGAGGCCAACCAATGCACCTTAAGATTTGCTGGGAGGCACAAAAAATTTGAATCATAAAGAAGTATCATTTTCCCAACCTTGAGCTTCTTGTCCTTGATGTGCCTGTCGTGCCATGCCTTTTTATTGGATTTTTCTTGCTTCTAACTCCATCATGCTATGGTGAACCTCTCATCCAATTGTATCAACTTGTCAATTATCTCTTCTAATGCGTGCTCATTAGCTAGACCTCCCACAGGAAGAACTGCTTCTGAACCATACACCAACTGAAAGTGTGTTTCCTTATTAATTCTTTTGTAGGTTGTTCTATATTCCCAAAGCACAAAATAAAATTTATCATCCCAATCTTTCCTTCCAACATCACAAATTTGTGTCGAAGTCTGGCTCAATATCTTGTTAAAATCCTTAGTAGTCCCATTTGGTTAAGGGTGATAAGGTGTTGTCTTATGGTGTGCAACAATAAATTACTCCAATAATATCCTGATTGTTGCATTCACGAAATGAGTGCCCCTATCACTTTTCAAACTCAAAGGACATCCATACCTAATAAGAATATTTTCCCACAAGAACCTTGTTGTTGTAGCCATTGTACAAGCCTTTATCAGTGCTACTTCTTCCTACCTTGTAAGATAATTTATACAATTGATGATATAGCATGATCCAGTTCTATGCATGGCTTGGGAAATAGGACCCAAAAAGTCAATTTCCCATTTCTAAAAAGGCTCTACACTAGTAACATGCCTTAAAGGCATTTCATCTCTCCACCCAGGTTTTTCAAGGCACTGATAGTGATCACATGCCTTACAATATTCCTTGCAATCCTTATACAAGGTTTCTAACCATAAACCAACTAGTAAATATTACGTGCATTGGTGTCACCTGCAATAACGCCATGAGCCTCCTCCATGATTTCTGTCAGCTCAAGCTCTAGTACACACTGACACAATACTTAATCTCGGCCTAGTTTGTATAAGTCAGCACTGATAAACATGAAAGGTGTGGCACGAATTGCAAGTTGTTTCATTTCCAAAGCCTTCATTCCTTCAAGCATCATACCTATGTGTAAAAAGACAACCATATCCTCAAAATACGAGGGCACATTGTTAAACCTGTATAAATGTGCATCCGACATTATATCTTCAATACTCTCCATGTCCTCTCTTGATATAATCCTTGATAAGCTGTCTAGACAAGAATTACTTATACCTGGCTTTTCCAAAAATGTAAAGTCAAACTCCTAGAATAATAGAACCCATCAGCATATGTGCCCCTGTAAAATGGGCTTATTTACCAAGTAATTCAATGCCATGTGATCTGTATAGAACAAAAATGGTGTTGCTAAAAAGTATTGTCTAAAATTTTGTAGCACGTAGATCATTGAAAAAGCCTCACGCTCCGTAGTTGTGTAATTATGTTCTACATGAGTCAACTTTCTGCTAGACAAGCAGATAGGATGATCTCCAATACCTTCTCTATGATGAGCTAGAATTGCGCCAATGGCCATTCCAGAGGCATCCACATGTATATGAAAGGGTAGATTTCATAAAGGAAAACATAAAATATACATCGTAGTAAGCCTCTCCTTCAGAATTTTGAATGCGTGTTACTGCGGTTCTCCCCAATAGAACTTCTCTTTACCTTTTAATAAATCCTCCAAGGGCACAAAAATCTTATCATATCCTTTGATAAATTTTATGTAATGCCTTGTGTGGCCCAAGAATCCGTGCACCTCACTCTGACTTGTGGGTTCCTCCAAGCCTAAAATGACTGCAATCTTAGCTAGATCTACTAACAAAGCCTCCTTGTAGATAATGTTCCTTAGTAGAGTTCCAAAAGGTGTAGAAAATATGCACTTTTTGATATTTAAATAGATTCTTAGCTTTCTATACCTCTCAAACATTAACTGCAAATTTTCACAATGATCCTTGATAAACCCATACATGGTCCAATCATCCAAGTAAACCTGCAACAATTTGTGGATAAAATCCTCGAATTCTTGAACCATAATGAATGAAAATACTACAGGCATGTTCTTCAATCCAAAGTGAATCATTTTTTATGAAAAATTCCCCATTCAGTGGTGAAAGTTGTCTTCTCTTGATCCTTCTTAATAATTATTACATGGTGATACCTAAAGAATCCATCTGTAAAAGAGTAAATTTTGTGCCCTGCAACACCTTCTAATATTTCCTCAGTGAATGGTGTAGGGAAAGGATCAATCACACATGCATCATTCATATCCCTGTATTCCACACAAATCCTGATTCTTCCATCTTTCTTTATGCTGATTACCATAGGTCTAACCCACTCTGATTCATGTATGTGCTCAATATTTCCAAATTCCAACATCTTGTCAATTTCTTCCTTAACATTTACATGCAAGTTAGGGTTCATCCTGTAAAGTCTCTTCCTAAGCAGGTGCAAACCTTCCTTTAACTTAATTTACATCTCGCCTAAAGATTCATTCACTCCTTTCAAATCATGGTATCCTCTAGGAAACAAGTCCTTGACATTATGAAATAACTCGATTATTTTAGCCACTTCAGATTCAGACTAGTAATATCCAATTATGGCCTCCTTAGGTTAAACATCCATGCTAATGTTCACTTTCTTTGTCTTCATAGGTTTCTGGTAGGTGTATGCATTCTCATCCAAACTTTCTAAGACCTCGCACATACCCTCTGAATGATCTATGTCTAAATTTTCCACTTCTTCATCATCTACCATATAGACCATATTTCCTTTCTCCTTCTCTAGGAAAGCATGCTCAAGTAGTTCTGCATCTGTTTCATCTACTTCGTTAAAATTTGATTCTAAATCTGACTCACCAAATTAATCATGAATGAGTTATTCAACCTTTTCACTATCTCCCATAGTCAATCACTTCATAAATTGTAATGTGTCTTTCACCAGAGGTTTAGTGGAGAAGTAGTCAAAAGTTTGGATCATTTCTGTAGTCAAGTCTTGCCAATTTCTAGTCTCTCTACACAGCTCCGCCTAAACATACCAAGCGCGTGTAACCTTGCAAGGTGAAATAAATTATGTGCACCCAAAATGAAGGTGGTAAAGCTTCCTGCACCTCTATCTAGAGTCTCACACACTGCTGAACGTGGTGCTAAATAGGATTATTACCATGATATTCATAGATTTTAGTAGGTGCATTCCTCCTAAGAAACTGGGCTGATAGAGCAATTCTCACTTCTCTCCATTCTATAAGTTTATCCCTGTGAACCATCCACTAGTGCATTATTGTCCCTCATAGGGTATACAATAACATATTGATGTTCTCCACCTGATCCTTACACTGTACTTCTATGGCTCATAAGAACACCTCAGAGTTTCATTCTCTATTCTATCGGGGTACCATTTTGTTTCCTATTTGCCCAAACAATCATGGCATGCTTCTACACACAACTACACTTCTTACCTCATGATCGACCATCTCATAAGTTTCATGTTCCCAATTATCAGAGGAAATAATTGTAGTATCAATGATGGACTGTGCATCATCCCATTGGAGAATTCCTTCCTTAGATGGCTCAAGCGCTTCTGGATCTCGAATGGTGAATACATAAATTTTGTTTAGGTCTTCTTCACTTAAGGGCTCGGCATAAGGTGTAGAATTCCCGCCTGTTAAAGGGATAATAACGTGTTCTTCCTTGTTCTCACAACTGATATATCCCTTATTAAACTATAGATAAACATTATTTTCATAGCACCAAGGGCGCCCAAGTAGAGATGGGAAGTTTTCCACTTCTACAAGTGCTAAGACCTCAAATTCCCCAATGAACTTTCCCCCCTGTATAGTAATAGATGCATCCTTCAATAATCCAATTGGCATGGCCTTAGTCCAATTTTCCATATATAGCACATTGGAAGATGAATGCAATTCAGGTCTGCCCATATGAACCCATGCATCTAAGGTAAGAACATCCACTTCCGCTCTTGTTTCAATATAAATATTTCTCAAAAATTATCGATCCACAAAAACATTCATAGTGATATCCTTGTCATAATCAAGATATAGAGAGGGATATTAGCATGTAAAATCTACCGTGCATTCTCAATACTAGCATGGGAGGTGTTTCCTTTCAACCAACTCCCTAGTAATGGAATAATTTTCTCTTGATTCATCATCTTGCATACTTACTTTAGATCATCAACATCTGACTGGTAAGTCTCAACTGCCTTCTTCTGTTCCAACCTCCGTAACTGTTCCTTTAAACACTATATTTCACCTTGCATATTTCTAAGCACCTCCATGGTTTCCTGATAAACCTCCTTCTCATGTGTAGGATCCAGATATTTTACATGTAAAACCTCCTCCTTAGTGACAGTAGGATTCTATTTCAATGTTTATTTGGCACACGTAGCCTCAACACATGTAGTAATCTTCATAGGTACTACCTCAGGATCTGATGCTAACTTCAACATCCATTGGTTTTCCATGACGCATTGTATTCTAACCATCCCCACATCCTTGTTCTCTTGTTTGTGCTTCTTTCTCAGATGTTCATATAAGTTTGATCACTCTTCATAGTTATGATTATTTCCACAAAAAGAAAAAGTAATTTCCTGAGGGCACTCACACCTGTAATGGTCAGGTGATCTGCATGTATAACATGTTCCACGTGGGGACACTCCTCATTCATGGCCACATCCTTGACCTATGAATCCACCACTGTATCCTCGACTTCTACCACGACCTCCCTCAAAGCACCCTTCATTTTGATCATAGCGCCCTTGAGTATGATCATGTTCCTCACTTTTATCCTTAGAGTTATTTGAAACTCCCATCTTTCCTACACCAATATCAATGGCATCATGGATATGATCAATCAATCGATAATCTTTAGTATTGTGAATCGTGGACCAGAAATTTTTACTGTAGTAGGACACATTCTTCCTTATCGCATGTTTCTACAATGAACAATAACTTGCATCATATTCTACATGACATATCTCACATTCTAGTGACAAGCTTCATACTGATATGTGAGGACACCTATCCTTAGTATACCCCTCTACTTCACAATCTATGCACCAAATTCCACTGCATGTCTCATGTCTTGTATTGGCTGATATTTTCTCTAACTTCTTTTCCATTTCTACAATCTGAGCTTCCAAGAATGGGCTCAATCTAGTGTTTATGATCCTGACTGTGTCAACATGCAATGCTACTTCAAGTTCCACGTGTAGGTCTATATATGTCTTATTTAAGAATGCCCTTCTAAAAGGTGTAATGAAGCATCTTACAAACCACTGTGAATGCTAAATTACATGGATATCATATGATAGTTTAGACAAGAGAGTTTTGAAATAAGCATCATATACTCAAAAACTATCAGTAGTGCCCTGCTTGATATTACTAAGCACTTATACTTTTCTGCGCGAACTCAGGGATATAAACTTATTTAATGAAAGCATATTGTAATGGTGTATAATCCACACAAGTCTGATCAGGGTCAAACTTTGTGTACCAACTATGTGTGCATCCCTGTAACATAGTTGTAAACTTACTGTCTTTATGCTTTGAATCTATAATTCCTTTCATGCATACAAGTATCTTGCACATATGAACATGCTCAACAACATCTTCTATTCACTTATACTCTTGGATATGAAGTGACATCTCCATGTAAATATTTTGGGACTTGTGAGGACCATGCCATTCAGATCCAAAACCTCCTATATTACCTCCAGCCCCAGATCCACTAGATCCTAAGCCACATATACCTTCCGATCCTCCACTTGTAACAGGAATTGAACTAGAGGATGCAATGCCCTGTGTCCCAACAATGGTGCTAAACTAGTCTGTAAAGTTTTTCTACTCCCTAATGTGAATCCAAAGTTCTATGTGCCTATGTTCTATGATGATGACGTTCCTGAAAAGGTTCCTCCAACCGGTCCTTCAAATAATAGGAAAGAATTCTGCTGGCCATAAATGTACTTTCTATTTGATTCACTCTTAAACTTTCTAATAAGTCAACTCTACCTCTTGCTACTCTACTACCCAAATGGGTGAGTTTCAGATGCTCTGGCTCGACATCCTCTATGTGTGCTCCAAATCCTTCACGATCCATCTCTCTCCTCAATGCCATCCATTCTGCAATCTCACGCTGCTTCTCAAAATCCCTCTCGTGTGCCTAATTGAAATTTAGCCACCTTTCTTCTCTTTTCATCTCTTTCAATAGGTCTACCATCCTTCACCACACCTACTCCTACCCCCACACATGGTGGGGTTTAACAATCCATTGGCTTCTCTTCCAAATTTAGGGTTGCCATCAAGATTTTGATCGCCAGTGGAATACCTTGCAGATAGGTTCCCATTGAATAATGTAGAAAATGGAAGTCAACTACCTTCGGATAAGAGTAAGTGGAAATTGAGTACTCCAAAATATAGCTATTTAGAACACCACAGAACCAAGTATCCATAACACACGTCCAAATCAGATCAGCATCATAGAAGGCATATAATTCTTATTGTGTCTAGAAAAGTGCGTGAAACCTCCAATTCCTTTTAGACACATATGCAACCAGCCACTCATATAGCTCTATTAGAAATATAACAAAGAACCTCTCATTTAAGAATTCATACAAATTATTCTCCACCCACGTGCATGCATCAAACTTAGATCCAATGCTGAATCTCTGAGCGTACTCTTCTTCCAGATCTATTATCCACTCCTTAACACCATCACACAACATTATGAAAACAACTGAAAAAGAGGTCCTGAAAATGGAACCAATTATGCAACCTAAAATTTACTATGAATAACCTAGGTGCATCAACACATCACTAAGCCTGAACTGAGAACTTACCTAAAATGCGCAACTGCACTAGGTCCATCTTTAGATTTTATTTTACAGAATGTGAACATGATGTTGCATATAGGTATTCATATTCATTACCAATAGTAAACAACAAACAGTGCATAAACCATATCCAATTCTTAGAATATATATAAGATGAACTAAACAATGACTATAACGAGGTTTACCATGAAAGAACTAGATTTAGTCATGTTCAACACCATTATCCAACTAATATGAACCATTGTATTAAATACTCTAAAACATAGAATCTTATTACATTACATAAGTATCTCCGTGAGTCATGCGTGTGACAAAACTAGCAGTGACATAACTCTACAATTTGACACACACACACACACACACACACACACACACACACACGCACACATGCACACACACATACACACAGATAGACAGACACACACAGGGGTGGGGGCTTTCCCTTCACCGCACATGCACTTCTCAAAATAGGTCACATGATAATAATAGCCACATGCCTTTACAAAAGGATGTAAAACATGTAAGTGCTCTTGAGAATAGAATCCCTATAGTTAACTCTAAGTAGAAATCCTATTATTAGCTTAAACTATGCATGGAGCTCAACTATTGCTTATTCCGAAAATACCATTGCATGGATCACAAGTCTTCATTTCTTTGTGTTCTTAGCACACTATCTACCAAAAAATCCTTTATCCACAAAATGGCTAAGTCCCAAATTTAAAGTGTTTTGGTGCGTGCTTATTCTACTATTCTTCTGTGCCCTCAAATGATCCTTTCTCCAGCGCACACATCCTTTATGTGCCTTCACCTTAGATAAATATGTTATCTACTCAAAATTTACTCTATTTTAGAATGGGTACCCATTCTCACATCTCGTGATGGAGCTTTATGGTATTGTCTTATATTGAATTGGCAGATGCCTATTCTCATTTAGGAATCATAGAAGAAGAATAAGAAGAGTATGGATAAAATAGTCTCACAGGTTTTAAATAGATATAAAATCACTATTGATTGTATCACAATGTTTAGAATGGGAATATGCCCATTCTCATGCAAACGAAATTGTTTCTCCTTGTTTTGAATGGGCATTGCATTTTTAATCTACCTATTCTCATATAGGATTCATAAAATACTTTCTTGGGTAGATAAGAATCATAAAAGAAGAGTATGCTTTATAAATGGTCACGTCATTTTAAATAAGTAAAAAATTAATTGACCATATTTACATTATCTTGCATAAAATGGGCAACTTCCTATTCTCATATAGGAATAAAAAAAGATTTCTTAGGGAAGATAAAAATCATAAGTATTGAGTAAGTATTGATGAGTGTGCACATGCCCATTCTCATAGAATCAAAATTGTTTGAATGAGAATGTTTAGAATGGGCACATGCCCATTATCATAAACAAATATGTTTCAGTCACGACTGTGCACATGCCCATTTTCAAAAAAATAAATATTACTTGTATTATAAAGTTTAGAATGGACATATTCCCTTTATGATAGGAATAATCAAATTTAATTTGTTATAGAATGGGAACCAATTCTCATTTAGTAATCATAGAAGAATTGCTTGGGTAGATATGAATAATAGAAAAAAAAAGAGTATGGATTAAACAGTCTCAGAGTTTTTAAATTTTTAAATAGGTTTAAATAGGAATAATAGAAGAAATCTCATAACATTGGTATTGCTTGTATTACATCATTTAGAATGGGCATATGCTGATTCTAATGCAAACAAAATGTTTGTTTTGTTTTTTATTAAATGGACAGAATGCAAACAATATCGCTAAGATTAAAGAAAGTAGAATGGGCATATACGTATTCTCTTTAATATATATTTTAGAATGGTAATTTTCCTATTCTCATAATGGAATCGTTAAAAAAATGTCAATTATTGTTCATACTAGAGAAAAATTAAAAAAGAATAAAAAGAATTATAAAGATAACGTTAGTATATGAAGAATGGGCATATGCCTATTCTCTTTAATTTCAATCATAATAGAAACTCCATTATTGTTCATGGAGATATGTGAATAAGTATAATAAAAAAATAAAGATAATGTTTACTTTGTTTAGAGTGGGAACTTACCCAATCTCACCACCTTTGTAGGTGTATCAAATCCAACGTGTCACTTGGTAATGATTACTCTAATTCCTGAAACTATATGCATGTTAGTTCAAATAACTGGCATGAATTTTCAACTCGTAATCATGTTGAATTATTATAAAATGAAGAATACAAAATGATTAACTATCCTTTATATCTACATAGTACATATTATCAATTAACAAGGTAATAATTCAATATCTATTAGAAAACAACTTTTTGCTAACTAATTTTATAATCATATAGAAAACTTCAAATCTTATAAGAAAGAAACAAAAGTTATTCATCATCACAATAATCAATATATAACACAAGGTAATAGTAGTGCCTGATAATGATTCAAACGTCAACATTAAATAAGATCATTTCACAGTCAATATTTTACATAATCAAAATCCATACATCATCACATGAATTAGAAGAGATAAAATTTAATTTGTTTCAGAATGGAAAATTCCCTATCATCGTATCCTTTTTATAGATCTCAAAATGATTGACTTCAATAATATAGATTAATTTTCTATTATTATAATATGATTCATATGTGATAACGAGCATATAAAATGGGCACGTGACCATTATCATATAGGGATAAAATAAAATGATTGTTTTAATACACAGACAGAATGGGCATATGTCAATTCTCATACAAACAAATATTTTTTTATCATGTATTGAAAGGGCATATGCCCATTCTCATATAAGAATCATAGAAGAAAAATACACATAGACAGAATGGGCATATGTTCATTCTCATACAAACAAATATTTTTATCTGGTATTGAATGGGCATATGCCCATTCTCATATAGGAATCATAGAAGAGAAATAAAGGAAATATTTACTTTTTTTAGAATGGACAGTTTCCCATTCCCACATCCTCTATAGTGATATAAAAATTATTAAGTTCAATATTTCTTTAATGAGGTAGAATGGTTAGAATAGGCATATGCCCATTCTCATACAAACAAAGAGTTTTATGATTGTGATGAGAATGGGCATATGTCATTTATCATATGACAATGGGCATCTGCCCCTTCTTTATCTCATAAAAATTAAGAAAAGAAGAGTTAGAATAATTCATGCCTAAAATTTTCTTCAAATATTGTGCTTCACAACCCAAAATGGTCTTATGAAATAGAGGGAGACCAAAGTGGAAACTTAAAGGGTCAAAAAAAATTTAGCGAAGAGAACAAACAATATCTCATAAATATGCTTCAAATATTCTACTTTAAAGAATAAAACAGTCTAACGAAATACGGGCAACCCAAAGAGGAAGGAAAAACAAAAAAAGTGGAAACTGGATGAAAAAGAAAGTGGAAAGGATGAACAAGAAAGAGATAGCTTCATCCACAATGGTTAACCTTACAATTCCCAAGATCTCTACCATCATCAAAAATAGTAACCGCCATCACTCTCTTTACCTTGCCATGGAATAATTAATTTCCATTAATTTCTCCAATTTATCTCCAACAGGTGCTCAAAGACTGTGTTTCACAAACAAGTACCATTCAAATAATAAAAGGTGGTAAATAATTTATTTGGAAATTAATGGTCTCACTATGCCACAAACAAAAAAATGTAAATATTAAACAATATCATACCCATGTTTTAGGTTTAATTATTGCACTTAAAATAAAATTTAAATTTTAAAAAAAAATCATATCCATGTTTGATGTTTTTTTAATTGATAAACGCTTTTCACCGGAGCTTTGAATTGGGGGGTTCTTGGGTCCCCTCCCTTATATAACATTGTATACAATATCAAGAAGTAGGGAAGTCCAAAAGAAGGAAATAAGTTTAAGCATGGATGCTCTAAAAAATTAAAATAAAAAACAAAACTAAAACAAATATACACATGAGCATTATTATTTTGATAATTCATAAACTTCAGAATTCACTTTAACCTCTTGAGCTTCAGCTGGAGCTACTACAAGGTTCTTGAGAGCTATCCTGCACAACCTTTAGTAGAGAAGTATATGAAGCAATCCCTTCCCTCCTAAGTTTGAAAATTTGAGATGGAACATGGCCAATTGGGAAGGATAAAGCTTCCAAGTCTAGGGGGGCTATGTCAGCAAGGCCTTCCTCGAGTTTGTCAATTTGAGTTGGCTCATGGCGAATTATGGTAGAGTCTATGGAGGATAAGTAGGCAGGACCTTCCTCCTTAAATCCATAGTTCTGATGAACTGAAACAAAAAAATCTCAAAGAGTCTTATACCTCCTTTCTAATTCTTTAACCTAGCCTCGAGCAACCAAATCCCCATAAACTTCCATTGAAATTTTTGAAAGAACTATGGGAAAAATAATTTTTTTTACAACTTTTACAAGACCAACCACATGTCTACGTTGCATAAAATGTCAAGCAATATGAAGGGTCTCATCCTTGAATCCTCCAAGAAGCGGCAGGTGGGTGATGAAAAAGGAAGAAAACTCGGCATTAAAGCGAGCTCGATCACAACCTTACATGTAATACTCCTCGAGAATAGTTTATATGGATTTCTCCACGGATTTAGAATCAATCTGGAATATTTTTCAAATAATATTAGAGGAGATAGGGCCATAGAAGGCTATCTCCCTTGATTTCCCTTGAATAAATAGTCTCAATAGAAGAGGGATCGCCATGGCACCACTGAGAATCAACAAAAACACATGGCACACAAAATCAATAAAATTAATTGATACTAATTTATATTATAGAGAGGGATATTTTCAATCATGGATAATTAGAAAACTTGTTTCAAATTTTAATAGTATTAGATTATTATTGATATTTCGTAGATGTTATGAATATTATTATTTACTTTACTATTATGATTGGATATAAAGTTTATGAATATATTTAAGTGTTTATTATGTTCTGCACCTTCTCCATATATATAAATTTTTATCTTGTATTGAATGGGAATGTGCCCATTCTCATAAAAGAATCATAGAATAAAATAGAGGTAATATTTAATTTGTTTTAGAACGGATAGTTTCCCATTCCCCCATCCTTTGTAGTGATATTAAAATGATTAAGTTAAATATTGCTTCAATGATGTAGAATGGTTAGAATAGGTATATGCCCATTCTCATACAAACAAAGAGTTATATTATATTGATGATAATGGGCATATGCAACTTCTCATATAAACAAATATTTTTATCATTGTGATGAGAATGGGCATATGCCCATTCTCAAAAACTCAATGTAGAAAGAAAGAAAAATTCTCCTACGCAAAACATAAATAATGAATGAAAATTTCATCCTTTTATGAGAATGTTTAAAATGGACAAATTCCCATTCTAATAGTCAGGGAATATCGAAAGTATGAGGAATTATTGTAACAGTAATATATGCTATGTTAATATGATGAAGATATTTGGATGACACAATTAATAATCAAGTTTCTAATTAACTTTTGTTTAACCTCTATTTATTAATTTCTCATCTTATAAATTCAACCTAAAATATTCTTCTATGATTCCTATAGGAGACTAGGAATCTTCCCATTCAAGATAAAAATTTGTGTTTATATGAGAATGGGTGTATGACCATTCTTATCGTTGCAATACAAGAAATATTGAACTTGATCATTACTATGGGAAAAGTAATATGATATAAGAGTGAAAAGGAATTGTCAATATAATACAAGAAATATTTAACTTAATCAATTTAAAAACTATATGAAGGTTGTGAGAGTGGGCAACTTTCCATTTTAAAATGAATTAGATTTTATCTATTTTCTTATTTTATGATTCCTATATGGTATTGGGATTTTTTTCATTCGATACAAGATTGAACATAATCATTTTAATACCTATGAAGGTTGAGATTATGGGGAATTTCCCATTCAAAAACAAAATAAATTTGATCTACTTTTCTTATATGATTCCTATTTCATAAAGGGAAACTTCCCATTCTAAAATAAATTAAATTTTATCTATATTCTTCATATATGATTCCCATATGTCAATTGGCATCTTCCCATTCAATACAAGAAATAAATGCTTTGAGTGTATGAAAATGGGAAAAAATCCTTCTAAACATTCTAATACAAGCAATATTGAACTTAAACATTTTAATACCTCTATAGGAATGGATACCTAACCATTCAATGGAAGATAAAATAGTTTTTTTGTATGAGAATGGGTGTATGCCAATTCTAATCATTGTAATACAAGAAATATTGAAATTATTCTTTTCAATAACTCTATGAAGGTTGTGAGAATGGGAAACTATGAATTATAAAACAAGCTAGATTTTATCTTTGTTCTTTTTCATGATTCCAATTATGAGACCAAGAATTTTCTCATTAGATACAACATTGAACTTAATCATTTTAATTCATATATGAAAAAAATAGGTTCAATATTGCTTAGCTCAGTAGGTGATCTTGCCCTCCTAGCTCGATAGGTCAAATTGCCCACCCAGCTTGGTAGGTCAACTCACCTACCTAGCTTGGTAGGTCATCCACCCATCCCAGCTCAAGAATTCAGCTCACCCACCCAGCTCGACCGGTCAACCTCACCCACTCAACTCGGAAAGGTCAGCTCTTCCACCCATCTCGTCTAGCCATAGGTCGACTAGAGCTAGACTAGCCATCTCATCCGACCATCAACCGACAAATAGGCTCAGCTCGACAGGCCATCTTGATAGGCCAACTCACCTGCCTAGCTCAAAATGTTCAACTCACCCACCAATCTGGACCTGGTCACCAACTCAGCTCACCCACCCATTTTTTTATTACTGCGCAGCTATGCCACCCTACCCTTGAATCATAAAATAAGTAACACTGCCTAGGTGGTAACCCACACTGTACTTTAGTAATAAAAAAATCGTTAACTCCATATCTTAGCAAGAAGGATTGGAAGTAGATTTCTTAGAATCATATACATTTTTTACAAGGGAATGTGATCATGTTGAGAATAGCAAAGCATGCATGAAAAGGATCATTTTTAGATGCATCCTTTATAACTATGGAGGATAACAACTATGCAAGTATTATGAAAATATTGAAGTGATATTCTTAAAACCCATATTAAAAATACAAAAAATTAAAATACGTCTTTATTTTATACCCAGAAATTCGGAATACAATAGAGAGAAGTCTGAAACATGCATGAAACAATCATTTTTAGATGCATCCTTTTATAACTATGGAGGATAACAACTATGCAAGTCTTACAATGAAAATATTGAAGTGATATTCTTAAAACCCATATCAAAAATATAAAAAATCTAAAATATGGAATTATTTTATTACCATAAATTTGGAATACAACAGAGAGAAGTCTGAAACATGCAAAAATAGTCATTTTTATATGAATCCTTTTATAACTATGGAGGATAAAAACTATACAAGTAACAACAAACAATTATTGAAAATATTGAAGTGATATTCTTCATATAGAAAAAATAAAATAAAATCCTTATATCAGATTCGGAATAAACTTGACCACAAATCGCGAAAAATAAAGCAATGCTTGATATACCACCTAGGTGGTAATACCACTTTGTACTTTGGTAAAATCATAACATATAACTCCCTATATTATCAACTACGCTTAGGTTAACAACTACGCATGTCTTTCAAAACATTGAAGTGATATTCTTAATACCCAGATAAAAAAATACAGAAGATGAAAAATAGGGCATTATCATTAAAACCATAATAGAATAGTTCCTAAGGAAAAAAAAACCAAATCATATTCTCCATCTCATACTAATTCAACAGAGAAGATTTAGAATAGTTCATGCATAAAATTGTCTTCAAATATTGTGCTTCGAAATCTGAAATGGTCTATGAAACAGAGGGAGTCCAAAGTAGAAAGCGTAAACAAAAACTTAGTAGAGAGAACAAACAATACCTCTGAAATAATCTTCAAATCTTCTTCTTCAAAGGATGAAACACAAATCTTCTACTTCTTATAACTAAAATACAGGAAGCCCAAAGTGGAAGGATGAGAAAAAACTCGAAACTAAATGAAAAAGAAAGCAGAAAGGACGAACAAGAAAGAGATAGCTTCCGACCTTGCCATTAACCTTGCAATTCCCAAGATCTCTACCATCATCGAAAACAGTAACCTTTATCATTCTCTCTACCATGCCATAGAAGAATTAATTTCGTCAATTTCCCTCCAATGGGTGCTCGAAGACGTGTTTGACAAAGAAGTACCTTCATTTAATAAAAGGTGGTAAACAATTAATGGTCTCGCTATGCCAAATTAATAGTAATAACATTAATTAATAATATAAATAATAAACTAATATTAATACATTAATAAATTAAAAATAACATTAATTAATAATATTATAATTAATTAGTATTAGTGCTAATTTAAATAATTCATCAATAATATTATAATTAATTTCAAGAAAATATCCTATAAATTAATATTAACTACAAGATTTAATATTACTAATAAACTTAAATTATTAGATTAAAAATGACATCTATATATATTATCAAATGAATAAAAAATTAATTATTGTGCTTAATCACCATTATTTTAATGCTTAATTAATTAATGTGCATTTTAAAAAATATATTAAAAAATTAAAACTTTATAAAACTAATTAACAACATAATCTCCATTAATTTTATAATGCTTAATTAATTATAATGTGCATTTTAAAAATAATTATGGTCCAAAAAATATAGTTAAACTTTAATCATCAAAAAATTAGAAATCAAAGAATATGTATTTAACATATCATATTAATATTTATAGAATTGAAATTAACAACATTAATTTCATTACTTATAATGTTTCATGAACAACTAAATAATGCTATATGAAATAATGGGCTATTAAAAGGAAATATTGAATGATTAAAAAAATAATTTAGATTCGTCATCCATAAAAAATTAGCACCAAATACCTCAAAGAAAATGTGTTATCTTAACATATTCATATTAAGAGGCCTATAATAAAAATTAATTAATAAACAACGCCATCCCTTTAATTAATAATACTAATGCTGTGAGAATGAAGTAAAATGATGAAGAAATAATATTGTATTCATTTAATAATACCTATTAAATTTCTATCTCTTCACTATCATGGCTGTATTGTGGAGCAATGATTTTGGACATTATGAGCAAAAATAAAAGAATTGCATCTACTTTGTAATACATATGGACAGAATGGGCATATGTCCACCCTTCTAGTAATCTCATACAAACAATTAATGAAATTTTAATCTAGATGTATTGATTTACAAAAATACTATTGTATTTTCTAATACCTATAAATATTATTAAGACATTAACAATAATAAGAAAATGAAAATACACATAGGATAGAATGGGACATATGTTCATTCTCATACAAACAAACATTTTTTTATCTTGTATTGAAAGGGCATATGCCCATTCTTGAATATAAGAATCATAGAAGAGAAATAGAGGTAATAGGCATATGTTCATTCTCAAATAAACAAACTTTTTTATTTTGTATTGAATTAGCATATGCTCATTCCATTCTAAAGGTAATATTTTTATTTTTTTTAGAATGGACAGTTGCCCATTCTCACATCCTTTATAGTGATATAAAAATGATTAAGCTCATTATTGCTTCAATGAGTAGAATGGTTAGAATAGGCATATGCCCATTCTCATACAAATAAAGAGTTTTATGATTGTGATGAGAATGGGAATATGTCATTTCTCATATAAAAAAAATATTTTTATCATTGTAATGAGAATGGACGTATGCCCATTCTCATAAACTCAATATAGAAAGAAAGAAAAATTCTCCTACGTGAAACATAAAGAATGAATGACAATTACATCCTTTTATGAGAATGTTTAAAATGGACAGATGCCCATTATCATAGTTAGGGAATATGGGAAGTATGAGGAATTCTTGCAAAATTAATACATGCTATGTTAAAATGATGAAGATATTTGGATGAAGCGGTTAGCAATCAAGTTTCTAATTAACTTCTATTTAACCACTATTTATTTATTTATCATCGTTTAAATTCAACCTCATCTATTTAACCTCTATTTGGATGAAGCGGTTAGCAAATGGAAATGTAACCTCTATTTATTTCTCATCATTTAAATTCAATTGAGTCAAGTTCAATTATAGTTTAAAAATGTGTTATAAATATTTCCAAATTATATGCATAATTTTGAAGTATTTGTAAAACTTTTTGAATTATAGAATTTTGCAGCTCAAGTGATATGTGTATTCAATATACTTATGGTTGTACATACATGATAATTTTTGATTTATTTCATGCAATGCTTTAACATATTTTCCATCATCTCACAAAATTTTTATTTTATGTTGTTACAACCAAAAAATCTTTTGTATTTGTAGAGGATGATGATGTGGACTTATTTTCAAAGGGAACCAAAGTTGTGGAGGGAAGAGTATATCCAAGTAGGAATACATTACATTGAAAATATGTGGGAAGAGGATTTGTGGTTCTCAGTGTTAACATAGTATGGGATGGAAGAGTAAAATTACCTTTCTAGGTTGATGAATTTGAAACCTTGGAAGATGTCGGGAATAAAGGATACTACATTTCTTGGGAAGAGAGTGAGTTGTCAAAGTCATGCAGATTCATTCATTCCCCCCAATTTGGGCAGGAAGTGAAAACATTTGCAGTGGTTCAGAGGATTATAATGGAGAGAGTGATGGAGATTATAGTGATGACAGTGAAAGCACCATCAATACAGGTCCTAAATATAGAAAATATTTTGTCACAGACAATGTCATTCTCAAAAAAAAAAATTGTAGCAGAGATGATGACATAGCCATGGGTTATATAACTCATGTGCTATAATTTCATGAAATGATTGGAGAGAGGTTGATTCCATTGAATTTTGATAGATTGTGGTGAATATGTGTTCAGAATGCCCAAACTTGCTACAACCTAATAAAATAATTGTTTGGCCAATAAAACATTTTATTTTCAATGAAACAAGAAGTTCCCTTATGATTAAGAAAGGGGGTGCTTAAATGGTTTGTCTACACCTTGTACATAGTGATCAAGTAGATATTTATGATGGACATGTTTGTGTAAGATATAACAAAGAATTCAATCCATTGAATGATGTGTTCAAGGGAAACATGCTACTTATACGACAAGGAAATGATAATGAAAATATATGGATGGGGAGATCAGGTGGGGATATTTTCCATCAATAGGAAGGAAATGATGTAAATAAAAAGATGAGAGTTCAATATTAGAAACATGTAGGGAGAGGAGAAGGTACACCATTGGATCGAGATCATTTAAATCCAAATAAAACATGGACCATCTCATAAGAACCTAAAGCATATATCGATGTGGATATCATCATCTGGGCATGGACACCAAACAAAAAAAGGAAAAGTGGATACATAAAGATACCCTGATAAAGGACATGTGACCATTAAATCATACCTTGAACTACTTGAACATGATAAGTAATGCTGACTTAGAGAAACTATTTAATTTTATAAATTTATATGTGAAATCATATTGGCCCGAGATGTGTTTTTTTTAAATATTCCAAACCTTGGTCCTATAAAACTTTACAGTTGTACTATTATTTGATAATTAAATGAAAGATTGAGTATTATATTACTTTGGAATATTTTTCCATAATATAATTCTACAAAATATTGTATTGCTTATGGAACTCTAGAATATTATTAATAATATGATTTTTACCATGCAATTAATTTAACTTGAAAAAAAATCGTTAATTATGCTCTAAGTTTACAAGGAGTTGGATCTTGTGATTTAAAGGGACATGGATGTGATTTACAAGGAACTCATTTCAAAAATTCATGTTATGTAATGAATTGATTTATGCATTCATTACAACCACAAAATTATATGGTCTTTTCCTAAGGCTATGTGCATAAGTCTAGATAACTTATTTTTTAATTATTCTAATAACTTTATAAAATTCAAACCTTTCTAAAGTCTAGATACTAAATTATATGCCTAGAATCCCCTAATTCTTGAATGCAAAACTATAGTATTTAGAGTGACAAGATATATTATTTAATGATCTCAAAAAGAGTGTCTGACAATGCTCCATGACTTAACCTACTTCTTCTCAAGATATAAATTTTCAAAAGAGGTAAAAATCCCTCATATATGAATTATAGAAGAAAATAAATATAAAGTTGATACACATAAAAAAATTAGGAACATACTTGTACCATGAGTGTGATGAGAATGGGCATATGTCCATTCTCATAGACTCAATAGTTGCTTCTTATTTCATACAACATGTACCCATATCACATTGGTTTAATTTTAAAAAGGATCAAAATGTCCTCATATATGAATCATAGAAAAATAATTGAGATAAAGTAGATACACATAAAAAGAATTAGGAACATAGTTGTACTATGAGTGTGTTGAGAATGGGCATATTCTCATTCTCATAAACTCAATATAGAATTAGGAACATACTTGTATGGCATAGTGTAAATATTGGAATCCAATATTACACTAATTAAATTCCAATAATAAACATATTGGAATCCGATATCACACTAGATAAAAACCAATAATGGAAATTTAGGAATCCAATTTCAAACAATTATAAAATAGAAATGATAATACTATAAATCTAGATTCTTAGTAAAATGTCCATATTTAATGAAATAATTTTGTTGTGCACACATTCCCTGAAACATTTTATCCCAAGGATGAATTCCCTTTTTGCATGGATTGTTGTATCATAGGAGTTCTTAGAAATAAACCTAATAAACAATGCAATGGAATATTTTGGGATGAATAAGGGGAAAATAAAAATAACAACACTTCTGGTCCTCTTTCTGAGATTCAGATTTTCATGGTGCAATTTCCTCAATACAAGGATGAATAAGTTAAAAAATGCTTGGTAAACATCTTCTTGAAATTTTCTCCAAACAAATTGATAATAGGGAAGAAAAGGGAAAAGGTCCCGAAGTAGGTTCATTTGAGAATACCTCTAATTTTTACCCTACTAGCCTTATTCTCCAACTCATTGATAGGATGAATCAACAACAATCAGCCAATGCAACTTAATTCCTTCAAATGCAAGCTAACACAAATAAACTAGTCAATCGCACTAGAATTATCTCTTGGGGCGCCACACCCTATATTTTAGTAAATGGGCCCAATGGGGTTCCAATAATTGAATCCCCTATACAAAAAATGAGCCTCTAACACCTTACATTACTAGCAAGGATATTTAGGGTATTGCTCCTCTAATCTGTTATGATGGGTCCACCGATCCTTCCCTTTACATGAATCCCTGTGGAAATATTTATAAATAATGGATTAAAACCAATTCATATGCTTCCAACAAGCTCTTAGCTAAAACCTCATTGTAGATACTTTATATTGGTACCATACCTTACCTCCTAAATCCATAGTTGAGATAGAGTCCTTAGTGATATCCTTAGTAAATGAATTTCAATTTGATGACCTACTTGAGACAAAAATTAATGCCTTCATCAATTGTAAGCAATTTGAAAATGAATCAATACAAGCCTTCATCAAACATTGGAAGACCTTGTCTACAATATCTTAACACAACATGCCTAGTGATAACCTCTTCCAAATTTTCTATGAGCTCTTGAATCTCACCTCCAATATAAGGTGAGGTCCTTTTCTCCCACCTCTCTAGAAGAATTTTTTGAACAATCTAAAAGGAAATATTATCTCATGAGAGAGTTTGAGAAAATTCCTCCTAAGATAAACCCTAACAAAAAATTTCAAATCCTTAAATGTTCTAAGAACAAGAAAATGACAGATGGTAGATTCTCTTAAGCTCTTCCTTGTGTTTATTCTTCAAATAGGACCATTTTTAACATTGATAAAAAAATGAGAAAATAAAAAATCAGTCTAACTATCATCACCTATATAGTAAGGAAGAGTTGAAACATCGTTTACCTAAGGTGTTTACCACAACCTCAGATCCCTCTCAACATGTTCCTCAATGGCATGATGAAAGTAAATTTTGTTGGTGGCATGCTAATTAGGGTCACTCCCATGAGAATTTTTGTGCACTATGCACAACCAACCACCTTCAATTGTTTCCTAGGATCCCAATTCAATCACAAAACCATCACTGAAGAATGTTTGAATGAAGTGGTCAAATCCCATGATGTGGCACAACAATAAGATGATCATGAAGAAATTAACCAAGCTAATGAGAATGTATATGTCTTCTCTAATCCCATGCCTTACCATAATTCTGGTGAGAGTTCCTAGAAGCTAGAACATCCTACAAACAATGTAGTTAACACAAAATATCCTGTTGAAAATATAATTTCCATTAATGATGTGAGGCGTGTCATATTTTTGTAGAGCCTGAATACCCCACATCATTCTAACCTCAAACTCACAAAGAATTATACCCTTATTTACCTCAAACTCAGGTTTCCCAAGGAAAAAAATTCCCTTCTCCAGCTGCCATCCACCCATGTGGAAAATATCCTATAGGGATGATGGTTCAGGAAGTTATTCCCCTAACTACATACACCATCAACACATGTGAGAGTAAAACATATAGAGATGATGACATAGAAAATGAGAAAAAAACAATTTCAGAGGTATCCTTGGGCTTTATTACCCCTAGTTATTTTAGATCTATCCTTGAGGACTCCCATCACTTTCAGCCTAATGCAAATATCAGTCATGATAAGTGGGATCCTCTTGAAGAAATTTCTGGCATACCGAGGAAAGTCCCTTTTCTATAACGCATGCATACATCTCCTTAAAACCATGAGTGCCTCATGACAACCCTAATCAACATGAAAATCACCTTTCCTACCACTTTTGGTCGAGTCTCACATAACATGGCTCAAATGAATACATCCACTATTAGGGTGAGGATTATCCATTCATACTAACCTTACCACAGATGATCATTCTTGCATTTTCTTCCCTATAGCCTCTATGATCCATGACAAGCTCTTGCTTCATGTAAGTAATCCACCTCTTTTGATATCAGTTCATATTGGCCATACTACAATTAAACACGTTGTCATTGATGAAGGATCCAAAACACGTGTTTCCTCCTTCGTTTTCATTAAATTTCTTGTTTAATCCATATGTAACTTAAAATTTACCCATACCAATTGTTAAGGGTATGATTGCTGATAGATGCCTTATATGGGGTGTATTTGGTTACCCATCACCCTTCATCCTAGGAATTTCTGTGTTAAATTCATGGAATTCAACTTTCTTCTATCCTATAATATCCTCCTAAGGTAACCTTGGACTCATTGCATGCTTACAGTCACTTCCTCCAGTTGTTAATGTTTCATTTTTTCCCACCAAGGAGCTATCTATAAGATTTAAGGGGATCCTAATCCTTGGAACTAGGAAAGACTCCAAAAAATGGGGATGCACAAACTCTAAGCACCAGATGATTTATTTTCCATCCCCTTATGAGAATATCAAAACTTTAACTACCCTGTAGATTCTCTTCGTGGAAATGTTAGTTGCCCTGAATTTGTCAGGTGTATGCCTCCCAATCTTTTGGAGTCTGATGAAAATGATCCTGAAGAGATCACACTTAGAATTAATACTTTCAATCTTCCTGAGCTTATTATATCCCAATTACCTCCTTCCTTATGACCTCATTCTCATAAAGAGACCTCACTTCCTGTTGTTGTCTCAAATACACCACAACCTCCATTAGATCACGTGGTATGTTCAGAGACTACAATTGAATCTTGTATGATGGATGCCTCCATTTCCAACTACGATGACAATCATGCTTTAAATGACCCCTAGTTGGCTATCTATGCCCATACTCATGATAGGGAAGTCTTACGTTACCAAGAAAATATTCACACAAAATTTCTCACGATGTAAATGTAATCCTTATACAAGTGGAATCCTCGAGCGTAGTTAATACATCTTCCCAACCAGTGCATGAGCCTCAGAGTGCTCCATTGGTTATACCTCCACACACTACCATTGACCAAGTAAATCCATTTTTCCTTATAGAAAGGGATGATTAGATCACTATTTTTGACCATGAAGCCCATGAACTCATGGGTGATGATCCCATCTACTATGCCTCAATGAATAAGCAACAAGTTTCTCAATTGACATTGTCTTCACCCATTGCATCGGTGTCATCCCCATATACGCTTACCAACCCTCTACATATTGTGATCCTTCCCTTCCTAACTCTTTCCCTTATGGCTCCTGGTCCCCTATAACTGAGCCATATTTCACATGTGTAGTGCCCACACTTTTTATAGCTTAGTAGCTTGTTGTTTCTTTGCTCATAGACATGTTTTGACAGAGTTTTGTTATATCATGGACATTGTATTAGAGTTTGATCTTATTAGACATGTGTGGACATTCAGGCGTATAGCACCAATTTAGCTTAATTTCTATGTTGTCGCATTTTCTTATGATGTCATGAATACTAATGAATATGATGTTGTGTTTGGAACCTAATTATATTGATGGATAGTTGTTGCATGGTGGGATTCTATGTCACTTTATCATCTTGTCTAACTTTGGAGAATTGAGTATACTTGTGCATGTTGTCACATTTTGATTTCAGTAGGATGTTAGGATAGTTTAGAACTCATTGATATCTTGTTGAGTCATTGATTTATATTTATCAGGCAGGTGCGGTTAATGTGTGCAACGAGTGTGTAGGTGACAGGTTTATAGGAGAACGTGAGAATTCAGGCTAGCTACACAATCTTGCACAAGCAACCCATGGGCTGAGTCCTAGCCATGTTCATTGTGTGAATCCTTAGTATAGGAGATTATTATTTTGGGCACTATGAGTGACCCCAATTTTTGTAATGTATTGTGCCATGAATTATTAATTTTGTTTAGGGTAGTTAATTATGATGTAAACTTGTTTTGGGAGTTAATAATCCCACTTTCTTTTAATTTTTTGTTTTTGTTTAATGAGTCACTTATCACAAGGGTTTAGGGTCACATGTGAGACCCTTGGGTGGTCCCCACACCCTCTACCCTTGTGCCAAAAATGTAAAACCCGAAATTAGGTTATTTTGGGCATTTTTGGGGACCCCTTTGTAGCTTGGGAGTTCCCCTAACATATAAATGAGCCCTTAGACCCTACCTAATGGGTAGGGGGGCTTATTTTCAAGGATAGAGGGAGTTTTCCCTCTCTTTTTACCTCTTTTTTGGTCACATCCGTGTAAGGGGTGTGGATTGGAGTGCTTATTAAAAGTTTCACTAATTTTGTCTTGCTAACATTTAGGGGAATTTGGGAGAAGAGGGAAAAAGACAATTTTACCCTTTATCTCTTTTGTTTTGGCATTTTTGACCTTGAAGAAGGAGAGGGGTGACACATGTCACCCCCTCATTTGTGAGGATTCTTGCTTTCTCCTCTTTAAATTCCCATTCATGGGAAAGGAGAGGGACTTTTTCTTTGGAACTTCTTGCTTGGATGCTTGGGGGATTTGGAGCTTGTGATTTGCTTGAGTCAAGAGTGGAGAGACTTGAAGTTGGGAAGCTTTTTGGAGAGCTTTCCTTGAGGTAGGCTCTTATATCTTATTGTTGTGTTGTTTTCTTTTTAGTGGTTAGATTGGTTGCTTGAAATTGTTATTGTTGCATGTAGATTTTGGTTGCTTGCTTGTTTTTACTCCCTCCATCATATGGCATGATGGAGTTTTGGAGTTGTGGGGGAGGAGAGAGGGATTTTTCCTCTCTATCCTCAAGGCTTGATGGTCAAGCCTTGTAGGGTCTTTGTGTTTCCCCTCAAATGGTTGAGGTGGGGAAGTTGATTCATTTGGTTTGAATCTCCTTCCCCATTCTTGGTAAGGAAACCCCTTTGGGGTTTGAAAACCATTTCAAGAAGGACTGTGGAGGAATAAGGAGGGTTTTAATTGAATTTAGGAGCAATAAGGAGGGTATGAAGACTTTTGCTTTGTGCAAGCAATTTGATATATAACTTTGGAGAACTTTCTCCTCTCTTCCCCATGTTGTTTTAGTATTAGAACTTGGGTTCTTATCTTCTTCCTTGTAAAATTTTTGGAGTCTTGTTTTGTGTTGTCCTATTTTTGTGCGCTTGTATCATTGTTAGTTCAACCTCCATCTTGTGCAAGTTTTGTGTTAGTTGACCTCTTTCCCATGGGCTTGGGGGAGGCTAGCATGCATCCCAACCTTGGGAAAGACATGTAATGATGCCTATGGTTAGGTGGCAATCAAGCTCTTTCTCCTTGTATGGATTTTTTAAGGCATGGAAGTTGGATGTTGGTTTGGAGTTGGTGGCATCATGGTCTCTCATTGAAACATTACCTCATTGTATCTTGAAAATTATGGCTTATGGAAACTTCCTCTTTATTGTAATTACTCTTCCATGTTGTATTTGAACATCATTTACAAAATTGGTTTATCCTTTGGTATTTGAAAATTTTATTTCAACCTTGGGAAGGAGTTTGTTGGATTGTCATCTGGTGTATTGCTGCATGTTTGGTTTATGATGTATTGAGAAATTGTGCAAGAGAAGTCTTGTAATTATATATTATTTGAATATGGTTATATTCCATTAACATACATTGATTTGAATATTATTTGAAATGGAAGATTGTGTAAAGAAAGTAGGTTCTCCTATAAGAATGGTGTAAATTTTGTTGAGTATCCCTCATGTAAAACAAAATCTGAAATAATCTTTTAGAATTGCATTTGGACAAAAAGTCTTCCCTCTTGTATTGTTTTGTTTGTAATATTAATGCTTGGAGTAAGATTAGTCTTGGTTCTTTCCATGAGAAGTTTTAATGTTTTGTTCTTAGTAAGCAACCTTATTTGATTAATTAATTTTCTTGAAGATTTTTCTTTTAGAAATAAGTCTTTTATTTTATTGAAAAATACTGGTTTACCTTCCTTTTAACACAAAATATAAAGTAATTTATATTAATCATTTTATCCTGGTAAATTAATGAAAATAAGCATTGCAAATTTTTAACACTTAAAATTGTATCTACTCAAAACTTCTTCCGTTGAGGTATTTTTTTTACTTTTATATGTATATATAATAGCTAGTAAATAGTGTTTTTTTTTTAATTTTTTTAAATATATATATATATTTAAAATTAATATATCAATATATATATTATATGTATTTTATATTAAATGTATTATTTATTAATATGTTACTTTTGATTTTTTAAAAAAAACATATATATATATATATATATGTACAATATATATATATATATAATAAATGTTACGTATATATAGAATATTTTATATATGATATAATATATATATACTAACTATATGAGTTATATATTAATAAATAAAACAAAAAATAAAATAAATAAAAACATTTTATTTAACACGTTTTTTCTTTAGAAAATAAAAAGATTAAAAAAAGAAAGTTTGGTGGTTGGGCCCCCCCACCCCTGAACGCACGGGGGGGAGGGTGTTGGGGGGGGAGTGGTTCGGCCCCCCCACCCCTGCGCACCAATAAACAAAAAAAAAAAGTGGCGGGGAAGGAGCCCCCCCCACCCTGCACTGCAATTGTCCCCGTGGGGGGCATTATCCCCCCACCAAACCCCATTGCGCCTGCTCCCCTCCACTTCGTTGTCTCCCTAGCGCCGACTCCCACACCCCTGCGCCACGGCCACCACTCCATGCTGCCCTCCACACAGCCCTTCCTCCAACAGGTCCCCCCCCTTCATCTTCACCAAAATAAAATAAATAAGTATATATATATATTATTCATACAAAAAAAAAAACAACAAACCAGATCTCCTTAGGATTCTCTCTTAGATCCTTCCATCAACCTGCATGAAGAAACAAAGACCAAACAAAACAAATGAGAAGAGAAATGAAAAGAAGGAGAAGAAAATAACAAAGAGAAAGTTAGGGCAACATTAGGGTAATTTGGAAACAAAGGGTCAGATTTGATTTCACTGGATTAGATCTTAGGGCTCTTGTTTATCCCTACACACTTAAGGTTTTGTTTTGTACCCTTTTTGTGAGAATTGTAAGTTAAATAAATTAAAAAGGGGAGTGTGATAAGTTAAGTAAATAAGAAGAGGGTGAATAGAATAGAAGGGGTGTAGACTTATTATTTATGGCCCTAGTATTTTTTTAAAAATCGGGTTTAGGCTAGTAATTAATTTAATTGGGTAAATTAAAATCGTATAAAATTAGTAATCAAGAAAGAGTATAAGAGATGTATTAGTATTAATTAAACACTTCAAAAAAAAAATTACCCTGAAATTTTAGTCACGTTTGGTGCATTTTTCGATGTCCCAGGAGGGGCATTACAACATGGCATGAGGCCTTGGGACATAATGTCTCAGATTATAAAGCTTATCAATGACACATGAAGAAACTCAAATTTGAGGTCAAATGTGATTAAACTAGAAAGTCTACAAGACCTTCCACTTTGACTCCCTTCTTTTGTTCTCACCATGGCTATTACATACATACTAATGATGATTGTTAGATTATATGTAGCAAGTTCCAGGCTCTCGAAACCTCTTCCCATAATCAAAAGCGTGTGGCTCATTCCTCTTGGAATGGGTCACCTTCCCCCCTGAACAACTAGACCATAGTATTCTTATGGATCAACACCTCACCCTGAACCTCATCCCATTATGAATAATATTCGGTGTAACATTTTCACTCAGATAAAGGATTGGATTGATTACACCATATTTATAATGAGATCTAAAGTTCATCAGCAAGTCACTATTACATAACATGCCATAGAGGACCACCTAACTTGAGCCAAAAGTCACATCTTACACCAGGTCAACAACATCATCATTGGCACCTTGCACTAATTTTCCCCTCGTGGTTAGTTATCTATAGTTACTTGATTAAATTTTATCTCCTTCTTCCATTTGAGCTCTTTCCTTTGCATGGGATCTCGCCCCCACATGGGTTTTTTACAAACTTCCTTATCTCTCTCCTTCGCATGTGATCCTTGCCCCCACTTGGGTTTTTCACACATCTCCTTGTATCTTGCTACATCCTCGGTAGGGATGACTTCCCCACTTGGATTAGTCACACCGAACACATTAGTTTCTCCTACCATTGGAGTGCCTTGGCCTCAATTCCACCATTTTTTAATATTTTGTACAACCCAATCTATCCCATGGGTCACTGGAATATTATGCACATCCTCACTTAGGCTTATGGCCTTTCTTGGATTTATTCACCTAACAATGTTCTGAAATCCTAACATTGGATATCTTTTCCTTTTTTCAACCCCTTGGCTTCTTTACATTTTCTGGGTTAGGGTATCCTACTGATTCCCCTACCATCGGGTTTACCTATCACATGAAATCATCATTTTTCCTAAGTACCATTTATATCATCACATACTTATATGCCAAAAATTGGGAAGTGATAAGAAAAATACACATACACATCCAATAGAAAAAAATGTTATAATCATCATCTATTTATATGACTCAAATCACTTTTATACATCAAAAAAATGCCACAAAATCAAGTCCATAGCTTTGACCCATCCACAATAAGACTCAAACACCCTCACTCCTTGTGGGGGTCTCTAGATTATTTAGGTTGATGGGACCATGATAGTATCTTGTGTTGTACAAGCTAGAGACACTACCCTAAATCGAGCTCTAGAGGCCTCTCCTTGAGCTCTTGCTAATTTTTCCTCTAGTGTAATAATCCTCTTGGTCACCATTTGGGAACCTAATAGAGGGGATGCCTTCTCATTTACCAAGGTTTCCCTCACTTGAAATAATATCTTTAACATCAAATCTATGCTACCTTTGGCTGCTAGTGTCTATGCATCCCCGTGCATCTATATTATTTGGAATTCCTCTCGAATTAGATAAATGTCACCCACTCAGTCTCCAGCCAACAGTGTTGTTGGATCAACCATCACTGTAACATCCTGAACATCCATCATTGGATCCAAGATCTCATGGTGGGAACTCTCTATCAAGGAGTGCCACTCCTCCATCGTCCACTCTGAAAAATAAAAAAATGAAGACACATGTCACTTATGATACAAATATAACACACAATAACTATTATAAGTAAATTGAAATAAAATAATGACACACATAATTGGCTTCTCAAGGCTCTCCATGATGGTGTAACCATCTCCTCAACTTCCCAATACATCCTCCCCTTGTCATCACATTGAGATGTGGATCCTATATATTTTTTCCAATTGTCTCAGGGCCCAAATATAATGTCTCCTCTATGCTATGTCCCGAGCCTTTGTCTCAAGTACATGGCCATCTAGACTGCAATGGGTGTTAGGTAACCTTCTCATAGTTGGTGCATATTATACTCCCTCAACCATGCCACTAATTGCCCCCCTACTACCCCTCTACTACTAGGACTAGCTCCACTTGCACCTCATCCATGTGAACCTATGTTGGCAGATCCTCCATCAGATCCCTCCTCTGAAACACTTGTTTTTGTAACCTGTGGTGGGCCCTAAGCATCCCCACAATAATTTCCCTATATTTGAAAATTACCACAGGTCTTCTAGCCATACCCTACATGGCCATAGTGTTGGTAACCTCAAATGTCCTCATATGGCCTCTCTAACAGTCTGACATCGGTAGGAGGTAATGGTAGTACCACTAGGGGCATTTGTCACCCAAACGACCTTAGGATACTTCTTTCCAAGTGGGTCTCCACCCAGTATAAATAATTCCCAGTTACATTGGTGATGGAATATAAATATTTTGCACTTGGATAACTAGGCCAATGATCTAAATTCCTTTCATAGTGTTTCTATATGACATCATCCAAACCCACCTATGCTAATGGAAACACTTACCAAAGTTATCTCATTGCCGACCCTTTTCCCACTAGAGTAGTCTTAGGAATCTTCTACTATTGCCAATGAAATCCCTATCATCTGATACATCAAAAACCAATTATAAATCTAGGCCATCAATAAAATGATGGGTCCCACAACCCTATGTCATCTACATATAACCTTGTATAAATCATGCACTAACTATATCCATATAGTGGTGCCCCAGCTGGATGGCACACCATGATCCACAATGTCTCTAGACACTACTGTCAAAATAGGGGATGACTCTTTCTACCTTATGAAACACTATCCATGCCACAAAAATCCCCATAACCACATTTTGGATGATCGAAATCCCTGAGGTGTATACTGTAATGACTCAGAAACACAACATAGCCTCATCGTATGTCTCACTCCCAGTAGCCTATTTAACTAAGGCTCCCTACTCTGTAACATCCTGAGACGAATCATGGTACATAAAAGTCCCTCCAATTGGTAACCCCGAAATCCCATGAAAATCCTAGAAATTCAGGGCCATCTCTATGGTCTCTTGTCCCATCCACCACCGAAAGTTGTTGGACCTCATCTCCCATACAACCAAAAACATCTAGAGAAAGTCCAGATCTGGAGGTATCCTATGCAATGCATGATTCCCCCAGGCCTTAAACTTGTAATTAGGATACCTATTCCTGAGTCAATCCAATAATAATTCCACAAAGTCATGCCAAATCAACACTACTCCATAGGCTGATCCTATGATCTCCCTGCATGCACAGAATAAGAGAAATACATATATTAGAACTCTTAAAAAATAATTTGGAATACAAAATCACAATAAAAATACCATAGGTGAAACTATCCCTACGCTATCATCCCCTAAACTTCATAATTCACCCTTATTAAAAATTTATGCCTATGTTGATGCCATCGTCCCTATTAATCTAGGGGTCGATGGCATCTAGCTAAAAGAAGCTGTGATTTTTTAAAACATAAATGCCAAAAAAATACAAAACGATATATAGAAATAAAAATTCCTCCCGAACCCACTTGTATTTTGTCCTAATCTACCATACAACACAATTTTGGAAGAAAATGATGTGCTAATGGCTCTAAAAATGTAAAATAAACAAATTAAACCTAATCTACCCAACACCATTAGGTACAAAGAATTACGCATGGTCGTGCCTCACCGTGTGCACCACCTTATCATCCTATGTCACCACCTTTTACTTGTGCCATAACATCACAAAACACACCCAAATTTGGAAACCAGAGCTCAGTTGTCTCAATTCTAAAATAGAAAAAACTAAATAACAAACCAAATGATTATATAAACATGACATTTTCTATTCAAATTCAATCATGATAACCCTAAACCTTCCAACTACCATTTTTACTTATGATCTCTAATAAATGCCTCATTTATTGTGTTATAATGATGAGCTCATACCATTTGATTTTACTTATTACACATATATATCTGAGAAATTTCAATTTTTACATATTTTTGACACCATATAACCATATGGTCTCTATGACATTATGAATTCCTGACATATCAACACTATGACATGAAATTCGTCCCATAAGCCCCTAGCTAGGTGATTTATGTATTATTTTACTAATCATACTCTAGTGTTTCCATTTAGTTTTAATTCTCCAGGTTTCTTATAGTATTGATTGCACCTACACATGGCAGGACGAACAACACTATCAGGTACACATTGGTGGGTATATTTCATTTCATTCGTTCCCTTCTTAATTTTAGTAGATACTTTCAATTTCAGTGTTATGTACTATTTCATTCTATTGACCACCTCATGTTTCAATATTGTGTCATGTGGTGATCAACAACTGGGGCATATATATAGACCTAATGTCTCATCTTTATCTTTCATACTTGTTCCTAACAATTTCCTTTCTGTAGATAAGGGTCATTGATGCATCTATTTATTGATTAGGTGCCTTAAGGGGCCTCTTGAAAATGGGGTATAGCTATTCACATGGTAATTATGGGTTAGAGACAATACACAGAGAGACTTTCGTTATGTGGCCCTAGATTCATTTATTCTTTCATTAGTTATCATTGTCCCTTTATGTACCACACACTAACAATCCTAACACTTTCTTGCATCTGACTTCATCATTTGCACATTTTTCACATTTTGTTTCTTTCTCCATGACACATTGCACCATTTTTGACATTTAGGCATCTTTAGTCAACGAAATCACCTGTTGGATATGGTGTCAGTGTTAGGTTTCCCTTGGACGATGCCATCATCCGCGGTCGATGGCGTTGGGTATATATACAGACCACACCCAAAAATTCATAAGGAAGGAAGAAATATCATAGGAACTAACAATCTGCTCTCCTCTTTTATGTCATCTTTGCATATTCTCATTTTTCTCTTGGTTCATCTTGCATTTGACTTAAATTGTACACTCTTCTTGATTGTTGGATTGTTTGCACTACTGGGTCATCTATAATGAGTCTAGGAAAGGAATGACGTTCCTCTTATCCACCCATAGTGATTATCTCTTAGTGTACTGCTTATCTAAAGAGACAAATGCATTATAAACCACCCTACAGGTAAGTGCTCTAACTTTCTTTGTCATTTTGTATAGATTAGTTCAATTCCCTTCACCATTATTCTATGTTAGCTCAGTATTATATGAACCTCAGTGCTAGGTAGAATAGTGCTCTTATATGATCAGATCCTTAGCTTTCCTCTACTTATATTTCAGCTATATTGCAGTAGCGTAGATTGTGCATTATTATACCATCTTCTTATCAACATATGTACCTCTCCCCCATTAATTGATATCCTAGAAGGATGCTCTCATCTATCTTGACTGCAAGCCTTAGAAAACCTAGGTTGACCTAGTGTAGGGATTTCTGCTATATGGATATGTGAACTTAGCGCTCATTCTAGCACCTTTAAATTAATCAATTATGTGCTAGTCCATGCGTGTATCTTATTCGTTTCCTCATACATGTAAATTTAGTTCAGAGTCTACAAAACGTAAACAAAATAAAATTTTGTTATATTCCATAATCAGTTACATCCACATATATAAGATAAATAGCTCCTATAAAATAGGATAACAAACTAAAACAAATCTACTATATTTGTAAGTTGTTTCTAATAACTTATAATACATTTAAAAAAATAACTACGTGATTTATTATAACAAATCACTTACCAACTTATAAATATGTGTTCACACTAATACGATTTCTTAACATTCCCCCCTTAGTGTGAACACGGGGAGAAAGCACATATCAAGAATTGGAAACAGAATCAGATGCCTATGCATACTTTTAGGTTTTCTTATTGCTAGCTTGGATCTTGTTGCACATGAAATATCCACTTCACTATAGTGAATCCCTTACCAAATGATCAAACTTACACCAATACACCTACATACATTTACTCAACAATTCTCGCTTTCACTTCTAGTGAATGCTCTTTCACTGGATAATCGATGAAGAATTCTGAAAGTCGAATAATCTCAACATTCAGAGGATCACTCCAGTTTTGCTTCCCTCCTATACAAATGTTCTTAGATTCCAAAATGCACATTCTCCTCATTTCAATCATAAGAGGGGAAGGAAACCACACACTATTTTATTCTGCACACACCACACAACTATAAAAGAGATGCCACCATAACAAAATGCGGGCTTGTCATTTGTGACTGACGAGAGACATTGATCGCCCTCCATCATTGCTTCCATCCTCTAGTGTCTACTGCTAGCTCAGTTGAATATGAATTTGAGGATAATTTGAAATTCCCCACCTCAAATTTTGACTCGGACGTCGTGTACAAGTGAAAATGCTTCCGACCAATAATGAGGCAATTTTTTTGTTTTTTCACTTTTTAATTTATTTTACAGACTTTGACAATGACTCTAAAAATTGTATTTGATTGATAGACAATGCTAGAAACTATGCCCCTATTACCCTATTACAAAAATATACACAAATTCAATGATTTTTTGTACTCAACAATGATATATGACCAAAAAAACAATACACATGCGCTTTTTGGGACTTAACAATGGTATATGACACAAAACAATACACATGATTTTCAACGCATAACCTAGAAAATACTTGACCACATTAAAACTTTAATATTCGAAGAGGGGCACGTGGACTTAAATGGATAAAGTAAAAATGCTATCAATCGGAGATCTCACGGGTTGAGACAAATGCACATGGAAATAAAAATAAAATGAACTTTCAATAATGGATTAGAACGTGGCAGGCAAGCATCAAACTTATCTTGTATATTCACGGATCCATGTGGAAGAGCACATTATATTCATGTATGCACAAGCTGCATTTAGGAAAACTCGGTGTGGAGGGAAATAGTTGTGATCTAAATATCCATTGATATAAAGTGGCGGAAGTGTAACATTTAAACATCAAAAGGAGATTGATGTTTCTTGACAGAATTTGAAGGCTGGTTCTGAGGTCTACACGAGATGGTGATCTCACTTTTTGCATGAAATCAATATAAAATGCCAGGTACTGAGTCAAATCTACAGGAATGACAAGCTAGAGGAACAGAAGTTTAGCATTTCTTCGCTCTAAGGATGATGAATGGTAATGCTTGCAGATAGGAGACGTGATGCACATAAGAACATCTAAAACGCTTTCTACAAATGCATGAGGATGAATGGAAAAAAGAGAACCTCCTTCAAATGATATGAAATTGGCAACCGCCTTTTCTGAGCATTAATATTGTTCCTCTCCCAATGCCTTCAACTACCAATTCTAACCGGCCACTACCATGTTTGTTCAAATCATTTACGTGATGGCATCAGAAGAACTCTGGATGAATTACAGATATTTAGAATTATTTAACACCAGAACAAATAGTTCTCACATAAATAATTCTTCACGGCATATTCCTGAGGATGAATTTATAAATCTCACCCGCAAGGGTCAATGGAGTAAAGTGAAACCACTTCCAATTCACTAAACTATATAGTAAATTAGGTGTAACTTGTTCTGATACCAAATGTAAATTTGGTTCAAAGTTTACACAATGTGAACACAATTATTTTTTATTAGTACCTGCCGCGCAGGATACTAATGTTTTTGCCTGTTCGTATTAATTTGCATGTGGCTCGGGCGGAGTCAACATACCTAATGTTTTTTATACATATTTGTTTTAATAATTGCTTGTCTAATGTTGCTGTTTAGAATCCCTCGCATCTGGTTGGTTGAGCTTTCTGCCCTCATTGCCGAATTTTATTGTAAGCCCCGTAGATACGACCTGTTTCTGTAAAATTTCGTTTGGTGGAGGCATTAACTGTTTTTTTGGCATTGGTTGCTGCAGCGGCCGCTGCTGTTGCGTCCACGTAGCTTCCTCCATGCAGCAGCTTGCTGTACAAGGCAGTGGTCGAACACGAAAGGGTTTTCCCTTCCTGCTTTGTCGCTTAATCTGCCATGCTTGGGATTGGAGTATATTCAGTAACCTGCACATTGCTCTTGCTGTTGATGGGTAACTTCATTTACTCAAAGTTTTTACTTGTAAGCTCATATAGTGGTCTCCTTTAATCATTTGAGATGCTTCCTTTTCATTTCTCTGTTTTTCTGATATGTCATTTTTGTGACCTTGCCACCATTGACGGGTATTTGTGCTCTGTTGGGTTTTGCCTTTCGAACTGGAAAAATATTTTTGATTTGAGCTTAAAGTGTTAACCTGTATGGCGAGTTACAAAGTATTATCCCATTCATGGGTGTTTTTTTTATTACAGTTCATGTGCATTAGATATGCTTCTACATTTTGGCTGTAAATGCACATTCTGCCTGCTACAGACAATCTCTGTGAAGATTTACATATCTTTAATTATTGCAGACCTTTATTTTCATGAGCATGGTTTGACAAACAAAGACAGTCCTAGTTGACAATGCTTACCTATAATTTCATACTTGACTTATGTAGCCCTCGTTTTAGAGACATCTCTTTATTTTGAAGAATGCATTTGTGAAAGTTCTACTCTACAGGTGACATCATATAAACTAAATTTTGCATAGCTGTAGCATTTTTGTATTTAGAGAGATTTTTTGACTGTAGTATGGATATTTTGTCTGTTCGTGCATTTGAGAGATAGCTTGTTGTTCTCTGCATACTTGTAGCATTTTTCCTGTAATGCGTGAAGGTCTATAATAATTGAAGATATGTAGATCTTCAGAGGCGTTGTGTGTGGTAAGCAGAATGTGCATTTACAGCCATCAAAGCATAGTCCTTTGTTACATGTAGTTGCAAGTACCATAGTAGACATCTATACGAAATGTGGAAGCATATCTGATGCACATGAAGTGTCTGAAACTATGCTTCCACATTTTGCATACATGTCTGCCAGGCAGTTGCACATACATCAGTGAAAATTTGTGTATTCATTATGCTTTGCTGCACGTCCATAGCGTGTGCATGTTTTTAATTAATTATAACACATTTTCAACAAATTCATATTGTTCATATCCTGCAATCATGGTACTGTCCATGAGCCCATATTTCTTTGAGACATTTTATCAAGTAGTTCATGTGCTTTGTCTACGATTTCACATTTTGCATACATGTCTACCATGCAGTTGCAACTACTTCAGTCAAAACCCTCTATCCAGAATTATGATTTTGACATAGGATGTCCATACCCTATTGGCAAATGCTAACCAATTTTGGCACCATTGCACGGGTATTTGATGCTGAAAAAGGTTGTGGAATTTGCCTTTACGATCTGCCAATTGCAATTGCATGAATGTTTCTAAGTAATTGAGCTTAACACATTTTCAACAAATTCATATTGGCGATATCCTGCAATCATGGGTATTTCCATGAGCCCACATTTCTTTGAGGTGTTTTTATCATTACAGTTCACGTGCATTTGTCTATGCTTCCACATTTTGGCTGTACATGCACATTCCAGCCTGTTGCAGACTAATCTCAGTCCAAAATTCCTCTATCCATTATGCTTTGATGGATGTCCATACCCTGTATTTCCATGAGCTCCCATGGTTTGACAAACAAAGACAGTCCTAGTTGACAATGCTTACCTATAATTTCATACTTGACATTTTCTCATCTGCTGCTCCATAGTATTGGTGCCATTTCTAGTTTTTTTTCAGTATTACTTGACATACATTTAAACACGGTTTGGTGGCTCGCTGCATGCAATATATTACATTTCCTCATCTGCTGCTCCATAGTATTGGTGCCATTTCTAGGCATTTTGTCGATTATTTTTGCATCTAATGGCACATTGTCTAAATGGTAATTCACATTTTACATTACATGTACTATCCAGGTACATTTGCAAGCCACATTTGACAAAAATCTCGTCATCCATTATGCTTTGATGGATGTCCATACGGAAATGTTCTTTTAGAAGCTCTTTGATTTTCTGCAGAGGCTAATTAGGAGTCAATGTCTCTGAAATTCCGCCTGTGGAACTGATTGGGTTTGAAGTTTCTGCTATTTGTATTCAGTATGGTGCAAATAGCTGTGACTGCCTCGCAAGGATAACTTCATGGAATCTCCCTGCTGACAAGGTTAGAGATACTAATCCCCCAAATCATTATCCCGTCAAAGTTCTACTCTGCAGGTGACATCGAATAAACTAAATTCTTGTTTGAGCTGTATCATGCTTGTTCTCTGCATACTTGTAGGCATTTTTTCGGATAAAACTTTTAATGTCTATAATAATTGAAGCCATTCCATGTATAACTTCAGAGGCACTATGTGTGGTAAGAAGAGGGTGCATTTACAGCCAGAGAAGCATAGTCCTGATGTTACAATTGTAGTTAGCAAGTACCATAGTAGGGATCTATAAGACATGTGGAAGCATATCAGGTGCTACCATGCAAATGACATGACACAAAATGCACGAATAAAAATTGTAGACCATCGCAGGTGATTGTATGGAATGACAGAGCAACAAGCCTTGTCTATACTTCCAAAAAACATTTTGCATACCCAAGTCTGCCAGGGAGTTGCACAGACATCAGTAGCGCCTGCTTGTGTACCCAAAATGCTTGTGCTGCAAGCTCCCATAGCAAGTGTGCAATGGATAGAATGAAGGGAACTAATAAATTTTCATACCTGTATAGTCACACTCCAAGGGCTCTTGTCTCTTGCCAATAATGTGTAGATGCTCCACAATCCTTCACATTGTTTCACTCTATATAGTGTAGAGGAATAAACTCTTGTGCAGGTGGTCTAAGATTTCACATTTTGGAGACTGAAGTGCTAGGAGGAACACCTGATACGCAGAAGACCCATACGCCACCTCAAGGTCATATCCAAGAGCTTGTAGACAGTTGCAACAGTAAACAACATTTTGAAGGCAGGGCCTCTGCAATAATCAGAGCATACCTAACAATCCCACAATGTATGAAGTATAGTGTAAAGCAAGTAATCATTCTGCCTAGGTAAAAAAATCCAAACTACTTTCAGAAGAAGTTTGTTGATGCTACAAATAGAAAGCCCAGAAAGATGTCATCCATAATGTCCGATGGATGACAATAGTATGTCAAGGTGTTTCCAAATGTAAACTGGTACGGGTTGATAGGTAGCTAATCAAGATGCACTAAAAGTGAAGACCAGCAGTTACTAACACAAAATGTATAGGATAACTCAAGTCTTAGGAAGCAATAAAACCAAAAAAATTCCAGGCGAATGAAACCATCTCGTTCTTTCAAATGCTGAGACGAGGCATTATCAGGGAGCATCTGAGAACAAGGCTCTAGCATGTGTCAGAGTCAGAGCATTTAAAAAAGGTCATCATGGCTCGCTGCATGCTTTATATTACATTTCCTCATCTGCTGCTCCATAGTATTGGTGCCATTTCTAGTTTTTTTTCAGTATTACTTGACATACATTTAAACACGGTTTGGAAGCTCAGATGCATCGCAATCGCCTATTACATTTCCTCATCTGCTGCTCCACAGTATTGGAAGGCATTTCTAGTGAAAGGGCAGTACTTCTTGCAATCTAATGGCACATTGTATAAAAAGTAATACATATTTTCCATTAAATTTGCATCCAGGTAAATAAGCTACTGAATCAACTCGTCATCAAATGTTTTGTGCTACGGAAATGTTCTTTTAGAATCTCTTTGATTTTCTGCTTTGGCTAATTAGGATTCAATATCTCTGAAATTCCGCCTGTGGAACAGTGGGTTTGGTTTCTGCTGTTTATATTCAGTAACCTGCACATTGCTTTTACTGTTGATGGGTAACTTCATCTACTCAAAAGTTTTTATTACTAATACCCATTCATGGGTTTTTTTTTTTATTACAGTTCATGTGCATTGGGTATGCTTCCACATTTTGTATAGATGTCTACTAGGGTACTTGCAACTACATCTAACAAATCATTATGCTTTGATGGCTGTAAATGCACATTCTGTCTGCTACAGACAACTCCTCTGAAGATTTACATATCTTCAATTATTGCAGACCTGGATTTTCATGAGCATGGTTTCACAAAGGAAGACAGTCCACTTTTTCTAAAACAATAGTGAATCTGTTATCATTGTCACCTAAGACCCATGGAAATGTTTTGTTACAAGTTGGTCGCTTTACTCTATTTTTGCACTTACTTGTATGTATTCATGAGTCCCAATATTTAGATACCAAACATGTATGTATTCTTTGAGCTACAAACAAAATTTTCTTCCTTCTTTTTACACGAATAATGATAACGTCAATGTAGATCCATAGCAATGATTTGTCTATTGTTATATCTGCAATGGATTTGATTTTTGCTGTTTATATTCAGTAACAGCTTTCATTTCATTTTTCTGTGACAATAGGGGATCCATAAATTTGTGGGTCCATCCTGCCATCTCTTTCCACCTCTTTGCTTGTTTTACGAAAAGTTGTGTCTAGCAAATGCAAGAATGCCTGATGTAGTTGCAACTGCTCTAGTAAGTTTCATGTAAATTTTATTAAACTTTAAATTCGAAGCCTTTGAAAACACTTCCATAATATTTAAGGCCTTTGTCATATCTCAGTATCTGCGCATATCTGGAAATGCATCTCACAATTTATAACATATATAGGCCATACTTATGTAAGCTATAAGACAATTATTTCTTGTCTGTTTTCTGTTTGCACAGTTTGGCAATGGTTATATAAATTGGAATATTTGAATATATATGCACACTCAAATTACAAGTGTATCAATTCCAAAAAAAATTACACCAAAAATTGTTTTTTGCTGTTGCAAAAATTGTTTCTTGTTTGTTTTCTGTTTGCACAGTTTGGCAATGGTTATATAAATTGGAATATTTGAATATATATGCACACTCAAATTACAAGTGTATCAATTCCAAAAAAAATTACACCAAAAATTGTTTTTTGCTGTTGCATAGGTTGAAGGAACATTGACCGTCGCAAAGGCCTACTCCAGCCCCTTGGAACCAATTTGTGGAAAATGCAACTTGACTATTGAACGTCTACCACCACTGCATACAGACATAGCATACTGCAGTAACTGTGAACAAGAATGCCCATACGTATATTGCCACCGCCTTCTATGCAGCATTAAAAGCGCAGACAAAACAACCATCCAATGCATAGCTAAAAACAAGCTTCTAACTGAATTGCTACCTTCTCTTACTGCTATAGCATATCCGCAATACATAGAAGACAAAGAAGCTGTTATAGAAAAGCTGTCACATTTTACATTGCATGGCATCTTTACAATAGACAAAGAAAATATCATCAGACACATGACAACAACTCCAGACGAAAGTATGTTGTCTTCACCTACTTTTCAATTATCACCAATATTGCAAATATTATATGTTCTACTCGTACTAATATTCACTTTCACGTCCTGCAGGCATTCCACCCCAATTCCAGTCGCAAGAAAGCAGCTATGCTAGAGTGTTATATGGATCTTCAAGCCATACACTGTCAGCGCCATCATTTTAAGGTAAATCAGTTACCCCATGCACACATATGTTTTACCTATTTCATTTGCAATACAAATGAAAGCCAACTTCTAATAGTATTTCATATCTGTTTTGCAGATCCAAAACTGAAGCTCCACTTCCTGCACTGCAACATTTCTGACAATCAAATTTGTAATAGCATACATTAGTTTAAAACAGAACCTAATTCTGCATAGTAATTTTTATCAGTACCTGTTGTTGTTTATATTATTTCAGTTTCCTCTTGCAAATGACAGAAATAGACCAATGCATTTCACATGCATTTTAATATAAGCTGTTCAATATAAAAAACTAGCTATATTGCTGTTTGTATGACTTCAGTTTCCAGTTGCAACTATCCAAATTTCCTAAGCATGGTAATTTTTATCAGTACCTGTTGTTGTTTATATTATTTCAGTTTCCTCTTGCAAATGACAGAAATAGACCAATGCATTTCACATGCATTTTAATATAAGCTGTTCAATATAAAAAAACTAGCTATATTGCTGTTTGTATGACTTCAGTTTCCAGTTGCAACTATCCAAATTTCCTAAGGAATATCAAAGATTGGAACAAATATGAGCTACTACTGGCATCTCAGCTCTAGACCAAACTTCACATTGATAATTCATAAACAGAGGGCACTGTAGGAAGACTCTCCCAGTCATGTTGGTTAGCAAGAAGAGCTGGAAATAAGGCCAATCTCTAACCATCACGTTAACCTCCCACTTTTGCTTCCATATCTTCCATTCACATTTCTCAATAATCCGACAGAGCTGTCAAATGGCAGATAAGAGCATGGCACATAACATGGCACAGGTTTTTCAGTTTATTTACCATTGTTTGTATTTCATCTACAGTAGTTATTTATTTAAATGCTTGTGCAAAACGTTTTCAACTTCATTCATTGTTTAATTGATCTAAGGTGTGTACACATATCTGTCTGCTTCATTTTACTTCAACCAATAGGAGCCAGCACTTAAAATTCAAAATGAGGTATAACATCAGGAGCCTCCAACAAGGCTAGAAATGTTATAAAACTTTAATCTTTCCGAGTCATCCAGAGATTTTCAGTGAAATGATAAGTTCCCCTGCTAGCATGCATGCCTTCTTGGCAGAGACAAGCATAATTGTATTCCTTCCGCTGTAACTACTTCTTGCTATATGCTCATTAATCAAATATATTATTAAGTGTGTTGTTCCCTTAACTATGTTCTGTCTTTTCTTTTCATTCGTGTGATTACTCTTTTAATGCGATCATTCTACTTGGCAGAGCGTATCATTTTCCCTCTAGAAATAATATTTTGCTGGTTTTAGCGCTTACCTTGAAACATTTGGTAAATAACCAAATTATACCTAACACCAGCTGTGTCAAATGCCTTAATTTGCTCTGTCTTTTCTTTTCATCCGTGTGATTACTCTTTTAATGCGATCATTCTACTTGGCAGAGCGTATCATTTTCCCTCTAGAAATAATATTTTGCTGGTTTTAGCGCTTACCTTGAAACATTTGGTAAATAACCAAATTATACCTAACACCAGCTATGTCAAATGCCTTAATTTGCCGATACCATCATTACAAGGTAAAGGCATTCGAAGTTAAAAACAAATTGTACTGCCTTCAAGGAAAAGGCCGATATTTTTTATTTTCCTTTTCTAATCTGAACCCAAAAAATGGAATCAAAGTGACAACGTGAGCATTTTAAAGTAATAGTGGCATATGATTATCTTGGATTTATGTGAATGAAGAATAACAAAGTTGATGGGTGCCGGATTGCCTCTGATTGCTTTTCCCATGCACTTGGATCAGGGATTGAATGCCCAATTGATTGTCCATGAATTACAGGTGGAGATCATGCATAGATCCAACTGTCCACAACACAGAGAAACAAATGTCAGCTAAAACAATGAAGGAAAACAACTACCAATGAAAAGCACAGAAAATAAATCATTAGCCAAAGAAAACTATAGTCTACGTAAGCCATCATTAGATGCTTCCTTTTCATTTCTTTGTTTTTCTGATCTGTTATTTTCGTGATACCCATTCAAGTCATGTGCATTGCGTATGCTTCCACATTTTGTATAGATGTCTACTAGGGTACTTGCAACTACATCTAACAAACCATTATGCTTTGATGACTGTAAATGCACATTCTGTCTGCTACAGACAACCCCTCTGAAGATTTACATATCTTCAATTATTGCAGACCTAATCAGTTTACATTTTCCAACATACTCCCATCCTGTGCCAAAATGGGACCTTTGGAACAGGGTATGGATATCCATCAAAGCATAAAGGATAGACGAATTTTGTCAGATGTGGTTGCAAATGTCCTGGTAGACATGTATGCAAAATGTGGAACCGTAGACAAGGCACGTGAACTGTTCGATAGAATGCCTCAAAAAATGTGGTATCGTCGACAGTTATGATTGCTTACAAGTAAAAACTTTGAATAAATGAAGTTACCCATCAACAGCAAGAGCAATGTGCAGGTTACTGAATATACTCCAATCTCAGGCATGGCAGATTAAGTGACAAAGCAGGAAGGGAAAACCCTTTTGTGTTAAGACCCATGGAAAGTTATTCATGCCCTGATATTTTGGAGTATTCGCTGTTAAAGCTTAGTCTGTTTTGTTACAAGTAGGTCGCTTTACTCTATTTTTGCACTTGTTATTTTATGCCATTATATTGGTAAATGAGGTCATTGTTTACTGTATGGTTTCTGTTTCAATGGCTTTCATTTTTCACTGCTGTAACTTTCCACTGTTGACTAGATTCGACATTGCTATTTGATATATTTCCACCCCTTGGAGCTGTGGCTTTAACCAAAGCCTTTGTGTGACTTCTTTGCAACTCAGCAGATTTTCTTTTCTTCAGTTATGCTCTTGAATTAATGCATTTGTGAAAGTTATGCTCTTGGAATATTGTGAAAAACATCAAACATTCAATATCTCTGAAATTCCGCCTGTGGAACAGTGGGTTTGGTTTCTGCTGTAATACCCATTCATGGGTTTTTTTTTTTATTACAGTTAATGTGCATTGCGTATGCTTCCACATTTTGTATAGATGTCTACTAGGGTACTTGCAACTACATCTAACAAACCATTATGATTTGATGGCTGTAAATGCATATTCTGTCTGCTACAGACAACCCCTCTGAAGATTTACATATCTTCAATTATTGCAGACCTGTATTTTCATGAGCATGGTTTCACAAAGGAAGACAGTCCACTTTTTCTAAAACAATAGTGAATCCATTATCATTGGCGTATGTAGCGCTCGTTTATGCTCATCATGCCCTGATATTTTCGAGTGTTCGCTGTTAAAGCTTAGTCTGTTTTGTTAAAAGTAGGTCGCTTTATTCTATTTTTGCACTTGTTATTTTGAACACATTCCAGAATTTATGCTTTTCAAACTCTGATTTCTACATTATACATGTCAATTAACTCTTTAACAGCCAAGACGACAGATTCAATATAACTTCTAATTCATTGCCTCCCTACATTCGCAATATGCATTCACGGCAGGTACTCCTGCTGCACCGCAGCCCTTGTTCTATAATCAATTACATCCACATATATGGGAGAAATAGCTCCTATAAAATAAGGTAGAAAACTAAAACACCTCTACTATATTTGTAAGTTATTTATAACAACTTATAATACATTTAACAAAATAACTACGTGATTTGTTATAACAAATCACTTACCAAATTATAAATATGTGTTTACACTAATAAGATTTCCTAACAATACCCTTATATAACGTAAGACTTAAGAGTGCAAGCCATTGAGAGACATTTTTGGCCCACCATATAGGGTGTGACTCCCAAAAACACCTTTCTAGCCTAATTGGTTAAAAACCAATTAATATAAACCTAAGGTTATATTTAATAAATAAAAATATATTCATATTTTTATTTATTAGCTATAGACTAGAGTTTATAGTTATATTTAATATCAACATTAACTACAATCTTTAGAAACTCATAAGGGGTCAATAACCTAGTGAAGATTATGTTCCAATAATGAAATTTCTAGTTTTTAAGAGTGTATAATACTAAGAAATTAATTTTATAGAGTTTTAAATCTATAATTATATATGTAACTTGTATAATTTATGTTTATGTGAAAATAATAATTAAATTTACTATTGTACTTCTAACTTGCATTTTTTTTCTGCAACTACAAGTTACAAAAAAAAAAGGAGGAATGACATAATCTTATGTCCTACTCGTTGTATGACCACATAGTGTGATTTAGTTCATGAGTTCCAAGGTATTTGTCATTTAAACAAATAAATGGGTGTTTTCTGGAACAATTTGATCCTTCTATCCCTACTTCTTACACCTTATTCAACTGATTTAACTTTAAAACCTCCTAAATTAATGTAATCTATGGGTGTTTCTCAAAGAAATAAAAATGAGAAATGATGGGTAGAGAGAAAAAATAAAACTTTAACGCATATGTGTTTTAAGTACTTGATGCCTGATAGTTAGAAATAACATGCTTTCCTTGTTAATCAAGAGCACCAAACATAGCTTAGACTCAAATTTGAATGCTACTGATGTAGAGATTCACAGGAGATTTAAAAATTATCTAAACCTAAAGTCATATTTATCAACTAAAATTTGAAATTATGTAAATTTATTTGATTAATATAATATACAACATGTTATGGTGATTTAAATCAAATTTGCATAACATAATCTAAAGACCACCTGCGAAATCGATGAAGGATACATCAAACATCAAGAAATATCAACACATGAATTTGCAGCATAAGAGGGGAAATGAGACCATGACGATATCAACTCACATGAGTTAATGTTAAAGCTAAGTTACATTGATTGATAAAATTTTTTATCCCCCCTTATTCAAGTGAGGCATACATCTTTATACAAATTACAATTGCATTTCACACCTCTATCAGGTAATGATCAATATTCCTTTCGTAAACATATGGATATGTAAAAAAAATCTTAAATTGAATCAAAATGATAAATACATTGTCAAAATGACAATTTCCACATGAGTGCGAAAGATTCCAAGTTTTTAGCTCAATTAATCTATTCCATTCATGTAATATTAGAGAGAAAAAGTGCCCAACTGAAAATATGTTTTTTTTATGATCCATGATGATAAAAATGTGAGGGATAATGGATAAGACTCACTTATGGGATAAAAAACTATTTTTTCTATTTTACAACCATCATCATTCTCTTTTTACAACTTGAAAATGGTCAATTATGCACACTCAAATCATATAAATATTTTCAGAGAATACCAAACCAAAATGCAAAGTGAGAAATATAAATAAATTCACATTCTCTTCCTGTAATTTATACTTTGTGTTTTTCTTTGTTCAATGGGCTAGGTGAACCTACAAAACACTTATTTTTTGAAAAGTCTATGGAGCACTAGTTTTCTTTGTTTCGTGTCTTTCTAACTTGGAAAAAATTATTCTTCTAATGCTCCTATTCTCATCCTTATCTTTCTATCACGCCAAAAAGGCCATCTTCCTTTATTAAAACCACAATCATGTTTCGTTTGTTATGTGGGTTAGGAGAAGCCGTGAACCACCAAGTTTTTGAAAACCCACAAAACACCAAATCTCTGAAAACCTGCAGAACACCAGGTTCCTTGTTCCACTCCTAAAATTAATTGCATCTGACTCCTCTTTTTTTTCCTTGCGGTGCATTGCGTAACCTCAGGACCCATTTTTATTGCATCTTGGATTCCATTGAGAGGACTGCATTCTTTACTTCATAAATTAACCAAATCCATGGAATTCCATTTTATCAAGGCCCATGTAACACTATTTTGGATTCCCTCTTTGCTTTGCAGTTTGTCTGTAGACGACTCAAATTTTAAAATGCTCCTAAGGAATTTTTTTTGAAAATGCCACTAAAGACTGAGTTTTTAACAATGCTGCCAAATATTGAGTTTTGAATTCCACATATGTTCATGCTTTTCCTTTTGAACTACAAGAAGAGGAAAAACTTTCAATTTTTTAAGAAACCTTAAAATTTGACTAAGTATAAATATTTAATCCAAGTTCAATACAAATGTGAGTCATTTCAACAAAACATGCTAGATAATGCAAATCAAATCTCTTTAAAGGTAGAAACTTAGATGATATCAATCTGTATGAAGATTAAGAGGGCCCCCATTTGGATTTAATCATTTAAAACAAGTGAGTGGAGCTATGAAATAACAAATGGCGACTCAATGGGGAAAATACTACCGTGTATTTAAAACTTAGATATCTGAATTTCAAAAATGTTAATAAGAGAAGTTATGAAATCAAATCTTCGTATCTCTAATGCCATCATGCCTTTCAAAATTGAGTAATTTAAACATATTCAATGACATACTAAACCATAAAAATGAAAAAAGATAACTGTGTGTGTGTGTGTGTGTGTGTGTGTGTGTGTGTGTGTGTGTGTGTGTGTGTGTGTGTGTGTGTGTGTGTGTGTGTGTGTGTGTGTGTGTAATTAGTTGATTAACCTTGTCCTTGCTTAAAAATACAATCATTTTGGTATGGGAGGATCATTTGAAATCTCAGTGAATGTTTTTTCTCTTATTTTTATTTTATTTAGAATGGTTGAAAGAGGAGAATTATTGGGAATTTATTTTCTTCTAGACAGGTGTTCATAGCCATGACATATATGCCTTTAGCTCATTTCACGACCTTTCTCCACTGCCAATCAAGTGTCTATAGCCTTGACGGAGGTTTCCAGAATAACCTTTGAAATAAGTCCTTTGTTATATTGTTGATTAGCTTATATTCAATGCCTTCCTTTTGAGGTTTAGGAACCAAGTTAGCAGGTTAATAGTTTTATCAAATGAAATCATTAAAGAACTCCTCTTTAGAAACATATAAGATCAAGAAGAAAAGATTTAGTTTTTACTTTATTTCCTTGTGAATATCCTCCTTTTTAATGGTTAAAACATTTCTAGCATCCACTCAATACTCTGAGTAATTCAGATTTCTAAAGGATAATTTGATTAAGAGATACTCAGTTTCATTTTCAGATTATTTTATCAACATTTCTTGTTATCCACTTTTCCAACATCTAACAACAATCATACCTTCCAAAAAGTAAGTGATCAATTTGTTTTTATGTAAATGTAAGGAACATAAAACAAAATAAACAAAGACATTAAAAACAAAAGAAAAATTTACATAATAAATACTAAAGTGATAACAACAGATAATTGAATAAAATATCGAATGCAAAAAGGAAACTAATCTAGAAAAAAATAAATGCATGCAGGGAAACTAATCTACTTCCCTACTTTGATCATTCTATTGGGACTTGTGATGGGACCATGGAGAGGTAATGCTTTAGGAATTAACCATTGACTAGATGGATTACTTCTTTCCCTTCTAAATTTAATCTGAAAGTGTTTTGGGCTAAAATATTAGCTATTAGATAATGTTCAATCAACAATGGTGAGAAGTTTCTATGCTTCCCTTTATTCTTATGAGATTTATCCCATAGAAGTAATAAATTTGATATTTTCAAAGTATTTACTTTATCCCTTTTATCAAACCATCTCTTGAGAATATATTGGTGCATACGAAAGTTTTGTAAGGATGAATCACTTACATATTCCATTTGGATAATGTCTAAAAAAAATTCTTCAATTTTGTCTTCTCCTTCCACATGTATTCCTACATGAACTCATAGGTTCACTACGTAAGTGTGATTAAGAAGTTAGGTTGTTGTCCATACATGAATAAAAATGGAGAAGACTTTAGATCTTTCTTATATCTTTTCCTATCAGCCCACAATGTATGCTTTAGAAAATAATGCCACTCGTTTGGCTTCTTGTTTATTGATTTCTTGATGGAATTGATCATTTTTTTACCGACTCAACCAATTTATTTAGTTGGGGATAATAATTTTATGTAAACTTAATGATTATCTTATTATCATAGGCCCATTCATTGAAATTTTTAGATGCAAAGGTTGGCCCATTGTCACAAATGAGGGAAAAAGGATAACCAAATATGGTTATGATATTCTCCTCAAGGAATTGGATAACATCCAATGTCTTGCAGTTTGTAGTAGCAATAGCTTTAGTCCATCTCGTGCAATAATTTTTCATAGTTGGGACAAATGTATGACAAAATGATGAATTTTGGTTGATGACCCCAATGAAATCCAAGCACCACTATGTAAAAGGTCTTCTTTCAATCACTGTTTACAATTGCATGGTGCATGTGTTTCTCTAATAGGAATAATTTGAAATTAATGAAAACTCCTCATATGTGCATGAGAATCCTTGAATGTGGTTGGCCAACAATAACTAGCTTAAAATATTATGAGTAGTTTTTTGACTTGATCCATGACCACTTCCAATCTTCTCATGAAAATTACACATGATATTAACAACTTCTTATTTGAATACACATCTCTAATGGAAACCTTCATATTTATTTATATTAAGGAATCCCTTTTTTTTTAATCATGAAGTGAGATTCCTTCAACTTCTATTATTTCCACTGCTATTTCTTTAAATCAGGTGGACATGAGCCATACAATAGATAATGAATGATATGAGTGTACCATTCGTATTTTAACGTATACTCTTTGTCCACTTGCATGATATCAATCCTTGGATCAACATTGGCCATGATTTGTGCCAAGCCTTGACCTCTAACCATATTTTCTGGTTTTATTTCTAAATGAAATTCTAACAAATTTTTCATCCACTTTCTCCCAACCCATTTTGTCATAGTATCAAGTTAATGGAAGGGTCTGCAACAATTACTTGCACTTTTCTTCTAAGTATATACCATATAAACTTCTTCACTAATTTTTATCAAGGAGAAGGCTTGCTTTTCCATCATATAATAGTTGAGTTGGGAATATTTCAAGTTTGTTCTCATGAATGCAATTGGGTGTTCAATGTTTTTTGATTTCTGAGTTATCACAACAATAATTGTATGATTAGAAGAACAAAATACAAGAAGCGATATTTGGTAAAGTCATGGTTGATTAGAACTGGGGATTGGGTGATTGATTTCTTGATATATTGAAAACATTTTTTAGTCATGTTAGTCTATTCAAATTTGATACCCTTGTTCAACATGACACTTAATGACCTAAAAATGTCAGGAAAAAAAGAAATAAATTTCCTTAATTTTTTTTCCAAAAGAGGAATTGAATTCATTATTTCTAATAGGTGGACTTATTTTTGAAATAATATGAATTCTATCAAGGTCAATGGAAGTAACTTCTTTGGTGATAAAGTTACCAAGAAATTTACCTTTTGTTACAGAAAAAATGATTTTCTTGGGATTCAAATAAATTATATTATTTCTTCACCTTTCAAGAACCTTTTGTAAATGTCTAAGATGATCAAATATATTCTTAGAAAACACTGTAAGATCATGCATATAAATGGTAATGCACTTACCATTAATATCTTGGAAAGATTGATTCATTTCTCTTTGAAACATTTCACCAATATTAACTAATCTAAATGAAATCCTCTTATATGAAAATGTTACCCACATGTTGGTTAAGGATATTTTTTTTATATCCTCTTTGTTTAGTAACAATTGATTGTATCCTGAAAATTCATCAAGAAAAGACATAATTTTAGATCCACTAACAATTTGTATGACCTCATCAAGAGAAGGAAGGGAATAGTTTTCCCTTTTTGATGTTGTATTCAAGTTTCTAAAATACACATATAGTATTATCTCCCTATTATTTTTCCTAACAAGCACAAAATTAGCTACCCAAGTTGATTGTATAATAGGAAAAATAATACAATCAACTAGTAATTTCATGACCTATTTTTGAATAAGAGGTTCTAAGAGTGGATTCATTGGTCTTTTCCTTTGCTTAAAAGGTTTATGTTCTTCTATCAAAGGTATAGTGTCAGTGATAACTCTAGGGTAAATTTTTTTCAAATCATCATAAGACCATGAAATGACATCTTGGTAATTCTTTAGAAAAATTTTCACTTGTAGACACTAAATCACAATCTTCAGGTATATTTCTAATCCTGATCACATACCAATATTTGTATGATTCCTAAGCAAGAAAACTACTAATTAGCCACTGTCTTTTGCCTATTTTCTTGCTTTCTAGTTTTCTTCTTGGTCTTATACTCTTTGCCTAGTCTATCTTTTAATACTTTGACATTTCTGACTCTAGACACCAACGCCCAACTAAGATGCCAGCACCCAGGTTCCCTTGTCCCCTTTAGGCGCCCTAACCTCTTTGTATCTTGCTAGCACCTTTTGGGTCTTTTATAGCCGTTTGGGCATATTATTTCTTACCAGTAGGAATTTTAGTGGTTGATTAAGAAATTCAAACAAGGAAATCATGTAAATACAAGGCTATGTGATCGTAATAAAGGAACAAACACTAAGAATCTATTATCACCACCTAAGGCTGCATCCAAAGGACATTACAAGAGCACTTAAACGTCCATCTAGCACTCACAAAAGGGACAAGGGATCAAATTATTATGCATATACTTCGTAGGGGGGAAGTTCATTTTTCCAAGCTCACATCTATCTACATTCTCTACATCTAGCTACTTTCTTGCTATATATAATTTAACATTTATATTTGTTAAATAATTTATATCTATCTAACACAAAATTCAAATAATTTCCCTATGACGCACTCTAGTTCCATGGTTCATACTCAACTACAGAGGGTCTCAATATGAAATGAACCTCTCCACATTCACTCATAGTATACGCTCTACGCTTTATCGACCACATATTTATAGAGCACAGTTTAAACCATTTCCCCATGACACACTTTAGTTCCATGGTTCATACTTGACTGCTGATGGTCTCAAGGTGAAATTAACCTCATCACACTCACTCACTCTATATGCTCTATGATTTATCAATCACATATTTCTAACACACAATTCAAACCATTTTCTGATGACACACTCTTGTTCTATGGTTCACTCTCAATTATTGACGGGACATTTATAAATTAACCTCATCTCACACATGCTTAGTCAAATTTTCTCCTATCACACTTAGTCTACATTCCATTCTATTCCAAACTCACAACATACTGCATATCTTGGTTGCATATTGTTCTGGCTTACTTATTCTCACATGTACACTTTGCTTACTATGTTAGATAGATAATTTGTATGTCATTATCTTTACTACATACACATGTGCATTCACTTGCCTTCTAGTTGTGATTATAGTCTTTAGATAGTTATATTACATGCAACATATATGCTTGTCATAATACCTCTTACCAGTCCTAAAGTAGATTTTTGGGGCATCTACTTTCGTACACATCACACATGCTATTGTTTCAATTTATACTACCTCCTATTTTTCACTAGCACACTATTATATTGGATTACACATGCTTTTACATAATTTATATCTTTCTAACATGCTAATGTGTGATTCATGTGAAACATTTAGTCTTACAGGAGATCTTTGCTACCATGGTTGTCTGATATCTTGCTTGTCACTATTTTTCATTTCTTGCTATTGTATGTTGTTTTTTCTGGGATATGCCTTTTGTCTTGTCTGCACACTGTATGATTTTAGATACTTCGGTCTCGATTCTCTTGTGACATCGTGAGTGATATTCCATATTTGGAACATTTTTTTTGTCTACATTGTCTTCTTGTTTGTTAGCTTATAACTTGTCTTCTATATGCGTGTTTATCTTGTTTGCACTAAAACTTATTTCTAGCCACTTTGTTTGCATGTGCCTTGGCTTCTACCAAACATAATCCCCCATGTATGGAATTAGTATATGTACAACGTCTGGTCCTCCTTTGGGCCGCATCTTCCTTGTGATTTTACATGCACCCCAAATGGGGGTTACATCATTGGGTGAAAAAATATCCCAATACAACAATTTACATTCACATTACAACACATTTCAAAACTATTACAACACATTCTTTAGTCACAATAATGACCTAGAATCTGACTTGGGTCCTTAGCACATCATAGTCCCCAGCTCCCAGACACAGATAGTAGTGCCTAGGTTCCTCTGATTAGGGGAAGTTACATATTTTTTATCAGTTTGGAAATTTCACAATAGTTTACACAATGACTTTTATAGAACACGCACAATCCTTCAACACTTAGTATACATGCATTACATCCCCTCTTCTATTTTTTCATTGGATCGGAATGGATTGCGATCGATTAGATTTACACACACCATGAAAAGTGGTGTTTATACTTCAAGAAGCAGTTAAAGGTTGGAGAATAACACTAGACCTTTCTCCGTACGTTGCGCAACTGGTCTGAAATCACCCAAAAAACTCGTTCTCCTACAACATCTTTAGGATACTTTATATATCTTTCACTCATCATGGATCAGGTGCACATGTTCCTTTTCATATTTTCACATAATTATTACACACTTTTTACTTTTTTTGATCAAAATTTTCATATACACAACTTTGACCACTCTTTTTCTCTTCTCTTTTACAGGCCCATCCTTGTGGGAAGAAACAAATCACATCATCAAGCATAAAAAAAATTGACAACTGGTACAACACAAAATATATACATACACTTTCACCCCTAGGGTCATTTTAAATTCCCATTCTATAGTATTGAAGATTCATATATTTATCACTCCACACTTTATCTTCTCTCCCTAGCACGCTTTTCACCGTCGATCTACATGGTTATTAGGTATGCATCTATTATCTACTTTATGTTATCAAACATTCACTCAACAACATAAATTGGGGGTGAATGTAGAAACTAAATCATGCACTTTATGAATATTTCTATTCATGATCACATACTACTATTTATATTATTCCTAAGTGAGAAAAGTGCTAATTAACCAATTTCTTTGGCAACTTTGCTTGCTTTCTGGTTTTATTCTTGGTCTTACACTCCTTTCCTATTTTTCCTAATGATACCTCAACATTTATGACTCTGAACACCAGTTCCTAACAAAGACTCTAATTCCTAGGTGCCCCCATCCCCTCTGGGTGCCCCAGATCCCTTTGTATCTTTCTCCCACCTTTTGGGTCTTTTCTAGCCATTTAGAAATATTATTTCTTACTATTTTACCTTTTAGTGTTTAATTATGAAATTCAAACAAGGGAATAATATAAATACAAAGGTATGTGATAATAATAAGGGACCAATCACTAAGCATCTATTATCACCACCTAAGGCTACATTTAAAGGCCATTACAAGAGCACTCAAACATCCATCTAGCATTCATAAAAGGAACAAGGGAGGGAATTCTTCTACATACACTTCATAAGAGGGGAAGTTCAGTTTTCCATGTACTCATCTATCTACATTCTCTACATCTAGCTATTTTATCTCTACCAAATGTGACTCACATAAGAGCCACCTAGGGCATGATTCCACACACACACATGCAAAACTACATGGATTTTGAAATGTATTGCAATGCCTAGATTATAATTTCACTCAGCTAGGTGACCGTTGTGGTTAGTCTGACTCCCCATTTACATATTTTTATTTTTAAAATTTGATGTGTTTTGAGGTTTTGTAGGTTATCTTTCTTATTGCAGGTTCCAGGAAAGCTCGGCAATCATACATTGACATGTTAGCGAAAAGAAACGAAGTTAAGTGACGCTGAAATGACATTGCAAAAATAACTTTATGAGGTTATCACCAATCACATGTGCCAAATGGAGTTCTACAACACACCACATACCTTTGACCTTGTCTAAGTGCCCTAGTACCAACATTTCCAGCACTCACATAATTTTTTGGGCTCGGTTACGATAATATGCCTTCCTACTTCATCAGTTTTCCAACTTGCCACAACTTTGACATTATTGCAAATCAACTAATTACTCTACCCTCTCTCTTGCAACTAGGGTTTCATATTTTATAGCTTACTTACTTATGTCACATATGTACTCTATTGCATATCTATATCTACACTGTTACATATATAGAATTTAACATTTACATTTAATTCAATAATTTTCAAATCATTACCTTATCCTTCTCTATATTTGAACATGCTAGACCAACATTCACCAATTTAAGATTCTCTCTATTTCCTAGGTTGATTTGATTATAATATTTATCATTTTCCTTAGATATTACAACATTCCATACTTGTTGATCTTAATAAAATATTATTTCAAGAAAGATCATATCTTTAGGAATCATATTCTCCTTCAGATTCAAAACAACATCACCATTAGAAGAATCCATATCATTATTAATTATAATGTGAGATGAAAAAACATCTGAGCTTTTTAAAAACTAAATTATTTGCTGATAATATTTAAATAGATGGAAATTATCTGTGTTATCTAGTAATAAGGGAATAGAAACCATCTCTTCTATCATTTTTCGCTTCTCCAAATCCTAAGTAGGCATAAGCCTAGTAACATATGTAGCCAATGAATCAACCTCCTTTTTTTTCTATGTAAAAAATGTTAAATACATCAACATATTCATTCAAATACCAAACTCTATGTTTATGCCTTTTAAGATAAGATTGCTTGCATTGATAATTTCTTCTAACTTTCTTGACAACAACCTCAGAATCACCAATTTTTTTTGGCATTTTGATTTATGTTTAAAGAAAAATTGCAATCCTAACACTAAAGCTACATATTCAGCAAAGTTGGTGCATGGGAATTGTAATATACATGAGGCATAGTATTTTTTTTCTTTTGGTCCTTTTAAGATTATTCCTACCCCACTTTCATGTTTGGTATATGCGCCATAAAAATCCAAAAACCTCAGACCTGGTTTGTCTTGGTTTTCTTTTAGCAATTCTAGTTTCTGCACATGTAATATGTATACTCCAATATCAACCAGGAAAATGAAACATATGATGAATGAGTATGATTCTACTAATGAATAATTTAATATCAACTGATTGTTCTCATAAAATGAAACATATGATGACTGAGTCTGATTCTACTAATGAATAATTTAGGTATCAACTGATTGTTCTCATAAAATGGAACATATGATGAATGAGTATGATTCTACTAATGAATAATTTAATATTTTTTCCTGGTTGATATTGGAGTATACATATTACATGTGCAGAAACTAGAATTGCTAAAACCTTTGACCATATAACCAGTTGACATATAACCATTCAAAACCTTTTACCATTTCCTACTCAACAACATGTCATATGCCTCAAGGATCTCTATAATTTGAATGTCCATGAATTGTTGAATTCTAGGTTCATATGTTAATTACAAATAAACATTTAGAATTTATCCAATCACCTCAACCTTGGATTTGTTTAATCACACAACTACCCTATCATACATGATTGGGGTAAGGCCATTTTTTTCTAAATTTAACAGATCATAATAATTGCAGATGCTCCTTGTAGACACCCTAAAATATCACATTACACATTCCAAACCTCTGAAATAATTCTCTAATGCCTTCGTAGTGTATATTCGACCAGTTTTTCTATATTATTTTATGTTGTGACCTTTTAACTCATTCTATGATATTGTCTTGAATAAAATCCTATCATTCACACAACTTTCCTAAACACTCCTATCGATCAAACATGGTCTTGAATTATTAAATATTCACACTATGGGCCTTGTCACACTCATATCCCATTCTTAGGGCTAATTAATTAATCCTATTATCAATATTATTATTCTTCCCTTTCCTATTAGTTAATTTTACTAGCTAATATTTAATACAATACTAATTAAATAATCCTACACATTATTTATTTACATCTCACCCACTTAAATCTAATTGATTAATATTAATTCACTAGTCAACATCTCAAGTTAACTAGGGTAAAAGAATTTAATTAAATATTAAAATCAATTAAATACATGTGCAAGAGGAAAAAAATAAAATAAATCAAACATGCATTTGAATTAACTAAAGACATCCCATAAAGCATGACATTCCCAAAAATAAATCAAATCAATGCAAAAGGCTAAAAGTCACGTCCACTTTTGGGGGAATAAAACAAAATTCAAAGAGTGAATATTTAATTCTAAATATTAAAAAAGTTTTTTCTACCTTTGAAAAAATCAAGAATGCAAGTTCAAACAAGAGTTTATCACCTCAAATAGATTGGAAACTCAATTCAACAATTCAATCTTTCTTTAGTTAACTTAAGATAATAAAAGCTAATTATACAAATCCTATATTTTGAATCTCATTCCTTCATCTATAAATCATCACTCATTCTTGTCCAATTATCATCTTTGGAAGCTTTGAGAATCGCATCATCATTGTGTTGAATTATAATTCAATCACACACAATATTACGTTGTCCAAATGATCATGAATCTACTATCAAATGAATCATTCAATCACTTTTCTTGTAGATAATCTACTTCCATTCGGAACACCTTTGGAGAAACCACAAACAAATTTGATCAAGAGATTTAACAAGCTTGATGCTTCATTTGAGATTTTTAGGATATATGAAGGAAGAACTGGTTTTCTTTATTTATTTCGTATGTAGTTTTTCTTTATATACATTTTTCACCCTCATGCTGGGAAAAACCCATATATTTCTCAATTATTCACCATTTTTCATAAAATTAACCTTGTTTTTGTTGTCCTCTAGCAATTTTAAAATCTATGACCAATTTACAGGGATTTTGATGGAGTAATCTGAAAGAAGTTTCGAAAACCAGTAAAATTGGCCATGTTTTTTTTAATTTTTTTGTATCTATAGGTTATCTACTCTAGCATAACACTACTTGCACTAGTGTTTCACGTAACTTACGCTACCATTTAACTTCACATGATTGTGTATCAATCAATGTGATACCATAAATGTTCATGCACTACTATCATTGTTCACGTGCTACCGTATATGTACATGCGTTATCGTTAACTATCCATGCTACCTTTCTCCTTCATGCACTACCACATCATTGGGTGCACTAATGTATCAATACATGTGCTAGCGTACTATGGTAACTTTTTCTTATTATTGAATTTTGTTTTTTCTAATATTATGATTACATAGAAACTACTAATGAATTTTGTGGAAGACCACTTCATTTGAAAATATTACTAAAAAAAGAAAGAAACTATTAATATCATGTATGCAGATTATCTAGGCCAAAGACAAATCAAACAGTGCCAATTTTTAAATTTAATAAAATAAAACATTTGCATTGTAGGTGTGGATAAGGGTTTAAACCCATCCACTTAACTTTGGGAAGTACTTGGACATAGTTCTAAAATTCATTGTGAGGCATACCTCATGAACCCCAAAGTAGTTGGCACATTGAGGGAACTATTTAACAAAATGTGTAGCGTCCCTTCCTACTTGAATATTCATACCCATGAGGAATGCCAAAAATTTTCTATAGTGATGGCCCCATTCTTAATTTATTTCAGGGTATAGTTCATATTTAGAAGTTTTTTGGTACATGTACTCATTCAGAAAATTATTGGTTAGTGATTGTTATCAAAATCCCTAATAATCTTAACAAACTAGGGTCAAATTTTCCCATAGTTGTTGTCATTGTTCATTCAAAACCATTTCAAAAATCAGTTTTTACAAAAACCCTATTTTATTTCATTTTTTTGATTCTGTGTTCAAAACTATTTCAAAAATTTGTTCTAAAAAACCTTTCTTTTCCTTTACTGCTCCATTATTGATTTACAACAGTTTTAAAAACCTGTTCTAAAAAAATCTATATTTTGTTACAATTTAGATTGTTGGTTTTAAATAGTTTTTATTTTGTATCCCATTTTATCCACATTCAATCCAATCCCAAAATAATAATTCTATCCTTTCTGAATCTAAAAATCAAAATAAAAACTTGTCCAAATTTATCAAATCTTGATGAATCAAATAACATCTTATCAAACTATCAGAGTTTCAATCTAAGTCTTTTATCTTGAGTACCGATATTCGAGTATTATACTTTCAAATATCATTGAAAGTCTTATCTTTAGGACTTCCAATTTGTTCAAATTTAAGCCTATCCTATTTTATCAATCAAATTATTATCTTTTAGACATTCACTTTGTTCAAATTTAAGCCTATCATGTCCTATCAATCAAAGCCTTATCTTTTGACATTAACGTTGTTCAAATTTAAGCCTATCCTATTATCTCAATCAACATATTATCTTTTAGACATTCACTTTGTTTAAATTTGATCCTATCCTATTATCTTAAACAAAGCCTTATCTTTTAGACATTCAATTTTCCCAAAAGCAAGCCTATCAAATCCAAATTACATAAATTTCATTTTCCCAAATTTAAGGCTATTAAATTTCATTCAAAATCCTTATCTCTTAGACATTCACTTTTTCTAAGTTTAAGCATATAAATTCTACAAAAATTAATTCTTATACTTAATATATTCACTTTATCTCAGTTTAAGTAAATCTCTCAAATCTAAATTCATATCAAGGAAATCTTAACAAATCAAATTCATCCATATCACCTCTTGCCTTACATTTTTATCTTTTTTACTACAAAATGGTGAAAACATGAACCAAAATTATGAAATATTTGGAAAAATAAAAACCCTTTTGACATAGATAGTTATGATGAATAAGAATAAAATAAATAACTGGTTATTTTAGAAGAGGAATAACAAAAACTTGATGAACATTTTAGACAAAATAAACATCGATTTATTTTTCATCTCCTAGAAATGGGAGCTAAACTAACTTCGTATTTCAGTAATGAGAACTTGAAACATCTTATAGACAAACATCTGGTAGATATAATTTTTCATTAAATCCATCTATGGCCGCACAGACATTTCCTGGGTTTGGTGGTATCCTATCAGGAAAGTCATTTGGATAAGGTGCGGGTGTGCAGAACATGGGTATCACATCTGGAAGTAGTTAAACTTCACAGATTGTTGGAGCTTAGTATAGCACAACAGTGGGAATGCAAAGTATCACTCCTTCAGGCCCTATACCTACTATAGGGGAGGATTTGGTGGATTTGGATGATCTGGTGGGTTTGGGGGAACAAGATTTAGTGGATCTAATGGATATGGTGGTGGAGGAAACACAGGAGGGAATAAGGGTTTTGAATCTAGTGGGCAAGGACCAAAACCCCATTAGCTAGTCTTTTATGAGATGTACCTTCAACTACCTGATTATAAAGGTGTTGAGGATGTTGTAGAGCATGTACACAAGTGTGAATTTATATGGTGTGTTAAGGGGATCACTACCCTGGAGTGGAAGGAAAGGTAATTTAAAATTACTTTGCAGGGGCACACACATAGTTGGTACTGAAAGTATGACCCACATCAAACATCGGTGGATTATAATGCACTGCATGATGCGTTCTTGGAAGAATTTCATATTCTTGAATTTGAGAAAAAGAGCATCAATGTGCTCAAGGAGATTCATAAGGGTATGGTATAGATTATGCGGTGGTATGATGCACACGCACTTTAAGACTCTCTTGTAAAATTTATCTAATGATATCCATCCCTCTCAGCATGCCCAGTTATTCATTAGAGGATTGATAACACCTTTCTGATGGGATATTTCTCATAAGACTTTCATGGATCAATGTGAGACCTTGGAGTCTGCTCTGAACATTAAGACCGTTAGAAGCATTGATACTGGTGTAAGTTAATTATTGGAGGCACAAATTCCTCCCATGGAAAAGCAACTTGAAAAATTATCTTAAAATTGAACACATGAGACTCAAAGTAGAATTTGGTGTATACATTGTGAAGTATAAGGACACACCAGTGATAGTTGCCCTTGAAAATCGATATGTGCCATGTCGTTAGATTGTGAAATATGTCACAGGGATCATGATCCAAGTAGATTCACATTGCTACAATGTGTGTTCCGTAAGGATGTGTCTTGCTATTGTAAGATTTATACATCTACTACTCATGATACAAAGGATTTCCAGTTCATAGCCTAGAATCATGATGTAATTGATATTGGTATGCACCAGACCAACGTTACAAACAGTTCTAAAAACAAGGGACGTCAGTCTGAAGGGATTGAAGATGGTGGAGGAAGGGGAATAATTTTTCATGGAGTTTCCAGAGGCCATGTTGGTCACGGTGGAGGAAGGAGTGATTTCCCTTGTGGAACTTGAGTCAATTGTGGATCTACGGATCATTAGAAGTGATAATTCCTGATTTTCTATAATGCTTGTGGTGCAAAAACAAACATAAGTATGAGGAGTGCCCTGATTTGTATGATCACATGCACCAGAATCATAATATGTGGGATAAGGGTGTAAGAATGGTTAGTGTGAAGCATGTTGAGCTCCTATTCATGCCTACAGTAGTGCCTAATCCTAAGTTAGAGCTGATATTAGTAACTACATGTGCTGAAGTTGCGTGCACTAGAGAAACACCGAAGAAGATGCCTATCATTATAAGAGAAGAAGTATTATATGGAAAGTACCTTGATCTGAATTATTAGAAGGAGGTTTACTAGGAGACTATGGAGGTTATTAGGATTTTGCAAGGGGATATCAAATGCTTGAAAGAGCTTTCGTGGAAGTTAGAGAAGATGAAGAATGTCAAGATCCCTCAGAAGGACATTGATGATGTCAAAGAGGTATGTAATATGTTGCACCAAGAATATATAATTCCCTTGTTAGGAGAGTGGTTGAGAGGAAAGATACCACATGCTGAAAGTGAGCATGAGAGGTAGATCTTACATGCTAATTTACCCCCTCATAGTCTTGATTATTACAAAGAAATCACATTGAATGATGTGAATCTAACTGCAAGAGGTTGAAATACCTCCAAAAACACACATAAAAGAATTTACAAATAAAACCCAGGAATTTAAAAATATCTTAATTCTCATTCTAGAATCCACACTGATCTATTACATCATTACCATCCTCCATTTATTTCATGTCTACTCTAAAAACCCTAAAATGTCAAAAACCCTAAAATGCCAAGAAACCCTAAAATGCCAAAAAATTAACTACTAGCAAAACAACTCGGATGTAACCCAAATTTTGCATGCCAAATATGCTTTCATAAATTAGGGGTCACATGAAATTTGGACTTATTATAACAAGCAAAAAAAAGTTATTAAAGTTCTAAGACCTAGACAAAAGTGAAAAAAACATTACAAGCCAATTTTAGCCCACTAGATGAAGGAATCCGGACCCGAAAACGTGCCAAAATGGGCACAATTTTGCATGCTAAGTTGGCCACAGCATACTACTCATGTATATGTATAACCCTATAAAATTTCAGGATGATCCAACGATCAGATCAAAATTTATGGTCTCTGCAAGTTATGCTCCCACATCATTGAATGTGGTAGTTGATGGATGGATCCTAAGCAACATACTAATTGAAATAGGTTCAAAGGTTAATGTTCTTACTTTAGATGCATGGAATTAGATTTGGAGACCACCATTGTAGCCATCTTCAAATGTGTTGTACATGGTGAATAGAACTAAAGCTATGCCCATAAGAGTTTTGAAGAATGCTTTCATAACCATTTAAGGGGCCGAGTTCACTGGTGATTTTGAAGTCTTAGTGCTTACTGAGGTAGATAGTTTTCTAGCATTACTTGGAAACCCTTTGTGTTATGTGAACAATGCTGATTTGTGCTTCAACAAAGGATACATCAGTTTTGATCACAAGAAGGAGCACGTAATTATTCCACTAAATGATGGGAGGTATGTACCTTATCTAGAACCTTTGGGAAAAGAAGACATAAATAAAATTTATGTGCATACCATCAGATACCTAGAGGTTATTGAACCATCGAGAGAAGGAGTCATTCAGTGGGATGTGTGTGCATGTATACTTTGCTTAATGCTAAATCAAATGAGGCAAGAACTACCACCTAAAATAGTTCTACAATTTAGCTAAAACAAAGCATAAACACCATCATGATAAGAATTAAACAAGGGTTAGATGATAGCATTCATCAATACAAACTTTGAAACTAACAATGCTAAATATCTAAACTCCTCTATTCTCTAACAACAAATAAATGAATGGACCTAAGTAAGCTCCATGGCTATCAAAATAGTTGTCCTTAATGTTCCAAGAACCTAGGAATGGGGTCTTATCAAAGTTGGGCTACAAGACCCTTTTGACACCTCCCATATGACCCAAGAACTTTAAGAAAGAGGCTTAACTCTTCAAGATGATGAAATCTCAAGAAAACAAGGTGCAAGCTCTTAGTCTCTTTGCTATATGCTTTGCATTTGCTCTCTAAGGAGTTTAGGTGTAAGTAAAAAGGTAGGTGGAGGGATCTTTATATAGCCCAAAGGATAAAGGATTCAACACATTCTCATGAATGTGGGATAAAGGTAAAACATGATTAGGAATGGATAAGGTTGCTTTATTAAAGGTAACCTTACTTTAGAAGGGTTTAATATATGTTTAACAAGTCATGGGAGTTGGGGGTATTTTAATTAATCAAAGGTGATTAATTAATAGGTAGGTGTAAGATTATAGAAGCCAATTAGAAGAATATTAGTGTGATTTAGGATATTATAAGGGGATTAAATTAATTAAATATTGATTTACTGGTTAAATGGAAGGGAAGGCTAATTAATTAATAATAATTAATTAGTCTAGGTAGAAGGGGTGATTTATTAATGGAAGGTTGTTAATTAGGGTATTTGTTGGATAGGCAACTTAATTAATTAGCTTAGTGTAATTAATTAATGATGATATGAGGGGAAAATGAGTGCTTTTGATGATATGTCGTTGATTTGCAAGAAAGGGGATAATTAGCACAATTTAAGTATTTAAATTGCTTGGGCGTAATTATAGGTGTCTACTTTTGCCCCTCTTTGGGGTGGCGTAAGTGATGCCACTTCAAAGATAGTATACAAAAGAGATTTTGAAGGGATAGAAGAAAAATTAGTAGGAGGGAGAGATGCCCCCTCGAGTGTGGATGGGGTGACAAAGGAAGCCGATCGACGATCGAAAAATATGAGAAGTAGGTAGAAGAATGGGGATGAGGCAGGATGCCCCGAGGAGAGGGAGAATTAAAAACTGCATTGGTGGAAAAATCATCAAGATAATCTTATAGAGTGGCATGAGGAACGCAAGGGAAGCGACTAGCTATCCCTCTCCATCTTTGGAGGAAGCTGGCGAAGGTCTCATTTAGGCGTTGTTTTGTGTCGCACAAGTCTGCCATTGTGATGTCACTCTCTATGTTATATGAGAAATGATGCACGAATCTTTCCACCAATTCTGGCCAGGTGAAAATTGATCCTCGTGGTAAGCGCGTAAACCATTCCAATGCTTGACCTCTGAGCCTCTTAGGAAAAAGTCTGATGAGGTAATTATCACTATAAGACACCTCTTGACATGCCATGTAGAAATATTTAACATGATCCCTTGGGTCTCCCTTTCCTTTGTATTTTTCGAACTTTGGCATATCAAATTTCTTTGGAAAGGGTTGAAGGGTCATTGTCTTGTCAAAAGGATAGGGGCATATTTCTTCATATTGGTATTTCCTAATACTCCCTATATTGCTTTCTTATATGCTTGCAAGAGTTGCTTTCATAGATTGCACTTCTTGTGCAAGCAATTGTTCTCTAGTGGGAGAAGCGGGGATGTGTACACGATGGTACCCCGTGTCTTCTTCTCCTTGGTTTTCTTGATGGAGTTCGTGGATCCTAAACTTAGGCTTTGACTTTTGAATGTTCTTGTTTGTGTCCTTTTTGTACCTAGAAAGTAAGCAAAGCTAGTTGTCGGCTTAGGTTACTGAGTTGTTGTTGGATTGTGACTTGGTTTGTGTCTTCTTCTTCTAAAGGTTCTTCCTCTTCGTATTGTGGAGGCTCTTCCCCTGTTTTATGTTCTATCTTATTTCTTCGTGCCACTTTGATGAGTAGTATTCTATGCCCTATCACTTTATCATTTTCTACGTAAGAAGTGGAAGCATGCCCACCTGTTAAAATATCTTCCATATTGATAAGGGGGCGTTCTTCCTTAGTAGTGTCATTTATAGGTAATATTGGTTCATTCTCGGTGGGAAATTTGGCCCCTAATTCCATGACCCGTGCCAAAACTCTATCTTTGTTTCTAAGGAGAAACTCATCTAGTAGAGTGGGGTCAAAATCAAAGTTTGCATGTGGTGATTCTAATTCATTTCCACTATGATCGATCATCTCTTCGGTTTCCTTTTCTGCAGAAAATAGTGGCCCTAAGTCGTGTCCAATAAAGGGGTTTGACCCTTGTCTATTAGAGGTCTCCCAAGCATGTGCTTGTTGTCCCTCATATGTCTGTTTCTTTAACCCTAGACGTGTTTTGGGAGCCATGTTTTCGTGATAAGTTTCACTAAGGTAAGTTGTAGATTTGTTCAAAATTCAATGACTACCCCTAAGTGAAACACAAGATGAAATTGTTAAGAGTATGAATGTGTCACCAATGTGAGAATACCAATATGATAGAGTGATAAATCACCCGTGATACAAGCTTTTGGTATTAAAACTTAATCAAATGAAGTACTTCCTAGACTATGTTTCAAAGTAATTTGTGATTCCAGATGATTAACAAGATGTCTCCACTTATGCCAAGTTCAAAGGAATGAACAAGACATAAGTAAATACATGAAGTTAAATGCGATCTCCCAATCAAGATTTATGATGAGTGAGTTCAAACTTGATTAAGACCTATATCTCAAAAAGTTCCAATTACAATTCGCGAATGACACAACAATATCACCAAGATATGTTAACCCACTTTGTGAGAAAGTGAAGCATTGATATCGAGGTGTTATTTATATAACACGCACAAATGGTAACACCAAACACTCTTTGAAATCAAGGTTATAATAAAACCGAACTAAAAATCTCAAAGTATAGCTAGGAATAGTTAAAAATGTGTGCAACGTAACCACACAATATAGGTATTTATGTTGAGTTTACAAGAAACAAGACGTAAATATCAAAATTGTAGTGATACGATACAAACAAGCTAACTCTTCTAATGAAGTTTGCAGTGATGAACCACACCTAACTACAATGATGACCTTGACATGGGTATTAAGATCACAATGGATACCAATGACGTGAAAATGACTCCACACACTTTATACATTTAACTAACCCAGCCGCAAACATGGATGGGTGTAAACAGACATAAAAGTGAGAGAAACAGTCGATTGGTAACACAAAGGTAGTCACCCTTCTTTTGATCAACAAAGTGTCAAAAGAATGTGAAGGAAGTAAATCAAGAAAAAAAATGACAAAATGATGGCTTCACTTCGGCATATAGTTTTGCCTCGCCCTAAGGCAAGTAAAAACTAGGTGAAAGTACCTTGTCACACGTTTCTCAATGAAAATATGGTTCACAAATCAACACTGTTTTAGAATGGTCAAAGTGGGCTCCTGGCCAAAGTATATTCTCCTAGGTGGTTCTCTCGCCTTAGGTGTTACAAAGTTTTTATGAGCGAGTTTGATTTACCCAAAAAGTCGCACTTGCTAGTTTGGGAGTATCTCAACTTTAATTTACCCCCTTCAAGAACAATAGGTAACTAGTGCATCTATGTGTACTATCACTGGGGTTGCCACAATGGACAACCTGTAATGCTATCTCACAAAGGAATCACTAGTCAAGTAGGTAGTGTGGAGCACTTCCCGTTTCGTCCACAAGGTTCCCTCTTGCGTGGACTACTTTGGGGTTCCTGGAACCACCCCCATTGTTGTAGCTTAAGGTGTTATGCCAAAGGGGTTATGTTCCAGTTGAGCGGAGAGGGACGTACCCTTTTCCGAAACCTGCAATACAGTGTTTTGAATATGTTGTTCTTTTTATCTTGTTTAATTAGGTGTGGTTTGCTTGAACACCTTTTGGCAACTTGTATAACAACTATATTAGTAGTTTTTGATTTCGTTTTGATTCCTCCTTTCTTTGACAAGCGTTTTTAGGTCCTGCACTCAAGCGTTAGTAGTTCTCCAAGAAAATCACATTATTTAAAAGAGGATTAAGAGTTGCTTTTGATTCTCAAGATCATCCAAGGATGCAAGAGAAGAGCATACACAACAAATAATCCAACTAAAAAGTAAAAAAATCTTTTCAATCAATGAACCATACAAAATTCTTGATAAATGTTCATTCCCCTTAAACCAAAAGTGAAAGATGAAGTTTCCAATTTACCAAATGTTATAAAATGAAGACTAAAGTTGCTTTTGATTCTCAAGATCACCCTAAGGTGCAAGAGAAGAGCATACACAAACTTTATCCCAACTATATAGAAATGGAAAACTTCAAATCAAAGGACCATTGAAAAATACTTTGTAAAAGGTTCATTCCCTTAAGCAAAATGAATAATCAAATTTCCAAGTTTAATCCCAATGTTAACAAGATAGAGATCAAAGTTGTTTTTGATTCTCAAGATCACCAAAAGGTGCAAGAGAAGAGCATACACACGCTTTGGTCTAAATTGAGTAAGCATGGAAATACAACATTCATCAAAACATTAGACATGTTAGAAAATGACCAGTTTTAAACTAACAGAAAAAACTACAATTTTTGTAAGTAAAAATCATAAATTTATGTTTTTCATTGCATAGTTAACTTCAATACCTTTCCAACGCAAAAAAAATGGAGTCATTTCGAGTTCGGAGGAGCAAAAGTTATGGCCTTCGGAAGATGGGTTACGCATATGCTCTTATGCTCACGGGTATGCACTTGACATGCACTCAAAAAATGTCAAAAAAAAACGTCCCTTAATCTGCAAAATGGGAAAATTTTTCCAACCAAGATTCAATTTTGACAACAACCCATCACATTAATATATGAATAGAAGACTCAACGCTATCAAACATTAACATACATGCTCAAGAATTTAAGATTTTCAAAGAAATTGACAAAACTAGCATGTAGAATGATGTAAAAAGTAAGCTCTAAAAATGAAAACATGATGAAATCTTGAAATTTTCTCACCAAGATTAAATTTTGACAGCAACCCACCACATTAATATATAAATAGAAGACTCAACACTATCAAACACTAACCTACATGCTCAAGAATTTAAAATTTTCAAGAAATTGACAAAACTAGCATGTAGAATGTTGAAAAAGTAAGCTCTAAAAATGAAAACATGATAAAATCTTGAAATCTTGAATATTTTCACTATCAATTCCAATTTTGACAACACTTCACCTCTTGAAATTTTCCCCTCAATTCCAATTTTTACCTCCTTTATACCTACAAGGAAGACTCAAAACATGCAAACTCAACAAAACTTGTTAAGAAAAATAAGTTAGATCAACATGTGTAAAAGAGGGTTAGTAACCAAAAATAAAACTTAACTACAAAAACTTTAAATTAAGTGCAAAGGACAATGGAGTATGTCCCACCGGGTGTGCCAAATGTGTGCATGTATACTTTGCTTAATGCTAAATCAAATGAGGGCAAGAACTACCACCTAAAATAGTTCTACAATTTAGCTAAAACAAAGCATAAACACCATCAAGATAGAGAACTAAACAAGGGTTAGATGATAAATTCAACAATATAACTTTGAAAACTAATAAGATCTAAATATCTATGCCTCTATTTTAACAACAAATAAATGAATGGATCCTAAGTTAGCTCCATGGCTATCAAAATGAGTTGTCCTTAATTTAGAACCTAGGAATGGGGGCTAATCAAAATTGGGCTACAAGACCCTTTTGACACCTCCCATATGACCCAAGCACTGCAAGAATAGGAAGCTTTAACTCTTCAACAATGGTGAAATCTCAAGAAAACAAAAGTGCAAGCTCTTAGTCTCTTTGCTATATGCTTTGCATTTGCTCTCTTAAGGAGTTTAGGTGTAAGTAAAAAGGTAGGTGGAGGGCTCTTTATATAGCCCAAAGGATAAAGGATTCAACACATTCATCATGAATGTGGGATAAAGGTAAAACATGATTAGGAATGGATAAGGTTGCTTTATTAAAGGTAACCTTACTTTAGAAGGGTTTAATACATGTTTAGCAAGTCATGGGAGTTGGGGGGTATTTTAATTAATCAAAGGTGATTAATTAATAGGTAGATGTAAGCTTATAGAAGCCAATTAGAGGAATATTAGTGTGATTTAGGCTATTAGAAGGGGATTAAATCAATTAAATATTGATTTATTGGTTAAATGGAAGGGAAAGCTAATTAAATAATAATAATTTATTAGTCTAGGTAGAAGGGGTGATTTATTAATGGAAGATCGTTAATTAGGGTATTTGTTGGATAGACAACTTAATTAATTAGCTTAGTGTAATTAATTAATGATGATATGAGGGAAAATGAGTGCTTTTGACGATATGTCGTCGATTTGCAAGAAAGGGGATAATTAACGCAATTTAAGTATTTAAATTGCTTGGGCGTAATTATAGGTGTCTACAGGATGATGCTCAGTACACAAGTGATATGACTAGAATTGCATGCGATAATTTGGTGCATGGGACTTATGAGTTAGTTGGGAGAGAATTAAAGGGAAATGTGACTTGAGTTTCCAAGGCATGCTCGGTTAGGAATCTGGGAGGAATATTTTTACCAAGTTACACGGGAGAAGGTAACCTTGATGTATTTTTACATGCTATGGAATTCTAGTGGACCTGTGAAGTAAAATAGAGGAATATGCTAGTTTATACCTTGTGTGGAAAAAAACCGCATTGGTGGAAAAATCATCAAGATAATCTTATAGAGTGGCATGAGGCAAGAATCATGTTCTCTATTGTATTTCTTCATAAGAATGCACCTTCAAACATATGTGACTATCATGGGAAGGAATCCACCTCGTACCACATTCAGGAATGTGAGAAAGCATGGATGAAAGGATCAGAAGCTTTACCCCTTTCACTCTGGGTCATAAGTTCTATTCCACCTTGCAAGGTTCTGCATGTGCATGGTATGTCTATTTAGAGTTACATTGTTAGACATGAAATTGGTAAGAGTTGATGACATGTATTATTCAGACTTTTTAGTATCTATCTTCTAAACCATCAGTGAATGAAGCTTTGTAGATTGTTAAGTGCCTTACTCTGGGAGATTGTGCCAAAGTTGAGGACCTCATCCTATATTTATTAGGGGAACCTAATTTGGAGGTGTGCTTTGAAGAAGAAGAAATAGATGAAGTATAGTTTGAGTGTGCCTACCTAGAAAAGAAGAAAGGAAAACTGGTGTACCTGATAGAAGATGATGAAGTAGAGAACCTAGATGTTGACCATACAGAGGGTATGCGCGAAGTATTGGATAGTGCAGATGAGAAGACATACACTTACCATGATCCTTTGAAGACAAATAGGGTCAATATTGGAACATAAGAAAAGCCAAACGAAGTGATCATTTGTGATTACTGGACAGACCAAGATGTTTCTAAGATAATAGAGTTGCTACAAGACTTCTAGGATTTGTTCCCGCACTGATGCCATGTATTGAAAGGGGTTCATCACTCATTGGGAGAGCTTTAGATTAAGTTGAAGGAAGGTGCGTGCCCAATTAGGAAGAGGCCTTATAGGATGAATCCTAATCTACGCATGAAGGTGAAAGAAGAGATTGATAAAATGGTGGAATCTGGAATCATTAAAGCCATTGAAGATTATGAGTGGGTTAGCACAATGGTGATTAGTATCATGGAAGGATAAGGATATGTGTTGACTACAAAGAGTTGAATGTTGCATTTTTTATAGATCCTTTCCCAATGCCTTTTATTGAAGAAATCTTAGAAGGAGTAGCAAGGCGCGAAATCTACTCTTTTATAGATGGATTCTCAGGGTATCACTAGGTAAGGATTGCAAAATAGGACCAAGAGAAGACTAATTTCACCACTAAATGGGGAATTTTTGTGTACATAGTTATGCTCTTTGGACTTAAGAATGTGCCTGCTATATTTTCACGTATTTTGGTGCAAGTATTTCAAGGCTTTATTCATAAGTTTCTACAAGTCTACCTAGATGATTAGAAAATATATGGATTGGCGAAAGATCTTTGTGATAAATTGAGATTGATGTTTGAGAGGTGCAGACAGTTAAGTATCTCTCTAACAATTAAGAAATGTGTCTTTGCTACTCCTTTTGGCATATTTCTAGGTCATATTGTTTGTAAGGAAGACTTATTGGTAGATCATGCCATAGTTGTTGTAATTTTGGGTTTGGAGGAACCTACTAATCAAATCACAATGCACGGATTTTCAGGGGATACATGTTACTACAAAAATTTTATCAAATGTTATACCATGATTTTCATGCCCTTGGAATAACTATTAAAGAACAAGGGAAAATTTCACTGGGATGAGGTGCAACATGTGGCTTTTAATATGTTGAAGGAGAGGCTTACTACTGTGCCCATTTTACGCTTTCCCTCTTGGGACAAGCCCTTTCATATGCATGTGGATACATTAGGGATGATAATTGGAGCAGTTCTAGCACATCTTAGAGAAGGTATTGTTGATCACCCTTTGTGTTTTGTAAGTAGGAAGTTAACTCCAGCTGATTAGAATTACACAACAATGGAGCGTGAAGCTTTGTCTATGATTTATGCGCTACCTAAATTTATGCAGTATTTATTATACTTTTTTTATCTTTTACATAGATCACATGGTACTTAGGTATTTGGTAAATAATCCTATGTTGCAGGGGAACATATGCCATTGGATATTGTTATTTTAGGATTTTAAATTTTCAGTTGTAGTCAAGACAAGAAAGAGAAATTTAGGACCTGACCATATTTCAAGAATTAATTCAGGTGACAACATGTAGAGAATTGAAGACACAATGTCAGATGCTTATTTGTTCATATTATAATGTGTGCCCTCTAATTTGGTGGATATTGCAATATTTTTATGAACAGGTGTGGTGCCTAACGAAATTAAGAGTATTGAAAAGAAACAACTTGTTATCCACACCACACCTTACATGTTGATTGGTGTAGATATATATAAACTTGGCTAGGATGATATTTTATGCTGGTGTGTACTTGAACATGAGTGCGTTGGTATTATGGAGGAAGCTCGTGGAGGGATTTCTAGTGTAAACTATGCAGGGTGAACCACCGTGTGCAAGATTTTGATGGTTGGCTTATGGTGGGAAAAATTGTACAAGGATTTCACAGAATATGCCAAGGGATGTGATCATTGCCAATGCCTTAATAAACTTGTCCATAGAGATGAAATTTCATTGAGGCTTATAACAAGTGCAAAACCTTTTGAAAAATTGGTAACTGAATTTTTGGGCCCTATTTCCTCACTAACGTGAAGGATTGGGACACACTACATCATTACTTGTACTGATTATCTTATAAGGTGGGTAGAAGCAACACCTACGAAGGATTACATCACAACTACTACACCACTGTTCCTTTGAGAGAATATCATAGGCATGTATGGATGTCCATTGAGTTTAACAAGTGATAGGGGTACTCATTTCTTGAACGAGACTCTTAAAATATTATTGGAATATTTTATGGTAGCACATCACAAGACTACACCCTATCACCTACAAGCTAATGGAACTGCTGAAGCTTTCAACAACATTTTGAGCTACACATTGACAAAGATCTGTGAAATTAGAAGGAAAGATTGGGATAATAAAGTTTCTGCTGTACTTTGGTCATATAAAACAACCTACAAGACGCTAAACAAAGCAATACCTTTTCATTTAGTGTTTGACATAGAAGTTGTTTTACTTATTGAGTTCATGATAACATGCCTACGTATTACGTATGCAAGAGGATTATTTGATGAGAAAGCACTTGAATAGCGCATAGAAAAACTGATACAATTGAATAAGATTCACACTAGATCTCATTGGAGCTAGAAGATAGAGATAGCAAGACAAAAGGCTTAACATGACCGGAAAATTAAGAACAAGAATCTTGAAGTTGGACATATGGTTCTTTTGTATGACTCCAAGTTCTTGTGCCATCCTAGAAAGTTCCAAGTGCATTGGTTAGGACCGTATGTTGTGACCTATATACTTGGATTAGGGGCTTATTAGTAGAATATTTGGATGGCATATGTTTTCGCGGTTACTTTAACAGGAGTAGGTTGAAGCCCTACTATAAATAAGTCTTCTTGGTGTTCGTATTAAGGCAATGTTGCCATTTATCTTAGGGTTTCCTTTAGTGCATTTTCCTTTATATGTGTTTCCTTTGGTCTTCACTATTCTTTGTCTTTTTATTATTGTGTTGCGTTGCGCATTGGCGCACCAATATCTAATTAAATTTTAAGTGCATCTATGTGCGGAGGATCGCACATACATTTAGTGTGGGATGGATTGAAGTATAATGAAATAAATTCTTGGTGTGTTTCTAAGGGAAGTTGGATTGATTGAAAAATCCTTATGGGATATTGGTGCAAAGGTATAAAAATGGTTTGTCTCGTATGAGAGGTGTTCTGAGGAAGGTTGAGATGATTGAAGACCATAAAAGAGAGAAGGAAATAAAAACATCATGTAATGTAATGTGAGGTAGGCAACGACATGTGAAATTACTTAGGGGATACCGAAGAGGTTAAGTACTTTGGCATACTAAGGTGTGATAAGGAGGTCTTTGGAAATTAAGTAGTGTTAACATGTCAGAAGGTTATGATTGTAATACATGAGGTGGGGTTGTGGAAGTTTACTTAAGTAGAAAAATTACTTTGTTAAAAAGTAACTTTAAGACGTGGGTTGAAAGGATGATGAGGTCATGAAGAAAATTAAATAGGGGGTGAAGGTAGTAATTCTAACTACATTTCCTTCAAAAAAATTTGTGATTAAGAGCGATTGAAGTGCGATGAGGGTGTGATAAAGAGGTGAAGTAATTTTATGAACTAGTGGCATTTTGCAAACTATAAAAATAAATTTTGGAGTGGTAAGTGGAGTAAATAGTGAGGCAGTAGGGGGTTATGTAAGAGTGAATCTATTGAAGTGTGAGAGCTTAGGTAGAAAAGGAAAATTTTAACACCTAGGGCATGGAGTGAAGAAACGAAAATGGCATCAACTAAGTCATGATTCAAAAAACCGGTGGTGGAGAAAGAGGAACTCGTAAAGATATAGTTAGAAATGCAGTTACCCTGGGTCTAATCAAAGTAGAGAAGTGGAGTTAGAAGCTATATAGGTGAAAAATTAGCGAGTTCAACCATAGAACAGAGGAACACAAAAACTTGATGTGGGAAGATCTGGTTAAAGATGTCCCAGGGTTAGACGAGCTCATAAATCCTAAGGTTGACAACTCAGTGCAATAGGAGCTGCATAAAAGTGGAGTTTTACATCTATGGGAGTTTCCCTTCTTTGTTAAATCCACCCCTCTTCCAATGGTTAATGTCACGGGTGCACGAGAAATTTTTCTACTTTACGAGGAGAAGAATGAGAATTACTGGCCAATTAATAAGGAGAGTGACATGCCTACGAAACATTGACGAGGATATGGCATTTGACTTATGTGCTAATGCAAAAATTTAATAATTTGTCATGTAGTTGAAGTATGAAAAGGGGGGAGGGCTCAGATTATTACAGATTTGGATGACCCGAAATTAAGGATCACTTCCGGACTTATCAGCTACAAATTGGGTACATCAGCATGTTGGACAAAGATAAATTTAAAATACCCGTACATTACGTATAGAGTATCAAAGTGAGCACACTATACCTTCATGCATTTCATTGCAAAGAGTATCATTGAGGAAGTGCATGTCAAAAATGAGGCTAGAGAAAATATCACATGGGGGTCCATCCTGCTATTAATCATATTTTGAGAGATTGGCATCCCTAATGGACTAGATGGGAATGTGTGGGTTTACCCACTAGTACACTCATCTACTGCAGTGTAATTTCTGTAGTTCACTTGTGAGGGATCCATCATGAATGCTTACAAGATCTGACTGAAAAAATGGTATAAGATACTGCGTAAGGATTTTTAGAATGAGTGGTATATTCTTCCTGAGTTGTCAGCAGTTGTAGGGGACCAAGTCAAGTTTGCGGTTTTTTTTATAGACAATGATTGGAAAGGCTCCAACGGCCATTTACATAAAATATATTACAATATAATACACTTCAAAAACCAAAATTATATATAAAAAATTGACAAAATGACTCGATTCAAAAATATATTAACTCAAAAAGAGCCCCACCAAAATGAAACAAGAAACCTAGACCCAAAACTAAGAACTGAAAAATTGACATTACAAGTAGTTAGCAACAAGTCAGCAACAAGAAATTTTTTCCCTAATCCTAGAACTTAGATTAACACCTTCCACTTGGAAATCCTCCTCATCTGAACTACTTATGTCAAGCTACCTCTTCTTGCCTTTGTCCTCTGCAACCATCCCCTAGAGAGCATCAACCCTATTTTATAACACTTTTATCTCTACATTCGACCTTTGAAGCCCCCACAACATATTTCTATTTGGAGCCTTTACTTGATAGATTGAATCCTCTAGAGCTTCAATTTTACTCGTAAGGAAGTTAAAAACAATGTTACCTTCTACCAACCCACCAGTAAGATTACACTCTTCATCATTCCCAACAAGATTTTGTAATGTTGTCACAACATCCACCTCCTTCTCGGCCATCTCTTTCATTTTAGTAAGCCTAATCCTATCAGCTAAAGATATTTCATCTTCACAGTCTTCCCCCGACCTAATTCCAACTCCGCTTGTTTGCAGGTTCAACTTACCCATTTTAACTAGCAAAAGGATTAACCCTTGATGAAGAAGAACCTTCATTTTTTCCTCCTTAAATCTCTTAACCAAAAGTTGCAGAGAATTAAATAAGTAGAAAGGAATACTCATCCTTCTTCCTCTCAAGAAATGGTTTAGAATTATTAAATGTTGAGAGTGCAACTTTTGATACTTCCTATCCATAGTAATATACTTCATAATATAGAAACAAACTTCAGCCCACCTCCCTGAAAAATATTTTTCTGGGCTATACCATCCTCCATAAAATAAATTTTCTCATCATGTTCAAGAAAAATATGGACTTCCTCCTGAAGCCGAGTTCTATCCTTAAGACCTTATAACCGCTACAATCCATCTTAGTAACACTTCCAATTATTTCATCAGAGACCATAAAGCTTACACCCCTCATTGTAATAATACCTTTATCCCAAAGTATAGAAAATTCATTTGATATGTTTTAATAAGACCCCCTTAAAATTTGCATAAAATAATAAACTCCTTATTCCTTAAAAAGATCCCAAAGAAACGAGTCTCTTTCCAGACCCACTGACGACAAAGGATCCACCCTAACCCTAGCACCACCCATCTTGAAAAACACATAAAATAAATATGAACCAACCTTCAAATGATCTTGCATAAAACGTGCAACAAGATTTTAAATTAATGAGCCAAACCAATGTGTAACTTGTAATGATATCCACATTAAATCTCACATACTAGAAAAAAATATCAAGGATAGATCGTATCCTATTCTAATGCTCAAATCTTCTTTTCTGCATCCAACACTACTTTTGTACTAAGAGGTAAATCCATCTCACTCCACCACCACATTATATTATGAACCCAAACCCCAATATTTTCTAAGGTGTCCGCAAACGTATTAGCTACATGGAAAATGTGATTAAATTGAAAATTATCAATATTTACCAATATAGTATTAACATCTCTAATAATTGTATCAATATTAATATGATTCTTTGAAAGCCCCTTCATCACATTAACAATATATAATGAATCTCCCTCCACTTTAATATACTTTACTTGCAAAGACTTCACCCATTGTAAACCAATTAAGAGTGCATAAGCCTCAACATAGTTATTAGATTTATTTCTAATAGGCTCAACACAAGCCAAAACAAGGGAACCCACCTCATCTCTAATTATACCACAAGAAGCAGATAACCCAAAACTACCTTTTTCTGCTCCATAAAAATTCAATTTCATCCACCCTGCAGGAGGTTTAGCCCATTTAGCACTTTTCCTAGCTAGAGCCTTCGACAGAGAAATTTTTTGTACACACTTAGTGATACCTAAACCTTTAATAATATCCTTCTCATGACCAGGGTAACCACCTTTCACTTTAATCTTCACTATCAAAATATTATTTACCAAATCCCCTAAAATGTTACTCCCCACCCTCATAGAGATTTTTTGTTTATCTCTAAAATTCTTCCATTTATTTCAAGTGATATCCTCCATAAGAAATGAAGGAACACAAAATTCCAGACCTTTGAAAGACTTAAAGGAACAGAAGGACTTATCCATTACGCATACAAGTCAACAAAAGCTTCTGGAAAAAAAAAAAATTTGGAAAACAAGCATAACATAAATAATAACTCTTCAAGAAAAGGGACATTGAAGAAAAATGTCTTGAACAAATTCACAAGATTCTTTGTAAAGAATACATCGATGAGGGATAATCATTCCTTCCACCTGTAAGTTATCTATAGTTAAAATTTTATTTTGAACAGCATGCAAAAGGAATAAGTTAACCTTAGGAATAAGATTTAGATCCCATAAATTTTTCCAAAAAGTGTAACACCCTGATTTTTGTAAGTTATCTTGGTGATTATTTTTCATACTGTTGTAATTGCTGAAATGAAGGAAAACATGTTAAGATATATTTTTGATCATAAGGCAATGTGTTGCTAATCTGGATTCTTGCATGCTGTAATTTGTTTACATGGGACAGCAGTTATTGTTACTTGTATGTTTGCTGATGTGACGACAAATTTGTCGTATGCTTACTGAACTCTATATGCTGTGGCCTTCTTGTAATCGCTTTGTCGATTTACTCTTGAACCGAATTGAAGGTTGATATAAATGTGCAGCACCTGATTTTAGGTATGAACAACTGGCACGTAGATGTCAATGGAAAAGGGTTCAATTCACGAACCATGCATTGTCGTAACGTGAGATCCCGTAAGGCGATAAATGCCTAGATGCGGGTGGCTTAGGCATGTTAATGTGGGACGAAATGCCCTGCACAGTGTTGAAATTTGATGACAGTTGGAAAGACTGGATTGGAGGTTGATTAGTGTTAGATGTTAGAGGGAATTAGATCCTAATCTAATCCTAAGTTCTACCTTACATCCTAAACTACTATCCTAAGTGGATTTTTAAATTGTATAATTGATGAAAATAGACCTAAGTTCTATTAACCTAAAGACTAGGCTATGACTTAGGTTGAACACTAATATGAATCCTAAACTAATCCTAACCTAGAAGGGGATGCACAGACCCATGGGAAAGGATAAGGATGAAAGGGAATTAAATGGCATTAATGTGAGTCCTTACGTGGACAGCACCAGTTTGGCGGGAACACGGAAAAAGATGGAGGTATCTGGTTGGCCATGGAACTAAATTCTGTTTGCATGTAAAATTTGAAATTGGGAGTTCGCCAACCCAAGTTGGTGGTGGCGTGAGAAAATAGGGAAAAGATAGAGCCTTTAATGCAATTAATTTCTTGGTCTTCGCGACCATCTCGCCTTGGAAAGAGTATGGAGGAATTTTGTTTGTTTATTGTGTTTGCTTGGGTTTTTGAGAAGTTGCTCTGCATTTGGTTTTTGCTTGGTTCAGTCGAACCAGTTGCGTTTAGTTTTTATCACAGTTTCTTTGGAAATCGGAGGCTGTTTGCTAAGCCTGTAGAGGAAGTTGATTGTTGGGAAGCTCGTTGCTGTCGCTGTGGAAGGAAACACCTTCTGTAAACGTGGTTTTCTTTGAGTTTTGAGGAAGAATTTGCAGGCATGTTAAGCCCTTCTCTTTAAAACACTTGCTTTGCTTAAACGTCTCATTAGAACAACCCTGCTCTTCTGATGAAGGGGGTTTTGGATTTATTTGATTGTTGTCATGTTTGAGATGATTGGGTTAGTCGATTTTTGCTGTCATTTTTGGAAATGATTTGGGTAGAATCATTTTCTTGCTGTTGTGATTACACTACCCTTGCATATATTTGAGTTGGTAATACTGTTATATTGAGTTGGTTTATTCAACTGTATAGGAAAGTCGTTCTTTAAAAAAAAAGGGGAACTGTATAGATAGTAGGAGTTGTTTTTCAGTGTTGAGCAATTGTTCTTTTGCTATATGAACTTGAGTGATAAAAACTGTACATGATGTGCGTGTTGTTTGATGGTGTGTCTATACTGAAATTTTTAAAAGGAAATAAGATCCTTTTCCTTCTGCTGTTTTGGATTTTGATGGAAATAGCATTTGGGTTTTATTAGAGCATATGAACTCGATTTGAATGAAGTAATGGTAATATTTTTATTGATGTTCCTTTTTCTTGCATAAGAAATGAACGAATAATATTTTGGGTATTCGTGAAAGTAGGAGAAGTTAACTATTTTTCTTCTGAACTTGTAAATGATTATACTTTCTTATTGCTGTGATGGGAAGTTGATTCCATTGTGTTTTGTGGTTGTGGTTTGACCTTCTGATTCGAACTGTCTTGTGAATGCGAACTTGATTTGGATTTCTGTGCAAATAAATGGAAAAATATGGGAATTAGCTTGTTGTCTGAGTCTGTCCTGACTATACCAAGCTTATGTAACTAAGACCCTATGCGGGTTTTCATTACGAAGGGTATTCATTGCATATGGTAGGTTGAATTGAAACTGTATAGGCCATGTGAGTTTGCTTTTCATTGTTGAACGATTGTTCAGTTATCATTATGAGTTGAGCTGTCATGCTAGGATAAACACGACTTGGGTGTTTTTATTTCCTTTGGAAGAAGATGATTGTTTCTTACTCAAATTATAGGGAAATGAATTCTTCTTCTTTCTGCTGTTTCGATTTGAAAGAAACAATAATTTGGTTTTTAATGAACGTTATAAGTTCAGCTTGATAGAGATGACAGTGGCATTTAGATGGTTCCTGAGTGCTGTGTTTTTCTGTACAAATGGAATATTGAAATGTTTCGTAGGAATTCTGATTTTGCACAGTCATTTAAAAGAAATGAAATTGACCTGAACAATTCTTGTTGAGTTGAAGAAAATGGTTGTTTTCTTAGTGAAAGGTTAAAGGAATGAAATTTTCTCTTTTAGCTGTTTGAATTCTGGAAATAGAAATTATAGAGCTTTACTGTGCATATGAATTGGTCTGGCTGTAGGTAACAACAATGTGCAAATTGTTATTATGAACTGTATGTGTTCATGGATATAAAAGGTCATCTGAATAAGTGATTGTGTGATTGTATAACTGTTTATTTGGTTAAAATACAGTGAAAGAAGTATGGAATCTTCTAAGTACAGCAAGTACATAGTATGCATCTTTATACTACTTGTTCTATGATGAATATGATGTTTTACTAACCTGTTTATGGCATTCGTATAAGCCTGAATTAAATGAAGTATTGATAAGGATGATAAGTTCTTCCTTGTTTTCATTTAAAGCTGATTATGAATGAAATTATTCTTGCTGCTGGAAAGTGAATTCCAAATGGATTTTGTAAGTTTCACTCTGAACTGTTATCTTGATTTGTGTCTCCTTTGGATTCAATTTTTAGGACAGTCGTGAGGAAAGAAATAGGAATGTGGATGGATAACTTGGAAAATGATCTTTTATTCTCTCATAAAGTTAGAAATCTGTAATCGTTTAGGAACGAATTTTGTATTTGCTTGGGTGTAAGAAACTATATTATTGCTGTTTGCTTTCTCATCTATACTTGATTGCTTGGAATCAAATGAGATGCATGAATTGAAAGGAAAGTAATTGGTTTACATTTCAGCTAGTTTTTACCCTTTGCATTTATTACTAATAAAAGGAATGGAAAGGATAACAGTTATGTTATAACAGCAGTATGCTACTTGTATTCCTAAACTTTACAAATGTTGTAATCTGGAACTTTGAAGGAAATTTCTTCTTGTATGGCTATGTGGAAAATAGGACAGCAATTCCTTGGCTGATTGGGATGGTATTTAGATGGTTCATTTGTTATGCCGTCCATTCTTTTGATGCTTAATTCTTGATTGATGTTCATACTGTCATTTCATAAAAGTAGGGTTCTTTTATTGAGACAGTTAATTAGAAGCACCTCATTTTAATGACAAGTGCTTAATATGCTCAGTTCAATGAACTGACCCGTGCAAGTAATTTTACAGATGGAATATGATAGAGCAAAGACATGGCTATTTTCTGATGCTTCTTTTGATTGTTTGAAGATGAATTGTATTTGTTAGTTATTATTCCTCTATGAGGAATTGTGGAAAGAAGAAAGTACATTCTTCTATCTATGAGTTGTAATGACGTTTTATATAAGCAAAGTCCAGTCAGTTGGATTGGCAGATTATGGATTATGAAATGGATTGATGAATACAAATACAAGTGTGATATTTTAATAACTATATCAGTTTGATATTGTTGATTAAATTAGAAATATAATGTTATTTCTTGATTTGGATTATTCAATTATCCTTGGATGGATTTAAAAAGGAATTGATATCTATTCTTACCTAAATGCAAATTTTAAGTTGAAATGTGCAATTAGTTCATACTTTGGGTTAAGATGAATTTTTAATTGACATTAAAAGGATTAGGAAGAACATGATTCCATAACTGATAGGTATTCAGGATTAGCTTGGAAGCTAAGGAATATCAATTAACTTAGGAGTAGCCGAACTTCGTTTTTGAACTCCATTAATAGCCTCGAATGTTAAATTCAGAAAGTAAGGATATGGGAAAAATATATCCAGGGCTAATGGACCTTAACTATGTAAGGTTAAGGAGAATAAATGAATACATTTATTGGGAATTAGACCTCGTTTAAATGATGTCTAATAAGCTGGAATTCTGAATTTAGTTACAGTTGTGAAAAACTTGGTTAAGTTTAATAGGTTAAACTTATCACGTCCGTCGGTAACGGGCTGCTTAATCCAATGATTAAGAAGAGAACCAAGTAGAGAAAATGCAACCCTTCGGTACAAAGGAGAAGATGCATAGTAAGCTAGAAGATGGATTTAGTCTCTCTTAACTACATACAACTATAACAGAAACGAGGATAAAGGATCAGCATGGTTGCTGAAAGTTGATCTTAAATATTAAGATCGTATCCAAATCACTTGAGCAGGATGTGTACTCTCGATGGGAGGATTCCGTAGGACATTGACATACGTCAGCTACAGCACAGTGTCTTCATGATGACACAATTTTATAGCTAACATATTACAATGCCCTCCCAAATTAAAACATCAAGAATACATAGGATGAATGTTAAGTTCTTGGCTGGGAATAGGAGTATGATCATGTATATGGAGTGACTCCGGAGGACTAAAGATAACTAGACACACGGAGTCATGGGTAATGACATTGTATGTCTGCGTATCTTTAGTCACCATGAGTGCCTTCCTATATTCGTTCATATTGCTAGTTGGAAATTGGAAGTTTGAATCTGACCTTAAATTGAAAGGACTGGTAGGAACCAGGAAAGACCATTCTAGATAATAGGTGAAGTGAGGTGAAGGATGTATTCCATTGGTGTGTATCACATCTAGGAATATGATCATGCAAAGCATGTGAAAATATTTGGCCAAAGTATCGCAAGTGCTGGTTGCGTTGTCCTAATCACTTAATTTAAGATGCAGGATGTCAGATTAATATCAGTAACAGATATTTAGATAGGCTTCTTAAATGGATCACTTCGATAACCTGAAATGGTTAAGAGAACTTGTATATATAATATACTATGCATGAATGAACATGAAGGATCGGTAGTTTCCGAGTCATGAAATGAGAGATCGTTGAAACTCCGAGCCATGAAATGGGAGATCGGCAGTTCTTTGAGTCATTTACAGCAGCATATAGAATCTATTATAAGATTGAATGGCACTGAATGTGTGTTCCATATTGTAAATATGTGAACAGAGAACATTAGTTTTAAAAGGAAATTGTGTGTTCCAAACTGTATTGTTTGGGCAGAGAACAATTATTAAAACTTGAACGTGTGTTTGAATTATATAATTCATAACAGAGAACGTTATATAATTTTATTTGTTTCCCTTGTTCTAGTATCTTAAAATGGGGATGTTACAAAAAGAATGTGAATGGGAACCATTTCTTGCTATACCATATCCAATTCTCACTGAATACACACCATCCTTTGTGAAAGACCACAATAGTTCATCCTCTTTCTGAACTATAAGAATATGCAATCCTCTTAGATTTTCATTTAATATTCTTATTCTTTCATTCATTTCTTCATCCTAACCTTCCCATTCTAGGAGTTTCCAATCCCATCCCCATTCAAATCTTCTCCAATAATCTCTAATCAACCTCCCCATAGAGAACTGAAAACGAGAAGCCACATCTCTCCATTGATCTTGATTAATTAGAGGAACATCAGCTAACCACCAATCTTCCTAGAATCTAAAGTTTGTACCATTCCCTACTATCCACTTATTACCTTTCAATAGAACATCTCTGAGTTTACACAAACCATTCCAGAGAAATGATCCATCTAGAAGATCAACATTCAAAATAATAGAGGCTTGATCAAAATGTAGATATTTTTATTTTAGAGTTTTAACCCATAATCCATCTTCATGCTCTAATATCCATCCTACTTGTGAGGTATTTTGGCCCTAGTCTCTTCATATTTAAGAATGAGTTGACATATCCTCCCCTCTTTCATGTGGCGGAGGTGTGAAGGACTAGATTCAATCTTTTGATATCTTTCAACCCAAGCCCACCAACATTCTTAGGAAGGGTAACTTTATCCCATGGCACTAAGGGAATTATCTCTTTTGATTCAGTTCCAGACCATAAAAACCTACGTTGAATCTTAGTAATAATATATCTTATTTTAGCTGGAATTTGAAAAATTGACATCAAATACACCACTAAACTCAGGAGGAAACTTTAGAGTAATTAAATTTTACCTTCCTGAGATGATAAAGTTCCTTTCCAGGTGGCCAATTTTTTTTGAAGTCTCATAACCAAAGGATTCCAACTTTCCAGCTACATCCTACCCTTAAACAAAGGCATTCCAAGATAGGAACAAGGAAAAACTTGTAAAGGACATTCCAAAACCTCAACAATTCTATTTTGAATTTCAATGTCCACATTAAAAAATAAAACTAAACTTTTCCTAAAATTGACAAGCTATCCTGTAACCTCCTCAAAATCCTTCAAAATCTCCTTAAACACCAATGCTTCATCTTGAGTCTCCTTTCACAAAAGAAAAGTATCATCCACAAACTATTGAAAAGCTATAGGGTCTAATCCATTAGAAACAACTAACCCATTTAGCATATTCTTCTACTTATAGTCAGCACAAAGTCTTCCTAAAGTATTTTCCAAAATGATATAAAGCGAAGGAGAAAGTGGATCCCCTTTCCTTAAACCCCTTCCAGATGAGAGAAAACCTTCATGTTTCCCATTGAAAAGAATTAAGTATTTCAAAGTAGAAATACACTCCATTATAATATCAATGAAATTCTTATGAAAGCCTAAGTTTCCAAGAATTATTTTAAGAAATCTCCATGACACCCTATCATAGGATTTATTCATATCAACTTTAAGCATCATAGCCAACCTTTTGGAAATATCCTCATAGTGGAACACTTCATGAATAGTTATAAAACTATCCAAAATCTATCTTCCCTCCACAAAATATCCCTGATTTGGAGAAATAAAACATTCCAAAAAACTTTTGATTAGTAAAGAGATAATTTTAGTAATTATCTTACAGACTATATTACAAAGGCTTATTGGCCTAAAATCTGTAACTTGTTTAGCACCAGGCACCTTAGGAAAAACATATATAAAAGTACTATTCACCTCCTTCAAAAAGTGTTACCATGCATAAATAAGTCTTAAATAACTTCTTCAACATATTTATGAATAATTTCCCAAAAATATTGGAAAAAAAGAGCTAGAAAACCATCTGGACCAGGAGATTTTTACCCTTATAAATAAAAAGTAGGAGTAGTTATCTCCTCAGAAGATGGAATTTTAATCAACTCAACATTATCCTGATGAGAAATAACCGGCTGAAAAAGATTTGAAATATAAGTTTTCTTACTAGAATCAGGTTCCCTTCATAAAGTAAGGAACTAATGATGCAACGTAGAACTTACTATCTAAAACCCAACAAAACCCAGGTGCACTGACACATCACCTAGCCTAAGCTGAGTGCTCACCCGAAGTACGTACAGGTACCAAGCCCATCTTCAGAGTTGATTATGTATGACGTTAGCAAAATGAAGATACAACATATTCAAAACCATAAACAAGCATAACATTCCACAAAGCATATTTCAGATCTAGATCTTCGAGAACCTTGAATTAAACAATAACCATAATAATATTAACCATGCAAATACCAGTTATACTCATTTTAACACCATTATCCATCAAATATACTTCATTATATCAAACATTGAATTACATAGAATCTTATTATATTACAAAGCATTACCATAAGTTATGCGTGTATCAGATCCAACAACATAACTCTACAATAATTCACTATTCAGCCTCTCTCTAACTACACAATTCACTACATATTTATAGGGGTGGGGACTTTCCCTTCACCGCCTATGCACTTCCCAAAATAGGTTGCATGCTGATAATAGCCATGCGCCTTTACAATAATATGCACACATGCAAGTGTGCTAATAATAGACATCCTATAGTTAATTGGAAGAAGTAATCCTATTATTATCTTAAACCCATGTATGGAGCTTATCAGATGGATTTTCCCAAAATAGCATTGGTGTGTCATGTAAGTTTCCATCCCAAGGTGTGCTCCACTTTTTATCTTCCAAAAATATCCCGCATACATGAAAATGGTGAAGTACGCCTTGTTCCCATGTGCACGTTTCCCTTCCTATCCTTCTGCGCCTTCAAGTATGCCTTGTTCCTGTGTGTGAATCCTCCATGTTTCTTCTCCTTTGGATAATATTTTCTACTTAACATTACCCCAAACTAAAGTACATTGTCATCCCGACAATGGGGATTCTTTCTGATGTTCCCAAATAATAAAAAATAAGAATGTAAAGAATGTAAAGAATCACTATACAAAAGAATAGACCTTTACTCTGCATCACCCTCCTCTTCAACTGGGAGGATCAACTCTGGATATTCTGTTTTAATCTCAGCTTCCAATGTCTTCAAGTCATCTAGTGCGGTCCTTGTCTTCTCTGGAATGTCTATGGAAATGGCTTCCAATTCTTCCTGAGTAATCTTTTCCTTTTCATTTTGCAGTACTTGGACAACATTGGCCATAGCAGTCATCATTCCCTCTAGAAGATCCATCTTCTGCGCTATGATGCTTCCCAATCTCATTTATTCTCTCCTTATGTGGGTCTTGGGCTACTGGAAAGGGCTTCACTCTTTTGTTTCACTAGTGCCGATATCTTTCTACTCGTCCCAGTGTCTCATCTTTCATGGCCTTCAGAACATCATTATCTTCAACCAGAGTTCTGATCCTTATCACTGCTTCTGGTGCCGCACAAATATTCAAGAGCTTGGTCCAGCTTTCTTCAGTTCATCCTTCAAGAGTTTGGAGCAACGCCTCATAATTTGAAATTTTCCTAACCACGGATGCCCTTGCTCTTTAAGCTTCTTGTTAATGATCCTTTGGCACTGGCATTCCAATTGGTACATCTTCTAACACCAAATCAACCAAAGTGCACACATAATGCATAGCCAAAGGAAACTTCTGAGGTACCTTGAGACTCAAGATGAGGTCTTGCTTTCATAACGTAATCTCCAATTTATTCCGCCATGCTAAGGCCTCATTCTTTTTATGTTCTAGGTCATTTTCTCCTTCTAAACGTGTTATTTCTGCATTTTTTGCCTTGTTATCTTCAAGTAGCGCTCTAATGGTGGCAGCCTTATCAATGTTCCTCTGCACCACCTCTACAGATACCTTAACCAAGGCATTGCTCACCTACTCATCAAACATTAGAGTAGGCTTTATTGTCACGTGTCTTCTTTGGGGTGCCTTCTTCACTCTCCTTGATACACAAGATTCCTCGCAGACATCGAAATCCAGGCTCGTCCATATAGGTTCTGCATGGATCATGATAATTTTTTCCTTGTGTATTCACATGGTGGCCATGTCTAGATCCATCAGCTCCCATCCATACAATTCCTTAAGGCTCATTGTGCTCTAAAACTAGGCACGAACAATTTTGCTTGTGTCCTCAGCATAGCCCATACTTGGCACAATATATTCTTCACTTGTTCTCTTTGTTCTTGACTCCTTAGGAACCTAAGAGCCAAGGTTTGGAGTTGGCCCTTCTTTGTTTTGAGTAGTAACATGCAGCACTGGGTTTCTCTTGCACCACTCTCTTCTGCTTTCTTTGCATCCCTTCCTCTTCATCTTTCATTTCTTCATCTTTGGGTTCCTCCACATCTTCTGGTTGCATTAGGGTTCCTAGGCATGCTCTCCTCAGACTCCTCTGCCTTCTTCATTCAGCTTCAGCTTTCTCCTTCTCTTTCTCCTCGGGTGCCTCTTTCTGAGGGGATAGTCTAGGTGATCTTCTTACAGGCTGTGGTGTTCCCGTGCCTTGGGTCCTGGTTCTTCTGAATACCCTCTTAAAATGGGGCTCTTCAGGGACTGCTATCCACATCCAAGTCCTCTTCTCCTTCTTGCGCCTATAGTGGAGTATTTGTGTACGTCACTCTCCACTTTTTATGTGGGCATAACTCTGACCTCTATAATCCAATCCTCCACTATCTTCGTGTCCTTCTCTTCTTCCTCATCTATATGTATGGTCGTAAGTAGGATTTGGAGCTGGCACATTCTCCATTATATATGCTTTCCCTTAGGCAACCCTGGGAGCATGAACTCATTCTCCACATACTTATTATTCTCCAGCCTAGGCTTGATCTGAAGATATATGAGCCACGGCTCCATTGTCCCCAATAGTCCAAACTTACTAGCTTCACATTTATGACATCTGAAATGAGCATCTCAATGTATGCAGACCGACCATGGATATACATATGTTTTCCTGAGGGTATCGTAGTCACAATCTACCTTGTCTGCATTAAAGTTCTAAACGGCGTGCATCAGATAAACTATGTGAACTGAGGCCTAGAAGTAGCACATTGTGAATGCCATAAGAAATTTTGCACCAGTAGACTTCATGTCCCATCCTTCATGGCAAACCACAGTGATGCAAAAATGTTGATACACCGTAAATTGTACTGCCTTGCTTACTACCGAAGGTAGTTCCTTTGGAATGTGCCATTCCTCCTCAAATGCTGCGTGAAGTTGGTCATACCACATTTTTACCCTTTGGTTGAATGGGCCACTCATTGATAAAATTAGGGCGGAGTGAGAGCGGGAGCTGGTGGATCGAGGTTTTTAAAAACCAAATGGGTGGGAACTGGTGTAGGACACAAGAGACCCTTAGATCAAGGTGTTGTAGAATGGGGACCCACGGGTTAACCAAGGTGAAGGTAAGTCATTACATTTTCCATCATGGGCTGACAGGATCTTGGGTCAGAAAAATAAAATTTTGAATCGGCCTTTTGTTTCAAATATTATGATTGTGGAAAAATATGGGTTGTTAAGTGTTGCTATCCTAGATGGGTTAGTGGATAAAGCTAAATCTAGGATGGAATATGCCATGGTTGGGAATTTTTATGGATCTAGACCAAATGTGGAGTGGTTTTGGGAATGGTCTAAAAGAAAGTGGAATCCTAACGGTCCTAAGGGATCATTGGAAATAGCCTCCTATTGGAATGGATTTTTTATCATTAACCTTTCAAATTTTTTGGATTGTAAAAATATTTTGTTGGGAGGGCCATGGTTTATGGGTAGATCTACTCTCCTAGTTCAAAAATGGAATCTAGGGTTTGATGCATATAAGGAGAGACCGGATGATTTTCATGTGTGGGTGAAACTTCTAGGACTTCCGATGGAACTTTGGGAAGAAGAAATATTAACTGCCATTCCAAATTCCATATGGAATTTGGTCATGTTTGATCTAGTAACTAGGGAAATAACTATGCTAATGTATGCTTGGTTATGTGTATATTTTCTAGTTGAAAATATGCTAAGAAAAGAAATAGAACTTAAAACGAAGTTTGGGGTTTCGATCCAAAATGTTGAATGTGAAGTTTCTCCTTTGTTTTATCAAAATTATAGTCAGATGTGACATGAGAAAAGACAGTGTAAGGAGGCTAAGAAAGGGAAAAAAACTTGGGAAAGGAAAGAAATTGAATCATCGATAGATGAATAAAGTAGTAAGTTATCTCCAAATAAAGCGTCTTTAAATAAGTTTCATTTGTTAGAGGTAGAGGAGTTGGTGGAAGCTCAATTTCAAGAAAATGCGGTACTATAAATGGATCTTCTGAAAGAAGTACAGGAGGCTAAGGAAATTATAGATCAGGATCAAGAAGGAAAAGACATTAAATCTCAAATCCAAATACAATAGATCTATACTAAGGAGGTCTCTGTGGAGCTTCATCAAACTAGTTTAGAAGTTGTAGATTCGAAGATTTTTGATCTAATTAAAAATAATGATTCCTTTTTAAAGGAAAAGAAGGAGATGTCTGTTATCCCGTAAAATTGACAAGGGAAATTTTATCGATAACCATACCGAAAATTTTGTTTCGATCCCTCGTTAGGGATCCCTCGCGTTCGAAACGTTGCAAAATCCCTCCTCGGGAAATCTAGTTTTTGAACTTAGTCTTTTTGAGCCTTTTTTGGCTGGGCGTATGGTTTTGCCTTGCAACATCAAGTTTTGATGCGCCCCCTTAAAAGCCTTTGGCACATGGTTTTCCATGTTGTCACTCCTTTCGGTGCGCCAAAGGATGTTGAGTCAGTTTTTGGTGCGCCATAGGGCTCACGTAATCTCTATGTTACACCAAGTTTTGGTGCGCCAAAGGGCGCACATAAATTCATGACCGACAACGCATTTCATGCGCTAAAAGGTGCACCCTTTCTCCTGTCGTCAGATACTTCCATGTGCCAAAGGGCGCACGCTTTCCTCTGTCGACAGCAGTTTTCATGCGCCATTTCAAAGGTTGGTGGCGCATTAATGACAGGTTTTCCTATAAATATCAGTGCGCGCCCATGTCATTTTCATTCCTATTTTCGAAGCACGTGATATTTCTGGACTTGTCAGCCCCTGCTCTGTCACTTTTATCGTGTTGTGGACCCGCTCAAGGAATTTTCGCTATAATTTTAAGGTAAGAGGTTCTTCCCCTTCCCTGTTTTATGTTTTCTGTTCTTTGAGCTTGTTTTTTGTCCGGTTTTGTTGTGTGCTTGCTTGCTGGACGGTTTTCATCGAAGTATGTTTATGTTTAGGCTAGCTTCCCCCCTGTGCTGCCTGGTTTCCCGTCTCCCTTTCTTCTTTTCCTCCCCCCTTCCTCTCCCTCTTTCCGGATTTGTTGGAAAAAAGGGGGGCTGTTTTGTAATTTCTTGGTCTGCTGGATCTTTTATAAAAACCCTCTTGCACCAAGCATCCTTTGAAGGAAATAAGAATCAGTTATATTGAGTGATCAAGTGTATTTTCCATGGCGCACTGGCGCGTCATGTTGCACTTAATGCAATCGCGCCCTTTGGCGCATCTACCCGCCATGCAACATACTCAAGATCCGCGCCAAATGGTGCACCTTTCCATCCTGCTGCAGTTGAAATTCATGCGCCCCCAAGCGCACCCTTTTTGCCTGTTACAAGCTTAAAACCTACGCCTCCTTTAAACCTTTGGCGCACCTATTCTCCATGCTACATAATGTTTTCATGCGCCAAAGGGCGCACTCAGCTTTCATGCAACACAAGCCTTCTGCGCGCAAGTATAAAGATTACATAGGCGCTGGCGCACCCTCCGATGCAGTAACATGATGTTGTGTAAACCCTCCATGCGCCGCGCTATATTCCTTTGGCACATCATTTGTCCACATTACATAATCTTCCCATGCGCCGAAGGGCGCACCGAACCCCAATGTAACACGCATTTCCTGTGCGCCCTGCTATAAAATGTAACCTGCTTCATCTATGCGCCATGCGCCCTTGGCGCCAATATAACCTCTGCAACATTCCTTTCTTGTGCACCTTATCTATTTGGCCTGCCAGTTGCATTTTTCCTGCGCCCTAAGCCTTTAAATATCTAACTCCTTCTGCTAGCTTTCCAATAGAAGATCAAATGACTAATTCAACCTTTTTGGATTGGGTCTCTCTTCTTCTTCGTGCAGATCAGCAACTGAGTTCGAAAGAACACATGTCTACGTCAAGCAAGAAACCCACCAAACCAAGAGGAAAGGCCAAGCTAACAGAAGAAGAAATGAAATACAAATATCAGAGGGTCAGGATGCCCGAATCACAGGCTGAGTGCAGTATGGATGTCAGAGACTCTGAATTGGGTCACATTGACATGGATGAGTTCTGGGTTAGAACTCAAAAAGTTACAAGAAGTCCATGGATGGACAAGTTAATAGGCAGTGCTCTGCATTTCACCGGCGGAATCCCAGTCAGCGCTGTAAACAACGAATTCATGATGGTGGTTGCCCAATGTTACAACAAAGACACAAGATGTGTCGAGAACAGTAAGGGCGAGGTAGTCATAAACCTCACTGCCCGTCATTTTGAGTTAATGCTTGGCATCCCTCACCACCGGAACTATGTGGCTGTTAGCCAGCAAGAATGCATTAAGGCCTGGGAAGACAACGAGGACCAGTGCATGCAGTTGATGAATGAGGTCTACCTAAAGAACAAGAAGGTGGTGACCCAGTGGCCTCAAACTATCCACCGAAGTGATTTCTCAGAGGAACTCAGTGATACTATCACTTTCCTGAGCAGAGTCTTCGGGCTTTCAGATCCCCACTATTTCCATAAATGGATGCTGCGGTACCTGGAGACAATGAATAAAAATTTACCCGATCAGCACTTTTTCTGGGGTGAAATAATAAGCAGCACCATATCTGAGCATCTACAACAGCTCGCCACAACAGGAGTATTCCATATGAACTCCTATGTAGTCTACGCTGCAATGTCGGCAAGGGATTACCCAGGGCTGAACCGAAGTGGAGTATGGCCTCAAGCCAGGATATTTGATTACTACCCAGAGCTGAGGCTGGAGAATAGCATCCCTCAATTTGCTAAAATCAATGATGCATTCTTCTATCACGTCATGTGCCTGCTGAGGCCCAACATGACTCATAGCCGGACGACCAAGAACATAGTAGCAGTCACAGAGAAATGGGGAGCCTTGTTCACCCAATTTCCCACGTTCACCTATCTAAGGGCTGTCAACTTTTTGGGAGAGCCAACCAGGCTACCAAGGTATGCTGGACCAAAGTTGATTCTACTAGAGTTATCAAGGCAGCTGGTCACATACCATGAAAAGTGCCTTAAAAGAAAGAAGGGCGGAACTCCTTTCCCCCTCACGGTGGGCCGGTACACATGCTCCTCCTATCACAAAGCGAAGGAAATGTTCGCAGAGCTGGAGTTGCTGAATTTGAAACATGACTTCCCAGCCATGCCTACCTTCGATCCTAGGGGCTATCTACTAAGGGCTAAGCTGGATCCGATCCATGTCCCTCAAATTGAGGATATTTACATTGACGTTCTCCATGAGGTGGAACTCAGAAGAAAGGATCACTCGCGCTTGGCATTAACGGAAATCATCCAATACGGAGTGGCCATTGTCCCCAAAGGCTTCCAAACTATGGAAGACGAAACTGACAAGGTGTACAATGACACGGAAGGGGATGATTGTCCTTTCCCAGACATCGACAGAAGCAAAGCTCCTCAAACAATTGAGGAGAGGGTCAAAGAGACTATGCGGAGAACAGAGCATTGGTGCCGCATGAACGGACTAATCTACCTCGGGGTAGATTTCACAACTTCCCCTTTGGGCAACGCACCTCCAAGGTCGAAGAAGCAGCTGAAAGGAAAAGGTGCAGAAGGTGAACCCAACACCATTCAGGAGGAAGCCCCTCAAAGTCCTCTTCCTTCAGAGCCTGAACAAGTCATAACTCTTGATGAGGGATTGACAGAGGATAGTCCTATACGCCCATCCACCCAGGATGTCGGCGTCGCTACAAACTTCAGAGGTCCCTTCTATCCCTTCTTCTTCTCTTCCTTCCCCTCCTCGAGTGACTCAAGCGACCATCCCTTTGGTCGCGTCCTCTGCCCCTTCTTCTACTCTTTCCCCCGCATCTTCGTCTATCTTTTCTTCCCTCGCTGATTTTTCTTCTTCCATTTCTTCCCTCATCTCTGAGCTCCCTTCCCTTCCGATGTCTTCTGCAGTTGCAGTTCCCCCCTCCCGTGGGCACTTCTTCGGCTATTCTTTCAATGCCGCCGCCGCGTGTCTCCACGTTTTTCCCCTCTTCTACCGTTGCTGCCTCCCCCTCTGTCTCTGGTCCTTCTTCTATAGGACCAGCTTGGATCTCTCAGCAGCTGAGCCAACAAAAGAGGAAAGTTCCATCACTCCGATGGACTTTTTTGTCATTCCGGCTAAAGGAGAAAAGAAGCACAAGCCGGTTACACGCTTCTCGAAAAGTGCTGCAGGTGAGAGAGTCATGGAGATAGCGTACCCCGATCCTCTCAAAGAAAAAGAAGATCTGTCTCCGACAGATTTCACCGTGACTCAGGTCACAATGGAGACATCCTCCGAAAGTCTCCAGGGGGAAGCTCTTTCCGCAGTGGATGCACTCTGCAAAAAGCTTCAAGAAATGAAAGAGGAGAAAAGGCTACTGAAGGAGCAGAATAAATATCTGCTTCAGGCCTTACAGAAGATGGGAAATGCACCTCCCACAACTGCCGCCGAGACTCCTGAGCTGCTCAGTCAGGAGAAGATCAATGAGTATTCTAAGATCGGCGAGCAAGGTATGGTTGTTTCTGCTTGGAGGAGCCAGATCATCAAAGATAGTGAAAAATTAATCGCCGAGTATATCAGTTTATACCTGAACATCGAGAAGGCGAACAAGGAACTCCAAGCATTGGCAGGTCCAGTATCAGAAGAGTTGGAGCATGCTAGACTCTAGCATGAGGCCTTCCAACAAATGTTCCACTGTTCAGTCGAAGATCTGGTCAAGTTCGGAGTCTTCGGCCACCCAAGGGCCCTCAACAAAACTATGTCCACTTTGGACTATCAGATAGATCAGCTAGAATTCGTTCTGGAAAAGATAGACAAGGTAAAGGAAGAGGCCCTGGATGCAATGCATCAAATGGAGAAAATTGTTCTATCTATGACTCCAGGGTTGCTCACTCCTTCCCTTACCTTGAAATTAGCTGATGACACTATCTGGATTTTCAAGGAGATTGTCTCTCAAGGAACAGGGCCAGAGGTCACGTTCAACATCGAATCTATCAACAACCTACTGGCCTGTAGGGACTTCATCGGTTCCCTAATCGAGGCGGGTAAAGACTATTCCAAGATCCCAGAAAAGCTCATAGATGAGCGGGAAACTTGCGAAGCAATCAGTGAACGGCACAAGGATCCATCACAGGATCAGTTTGGGCCGATGATCAGCAAGTTCTTGGAATACCGCGCTCAGTTCCACATCTCATCTCCTGAGCAGCATCAGAAACAGGTGACCCCTTTTCGGCCGCAGGATGATGATGATGAATAGTTTCTCCTTCTTCTTCTCCTTCTTCCTCTCTCTATTCTCCGACTTTCTTTTCGTAATATCTGAAGTAAGTTGATACAAATGATGACATCATCCATGTTGCATCATGGGATGATGTCATCTATCAAAGTTGTCAAAGTCAACATGACTTTTAGATATTTTGTAAATATCTTGTAAATAAGTGGTTAGCTCCATTTTGTCTTCTCTCTCCCTCATATTCTATAAGTACTAGAATACTTGTAGTATTCAAGGGGTGAACATTTTTTAGATAGAAATAGAAGTGAGGAGAGAAAGACTTTGAGCTTTCTTGTAACAGAAAAGAACAGTAATACAATTATTCAGACTTTGTGCTCAATAGCTGTGTTATACATTAGATCTTCCTTACGTTAGATCTATATGTGTTTAATCTGTTAGATTCATATCTACTTTTCCGTCATTTGTTTATCAGTATTGCTTTGTTTATTTATGCAAGTAGGTTTGGCTCTGTTTACTACCAAACTAAAAACATAAATCTTCTGACCTTTCTGCTTTGGAATTCATTTCTTTTCTCCCTTCGGATCTGTTCTTTCTCTTCTCCCTCTTTCATTCCTTTCTTTTTGTAGCCTGGAATACTCTACTGGGATGAGATCCCAACCCCCGAAGGCAGAATCTGTGAGACTTGCATAGATTCCTGCTAGTAGAAATAGCAATAAACCAGTTTCGCTTTGCTGTCTCAAAGAGGGGCTAAGCCCTGCACACTGTTGGCTCGTCTGTCCATAGATCTGTCCACGCGATAGATTTTCGGACCAACAATGTCTCAGGTGGAGGAAGTTCCATGTTATTTCATTTTGGAAAGTATTAAGGAGGTGAAGGAATTAAAGAAGATTAATACAAGAAGTGCTGAGAAAAAAAAAATGTCAGAGCAGGTTGTGGGAAGATTCCTTCAAAAAAAGGTAATACATCAAATAGGGATAAGAGGGAGAAAGCAATGACTAAATAAATAGATTTAGGAAAACAACATTCCATTGAGGAGAGAATTTCATTAAATAAAAAATATGAAGATCATCTCTTTGAACATCAGGGGTTTAAATAATCCTAATAAACAAAGTATTTTATCATCTTTTAGGAAAAGGAATAATCATGATATCCTATGGATTCAAGTAACTAATATGTCTAAATAAAAAATGAGTTAAGTAAAGAATAAAGTTTGGTTTAGTTCTGGTTTGCAGAGTGTCTCCTCGGCAGGTGCTTCTGGTGGTTTTGGTTAATTTTTGGAATTAGAGTGATAGGGAAAGGATTTAGCTTATCCAGTCTCTTTATCATTTAGCTATTTTGTTCAAAGAAAAGAGTAACGGTTCCTTGTGGGTTTGTTCAAATATTTATGCCCCTAATTCTACGGTGGAGAGAAGAAAGCTTTGGTTAGATATTTGTTTAGTTTCAAATCTAGTTTAAAGATTTAAATTGGCTGATTAAAGGAGAGTTTAATACTCTTTGTTGATAAGAGAACAATTGACAGAACTCACACCAGAAGTCCATGCGGGAAAATAGGCCAGGTTTAAGGGTGGGAATGGACAGAAAGAACCCATGCATGAAGGGAAAGTTTAACATTTAGGACTTAGCTAATTTTTAGCATGAAGACCTATTTTTAGAAGATGGAGTATGGAACACACCAATGATGTAGAGATTTGCACGCCACGCATTGTCTATCTTTGGAGGATTAGATCAAATCGTTTTGCATGGAGACAAGCTAAGAATAGGATTGTCACTTCAGTTAATTGAAAGAGGTCTATAGATAGCACGGTTGCATGTGTGGCTATGCCCGTAAACAGCGCATGGCTAATAATAGCATGCAACCTATTTTTTGAATAGATAAGTGGTGAAGGGCAAGTCCCCACCCTATATATAAGTAGTTAATTACATAAGATAAAGAAGGATGAGAGATATATAGGTATATGCAGAGCATAAGAGGTAAGCATAGAGATATATGTGCATATGTCTGGATTACTGTATCAGATCCATGCGAGCATTGGTATAGAATGCCATTATTATAAGGAGCTTCTATGTTTATTAATAGATGGAAATTATTGGCCAAATCTGAGTGTCAATCCTGTTTGTAATTGAGTAGTTCATGTTCTTGATTCAATCATGATTATTGTTTAAGCTTGTTCTTTCTTAGATCTGAATATGGCATGCAGTGTAGAATGATGGATTAGTTGTGGATCTATATTTTTCCTCCTTCATCAAGCTAACATCTTGCTACAATAACCCTAAAGAGGGACCTAGTACCTTTGCATGCTTTGGGTGAGTTCTCAATCTAGGCTAAGTGATGTGCCAACACATCTAGGGTGTTATCTGGTAAATTCTAGACTGCACTATTAGTTCCATTGTCGAGACCTCTTTTTTAGTTTTTTTTCATGATGGTTCACAATGAAGATGTACCGGTTAACTCTAACAAGTATTGATGAGTGGATACATGATCTGGAGGAAGAATATGGATGTGGTTTAGCATTAGATCTAAGTTTAACACATGTAGTTGGGTAGAACAGAATCTGTATGACAGCTTATATGAGAGTTTTTTTGTCATATTTCTAGTAGAATTATACAAGTGGTTGATTGCTTATGCATCTAAGTGAAATTGGAGGTATCACACACTTGTCTGGACACAAGAATAATTTTAGGCCCTTTATGATGCTCATATGATCGGACTCGTGCCATGGATATGTGGTTTCGTGGTGTTCTAAATAGTTATATTATGAAATATTCAATTTTGATGTATTATTTCCTGGAGGTAGTTGAATTCCATTTTTTGTGATATCCTAGAGGAGCATATTTGCAAGGCATCCCATTGGTGATCAATATCTTGATGGTAACTTTTAACCTAGAGAATAAACCAATGGCTAACTAAACCCCACCACGTGCGAGGGTAGGAATAGGTTTGGTGAAAGATAGCAGACCTAGCGGAAGAAATGTAGAGAGAGGAAATGCGGCTTGAGTATAATGAGGCAAGTGAGAGGGAGATAGAGAAGAAACATTTTGTTGTATAAATTATGTTGTTGAGGAGAGAGATGGCTCATGAAGGATTTATTACTCATGTAGAATATGTGCAGAAAGAGCATCAGGAACTCCCCCATTTTGGAAAACATGACAGAGATCCCTGCTTGGCCTCACACAAAAGTATGCCAGCAGAGACTACCTGGGCCGCGGGTGCAAATCTTAATCTAGCTAGTGACCTATCCCTTGCACTTGGTTTTTAAGTATCTAGTATGACAAGTAACCATCAGGCTAACTTGGAAAGTAGGAGAGCAGGACTAAGTCAGGGTGCAAGTACATCAATGGAAAGACAAAAAAATTAAATGATATTTGGAGGAACATTCTTAGGCACATCATATACATAAAATGTGAGTACACAGAATGTTGGATTTACCTCTGGAAGTGGAACTACCTCACATATTGTAGGGGTTTAGTATAGTAATACTATCGGAGCACAGAGGAGTACATCTACAGATCCTATTCTAGCTACATGTCAAGGATCAGGAGGTATAGATGGTTCTATTTCTAGTGGATCTAGTGGTTCTGGAGGAAAAGGAAACATAGGAGGTTCTGGATTAGGTGGTCAAGGCCCGCAACAACAAAAAAAATCTATATGGAGATATCTCTTCGTCTCTTGGAATATAGAGGTATAGAGGATGCTGCCGAACATGTGCATATGTGTGAAATCTTATGGCGTGTGAAAGGGATCACAACTTTTGAGTGTAAGGCAAGTTAATTTGCTACTACATTACAAGGATGTGTACACATATGGTATAGGAAGTTTGACCCTGATCAAACTTGAGTGGATTATGCAGTGGTGAAGGATGTGTTCTTGAAAGAGTTCCGTATCCTTGAATTTGAGTAGAAGATTATAAGTGAGATCAAGGATATCAAGAAAGGAACTACTGAGAGTGTATGTGAGTATGATGCCCACTTTAAGACACTTCTATCTAAGTTGTCTTATGATATTCACACCAGCCAGCATGCACAATGGTTTGTTGGAGGATTGATTACACCATTCAAAAGAACGCTGTCACGTAAGACATACACTGATCGACGTGAAGCAATGGAAGTAGCTTTACTTGCTGAGGTAGTTGGGAGCATTGAAACTGGTGTTAGTCTTTTCTTAGAGGCAAATATTACAGCTATGGAAAAACATTTAGAGAATCTATCAGTGAATTTGGCCCATGAAACACGCTTAGGGATTTGGTGTACAGATTGTGAAGTGGAAAGTCACACCAAGGATAGTTTTCCTCACAAAATAGAATGCTCATTACTGTTAGACTACGAGATCTGTCATTTGAATCATGATGCTAGTCACTTTCCTTTATTACAGCACGCGATAAGGAAGAATGTATCTTGTTACTGTAAAATTTGTCGGTCCGTGACCCATGATATTGAAGATTGTCAGTTTATTGGTTAGATCCGATATGCTATAGACATTGGGGTATGACAGAAAAGTGTAAAGGATAACTCTAAGATCAAGAATGAGCACCAACATCAGGATCATAATCAACCATGCTATGACAAGAATGAGGGTCATTTTGAAGGAGGTTGTGGAAGAGGACGTGGATATCATGATGGATATGGAGGAAGAGGCCATGGTGGAGGAAGAGGTGAGTTCCCTTGTGGAACATGTTATACGTGCGGATCTCCTGACCACTATAGGAATGAAAGTCCTCAGAATATTGCATGTTTTTTCTATGGAAAGAACCGTAGTTATGAAGAGTGCCCAATCTTATATGAGAATCTGAGTAAGTAACATAAGCAAGAAAATAAAGGCACCGGGATGGTTAGAATCCAGCGCATGGTAGAATATCAGTGGATGCCTAAGATAGCACCAGGGCTTGAGGCATTAACAGTGAAGATTACTACATGAGATGAAGTAAAACACATAAGAGAGGCATTACACTAGAAACCTACAATTACCAAGGAGAAGGTTTTGCATGCAAGGTACCCATATCCTGCTCATCAGAAGGAATTTTACCGCGATACCATGGAAGTGCTAAGGAATATTTAGGGTGAGATACAATACCTAAAATAGCAAAAGGAAGCATCAGAGACAGTCCAAAATGATATTGATGATCTTACAGAAGTGTGTAAAATGTTGCACCAAGAGAATATCATTCCACTATTAGGAAGTTGGTTAAAAGGGAACACTCCACACGTAAGTATTGAGACTAGATGATAGACCCTGCATGTGAATCTTCCCCTAGATAGCATTGACTATGATAAAGATATCACTCTGAATGTTGTTGTAGATGGATGGCTATTGAGTAATATTTTGATTGACATAGGTGTGGAAATCAATGTGCTTACATTAGATGTATGGGTACAAATGGGGAGGCCTCCATTGCAGCCATCATCTAATGTTTTGTTTATGGCAAATAGGAATAAGGTCACTTCCATAGGAGTGTTGAAGGATGCATCCATAACTATACAAGGGGAAAAATTCATTGGGGTATGAGTCTAGTTTATGTTTTGTGATGTTGTTTCCATTTTGACCCTATATAGCTACAGTTATGGTTTGAGTTGCGTGAAACCCCTATATGTGTACATTTTGGGAATTCAAGGTTGTTGTAGTCTACTTATGTTGCAAGTACCTTTGTGTTAGGAGCATGTGTGATAAGTACTATATTGAGTGGATCGTGTATGTTATTTCCATGGATCTGTTGAGTTCTTGTGATGTGATATAGTCGTGAACGTACATATCATGATGTCTTGTGAACCATTAGTGTTGTTTTTGGCCCTGATGTGGTATTGTGATGTCAGTTCTACTGGGCACCCACGAACATAAGATAAAAAAAATCTTAAATAATGAAATACTAAGAGTTGGGATTAATAAATACTTAAAAGGAAAAGACTAAGTAAGTAATAAACTAAAAGAGAACTTCCAATCTTCACAAAACATTAAAATTTAAGATATTGCCAAATTTAGTTTGCTTCCTTGTGGTGGTGTTGTATCGACCAGTTGTTTTGTTAAGTGAAATATGTCATTATTGATTTTCTTTTCTACATACCCTTCGAGCTTTGGTTTTATGTCACATCAAGGATGACGTTCTTATAAGGGGAGGGAAATGTAGTGCCCACCATAATTCATAATAAAATTAAATTATATATATATATATATATATATAGAAGAGATTGGGAAATGGAGTTAGTGGAGTAGGTTTAGAAATGGTGGTGGAAGAAATTTAATGGGTGTAGGTGAGTTGGATATGTGATGGAGTTGGTGACAGCATGAGTGGATGGGAGGTGGCGTGAAGGCATGGGAAACCTGACAAGGCATGTGAGCAGTTGGAGGATGTTCAGACCTATCATTTTACTTGAACAATAATACAAGAAATTTAATTGAGATCCAACGGTTTCGATCACGCTGAAACCAAGTTAACTTTGTAAAATTAGTAGTATTTGGATAGTTACAATGGGGGCAGGGCAGGTTACAAGGATCTCATGGTTGCCGATAGTGTACATGAGACATGGGTTCCTCAAGAGACAATCACATCGTTTCACCTATAAAACAAACAGGTCTCCAACCTGATCAGTTTACATTTACCTCTTTACTCCTAGCCTGTGCCAAAATGTGAGCTTTGGAACAAGGTGGACGTTAAGCAAAGTATAAAAGAGAGAGGAATGTTTTCAGATGTTGTAGTCGTAAATGCTCTAGTTGACATGGATGTAAAATGTGGGAGCATAGACAGGTACATGAACTGTTTGACAGAATATCTTAAGGAAAAATGTGGTTTTGGGTGGACATCTTTGACTTAGGATATGCACAAAATGGGTTTGTTGAAAAGGATTTAGAACTTTCAAGTAAATGCGTTACCTACTTGCCTAGCTGGAATAGTATGGAGGTTGCCCTTGTTTATCAATAAATCTATGTCTGTTGTCTAGTCACCCCTCTTAGGAGGAAGGAAAAAATACACAAAAATGTGGAGGAATTGATCAGTGACCTTGGTCACCTAACATCATTAAAATCCTTAACATTTTCCATGTGCAAAATCCTGTCAAATTTTTTTGATTCTTTTGGCCAACTTCCTTTCTTGGAAGAGTTAGATATCTCATTTTTCTCTAAATTGGTGGAGCTTTCTAGTGATTTTAACTTCCTTCAATCATTAGTAAATTTATATGTGTTAAAATTTGAGAGCTTGGATGGCAAATGGATGGATAGTGTTGGGGCTATTCAAATCTTGTGGTGGGTAGATATTACCAGAAGTGAAAGGATGATCCAGTGGTGGAGAAAAATGAAAAGATAAAAATAAGAATGGATTTTTCAGGTAATATAAAATTCACCTTACCACAACAATAGAAATAACAGAGGGAGGATGTGGGCAGGGCATTTGTGTATGCCAACAGAGGAAAGAAGCGCTTTGTTGTTGAAAATAAAAATATCAAATATATTTGATGATGAAGGGCTATTGATTGACATTCATAAATGTCCCATCCACTCATCCTCCCTTCTATCACACACCCCTCATCTTAATATTTCATAGCGAGTATCAAATAAATGGTGACTTATTTGAGAAAAATGTGTAATAACTAGAGTGGAGCTCAAAATCCTGTCGAATCATATATGTCGGCGCACAATTCAATGCATTGCCAAATGAGTTGAAGGATAGAATCCTTGTTTATTATTCCTTGATAGATTTTGTGTTTCTTTCGGGATGAATAGCACTGTAGCTTTCTATAGCCGTGATGGTTTAGAAGAAAAAGGAATAAAATGTCCTTCGTTATGGGAGGTTAACATCTTGTGGGTTGCCATGTAAAATCTAGAAAATACCCTTTTGTTTTCATACCTACAAGAACATTTCCCTTTTTAAACTGATGGATTATGTGTATCTCAAAAATTTCTTGCAATAATTTGGGATATGAATTTGGTTTCAGTGGGGAGTCAACTTGTACTCAAAGGTTCTTGATGACTCTAATAATTTATCAGGAAGCATAGACAGGGCATTGAATTGTTTAATAAAATGCCTTAGACAATTATAGCCTCATTGAATTCTTCATCTTCTGGATATGCACAAATGGTTTTATTGAAGTGGAACTAGAGACTTTCTAACAAAGGAAATTGGGGGAGTGTTCTGGATGTACACAACCATTCAAGGAAATGGCTTGTGGAGATGCAAAATCAGGCTCCACAACTTTGTGTGAAATTTAACTTTTGGGGAAATAGTGTTTCTCTCTCTTCCCTATCTATTTCTCTCTCCTTGGTTAAGAAATGAAGTGAAATGATTATATGTCTCTAACCCTCTTCTTTCGAATGCAAATTATTATTATTATGTAAATGGGAAACTAAGAACATTAATTATGCTAGATGTAAGTAGATGTCATGTCAGCAATTTATCGTTGATTTCATGCTCACATGGTTTTACACGATGTAAGTAAGATGGCGAAACAACGTGGATGTAATTCACTTAGTATTATTGTAATTTATACTTGAAACAATGTAGTTTTAGAGGTTGAACCAACTTTTTATAATTTATTGAAAGACTTATTATTGAAGTTTGGTAGTATGTATGAGATGCTAGTTTTAGGGGTACTGAGGAAATGCACATTTAACCATAGGTTTCATTTTGATTCAGGTATATGTATGGGAATAAAAAAAGGGTGGGGATTGAATATATGTGTGTGTGTGTGTGTGTTAAATGAAATGGAATTTAATATCTTATAGTACAATTCTAGTGTGAAATTGATGATTAATTAATTGGTGTGTTATGTTCCTTACCCTAAAAATTTAATAAATAAATCTAGCCACAACGGTCAACCTTAATATTAAATTCGTTCATAACTACCCTTTTTGTGTTATTATTTCTAACATAGGAAACTGAGACCTTAGAATGAACTTAAATATTTACACTCGATGGCACCTTCTAGCTTAAGTAAATAATATCCCTAGTTGATTTATCACCATAGCATGCATGCTTAGTGAAAACATCATGAACCCATCAGTTAAGAACAACATGGTCAAACATTATCTAGAGTAGTGATTCCCTTTTAGGATTGGAATTCATGTGTGTATTAAAGAGAATGTGTTCTCTTAAGGAATTCTCTTTAAGAACCACCATTAAACATACTGTAAAATCCTCTTGGACCAATATACATGTTGAGTGGTGAAGATCGCCAACTAGCCTTGGAAGTCACCTTTAAGATTTGGGATCCTAAATGAATTCGATACTCAATCTCAATTATCGTTTGGGTTTTATGGTGTAATACTAAGAGTTAATAATGAAAGTTAACAAAAGTTTAGTGTATGATCAGTTTGTGAAAACGTAACCATTAGATGATGTCTTTGGAGAAAGGTGAAATTTAGGTCATTCTGATATCATGTTTAAACCATCTTTTGGTGAGAAGTGAGACCCACATTGTTTAAACTCTAATATGAAACTTAACCCATTAAAATGATCAACTACTCCATATTTCTCTCCTGCTAGTCCTATTAGGTAATGGATGTTTGATGTGAAACTAGGTGATCATGTTCTTATAGACAAATCCAGTAAGATGGGGACTAGTAATCTCATGAGGATATAAATTCCCCTATGAAAAAATAGTCTACACAATTCATTACAAAAATTATATGAACCTAGGTGGGGAGAAATAAAACCTTTTAAGTCAAACGTAAAACGATACTCAGGAAACCTAATCTAGAAACAAGAAAATAAGGGAGTATGTTGTCATAATTAGAGCCTTTGAATCATTAAATAATTGTTGGATCATAGCCATATTACACTTATAATTGATGTTTTTCCTTGAGAAGTGTAATCGTGGGATTTTATTCCACATATAAGTGAAACACAATCTTCCATGTTAATGTGATTAACACTCTCGCTATGGATAAAGAACCTATTCCCTTTAATACTTATTGTGTACTAACTCAATTATCAATTTATAAATGAATGAAAGAAAGTTGACCTTAAATCATTGAGAAAAAAAGGAGGTGTGAACCTTCCCTCCTTTGGACTCACACTTGTTCCGTTGTGTAACGGAGGTATGATATAAGATTAAGATGTGTGCCCTTAGGAGTGAATCCTAGGGATAATTCCTAATAGCCTTGCGTGTAAATAAATATCCTATTAATGAAGGAATGAATTAAACAAGTAATTGAAATAATTTAGATTATCCTTATTTAATGAGATACACTGTAAGTTAAATGTTAAATAGTATAAGGAAATATAGCAAAAAAAGGGGAAATGAATGTATGATTCACGTATTATGAGCCCTTCTAGAACTTAAGTTAAAGTTTGAAACGTCATTGTAAGAAATGTGTAATTCTAAAAATATCATGTCATGGGAAGACGTTATCTACAAGATTATATTATAGTCGAATTGTTATGTTGTGCCTTGTCATTTGAAAAAAAAAGTGGTCTTTATGTGCATCATGTGTTTTCATGTTATCTATGTGGGATGATGTTGGTGTCAACATCTCATGTGTTTTGTGTTGTCCTAAGCAATCCCTTGTATTGTCTTGTATCAAGCAATGTAAGGAAAAAAAAAATATTCTGGTATTTTTATTGTTGTTATTATGTGTGTAAAATTTTGGTGTTACAACAGGGAGTAAGAAAATCCACACAAAACTACTAATAAGTGAATTACTTGCAAAATGGGTATGTGGGGAACAAGAGGAATGGAGGAATTATTCCTCCTATTCCACCAAAGTTGGTAATATCCCAAAAATACCCCAAAATTGACTAACTCTTGGATTTTTCCCTCTCTTTAGACTTCACAGAGGTAGATACATCCATGTAAATCAATTTGTTACTTGGATTTCAATCCATTATTGCACATGAATCATCTTAAAAATAGACTTTACATCCCTTTTTCACTAATTTCCCAATACTCATTAGATTATGTTTCAAACTAGGAGTTTGTAATATACATATGGAATGTGTTTGTTCTCACCTTTCTTGGTTTCAATATTTACTTTTCCTTTTCCCATAAATAAAACTTGATTATCACTTCCTAACTTTACTTCAGATGTATCTGACTCATCTATGTTTGTAAACATTTCCTTACATTCAGTCATGTGATTACTATAGCCACTATCCTTTGTGATATCTTGAGCAACATTACATGTAATGAACATTGAACCATTATTATAACTTTCAGCTTGATTTTCTTCACAAAAATGTCCATTTTGTTTACTCAAATCAAATTGTTTCTTCCTACATTCATTAGTATAGTGTCCATAACTTTTACAGTAATTGTATTAAATATGTGAATTTTCATACCTCTAAGCATAAGTGTGATTTTGGTTTTTTCCTCGGCCCCTAGCACTTACAATGTATGAATTTAATTTTTTTCTTACACCTTCATAAGATGCTTTTGTTCTTTTAGATCCTCTTTGTAAATCTATTCCTCTACCTCTGTTGAAGCGTGATATTCCTCTTGCTCTATTACTACCAATTGAAACTTGTGATTTGAAGGATTTCTCAAGATATTAGCTATCTAATCTATTCAATATTTTCTCATGGGATATTAAAGATCCCATTAAGTCATCGACAAACATTTGGGTTAAATTCTTTGATTCTTCTATTTCAACAGCAATTGCATCAAACTTGCTAGGAAGACTTCTAAGATTTACCCTACAATCCTTTGATCCTCTAATGTCTTACAATGAGACCTAATTTTATTTACTACACCCATCACGAGGGAAAAAAATAAATCTACTAAATTTGATTCCTTCATATAAATATTTTCAAAATATCTCTTAATAATTTGTAATTTAGCAATTTTGACTTTACTTGTACCCTGATAGGCCATTTGAAGACTTTATCATGCATGCTTTGATCTATTTTTTACTATAACACATGGAAATGTGTACTCGTTCATTTCTTGTTGAATGAGAAACAAGGATTTTGCATCCTTCTGTTTGTTCTCCTTTAGCAAATCGTTATCTACTTTTGTCAGTGCTTGAATTTCTTGAGGATTTACAGGTTCTGGAAACCCATTCTAAACTAGATCCCACACATCTTGTGAAAAAAATAAAGTCCTCATTTTTACGCTCCAATAATAATAGCTCTTCCCATTACATATGGGGATTTGGGATTGACTGAGACTGCTGCTCATACCCTCCATTCTGAACTAGAGTAATTGATTGAAATAAAAACTTATGACATGAGCTCAACCTAGCTCTTATACCAATTTGTAGGAATTATGTTTAACTCCTAACCTAGAGGTTGTGTTCTAAGATAGTTAAAATAATAACAATAGTATGAACACACACAAAATCACAAGAAAAATATAAAAACAAACTCTCTATTAAAAATATTCCAAAGAACTTCGGTGCCTTTCTCTTGCTTTTTGAATTACAAAGTGAAACCTATTATTTATAGAAGTTTTTCAACATTATAGCTAAGGAAATATCACACAATATATTATATTATATATTCCATATTTTTTTATATTTCCTAGATATTCCCAGATATTCTATATAATATATTTTGATAATTTGGAGGAGATAATATTCACAATAAATGTGGATATCTTTTACATAAATGTGAATTTATAAATCAAGATTAGATATTTCCTACACAATTACCCTGTGGGCATCATCGATGAATAGATGATAACAATATTTTTTCTTTAAGTGACACTCGTTAATTTCCTACATGGAAATTTAGGCTAGCTAATTGCATTGCAAAGTACCCTTTACCACCACTTGTAGATAGGGAAACTTGCATATGTTTGAATTCCAAATTTTTCAGTTTAAAACGTATGCAACCTAGAGTCTTCATGAAACTCTTTTAAACAGCCATACAACTCTATCAAATGGTTGTGCCCAAAAAAATAGCAACACTACCAAAAACTACACTTATCAAATTAAAATTTCCATAATGAACTCTATAATTACATGCAGAGTTAGAATAATCAGTGCCACCCATGCAATTACTCAATACCAAAACCACATGCAAGGTTTAGAGATAATCTTTCAACTAAACTAAGCTAGGGTTTGAAGTTTCCCTCAACTCGCCCATGCCAAAACAAAAAGGATTTCGATTACAAATTCAAAATCCTTTTTAAACAGATTTCAATCATTTTATAAAATCGTTCCATGTGTTAGTTGGGTCTGTGACCTTATATTTATATTAGATTCATTTATAACCAAAAACATAATCATTCTTTATACTAATAATAATAACTGTGATTCATATAACCAACATAATTTTTAATTAAACAATTATATATATATAATGTTTCTTCCCATAATAATCATGTTCTAAACACTCACAACCCACAAGGGCTTTAAGATATATTTCTATTTTTTAATTGTCAAGTCAGCAACCTATCAAGCCTCTTCAAAAAGTCAACAACAATGAAATTCCTTTCATAATGCAATCTAAATATAGTAAAATATGTCCTTTTATAATCATACTTCAAAACAACCAATAAAAATTATACTTTAATGCCCAGGTTAGCAAACTAGTTAAGACTTTATAGGACCGAGACCTAAGCCATTGATATTCAATCTTCCTTCTAAGGGTTCCCACATAATCCCATACAAGGGTCCACTTGGTTCATGAATTTGTGTAATCGGTGTGTTGAGGAGTTTAATAAATCACAAACTCAATAAATATTAAAACATAAGAACTTCGTGCAGGGAGTACGGGTCAAAGTAGAGAAACTTTAAAACAACTACTGCAAACCATATTTATACTTACAACTATTGTTTTTTTCCTCAACATGCCAAAAAATATCAAAACTTATCCTTGAGGAAAACTGTATGTGACTCAATCATTGGTCACATTTTTATTTTTATGATGTATAATATTGGCCATTGTGTGTTTTTTTTTTCACTAATGTCAATTCCATTGATGGAAAAGGGTTTCATGAGGTCATATGAGTCTTCATACAGTGCTAGTCACTGGTCAAATTTTAAGGTTCATTGGTAGTGTCAAGTTTGGTGAAGTCTTATGTTGTCCTGTAGCATGGTTCAGTGGGTATAGTCATAATTTGAGTCCTCATAAGAGATTTTTTGAGTTTAATGAGGTCAAACATGGTTGGTACAATGTTTCATGGGTGTCTATGAGTCTGCATTGTGTCATCATGGCCATTTCGTGAGAATTCATGGTTGAGGCGGTTTTTTCTAGGCCTATTCCTAGCCTCAGAGCATGCAAAGTGAGATGGAGGTGTGAGTTATGAAGCTGATAAGTCATGGTGGATAATGGTATAAGCATGGTTATAGTTTACCTAAGGTGTATGGTTACTTTCATGTCATAACTAAGAGGTATGATGCATATTTTGGGTCCTTGGAAAGTAAACAATGAGAAACAAACAACTTGACATATGTAAGTATTAATGGCTGGATAATTTCATAGATATTTGGTATATATGGTGAGTATTTATAATTAGAGGATGTTTTCATGATGCTTCATGACAAGTTTTAGATCATTATGAAGAGGGAATTGTAAGATATGCAAGTTTTGGCAAAATCGGGTAAGTTACAGTGTCCTTTTAAAGAAAAAGTGGACATTTTGATGCTTGTTGTGAATTGTATAATTTACATGGGGACATGAGCTATTTGGAATAGATTATTAGGTCAATTATGAAGGTTTAAAAAATAATGAGGTGATTTTACAGTCAATTTTTTATGAATGATCATTAAGAAGGTAAAATGGTTTGAAACCCTAGCTAAGAGAAACTTAGAGAAGATTGAGTATGCCAACCTAGTTTTGATTGGTTATGAAAAATTGATGATTAAATGTTATAGAATAATATTTCATATTTCCAAAAAGGTATATTAGAGCATATGATAATATGTGGGCCCCTCCTAAATATTCTTTTTTATGAAGAAGTTTAGTTTAAGGAAAGATTATCAAAAAAAGGTAAAGAATAAATTGACTTTTTTTATCCATGGAATTGTTATAGATGTTCATGAAGGTTTTAGGACATGGTTGAGATGAAAAAGTGGAAAGTGTGCCCTATTTGTGAAGACTTGTTTTTGGGGTAGTTTGGAGTAGTCAACATTGAAAGTGGAATTGTAGGAGCGACATGAGGAGTTAGGACTCCATTCAACTTGTGTTGTGATCATGGTTCAAACAGTTTTCCAATGGTATATCAAATTTGTGTTTTTGATATAGTATATATAAGTTATGAAATTTTATTTAAAGGTAAAATATGGAGGATATTTTTTTTCTAGTAGGGTGTCAAATGGCTTCAAGAGGTAAATTGATGATTATGAGTTGTTCTTGCTTGGTGATGGTTTATGAGTGCCTAGACATCATGTCTAAGGGTGTTACATTATTTGGTAGAATTAGATTTGGAAGGAATTATAATATGTTCGTGAAATAGGATTTAGATGGCTTTGAATTGATGCATTATTTGTATATTTGTGAGTTGACTTAATGGTTCATCCATCTTGATTTGTGAAGAAGAAGGTAAGTTGTTTTTTAGGACAAGATTACAGAGGTTGAAATATTGAGTTAGTTGAGGAATGAAATGGATTGTTTGGTTTTTTCTATAACATATAGAGTGAATTGGGATGATTTTTTTTCCCATTGAAGGCCTTTAGAGGTCTTCAAAGTGATATAAAGGGTGCAAACTAGTTGCGTTTGCAAAATTGGTTTATGTACATCTTGATTTGGTAAAGAGGAAATTTGTTGTGGTTTGAACATATGGATGTTTCAAGAGGTATAAAATGCATGGATGTGTTTTAAAGGTCATAAGTAATCCATATATTGGTTACATTCTGTATTTGATTTCATCTTAAGTGTTCTTGAGGCCCAAAGGTAAAGACATGGTGCTGGAAACAAATGTTTTGTGAAGGAAATGAGCCATTTTAGTTGTGTTATGAATGTTTTGATTGTTAAAAGCTAATTAATGACCATGGATGTTTTTTTAATTCTATATTACACATGTGAGATGAATTTTAGATGTTTAATAATCATGACTTTGGAATTTTTAGATTTTACTCATCCTAGTGATGTGGTTTTAAGCCGGTTTTGTGTAAGATGAGTGGTTTTGGGCATGACTGACCTATATGGGTCATATGTGAATGTTTATATGAATTTTTGGGATGCTATTAAGTTTTATTTGTAATGATAAATGATTAGGAATGACCTCCTTCATGTTGGTGAAATGAAAAGTATATAAAAGTGAGTGTAGAGTTTAAATTTGAACTAATCTTACAAGGGGGAAAAGTATGACCTGACTAAAAGTGTTTTAAAGGTATGAAGGCATGAATTGAAGGCTGGGGAATTTTTTTACAGGTTTTAGACTTATTTAAGCATGTCTTCAAGTGTTTAGAGACAAAACAAGTTGAGAAGGAATAATATAAAGTGAGCTATGTGAATGAGATTTTGATAGAGTATGTGTGAGCTAAATTATAGATCTCCATCATTTGTGGAAGACAAAATATTTAGTGATCATCATATTCAGGTGGCTGAGTTGGTGTTCATTCATCTTAGGAGATTTTAGCTTACTTTTGGAGTGGGTGTTTCACTAAATCAGGGTTTAGTGCTCCTTGTAGGGTTGGTTCTCTACTAAACTAGGGGTTAGTGTTCCTTATGGGGTTGGTGCCTCACTAAATTTAAAACATGGAAGTATAATGTTTATGTTTTAGTGTTTTTTCTTCCCCTTGAGAGTTTCCCACTTATATTTGGTATTCATCTGTACTCTCTTTCTCTTGCTCTTGTGTATGGTTGTTTCTACACTTAAGTAAACACACATATGGTTCATGGTTGATTGAATGGTTGAGTAAATGTTAATGAATGATAAATGGTAAATGGAATGAAATTTTTGTAGGAATTATTCAAATCCCCCCTCTTGTTCCATTGTGATTCTAAAAATTGGTATTAGAGAAGGTCCTTGAGAAGCAAGTTTAATTACTTGAAGGAGATTATATTGAAGCACAAAGCCATGGGTAAATCATCAGATGTTGAAACAACCACGAGAAAGAAGAATGAAGTTTCTCAGTCAGTGATTCATGGATTGTAATATCAAATCAAGTGCATGGAAAATGAGCATATTCAAGTCATTCAAGTTTTGGTGCCATAAATGGAGAAGTTATCTCAAACCCTAAATGTAAAAGAATAAGATTATAGCAGGTATGAAGATGAGTTTATATCCTTAAAATCATATTTGGAGTAGGCACACAATCATTTAAAGACCTATGAAAGGTTAGAGAAATTTTCAAAATCCCTAAATTACATATTGGAGAACCAAAGAGCTACAAATGAAAAATCCAGTCTTGGCTATAAAGAAGAACATTCAGAGAAGCATGAAGTGAAAAATATGAACCTAGTGATACTACCAAAGATATGAAGGATGCTAAAAATATTAAGAAGGTTATCAGGTAGCCTAATCTAATGAAATATACAAGTAAGTGCAATGGCGTGTGTTAATCTTGCAATAATTTTTGTCATAGAGCTAGAGACTGTAGAAGTTCTATTAAGAATGTATTTCCATAGGGAAATGGTTGGAATAATCATTCATATCAGTCAAGAGATATTACATGTTATAGTTTTCATAAGAAGGGTCATACCACTAAATTTGTCATCATGAGTCTCCCAATAAAATTTGAAATAATTATAAGAAGCATTAAGTTGTGTGCTATAGTTCCAATCAAATTGGGCATATATCTAGATTTTATCTTCAGAAGAGCTCTAAACAAAGGAATAATTCTTCTAGAGGAAATATTTCTACTATTTTCTTCAAATGTAACAAATTAGGTCACATTGTAAGATACTATAAAGAAAAAATTAATACCTAAAGAAGGAAGAATGATGTCAGGTCTACATAAGTTGAGACATTGAAAGAAGAAATCAAAAGGAAAAAAGATAATTCTAAAGTTATTAGTACTAATCCTAATGATCCTATTGCTCATGAAGGTTTGTTTATTGTTTTTGAACCATAAGAATTGTATTTATCTACTCATAAAGTCCCCAAGAAGAGTAAGAGGGAAGAAAAGGATTATAATTTAAAAGAGTTGATGGTGGATCTTGGTATCATGTCCCTTGAGGGCATGGATGTTCTTATCTGCTAGGTGGTTGTAGATACTTTTAATGTCTCCATTAGGATTCATGGAGCCATTCCTAATGAGTTGAAACATGTGAATGTATGTTCAATTATCTATTTTTTGATGATCTCTATCATAAGATCCTAGTCTATGTTAAGGTGTCTTCGTTTGAGTAAGGTATGTCTTACCTAGTGAAGTCTGGTCTAAGTTAAAACAAGATGTGTCATAGGTCTGTTGTATGCTATATTTCCTATATCAAGTCTATGTGAGATTATTTGTACTATGTGAATATGGTTAATGGTCTTAAATGGTCTAGTGAAGGTTTGTCACTGTTAAGAACTCAATGTTCGGTGTTATGGTTTGAGGTCTTGATAATCTATCAAAAGGACTATCTTATTCCATCTTAAGAGGGTATAGTCATGCTCTGACTCAAAATCTATGAGTCAATATGTCAATGGAAGGCATTTAGATATGTGTACCATTCTAAGATATTTGTATAAGTTTGGGTCAATGATTTGGTGGTCAAAAGATTTCTAAGTATATGTACATTCAAGGAAGGTAATCATTGCCTATGAAGATTATATGAAGATGTATTTTCATAGTGGAAATTCTTAGTTATCTTCTCATTGAAATAAGTTGATATACACTTAATACAAAGTAAGTAGTAATTTTCACTGGCATTCAAGTGTAAATATACAAACCAGAATAAAAATGTATCAATTTAAGGTCAAGTCTCTGTCAAAGGTTAATGCACTTATCTTTTTGAAGTTTATTATCATTATGTAAATTTTTTGAGTTTGGTTCATATGAGATCAAGTGATACATTGCAATATAAGAGAAGCTTAAAATATCAAAGGAGTAAGGTATGAAGGTCTACAAGTGAAAATCAATGAATACATTGAATAAATTTCACTGTCCTATGATGAAAATCTACAGGAGTGTCAGAAAGTTAATGATGGTCAAATAAAAGTTTTTAGCTAGTATTAAAGGATAAATGGTGATATCAAAAGGATTGAATCTTGTAGGTGTGTTATAGAGTGACTAGTGAGGATTGAAGGATATTCAAGGCATGATCAATTGACTTAAAGGCCAGCTTGGTGATAATTTTATTAAAATGGGATTTAAGATGCATGTATCCAAGACTATGAAAAGTTAAACTGACATCCTACAATCATCAATAGAAAGGAACAGGTTGAAATGCTGCTCCTCAGGTTTTTTTTGACAACATGAAGACTCAAGTTGAAAAAGAACTGAGTACCCATCTCATGGTTGGGTAGGCTTCAATGGTTTTTTTCTAGATCATCATGTTTTAAGTTTGGGTTGCACAAGGTGAAAGAGTATTTCAATACATGGATTTTTTAGTGTCAGTTATTAATAATTTTGAAAAATTCCATTTTAGGAAAATTTGAAATGGAATTTTTTTCGAAAAAAGTTAGTTTCTCTGGTTCACCTAAAATTTCCAATATAATTTTTTTAGGGGTTGGTTTAGCCTACCATTGAAAACTACTCCTATATAAACCTAGGTAATTTGTTAGGTAGTGTACTAGTAACTTACTAATAGAATATTGAGGTAACAACATAACAAGTACCGTGAACTTGTTGTTGGGCCTGAATATATTAGTTAAGTACAAGAATGTGTGTGGGCGCGTAGGGTAAAGGCACATAGGATAGGGTTTTAGAAGGGTTTAGAAGAACCCAAGGTGGGCGCACAAGGAAAAGGAAAGGGTTTTAGGACTTAGCCATATTCGGCATTTAAGGAAGTACATGAGAAAAGCATGACCTAACTAAGCATACAGACTGGATAAGGTGCCAACTTGGAAACTCAATGTTCAAGGAAGGAATATTCCATGTGATGGAAAGATATAGAAAGAAATCATTGCAGAAAGTGGAAAGATCGGATGGGAAGAATCATGCTCCATTGAAGGACCACATGGACACTTGGAAATTGATCTATTACTTCAGGAAGGCATGGCGGTGGATGATAAAACTATATATAGAGATGCTCGGTAGAAGAAAAGGATGTCAAGGGAGATATCAAGAGAGGTAGAGAAGAAGAAGGGGAAGGTGAAGCTCTACAGAAATAGTAGTATATTATATGGGTTAAGCTTCTCATTAGGAGGAAAGTAGAAGAGATTGCATGTGTAGAGGGATGGGTCTATGAAGATATTTGTAATCTAGAAAGCATAGTTTAGGATTCTGATGTATAAGTCTCATCTGCATTAAGAAATTTGGCTTGTAATGACCTTAAGGAATCGAATGGTGGTTATTAAACAAAGAGTAATATGATATATGGCGTTCTTTAAAATATATACATTGTTCATGGGTATAAACCCCAGTGCCTTTTCTTTGTATTATAATATATGTTATGTGTTTGATATTTTTCTTGTTATCTAAATGGATGCATTTATATAGTAAATCATCCTAGACCCTAAGAATGAATGCATGGTTCTTTCCATTCTTGCATCTAAGATTTTGTAAGTAGGAGATGTATTCTCACAAAAATCACATAAAGAAGGGGCTCAACACCCGCATGTGCCTTATTGAGTGCCTAACCCCATTGGGTGCTAGGCCGACGTGTATGGATTAATTGTTGTTTTGTAAGGACATACATGACTACATCTTGGTTCCATTGCTTTTTCTATTCGCCCATCTTATCATCAGAGTTGACTTTTTTAGTTCGCCTTCCCTGGCATAGGTCTCGCTTGGAAGAGAGACTTAAATATCAAGGAGTAAGGTATGAAGGTCTACAAGTGAAAATCAATGAATACATTGAATAAATTTCACTGTCCTATGATGAAAATCTACAGGAGTGTCAGAAAGTTAATGATGGTCAAATAAAAGTTTTTAGCTAGTATTAAAGGATAAATGGTGATATCAAAAGGATTGAATCTTGTAGGTGTGTTATAGAGTGACTAGTGAGGATTGAAGGATATTCAAGGCATGATCAATTGACTTAAAGGCCAGCTTGGTGATAATTTTATTAAAATGGGATTTAAGATGCATGTATCCAAGACTATGAAAAGTTAAACTGACATCCTACAATCATCAATAGAAAGGAACAGGTTGAAATGCTGCTCCTCAGGTTTTTTTTGACAACATGAAGACTCAAGTTGAAAAAGAACTGAGTACCCATCTCATGGTTTGGGTAGGCTTCAATGGTTTTTTTCTAGATCATCATGTTTAAGTTTGGGTTGCACAAGGTGAAAGAGTATTTCAATACATGGATTTTTTTAGTGTCAGTTATTAATAATTTTGAAAAATTCCATTTTAGGAAAATTTGAAATGGAATTTTTTTTCGAAAAAAGTTAGTTTCTGGTTCACCTAAAATTTCCAATATAATTTTTTAGGGGTTGGTTTAGCCTACCATTGAAAACTACTCCTATATAAACCTAGGTAATTTGTTAGGTAGTGTACTAGTAACTTACTAATAGAATATTGAGGTAACAACATAACAAGTACCGTGAACTTGTTGTTGGGCCTGAATATATTAGTTAAGTACAAGAATGTGTGTGGGCGCGTAGGGTAAAGGCACATAGGATAGGGTTTTAGAAGGGTTTAGAAGAACCCAAGGTGGGCGCACAAGGAAAAGGAAAGGGTTTTAGGACTTAGCCATATTCGGCATTTAAGGAAGTACATGAGAAAAGCATGACCTAACTAAGCATACAGACTGGATAAGGTGCCAACTTGGAAACTCAATGTTCAAGGAAGGAATATTCCATGTGATGGAAAGATATAGAAAGAAATCATTGCAGAAAGTGGAAAGATCGGATGGGAAGAATCATGCTCCATTGAAGGACCACATGGACACTTGGAAATTGATCTATTACTTCAGGAAGGCATGGCGGTGGATGATAAAACTATATATAGAGATGCTCGGGTAGAAGAAAAGGATGTCAAGGGAGATATCAAGAGAGGTAGAGAAGAAGAAGGGGAAAGGTGAAGCTCTACAGAAATAGTAGTATATTATATGGGTTAAGCTTCTCATTAGGAGGAAAGTAGAAGAGATGGCATGTGTAGAGGGATGGGTCTATGAAGATATTTGTAATCTAGAAAGCATAGTTTAGGATTCTGATGTATAAGTCTCATCTGCATTAAGAAATTTGGCTTGTAATGACCTTAAGGAATCGAATGTGGTTATTAAACAAAGAGTAATATGAATATATGGCTTTCTTTTAAAATATATACATTGTTCATGGGTATAAACCCCAGTGCCTTTTCTTTGTATTATAATATATGTTATGTGTTTGATATTTTTCTTGTTATCTAAATGGATGCATTTATATAGTAAATCATCCTAGACCCTAAGAATGAATGCATGGTTCTTTCCATTCTTGCATCTAAGATTTTGTAAGTAGGAGATGTATTCTCACAAAAATCACATAAAGAAGGGGCTCAACACCTGCATGTGCCTTAGGTGAGTGCCTAACACCCATTGGGTGATAGGCCGACGTGTATGGGATTAGATTGTTGTTTGTAAGGACATAACAATGACTACATCTTGGTTCCATTGCCAGGACCTCTTTTCACTTTTTTTTGTGAGAAATGGATACATCCACATCTTAGTTCCATTAATGTGTGATGACTGAGTGCCTGACCTTGGAGAGTGTTGAAGCATGGTTTAGGAGCATGGAGGATGAGTTCGCTAAAAGATTTAGTGTGGGACCTAAGTTTGATGCACATAGATGGGTAGAAGAGAAACTGTACCATGAGCTATATGAAAATTTCTTCTGTTACTTTCTAGTAGAATTGTATGAATGGATTTTGACATATGCATCTAGATCAAGCTGGTACTACAGATTGTGTGTATGGACCCAAGATGATTACTAGAAGCCACATGATGTGGATTTGATTTAGACACATGTTGTCGATCATTGGTGGAAAGGAGTTATGAAAAGTCATACATTAGAATACACCATTTCTACATATTCTTGTCCATAGGTTGCTAAATTTAAATTCCTAAGGGAACCTAAAGGATCATTTTTTCATTTTATCTCTTTGGCTATGAAGATCTTGGTCACTACCCTAAGTTTAGAGGCATTTCCTATGGCCAACTAAGCTTCTCTGAGTACTGGGTGAGGAAGCTACGGTTGAGGAAGATGGCCGACATTGTGGCTGGAAGGGAAAGGGAAGAGAGATGACTCAAGTATAATGAATCTCATGAAAGGGAGATGGCTAGACAATGCGAGGTTACAGGTGTGATGGATCTATGGAGGTAGACATTGTGGGAAGGAGTTGAGGTTCACGCAGAGGATGTGGAACCTGAGAAGTCTTTACTACCCCGTCTCAGAAAGCATGAGAGAGAAGCCCCTTCAGCTTCTGATGAGATTTTGTCACATGGAGAAAGGAGATCCATCGAGGTGCATTTGAACCCACCTAGTGACTAACCCCTAACACTTTTGTTTTTCAGATCAAGAAAGAATTATTGGTAGTCTGGTTGGTATCAGTACAAGTAACTGATATATGCCTAGGAGATATAATTTATTATTTCAGACATCTATGGCTACGCAAACCATTCCTGTATTTGGAGGAATTTTTGGACAAGGTGTAAATATAAAATATTTGGGTATCACGTCTGGAAGTGGAGCAGGACACAAAATTGACAGCGAGACAATATCACATATCATCGGGGCATAGTTCAGTGGGACATTGGGGACACTAGGCACAACCACTTCAAGCCATTTTCTATCTATAGGAGGTGGATCTGGTGGTGTGGGAGCTGGAGGACTTTGTGGACCTAGCAGATCTAGAGGATCTAGTGGGTTAGGAGGGATGGGACCTAGTGGATCCAGTGGATCTGGTGGAGGAATAAACACCAGAGGGAACCAAGGTTTTGGATTAGGAGGAAAAGGGCCAAAACCACCTCCACAAGTATTCTTTGAGCTGTATTTCCACTTACTAGACTAAAAATACATTGAGGATGCCACAAAAAATGTGTAAAAATGTGAATTGTTATGACACGCAAAGGGAATCACTACCCTAAAGAGAAAAGTAAGTCAGTTTGAAATGACATTGCAAGGACACTTACATAGCTGGTACCATAAGTATGACCCCCACTGGATGGTCATGGACTACTCTGCATTCAAGAATTCCTTCTTATTAGAGTTCCATATCCTTGAGTTTGAGTAAAAAAGCACCAACTCCCTAAAGGAAATCCAACAAGGAATGGTAGAGAGTGTGCGGGAGTATGACACACAATTCAAAACTCTATTATCAAAACTATCCTGTGACCTACACTCCTGTCAACATGCTCAATGGTTTTTTAGGGGATTGATAACACCATTTAGAAGGGAACTATTACACATGAATTTGAAAGACCTGCACAAGGCCTTAGAAGTTGCTCTACATGTTGAGGTTGTTGGGAGCATTGATACTGGTGTCGGCTCTTTTCGAGGAGGGTCAAATTGCTGCAATAGACAAGAAATTAGAGAAGTTGTCTAGGAATTCAACGCATGAGGTTCATAGTGGGATTTGGTGCATAGATTTTGGAGTGAAGGGGAATGTAAAGGACAATTTCCCTTAGAAATTAGTACGTGCTGTAGAAGTAGACTGAGATTTTCCATAGGGATCATGATACAAATAGATGTCCTCTACTACAACGTACAATCTGAGAGAATGTTTCTTACTATTGCAAGATCTATACCACTAAGACCCATGATACCAAGGATTACAAGATGATTGACTATATTCATGATACTATTGATCTTGGTGTGCACCAGACTAGCCTTGTAAGCAGTTCTAAGGATGATGATTGCCGCTATGAAGGGTGCATAGATGGAGGAGCGTGTGGAAGAGGCTTTCACAAAGGATTTTGTGGTTGCAGTAACCACGATAGAGGAATAAACGAGTTCCCACATGGAACCTGTTATAAGTTTGGATCGATAGAGCATTATAAATGTGAGTGTCCTCATCTATTGCAATGCTCGTGGTGTGAAAAAAGAAAAAGTACAAGGAATGTCCTGAGTTTTTTGAACATATGAGCCGACAACAATGCAATGATAAAGACGTTGGGATGGTAAGTGTAAAGAAGGATGACCCACAGTGGATGTCAAGAGTGGCACATGAGTCAGGATTATAACCCATACTAGTGACAACGTGAGTTGAGGCTGCGCATGCAATGGAGATGCTAAGGCCAAAATTGGTTGTTACGGAAGAAGTGGTACATGGGAAGTATCCAAACCCTTCTCATCAGAAGGAAGTGTACCAAGAGACTATGGATGTGATTTGGGGATTACAAGGAGAGATATAGTGTCTGAAGGAGTAGTCAAGGTAGTTAGAGAAATGGAAGAATGATGAGGCTCTGTAAAGGGATCTAGATGAGGTCAGGGAAGTGTACAAAATGTTAAGGTAAGAGAATATCATTCCCCTGCTAGGAGAATGGTTACGGGAGAAGGTACCACATGCTAGGAGAGAGTGTAAAAGGAAGGTTTTACATGCCAACCTTTCTTCTCACAGCCTTGACTATGATAAAGAGATTACATTGAATGCAGTTGTTGATGGGTGGCTTCTGAGAAATATCCTCATCAACACAAGATTGAAGGTCAATGTTCTCACCTTGGATGCATGACATCAAATGGGAAGGCCCGCATTATAGCCATCTTCAAATGTGTTGTATATGGTGTATAAGAAAAAGGAAATGCCCATTAGAGTCTTGAAAGATGCAGTTATCACTATTCAAGGGGTCAAGCTCACTGGGGAATTTAAAGTCTTGGCATTCGCTGAGGTGGATAATTTCCTTGCATTACTTGGGCACCCTTGGTGTTACAAAACTAATGTTGACCTGTAGTTTAACAAGGGGTATATAAGTGTTTAGAACAAGGAGGAATGGGTCATCATCCCCTTAACGGATGGAAAATTAATGCCCTATACTGAGCCCTTAGGAGAGGAAGTCCTCTATAGAATCTACGTGTGCTCCATCAGAGACCCTGAAATAATTAATCTTGCAGAAGGGGTTATCCAATTTGAAGATGCTTAGTTGATGAGTGATACAACTAACATAACATGTGACAATTGGACACATGGGACTTATGAGTTGATCAGGAAACAATTGAGAGGATATGTAACAAGGGTGACGAAGTCACGCTTAGTCATGCACCTAGGAAGAAAGAAGCTACCAAGTTACTCCGAAGGAGAAAACCCTAATGATTTATTATGAGAAATGGAGGATCAATGGAAAGATGAGGACAAAAGGAGAATTTTTCTCAGTTATAAATTTCTCGGGAATGCAACAAGTTGGTGGGAAACACATCGTGAGAGTATCCTAGAGTGGCACAAGGTAAGACTCACATTCTCTATAATAGTATGTAGAATCAACATGCCCACTATTATCCAAGAATACCATGGCCAAGAACCCACCTCTTTTCATATCCAAGCATGTGAGAAGGCATGGATGAAGGGAAAATAAGCTTTACCACCTTTTTTATGGGTGCATAATTTATATTCCTACAGGGTTGTGCGCATGTATGGTATATTCACTTTGAGACATGCTATCATACAAGGAATTAGCAGGAGTTAACTACTGATCTCATTCAAGACTTTGAGTATCGGAGTACCAAGCCATTAGTCGATAAGGCATTACAAGTTGTCAAGCACATTACAATGGGAGATAAATCCATGGCAGAAGATAGGCTACTAGAGTTTATGGGTGAACCTAGTTTGGAGACACAATTCGATGAAGAGGAATTAGAAGAGATACAACTTGAGCATGCATGTATGGAAAAGGAAAAAGGAAAAATGGTATATGTAATAGATGGAAAAGAGATGAAAAGTCTAGATGTTAACCATTCCATAGGTACACGCAAAGTCATAGATAGTGCTCATGAGCAAGAAAGTGCCTACCATGAGCCCTTGAAAATGAAGAAGGTTAACAATGGCTCAGAGGTAGAACCAAATGAAGCTATCATTGAGGACTATTGGTAAGAGAAAGAAGTTTCAAAGATCATTGATCTATTGCACGAGTTCCAGGATTTGTTCCCATGTGGGTACCATAAACTCAAAGGCATCCACCATTCATTAGGGGACATGAGGATAAGGTTGAAGGAAGGTGCGCACCCGATTTGGAAGATGCTTTATCGGATGAATCAAAACTTGTGCGTATGGGTCAAGGAGTAAATAAATAATATGATCACTTCAAGAATCATTGAGGCTGTGGAGTAATCAGAATGGATAAGCCCAATGGTAATCAATATTGAGAATGATGAAAGAATAAGGACATGTGTTGACTTCAGGGACTTGAATGCAGTATGTGTCATCGATCCTTTCCTAACCCCCTTTACAGAAGAAATTCTAGAGCGAGTAACCGAGCACGAGGTCTACTCTTTCACGGATGGGTTCTCAGGGTATCACTAATTCAGGATTGTAAAGGAAGACCAGAGAAATAAAAAATTTTCCACTGATTGGGGAATATTTTCCTATACGGTCATGCCTATTAGATTGAAAAATGTTCCTACTGTATTCTCGCGCATTGTGGTGCAAGAATTTCAGGACTTCATCCAAAAAATTCTTCAAGTCTACCTAGATGAATGGACTGTGTATGGGATGGTAAAATACCATCATGAAAATTTAAGGCTGATGTTTGAGAGATGTCAGCAGTTGAGGATATCCATCAAAATTAATAAATGTGTCTTTTCTATTCCATTTGGAACCTCGTTGGAAGATATTATATGTAATCAGGTCTTGTTAGTAGATCCCGCAAAAGTTTATGTTATTGTGGGATTGTGAAAGCCTATTAGTTAGAGCGTAGTGCATGGATTTCTTGGGCATACGAGGTACTATAGGAAGTTCATAAGAGGATATGCCAAGATCACTGCACCCTTGGAAGAATCACTAAAGCATAAGAGTTCCTTTCATTGGGGAGAGGCGCAACAAAAGACATTTAACACTTTGAAGGATAAACTTGTCACTGTACCCATACTATGCTTTCCTTCTTGGAATAAGCCTTTCCATGTACATGTTGATGCCTTAGGAACAACCATTGGATCATTACTAGCACAACCTGGTGAGGGGAGTGTTAATCAAACCTTGTGTTTTACAAGTAGGAAGTTAAGACCAGAAGAATAGAATTATACCACTATTGAGCGTGAGGCACTATTAATGATCTACGTGCTACATAAGTTCAGGAAGTATCTTTTGGAAACACCTTTTATATTATTCAAAGACCACATGGCATTGAAATACTTGGTGAACAATCCTATTTTGTAAGGATACATATGCCATTGGGTCATATTATTTCAAGAGTTTGAGTTCACAGTGGTTGTAAAACAAGGAAAAATTAACTCAGGACCTAACCACTTATTGAGAATCGTCTCAGGAGAGGATGCACAAAGTATTGAGAATACAATGCAAGATGCATAATGATTATGGTTACAGCATGTGCCCTCGGATTTAGAAGATATTGCGGTATTCCTTAAAAAAGGTTTGGTGCCGAATGAGAAGAAGGATTTGTAGAGAAAATAGTTAGCAATATGCGCCACACCCTATATGTTGATTGGTGGAGATCTGTATAAATTGGGCCATGATGAGGTTCTACGTCGATGTGTATTATAACATGATTGTGTAGTGATTACGGAGGAAGAACACGGTGGGATTGTAGGAGGGAACTATGCAGGAAATGCAATCTCGCGAAAAATTCTACTCGGAGGGCTCTGGTTGGAAACCATCTACCAGGATTGTATTGAATTTTACAAGGCCTGCGACCATTGTCAGTGCTTGAGAAAACCTAGAAAGAGGGATGATATGCCATTAAGGCTGATAGCCAGTGCAACATCCATTTGAAAAATGGGCAATTAACTTTGTAGGGCCAATCTCACCTACCGTGTGAAGGACCGGTTCACACTACATCATTACTTGCATTGATTACTTGAAAAGATGGGGAAAAGAAGCACGTACAGAGGATTGCATTGCAACAATAGATTATAGATTTTTATGGGAGAACATATTCAGTAGGTATGGATGTCCTTTGAGCTTGACTAGTGATAGGGGTACACATTTTCTTAATGAAATGGTTAGGATTCTATTAGAAGAGTTTATGGTGGTCCATCACAAGACTACCCCCTATCATCCATAGGAATATGTATTTGCTGAGGCATTTAACAAGATACTAAGTCACAGGTTGACTAAGATTTGTGATGTTAGTAGATAGGATTGGGATGAAAAAGTATCAGTTGTTTTATAGGCATACATGACAACCTACAAAATATTGAACAAGGCCACACTGTTTCAGTTGATATTTGGTGCAGAGGCCATTTTTCTAGTTGAATTCATGTTAGCATCATTGCGTATAGCATGTGTAAGAGGTTTATAGGATGAAAAAGTACTTAAGGAAAGGATTGACATATTAATGCAGTTAGATGAAAGGTGATCACTTGCTAGATGGAGTCAGAAGACTGAAAAGGCCAAACAAAAGGCATGGCATGATCGTCATATAAAGAATAAAAAGTTTGAGGTTAGACAGATGGTTTTGTTGTATGATTGCAAGTTTTTGTGCCATCTTTGTAAATTGAAAGTCTATTGGTTGGGCCCTTACATCATCTCATACATATTTGATTCAAGCGCATGTCAGTTACAAGCACTATATGGGATAAAGTTACTTGAAAATTTTAATGGGAGTAGGCTAAAGCCATACTATAAATAAGCCTTCCTGGTGTTTGTAAATAAGGCATTATTTCCAGTTAGATTAGAATTTCCCTTTAGGCATTTTTATTTTCTTTATGTTTCTCTTTCTCATTGATTTTTCCTTTCCGTTGTTTTGTTTTGCGCCTTATGCATCGGTAACCACATTATTTTCAAAAGGTTGTGTATGCGCAGAGGACCATGCATTTGTTTTAGTGTGGGGTAGAGTAGTGCGAAGTGAAGTATAAGCTGGCAGTAAAAGGTAAATGACCCTATTTAAGGAAAGAAACTGCATGGGAAAATGGTGGATGAGAATGGTTAGTATTAGGATAAGGCGTTATAAAAACCACATAAAAATAAGGGAAAGCATAGGAACAACATAAGGTAGGTGATTGAAAAAATCAGGTAAAGGATAGAAGAGGTGCCTTCGACACCACAGATGCATGCGTAAGAGTCTTCAGTCAGTAAGGATTTTTATGCGCCAGAAAGTTGTAAAGAGTTTTTCGCATAAGATTGGGCATGTGGGTAAGGGCACTTAAGGTTGAATTTAGTGGAAAAATCTATAGTTAATGCTAAGTATGTTGGTAGGTGGCATAACATTTATTACTAGAAAAGAGGAAAAAACTATAAGTATGAGTTCGGGAGAATCATTATTTTACCTTGCTATTATGAAGTGGAAGAGCTCTTGCGAACTAGGGCATCCAGAGAGATTTGTGTGAAGGAAGAAGAATCATAAATATCTAAGTGCACAAGTAGATTAATTTGTTAATAGGAGTGGAAAGAGTACACGGGAATGGGGAACATTATTTAAGAGTACCTCATCTTATGGAAAGGTTTTCCTAGTCAGAGTTTGGCAGCTAGGGCACGGAAGTAGGAGGATTGTTTGTGAAGTTGAGCCTTAGAGTTGAGCAGAGTAGTAGAGAAGAGCAAGGAGGAATTTAAGTTTTAACTTGACAAGAAGAATGACACCAAATAAGGAAACCATCTAGCCAAAGAAACAAAAGGGCAAGGGAAAAGGAAAATGAACTGCTGCTGTTGCTAGTTCCAATGAAGAGTGGTATGCAGAAATGTAGTACCCAGATGGATTGTTGCTAGGAAAAGAGAGGGAATTACACTTAAGGAAGATGGCCATAACTGAATACAATAATTGCATGAGAACTACAAAAAAATAGATGGCATTGGAATTAGATCTTCCATTTAACAAGAGGACACCAGAAGGAATGCCGATCTACATTGAAAAAGTGAAGGTTAAGTTGGAGAAGGCTGGGTTGCTACAACTATATGAGTTGCCCTATTTTGGCAAGTTCGAGTGGTTATACCAGTGGTTGATGTCGTACATACACAAAGAACAATTCTATTTTGCAGGCCACAAAATGTGTATAACTACTCAACTCATATCAAAGTTCACTGTCCTAATTTACGAAGGAGACTTCATAGATGACGACTTGGATGATAAGGAGGCCATCAAGAAAACTATGGAGGCTTATAACTACAAAAATGGTTCATGATATTTTGATATCATAGATATCCCCGACCTTGTTATGAGAATGTCCATGCACTTGGTTACCTAGATGAATCATAAAGAAAGGTGGAAACAAGTGAACAAGGAATGGATGAATGTATGGCGGAAGATTTCTAAAGGCACCATTTACAACTTATCCACCTACATTGTAGATGAGATCATTAGCAACGCGTAGGAAGGATAGAAGATATTATTTAGAAATATTCTCCTCACCATCGTCTTCTCAGAGATTGGAGTTCTTGATGGGCCAGAGAAGTTCGTATGAGAGTATACAGAATAAAATCCCTCGCCAATGAAAAGGTTTGAGAAATATACTTGTGAGACCATGAAGGCCGCTCACAAGGCATGCCAGGAAAAATGGTATAAGTTGATGCATGACGCATTTGGGTCAGAGTAGAGGACACCTAAGTATTTTCCCATGCTCATAGATGGGGAAGTGGAGTTTTCTATATATAAACATTTTTGTATTGGCCAGTTCACTTTAACAGATGGGACTAAGAGTCCATGGTGCAAGCTACTATTTTCTTTCATTACGCAATACTTCCAAGTAGGGGTCAACCATTTTAAGGAGGCCAAGAGATAAAGGTTTGACCTTAGTGAGGTAGATCAAGACCACCGTGAGATGTTCTGAAAGCTTGTATATCTAAAGAAGTGCACATATGTGGAGAAATATGTCTCCCACGAAATGCAGGTGATAAAACCAATAAGGTTGCTGACCACCAAAAGGGCTACAACAAGGGTGTATTTGTGCATAAGGCCAAATACTGAGAATGGCCTCTACCTTAAAAATTATTTCTACATTCTAGAAGACCCCACAAGAAGAAATAAGGTTGCGCTAAAGAAGAGGGAGAGAGAAGAGGTGAAGGAGAAGAAGTCACCAAGTATGCAGACATCACAATCTGTGGGAAATCTGAAACCAAGCATTAAGCCAAGCACTTATACATGCATGAAGAAGTCCCTAGTTAAGGATAAGACCCTAGAAGAAGAGGCACCAGAGAAAGAGGAGCCCCTCATAAGAGAAGAGTCTCTAAGGAAGGAGTCTCCCGCTAAAGAGAAAGAGAGGGAAGAGAAGGTAGACTCAGAGGAAATAGAGGGCTTAGAAGCCTATAGGGGTGAGAGGGATAATGATGAGGATGAAGAATTTTCGAATCATCCTGTGTATGATACACATGATTCAGAAGAAGAAGGAAGTGAAGGGAAGAATGACAAGGAAGAAGCAGATGCTCAGGGAAAAGGGGTGAGTGAAGAGGTAAACACAAGAGATAAGAGGACCCCAAGCCTCACCAAGGAACAAATAGAATAATCTGTAAAGAGAGAAGTGGAAGGCATCATAAAAAATTTAGTGGAACATGAAATAGAGTGCAACAAAAATGAAGTGATGAAGGATATTGATGAAGAAAGCGTTGGAAAGGAGTATGGTAGCATGGGTGGGGATCCCAATCTAGCTGTGAGATTTCCAAAGGCTGCGTGCACAGGTGGGAAAAGCATGGTGGAGGAAAAAGGGAAAGGAATGGTTTACATCAATCATTTAAGCAAGGTGTTACATGCACGCTTACATAACACCATGCTAACATAGCAACTCATGGCCATGCCATCTTTTAACGTAGAAGGGGCATACCCATGAACAAGGAAAATGCTATCTTGGGAATTTGAATCACATGTCGATGAAATTGAGTTCGAGGTAAGTCAAGGGGTGATAATGATGATGCCAGAGAAAAAAAGGATAAACCCCTTATTTAATTCCCAACAGTTTTTAGATGAGAAAGTCTGCAATGCACTCAAAAAGGTTTTAGTTAAGGTTGAGGCCAGAATTTTTGAAAGGAATGATAGGGTAAGATTTCTAGAGGTGGAGTTGGAGAAGAAGGAGGAGGAGCTTCTTGAGAAAATAAAGGACTTAAAAAAAAAGAATTGATTAACACATAGTTAAGGTGTGAACTTAAAGAGGAGAAAGAAAGGGTGTAGAAATTACATAAGAAAATTGAAATGATTGCAGATGCTATTGTTTTGAAGCATCTAGACCTAGCGCCGAATGAGCAAAAATATGAATCAAACTTATAGTGCCTGGAAGATTTTACTCACATCCTCACTATGGAGAGGTGGCCTCTCACCTTAGATTTTGTATAAGAAGAGCTGACACGCCAAGAGAGAGAAGACAAACAAAAGGTCGTAGGGATTGTTGCTTAGTATACCAAACTCCTTGCCGATGTAAAGGCCGACACGTAAGTTACTGAAGCTGCCTATGATAATTGTGCCAATATAGATAGAGTAGCAAGAATCTTGGTTGCTACACATGAGATTGAACTCAAGGAGTTCCAAGAGAAGCATAATGGGAATAGAGCAAAAAAAGATATGATCCTAGCCATGGTGGAGAAGACATCAGAGGCTATCAAGACCTTGCAGGGTTCGATCAAAAACTGGCTGAACAAACTATACCCCCAAATTACCCACATGATGGATGCCCTTGATGATTTGGGAAAACAACTAGAAGGAATTGTTGAAACAACGACAGCCAAGGGTGAAGGGCTAAGCTTTGAGTAGGTAAGTGCCTTAGTAGGTGACCTTTGTCAGTAAGTACAGAGTGAGGTTAATGCCTAGGAGAAGCTAGAGGAAGATACAGGGAAGGATTTACCTCTCCTCCTTAAATAATGAATATGTTCTCCTTCATTTCCCCATTATTTCATTCTTTCTCCCAATTCTTCATTCCTTCATTCTTTTTCCAACTATTCAGATCCCACCATTCTTTATTCATTGAAGAGAAGTGTTTTTGAGGATGGAGAACAAGCTTAGTGTGGGGTGATGTTGGGACTTAGAATATTGTCTAAGTACAAGAAGGCGTGTGGACACATGGGGCCTATATGAAGAAGGGTATGTAGGGTAAAAGCATGCAGGATAGGGTTTTAGAAGGGTTTAGTAGAACCCAAGGCGTGCACACAAGGAAAAGGAAAGGGTTTTATGACTTAGCCATATTCGGCGTTTATGGAAGCACACGAGAAAAGAGTGAATCGACTGAGCATACATAGTGGATAAGGTGCGATTCTTGAAACTTGATGGTCAAGGAAGGAATATTCCATATGATGTAAGGATCTAGAAAGACATCATTGTAGAAAGTGTAGAGCTCGGATGGGAAGAAGCATGCTCCATTGAAGGACCACATGGAAACTTGGAAACTGATCTATAACTTCAGGAAGGCATGGTAGTGGATGTTAAAGTTATATATAGAGATTCTTGGGTAGAAGAAAAGGGTGTCAAGTGAGATATCAACAGAGACAAAGAAGAAGAAGAGGAGAGGCGAAGCTCTAGAGAAATAGTAGTAGATTCTATGGGTTAAGGTTCTCATTAGGAGGACAGTATCAGAGATGGAATATCTAGAGGGATGGGTCTATAAACATATTTGTAATCTGGAAATCCTAGTTTAGGATTCTGATGTATAAGTCTCATCTGCATTAAGGCATTTGTCTTGTAATGAACTTAAGGAATGCAATTTGGTTATTGAACATAAAGTAATATGAATATATGGATTTCTTTTAAAATATATACATTGTTCATGGGTATAAACCCTAGTGCCTTTTCTTTGTATTATCAGATTTGTTATTTGTTTGATATTTTCCTTGTTATCTAAATGGATGCATTTATATAGTAACTCATCCTAGACCCTCAGAATGAATGGATGGTTCTTTCCCTTCTTACTTCTAAGCTTCTGTAAGTAGGGGATGTATTCTCACAAAACTCACATAAAGGAGGGGCTCAAAACCCATGCGTGCCTCGGGTGAGTGCCCAATGCCTACTTGGTGATAGGTTGGCATGTATGGGATTAGACTGTTGTTTCTAAGGAAATAAAAAATGACTACACTTGTAGGACAAGTTGTTGATGCAAGACATGAGGTTGTTGATGCACAATAGGAAATTGTTGATGGCTGACAGGAGGTTGTTGACACGAAAATTCTGTGTTGTTGACACATGACAAGATGTTGTAGACACATGATAAGAAAATTAAACGACATGCGATAATGATTGGTTGGGCGCTGGATGCACGAAAATAAAGGAGACACATGACTGAAAAGAAAAGGTCGTACAACATGATATTTGGAGTCACGCGACTACAAATCTCTTATTTTGTGACTCAAAAATGAAAGCTTATGTTGGGAGAAAATTTTACACACAAACCCTAGGAAATTCACCTGTGTCACGAAAGTGGTTATTAGGATATTCATCAGGAATATTCCACCTCCAATTTCCCATAGGCCTCTTAAAATGAACCCTATTACAGTAACTATATATTGATTTGTAAGGCCTTGGTATGACTGTGATAGACCTATTTGAGTCCCTGAGAAGATATGAATTATGCAAATGTAAAGAATTGTTAAGGACTGAATTTTTATCAAATCCTTCAATTTTTGTTCAAAGTGAGTAAAAGGAAATCTCTATAGAAGGGTGTTCATAAGTTTTATTTAAGGGGTGCAAGGTTTTTGTCACATCATAATGGTTTGTTGGTTCAAAACCTGGGTTTAAGGTTTAGAAATTTTTGAAAAAAGTATTTGAGGACCTAGGATTCAATATTAAATCTTGACAAGATAATGATGCTCTCGAAGGTGTAATGAATTCAATCATCAAGAGAGGGTAATATAGCTGACTTGAAAATGTGAGATCTTGAAGTTACTGTAATGAGCTTGAGCTTGATGATTAATGTTATGAAACAAATGATGACAGGGATGAGAATTATGGTATACATTATTTCTATCTATATGAAGCCACATGATGATAAGGTTAGTTGAAATATCGCAATACCATGCAAAGGATGTTGTTATCACTGAAATGTTGATTCAAGGCTAGGTCATTCTTGTTAATCCATCCTTATGACATGAATGAAAGGTAAAAGCTCCAGTTTTTGCATTGTTAGTTAAAATGATTGGCACAAGCTCAACGTGAGCTATAATAACTAGATACTTTTTGATTATGAACTTGTATTGATGGTATAAGTTAGCCTAATTTTCTCTAAAAATATTGTTTATGGGTTTTAGTCCTAAAAAGAGATGTGTGACCTAGGTATAGAAGATTTGAGCCAAGTTTATGCCTTCACAAGTGAAGTTAGTCTAGAAAAGAGGTAAGAATGATGTTTTTAATGTTTTTTTTACGATAAAAAATAGGTTGGTATGAGGTCTATATATCCTTTCAAGGATTGCTACAGTGTCCTCAAGCCATGTAAAGGAAAAAAATAGAGCTTAATGAAGGTAAAACAATGTTTTGTTCTTAAAAAAGACATAAGAGAGATGTTTTGAAAAATATAAAGGAAAAATGAAGGTTTATCAGTTCAAAGGGAGCTTTGTTGAGGCTATTACAGGTCTATTGCATCATTTTTTCTTCTATTGAGGTAATAAGAAATAGATATTTTTGTCCCAAGGAAGCTATTTGAGTCAAGTAAGCTTTGTTTTGCATTATTTCCATTATGTTTAGTCATGTTTTGTCATTTTATATGTAAAATAGTCAGTATACCCTTTGTCATAGATGTCAAAGGGGGAGAGAAGCATCAAATACATGGGAAAGAGGTCAGGTAGGTGTTGGTCTTGTTGGTTTCCATTAATGTTTCTGAAGGTGGTTGTCATCAATGACAAAGGGGGAGATTCATGGCCATTTGTTTTTTGTGTTACCATTTATGTCAATTATATTGATGGAAAAAGGGTGTCATGAGGTCATATGAGTCTCCATGTGGTGTTAGTCAATGGTCAAACATGAAGGTTGATTGGTAGTGTCAAGTTTTGTGAAGTCTTATGTTGTCCTAGAGCATTGTTCAGTGAGTATAGTCATGGTTTGAGTAATCCTAAGTGATTTAATGTGTTTCATGAGGTTAAACATGGTTGGTATGATGTGCCATGAGTGTATATGATTCTACATTGTGTCAGCATGGTCATTTCTTGAGAATTCATGGTTGATTCAAGTTTTTTCAGGCATATTCCTATCCTTGGAGCATGAAAATGAGATGGAAGTGTGAGTTATGAATACAATAAGTCATGGTGGAACATGGTAGATGCATGGTTAAAATGTACCTAAGGTTTATGGTGAGCTTTAGGTGATAACTTAGAGGTATGATGCATATTTGGGGTCCTTGGGAAGCAAACAATGAGAAACAAGCTACCTAGCACAGGTAAGTCTTAATGTATGGAGAGTTTCAGAGATATATGGGATATATGGTGAGTATAAAGGTTATATTATGTTTTCATGATGCTTCATGACAAGTCCCAGGTCATTCTGAACACGTAATTATAATATATGTAATTTTTGGCAAAACCAGGTAAGTTATAGTGTGCTTTTGAAGCAAAACTGGACCTTTTGATGCTCGTTATAAATTGTATAATTTTCATGGGTACTTGAGCTATTTTTCATATATTTTTAGTTAAATCATTAAGGTTTAAAAATAATAATTAGGTTGTTTGATTTTCATGTTTTTATGAATGATCGTTAAGAAGGTAAAGTGGTTTGAAACCCTAGCTAAACCCTAGCTAAGAGAAACTTAGAGAAGATTGATTATACCAGCATAATTTAGATTAGTTATGAAAAATTGATGATTGGATGTTGTAGAGGAATCTTATACATTTCCAAAAAGGTATATTAGAGCATGTGATAGTATGTGGGCCCCACTTGAAATTACTTATTTATGAAGAAGTTTAGTTTAAAGAAAGATTTTCCAAATAAGGTAAAGAATAAATTGACATTGTTTTATCCCAAGATTTTTTCTACATTTTCCTAAATTTGTTCACTTCATGGTTTATATGAAAAATTTCAAAGTGTGCCCTATTTGTGATGACTCATTTTTGGGGCAGTTTGAAGCAGTCATCACTAAAAGTGGAATTACAAGAGCTACATGAGGAGTTAAGACTCCATTAAAGTTTTTTTGTGATCTTGGTTTAGATATTTTTACAAATTTATATTAAACTTGTTATTTTTATATGGAATAAACAAGTTATGACCTATTCTTTGAAGGTCAAATATAGAGTATTCTTGTTCTAGTAGGGTGTCAAATGGATTCAAGAGGTAAAGTGATAATTCTGAGTTGTTATTCCTTGGTTAAGGTTTATAAGTGCATATAAATCATTTCTAAGGGTTTTAGATGCTTCGGTTATGTGTGGAAGTGAGTTTTGTGGTGATGGACAAAGTTAATCTCATAGTCATTTCTTGAGTCCTAGAAGGCTTAAGAAGTAGTTAACAAGGATTGGCTTGGTTGAAGGCCTTTCAATTTGAATTGGAAGGAGTTACAATATGTTATTAAACAAGTATTCAGAGGTATTTACAATGATGTATAGTTTTTTTCTTAGTTATTTGAATTGATGGGTCATCCAGCTTGATTTGCAAAAAATAAGGTAAGTTGTTTTTCAAGATAGAATTGCTTAGGCTGAAAGATTGAGTTAGTTGAGGCATGAAATGGATTAGTTGGTGATTTATATCCTCTATAGAGTGAATAGGGATGAATTTTGTTCCTATTTAAGTCATTTTGAGGTATTTTATGCGACAAAAAAGGTACAAACTATTTAATTTTGTAAAACGTTTTTCTTGGCAACTTGATTTGGTAAAGTGAAAAGTTGTTGTGGTGTGAACATATGGATGTTTTAAGAGGTATAAAATGCATGGGATTTTTCTAAAGGTCCTTAGGATTTCATATAGTGGTTAAATTCCATATTTGAGTACATATTTGGTGGTATTGAGACCCAAAGGTAAAGACAAGGTGCTGGAGACAATTGTTTTGTGAAGGAAATGATCCTTTTGAATTGTGTTACGATTTTTTTGACTGGTCCAAGATAATTAGTGACCATGGATTATTTTTTATGCTATATTACACATGTGTGATGAATTTTATATCTTAACTAATTATTTTTTTGGCACTTGTGGATTTTAATCATCTTAGTGATGGGGTTTTGAGCATGTTTGGTGCAATATGAGTGGTTTTGGGCATGACCAACCTATCAGGGTCATATGTGAACATTTTTATGAATTTTTGGAATTTTATTAAGTTTTATTGGTTGTGCTATAGGATTAATACTGACATCCTTCATGTTGGTTAAATGAAATGCATATAAAAGTGAGTGTAGAGTTCAAATTTGAACTAGTCTTATAAGGGGGAAAGTGAGACCCAAGTAGAAGTTTTTTATACTTATGAAAGTATGAATTGAAGGTTGAAAAAGATTTTTATAGGTTTAAGACTGATTTAGAGCATGTGTGCAAGTTTTAAGAGCCAAAAAAATTTGAGAATGAAGAATATAGAGTGAGCTATGTGAATGAGGGTTTGATAGAGTATGTGTGAGCTGAATTAGATATCTCCACTAGTTATGGAAGAAAAAATTTTCAGATATCATCATCTTCAAGTGGATGAGTTGGTGCGTAGTCATCTTAGGGGGTTGTATCCTCCTTTTTGAGTGGATACTTTACTAAATTAAGGGTTGATGCTCCTTGTGGGGTCAATGCCTCAGTAAAAATGAAACATGGCAATATAATTTTTTTTGTTTCAGTGGATTTTCTTCCCCTTGAGGGTTTCCCACTTATATTATGTGTTCATGTGTACTCTATTACTATTGTTCTTGTGTATGGTTATTTTTATGCTTAAGTAAACACACATATGGTTCATGGTTGATTGAATGGTTGAGTAAATGTTATTGAATGATAAATCATAAATGGAATGAAATTTTGGTAGGAATGAGTCACCCTAACCCCTCTTAGTCCATTGTGCTTCCAACACATAAGGTTGTGTACATTCTTAGGTAGTTGTTTCTTGGGTGAAGGAATTTAAAATTTCCTCATGAGATATTCTTTTCTTTTAGCTTGCTTAAAATATTCTTCCAATTAGGTAAGAGAAAAGGATCTCACCTTATATTGAAGGAAAGGATAGAGGGATCTAAGAAATAGATTAAAAATAATCGCATTACACATGTTATGCTTATCCATAGTGGATAAGGTTTTTCTTCTTTTAATGAATTATCGTGCAAGTTAATTTCCAACTTGATGGAGCATAATGAAAGAATTAATACTATTTTTTGGAATATCATGGTATAGGAATTCATTCACAAGAGTGTTAAATAGGCTTTCGAGATCGACAATAAATTTGGCTAGAAAGGTGTGATACCAATATAGAGCATCTCATATAAGGTTTTATCTTGGAGTTTAATGGCTACATAAAAATTATATTTGACCTAATTATTGTAAATATTACCAAAATATTTGATATGAAGGGTAGGGTCATATGAATGGAGGAGATTTGCACATAATTTAACATAGTAAACTTAATAATAACTCAATAAACTCTCCATGATTAATTATTATGGATGAATACATAACACATATATAGGGAGAGGATATCTTTAAAATTAGGAATCTTTTAAAGCCTCCATGAACTACTCAAACTAAATTTAGGTGGACTTTTTCAACCACCCAAACAATATATGTCATATACATGATAATTCCTAACATTCGCCTTAGTGTGAACATGGGGTAAAATTTTATTTTTACTTGCACCTGTATTTATGATTAGGTGATTTTTACTGCAGGATAATCACAAACTATTCATATGGTTTTCAAATGGTTAACCATGAACCAAAAATGGTGATTTTCTATTGGAGTACCACAAACCAAAAATGAAGGTTTTAAGTGGTTTACCTATAACCACATCATGATGTGCCAAGTACTATTATTAGACCTCTTCACATTTCAGCACAAGGAATAACATAGGAAAATATTCTTCTCACACATTAAAAATTAAAAACTGGAAATGGAACATTGTATCATGTTCCCCTCTAAATGTGAAATTTCCACTTATTAAAATAGGAACATTACACAATTGGAACACACCACACACAACTGTAAGAACTAAAAGCAAAATGCACACACAAATGTCACCAAATATTTGTGCGGTCCCCTTGTTGGCAATTGATGAGAGGTCGGTGATCAACCTCATTCCTCCGATGCCTCCATCCTCCAGTTTCATGCTGCTAATTTAGTTGGATGTGATCATAGGGCTCAATGTTTGTCAGGATTTTGAGTAACACCGAAAATGCATCTGTAAGGAATTTTTTTAATTTTTACAATATTTGAGTTTTTAACAAAAGGGAGACGATTAAACTTTTAGACTATATACTAAGTTATACAGAGAGAATTTTCACTAAAAGTTTAGAAAGGAAATAATAACACACCCATACCATGTAATTTTTTGAAACTATGGAGAGTGGTTTCATATGGTAGATATTGGAAGGTGCGCAAATTAGAATGATGTGCTAAATCTTTTTTAATACTTGTATTAAGAAAAGAGGGGCTCATTTTATGTTCTACAAAATCTATGTGTGTATTGAAATCTACGTAGAAGATAGATTTAAAAATGTAAATTACAACCCCACTTAAAAGAAAACCATTTCTAAACAACAGATGATAGAAACTGATATTGCGACACATGCATGCACGTGTTTACATGCCTATAGATAGGAAGTAAAAAAATTACATGCAAGTGAATGAGGAGGCAATGATCTTATGTGAGAACTAAGGTATTTGATTGGTGGATGTTGAGGTTAGAGTATGCTGATATGTGGATGTATGCATGCAATTATAGTCAAATGAAATTTGCATCAACAATATAGGTATAACACAAATATATAGCCTATCAAAGTAATCAAAAATGAATTCTTGTTTATCAAATCATAGTGGTAAGACCTCCAAACAATGGATGTATAACAAAGATGAATGTAAAACGTATATTCATACATCAATAAAAATATATATTTAAAAATGGAAGGAAATGACTTACATGTCGATAGAAGATATGGATGCCAAAACTGGATATGTGGGGGATTATGATCTTCACATTCCAAGATTTAAAACTGATGTCTACTAGATCAATGCAGTTATGTTGTGGAGAGAGATGCATTCAAATGGATATAGATGTGAGGAAATATGTCTTCCGGGTATGGCTTGGTTGTGGTAAAACGAAATGAATTTCATGTACATGAGCAATAAACGAATCACTTCCCCTCCATAATTATTTTAAACTTCCATCTAGCAAACATATGACCTGCTCTAATATCAAATGAAGAATTTGGAGGAGCTTTACACATAATTTAACACATTAAACTTAATAATAATTCAATAAAATCTCCATGATTACTTTTATAGATGAATACATAGCACATATATAGGTAGAGGATCTCCTTAAAATTAGGAATCCTATTAAGCCTCAATGAACTACTCAAAATAAAGTTAGGTGGATTGTTTTAACCACACAAGCAATATATGTATGCTTCATACATGACAATTCCTAACAATCTCGGTAGAGCCATCATAAGAAATTGAATGTGTGATTCCTCCAATTCCATGTAAACAATGTAAATTAGAGCAAGAGCTTATCATTAAATATCTTAAAGGAGTTTTTTGTTGATATGAGGTTAGATAATGGGAGGAGTGGGGAGGTGTATTGGTTTGGCATGCCTTAAGAGTCAATATGTGGTTGACTAGTGAGCTAAACCAAGTTATTTTGCATTTGTAGAAATTGACTATTTGGTTTAGTTTATTCTTGGCCTAAGTGGTCAACAAGTTGAATGATTAGTTCTATAGGATCATTGGATGGAGTGGTAGTGTTTGTAGTAGGATAAACATTTTCTCGACTTATAGAAGGTTTAATGAGATTAACATGTAAGTATAATTTTCTAGAAACATAATCCTCAATTTGCTTCTATAGAATATCAAGGGTTTCACTTACAAATTAAGGAAATTGTTAAAGAAATGTTTAGATATCAAGATGATAATAAAAAAAAATATCATCCTCATGCTTCTATAGATCAAAGAACATGATTATGAGTACTATACTTTGTGTTCATACTATGGTTTGATTACTTTTCCTTATTATTGTTAAAAATTCTTATGGCCATGTAATCCATATAATGAGGGATGAATCTAGGGAAAGTATCAGAATCATTGTTCATACTTCAAAACAAGTAATTTTTAAAAGAAGAATTAACATAATTAGTTTGCAAATACTCCATTGATGAATATTTATGAGAAAGGGATGAATAAATATGAGGTTCTATAAAAATATTTTGATGGGTTTGACCATGCAGGTAGAATTACATAGGGGAAGATGACATCAAGAGAAAACTATGAGAAATTAGATGTGAATCAGATGGGATTGTCCAAGGAAAATTTGCACAAGGGATGATGGCATTGGGATGGAAAAATGTTTAAATATGGAAGATAACCTAATATGATCAATCATGTAAGTGTGTAGTCATGAAATAATTAAATTACTACTTACAACATGCCTATCAGTATGTTATTATATGCACAATCTTAATTAACAAATTTGGACAAATTAACAACACATGTTTTTCTTTTATATTTCTTTTTTTTGTTTTTATACTCTTGACATTTTCTTTCTCAAATGATTAATTTACTCTTGGACATTGGGAAACACATGAACCACATCTATATTTTATGGTATATCCTCCAAGCATCTTGGACACGAACACCTATTAGGGACAAGATTGTCTAGGCACTACTGTCCCCTTTGGGTGATTTTTTCCTTTTCCCTCTCTTTTTCAAATTTGGATTACCACATCATTTGGTATCTTTTCTAAGGTATCTTTTATCACTTTAGGTCAGAATTTTTGTTTATTAATGACAAAATTCAAACAAGGGAATCATATATATATGACTTAATCGTTACCATTAGGGGTTGTACAACTTGGGGATAATACTTATTATCTATTACTTGGACAAAGAGAAATATTCAAGGACTTTATTTAGGATGCATTTTTCACTGTATAGGAGGGGATATTTCCGAATTCCATCTCACACATTCAACTTGGTGTAAAATTAGTTGTATCCCACTATCTTGGTGTGATTTTCACAAAGGAAACCTAGCTTGAAGGGAAAAAATTCATTCACACACACACACACTAGAAATACATAGAGTCTGAAATGTAGTGCAACACTCGGTGATAGTCACATTCGGGTGACCATTAAGTTTAGTTTGACTAAAACATATGCATTATTTATTACATTTAATGTTTTCTTAAGATTTGTGCAGGTAGCTAGGGTTTATTTTGTAGGTATAGGTGTGACACAAGAAACCAACAAAAAATTGGATGCAACAAACAACAAAAGGAAGAAGCTAAGTTAAAATCTTGAAAACACCAAAAGCAGAGCACTTACTAGGAAAATAGCACCCATTTCAGACACTAGTGTCAAGTGGTCTCGTCCATACCAGAGAGGTCCCAACCTAAGAGGTTTCATATGCCAATTTTTTAGACAAACCTTTCAAATATATGATACATACTTTCCATCCTATTTCTAGCCTCAAATTAGTCCTGATTTGTTAATACAATCTAAGTCACTCTTATCTCCTATCTTGCACACTTGTGTTTACTTTGTAGGCTAGATCTTATCTATCACTATTATATATATTTGATTTTATTCCTATGATTAATATTTTTTAGACACTAGAAAACACACCTTTCACATAAGGTCTCTTATTCAAAAATACCAAAATCATCATAAAACATAAAAATCTCAAAAACCCAAATAATCCCATAATAGAAAATAAAAAATACTAAACCTTACACATGGAGATAAAATACACCTCAACACTCATTTACTAACCCTCATCCACTCACATTTGATTCTATCCATCCCACCTACCCATCTGCATGAATAATGTAATATGAACCCTATCGTGCCACCCATATGTGTTCCACTCCCCTATACACTCAAAAATTATATAATACCACTCACCCACATCATTCCAACACTTGATTTTTCTTGCTCTCTCTTATTTGCATAGCTTGGTTTTGTAGGTATTAAATAAGTGAAATTGAAGCATAAAGGATAGATACAACTTGTTGTAACACTGTTTTAACAAAATACCAACATATGAAGGAATTGCAATTATGATTGGCTTGCGATCTTCATGTGTTTTTTGGTGAATCACAATTGCAATTGTCCTATGATCTGAGTCAGGTATATTTGTTATTTTTTTTATCATTTTAATTAATAAAATGTATTTTATCTCCTTTAAATGGTTAAGCATCTGACTGAGGAAGGTCCCCTAACCATAAAAAACAACTAACATTTTTCAAGTGTGTTTGTGTGCAAAATTAAATTAATATCTGGAAGATTTTTTCCCACTTTATTCAATGAAATAACCCATAATTTTCCTTCTCTTCATAATCGAAACATAATCCCATTCTATTTTAAGTAGCATTGATTTGGAATTTTCATATCAACTAATCCATCTTGTACGGGATCTAAATCTAGGCATACATTTTGGTGACCACGGTGGGACCATTTTGGTTATGGATAAGTCTTTTTATTCTTTGAATCTAAAATTATTTTATTCGAGGTTTAGTAATTTTTATTTTATCTTTACTATTTTATAACTATTCTATTACATATCTAACGTTTCATTTAATAGATCTACTGAAAAAATGAAAAAATATGATCGCACACCAGTCGCAACTGTGACTGTGTTGTGATTTTTCTGTCCAAAAAAATAACAATATGGTTATAGGGGATTCTTAATTGTGACTGTGATGTAAATTTTTTTATTTAAAAAATAAATAAAAAACACTAGTTTATTATCAAGTGAATGAATTGGGAAAGGACTACACATTTATTGCAGGTTCGGATAAGGGAAAATACACATTCACATAACTATGGGAGGTGCTTAGGTATAATCCCTAAAACTCGTTGTGAGGAGTACCACATGATCCCTAAAGTAGATGGCACATTAAGAGGACTTATCAATGAAAAATTTCAATGACCCAACCTAATTGACTAGTTCAATCATGAGGTAGATCCAAGGTTATCCTTAGTGGTGGCCCGAATTTGATTGATTGAACGGGGTAAAACTCATCTTGGTTAATCAAGTGGGGTAAAGTAAAGCTTGTGTTTAGAATTTTTCTAGTGTATGGAGCTCATTTGGATAACCCTTCGAATTCAGAGAGATTTACTTTTATAGGAAGCTAAAAAACATGGACCCATATTCCAACTTAAGATAAAATAGAAGCACCACATTCATCAAAACATTTTGTTTCATCTTCCACTATTTATGAGTCACACATGTGACTATTTATGTTCTTCACAAAACCTTCCCACACTGTCATACATGTTTCTGATAATAATCATGAAATATAATTTTCCAAGTCTTAATTGCAATTGTTACTGCACTGTGATTTTCCCATCCCATATTTTCCCAGAGAAAGTTGCAATTGTGATCGGTATACTTTGTGTTATCCATCTCATATTTCCCAGACTCGGGTGTAATAGTGATTGACCTGTTATTTTATGGTCATACTATCTTGTTGAATTTTTCCACCCATGTTTCAAAGTCCTAAAAAAATGTGTGCTATCATTCCCCATGTCTTGTAGTCATTTCCATGTTCATTTACACCATAATTTTCTTCACTAACAACTTCTTGAATGTATTGTAAAACTTGTGTTCAAACACTTAGTAGGACTTCTAGTGTCATTGTTAGCTAAGCCATGACATATTATGAATGCTATGTTTCTCTTTGTACAATCCAAAATCCTACTAATTTGTTTATGATTGAGCTTTGTAGTATATATAATATAACATCATATACTTGCATGCTTGAATCAATGTTATAACGAATTTAGAATAGCTATTTTTTCCCCTATTTTACATGTGCTTTAATAGGGTACTTGGAGTTGGGTAACTTGGATCCTATCCATGTATTCTTCATCGTAGTGTTGTTGAACACATTTTCATTCACAATCCCATTTAACCAATATTTTACTATTCTCCTTTTAACCATAATTTAAAAATGAACTCATGCACCTTTTTTATAGTTCATTATCTATTTCAATATTGATTAAAAAGTTATGTCAACTTGCTAGGATTGTAGATCCTTGTTCCTCTAACCTTATTTCATAGATATAAGATGATCATTGAATGTATGAAGAACTTTGTTCTTTAGTACTTTTAGACCTTCCATCAACTCCTTAAGACATCATTCAATATTAAATTCACCATCTTTTTAATGCAAGAACTTGTATGCATGAATCATCTTTACAAAACTATCATATAGTAATTTCCTTCTTGAACTATTGGGTATTTAGATTGACTCTTAGGCTTAAATAATATAAGGGTATTAATCATGATAATTATACTTCAAATAATTTAGGATTTTAGGGATTCAAATGTAAGTAGATTTCATTCAAGTTCCTTAAGCCAAAACTTAGAGAAATCAACATGTATATAGTCTTATGGTGGTATAGATTATGATTGTTTTGAGGTAATGGATACAAAGGAATTTCATTGACCTTCAAAAAATTGTAATTTTTTTAATAATACCCCAAAAAAAGCATTCTAACATATCTAAACAATTTAAGCATTTGAATTTTATCAATTTAGCATCAAATTGCACTCACCATCATCTATGTCTTGCTCCTACAGCTCTGAAATTTCCTGTCATAAATATCTCATCCTACACATGTCTATTTAGCTTGAAAATTTTTGGACTTATTTCTCATGCTAGGAAAGATATTTTGTGAAAATTTCATGAAATTTGGACAATTAGAAACATTTTTACACCTTTCCCTAGTTTTAGGTCAACGAGCATAAGAATGACCACAAAACCTTTAAAAATTATGTTCTAGAGCCCACATAAATTTTAATGTGTTTGTAATAACACTTCATATGTGTTCATGATTACATTTGAGGGAGACATGCAAACAAAATTTGATTGTGAACTTCTTCCTTGCTGCCATGTAATAGGGCTAGGTAATAATACAAAGGAAAATCCCTCAAAATTGTAGCATCAATACTATGAGATTATTATCAATCAACACACACCTTATAAACATTGAAAAAATAAGGAATTAAGATATATAAAGGCTTATGAAATTCAAATAAGTTTCATTCAAGGTTAAGAAAAATCATACAATACCATATTCACCCAATTATTACATTCCAACTCCACACACCCACTTCTCCATGCAATTAATATTCTTCTTCATATCTTGATTGATTGAATTTGAACTCTCTCTCCATTTAATTAGCCTTTACATAGTTGTTAGGTGTCTTATCTTTCCCAATCTCCTATATTTGGTGAGATTTTCCTCAACCATGCATGCTTGAAATAAGGAGATAATTTTGCAACTTTGACCTTTGACAACTTCAAAGTCGATCTACACATATTCCTAGATAATATTAACTCTCCTACTACATAGTTTTTGTAGATAGGACATCTCACACTTACTTTAGACAAATAATAATTAACTTTTACTCTTACACTTTATGGTAAAGAACCATTACATTACAAATGCAAATTTTTCAACTATGAAGCTTAAAGGGAAACTTGACAACCATCTAACAAATGATGCTTATGCCATGAAAGGATTATTATGAACTTGCTCATACTCTCCAAGCACCTAGATGATGCTCCTATATAAAATTAAACCTACACTGACTTATCACATGATTTTAAATGAGCCTATCCAACCCATGGTACCAAGTCACCCCTATCCACCACATTAAATTTTTCCAATTTTGACAAATATTATGACACTAATGACCCATGACATCAATTTCATCTATTATGCTATGCATGTCACCTTATTCAACATGAAAAAAGAAATCCTCCACACCTTCCCATTGTAACTTGATATCCAAAAAATTGATTAATATTCATTCCTTCCAAAACATAACATACATACATTCACACAACTCGTGTAAACCATCATATCACACATCTCCATCCAAATTGCATAAAAATAAACATTAGTTAACCTTCACATGCCCTATGAATCCCATAATGAGTCCATTATTTAATTTTTTGTGCTTTGGTGTGTGCTTGATCACTACCTATCATTTACACTCCTAAAATATGAGATCATTGACTTCATTTTAAAAAATTGTGTCCTTTACATCTCACACCATTTATAAATCCACCCATTACACACATTTTATGAGGCTGTGCACATAGCACATTGCCTTGTGGATTTCCATCTTGGTTGTTCTCCCTCATTTCTATACATTTTGGCCCCTCTACCTACCATTTCATCACCCTTTCATGTTCATAATGTCCTACAATCACATCTTCCTCACATTTCATCACCTTATACACCCACATATTCACATCCATTATGTTCTACTAGAGATCATTGTGTTTCACCTCAAAGTATGTGATAAAACAGATAAAGGTAATGGGAATAGGAGGAATACCTATGAATAGTTGGGAGAAGGTTACACAATTTGTTGAATTTGATAAGACTGAATGTGAGAGCTTCCTTTTGGCTGGGAGGAACTACCTATAAAAGCACAACAAGACCACAAGAGAGAGTTAAAAAAATATGGTAGTGGAGTGCTTAGTGATTGCTAGTTCTTGGAAGTGTGACACTTCTTAGATGGCTATCAATCCACTGATTTTATCAAATTAATGAAAATAAATGTGAGAAATAGAGGTCCTGTTACTAAAACTTTGATTTAGGTGTCTCAAAATGTTATCAACACACTAGATTAAGCAAATTATTGAAGTACAAAATAATGTAGCATTAGACAAGGTGCGGGTTCTGGTTGGGAAAGGTCACTGAGGTATTAGGCAAGAACTGGGTGAATTTTGTTACGTTCTGAGTTGTTGGGTGAAAGTTATAATCTTGTTGTTACAAGAAAATTTTCAAGTCACAAAGACCAATATTGGTTAGGTGAACGATGTTGGCACTAGAAAATGAATGACGCCGGTTGGGTGACTGGATTCAGTAGGGGAAATATGGTCAAAATATTAAAAATAGGTGTTTTGGATCTCTCTATGATTTCACAGAGAGTTAAGGGAGTTCGAGAAGGATGGTATGATTCATATGAATATTCAAAAAGAGTGATAGATGAACTAGGATGGAAAAAATGGTTTAGGTTGATAGAATAGATGGTAGACGGGTGAAGGGTCGTATCCAAGACAAAGGAGAATTAGATATTAGAAATGAGTAATAGACTTAAGATCAAAACTAGAACTAATAAATAAGAGTGAGTTACTTATCTAAGAACCTATAGATATGAAGATGGTGGTGGTTGTTGAGTGTTGGGAGATAAAACAGGGTTGTGTCTAGTGTTGTGGCACCAGAGCCTATGTGCCTTGCTATAGGTGATCTAAGGCTGTGGAGGAAGAGATTAGCTACTGGTGAAGACTTGATGTGATCTGGTTTGTCATCTTGTAGCCTAAATGCTTAAGAGTTAGAATGTTAAATCTTGAATGAATGAATGAATTGAATAACCCTTGAACAGATTTAGAAACTCTTATTTAAGGTAACCGATGGCAGTTAGGTGATTGGCGTTGGCCGAGGGATAATTACCGTCGGTTACCTTAAATAATATTTTCTAAGTCTTTGTATGGTTTCTTCAATCCATTCATTCATTCAAGCTACCAAACGACAAATCAAAGCACATCAAGTCTTCACCAACAACCAATCTCTTCCTCCATATCCTTGGATCACTTACAACAGGGCACATAGGCTCCGCTTCTGTGGTACTAGACACAACCCCATTTCATCTCCCAATGATCATCAACCACCACCACCTTTAGATCTATAAGTTCTCAAATAAGTAACTCACTCTTATTTTTTAATTTTAGTTTTGATCTTAATTATTTTATTGATTTCTATTATCTGACTCTCCTTTGTCCCGAATACCACCCTTCACCCATCTACCATCTATTATACCAACCTAAAACATTTTTCGCATCCTAGTCCCTCTATCAATCTTTCCGAATATTTGTATAAATCATACCATCCTTCCCAAACTCCCTCAACTCTCTATGAAATCACGGAGAGATTAAAAATAACTATTTTTAATATTCTGACCATATTTCCCCTACCGACATTGGTCACCCAATTGGTGTCAGTCATTTTCTAGTACCGGCATCAGTTGCCTAAATGATACTAGTCTCTATGACTGGAAATTTTTCCTATAACAACGAGCTTATAAATTTCACCCAACAACCCAAAATGTACAAAAACTTCACCCAGACCTTTCCTTACACCTCAACAAAGTTTCCCAACTATAACCACACCTTTCCTAATGCTAGATAAGTTTTTACTTCAATACTTTTCTTAATTTAGTGTGTTGATAATGTTTTGAGACACCTAAATAAAAGTGTTAGCAATAGGACATCTATTTATCTCATTTATTTTCATTATTTTGATAAAATCAATGGATTGACAGCCATCTAGGAAGTGTCACACTTCTTAGAACTAGCAATCACTAGGAAATCCATTTCCATATACAGTTTAACTCTCTCTTGTGGTCTTATTGTGTGTTTGTAAGTAGTTCCTCCCACCTAAAAGGAATCTCTCACATTTAGTCTGATCAAATTAAACAAAACGCACAACCTTCTCTTGACTATTCAAAGGTATTCCTCCTACGCCTATTACCTTTATCTATTTTATCACATACTTTGAGGTGAAACATTTTGGCACGCTCGGTGGGACCCTTCTTTTGGGTTCCTTGCATTATTCATTCTATGGAATATTTGTGTGTTTCTCTCTTTTTTAAAAAGTTCACATTAAAATTTCTCTCTAGTAAATATTCTCTTCTTCTATTTATCTAAAGGAAATTTATCATTTGGTGTTTAAAAATAATTCTTCTTCATTTCTTTTGCACTTGCATTTTAGTGAAAGAGAATTCTCTATTCCTATTCCTCATTTGCTTCATCAAATTTCATTGTCTATTTGGGTTTTAAAATCCATGCATTTCATCCCTGTGATTATTGCATTAGATCACCTAAATTTATGTGCAATCTATATACTGGAGGTCATGACCAGTTGATGATTGGTGGGAATTAAGCGTAGTTCACACTTTGTGCACACAAACCCCTATCCAAATCACTTAAACAATTTACCCATTTCTTAAACATCTTTCTTCTCAGTAGTTTCCGCCTAAGGTTAATAACCTAATTGATGGGGGACCCAGATGGTGTTTTGGTCAGTTATCATATCAGAGTTTAGACCTCCCATACTGTGAAGTCTATATTGGGGAAAATTTAGCCAAAAAACACCTGATACCATCCATAGACTGCTTATTGGGAACCTTCGTTGACCAAACACTTCACTATATTCATAGTCGGTTTTAAATGACATAAGCTACATAAAATTAAAATATGAAGCATATGATTGACATGTTTTGTTATCTTTTGACTGTTAAATTATGTTTTGAGGAGTGAGGCCATTTCTTCTTATTTTTCTTTTCCTTCATGCCCCACCATCATAACTGGTGTATTTTGATTCATTCTGGGTGTGTTAGGACTCATCATTGCCATACTCAATTGTTGGGTTGGTTCTTTATTTGGACTTAATCATTTTAAAATTCAAATTTTCATCATCTTCTTATATTTGACACATTCTGACATCATTCCAGCGACCAACATCAATTAATTCTTCATACCATAATCGATTGACTGACCGACATCGGTTCCCTACCGTTTTGGTTATTTTTCCCAAACTAGTATTCAATTCATATCCATTCATTTTATGTGACATGTTTATATCATTTTACACATTTATGAGTCTTTGTTACCATTAGTAGAGTTTAGGTTCATTTAATTTAAACTCCTCATCTCTAGATTTCTAAATCTACCATTTATTCTCAGTAACCGACATCATTCCAGCAACTAGAATCGGTGTCTCTATCCTACCGGTATCGGTTACGCTACCGATGTTAGTATCTATGTTTTTATTTTTATTTCAAAACAGAAACCAATTTTCACTTTCCAAATTTCTTCTATCTTCTTTTCCTATGTTTTTGCACCATCTGCAGAGCTTAGAATACCTACCCTACCACTATTAACAAGGATTTAACTCGCAGAAAAGCACACACTTTAGTTTTTCACGCTAACCACCAACCACTACCTCCTATTAATTCACCACCTTCTATTTCTTCACCCATGGACCCCACTTCTCCTATTACTATAAATGTAGGTGACGAGGAGTTCACAAAACTCCTTGATCACAATCCCCCCTCATTGCAGTTTTACCTCGCCCATTCCTCTAATTTTATTACTTGGAACCTCCATATATTGGTGTTCCTTCTACATCCTACTCATTGTATCTACCTCCTTAAACTGTGAGAGGTGCGTCTCGATATAATTTGAATACGGATCTGATCAAAATGATGATGGACAAGATGTAAACCCTTGAAGAGTTTGTCTCTAGCTCACGTAATAAATTGACTTATGCTGAAATATTTAATGAGCCTATTCATCCTTCCATACCCATTCATCCTTATCCCCGACATTGGGATATTCCTAACTTCAACCGATTCAATATCAAGGAATATCCGCAACAACATTTGCGATCATTCAAAAACGTATGTTATCTGATTGCCCACAATGACACCTTGCTTCTTAGGACTTTCCCCATGTAGTTGACAAGACCTTCTTTAGATTGGTACAATGCTTTACCTAGGAACTCAATATTTTCATTCAATCAATTGACTCAGTCCTTCCATAACCATTTCTCCATCAACATCACTAGGAATCTCACCACTAATGATTTTTATTCAATGCGTTAATATGAAGATGAATCTATTATAGATTTTGTCACACGTTGGTAGAGTCTTACTAATTATCTCACCTTTCAACTTTTACAAACCAAGATGATATATTTTTTCAATAGGGCTTGTGCCAGGAACATATCTCCAACTCTTCAAGTCCAAACACTCCTGACATTTTATGAGGTGTTCACTATGGCCTAGAAGCAAGAATTCCATGCTACCAAAGAGAAGAAACTACAATTGCGCAACAAGAGTGCCCTGTTTAAATCAAATAACTCTTCTTCCTCTTATAAACTACAAAATACTCAAGCTAAAGTAAAGGGATCCACCAACGTGGAGGTATTTAAATATGGCCTATCTCATCCATCAAACTAACTGAAACCTCCTTCTAATCTTTCCCTTGTTCAAAATTTCCAGTATAAGCAAGAACATTAAAGATATACCCCCATAGGAGAACCTTATTCCTCTATGTTAGAAAAACTATAAAAAATGGGAGCCATCACTCTTCCACCAATTAAACCACATACTAGATTTGAACCTTTTCATCCTATACCCACATGGTATAAGGAGAACAATTACTGTAACTATCACCGTGTCAGAGGACATAGTCATGAAAATTGTAAAACATTCAAAAACATCATCCAAGAAATGTTAGATAATGGAGATCTTTTCCTCGAAAACCCTAATGTGCTAGAAAATAAAAATCTTTAGGTATTTAAGAAACCATTTCCATACAATACCCATTTATCGAATAAGGTCGATGAGACTTCTAGCAATAACAACAATGTTCATGATGTACATGTCATCTTTGACACAATACATGTCCCTTCTGATCAATCGCCTTCTATCCCTTCTATTGAGTATATTATTGCATGAGATACTCCACCCATGAAGGAACTTATTTCACCTAATCCTTTACCCATGGAGGATCCTACCTCTCGTAACCCTTCATCTACAAAGGAACTTACCCCACTTATTACATCACCTATTGAGGAGCCTGTATTACCCACACTTCTACCCAAAGAAGAGTCTATTTTATCCTATTCTCCATCTAAGGAAGAGTCTATACCACCTAGCTTGCCCCCTCCTCGACCCATAGAGGAGCCAATTTTATACTCTCTTCCTATGAGTGATGCATCTCCCAAGGTCTATCAGGATCATGTTAATCTTCTTGCATCATTTCTACATATAGAGCCAGAAGCCAAAAACTTCCCTTTTTCATAGACCTCAAATTTTTTCAAAGGGATTACCACCAAGTCATCATCATATTCCTCTACCTCTATGCCATTATTTTGGTTAGCCAATCACCTAGAGTATATTGACCAAACCACACTCTGGGGGAGCCTCTATCTCCTAGTACCTACCCAAATGAAGATGTTGACCCCCAATACTTCAACCATTTATCCAAAGATATTCCAAACAAATAAGACCATGACACCTGAACTAGTCATATTAGCATTTTCTTCATCAACCTCATCTTTAAATCAACCTTCACCTACACCCAAACCATCATCAACACCTAAGCCTCCACCGGAACCTAAACTCAATACTACATTGGGGGTCCATCCTACACCTAGTCTAATTCATCCCATAGTCAAACTATACCTGACTACTAAACAAATACCCGTCATGAATTCCCCTCTTGTGCATAAGAAGAAGACACAATATCTTCAACCTTATTCACCCTCACCCCTTTCATCAATCTTAGGCCCACACCCTTTGACCTTAGTCTGAATACCACTTCATCAAATCTAGTCCAAGGTAAGACAACCCATATCTGCACCTTCACCACCTCATTTACCTACACCTTTACCTCTTCACAAAAACAAATCCCAAGTGCAGAATCCCACACCCACACCTCTACCTTCATCATCACTTTTTCCCACACCTTTACCTACACCACCTCTTCAACCCACAACCACTCATATACCTTCATCACCTACCTTTCCTACATCTTCTTTGTTACCTACCACCATATCATAGTCAACATCACCACTTTCACCCTGGATTTTTACATTACCCTTTTCTTTTTCATCTCCTTATACTTCACATACGCCACCTATACCTTTATCTAAAAAGGTGCAACCTATATCAATCACAAAAACAAAACCTTAGCTACCTACCAAAAAGGTAGGCCCACTTATGCTACCTTTAACGACACTTCTTCCACAAAAATCACCTGTGCCTTCATCAAAAACCAGTTTGAATTCACATTGTGATTCATTGGTGGGGTCATATTACAATGTCTTGTTAGGTTGCTAAAAAGCTTTTCTATCACATTACTACCCATTAAACCTTACAACCCGCTCAAACCTAAACTAGCAACATTTGATGATACTAAGATTTTTGTATATCATCACTCTCTAGGGCATGATATCAAGGATTTTAAGGCCCTTAGAAACATTCTCCTTCAGCTTTGTAATTTAGAAAATACCTTGGAATAATATGACCAATTGGAGGAGAATTTCACTCCCCCTTCGTCTGTCACCGCATGACCTAATCATATATCTCTTCAGTGGTTAATACCTCCATCTCCACAACCATATTTTCCACCTCTGGTCTTCAGAATCAATATGGTTCAAGTAGCCACTTGATCATAAAAGGGAAAAGGAAAAGAGAAAGCCAACACCCCATCTAGTGCACCTGCACCTGCAATTCCATCTACACATGCCGCTAAGGTAATCATCCATAATCCAACCTATCTAATTTTTGATGGCATCACATGTCACATTATGATCAAACAACTTCAAAAATCTCCTCTAAAAATATCTTTGTATGACCTCATCCAAACCTCTGAGTCTCATCACCAGGCCTTCCTCACGATCCTTCAAACTATTGAGGTTTTACTGAATGACCCTACACCCATTGCCACCATATTCACCCCTCATCATGTGTCTACTCTCAATTATTCACCTTAAACTTCTATTGCCACTACCATTAACCAAGTTTCTGCCATCAGTTTCTCTTACTCAAAGATTACTCCTCACCATTAAGAGGATCCTGATCCTACCCTCTTCATCTCCATCAACCTTAATGATACTTGCGTTTGATGCATTATGATTGATGGAGGTGCAAGTATTAATATTATTTTTTCCCGTGCATATGAAAAAATGCACAAACCTATCAATTACATGCATAATAAACCAGTTATGTTGTGTTATTTCAACGATGATTTGACTTCTAATCTTGGAAATGTCATCCTCCACATTCACGTGGGTCCCTACAAAATTATTGAATTGTTCTATGTTCTCGATGGGGAATTATAATATAACATGCTGCTTGGCCGATTGTGGATTCCTATCATGGGGTGTGTACCTTTGACTCTTAACTGCTGCATCAAGTTCAAATATGAAGGACACCCTTACACTATTAAGGAAAATCCTTCACCTTTCAAAACCTGCAACATGTTATATCGACCCAAGGATGTCCTTATTCCAGTTAAGGAATCTACTACCACTACTACTTCATCTTCAATGACTTCTACTTCATCTTCAACCACTGTTGCTTCATCTTTAACCATTGTCACCTCATCTTCTTCTGCTACTTCATCTACCACTTCTGCTACTACATCTTCCTCACGCAACCCATCTCTCCCCACTACTCCCGATACTTTAAATAGCTCATCCATTCTTTCCACCCAAGTACCAACTTCTGACCCTTTGGCAGGTGTTTTTCATTACCTTAACCCGGGGGAGTATCACCTATACAACATCAAAACATACCAAACTCCTCAAGAGTATGTAAACCTTCACCAGTACCCGCATTATGATCATTGTATAAGAGAAGTGTTTCAATACGGTCCTCTCCACCTTTGTACCAACTTGACATTAAGTGGATTTGATATTTCTTCTTATTCTCCCAAACCACCCACTCAAACATGACCTTTTTCATTTGACTTCCATTACCTCACCAACCACCACTTTTCCCACACCTTTCTTCATCACTATGCTTGAAAGGGCTTTAGCTTTAGTCCTTACGAACAAGGTCATCACACAGTTATTCCTTACACTACCCACAAACATAAATAATAATGTGGTATTCGTTTCACTAAACCACCTTATTTCGTAGAGGAAGATCCAAATTTTGCACCTTCATCACCTTCTTCACCTACCACACAACCTTCACCCATGGAATCCATGGATCTTGAATCCATCCCTCCTAAGATTTTTTTTCGTGAACACCATTTTTTTGTGACCTTAGACTTATCATCATGATGGTGAGGTTTCCTCTTCCTTTCCTCTTATTTATCTTGACATGTTGGAAGAAGACACACCTTCTATCAATGTCATTCAATGTTACGACAATGATTCCATTATATCCTATTTGGGTGTGGAGGATTCTTACATTCACCTATCATTACCTTCTGAGACACAAACCATATTAAATGAATCAACTATAGAGTTGAACATTCACAATCAAGATGACCCTCACATTCTAAATATAGGTCAATATTTAGATTCTACTGAACAGGAAGCCTTCACCTATTTCCTCTAAGATCATAACAACAATTTTTCTTGGTCTTATGCCGATATGCACGGTATTGAACCAAATATCATGGTGCAAAATATCATTACTATTCCTGATGCCAAACATGTGAAAAAAATATGTGAAAAATGCATCCACGCATTGCCCTTATTTTCAAATAAGAACTCCAACACCTTCTTTTTGTTTATTTCATTTTACCTATCGAATATCCGCAATGGATTTATAACATCATTCTTTTCACCAAGGAGATAGAAGGAATCCACATCTGTACAGAATTCTGTGACCTTAACCTAATATTACCTAAGGATGAGTTTCCTTTTCCTAGCATCGACCAAATTTTTGATCTTATAGCTGACCATGAGATTCTATCTCTTATGAACGGATTCTCTGGTTATAACCAAATATTAGTCGTGCTGGAGGATCAACACAAAACTTCTTTTATCACATTTTGAGGGACCTTGTGTTATCACATCATGCCTTTTGTCTTGAAAAACACTGGTGCCACTTATCATCATGCTATGACCTATATCTTCCATGACATCATGCATATCACACTGGAAGACTACGTCGATGACCTTCTTGGAAAATCCAAAAGTCATGCTGAACACCTCTCCATTCTCAAAATCATATTTGATTGTCTAATCAAATACTCCATTTTCCTTCAACAAAAGAAGTGCATCATTTCCATTCTCTCTTGAAAAATCCTTGGTTTCATTGTCTCTTTTCAGGGTATCAAAGTCAATCCTGCTAAAATCAAGGCTATTCTTTAGATTCCTTCACTTACCAACCTTTAAAAGATCTATATTTTTCAAGGAAAATTGCAATCCATTCAATGTTGTATTTTCCAAATTTCTGACCAATGTCACCCCTTTCATCATCTCCTTAAAAAGGATGTTTCCTTCAATTGGGACAATGAGTGTCACAAAGCCTTTAAAGCATTAAATAAATACCCTCTTTAAGCACCCGTGCTCATCACACCTAAAGATGAAAAACCTTTCTACCTATATATTTTAGCTGTTGACCATTCCTTTGGTATCATGCTCACTCATCACAACGAGAAACACAAGGAGTAAGTGGTTTATTACATAAGACATACAATTTTACATTATGAGGCTCGATATACTCATAATGAAAGGATTTTCTTAGCCCTTGTTTTTGTGGCCACTAAACTTTGCCACTACATACTCAACCAAAAAAATTTCATCATCACCAACACTGACCCTCTGCATTACATGTATGCTAAGCCTTATCAATACCAATGTGCTTTGCATTGGCTCATGCTCATTACAGACCTAGATCAAGAATTTATTCATCAAAAGTATGTTAAGGGACAAACCATTACAGATCATCTTATAGATGCACCTCTTTCAGGTAATCAATCTTCTAACTTTGATTTTTCTGATGAATCCACTACTTCACTCTCCCTTAATAACACAGTGTATTAGATGACCCTTTTATTTGACGGTTCTAAATTTCAATGTGAGGGTAGTGCAGGGGTTATTTGCAACACTCTTGAAGGTGAGCCAATGCCTTTATATTTCAAACTTGACTTTGATTGTACCAATAATGTGGCTGAATACAAGGAACTCTTGTTAAGTCTCCAAACTGTCATTTCCCTAGATGTTAAGACCATAAATATCTTTGTCGATTCTCGATTGGTCATCAACCAAGTCAATGGTTTATACCAGTTTCGTAATAAAATTCCTTCAAAAGTATAAGCATCACATCGACATACTTTTGACTAACTTTGATAGTTATGACATTCAAACTCTTCTGCGATCCATTATAAAGGTTGTGGATACCATTGCTTGTATTGCCTCAAAAAAACCTTCCTCACCTTCAGAATATAAAATATTTGTCACAGTAAAATGATTGTAGTCACCTCTTATCTTATCTATGACATAAATTTCGTGGGAGTATTGAAACCAACCCATGTGACATATGGTATAAGCACTTCGTTGACTACCTTTCCCTCTCAATCCTACCTCTAGATCTCACTCATAATGGTAAACGTGCCTTCCTTCAAAAGGTGTCTTGTTATGTTGTCATGAGAAGTCTTATTTATAAGCGTATCTTTGATGGTTTCCTCTTACGGTGCCTCACTAGTTCTGAAATTCCGTACACCACTAAAGAAATCCATGATGAGATTTATGGTGGACATTTTAGTGGTAATGGTGTTGCCAAACATATTCTTTGCTTTGGCTATTACTAGCTAACCTTTAACCAAGATTGTTGTGACTATGTCAAATGTTTTGTGAAGTGTCAGTAGCACACTAACCCTCACCAAAAACAAATTCATGCCTTACAAGTCTCTAGAGAATTTTGGCCTTCCTCCTAATGGGTTTTAGATCTCGTCGGAGAGATTAACCCTCAATATTCTCAACATAATCAATGGATCATCATAGAAACTGAATACTACACTAAATGGGTGGTATATGTCCCTCTCATTTCTACCAAAGCTGAGAAAATATTTGAAATCATTAACCATTGCATCATTTGTCATTTTAGTGTTCCTCATCACCTCATCACTGACAATGGTAAACAATTCAAAAACAAGACCCTACACAAGCTCTTTGATAATTTCAGTATTCAACTCATTTTCTCTTCACCGTATTATCCTCAAACAAATGGTTAAGTCGAATCAACCAAAAAAACCCTCAAAAATATTCTCATGAAATTTTTTGATGATACTGGTAAGGATTGACATATGCATATTCCTTTCACCTTATGGGCTTATTGCACCAGCATTCGCACCTCAACGATTTCCACACCTTTCTCTTTGGTCTATAGTATAGAGGCTATCTTTCCTCTCAAATCCCAAATTACCTCTCTTCATATCTCACTTAAAGATATGCTCAATGATGATGACTTTCATCAAGACCGTTTAGCACAAATTGATTTATTAGATGAACATCATTTAAATGCTCTTGAACACCTTCAAATCTACCAAAAATGCATCAAGCATGCCTATGAAAAATGTGTTCATGATCATACTTTAAAGATTGAAGATCTTGTCCTAAAGGAAAATCAACACATAACCAAAGCAGAGAAAATAAAATGGGGCAATTTTGCTCCTAATTGTCTTGGACCCTACATCAACACCCATACCCATGGATCATGCATTTATCGTTTATCTTCGTTTGAAGGTAAACTTGAACCTGAGCCTGTTAATTCCTTGCATATTCGATAGTTATACTATTAAATATAGTACTACATCACTTTATGTCACTTATATGCTTGTCCCTTGAGTAAGCCTCTTCTTCCATCAACCTATTTCAAGGACTAACAACTCAAACATAATCATGTGATTATCTTTCACCGTTCATCCTTATCTTCAATATGAGTATCATGACTCTAATCATGGCATGATTCTCATGGATACTTTTCATCCTTTTCAGGATGGAATCCCATGGTCATTCATCACTTAAAACCCCTCTTTCATAGGTAACCTTTTAGTGCTATGGTCATGCCTTTATAAAAGAGGCCTATACTAGTCTCTTCCATGACTTCAAGTTCAAAAATAAAAAACAAAAATATACATGGGATAATAAAAAACTCTACTCCTTGAGTCAAAATTATCATAAAAAATATGATTCCATCAAAAGGACATCTATTTATATTTCTTTCTACTATAAGTAGACTTATCCCTCGAAGGACAGATATAAAAATCTAGCCGTTTATTGTAATTAGTCTATCCAAAAAGAAGAATAATCTGTATCTCCCAAATGAAATAATTCTGGAGCTTCCCACATAGATTATCTTGAAGAAGACCTAGAGGATAACCTAGTTATCCCATCATAGACTTCCCACATCGATCGGTCTATATAAACAAAATGAAAAAAAAAAATTCATAATAATACAAACTTTTGGTCATGGACTTGCCTATTATATTTTTAGGGTATCTTGCAGAAGGGGCGTGCTATCCCATAATAAGGTTACGTTAAACAAGAACTTCCACATTATCCTATGTTTATTACCTCCCTAAACTCAAGGGATGAAGCATGTAATTTACACATCATGATCCCATAACTTCTTTCAACTTTAGATTGATCCATCATGAAATGTATATAGGGAATTATGTTAAAATAAGTCTAAGGGTCAAACATTTATGGTATTTGTCAACTTAGGGCATTTCACTTCTTTTCCATTCACCTCTTCCTACATAGTTGTTTGTTTAACAGGACAAGATCATCAATTTTTTTTAACCATGACACCTTCATATATACCTATGCCTAACTTACCTTTATTATTACCTATTTAACATTTGACCTTGCTTATTTTCAAACACGCCTTACCTAGCCAACCTATCAATTCAATCTACCTATTCATATGACCTAATCCAATCTCATTCTTCTCTGGTTTATGGGAGAACTATATCGGCTTAAGGCGCCTTTCGCAAGGGCTATGTAGGAAAAACTCTTAGGGCATGGGCCCCTTCGAGGTTAGCTCAACCACTCTTTTTCCAATCATTATTTCCCCATCCAAAAATGACTTAGTTAGTTAGTTTCCATCAAAACAGTAACTTGGAAGTTAACTCAAACATAATGCCATACATCACCCATGCACATAATCATTTGCTTTCCATAATCCCAATAACTTGGAAATTAAATTGAATTAAATAAAACTCAAATAATATCTACCATCTAATTTCTATAACATCAATACATTAGACATTAAACCATTCAACATTCTATTGTCTCAAATCAAAACAAATATCAACTGAATCATGCCTAATCACCTAGTTTCCATGACATCAATAGAGTGGAAATACAAATCTCAATCACATAACCATAACTAAACCATACCTAAACATCTATTTTCCATAACGTCAATAGCTTGGAAATTAGAGCCACACCATGCCTAACCCCCTAAGTTTCCATAATATCAATATAATGGAAATATAGTCAACCATTAAATTTTTCAACCATGACCAAATCATGCCTACATATACTTTCCATGACGAAAATATAATGGGAAATAAATTACATCATGACAACATCCACTCAACCATTCCTAATCACCTAGTTTCTATGACATCAATACAATGGAAATTAACCTATCAATCACATGAATGAACCATACATACACATCTAGTTTCCATCATAATAGTACTATGGACATAAACCAAGTGCATCATATATAAATATCATCATCCATCTATACATTGAAATTATATATATCAAAAAATTGAATATACAGATATAAATACAAGTATCTCAAACCTCTCATATACATCTCGCATCTTCGACACATAAGTTGGTATATATATCAAAGAAAAAAAATACATGTCATTTGATATAGCCTCTATGACGGGCCAAAATCCATGTTGCTCTCCCCAATACCCTCACCTGGTCTCTACCTCCATGAGCGAGTAACCTATCACTCACCTTGCCTATGTGGCCAATGGATCTCTGAGCTACTAGAAGTATGTGTGCGTGAGTTGGTCTTGACATTAACTACCTGCTGTGATCTATGCTCGGTGTAAGATAAAACATGCATACCAACCTGTAATAACCAGTCTTAATAATACATATCCTCTGATAATAAGTCTCTTTAAGTGGCCATGGATATAACCTAGGGAGGTGTCATACCTCATGGTGAACCCTGTTATAGTTGCAATGACCCCTATCCCTATACCTATGATCCCTTTCCTGCTACCTGTAACACGAGATCCTATCCCAGTGCCTTTGGAGTGGGGCCCTGTGCCTATTCTAGATGTCCCTGTAGTGTGGCCACCTGTGTCAATTACTATGCTATCTGATCCTATAACGTCGTCACCTATGCATGTGCTTGGGACAACTGCCACTATAATGTCGTCACCTACCCCTATAATTGATCTCTTTGTACTATGAATGTCACTAAGTTTGGCTATCTTGGCCTCAACGGTACTTCTTATAGTTGGGCTACCCACCAGTATCTATACCCATCGATAACACCTACCTCATCAATCTATTTATCTGTCACCCATTGATCTTACCTTACTAGCCCCATTGGATGAGGTGGAGATAAAGGTCTCTCCATGTCATCTCAAAATTAAATCCTAAAATTTTTTCAGACTCTGTCCATTGGAATCATCTCGTACTCACCAGCACACTATGTCTATATCCACATGACAAGATATAGTCCTCTCAGCTCCTCTTCCATGCCCCCATGGGAAGGAAAATCAACATACGGGTGTCATATAAATCCAAAGCATACAAGCCCTTTAGTATCCTCTTGTAATACGTCACATCACATGACACCTCCTCTACTTGCGGATGTGCCCCTAGTGTCACCCACATCCTGTATCCACCTCTATAAACTTCCTTATGCCAAACCTATCATGGAAGACCCTATGGGCACACACATACTATGTACTTGTATTCCCAACAATGCAGTAAATAAGTACAACATATACCATACCACCGAATCTTCTGATATGCCCATAACTATCTATACAACTATATCAAGTAGACTGACACCCATGTAAAACAAACCCACTCCTCAATCATGTACTCTAACACCCCTATCAAGGCCTAGGAAAATCTACCGCCCTCTAAATTTGGGAGTGCATAATATCCCACCACCACCATCATCAGATCTACCAATATGGTCTCCTGAGGATGTGATGTATACATATCACCATAGATGATGCTGGCACTATGATGTCTCAAGTTGATTATAGCCTCACCAAATACTGTGACCATAGGATCAAAATCCTCATCTGATGAAATATGATATAATGGCTCACTAACAATCAGAAGCTGCAAAATCCTATAAACATCCTCCAACATGATAGTCATCTTACCAGTGGGTAAATGGAAGGCATTCGTCGGTGAGTCCCATATATCAATGAGAGTGACCATCAAGCAATTGTTGGGCCCTTGAAATATTGGCTAAGTACAAAATGGAACGTAGGTGCGTAAGGCCTAGTTGAAGGAAGGTGTGTAGGGAAGGGCTTAAGGGAACATGTGACACATGCGCAGACAAAGCCAAGGTTCCATAACTTATAAATATTGGTAATTTTTGGTAGGATACGATGAAAACATGACCCAACTATTCATACGAAGTGGATAAGGTGCCAGCTTGGTGACAGGTTGGCCTAGGAAGGAATATTCCCTATGGTAGAGGTTTCTAGAAGCACATCATGGCATGGAGTGGTGAGCTCAGGACTGGAGGATCATGCGCTCTTGGAGTACCACATTCAAAAACTTGTTGATGGATCTGAGGCCACAAGAGAATGAGTTAGTAGATTAAAAAGGCTATATATACAAGTGCTTGCTAAAGTAAACATAACACATAGAGAGAGGGTAGAGCTCTCCAGAAATAATGCAAAGAATCTTTTAGCTTGGGAAAATAAGGGTGGGAAAGGATGTATCAAGGGTTGGGAATTATAAATTTTCTTTTGAGGTCCTAGTTATATAAGTTCAGTTATAATGCAAGACTATGGTTTGCCTTTCTGTGACATTCTATAATGGCCTAATGAATGTAATAAGGTTACCAAGTTGATATGAATATGAGCATTAATGGTTCTGATGCATACATCATTCTTCATAGTTCTTTTTCATTGATATTTATGAACTAAGTACAAATGCTTGTATGATTTCCTTTCTGTATTGGTGTAAGTTCTTTAATTTGTTAAGTACTTTATGTCTAGAATAACTATAAGGATATAGAAGCCATTTTGAGCTCTATGGTGCTTGTATGTTTTATTTCCTTTCCAAAATCTTAAAATCAGATCATAGATGATGTTTCCCACTAAAATTTCATAAAAGAGAGGTTAGGTGCTTACGCGTGCCTCGGGTGAGTGCCCAGAACCCGCTGGGTGATGGGTTGATGTGCATGGGATTTATTTCCTTTATGATGGGGGTAAACATGACTACATCTTGGTTCCGTTGCCGGGACCTCTTTTCAAAGTTGTAGTGGGAAATGACATACATCATGATCTAGGTAATGAGTAATGACATAACCTTTAACTTTGGAAAGTGTTGAATTATGGTTCAAGAACATGGAGGATGAATTTTCTTAGAGATTCAACACTAGACCTGAGTTTAATGCACGTAGGTGGGTAGAAGAGAACCTTTACCATGATTTATATGAAACATTTCTTTGTTGTTTCCCAATAGAGCTGTATGAATGGCTCTCATCATATGTGTCAAGATCAAGCTGGTATTATAGATCACACACGTGGACCTAAGAATTAATACCAGAGGCTATAGGATGTAGATATGACGTGGAGTCATGATGTGGATCATTGGTGATAGGGTGTGTTAGCTAGCTACACTTTGGAATACACTATTTCTACATATTCTTTCCTGGAAGTTGTTGAGTTTGAATTTTTGTGGGAGCCCAAAGGATCATTTATTCATGTTATCCCTCTAGAAATGAATATATTGATTGTTACTTTGAGTTTAGAGGCATTTCCAATGGTCGGCTAAACCATTCAGAGCGCCAGGTGAGGAAGCTAGGGTGGAGGAAGATAACAGATATGACGATGGAGAAAGAAAGGGAGGAGAGATGACTCAAGTATAGTGAAGCACGTGAAAGGGAGATTGATAGATGATGTGAGGCTGCAAGTCTGATGGATCTATGGAGGCAGACATTGTGGGAAGGAGTTGAGGTTCACGTGTAACCTGAGTAGTCTGTGCTACCCCATCTTGGAAAGTGTGTAAGAGAGAACCCTTTGGCTTCTAATGAGAGTTCGTCACATGGAGAGAGAAGATTTGTTAGCACATATCTGAACCCACCTAGTGACCAAACCCTAGTGCTTGGTTTTCCAGATCAAGGAAGGAGTATTGTTGACCCAGTTAGTATCAGTGGAAGTGACATATCTGCACCCATGAGATATAATTTTTTAGTTCCCAATTCTATGGCTATATATATTCCAGTATTTAGAGGAGTATTTGGACAAGGATCAAGTACACAAGCCTTTGATCTCATATCTGGGAGTGGTGTGGGGTACAATACTGGTAGTGAGGAATTATCATAGACCATCAGCGCATAATATAGTGGAACCTTAGGGACACTTGACATGACCACTATAGGACCTGCTGGTTCAGGTGGATCAAGAGGAATAGGACCTAGTGGACCTAGTGGTTCTGGTATCTTAGGAGGTAGAGGACTTGGTGGACTTAGTGGATCTAGTGGTGGAGGAAACACTGGAGGGAACCAAGTCTTTGGCTTAGGATGACAAGGGCCCTAGCCACCCCCTCAAGTCTTCTTTGAGATGTCTTTACATTTTCTAGGTTACAGAGGTATTGAAGATGTTGTAGAACATGTTCACAAGTGTGACCTGCTATGGCGTATAAAGGGGACTACAACCTCGGAGTGGAAGGCTAGTCAGTTTGTAACTATGTTACAGGGGCATGCGTATAGATGGCATAGGAAATATGACCCTCATCAAATAGTTGTGGATTATTCTACTTTAAATAATGACTTCTTGGTAGAATTCCACATCCTTGAGTTTGAACAGAAGAGCATCAACACCCTGAAGGAGATTCAACAGGGAATGGTAGAGAGTGTGATGGAGTATGATGCATGCTTTAAAACTCTCTTGTCTAAATTATCATATGATATTCACCCTTCACATCATGCTGAGTGGTTTGTTGGAGGGTTGATCACACCTTTTAGAAGGGCCTTATCTCATAAAAATTTCACAAACCCGTGTGAGGTGCTATAAGCTGCTCTGCACACTAAGGTTGTTTGTAGTGATGACACTAGTATTAGCCCATTTTTGGAAGCTCAGATTGTTGTTATGGCTAAGTAGCTAGACAAATTGTCTATGAACTCAGCCCATGAGACTTGAATTAGTTTATAGTGTAAATATTGTGAGGTAGAGGGGAATGTTAAGGATATTTTCCCCAGGAGGATAGTACGAGTTGTGACAGTAGACTGTGAGATTTGTCATGAGAACCATGATGCAAGTAGATGCCCCTTGTTATAGTGCACAATTTAGAAGAATGTTTCCTGCTACTATAAGATATGCACTTCTATAACCCATGATACTAAGGATTGTAGGATTATTAATCAAATCCATGAGGCCATTGATCATGGGGTGTGTCAGACCAGCATTGCCAACAGTTCTAAAGGTGATGATCGCTGTTATGAGGAGCACATAGATAGAGGCACGCCCAAAAGGGGATTTTGCAAAGGATTTGATGTTCATGGTAACCATGGAGGAGGAAGTGAGTTCCCATGTGGAACCTATTTTAATTATGGGTCTACAGAGCATTACAAATGAGAGTTCCCAGACCTATTACAGTGCTCATGGTGTAGGAAGAAACACAAGTATGAGGAGTGCCTTGAGTTATTTGAGCACATGAATCAATAGCAACGGAAATTCAAGGGCACTACAATGGCAAGCATTAATAAGATAGACACACAATGGATGCCATGGGTAACACGTGATGTAGGTGTGGAACCTATTTTAGTAACCACAAGAGGAGAGGCCACACGTGTTAAGGAAATACCAAGGAAAAGGACTTTGGTTTTAAGAGAAGAAGTGGTACATGGAAAGTACCCAGATCATGCTCATCAAAAGGAAGTATATCAAGAGACCATGGACGTCATTAGAGTTTACAAGGATAAATCCAGTGTCTAAAGGAGCAGTCTAGGAGCGAGGAGAAAAGGAGGAAGGTTGAGGTGCCAAGGGATGACCTAGATGAGGTCAAGGAAGCATGTAAAATTTTAAGGCAAGAGAATGTTATTCCCTTTCTATGAGCATGGTTGAGGGAGAAGGTACCACATGCTAGAGAAGAGCATGAGAGGAAGGTCCTGCATGTAAACCTTCCACCTCACAACCTTAACTATGATAGAGAGATCATGTTAAATCTAGTAGTGGATGGATGGCTACTGAGTAATATCCTCATTGACATAGGCGTGGAGGTCAATGTTCTCACACTGGATGTGTGGTATCATATGGAAAGGCTTGCATTACAGCCATCTTTGAGTGTAATGTATATGGCAAACAAAACAAAGGAAATTCCCATTGGTGTCTTAAAAGATGCGGCTATCACCAGTTAGGGAGAAAAGTTTACTGGGGAATTCAAAGTCTTGGCACTTGCTGAGGTAGACAATTTCCCAACACTACTTGGGTGCCCATAGTGTTACAAGAAAAATGCAGATCTTCAGTTCAACAAATGGTACATAAGATTTGAAAATGAGGAGGAGTGAGTCATCATACCCCTACTTGATGGGAAGTCAACACCCTGTAATAAACCTTTGAGAGAAGAGGTCCTGGATAGAATATATGTGCACTCAATTAGGGATCTAGAGATAATGCATCCTACCAATGGAGTTATCTAGTTTGAAGATGCTTAGTCGGTAAGTGACACCACTAGTCTAGCATGTGATAATTTGGTGCATGGGACCTACAAATTGATCAGATGGCATCTAAGAGGATAGGTTACAAATGTGAAAAAGGCGCACACAGTCAAGCACCTAGGAGGAAAAGAGCTACCTAAGTACTCAGGAGGGGCCTCCCCTGAGGTATTTCTACAGAGAATGGAAGCTCAGTGGAAGGTGGAAGATGAAAGAAAGGGGATGTTAAGTTACGTTCTAATAGGAATTGCTACGTGCTAATGGGAAACACATCGGGATAATCTATTAGAATGGTGTGAAGTGAGATTTGCCTTCTGTGTTTGTTTCTCTAGAAGTAATGTGCCCACTACCATCAAGGACTACCATGGTAATGAGCCTACCTCTTTCCACATCCAAGCATGTGAAAGAACCTAAAGGGAAGGCACAGAAGCTTTTCTATCATCCCTCTGGGTGCACAAACTATATTATATGCTGCACGGTTTTGCGCACGCATGGTACATATATTCTGAGACATGCTACCAAACACGGAATTGGTAAGAACTAGTGGTTGACCTAGTTCAAACATTCGAGTATCAAAGTACCAAGCCATTAGTTGATAAGGCATTGTAGGTTGTCAAGTTCCTTACTATGGGGAATAGTGCCATGACAAAAGATAGGCTACTGGACTTTCGTGGTGAACCAAGTTTTGGGGAGCACTTTGAAGAAGAGGAAACATAGGAAGAATAGTTTTAGTGTGCGTGTGTGAAAAAGGAGAAAGGAAAGCTTGTTTATGTGATTTATGGGGAGGAAGCAAAAAACATGGATGTTAACCATTCTGTAGGGACATGCAAGGTAGTGGACAGTGTTGATACTTGTGTGCGCGCCTATCATGAACCTTTATAAACTAAGAAGGTTAACATTAGTTAAGGAGAAGAACCTAAGGAAGCTATCATTGGAGATTACTGGTCAGAGAAGGAAGTCTCTAAGATTATTGATATTTTACGTGAATTTGAAGATTTATTTCTGTGCGGGTACCATGAGCTCAAAGGAATACACCATTCATTGGGGGAAATGAGGATAAAGCTAAAGGAAAGTGCATACTTGGTCAAGAAGAGACCCTACCAGATGAGTCCCAATTTGTGCATGAAGGTAAAGGAAGAGATAGAAAAAATGATAGCATATGGGATAATTGAAGCAGTGGAAGAATCAGAATGGATAAGTCTGATGGTAATCAATATCAAGAAGGATGGGTGGATTAGGATCTGTGTGGATTATAGGGAGTTGAATGCAGTGTGTGTCATTGATCCTTTTCCAACCCCCTTCATTGAAGAAATTTTTTAGGAAGTCGCTAGGTGCGAAATCTATTCCTTTACGGATGGATTTTCGGGGTAACACCAAGTCCAAATTTCAAAGGAAGACCAAGAGAACAAGAATTTCACCATTGAATGGGGAGGTTTTGCATACACAGTCATGCCCTTTGGGTTGAAGAATGCACCTGTTGTTTTCTCAGGCATAGTGGTACAAGCATTCTAGGACTTCATGCACAAATTCCTTCATGTCTATCTGGATGATTGGACGGTGTATGGGCTAGTAAAAGACCATTGTGATAATTAGAGGCTGATGTTTAAGAGGTGTCAGTAGTTGAGGATATCTCTCAACATTAAAAAGTGTGTCTTTGCCACCCAATTTGGAACGTTATTGGGGCATATCATATGTAAGAAGGGCTTGCTAGTAGATCCTGCCAAGGTTGCAGTGATTGTGGGATTGGGGGAGCCTACTAGCCAAAGTGTAGTGTGCCGATTTCTTGGACACGTGGGCTACTATTGGAAGTTCATCAAGGGGTATACCAAGATCACCGCACCTTTAGAATAATTTCTCAGACATAAAAGTCCTTCCATTTGGGAAAGGTACAGTAGAAGGCGTTTGATACATTGAAGGATAGGCTTGTCACCACGCCTATATTATGCTTTTCCTCTTGGGATAAGCCCTTCCATGTTCATGTAGATGCCTCTGGAATGACCATTGGGTAAATGCTTACACAACCTGGTGAGGTAATTGTTGATCATCCCCTATGCTTTGCAAGTAGGAAGTGGACACCAGTAGAATAGAATTATACTACGACCGAGCGTGAAGTATTGTCAATGATCTATGCACTTCACAAGCTTAGACAGTATCTGCTAGTAACTCCCTTTGTTTATTACACCAACCACATGACATTAAAGTACTTGGTGAACAAGTCCATTATACAAAGGCACATATGTTAATGGGTGCTGTTATTTCAAGAATTTGAGTTCACGGTAGTCGTGAAGCCTGGAAAGAGTAACTGTGGACCTGATCATTTGTCAAGGATTGATTTAGGGGAGGATTTACAGAGCATTGAAGAGAAAATTCCAGACACAAAATTGTTTAGGTTATGACGTGCACCCTCGGATTTGGAGGAGATTGTAATATTCCTAAAGGAAGGTGTGGCACCGGAAGCGATGAAGACATTAGAGAAGAAACAACTAGCCATACGTGTCGTTCCCTACATGTTGATCAGTGGGGACTTATATAAATTAGGGTGTGATGAAGTTTTGTGTAGGTGTGTGCTAGAGTATGAACACCTTGCCATCATAGAGGAAGCACATGGAGGAAGTGTAAGTGGACATTATGCAAGTGATGCCACAACACGTAAAATATTAATGGCAGGCTTCTAGTGAGAAATTCTATATAAGGATTATAAGGACTATTGTAAAGTGTGTGACCACTATCAGTGCATTGGTAAGCTAGGAAGAAGAGATGAAATTCCTTTGCACCCTATCCCTAGTGTTGAACCTTTTGAGAAATGGGCAATAGAATTTGTAGGCCCTATTGCACCAGTAATGTGAAGGACTAGATCACACTAAATAATCACTTGAACGGACTATTTGACAAGGTGGGTAGAGGTAGCCCCAACTAAAGACTGCACAATAACTACAGTAGCAAGGTTTATGTGGGAAAACATTATCACAAGGTATAGATGTCCTTTAAGCTTAACTAGCGATAGGGGTACACATTTCTTGAATGAGACCTTGAGGATTCTATTAGCAGAGTTCATGGTGGCTCATCACAAGACTACACCTTATCACCCAAAATAAAATGGAACCATGGAAGCATTCAACAAAATACTGAGTCATACCTTGACAAAAATTTGTGATGTTAGAAGAAAAGATTAGGATGATAAGGTATCAACCATATTATGGGCTTATAGGAGAACTTATAAAAGGATGAACAAAGCCACACCATTTCAATTGGGGTTTGGTGCAAAAGTTATTCTTCTAGTTGAGTTTATGATACCTTCTCTACGAATCACATGTGTAGGAGGGCTGGTTGATGAGAGAGTGCTGGAAGAGAGAATTGATGAAGCTAGATGAAAGATGATCACTCGCCAGGTGGAGCCAAACAATAGAAACAACAAAGTAAAAATCATGGCATGATCGCCACATTAAAAACAAGAAATTTGAGGTTGGGCAAATGGTCTTACTGTATGATTCTAAGTTTTTACGGCATCCTGGAAAGTTGAAAGTCCATTGGTTGGGTCCCTACAAAATCTTGTACATCCTTGATTCAGGCACGTGCTAGTTACAAGTGCTGGATCAAATGAAATTTCCTGGACACTTCAATGGGAGTAGGCTGAAGCCCTACTATAAATAAGGCTTCTTGGTGTTTGTAAATAAGGTTGTTTTACTAGATAATTTAGAATTTACTTTATGCATTTCCTTTCTTGTATTTCCCTTCCACATTATTGTTTTGTTTTGTGCCTTGGGTGCCGATAACTTTGTTATTTTTTGAAGGTTTCTAAATGCGCAGAGGGCCACACATCTTTTAAGTGTGGGGTAGAGTGATGTGAAGGAACACATGGGTAAATTTCCAAGGAAGATTATGTTGAAAATACCAGTTGAATGGACTTGTTGAAAGAGGTGCATAAAAGAAAAGGTGGAAAAGGATTGTAGGCGTCAAGATAAGGCTACTTTAAGATCCCATGTTTAAAGAAGGAAGAAGTGCATAAACAACACGAGGTAGGTGAGAGAAAAAATATTGACAGAATAAGTGCCTTTGGCATAAGTGATGCACATGCAAGAGTCTCCTATCCAGATGGATTGGTTGCGTGCTAGAAGGTTGGAGATTATCTATGCAAGGTTAGGCACTTATGATAGGGTGTAGAAGTCTGGATTTGTTTGAAAAATCTGCTTTAAATGTTAAAATTATGAAAGTAGGTGAAGTAGCATTTAATGCTTAAAAGTGGGAAAATCTATAAATAAAGGTTTAGGCATTTCATTATTCACTTTGTGTATAAGGAGAAAGAAGCGCTTGTGCATCTTTGCAAACTAGGGCTTCTAGAAATGATTTGTGTGAAGAAAAAATTGAAAAGTGTGAGCGTGAGTCACTAGCTTGGAATTGCAAACCAGAGAGAAGGGATTTCACGTGAGTAAGAGAAAAAGTGAGAAGGCACTGTTTTTGAAGGAATTATCCTAGTTAGGGTTTGAAGAACTAGGGCATGGGTGTAAGGGGTTTTCTTCACAAGTTCGAGATCTAAGGTTGGAGGGAGAGGAAGAACAGAGTAAAAAAAAGTGATTGAAGTAATAAGAGATCCTAGAAAATGTCACCCAAGAAACCAGTTGGAAAACCTAAGAAGGGAAAGGGCAAGGGTAAGCAACAAGAAACTATCGTGCATATAAATGAAGAGTGGTATGTAGAAATGTAGTACCTAGATGGAGTATTGCTAGGAAAGAAGTGGAAGTCCCATTTAAGAAACGTGTCTGTAAATGACTACAATCATCGTTCGAGCACAATCGAGAAGGAGGTGGCACTAGAGTTAGTGTACCCAACAAATAAAAGGACACTAGAGGGTTTTCCCATCTATGATGATGACATAAAGGTCAAGTTGTAGAAGTCAGGGTTATTACAACTCTCTAAGTTTCCTTACTTCAGGAAGCTTGAGTGCCTATATCAATGGTTGATGGTGCGTGTGCATGAAGATTACTTACACTTTACAGGACACAAGATGTGCATTACCCCTTAGCTCATTTTGAATTTCATAGGCCTCATCTATGAAGGAGATAGTTTGGAGGATGAATTAAGCAAAAAAGAGGCAATTAAGGAGACTGTCACTGTTTATGCATACAAAAAGGGGTTGAGGTAATATTATATCATGGACATCAAGGATCTAGTGATGAAGATGGCCGTGCACCTTGTAACATAGCTAAATGGCTAGGAGAGATGGAACCAAGTTAACAAGGCATAGTTGCATGTTTACAGAAAAATTTTAGAGGGCACCAACTACAACTTGTTTGCATTCATCATGGATGAGATTGTCAGCAGCGCAAAAGAAGATGATAAAATCCTTTTCAGTAATGTCCTACTAACCATTTTGATTTCAGATATTCGAGTTTTGGATCTATTGGACATATTTGTGTGGGAGTACCTTGCTGAGGACCATTCACTCGAGAAGAGATTTGAAAAGTATTCATGTGATAGTATGATGGCCATGCACAAGGTGCGCTTGGAGAATTGGTATACGCACCTGAGGAATGTGTTTGGGGTAGAATAGAGGATCCCTGAACAACTACCAGTGACCACTAATGGAGAGGCCAAGTTTTTTATGTACCAGCATTTCTATTTAGGTAGATTCAAACTTATAAATGAGACTTGGAGCCCATGGTGCAAGCTCCCCTTTTCCTTCACAGCTCAACACTTCCAATTGGGAGTGAAAAATTTCAAATAATCCAAGAAGTTGAGGTTGGACCTTGGTAATCTTGATCGAGACCATAGGGAAATGTGTAAAGGGTTAGTCTACCATAACAAGTATGCATACATGGAGAGGTACATGTCACATGAGGTCCAAATGATGAGACCCACGACCTTTCCCATTACACGAGGATACACGGCACACGTATACCTTAGCATAATACCCAAATATGAGAAGGGCATGTATCTGGAGAATGAGATATCCATACCTAAGGACCCAAATGGAAGGAAAAGACCCACACCTAGGCTAGAGGAAAAAGAACCAGAGAAGAAAATACTAAGTGTGGAGAATACACAGGTAATAGGTTCCCCTGGGACAAGTGCTAGAACAAGCATGTATTCACACAAAAAGAAGTCCATAATCAAAGAGAAGACTCCAGAGCCAGAAAATCCATTAGACAAGGAGTCATCAGAGGAAGAAAAGACAGAGTCACCTACACTAGAATCCTTGGTTAGGAAGAAGTAGAGGGTAGAAGAAGAGACTACCTTGGAAGAGACTGAGATTTTGGAGAAGTACATAGGTGAAAAGGATGATGACGATGAGGAAGATGGCAGTGAATAAGATGATCCCAGAAGAGATCAAAAACCACCTGTCTTTGAGATTCATGGTTTAGAAGAGGAAAGCAGAGAAAAAGAAAAGGGGATCCATTTCATGTGGCACAAGGGTAATCAAGAGGGGGAAGGCACCTAGGACATAGGAAGAAATGAGGAGATGTGCGCAAAAAAGTAGAGGACTCCAAGCCTTACACAAGAACATGTAACCAAGGTGACAGAAGAAGAAGAAACAAAGATCATTGAGACATTGGTACAAGAGGAGTTGGAACATAGCGCTAAGTTGGTGTTGAATGTGGATAAGGAAGAGAGCGTAGAAAAGGACTACAATAGTACTAGAGGCCCCACTTTGACTGTAGTTATTCCTAAGGGAACGCGCATGGGATGAAGACACATGGAGGAGGAGAGGCTAGGGATGGGTTATATTAATGACCCCAATAAAGTATTGTGTGCATGGTTCCAAAGCACAATTTCTATAGAGGAGCTTGTAGCGATGTCATATTTTGATAAGGAGGATGCATACCCATGGACAAGGAATATGCTCTCATCGGCATTTGAGTCCCATCTTGATGAGCCAGAATTTTAAGTAAGCAATGGGGAAATTATAACATTTCTAGAATCAAAAGGAGACAACCCATTGGTGAATGCTCAACAACTCTCAGATGAACAACTGTGAAACATGCTCAACAAGGTCTCCGTTGAGGTCAAAGCTAGACTCTTTGGGCAAAACGATAAAATCAAATATTTGGAGGATGAACTAAAGAATAAATAGGAAGAGCTAGCTGCAAGGATAAGGGAGATAAGTCAAGAGAAGCTGATTAGTGCCCACTGGCAGCGAGAGTTAAGGGACGAGAAGGCTAGAGTGCACTATTGATTTTGGATCAGACTTGCACAGGTAAAACAAAAAAATAATACTTTATTATTTCATACTATTGAATATATTCGACATACTTCATACATACGGGACTCTCAAATAAATAGGGAGAGAGTTTCCTATAAACTAGGAAACTTACTCAACCAATACACCTATTTATGTGAGTTGTTACAACCTCATGTAAACAACCCAATATACCAACTATTATATTATAAGAGTTATATTATGAGCCAATATAATGTAAACACTATATTTCCTAACATTCGCCCCCTTAGTGTGAACATGGGGTAAGAGCTCCTGGAAACATCAAACTTGTCGGAGTAGTCATTGCTACTGGATCTTGCTATCTGGATCTTGCTGCTAATGATCATCCTTGTCGTATGAACATCTTCATCAACTGATCACCTTCCAACGAAGTACCTTCCACCGAAGTATGGCAGTCAGAGGACCGTACGATAGTCAGAAGACCATACGTAGATGATTTACCCCTGTAAGCTGAGTCAAGCAGTTTGCTTCTTCCACACCAAATAGACACTTAGGAACTGTTGTTAGTCTATGTGAACACATTAAAATCAAAACATGAAACTAGTTTCACCCCCTTGTGTATAAACACACCACATAACTGAAATAAAATATCACCACATCTGTCTGTGACCCCATCATTGGTGAATGACGAGAGGACGCTGATTTTCCTCCTTCCTCTATTACCTCCTTCCTCCAACTGCATGCTGCTAACTTAGCAAAATATATATTTGAAGCTCATCAAGTTTCACACTGTACTTTATTTTCTCTCCCCCGCAATGTGAAAACAATTATTTCCAGACGTCAGATAACACCGAAAATGCGTCTGTGAGGCAATTTTTATTTTTTTTATTTTTGGACTTTTACAAGGACTCAATTTTTCGACTCTTTGACAATAAAAATTACTGACACAAAATAATGACACTTTATACTCAAAACTACAATACGAATAATCCTAAGATCACCTATTTGACACTTTTACAAACAAAAGACAATGACTTGTCAAGAAGACATACAATCTTTACGATGGATGCAAAACATATTAAAAACTATACCAAATATTTCACTTGTAAAATAAAAAGACACCTATTATAAAAACATAACCAAACCCTTCTAAGATTATTAATAAACAAGTGAAAAAACACATTACCTAAACACGTTTTCTAATGGAATGTATACGGTGGAGTAATAAAACTTAAAAACAAGACAACCATCCTTCCTGTTGATCACAGGTAGTTTTTAGATATGCAGGTGCCCTAGTTTGTTGTACAGACTGTCAATGGCGCACAAATTTTGGTGGCTTCCTCTCAAAGCCCAACTCTTCCTTGGATACACTAAAATTACTTGAAGATATAGAACGCCTTCATAATGAAGAGCCTCACAAATGTCCTCCTTTTGAGTTCGACAATACAAGAATGGAGTAGGACGTGCTAGATGCCAAGGGCGGAGAAAATGATTTTGATCAAATCAATGACTGAGACGCCATAATAAACAATCCAATATTCTTGTTATATGCCAGATCCTTCCCAAATATCAGAACTGGACAAAATGTTCAATGTAGAAGCCAAATCTCGTGAGCCAATATATCAATCTTGATAATCATGCTAGTATTACCTAATACCCATGCAGAGATTCGATAAATCAAACCAAGATTTCTGAACTGTGTGAAAGCCGCTATTTGAAGAGAAAACATGCTAGGTCTGTCAAGAATGCGGATTGGTGTGAGCATAGATAACAATAAAAAATATCTGATCTAGAAACGAAATGCCCACAAATGCTTTTGAGATTTTTCTTGCACGTTTTCTGGTAATGGATGCGTATAGAATACACACTTAGCAAGATTCCGTAAAAATAGTGAAATTCACAGACAATGGGCGAAGAAGGAATAAAAGGCGGAGTCTTCCAAAATGCCCAATACCATGCATGCAACGATGATTCTAATCTGGCAGAAGAAATCTGACACAATGTAAAATGAAAGAACTATTCCAAATAAAATACAACTGCTCAGGACGACATGCAATATTAGAGAGGATAGATATAGATCTGAGCGGGCCAATAAAAAGCTGTGACTGAAGCAGAAGAATAGATACATATAAATATGTGCCAATAACTGTAAGTAAATAATGCCTCTTAATATTCCAGTATGAGGATGTTAAATTAAACTCTCATCAATCCAGGGCAATTCAGCACAGAGCTTCCCCTTCTCACTTTATTGAATCATATAGTGATCAAGATTAAACTGCTCTGATACCAAATATTGATTTTGGATCAGACTTGCATAGGTAAAACACAAAAATAATACTTTATTATTTCATACTATTGAATATATTCGGCATACTTCATACATACGGGACTCTCAAATAAATAGGGAGAGAGTTTCCTATAAACTAGGAAACTTACTCAACCAATACACCTATTTACGTGAGTTGTTACAACCTCATGTAAACAACCCAATATACCAACTATTATATTATAAGAGTTATATTATGAGCCAATATAATATAAACACTATATTTCCTAACATGCACAAATTTTACAAAAAGATGGAGTCCATTACAAATTCCATAGTGTTGAAGCATCTGGACCTAGCACCTACCGCGCAGAAGTATGCATTTACCTTCGAATGCCTGGAGGAATTAACAAGATACCTGACCATGGAGAGGAAACCACTAGCTTTGGATTATGCAGAAGAAGTGGCTACATGCTTAGAAAAGGAGGACAAATTAAAAGTTATGACGCTCATAGCAGAATACGGCAAGGTCCTTGCTGATGTAAATATTACCTACTGGAATGCTAAGGCCACATACGATAGCTATACAGATAAGGACAAAGTAGTGACAATGCTTGTCACTAATGATGAAGTGGAACTTAAAGAGTTCCAGGAGAAAAAAAAGGGAAACAGAGTGGAGCGGGAAAAGATCCTAGCCAAGGTCGAACATAAATATGAGGCCATTGAAACCTAAAGGGGTTCAATCAAAAACTGGTTAAAGGAACTATATCTGCATATTACATGAAGGATGAATGTGCTGGAGGATATTAGTAAGGAGTTAGAAAATATTATTGACACCATAACAACACAAGGGGATGGGCTAGGTTTTGATCAGGTGAGTGCCTTAGTGGGTGATCTTTGCTAGAGGGCATAGAACAAATTTGATGCTTGGAACAAGTTGGAGGCCAATTTACAAAAAGATTTTCCTAGTTTATTACAATGATGCCATCACTGTCCCATTCTTTCTTCTTTCCTAGATTCTTCATCCCCTTATTATTTTTCCAAGGTTAAAGCCTACTATGATTCCTTATTCATTTAAGAAGTGTTCCCATGGGTGGAGAACAAGCGTAGTGTGGGGTGATGTTGGGCCCTTTAAATATTGGGTAAGTACAAAATGGTGCACAGGCGCGCAAGCCCTAGTTGAAGGAAGGTGCGTAGGGAATGGTTTAAGGAAGGGTTTAAGGGAACCCATGGTGCACGTGTGGAAAAATCCAAGTTTCCAGAACTCATCCATATTGGGAATTTTAGGCAGGATATGAGGAAAACGTGACCTGACTGCGTATGTGGAGTGGATAAGGTGTTAGCCTGGCAACATGTTAGCCCAAAAAGGAATATGCCATGTGGTAGAGGCTTCTAGAAGGACATCATGGGATGGAGTGGTGAGCTTAGGCTTAGAGGAGCATGCACTCTTGGAGGACCACATTCAAACACTTAGTGACAGATCTGAAGCCGCAGAAGAATGAGTTGGTAGATCAAAGAGGCTATATATACAAGTTCCTGATGAAGTAAACATAACACATAAAGAGAGGGCAGAAATCTATAGAAATATTGCAAAGACTCTATTAGCTTGGGAAAATAAGGGTAGGAAATGATGTATCAAGGGTTGGGAATTACAAATTTTCTTTTGAGGGCCTAGTTATATAAGTCCAGTTATAATGCAAGACTACGGTCTACCTTTCTGTGACATTCTGTAATGGCCTAATGAATGTAATAAGGTTACCAAGTTGATATGAATATGAGAATTAATGGTTTTGAAGCATACATACTTCTTCATAGTTCTTTTTCATTGATGTTTATGAGATAAGTATAAATGCTTGTATGATTTCCTTTCTGTATTGGTGTAAGTTCTTTAATCTGTTAATTACTTTATGTCTGAAATAACTACAAGGATCTAGAAGCCGTTCTGAGCTCTATGGTTCTTGTATGTTTTATTTCATTTCCAAACTCTTAAACTCAGATGATGTTTCCCACTAAAATAACATAAAAGAGAGACTTGGCACCCGCGTATGCCTTGGGTGAGTGCCCATCACCCGCTGGGTGATAGGCTGGCGCACATGGGATTTCTTTCCTTTGTGATGGGGGTAAAAATGACTATAGCTATGATCCCGTACAATGTGCCTGTATCACCTAAAAATACCAAGTCCAACCTCTTGCATATGGTCCCACTCATCCTAGGTCACACTAACCCACATGTGTATAAACAAGGGTGACACTCTGTCTCTCGTCGAGTCATTACCATTTAAACTTGTCAATCAATCACATCCTTCTAATGATTTATTATTTACTACCTAATAACCTCCCACCTATGATTTTATTAGCCTAACAACCCTGTAACTCATTCACTCACATACCCTATATTCTATCTTACCTAAACACTCCCACCTATTGCAATTCACTAGTTTCCTTTTTTCACCAAATTAACCTAATTTCCTCTAATTACCCATTCATTCATACACTCATCCTAAACTCCCACATAATTCTATTTGTACATACCTCCCCACCCATTCATGCCTACCTTCATTCTACATCTCTCCATTTATACCTACATTTATTCTAAACCTACCCAATACTTGCATTCTATACCAATCAATCCACCTACATCTATCTCCCTAACCATTCATGTATCCTGCTCATCCATTTTTTCCCATCTAAAACCCCTTTGTTAGGACTTAGTCACTGTTTACAGTGACCGACGTCAGTCACCCTGACTAGTACCGGTCACCTTTTATCCCCACCAATTTCGACAAGCCTACTGACATCGATCGTGCCCGACTGATGTCGGTCATTGGTTTGGCTCCAAAGTCGAACCCCAATGACTTCAATTTTAAAAAACTTTAAAAAAAAACCTAAAAAACTACACAAAACCCTCTAATTTCCACCTAAATTCATTTACCAACCTAATTATTTTATCTTTGGCCCTCCCCATACCAAAATTTGACATTTTTTAACCCAAATTTCATTCTAAATCTACAAACCAAATTATTTTGTTTTCTACCTTAATTTTCACTAAAAACAAAAATGGGGATTGAACCCTACCTCTACTTGATGCCATCTCCTTGGTGGGATGTCCGGTCTTTGCACTAGAGGTCCTCCTACCTCTGTCATGGCCCAATCAAAATATCATCTCTCCACCAAACAAATCACTTGTATCAATCTCGTGATCCCATCAACTGCACTCCTATCTACTGCTAATAACTTTCCAACTAATATTTCAACATCACCTTTTGGTTTTTCTCATCAACAAGATTTCTCTCTATTGTTTTCCAAAAGTAGAAATTCACAAGATGAATCCATTTTACGTGGATTTTTTAATTTTTATCCCCAAATTAACTTGACCAACATCAATCTCATGCCCTACAGTTATCTCTTACTGGCATTGGTTCACCCTCAATCGGTATTGGTCACCTTTCCAACCCCCTTATACCTAATTTTACCAACATTTTGGTGCCAGATGCCAATTTCTTGCAACCACAGCCTTACCCAAGACATACAACCCCACCTGCTTTCCATATTACCTCACACCTGACCTCAATATCATTTGGAATATGTTTTTTCCTATACCTACGACCTTACCTTTGGCCTCACCTATACACCAAGCCCATGAACCTACCCATTTGACACTCGAATTCACTTACTCACTATACCTTGTGGTTATGTTACTCGTTTTGTTTAGCCTACCAACATTTCCTTGTCCTTATGCCATGATTTTAATCTTGATTAGACCAAAACTTTTGGTGATTTAGGAACCCACCTAATGCCCATTCTTGCACCTAGCCCTGTTGTGTTTCCAAGCACCGTATCCTAATACCTTGGATACCTAGATGACATAAACCTTATTTTGATAAACTATCAATCATTTGATGATGTACAAGTTTGTGAGCTCTTCAGCCTAGTGATTTTTCACATTCTATACATGTGCACATGCATTTAAATTCCACTTGTCTTATTACCCACACCGAGTATTTTCATTACCTATAGCCTAGCCATAACTCATTTTTTTCATCACTTATTACTTTATCAAACTAATCACTGATTAATCCTATCACTTCATCAATTCCTAGTTTGAGGGGGATTACCTCCACCCATACCTGGGGTAACCTAGCTGTCACTCATAATGGGGGAAACTACCTCTTATTTTTTTCATCGTCACTCATCAATACAAGATACATGACAAAAAGGGGAAAATGTAGACACCAAATTTTGGTCACAATCCCTTTGGCCCCTTTCAACTTATCCATTCGATGCATGTACCTATCCTTCACCCCCTTTTACACATTAATATTAATTTAATTACCTATATTTAAATTAATCCTTAGCCACCCAACCTAGCCACCTCACCCTAGACCTATTCCAACTTCATTAAATGACCAAGACCAAGTCCCCACACTCCCTAACCAACTAGGACTTATTACAAACCTAATCATTATGAACTTTTATCTCTCTAACAACTCTCCCACTATATTTAGCATTATCTCCAACTTTTAAGCTAGACTTAAAACTTCAATCATGCCAAGATTGAGAGTAATCAGGCTAATTTTAGCAAAATTGACCATTTCTCCCTAACTGATGTTGGTTATCCCTTGGCTAGTGCCAGTTTCCTAATCCCCATTGATTAACTTACATAAGAGTTTCTAAGTCTTTGTACACATTCTTCATTTGATTCATTCATTCAATAATTGGAATTATAACTATTGAGAATTCAAGATACTAGATGACGAACCAAAGAACATAAGGTCTTTGCTAGTAGCCAATCTCTTCCTCCATAGCCTTGAATCACTTACAACAGGGCACATAGCCTCCGCTGCTAAGACAGTGGAAACAACCCCATTTCACCTCCCAATGTTCATCGACCACCACCACCTTTAGATCTATAGGTTCTCAAATAAGTAACTCAATATTATTTTTTAGTTCTAGTTTTGATCTAAAGTCTTTTATTCATTTCTATTATCAGACTCTCCTCTATCTCAAATACCACCCTTCACTTGTCTATTATCTATTCTACCAACCTAAAACATTTCCCCCATCCTACCACCTCTATCACTCTTGTTTAATCTTCATATAAATCATACCATCCTTCTCCAACTCCCTCAACTCTTTGTGTAATCAAAGAGATATTCAAAACACCTATTTTTTATATTCTGCCCATATTGCCCCTACCAAAACCAATCACCTAACCAACGTCGATCATTTTCTAGTACCGGCATCCTTCACCTAACTAATACCGGTATTTGTGACTAGAAATTTTTCCTATAACAACAAGCTTATAAAATTCATCCAACAAGCCAGAATGTAACCAAACTTCACCCAGACCTTTCCTAACACTTCAGTGACCTTTCCCAACCAGAACCACACCTTGCCTACTGATAGATTAGTTTGTAGTTCAATAATTTTCTTAATCTAGTGTGTTGATAATGTTTCGAGACACCTGAATCAAAGTGTTAGAAATAGGACCTCTATTTCTTGCATTTATTTTCATTAATTTTATAAAACCAGTGGATTGACATCCATCTAGGAAGTGTCACACTTCCCAAAAATAGAAATTACTAGGAAGTCCATTGCCATTTAATTTTTATCTATCTCTTGTGGTCTTGTTGTGATTTTACAGGTAGTTCCTCCCAACCAAAAGGAAGCTCTCACATTTAGTCTGATCAAATTCAACAACCTGCATAACCTTCTCCCAAACATTCACAATTTTTCATCCTACGCCCATTACATTTATCTGTTTTATCAAATACTTTGAGGTGAAACACATTGTTACATCTAACCCCCTTGCAAATTCACTCCTTTAACCAAGTCACTTTTTTGATTCTTCAAAATTTGTTTGATGCCCATCTCACCCCACCCCACCCAACCATTGTGGTGTACCTCCCATGAAACATGTGACTATCACCGTAGTGATGGTCACACCACTAACTCATGTCCCCAACTTTTTAATATCATTCAATACCTTCTCAACAACTGGGACATTATGGTTGAGCCTCAATCTCCTTAGATTTCCTCTACTAGTGAAAATTCAATCACTTCACACAATACTATTCCCACTTCTTCTCCATGTTTCATGCCTTCCTCATCTTCCTCCTCATTTCCCACTACATCTTGTGTCTCTTTATCAACTTCAAAATGTGCATCATTACATGCTTCCACTTTCGAATCCACACTATCATGCTCTCGTAATCACTCATGTGATTTTATCATGCCCACCATGATCTCTCTTTCATCACTTCCATTTTTTATATACACCCAACTATGCACGTAACCCATTTTCATACATATAATGTTTTCTTCATCACATATGGTTCAACTTATCACTTCACGTATACAAACGTTTTCCACACGCATCTCAATTTCTTCATCATCACTCATTCAGGAACCATTATTGCTTCATGCTCATCCATTACATCCTATACCATATATCAAGTTCATTAAAAGTACTCTTGTATCTATTCCCCTGTAGACATCAAGTTTTTGTAACCCTAGGTAGCTTTCTTACATCCCTCACATCCTCAAATATTAATAATATCACTAAGTCATAAACTTATCATAATTCACATTTACTCCTCATAAAAACTATTTAACTATATTATCTACTGACTCTAAACCTCCCTAACCCCTCAAACCCCTCTAACATCTTCCTAACCTTTGTCCTCATCCTTATACCTGAAAATCTTGTTTTAAAAGTGGTTAAAACTCCTTCTAAGAAGGTTTTTATCCATTTTTCCCGTATCGCCAATGATTTTAACTAAATCATTGTTGATTCTAAAGGAAATACCGAAATATTTATTTGTGTATCCTCAATCATCCATAGTGAATATCTATCACATTCAAGACCAAGATGATGCCACCTCAGACACTCAAAAGATTTCAGCACCCTTATTGTTCCCTCAAAATCTCAAAAAATCTTGTAAGAGCCTTACACCACTATCCATCTTCATTTAACACCAAAGGTGAGTAATTTTTATTTTTTTCGTTCTTGGGTTTATAAACATATCACATTAAAACCCATAACAATAATTTTATCCTTTGTTCTCTATCAAAGTTGCAGTCTATTAAAATATAAACTTTTACACAATAATCGCTAGGAATTTTGTTTAAATTGCCAATGATTCTGCTTGAATTTACCATGATTCATGTCACTTCATCATTCTACCACATTTGCATAGTTTCATATTATTTCTTTAATCTATTTTTTCCTGATTTTTCTTCTTGTAAGATGTGTCCTCTATTGATGATAGTTCCAGGTACATCATACCTTATCACAAGCATATACGACATTACAATCATATAATAACCTTTCAAGTGGGAATAGTTTGATATTTCACATGAGCTTAGCTTATGTTCCTTTTAATTAACACTTGATATCAATGATATTGAGGAAATACTTGAAATTATATGTGAAATATAAGACACAACAATTGGTTCGACTACTTCTTGGACTTTGAGTTTTCTATATCTCTAGCATGGGCTACCTACAATACAGAGTAGGATCTCTCCATCAATCTTTAATTTTAATCATATTGTCATTATCTTATCTTGTTATAAAATAACTTAATTATGAAGCATAAGTTGACACCCTGCAAGGAATACCTTTGGATTCCTGGGATCGACCTTTTTCAATCAAAGTGTTAAATCCTTATCTAATATTTTTCTTACCTAGCTATATTTGGGTGTAGGTCCTCTCACTTAGTGGAAAAGAGGAGTCTTCAACATTATTCGTATACCTAATCATCATGACATTGCATTTTTTGGCACAGGTATCAGTAAATATTTCTTTCTTTATATTTTTTGGTATTTCAGCATAATAACAACTAACAAAAAATCACCATAAACATCCGGGCACGCCTAATGGAACGTTTAGTCCTTTTTATATGATCTCATATCTTTTTTTGTCTTTTCTTATCAAAATATCTAACCTTTCATATTGGAGTACTTCATCATCATTGTTTCAAAAATAAGATAAAAAATGAAAATTAAAATAAATTAGGAATAAAGATCACAAGTATGCTTTCTTTCTTTCATTATTTCTTTCAACATTGCATTTTGATTGTCTTGTTTTTTATAGAAACAAAGATTTATTTTGGATATTAAAATGAACATTTATATCTTCTTTCTCATCTAGTCTAGTTAGGAGTTGAAATAAGCGCATTCATAAAACTCCCTTCATTCACAAATAAATCGCATATGAAATCAAATTTACATTTAAGTAATCCTTCCTAGACACTGTGGTGATGAAAAGTTTGCAAAATCTTATGAAATTGGGGTAAGAACTCAAAAGAAAACCCCAAAGTCTTTGGAACAAACAACCCAAATGACCATCAGATTAGAGATAGACAAGAGCTACCTATTCGTATGCATATTATAAAGTTTGAGACAAACAATCAACCTCTAAACATGACTATATTAGTTCTCTACTCCATGAGAGCTATATATAAGTGAACCTATTAAAGCTCTAACAATCAGTTTTGTGTTTATTGTTGTTTCAAAATATTAAGAATGGAATCTCACCATTAATGGCTTCTCCCATTTACCTAAATCTTTGAAAGGATTAGAAAATAACAAGTAAATAGCTCAAACAAATTATGAAATGAATCTAAAATACCTAAGAATGACCTAAATCAGAAATGCGTGTGTGTGTGTGTGTGTGAGAGAGAGAGAGAGAGAGAGAGAGAGAGAGAGAGAGAGAGTTCTTGAGAAAAGGATATTTTGGATGCATATGGGACTAAAAAGGAGTCAGAAAGTTGATTTTTAGAAAAACATATTTGGAGGTGTGAATAGGATTTTAGGAAGCTAATCGGCTATTTTGAAAGGTAAGATATTTTGTTAGAAAATAAAATCCTTCCTAGAAAGTAAATAAGAGGGTTAATTAACCTAAACAAGGTTAATTATAGGGAAACAAGCTTATAGAAGTTGGTTAGAGAGGGATTAATAGGTTTAGGTGGTTTAGAAGAGATTAGAGAGGGTATTTTAGTAGTGTAGTGTAGTAAATTAACGCGAGACTAGCATAGTTAGTATGATATTAATAATAAGATTGTGTAGAGCAAATTATAGGTGTCTACAGACACACCTACTGGGATTTCATCACTAAGAGGAAAATTCAAATTTGTGTGTTGGAAAAGTATAAATAATCCGGTGGTTGATATATTGGCTAATTACCTGACACCCTAATCGCTGCGGGACCATGAAGAGAGGGGGTATGCCATGATACCACATCTCTTAGTGACACCAACATAGAATTTGGCCTCATGTACCTTCAAGTATATCGGGGAATCCATCCTTAACTCACATGAAACTAGCCTTAGATAGCCTTTATCTTTGTTTCCCCTCATGCATTTTTCATTTCACACTTTCTTAAGATTACCAAGATAAATAAAAATTTCTTTTGATTGTGTGGTTCTTTATTTTCTAAAAATTTATCTTTCATTTTTATTGACTGTTTGTTTATTTCATGGTTCTAAATAGGCTACATTCTCACTCTCAAAATATTTTAAATATGGTGGACTCACTTTAGTCCCATATCCAAAACATCCCTAGCACAAAAAATTCACTCTTAGAAACAGATCTGGAACCCCCACATTCTCCTTGTAATTAGTCACCCACATTTGATATTCCTGATCAACATGGCCCATGGTTCTTCAATAGTGGTGATCTAGTCTTTAAAAAAATGCTATAGTTTTACCCAGTGGCCCTTAATGCTTAAGTTTCCTTTCAGAGTGTCCTTCTCTAAAAATAAGATCTAGAATAGTGGCCTCCTCTTACTACTATCACTTTTGATCATTCTCGAATCATCGACCCCAATCATGAGGCTATTATTCAAAAACTTCACCCCTACTCCACTATTGATGAATCAAGAATATCAATCCCCAATTCATCACTTCATGTTGTTAGATTCAGTATTAATGCTATCTCATCACAAGACATGCCCAACCAATGACCATATATGTCATTGACTCATTTTCCAATATCAAAATCCTCACAAACTAATACTACCACATCTCCTTCCATATCCAATCCTACATCCTCTAGTACTAATCCTCCCCCTCCTATGAGTTCAGTTGGTATTCCCCTTAATATGACCCCTCTTATTGTATCTCAAATCATCCCACCATAGCAACACCTCAATTCAAAATTTGTTCTTTTTTATCCCCACTATTTCACTAATAAGCTTTACGCTTTATAGGATGAAACAAATAGAAGGTAAAATGGCTAAGGAGGAATACCTGTGAGGTGAAGGTGGAAGGTGAAATGTATGCATTATAGACTTTTGATCCAAGATGATTGTCTGAGCTTCCATTTGGCTAGGAGGAATGAATTGTATAAGAACCACAACAAGACCACTAAATAGTATTAAATAATAAGAGTTAGAGGACTTCCTAACAAGGCTAGATCTGTGAAGCATGATGCTTCCTCAAATGGGTGTTAATATTTTTTTTAATACAATTTAATGTAAGAAATAATAGCTCCTATTATAGTTGATAAGATTTAGGTATCTCCTATTAACATACAACAAGTTAATTTAACTCAATAGGAAATGGTTAGAACTAAATCCAGATGATTAATGGGATAGTTTGGGTCTGTAGGTGTAGTAGAGGCTGTAGGTGAGGTCTGGGTGAAATTAGGAAAGGTTTGAGATGTTTTGGTGAAGTAGTTAACTAGTTGTTATAGGAAAAATTGTTAGTCTAAAAGACCAGTATCGGTTGGTCGACTGATGTCAGTATAGGAGATAGACCGACTCCAGTTGGCTAACCGGTGTCAGTAAGGGAAATTTTGTTCAAATGTTAAAATGGGAGTTTGAACCTCTCTTTGATTGAATAAAGAGTGAAGGGGGTGTTGATAAGGTTGTAATATTGTTAAGAAGACTCAGGTATGCTTAAAAGGAGGTTGGAAAGGGTGTAAAGGCTTGGGATGGTTGAATAATGGGTTGGAGCGAAGAAGGTGATATATGGGTAATAGAAGAAATAAAATATTGAAAGGAAAAAGAGATCTACAATGGGATAATCACAAATGATTAAAATCACAGTATTTACCTTGTATTTTGTAGATATGGTGAGTTGAGATGGTTGATGGTTGATCATAGAAGATGTTATTGATTCTAGTTCCATTACAGTTCAAACCATGTGCTCCCCTGAGTATTATAGCACTCTGGAAGGAGAACCAGATGCTTTTCTTGAAATGTGGTTGTGTGTGTTTATTGTTTGGATGTAGAAGGGCTTGAAGATTCATGCTTGAATGTAATAAGGCTCTAATAAATGAATGAACAAAATGGGAAAAGGGTAGTAAAATTCTATATAAAAGAACCAATGGTAGTTTAGGTTACTGACATCAGATGAGGATACACTAGTGTCGGTTAGGGTGAAATAGTCTTCTTTACCAAAAATAGGAAAATCTTCCTAGATTTGGCATGCTTTCCTTATTACATCCGCTTAGGGAAGTAGAGTTCATGTGATAGAAGGCAGGAAGATCTTAGAAGAAGTCCAGTTAGGTTTAGGAAGAATTCTTAGTTACTTAGGTCAAGTGGTGACCAAGAACTGGGAGTGATGACTCAATGCTGAGAGTGATGACTTAGTCATTCTAAGTTAAATGCCCCTAGAATGGGTCCAAGGTGAGGTGTAATGATGAGGTGGAGGTGTGAGGATGAAATTAGCTTAATTAAAATAATTAATAATGTGAGGATGAATATTAATATGGAATGAAGGGTCATGATTAGTTAAATGTGTTACATTAATTAATTGAAGGGGACCAAGGGGATTATGACCCAAATTTGGTGTCTGCACCCACATCTATACCCCCTATCAATATAAGTTCCATCGCTAGTACTCACCCTTTTTGAAAACAAACATTTATTGCCCCTATCTCACAATATAACACCATCCCTTCTCAGTATATACCACATCCATCATGACCTATTATCCACACTTCTATTCACATCCCCTATCAATACATTCAACCCTCACAACCCTTAGTCTCTCAACACCCCCATAATAAATTGGTGATTGTTCCTCTTCATCATAATGTTTCTTTACAGTATTAGTTGTATCAAAAATCAAACCCACTTACCTATATTCAACTTATCTCATTATCTTCAAACATTTTACAACCATCTCAAATGATCCTTTACAAGCACTTATGAATAGGATTCCATGCCTTGAAGCCACCATTAAGGGTCCTAACAGTGTTGGCATGTTGTGTTCTAGGATTTTTCATTGATGTAAAATCCAATTAATGACAAAGAGGATGATGGAGTAGAGTCATATAAATCTTAGTATGATTATGCAATGATTTTTTATGTGTTGGAATGATGGCATGGGTTGATTTAGTGAGATTAGCTTGGTCTAGCAAGCTCAGTCAGGAGACCTAACTAGTCTATGTGATTGTGCATGTTGGTTTGAGTTACTTAGTATCTTGAGTAGTATGGTAGAAACATGGAGAGAATGTTTAGGGAGTGTTTAGGAAATCACATGAGTTTTAGGATGTAAGTACAAGTTGAAGACCAAGATACAAGTGCTCATATAAACTAGGTCTAGGTGCTTGGAGGAATGAGGATGAGTTTTAGGGCCATGAGAGATCATGGAAGAATTTATGGATGTCATAAATGTTGTTCTAGGTATGTTATGACCTTTTGGAGAGGTTTCATGATGAGTTACAACATTGGTTCAGTTGACCCTAGCCTAAACCATACAAAACCCCAAGGGATAGTCATGCAAATGAGATGGTATGAATAGATGGAAACATATTTGAGATATGATGATGATTATATATGGTTTACAGAGGTTTTATAGAAGTGTGATAAAATTTTGGATTCGTTTTGAAGAATAGTTTGCAAGCTAAGTTGTTTGTTGTGAAACAAGGTCAAGAAGAAGGTGATTTCCATCTTGCATTACACCTTTTGATGTTCATCGTAAATTTTCTGCTTTATATGGGACCATGTGTATTTTAGGGATGTTTCTAAATTGAACTATTAAGGTTTCAAAAAAATAATGAGGTCACTTCATAGTCACTTTTTGTGAATAGATTTTAAGAATGTAACAACGTTTTATGTGCTTGAAACCATAACTTGAAAGTAGTAGGAGAGATATGATTCCTAATTGAAAATAATTTATTTATAGTTCTATTATGATGATTTTATGATGAAGAGGAATCCTCAAAATTTCCAAAAATTTATGATATAGCATATGGTGATGAGTTGACCCCACCTAAAAATACAAGTTTCCAAAGAAGTTCAATTTGGGACAATGTTTCCTAAAGGAGTTGCAAAATAAATTAACATTATTTTTAGAATGGGAGTTTCTCTTGATGTGCATGATTTTTTTAAATCATGATTATGCTTATAAATGGAAAATTATTCCTTATTTATGATGATTTTTCGTATGGCATTTTTGGGGCATTTTCAGGTAGTTTTCAGATATTATCTTGGTTGAAGCCCTTCCAATTAGAGTTGGAAGGAAATATAATATTTTACGGAATGAGGATTTAGATGGATCTATATTGGTATAATTTTTTTTCTCATGATGATGATATTTTATGGGTCATCGAGGTCACTTTGTGAGAAAGAATGTTGATTGGTTTTAATGCCATGATTGCTTAGGTTGAAATATTTAGGTGAGAGATGCATGAGATGGATTACTTGATGATTTATATAAGCTAGTGAGTGAATAGGGATGAATTATTTTCCTAGTGAATGACTTTTTAGATTCTTGGAAATGGCATCAAGGGTGTAAACCAGTTGATTTTGTATAACTTATTTCTGGGCATCTTGATTTGGTGAAGAGGAAAGTAGGTGTGGTTTACACATATTAATGTTTCATGAGCTCTAATATTAATTTATGTGATCTAAAGGTACTTATAATTCCATATATTGGTTACATTCCATAGTTGAGTTGTTCTTGGGTGGTCTTGAGGCCTAAATTTGAAGATAGGGTGCTGGAAACAACTATTTTGAGAAGGATAAGAACCTTCTTGAGTTAGTTATGAATAATTTTACTGGAGAAAGACAATTAAAAACTATGAATGATGTTAATAGATCATATTTCACATGTATGATGAATTTTGGATCTTAAATAATCATGTTTTTGGCATTTGTGGTTCTAGCTCATCCATGTGATGGGGTTTTGAGCTAATTTTGTGCATGTTTAGTGGTTTTGGGAAGGGACGGCATACATGAGCCAAATGTGAATGCTTTTATGATTATTTTGGGATTTTAATAAGTTTAATTAGTCAAAAAATGAGGTAAAACAACCTCGGTTATGATTTAAAGAAGGAATTGATATAAAAGTGATGTTTTGAATTCAAATTTTAACTAGTTCTTTGAGTGGGAAAAAGTGTGACCCATCTATGAATGTGTAACACATATGAAGGCATGATTTGAGATATGAGAGAGTATGTGATAGATTGAATAATTTTTTAGAGTGTGTGTACAAGGGTTTTAATTATAAGAAGTCCGTGAAATATGAAGAAAGAGTAAGCTAGGTGAATGAGGTTTTGAACGAGTTTGGAGTTGAATATCATGATCACCATCATTTGAGTTGTTTCTAAATATGATTAGTGATATTACCAGTAAAATATTGTGTAACGATTCATATTCATGTAAGTATCTTGTTGTGGGTCATATCAACAATGGTTTAGGGGTTGGTGCTCCTTGTGGGTGTTGGTGCCTCACTAAAGAAATCTCTTGTGATGTGTAATTATAAACACCAAAACTCTACACACCCCGTTCCCACATAAAAAATCAAATAATATTCAAATCCACATACCACTTTATGACTTAAGTCATCAGTTTGATTAATAAAACTTACCATCGCATCATTATATTCTCCTTAAACCTAGGTCACTACCCCCACACCCCTTTAATTAATTGATTTACCTCAAATTTCCTAAAGTCGTGCTACCTTTATTATAATTAAATAAATAAATTACATAATCCCCTCCACTCTCACACCTTACCATGAAAACTTCTCGTAACTCAGTAGTTATAACTAGTCTAATTCTAAAAATATTACCCTAACCACCTCTAACTTATCCTTATAACCACTTCTCACTTCTCACTAGTTAGGACTAGATTAATTTTGGAAACCTTCTATTTATCCCTCCTCCATTGTAACTACCCATATCCACCTCTAAAACCTCACACTCGACCTCTCCAAGTTATCTAGCCATGATTACCCTAAATCCCCTGAACCTAAGTTCAAAAAGGAAAGTTTATCGATTTATATCTCACCCTAGATCTAACTTTCCAAAAATGACGGTGATTATCTCAATCACTTGAAATATATAAATAGTAGGATTTCCACCTCTCTTAAGGACTGTTCATGACCATCTTGATGGACCAGAGCACTATCAATTTTTCTCAAGAATTCAAACAATGCTATGAGGCTCTTATCAACATCATTCTGCATCTAATACATCCCTCAAGCATTTTGGGAGCTGTTGGAGGATTCTTTCATCATCCAATCACAACCATAACTAGTTTTTAGTCACCCCTTATCATTCAAATGTTCATCTCCATCATTTCTATTTAGTTTAAATTTGTTAGATAATAATCTATTTCTCTTTTATGTTTAATAGATTGTAATTTCATTTTAGACAATCAAGTCATTTATTTTTAGCAGTTGGTTATTATTTCATAGAATTACATGCAATTAGCCTAATTGCATGTGATTCCTTTGTTTTCTATCAACATATTAATTAGTTTTCATTAGAAGTTGTTATTAATTTCTGTAGGATTTTTAGGTTACTAATATTAATGCCAAGTATGGTTCTTGTAGATGGCCATATCAGGAACTAATCATCCCATTACCAACATCAATTCCTTTCTGATTGTCCAAAAACCATTGCACTGGGAGAAATAAAACTTAATACATGACTTAGAGCTATGTGCCATCCATGTAGCCCCTATTGATCATCTATAAACCATATTTACGTCTACCAAAAAATCTGAGAAGCCAATGAGGAATTTGGGAAGCATACTACGAGGTGTAGTGAATCTAGACCAATATTACATGGTTCAAATACAACTATGAAGTGGGCCTAGAAATACCCGAAGACATGAACACCATATCCAAATCTTACATTAAGAGCAACATCAGAATTCTAGAGACTATTTCTGATCTTACACGTCTATATGATACGGAAGATGAGATCTTTGAATTCTTTGTGGAAGACTACATCTCAAAAATTGATTTATACTTCACTGAAGATGATGATTTAGCCTGATTTGTAGGCTCTAACATATTTTGTGAAAAATTAGATACTGACCTAGATTACGATGTCAGATTCTAGGATTATTAATTTTCATTATCATTATCAGATGATGTATGTAATAATATAAATACATGACAAAACTTTTGATCACATATTGATAAAACATTTTATCACATATTATAAATCAACCCAATTAGCTATTTTTCATTGATTAGGTGTTTGTGTGTTTTTTTATCATGGTACTCACAAGACAACAAGCTCATAGCCAAACTTCCAAAAAACATGTCTACTCCAATGCCTACATTTCAAGAATAAGTACCATTTTACACTACAGTACTTTCGATACCAACACAACAACAAATCCTATATTATTAAATAGTTACATCCAATCCATTTTTTTACACGTAACATACTTGGAGTGAATTAGGGGTCAACTATAAAAACAAAATGGTACAAAAATTATTTTATTCCCCACATCAGTACCGTGGTCAAATATTTCATATATCTACACTACAAGAAATAGAAAACCTATTTTTTTCTAGTCCTCAACCAGAAGCATTTGAACCTCCTTTCTACAATAGGGGAGACCATGTCTTTGAAGAAATACTAAAATCAAACCATATTGCCCTAAATTCCTATCTAACATCTAGAAATGTTATGATGTAACCATTTACACCCCAAAAAACTTAAAATCCTTCATCTGCCATTACAAAACTCATTGATCGAAATCAAGACCCCTTCCTCTAATAGTTGTACCCATACACTTGAAATGTATCTAAAACAATGAAAAATAGGCAACCTGAGATACCTGCCAGCCCTAGTCAACCCTTTGAAACATCGAATGAAAAATATTCCACCAGTCAACCCAAAGCATCTAAGGTATCTTTAGTCCCCATTTATGAATTCCACATGATTTCATCAGAAAAAAACATCTGCTCAACAATCTACATCCTCATCGAGTGCTTCTATAGGTTCCACACTTCCCCTAAGCAATACCGTTACTTGCTTATCTAACCCTTTAGACTCCTCATATGTATAAACACCTCCACTAAGTTTCATGGCCTTTTGTACTATTATATCCTCCCAATAGGTTACTAGTCCCATTCAAAACATCACCATCTCTATCTTTGCAACTACACCACTGATCAATACTAGTTCCATTGCTAGCACTCACCCTATTTCACAATACATACCACAACCTTCACAACCGCTGATCTCCATGCCGCAATCTACACCCCTACAAAACATCCCACAATACAATATCCCACTAAAAAAATTTCTGCAATAGGTTTCATCCTCTGCCGCCTCTGCTTTTTTATTTCCAGTAATCACTCACATATTCATAACCACTCACTCATACATAAATTCCATTACAGTACAAGTACATACAAACCTCATAGCCTATAGCCTCGTAAAAATGTCCTCCATCTCATCAAAACATCTGACAACAAAAAAACCCTTATTATTAAAGTATCCCTCAACAAAATATTCCTTATCAATAGAATATACCTCAGTAAAACATACCTCAATATAACATACATCAACAAAACATTTCTCAACATAATGTTCCCCAAAAAATCATTCCCTACCAACAAGGTATTCCTCAACAATATACAACATACTCACATCCTATCCAGTCTTTATTTCAACCTAGCTCATCCTTACAACAACAAACTTAGCCTAATCTTTAAACCGCATATCCAGTCTCCAAGATGCTTCATCCTCATTCAAGAATGTGCTTTCTTATGATGAAATTTACAATGAGCCCATTCATCCCTAAGTACCATACAAACCATATCCACCTCACTGGGAACTTCCTAAGTTTATCAAGTTTTACAAAAAGGAATATCCCCAACAAAAAGGAATATCCCCAACAACCTAATACTGAGGATGTTTCCCATGTGCCTCACTGCTCTCACCTTAGATTAGTATAAAAAAATTCTGCAACATTCCCTATTCTCATTTTCACAGCTTGACCAAATTTTCTTAGACCACTTTTCAATAAACATAGGTCATAAAATCACTATCAATGACCTATATGCCATCAAAAAAATTGAAGATGAATTTATCGCTGATTTTTTCACCCATTGGAGGGGTGTCACTAATCAAATATATTTTGCATTAGCAAAAACATAATTAATCAAGGTTTTCTGCCATTCATGTGCCAAACACATCTCATCTAATTTACAAATTCAATCATTTCAAACATTTGATGAAGCTATCACCATGGCCCATAACTTGGAACTGTGAGCTCTAGAAGATGGTTGGGTTAAGCTTTGTCTAAAGAAACCAAAAGCTAAATTTCCATCTAAATCACCATCCCACAATGATAATTCTAATACATCCACCAACGTTGTCATAGTTAAGTGTGCTCCCAAGGAGAAACCCACTGCCAAGTGTCCCTGTCAACAACATAGCTAAACACCCATAGGAGATACTTATAGCACAATTTCTAAAAAACTACTTGCCTCTAACATGATATCTCTCGCACCTATTAAACCCATCGACATATCATTATATAAATCCATTTTGTACTGGGATAATGACTATTATAAATACCATAGGGTCAACGGACATGACATTGAAAGGTGTACTTTTCGCAACGCACTTCAAGATTTGATCGAAAAAGGTGAACTTCATTTAGACAATCCAAATGCACCCCCAAATCAAAGTATTGACATATTTAAACAACATTTCCCAAACCATCCTTCATATTCAGATTAACCACAAAAAAAATTATCCACACCATCAATACAATAACAAAGGTAGAGCCTATCCCTCAATCCACCCCTTTCTTATTGAATAAAAACTTGCAAAATCAACAACTAAATCCAATTAACCTAAAGTTACTGATTCTCCATCTACTTAAAATATTACTATTTCCATGCCCTCGTCACACGACATTATGGAATCCACACTAAAATATTCTATGTATTCAAAAAATACCCCTAAAACTACATCCAAAAAACAACCCAAAGTACCAGCGACCTCAAGGAAATTAGACCCTCCTGCTACTTTCTCATTAACCACACCTAGTTCATCCAAAACCAAAAAAAAACCTCATAAAAAAGGTATTGTTTAGGTTTTCAATAGCCCCCAATATGTTTTTCCTGATCAAATTCCTTTGTGCAGACATCACTCCCTTATACATGTTAATCACCAAATTATTACTGGATCAAAATCCCCCAACCAACCCCCTACACTAATTCTATATCCTTTACCTTTTACATAGTCTAATTATCCCTACCAATGACCACCCATACACGAACCTTGTCCTTTACCTATCACACAGGCTAACTATTCAGACCAACGGTCACCTATACATGACCCTTGTCATTTACTTGCCATACAGGATGACTATTCGCACCAATGAACACCCATATATGACACTTTTCCTTTACCTATCACACATGATAACTATTTTCACCAATGACCACCCATACAAAATCTTTTCCCACCACTCACCGCAACATCAAGAAACCCTCTATGATGAATAAATAAGAAACCGATGACTAAACATCCTGTCTTACCTCCTCCTGAGTGAAGTAGAGATGTGACCTTGTCCCCATCTATGTCTACACCTAAGGGGAGTTATGCCACCATCCTAGGTTACAGCCTTCAGCGGTCACTTATTACAGTTTCACCTCCTAATCCATCTGATAATTGTGGGTGGAATCTTACTTTCTATGATTTCAATATCTTTTGTGATTACCAATGAACATAAGGCCATTTTATAGAAAATTGCAGGGCCTTTAAATTGAAAGTACATGAACTTGGAAGTCCACTCTTCATTCTCAATCAGAAAAAACACCAGCATCTACATCATCTTCATCGAAACCTACGAAATCTATCCCTAAGGAATTTGATCATAGAGTTGTTGTTGTACACATCACCACTCATTCACAAAATTATGAAAAAGAACCATCTAAACCGAAGAAAAGTAAAAACTTCATCACTATACCCCGACCTCCTAAATTATCAACATCATCTAATAAACCTAAGCTATCTATTTCCTTAACTCTTGAGGAATCTAACCAAACATCGTCATCAAAAACCAAGATATCTATAAAATAAACAACACCAATTTCACCAGAATACAAAATATTGCTATCAAATAACTACACCAATCTCCTATCAGGATTTCACTCTATGAGCTAGTTCAAACAACACCTTTTCAAAAATAGGATATGATAGAATCCCTCCAATCTATAACTGTACCAGCCAATGATCCAATTCCTTTCACAAGTTTTGTGGGTGCTCTTAGAACATCCACTACTATATCATTTGAACCATTTGAAATCCCCTCTCTCAGACCAGAAGATCATGACCTACCACTGTTCATTACCACTCATATTAAGGACATCTCCATAAAGAGGGTCATGATTGATTATGGTGCTTCCATTAACATCATATCATCTCTTCCCTTTAAATAACTCAATTTACCTAACACCATTATTACTCAAACTCCTATTCTATTATGATCCTTCAAAAATACTATCATACCTACACTAGGCACTGTTATACTCTTTCTTAAAATCGTCATCAAAACCCTACCCAAAATATTCTACATTATAGAAGGAGAGTTTAATTACAACATGTTATTAGGATGCCCTTAGATACGTACCATGCACTGCGTTACTTCTACCCTTAATCATTGTCTCAAAGACGAACATGAAGGTCACACTTTCATAGTTCCCATTGATCCAAATCTATTCATTCACTGGTACATGATGTACCACCCAAATGACGTCCTTGTACCAAAATCTACATCTGAGCCATCTAATGAAGCACCTACTTGCACATCCATCCCTTCTTCCAAATTACCAGATTATTCCTCTCTTGGTGAGTGTGTAAAATTCCTAACACTTGGATAATATCATCTCCTCATGCTTAACTCCATCCCTTCACCTCAAACATATGGTCGCCTTGAAAAGCAACCCATGTATGACAAATATGTAGGAGATTTAATCTCCTACAGTCTGAATTATCTAAAAAAGACCTTGTCTTTGGGGGACTTGAAAATACTCCATCCCATTCCATTAATCCACACCATGCTATTCCATTCACACTAAACTTCAAATACCTCGATAATATGAACTTTTCCTGCATGTATCTTAATTTCTACATATGGAGAGGTTTTTGTCTCAGGCATTATGAACAAGAAAACCATGATCCACCCATCGTAAATTCCCATAAAACCCGTGATAAAAGTGGTTTAGGTTATAAAAGGTTCACCTCTGAAATGTGTAAGCCACTATATCTAAACTTGCTACATCCCTAACTATTTCTGAACTAGAACTGTCATCACCAACAAACCCTGAAGATCCCATGGACATAGATGACACTATACCCATCCCACCTAATTTTAAAAAAATCAATGTTATATCTTTAGGCCCACTTACTTATCAATCCAATCACTCTACTAAATCTTTACCCCTTATTTGGAAAGAAATGGTTGAGGAAGATTCTCCTACTGTAGATATCCTCCAGTGTCAGGATGACTAGGATATCCTTTCCCATATGGGAGCTGAAGATTTTTTCCTTCTGATGTCCCTACCATCTGACACACAATCTCTCCTTAATGAATCCACCCTTGATGTTAACTTAAGCACCCCTCAAGATCCCCGCATAGTTAAGGCCAGTCAATCTCTAGATCCACAAGAATCGAATGATTTCACCTCATTATTAAAACATATTGCCAATCCTTTTCCTGGTCATATAATGATATTCTCAGAATTGATCCTAACATTTTCATACAAAAAATAGTCATGTATCCCGATGCTAAGACAATTAAACAAAAAATCTACAAAATGCATCCATGTATAACTCTCCTTTTAAAGGAAGAGTTGCAACACCTCTTATTTGCCAACTTCATCATACCCATTGACTATCCAGAATGGGTCTCCAACATCATCCCCATAACCAAAGCCATAGGTAAAATACACATTTACACAGATTTTAGGGATCTCAATCTTTCTTGGCCTAAATATGATTTACGTTTCCCAAACATATATCAACTTGTTGACCCAACAACCAGTCATGAAATTCTCTCCCTCATGGATGGTTTCTCTAGTTATAACCAAATCCTCATCACTCCCGATGATCAATATAAAACTTATTTCATTACCCCTTGGGGAACCTTCTGCTATCACATCATGCCCTTTGGTCTTAAAAATGAAGGGGCTACATATCAACGTGCCATGACATACATTTTCCATGAGCTCATCCAAAAAAATGTTGAATATTATGTTGATGACCTCCTAGGAAAATCCAAATTACCAAAAGACCATCTTGATGTCCTTGAATCAATCTTCACTCGTCTCATCTAGTTTTATCTTCGTCTAAATCCTGCAAAGTGTGTTTTTGGTGTTATCACTAGAAAAATTTTAGGGTTCATCATATCTATCTGAGGCATTGAAGTTGACCCAATGAAGGTCAGAGAAATTATTGAAATTCCTCCACCATCCAATCTTAAGCAATTTTGTAGCCTTCAATGTATATTACAATCCATTCGATGTTTCATATCAAAAATTTCTGACCGTTGTCATCCTTTTCACCATCTTCTCCAAAAAGACATAGAATTTCATTAGGATTATGATTACTAGAAATCCTTCAATGAAATAAAGCAATATATATTATCACCACATGTGATTACTCCACCTTGTGAAGGGGATACATTTTATCTATACATATCCTCTTTAGAACATGCTCTAGGAGCTATACTTGCCCACTGTGATAATCAAGGATGTGAACAAGTCATCTACTACATTATCTGTACACTCCATGAGTATGAAACGTGCTACACCAAAGCTGAAAAGTTGTGTTGTGCGTTATAATTTTCCACCTCTAAAATTCAACATTATCTCCTCAATCACAATATGTATGGCATAACCATATTTAATCCACTTAAATACATGCACGCTAAACATTATCATAATGATTCCATAAGTCAATGGCTTATGATCATGGATGAATTTGACGTCAAAATCATATTTTTGTATATATCTTCCCCCGGGTAGATATAGACAAACAAGAATATGCTAATAAAAAATTTATTGCAAAGGCTAGGTCAGAAGGTGTTAACACGAAAATGGATGCGCCCATGGCACAGGTAAAAGGCGCACATTAGAAGGTGTTAACACAAAAATGGATGCACCCATGGCACAGGTAAAAGGTGCACATCAGAAGGTGTTAACATGAAAATGGATGTGCCCATGGCATAGGTAAAAGGTGCACATCAGGAGATGTCAACATGGAAATGGATGCGCCCTAGCGCAGGTAAGAGGTGCACAGCAAGGGATGTCGACATGAAGAAATTCGTGCCTATGGTGCACATAAAAGGATGTCGACACAAATATGGATGCGCCTATGGTGCATGTAAGAGTATGTCGACATAGCGATGAATGCGCCAAGGTGCACCTTTAGGGGGCACAACATTTTTGAGCGCTGATAGGAAGCAGACCCTGACCCAGATATTTAGACGGCCATAACTTTTCACAAGGAGCTCGGATTCACGCAAGGTTGGACTTTTCCGAAAGCTTACGAAGTCCTCTGTCCAACTACGACTAGATATATTTAATTGGGTGAGAAAAAAATCTTAAAAAGGTAAAATAAAGTTTTCCACTTTTTGGGTATGCTAAGGTCCTCACCTACCGCCATAATGAGATGAATTGAATGCAACTTGGAGGTGGTTGGGGTAGATTTGGACTTCCTCTCTCTTTTCTCTCTCATTCTTCCTATAAATTGTAGGGAGGGGATTCTTTCTAAAGGTGGACATTATTGTTTTGGCCCTCCCTTCTTCTCTTTGGTAGGTGAATTTGTGGAGTTCAAACCTCCCATTTAAAACTGTAATGCAACTTTTCCCTTGGCATTCTGTAGTGTATTGTATCAATCTTTGGAGTAAATAATGCATGTCTGTGGATGATTCTCAACCCTCTCTGTGTTCATTTGTGTCCTCCTGATCTTTCACTACCAATCTTTTATCTGTGTATGATCTTGCATTACATTTTAATGGTTTGTGTTTAATGGAAAGACAAATGTTTCTTCATTCCTCGGTGCATCACCTTTGTAGTTTATGTTTTATTTTATGCATATTCTTACCCTATCTCCTTGGAAAGTTAGTTTAGGTTTTGAGTAAAACCTCTACATTTTTATGTGTATATCTGAACAGAGGAATAGGAACCGGCCTTCATCCAGAGAGCTTTTCCAATTTCGCAAGGTCCCACACTTGGGAAAAGCTCCATGTTATGCAATCGCACTGAGAGTCTCAACCCATCAAGTTGTAGACATCCAGGGGTGCTGTGATTCACCATCAACAGTTTTGGCACGCTCGGTGGGACCAAGAGGTCATTCCACAAGAATTGAAGGAGTTTTCAAGAAATTTTGGACTAAAAATTGCAGGTTTTACAATTTTAGATTTTTCACCTTCCAGGCTGAACTTTGAAATTGATTTTCAAGGGCTTAACTTGCTCAAAACAAGTCAAAATTTCACTAGTTGATAAATCGGGGGATAATATCCAAAAGGGTATTCTTATATTTTTGAGATTTTGACTTTCAAAATTTCATGGTTTTTTGTATTTCAGGTTTTCCCAGTTGCCTTGCATGACCTGAGTTTTGCCTATACCTTTCGGAGATTCGCAGCTGCACAACAAGACCCGATTTCTGAATTAAAGACTTTATCGTCTGGGTCCTTCAAAGTTTTAAATTCCATTTTCAATATTGTCAAGTTTGGTGTGTAACTTGGCAGGATCCAGCCTTTTAGAGGCATATTCAAAAGCACATCTGGAAACTCCATCTGGTAAATAACTCATTCTCTAAGTTACAGACCACTTTTTCATCCATTTCCATCCATCCTTATTTCCATCTCTTTCATTATTTTCGATTCCATGAAGTTGTGCAATCATGACTTCATTTCCATCATGGAATTCACGTTTTCAACAACAATAGTATATCACACCTCCAACATGTTTCACAAATCCTCCAAATCAGCATATCTACCCATATGAGCAGCAGTACCAAAGTCAGTTTGGTTGTGAAGCACATCAAGAGCAAGGGTACGCATGCAATGAAGACAATCAAATGGACGATGCAGATTTTTTGGAAAAAATCCAAAAGATGGAGGAAAAGATGGTGCAATCAAGAGCAACAACTCAAATGAAAGCTTTCAGAATTTCTTGCAGGACCTGTTGTCCATGGGGAGGCCCTTTTCCGAGACACTTTAGCCCTCAGGAGAAGCTGGAATTCATGATGGAGATGCTGCCCCAACTTGCACAATGGACAATAGAGATAGAAGCCTATAAAATTGGTGTTGAACAACCTTGACAATGGGTAAGTTCTACACCATCATCTAGTTTTTCTCTTCCCATTACTCAGGCAGCATCATCTCATTTGGAATTTCAAATTCTATATCCATTCAATGCTACCCCAGGAGTTAATTCCATTTCTCCATTCCCTAGTCTCCCACCACACCTCAATTCTTCTTTCCCCTTTCCTTCCAAATAGTCATCCCCTCCACAAGAGCTAACAGAAATACCCCCTCCTCCAAAGAAACAACAGTTTCTACCTTCTCCACCACCACGAAAAATTTCCAAATCAATTGAGTTACAATCCACTTCTCCTCTTGCATTCCTAAATCCATGTTGGGAGGATAAAAATCAGAATGCCAGTCAAGGAAAACAACAACAAAAAGAAAGGCCAAACAAGGATGAAGAAATTCAAAGTCTGAAGAGTTGGGCTCTTAAATTTGGGATGAAAAAGATCCCCTTGATGGTTAAGAATTTAGAAGAGGTTGGAGTTGGAAAACAAGTGGTGGTTAGTACTGAATTTGTTGTAGCAAGAGAAGAAGAAAAAAGAAAAAAAAAAAGAAAAAGCAGATCAGCAAATCATTTAACACAAAAAGGATGCACCCAGGGCACAGGTACGGCACATCATAAGGTGTTAACTGAAATGGATGTGCCCATGGCATATGTCCCCAGGTGCACATCAGGAGATGTCAACATGGAAAGGGATGGCGCCCTAGCGCAGGTAAGAGTGCACATCCAGGGATGTCGACATGAAGAATTCGTGCTATGGTGCACAAAAAGGATGTCGACACAACTATGGATGCTCCTATGGTGCAAGTAAATAGTCTTGTTCGACCCTATCGATTCCTTCGCAAGGTGCACCTTTAGGGGGCACACATGTTTTTGAGCGCTGATAGGAAGGCAGACCCTGACCCAGATAGTTAGACGCCATAACTTTTCACAAGGATCTTCGGATTCACGCAAGGTTGGACTTTTCCGAAAGCTTACGAAGTCCTCTGTCCAACTACGACTAGATATATTTAATTGGGTGAGAAAAAAAATCTTAAAAGGTAAAATAAAGTTTTCCACTTTTTGGGTATGCTAAGGTCCTCACCTACCGCCATAATGAGATGAATTGAATGCAACTTGGAGGTGGTTGGGGTAGATTTGGACTTCCTCTCTCTTTTCTCTCTCATTCTTCCTATAAATTGTAGGGAGGGGATTCTTTCTAAAGGTGGACATTATTGTTTTGGCCCTCCCTTCTTCTCTTTGGTAGGTGAATTTGTGGAGTTCAAACCTCCCATTTAAAACTGTAATGCAACTTTTCCTCTTGGCATTCTGCAGTGTATTGTATCAATATTTGGAGCAAATAATGCATGTCTGTGGATGATTCTCAACCCTCTCTGTGTTCATTTGTGTCCTCCTGATCTTTCACTGTAAATCTGTTATCTGTGTATGATCATGCATTACATTTTAATGGTTTGTTTTTAATGGAAAGACAAATGTTTCTTCATTCCTCGGTGCATCACCTTTGTAGTTTAGGTTTTATTTTATGCATCTTCTTACCCTGTCTCCTTAGAAAGTTAGTTTAGGTTTTGAGTAAAAACTCTACATTTTTATGTGTGCATCTAAACAGAGGAATAGGAACCGGACTTCATCTGGAGAGCTTTTCCAATTTCGCAAGGTCCCACACTTGTGAAAAGATCCATGTTATGCAATCACACTGAGAGTCTCAACCCATCAAGTTGCAGACATCCAGGGGTGCTGTGATTCACCATCAACAGTTTTGGCACACTCGGTGGGACCAAGAGGTCATTCCACAAGAATTGAAGGAGTTTTCAAGAAATTTGGACTTAAAAAATTACAGGTTTTACAATTTCAAATTTTCACCTTCCAGGCTAAACTTTGAAATCGATTTTCAAAGGCTTAACTTACTCGAAACAAGTCAAAATTTCACCAGTTGATAGATTGGGGGAATAATCTTCAAAAGGGTATTCTTATATTTTTGGGATTTTGACTTTCAAAATTTCATGGTTTTTTGTGTTTCAGGTTTTACCAGTTGCATTGTATGACCTAAGTTCTACCTGTACCTTTCAGGGATTCACAGCTACACAACAAGACCCGAATTCCAAATTGAAGACTGTATCCTCTAGGTCCTTCGAAGTTTTAAATTCTATTTTCAATATTGTCAAGTTTGGTGTGTAACTTGGTAGGATCCAACCTTTTAGAGGCATATTCAAAAGCACATCTGGCGACTCCATCTTGCGTAAATAATTCATTCTCTGAGTTGTAGACCCACTTTTTCCATCCATTTCCATCCATCTTTCTTTCCATCTCTTTCATTCTTTTACACTCCATGAAGTTGTACAATCATGACTTCATTTCCATCATGGAATTCACATTTTCAACAACAGCAGTATATCACACCTCCAACATGTTTGACAAACCCTCCAAATCAAGCATTTTGGTCAAATTCAAAATCAGCATGTCTACCCATGATGAGTAGTAGTGCTAAAGTTAGTTTGGTTGTGAAGCACATCGAAGAGCAAGGGTGCGTATGCAATGAATACAATGAAATGGAAGATGCAGATTTTGTGGAAAAAATCTAAAAGAATGGAGGCAAAAGATGGTGCAATCAAGAGCAACAGATCAAATGAGGGCTTTCAAAATTGGTTGTAGGACTCCTTGTCCATGGGGAGGCTCTTTTTTCAAGACACTTCAGCCCTCAGGAGAAGCTGGACTCTATGATGAAGATGTTACCCCAACTTGCGCAATGGACAGTAGAAATAAAGGCCTATACACTTAGTGTTGAACAACCTAGTCAATGGGTAAGTCCTACACCATCATCTGGTTTTTCTCACCCCATCACTCAAGCAACATCATCTCATTTGGAATTTCAAATTCTAAATCCAGTCAATGCTGCCCCAGGAGTTAATTCCATTTCTCCATCCCCTAGTCTCTCACCACACCTCAATTCTTCTTTCCCCTTTCCTTCCAAACAGTCATCCCCTCCACAACAGCTAACAGAAATACCCCATCCGTCCAAAGAAACAAGAGTTTCTACCTCCTCCACCACCACAAAAAATTTCCAAGCCATTTGAGTTACAATCCACTTCTCCTCTTACATTCCAAAATCCATGTTGGGAGGATAAAAATCAAAATTCTAGTCAAGGAAAACAACAGCAAAAAGAAAATCCAAACAAGGATGAAGAAGTTTGAAGTCTCAAGAGTTGGGCTCTTAAATTTGGGATGAAAAAGATCCCCTTGATGGTTAAGCCTTCAGAAGAGGTTGGAGTTAGAGAACAAGTGGTGGTTAAGACTGATTTTGTGGCAACAGAAGAAGAGACAAAAAGAAGAGGTGGATCAGCAGTCAGTTTACTCAGAAAGTAGTGTCCATGTTAGCACTCTATTTGAAGGGAATGCTGATTCAATTCAAGTTGCACAATCAGCCATAGAGGAAGAAAGCTCAGAAGAAGATCTTACAATCCTAACTTGTCCTCTAGAGCAGCATATTGAAGAGTTTGACTTGACGAACTTCGCGCTAGAGGAAGAGTTCTATCAAGAGTAGGATTGTCTTCAAGTAGTAGAGGAGGAAGAAGCTGAAGAAGAGCACATTCTAGTTGTGGAGGCGAAAATTGTAGATCCAAGGGATTTGAGCACAAAGCAGGCTACAGGAGAACCTTCAGTTCTTCTTTCTACTTCATCCCTCTCGTGTTCTAGTGCTGAAGAAGAGTTTTGATCTCTCAAACTCAATGTTGGAGGGTGAAAGAAACCATGATGATCAAGTTACAGATCAAGAGGAGACCGTGGAGGAAGTTGAGAATTTGCAACAGGACAACCATGAATTAGTTTATCTATCAGATTTGGAGGACTGTTTTGATGAAGAAGAACCGGTTGAGTTCCCTACCATTCTCTCCTTTCATCATCCATGTTCCAAACACCTGAGCCTACTATCATAAAGGAAAGCACCCATTTGCAGCAGCTTGCATCTTATACCAGCCCTTTGGAACCAAGATTGGAAGATTTTAATCTTTCATGTTCTTCATTGGAGGAAGAGAAAGGGCAAAAAGGTTCTACCTTTGCTTCTGTACATCATCCATTCATGAGGGTCTACAAGAGAACTCCATTCTTGGATTTGAAAATCAGGGCAATGGGTATACTCAAAGGACCATACCTTGCCCAATCATGTATTTGGATTTATTGGAGCCAAAGGAGAAGTCACAACTAGTCGTGCTTGCTCCTAATCATGAAGACGAGCTATAAAGAACTAGGGATTAGCTGTCATACCTCTCCAATCCAGATGCAGAACAACTAAAAGAGGTATTGAATTTACCTTCAGCCTGTTACCTTGATGATTTGGGTGGAAGACCAACTTCTTGTTGATTTTTCATTCATCCAATCAGCTATATTCAGTGCCAAATCAGTTGCATGGTTGTCAATTTTGAAGAAAGGAAGCTATTTTACACAGCTAGTTACAGGGTTTGTTTAGCCCACCTTTGCTTCCAATTAGAGTAGAGTAGGTAGGTTTGATTTTAGTAAAAGAAGTGCTTGTGCACAATCTGCATGTTCCATTTGGAGCATGTATGATTTTCCATTTTGTACATAGTTTTGGTGCTGCTAGTTTTGCTCTTGCACAGTTCATTTTAAGTGTTAGTTTTGGTGAGAACAACTCTAAGTTCAATGGAATTCAAGTGGCTCAGAGGGAAGTTTTCAAAGTTCATATCATGTTGGTTTCAAGTTATTGCCTATGACTCCATGCCCAATAGATTGCTAAAATTCCACTGATCTTCTACCTAGTAGCGCAGGTGATCCCATTGAGTTGCCAAATTTTTGTAAATATCTCCCCCTCCGGGTAGATATAGATAAGTGGAAGAGTATGGGAAATCAAAGGAACTCAAAACCTGACACTTATTGCAAAAGGTGCACATAAGGATGGTGTTGACATGAAAATGGATGCACCCATGGTGCAGGTAAGAAGGCGCAAAGCAAACAGGTGTTAACACGAAAATGGATCGCACCCATGGCGTAGGTCAGAGGCGCATAGTAAGAGGTTTCGACATGAAAATGGATGCGCCCATAGCGCAGGTAAAAGTTGCACATCAGAAGGTGTTAACACAAAAATGGATGCGCCCATGGTGCAAGTAAAAGGCGCATGAAATAAGGTGTCGACAAAAAAATGGATGCACCCATGGCGCAGGTAAAAGGCGCACGACAGAAGGTGTCGACACAAAAATGGATGCGCCCATGGCGCAGGTAAAAGGCACACGACAGGAGGTGTCGACATGAAAAATGGATGTGCCCATGGCGCACGTAAAAGGCGCACGATAGAAGGTGTCAACATGAAAAAGGATGCACCCATGGCGCAAGTAAAAGGTGCATGACAAAAGGTGTTGACATGAAAATGGATGCGCCCATGGCGCAGGTAAAAGGCACACGACAGAAGGTGTTAAGCGCTGAACATCGAAGCAAACCCTGGCGCAGATATTCAAATGGCCATAACTTTTCCACGGGGAGCTCAGATTCATGCAAGGTTGGACTTTTCGGAAATATTACGAGGTCCTATATCTAACTACGACTGGATATATTTAATTGGGTGGGAACAAGTTCTTAAAAATGCAAAATAAAGTTCGCCACTTTTTGGGTTTCGCTAGGGTTCTTACCTACCATCATTATGAGATGAATTAAATGCAACCTGGAGGTGGTTGGGGTAGATTTGGAATTCCTCTCTCTTCCCTCTCTCATTATTCCTATAAATTATAAGGAGGGGATTCTTTCTAAATGTCAGACATTCTTTTTTTTCCCCTCTCTTCTCCTCTTTGGCAGGTGAATTTGTGGAGTTCAAACCTCCCATCTAAAACTGTAATGCAACTTTGCCTCTTCACATTTTGCATTGTGTTGCATCAATATTTGGAGTAAATTAATACATGTTTGTGGATGATTCTCAACCCTCTCTATGTTCATGTGCATCCTCTTGATCTTTCACTGCAAATCTAGTTATCTATGCATGATCTTGCATTACATTTTTATGGTTTGTGTTTATTGGCAAGACAGGTGTTCTTCATTCCTTGGTGCATCACCTTTGTTAGTTTAGGTTTATTTTTTATGCATCCTCTTACCATGTCTCCCTTCGAAAGTTAGTTTAGGTTTTTGAGTAAACCCTCTACATTTTTACGTGTGCATCTGAATAGAGGAATAGGAACCGGCCTTCATCTGGAGAGCTTTTTCGATTTCACAAGGTCCCACACTTGGGAAAAGCTCCATGTTATGCAATCGCACTGAGAGTCTCAACCCATCAAGTTGTAGACATTCAGGGGTGCTGTGATTCACCATCAAAACATATCTCATAAATATATTAAAGGTCAAGCTAGTGCATATCAGCTCATCAATGCACCCCTTCCAAATAATCAAATACCTAATGAACATTTTCATGAAAAATCCATCAACAACATCGATGAATCTGATTTCATCCCGTTAAAATGAGCCTCTTCTTTGATGTTGCTAAGTGCCAAGAAGTAGGAGGAGCTGGAGTCGTTATCATACTGCTGTGGAACATTCCACTTCCATTATCCTTCAAACTTAACTTCAAATGTACTAATAACATGGTAGAATATGAATTATTAATTATGGGTCTAAATACCATCATTCTCTTAGGTGTCCACATATTGGCAGTCTATGGATATTCACAACTCCTCGTTAGTCAGGTTAAGGGAGAGTATCAATGTAAAAATTAAAGCCTTCAAAAATGTAAAGTTGTTGTCAACTTTCTCCTTTGCACATTTGATCATTACACCATTCAGGCCATTCCATGATTGTCTAGCAGGTTTGTAGACACTATGGCATGCCTTGGGTCCCTTTTCCCTTTTGAAACAGAAAAATCAAGTGATAAAACTAAAATTTCCATGGTTTTTCAACACTTCGACCATTTTTCACATCAAAATGAGTTGCGTTCCATTAATAACATTGATAATAATCCACCTGATCTATTTTACACACAAACATATGACTAACTCGCTGAATTTCAACTACCATCATACTTATCACGTGATATTAAGTGATCATTTCTGCAACATGTCACTCACTTCATCATCATAGGGGGAATCCTTTATAAACGTAGATTTGACGACATATTTTTATGATGCCTTAAAACACATGAATTAACCAAAGTAATCGGAGAAGTCCATGATGGCATATGTGTTGGTCGCTTAAGTGGTAATGCCATCGCTAAACACATCATATAACTAGGGTATTATTGTCCTACCATCACCAAATATTGTTTTGCATACATAAATATATGCATTAAATACCAACTCCATTCAAATCTCATCCACATCCTTAGTCAAAAATTACAGCCCGCTCAAGACCTATGGCTTTTCTCTCAATGGGGGTTATACCTCATTGGCACAATCAATTCTAAATCATCCCAACAACATCATTCTATAATCACTACACTGAATACTTTACTAAATGGGTTGAATCTATTCCTTTGACCTTTCCAAAATCTAGACCCATCATCAATTTCATATAACAAAATATCATATATCGCTTCGGTATCCCACATAAACTCATCACATATAATGGAAAATCCTTCAAAAATAAGGAAGTTAAAAATATTTGTGATACAATCAATATCAAACTGAGTTTCTCATCAACATAATATCCTTAAGAAAATTGAAAGGCCGAGGGTTATAACAAAACATGTAAAAAAATCCTAATGTAAATGGTAGATGATGCAGGTAGGAACTAGCATCTCCAAATCCCATTTTCCCTCTGGACTTATCGAACTAGCATCCACACACCTATGGGCTCTACACCCTATTCACATTTCTATGACACTGAAGCCATTGTACCTCTTGAAATTCAAATCCTGTCACTTTCTATATATCTCAAATATTTCATCCCAGGTGATTAATATCTCCAGGAACGATTAGCAAAACTTGATTTGCTAGATGAAAAGTGTATAACCACCCTAGAACATCATCAAGGCTATCAACGAAGTTTTAGCAAAGCATACAACAAAAACGTCAAAGAACATGACTTTAAAATTGGTGATCTTGTACTTAAAGAAAATCAAAATGTTACTACATTAGAATGGAGTGAAAGTGGAAAGTTTTACCCCAATTGGATTGGTCCATACGTTATCAATCACAAGTATGGGTCAGGAGTGTATCATCTTCCTTCTCTTGATGGGGAACCCGAAACGAAACCTTTGAATTCTTTGCACTTGTGGCCTTTGTACTGTTAAATAATTGATTGTTATGATAATAGTTACCTCCTAATCCTATCACTTCATTGACTCATTAAAATGGTGTGACTATACATCAAAATCCTAAATACACCTTAAAGATGAGCACCACGGCCCTTCTCATTGCATCTTTCACATGGGAAAGGTTTTTCTTTTGTAGGAACCCATTACAATCACTACACCCATCCATTCAATACTAAACATAACATGACATGGGGAATATGTGTGTGGGTTGCATGCACTTTTTATCCCCTCCTTTAAAAGGTCTATTAGGGTGTTTCCCTTAGCTTAAATATATCAAAATAATTTGGATACCCCTCTTATCAAAACATCAAAATATAATAGCCTGATCCCTTGAAGGACAACTATTCTCAAGTCTAAATAATTATAAAAAACAAAAGTAGACTACCCCCTTGAAGGAAAGCTACTAGTCAAAATGATGGACCGATCCCTCAAAGGATGACCATCCAGTCAAAATTAAAAAATGTAGGACCTACCCTCGAAGGATGAATACTCATATAAAAGGCTTATCGTATCGATCAATCTTCAAAAATTGAGAGCATCCAGGAAAGTTTCTCGCATTGATAAAGTTTCCCATCACAATAAGATTCCCACATCAATTGTTTTTCTTTAAAATAATATAAAAAGTTGGGGCATCACCCACTTGAAACCTTTTAAAAGCAAAGCCCTTTCTCCCATATCGACCTACACACAATATGCCTTTTTTCATCTTAGCAAAATATGTTCACTTGAACCCACATTCATATTGTGATTCACCCAACTACCCATTAATGATCTTAGTTAACATCTGAGAAGGCCACAAGTGCAAGTGTTTTTCGAAACCCAACACGCATACATACTAAATTCATAGTGGTGCAATCATTCCAATTTTACCTCATTTTATTTAGTTACATTTTTTTTATTTAGCACGTTTTCTAGATCATACTTTTAAATCATTAAAATAAATCAAGCACTTAACCATATCTTAACCATGTTTAAAAAAAACTTTTTAACATATGACATTTCATCAAAATACATCTAAAAATCTTAACAAACTTTTAAAAAGAAATATATTACATATACCACATGCAAATTAAAAACACAATATAAACCAAAATTCATCGTCAACATCATATATATATATATATATATATATATAAAGTCCGGTATACATCATAATCGATGTCCAAAAACATCGATATATGTCATCATACAAAAATGGGATTCTATGAGCCTATGACATCATGTATAATCAGATAGTAAAATAAACATCTTCAAGCATCGTGCTAGCACCATCATCTCCTCCAAGAGTAGGTGCGCCTCTAGCCACACCGACACATCTAGCCGCATCAGAGCCTCCACCATCTCTAGGATCACTCGTGACAAAAGCCTCACCTTCAGCTCATCCCTTGCCATAACCCCCTCTCTCTGGCCTCCAAGGTGGATATCCCATGCTTGTTGCACTAGCACTAGGCCTAATTACTCCTGTAGATGCCCATTGGGAAGCTATGTGAGCAATAGAAAATGTGGCATCTGGGTAGTTCTTGATGATCAAATCCACATATTAATATCTCTCTACCCACACTGCATCATAGTGCACTACTAAAATCATACCAGATGGGGGATGTGCTGCAGATGTTCCCCTCTACATGCTAGAATGGGCCATCACCAAAAACTCCACACAAGATATAGAAGGACCTGTGATCCTCAATGGCTTCTTTAGTGAATCCCTATATCTCTTGTACTTATCTCTATTAGTAGAGACCTATACAAGTTATGCATGAAGGCTATATCTCTTCCATCATGGTATTTCTCTCTACTCTCATTCTGTCTCTCTCCATAATCAACCCATCCCTCTCTCCAATAAGGTAATCCCAGATACCAATCAAATCATCATACTCTCTCTTAGATGTGTCTCTCTCCCCAACCACCATGGCCTTCTAGGCCCTCACTACTATAATAGTGACAACTAGATCATCATCTCCATCCTCCTCCTCATTAGAATTTTGTGAAACCTTCTCTATACAAGGTCCTCCCTCCACCTGATATTTCACCCATCTCTCTCTTTGTGTAGCTCTCTGTGCTACTCAAGCTCTATCAAAACTTCTCAAAGCTAGAACCCACCATGCAGTGGACTTTGGGGTAACCCCCACATCATCAATATCCACAATAAGTCCCTCCTTATTAGGACATGTATCCCTTGGTAGCTATATAATGTTGATAGGACCCGCCACCACTACCCTCCAGGTATCTATATCCATCTACTCCCATCTATAATGAACGAAATCCTTGGGCACTCCCTGTTATAATCCAAACTACCTCTAAATATGATCAAAATGTAGTAGCTCATACTCACCTTCTCTCTATTCTTGTATCCACATAGGATGCTGTAAGGCACGTAATTCATGAGGGTACTAAGACCATGCTGATAAATCCAAGTAGGGTCTCCGTACTACATCCCCCACCTACATTCCAGTCAACAAGTCTCTATAAAATGCTGTCCTCTTCCTTTTCCCCACACAGCCTCCATTGGATCTCCACCTTATAAATATAGGTTACTGATCACCAATAGCCTATGGTAACCTTAGTAGTCAAGTAATAGCTATATGATCCATATCCCATGCCTGTAGCAAAAAACTAGGATATATACCATGCCAATTGGAAGCCCTCCAAGCACTCAACTCTTTGAATGTCTGTGCTAATAAGGTGGGCCCCCACTTAAAAAATAGTTTTATGTTCCATCATATCATGTATAAATCTTATCATCATCTATGGGAAATGACCACTCCCTGAATTTGGAAAATCATAGCACATGATGGCCATCATCATCATGGTCATTCGAGCATGACCCTCTCTCTCAATAAGGTATACATGGCTGTAATCAAAACCTTATGACTCATATTGGATGTCTACCACATCCTCTTCATATAATCTATCCATCATACCATCCCTATCTACTTCAGTGATAGTATATACCACTAATCCATGGATCGGTAATCTCATGATGCGGTGCACATGCTCCAAAGTGATGGTAATATCTCTAGTGGGTGACCAAAATGTGTTGGTGAAAAATTTCTACCTCTAGCAGTGCTAAAATCAAACTTGGGAATCTATGAATTTGTCTATAATGCTTCATGACACCAAAACCCACAACCTTCACATGTTTGCAATCGTCGTTTGACATATCCTATCTCACCTACTCTAGAATCAGGAGAATACGATCGCTAATATTCAAATTCACCTCCACATGTAAAAAATAATCAAAACCATCAATTAGTATCATCAATAGATATAACAACAATTTGTAAAAAAAAACAACACTCATATTTTACACCAACAACATCTAAAATATCAAACATTCATACTTCACAAAAAAATGTAAAAAATGCACATGAATCACTAGGGATCCATTCCAAACACCTACAATTCTGCTATGAATCACTGACGGTTAAATCAATCACTAGTAAATTTGGTGAGGGCACCCATATGCTCCTAACATAGTCCTTGATCCTAAAACTACCAAATAACACTAAAGAAAAGTTAAATTTATCCTACATGAGCAATTGGTGGTTTTTCGTTGCCTACAGGAAGACGCCATCACCTCGAAACAATTGATTTCACTTGCCAAAGTCATTTTCATGCCATGGTTAAAATAAACAATCAAAAGACTCAGGTAAATATAAAGCCCTATTTTTACCCTGATCCAATCGCCAACGCTTCTACTGCCAAATGCGGGAGATTACCCTAAATGCCAGCGATTCACCCTATTTTAGCAACCATTCTCATTTTCACCCCTAAGCACAATAAAAACACTCTTTTTCACAAGTTTTTTACTTTAAAAGGAATTAAATACTCAAGTAAACAAACAAACACCAACTCCTAGGGCTCGTGATATGTCTATGGGATGCATGCCCTTTAGCCCCCCATCACTTGACCTTCTCGTCAAAATAAACCTACCTATGTGGATCACACGTATATATGCATAAACCCCTTGGTTTCCTTGTCAAGCTGATCCCTTGGGAGAAAACTTTCTTTTTGTAGCCCCATTGAACTAGGGAAACCTTTGAAAAACAAAATACATGCAAGCAACTGGTATTTCATGTAATGCGTTATAGTCGAACCACCCATATAATCAAACAATCTTGATTATTTTTTGTCTAACGCCTTGCTACGATGTTAGAGAAAAAAGGGGAAAATCTAAACACAAAAAATCTGCACACCCCGTTCCCACAAAAAGAATCGAATAATATTCCCACGTGTACCACTTTACGACTTAAGTCACTAGTTTGATTAATCAAGATTACCATCACATCATTACGATCTCCCCAAACCTAGATCACTACCCCCGCACCCCTTTAATTTATTAATTTACCTCACATTTCCCAAAGTCATTCTACCTTTCTCATAATTAATTAATTATTTTTTGTTTTGGTTGGTTTCCTTTTTGCATTCTCTTCTATGTTGATATTGCTTCTTTTTGACTCTGTTGCCCATTGACTAAGCCACTGGTTTGATTTGATTACCTAGAATTCTCTAAGGTTTTTTATTTTACCTCTTTCCTCTGCCAAATCATCCCTAGAAGGAGCGGGTTGTTTTCCTCTCAATTTTCCCCACCCTTTCAAATCTAATTTCGTGAAAATTGGAGCCCTGCCATAGAAGAAATTTGTGTTTTAAACTCCTCAGATGCTCGTTTTCATTTCCCATGAAATTTTTAATCAAAATTTCCTCAGTCCACTGCCATTAAAAAGTTTTACCTATTTTTAATGGATGGGAAATGATTTTAGTTCTCCCTTTATGTGTTTGGAATGCGTGGGACCTTGCATCTTTCATTTTTAACCTTTTACAGAGAAAGAAATTCTTCATCGAGGAGCAAAAATGGCGTTTTCTTGTTTCTTGCAACTTCCTACATTCTTTTCCCCCGTCAAATTCTTGCTCAGAAAGATAAAGCTACGTGTTTATCTTCTCATTGGGTGTGGTTGGACATGGGTTTCTTTTTGAACTTATCACTTTTGGTGATTTTTGAAAAAAAATGTCAGATTTGCCTCTACATCCCCGTGGGTCCCTGCTTGGCTAGAGTAGTTTTGGTGGAAGTTCGGGGTGATGGATCCATTTTATTCTCTAAGGGCATTACGGTGAAAGGGCAAAAAGATCTAAAATGTCCCACAGCCCCCACTCATGGGAAGGAATAAATTTCTAAGTTGAAGCCTACAGTCAAATCAAAAAGGGACAGATGGCCTACGTTTAAAATTCAACGACGTAGAAGCATGGAATTTCGGGGGAAAAGTTGGAATCTTATCCCCTTTTCAAAATAGATAAAAAGTCGAAGCACATCCCCACAACCAATCAGGTGATGCCATGTGTTGAAGAATGAAATAGGGACACGTGGCCGTTTTTTAGTTCATATGCACTTTGGCAGACCACGCGTGGAGGACTTTAGCAATCTTAGCCTTGTTTCCACAAAGGGAAAAAAGTTCTAAAATGGCATCGCAGCCTCGCTCATGTGAAGAGATATATTTCTAAGTTGAGGCCTGCATCAAATTAGAAAGGGACATGTGGCCTACGTTGAAAAGTCAATGGTGGGGGCACGGAATTTTAGGGGAAATTTTGGAATTTTTCCCCTTTCAAAAGTGGGTAAAGTATAAAACTAAAGCACATTCCCGCAACCAATCAGGTGATGACACGTGTTGAAGAATGAAATCAGAACAATAGTAAGCCTGCAGAGGAAATTAAGAATTTGAGCCTTTTTTGCCAAAGGATTAAAATGTTGCAAATTGATCCGCGACCCATTTTCCAATAATGGTGTGCCATGTGTTCACGTTGAAAAGACAAAGTGGGCCAGCAGAGGTTTTTGAGAATTTGAGCTTTTTGTAAAAAAGAGTTTAAATGGCAGATTTGAACCACATTTCCTCAGCGAATCAGATGGCGCCACATGTTTGGCCTTTGGTGGAGCTACGGAGGGATGGAGCAAAATGAGAAATCATGATTTTTCTCCCAAATGTCAGGAAATGTAGATTTCTCTCCTAGGGCCATCGTTGCTTGGATCTTTCCATGTGTAGGGTCCAAATTTGAAGGTAAAAAGGGGAAAGATAGCCAAATGCACTCATCTAGTTTTTAACGCCATTAACGAACCAAAGATCTGTAAAACTCAAAAATGGATCATTCTTCTTTATTTTCTCTCTGATTCCTTTTCGTTTCTTCATGAGATGTGTTTTGGATTGGTTTTGGAGCCAAATTGATAAGTTTAAAGGGATGTAAAGTTTGATCATTAGAAAACAAAGTTTATCAGAGAATACACGATAAAAAAGGGAAAAATCTTACCAGTAAACACTTGAGTGCTATGAAAGTGGTTAAAAGGTGGAAATGGCAGGACCATATAAAGAAGAAAATCATGAGATGTCCCTTGCTAAAGTAATCATGCTCGAACACATGAAATATTCACATTTTTGAACCTCTAGTTTTCATGAGTGTGTTTATTTCAATGTCACTTTCCAAAAGTCGGATCTGCAACAAACATTATTCCTTTTGGATATTCTTTTCTTGGGGACAAAGTATGGATGTACATGGATTGTTATAAGAACATGGTTTTGGCCACGGAAAAGGTAATTCTGGTTTTCTGGGAACATTGTAAATTTGGAAGTAATTCAATACAGAAGATTTATTTCTCATTTCCTCTGTAATATATATATATATATATATATATATATATCTCTCTCTCTCTGTTTGCTCAATTCAGTGGATCATTTTTCCTTGCATATCAGAAGAAACTTTGTGTTCTTGTCTGTGTAATATTTAGAACTTTATGTCTATAGATTTGCATCGGTGGTGAAGTAATTGATCCTTTTCTATATTTTCTTGGTTCAATGTGAGTAGGGAGGTACTCTACCATCTATATTTCCCAAAAGCATTGTTTTTTTCTTCCTTCTCCCATCTCTTTATTCTTACATTCCTTCTGATTGATAATATTTTGAGTATGAAAACAAACCAGGATACCAGGATCCAAACATTGATAGTTGTAGATTTGTACATTTGTTTTTCCATCTTTCAATAATGGAACCTCTCCCATTAAAGAGGAGGGACTTGTTGTCCCCTGGATGTGGTTTCAACCCATGTTCCATTTTGAAACCCAACAGTTTATCTTGAATCTGTTGGGGAATTCATTGCAAATGCATTCTAGTTTTTGAATAACAATTTCTTGATCATCTTTGATCTTGCGAATCAAAGATAAACTCAAGGTACAAGAACCCTTAGGGAAGAAGACCCTCATTTCCAACTTCTAGATCATCAAGTTTTCTCTCTCCCTTCATCATGAAAAAGAAGAGGAAAAATATCTACAAGCACTTCTCCAGCTAGAGACCAAACTTCTGGGAGTGACATCCCTCTGCATGCTTTGATTCTCGCTGGTGTTTCAGTTCCTCTCTAAACAATCTTTCAAAGGATAGAAGATCCTATACCTTGGGGCCAAAGGGTTGGGCCTCTCTCTCTTCCCCTGTTAGGAATATCTATGTTGTAGTGTGAACATAGAATATTATGTGAGTGATTATATTATCTAGGATAATATAGTATGTGTTGCAATAATTAATTACATTATTGTAAATGTAATTATGAGTGGGTGAGTAAAAATTGTTATGATTTGTTGAGTAAACAACTAATTAACAATATTAGTTTTGTGAGAAAACAAAATCTCACATAAAATAACATGGAGTTATTTTAGGAGTTGTGTGTGGAGATATTCGTGGAGATTATCTCTCCTTAAATATAGGAACTACCTCTCCTATATATATGGGTGTAATACTTCCTTTGTAAAAGAAAGAAAGAAGAGTAATATTTAAAATTTAATTTATGCAATTCTGATGTAGTATTTTCATTTGGTACCAGAGCAGGTCTGATGCGGGAAATTTCAGTGTTTTCTTGATCAAATCCGTCTCAAATAATAGCTTCTATATTTTGTTTTGAGATTTGTTTTTTTTATAATTTTGTACACAGAACCAAGTGTTTCTCAGAAAATGACACCAGAAATTTCAGCAGAACTTAATTTGTATTTTTGAAGAAATATGTATTTCACTATGCAACAATCAAATTCAGCATATCAATTCTTCTTCTGAAAGTTTTCTCCAATTTCCAATAATGCTGAATTGTTAATACAGATTCTTGGCTTGCTTGGAGGTTCAAAGGTATTCTATATAAAAATTTTAAAGTACCTGATTCAATTATGTATTCTATATATTAGAAGGAGTAATCTCCACATTACTTGATCAGAGTAATTATGAAGAATATGAAGAATTAATGTATGTACAAAATAAAACAAGTACTTCATCTAAGTTTGGAAAGTTCAAACCAAAACCTTTTTTCTTTTAAAGGTAAAATGAAATGCTATTACTATAATGAATCGGGACATGTAGCCTTGAACTATAAAAAGAGGGAAAAAGATCTACTTGATGACAAAATATATCAAAAATCTCTTTTGGTTGAAGAAGAAACTAATTGGGATGAATACTCTAAAGATGAAGACCTTTCTTGTCTTAATGATGAGGAATTCTTATGGTAAATAGTTCACTTGTTGGAGGAATGAGGATAATCAGCGTCCTCTCGTCATTCACCAATGACGAGGTCATAGACAGATGTGGTGATGTTCTATTTCAGTTGTGTGGTGTGTTTATAAACAAGGGGGTGTAACTATTTTCATGTTTTGATTTTAATGTGTTCACATAGACTAACAACAATTCCTAAGTGTCTATTTGGTGTGGAAGAAGAAAATTGCTTGACTCAGCTTACAGGGGAAAAGTATATACGTACGATCCTCTGACTATTGTATAGTCCTCTGACTGCCATACTTCGGTGGAAGCTAATACGTTGGAAGGTGATCAGTCGATGAATATTTTCATATAACAAAGATGATCATTAGCAGTAAGATCGAGACAACAAGATCCAGTAGCAATAGCTACTCTGACAAGTTCGATGTTTCCAAGAGCTCTTACCCCATGTTCACACTAAGGGAGAAAATGTTAGGAATATCTATGTTGTAGTGTGAACATAGAATATTATGTGAGTGATTATATTATCTAGGATAATATAATATGTGTTGCAATAATTAATTACATTATTGTAAATGTAATTATGAGTGGGTAAGTAAAAATTGTTATGAGTTGTTGAGTAAACAACTAATTAACAATATTAGTTTTGTGAGAAAACAAAATCTCACGTAAAATAACATGGAGTTGTGTGTGGAGATATTTATGGAGATTATCTCTCCTTAAATATAGGAACTACCTCTCATATATATATATGGGTGTAATAATTCCTTTGTAAAAGAAAGAAAGAAGAGTAATATTTAAAATTTAATTTATGCAATTCTGATATAGTATTTTCATCCCCAACCATTGCATTAATTTCCTAGAGGTAATAGAAAGAATTTCCCTAAATTCAAAGGTGATGGAAAGGTTCATCCAGATGATCATATTGTGGCCTTCATTGTTGCTTGTAGTTTTCTCAGAGTTGAACATGAGGATATCTCTATTAGAGTTTTTGTAGAGACATTGCAAGATAATGTTGTTGATTGGTTTTCTCATCTCCTTGTTGGATCCATCACCAATTGGAACACAATGACAACCCAGTTTGAGAAGTGTTTAAAACCTACTGAGGATGTACATGCCCTCTTGGCCCAGATTTCTCAAATCAAGAAAGAGTCACATGAGCCCATGAGGGAATTTGTGGCCAAATTCAATAGGTTGGTTAAAAAGATCCCAAAAAACACATGCCCTGTGGATCAAATTTAGAAATGTTTCTTCCTTAATGCCCACCTACCTGAAGTGACCTATGCACTTAGAAGAGATAATATTTCCACTTTAGATGTTGATCATAGATTTTCTATCAATGTTGAAGACGATCTGATCATGTCTAGAAAGCTAAGGAGAGAATCATCCAAATCCAAAGCACCTCATTCTTCCACATCTTCTCCTGGAGATAATGCAAATCAGTTGGTACAAAAACTTGCTAATTATCTTATTGCTCTCAAGAAGCAGTTAGCCCAGCATGCTCCTTATCAATATGTTTCTAGGAAGAAATTTTAGCCTAGGAATTGGTTGCCATCTCCTCAAACCAGATTGGCAATTGAAGGCCCACTTGTTAAAGTTCCAATCAATGTAACATGTGAAGTGCTGGAGCCTGATGATGAGGAGGAGAATGAAATCTATGAAGAACATGAAGAGGAAGCTGATGAGGAATTAGAAGAGTTGAGTGGATCTCACGTCCATTTTCTCACCACTGAAGATATAGATGAAGAGGATGATTATGAAGAAAGAGTTGCAGAGATGAACAATGAATCATATGTTATCATGACTCATGAGCAATCCAACAAGAAGGAGAAAGTGGTGCACCTTGCTAAAAGATCTAAGGAGCCTTCTATGGTCATTCCAGTGATTGCAAGGAGAGGAGATCCTTTTCCAACTTTTTCCACACCCAAGGTAAGTTTTGTTATTCCTTCCTCCTCTATTTCTAATCCTAAAACTTCTTGCCCTTCAAATGATAGAATTGATAAGTCAAAAGTTTCATCTACTCCTATCAATGATGCTTCATCTACCTCTGGTTCTTTTGACATTATTGACCATCTCAAGAAAACTAAGATCTATATCTCAGAAGCCAAATTCTACCAAACCCATCCCAAGGCCTTTGCTAAGATGGTAGACTTTGTAAATTCAAAATCTAAGCCTTCATCCCCTAGTTCTAAAGTTCTCTTGCCAAATCCTTCTCCTTCATCTCAACCAAGCCTTGTGACAGCAGTCACTACATCTGATGAGAAGATCAAACCATTTTTTGTCACTCTCCTCATAGCTAGCCACAAACTCAGCAATTGTGTTATTGATTCTGGGGCTTCAGATAACGTGATGCCTGCTAAGGTAGCTCATGCCCTAGGCTTAACCCTAAACCTGCACTTTTGGTTCACGTTACTCAATGGAAAGTAGAGAAGTTCCATTGGTTGGAAGGATCAAGGATTGCACAAGTAGCCTTTGCTGCTTTGCTATTGAAGAGAGTTTTAGCCACCATTTTGGTAGCTGATATTCCCCCTTCATATGGCATGCTACTGAGTAGAAATTTTTGTAAATATTTTGGAGGAGAAACCATGATGGATTGGTCACATGCTCTTATTCTAGTGAATGGGAAAATGAAGAAGCTACTACCTAAGAAACAAACTGAATATATCGTGCAAAACAAAAGATGACCCAAAGGCACAAATACTTTATGAGGAAATTGGTCATGGTAACTACATGGTCATGTCACAAGATGAGGCTAACCACCCTAAGGAAGTGGTTCTTGATCCTAACAGTGTTTGGATTTTGGAATTTGATTGGAGCTGCTCCTTATCTGGTTCTGAAGCTGGTGTGGTGCTTATTTCTCTTGAAAGGGAAAATTCATCCCTTCTCTCTTTCAAGCTCCAAATTTGAAAACATGAATAATACAGCTGAGTATGAGGATCTCATCCCCAGTTTAAGCATGGAAAAATATATGGGGATCTCCTTGCTCATGGAGATGAAGAACTGATTGTAAAATATGTCAGAGATATCTTTCAACTGAATAATAGAAGGTTAAAACATCACAAGAATCTAGTTTGAGATTTTATTGAGTTCCTTGATGCCTTTTCCATTGAAGCCATGCCAAGGGAAAGAAACACCGGGGCTAATTCCTTGGCTGTCTCAAGGTCTCTACTGATCCCTCATCCAAATTTCTCCCAAGATAAATTCAACATTGAGATGATTCATAGACATAGTGTGCCTGACAATACAAACAATTGGCAGGTCTTTCATGATGATCAACACTTTCTTTCCTTCCTTGAACTCAGAGAGAATTTTGACCAGCCATACTTTTAAGGAAGTGGATATCTTCCTAGTGAGTATGTGCCCCCAAATGAAGAAGAAAAAAAATAAGAAATGGATCATAATGGCTGCATAAAACTTAAAGGTAATAAGATACCTAAAGGGTTGGTAAGTTTGGAAGAGTTATTTGATAAACATGATAGGTACATCAAGTCCAAAACTTTCAAAGGAGCTCAACAGTCTGTCTGAATATGAAAAGATAAACATTGGGAATCTTAATGAACACATGATGGTAAACATCTGGAAAGTGTTGCACACAAGAGGGGATGGGAGAAAGTAGAAAATCTATTGAAAAGGTATGCTGATGTTCTTTTATACTCTTATGATGATCTCAAGGATTTTATGCCAAAAGAGATGTAGCATTTCATTCCTCTAAAACCTGGGATCAAGCCCTTCCAGCAAAAGTAGAGGAATTATAACCATAAAATTGCTGATACAATATTTCAAGAGATCCAAAAGTTATTGAAGGCTAAGATTATTTTCCCCATCCACCATTCAACGTGGATTGCTAATATTGTGCATGTTAGGAAGAAGAATGGTGAGATCTTGAATTTGTGTTGGTTTTAGGAATTTGAATCAAGCCTCTTTAAAGTATAATTATCCTCTCCCCGTAATGGATCAAGTGTTGCAGGTTGTTACAGGTTCAAAAATGTTGTCCATGCTTGATGGATTCTCAAGATATAATCAAGTAGAAGTGAGTCATTGCATATTAGCATAAGACTGGCCTTTACCGCTCCTTGGGGCACCTTTTCTTACAGGAGAATCCCTTTTGGCCTTATCAATGCTGGTGCCACCTTTCAAAGAGCAATAGGCCATGGACTTTAGCAGTCTCAAGGGAAAATGCATAGTTGTATACCTTGATTATCTGACTATGTTTTCAAAAACCAGAGCTGATCATTTCCAACACCTTGAAACTATCCTCCAAAAGTGTAGAGAGCATGGCATCTCCTTAAATCCCAAGAAATCTATCTTCTATGTCACCAAGGGAAAATTATTGGGACACATTTTCTCCAAGGAGGGAATCGAGATTGATCCAAAAAGAGGCCAGGTAATTCAGCAGATCCCTCTCCCCAAAAGCAAGAAGGGTGTGCACTCTTTCTTTGGAAAGATCAACTTCTTAAGAAGATTCATACCTGATTTTTCTGAACTTACTTTGAACATAGCCCACATGATGAATGGGAATTAGAATTTTGGTTAGTCCTCTGAAGGAAAGGTTGTATTTCAAGACATCAAGAGATCTATATAAAAGACTCCAATCTTGGCATGCCCTGATTATAGCAAGGACTTCATTATATATTGTTATGCTACTGAAAGTACTCTAGCTACTATGTTAACCCAGGAGAATGTTGAAGGTCATGAACTCCCCAAAGTATTCATGAGTTATATTTTGAAATCCTATGAGATGAAGTTAAACCACGATAGAGAAAACATGATTTTGTAGAGGTCAAAGTCTGTGAATCAGTTTCATTTTTGCATCCTCAACTCTCATTCTATTGTGCTTGTCCCTAATACAACTTTTAAATCCATTCTTATACAACAAGAATTTGGAACCAAGAGAGGAAATTATTTAGAAAAAGTTCAGGAGTATGATCTTGACATCAAATCCACCAAGCTAGTTCGAGTAAAGGGCTTATGTGAACTCATTGTTGAAGGAGTTGATGCCAAATTACCCAAGGAGGAAGGTTGATATCCCTGTTGTTATTTTCCTCAGTTCAACTAACGAATGTTATGCTAGCATTTCTCACTTTATTACTTATGGATAATGTCCATCCCATTTAAGTGCCAAGGATAAGAGAGCCATCAAATTAAGGTCTGTGCAATATGTGTTGTGGGAAAATGCATTGTTCAAAAAAGGGATAGATGGAAGTTTTTTGAAATGTGTTGACAAAGAGCAGCAAAATAAATTGTTCTAAGCCTTTCATGACTAGGCCTGTGGAGGCCATTTATCTTATGCTATCATGGCCCACAAAATCCTCCATGCTAGATATTATTGGCCTACCTTGTTCAAAGATGTGTCAAAGTAGGTAGGCAAGTGTGGAGCATGTCAAACATTTGTTGGAAGACCCAAATTGGATTCTTTACCTCTCAAACCAGTGGTGATTGAGGAACCTTTTCAAAAATGGGGTTTAGAATTCATTTGGACACTCAATCCACCTTTAAGTACAGGGTATACTCATGTTTTGACTGCCAATGATTATTTCACCAAGTGGGTGGAAGCCATTCTAGTTAAAATTACTACTTCTGAAGTAGTATGCAACTTCATTAAGGAATACATCTTAATAAGTTTTGGGATACCAAACAAGATTGTCACTGACTACACTTCGAATTTTTCTTCTACTGAGATAATGGATTTCTACTATAGCTATGGAATTTCCCTTGCCCACTCTTTAGATTACTATTCCCAAGGGAATGGGCAAGCAAAATCAACTAACAAGAACTTGGTACCATTGTTAGGAAGCTTGTTAATGACTCTTAGAGGAATTGACATAAGAAACTATATGATGCTTTATGGGTAGATAGTATTACACCTAAGAGAGCCATTGGAATTTTTCCTTTCCAAGTGGTATATGGAGTTGAAGCTCAGCTGCCAGTGACATTGGAACTGCTAACCTTACATTTGATGAAGGCCATTGAAGATGCCAGCTTGACCAATTCACTGGACAAAAAAATTATGTACCTCTAGAAGTTGAATGAAGATAGATTGCAAATGGTTGATAGAATATCAACTCATCAACTCAAGGTAAAAGATCTGTTTGACAGAAAGGCTAAACCTAGAACTTTTCAAGTGGGAGACAATGTTCTTCTTTGGGACAAAAGGCATGAACCTCAATGCAACCATGGTAAATTTGATTCCCTTTGGCTTGGTCCTTTTAAAATTAGACATTTTTCTAGTGAGAACTCTTTTTACCTAGATTACATGGATGGTTCTCCTCTCCCACTTCCTTATAGTGAGAAATTTTTGAATTTGTTCAAAACCTAGGAGTTTTGGTGGTCCCTTTATACATTTTGTATAGCATTTTTCTTTCCTTGTTTTTATTTTGGTTGGTTTACTTTCTACATTCTCTTCTGTGTTGGTATTTCTTCTTTTTGACTCTATTGCCCATTGGCTAAGACACTGGTTTGATATGATTACCCATAATTCTCTAAGGTTCTTGATTTTTCCTCTTTCCTATGTCAAATCATCCCCAGAAGGAGCCAGTTGTTATCCTCTCAGTTTTCCCCACCCTTTTGAATCTAATTTTATTAAAATTGGATCCCTTTCATAAAATAAATTTGTTTTTTAAACTCCTCAGATGCTCATTTTCATTTCCCATGACATTTTAAATTAAAATTTCCTTAGTTTGCTGCCATTAAAATTTTTTACATATTTTTAATGGATGGTAAATGATTTTAGTTCAACCTTTATGCATTTGGAATGCATGCGACGTTGCCTCTTTCATTTTTAACGTTTTGTAGAGAAAGTAATTCTTCATTGGGAGTGAAAATGGTGTTTTCTTGTTTCCTGCAACTACCTAAGTTATTTTCCCTGTCAAATTATTTCTCAAAAAGGTGAATCTACGTGTTTTTTTCTCGTTGGATGTGGCCGGATGGGTTTCTTTTTCAACTTATCACTTTTGGTGATTTTGGAAAAAAATGTCAGATTTACCTCACACCCCCGTGTGTCCCTAATTGGCTGGAGAATTTTTTATGGAAGTTTGGGGTGATGGATCCATTTTATTCTCTAAGGCATTATGATGAAAGGGCAAAAAGTTATAAAATGGCCCGCAGCCCCGCTCATGTAAAGGGATAAATTTCAAGTTGAAGCCAATAGTCAATCAAAAAGGGACACGTGCTCACGTTGAAAAGTCAACATTGTAAACATGGACTTTCAGGGGAAAGGTTGGAATCTTCCCCCTTTTCAAAATAGATAAAAATAAAAGCACATCCTCATAACCAATCAAGTGATGCCATGTGTTGAAGAATGAAATAACGACACGTGGCTATTTTTTAGTTCATATGCGATTTGGCGGACTGGCGGGGGACTTTAGGAATTTTAGCCTTGTTTCCAAAAAGGGTGAAAATTTCTAAAAAGGCCCATGGCACCACTCATGTGAAGGGAATAATTTCTAAGTTTAGGCCTGCAATCAATCAGAAAGGGACACATGGCCTATATTGAAAAGTCAATGGTAGAGGCATGCACTTTTGGGGGAAAGGCTAGAATATTTCCCCTTTTAAAAAGTGGATAAAATATAAAACTAAAGCACATTCTTGTAACTAGTCACGTGATGCCACGTGTTGAAGAATGAATTCAGAACAATGGGCCTATGGAGGAAACTTATAATTTGAGTCTTTTTTCGCCAAAGGGTTAAAATGTTGCAAATTGAGCCGTGACCCCTTTTCCAATAATGGTGTGCAACGTGTTCACTTTGAAAAGTCATAGCAGGCTGGTAGATGTTTTTGATAAATTAATATTTTTATTAAAAGGAGTTTAAATGGAAGATTTGAACTGCATTTCCTTAGTCACTCATATGGCACCACATGTGTGGCCTTTGGTAGAGCTGCAGAGGGGAAGAGAAAAATGAGAAATCAAAATTTTTCTCCTAAATGTCAGGAAATGTAGATTTATCCCCTAGGGCCGTCATTGCTTGGATCTTGCCATGTGTATGGTCCAAATTTTAAGGTAAAAGGGGGAAAGATAGCCAAGTGCACTCATCTAGTTTTCAACGCCATTAACAAACCAAAGATCCGGAAAACACAAAAATGGATCATTCTTCTTTCTTTTCTCTCTAATTCCTTGTCGTTTCTTTAGGAGATATGTTTTGGATTGGTTTTGGGGCCAAATTGATAATTTTAAAGAGATGCAAAGTTTGATTATCAGAAAACAAATTTTATCAGGCATACTCGATAAAAAGCGGGAAAACTTACCAATATGCATTTGAGTGCTATGAAAGTGGTTAAAAGGTGGAAATGGCAGGACCACATGAAGAAGAAAATCATGAGATGCCCCCTGCTAAAGTAATCATGCTCGAACCGATGAAATATTCACCTTTTCTGAACCTCTGGTTTTCATGAGTACGTTTTTTCATGTCACTTTCTAAAATTAGATCTGCAACAAACATTATTCCTTTTGGATATTCTTTTATTTGGGACCAAGTATGGATGTACACAATTTATTATAAGAACATGGTTTTAGACAAGGAAAAGGGATTCTGGTTTTCTAGGAAATGTTGTAAATTTGGAAGTAATTCAATACATAATATTTCTTCCTCATTTCCTCTATTATATATATATATATATATATATATATATATATATATCTCTTTGCTTGATTCAATGGATCATTTTTCTTTTCATTAGAAAAAAACTATGTGTTTTGGTTTATGTAATCTTTAGAACTTTGTGTCTGTAGATTTACATCGGTGGTGAAGTAATCGATCATTTTCTATATTTTCTTGGTTCAATGTGAGTAGGGAGGTACTCTGCTATCTATATTTCCAAAAATCATTGATGTTTTTTTCCTTCTCCCATCTCTTTATTCTTCCATTCCTTCTGATTGATAATATTTTGCGTATGAAAACAAACCAAGATACTAGGATCCAAACATTGATAGTTGTAGATTTGTACTTTTTTTTTCCATCTTTCAATAAGGGAACCTATCCCATTAAAGAGGAGGGACTTGTTGTTCACTGAAAGTGCTTTCAACCCATGTTCCATTCTGAAACCCAATAGTTTTTGGTGACTCCGCTGGGGAATTCATTGCAAATGGATTTCAGTTTTTGGATAACAACTTCTTGATCATCTTTGATCTAGTGACTCCAAGATACATTTGGGGTAGAATAACCCTTAGGGAAGAATACCCTCATTTCCAACTTCTGGATCATTAAGGTTTCTCTCTCCCTTCATCAAGAAAAAAAAGAGGAACAAGATCTGCAAGCACTCCTCTTGCTAGAGACAAAACTTCTAGGAGTGACATCCCTCAAGATCAAATCAGTCCTAATTTGCATGCTTTTGTTCTCGTAGGCATTTTAGTTCTTTTCCAAACAATCTTTCCAAGGAGGGAATCTGCTCTGCTTTAGGGCTAAAGGGTTGGGCCTCTTGCTCTTTCCTAGCCATTGCATGAATTGCCTAGAGGCAATAGAAATAATTTCCCTAAATTCAGAGGTGATAGGAAGGTTCATCCAGATGAGCATATTGTGGCCTTCATTATTGCTTGTGGTGTTCTTGGAGTTGAACACAAGGATATCTCTGTTAGAATTTTTGTGGAGACATTGCAAGATAATGTTGCTGATTGGTTCTATCACCTCCCTGTTGGATCTATCACTAATTCGAACACCATGAGGACCCAATTTGAGTAACATTTCAAAATTGCTAAGGATGTACATGCCGTCTTGGCCGACCTTTCTTAAATCAAGAAAGAGTCACATGAGCCCATGAGGGAATTTTTGGCCAAATTCAATAGGTTGGTTAACAAGATCCCACAAAACACACGCCATGTGGATCAGATTTAGAAATATTTCTTCCTCAATGCCCAACTTCCTGAAGTGAGCCATGCACTTAGAAGAGCTAATCTTGCCACTTTAGATGTTGATCAAAGATATGTTGTTAGTGTTGAAGATGATCTGATCATGTCTGGAAAGCTATGGAGAGAATCATCCAAATCCAAAGTATCTCCTTCTTCCACATCTTCTCCTAGAGCTAATGTAGATAAGTTGGTACAGAAACTTGATAATGACCTTATTGCACTCAAGAATCAGTTAGCACAACATGATCCTTATCAGGATGTTCCTAGAAAGAACTTTCAGCCCAGGAATTAGTTGCCCTCTCCTCAGACCAGATTGGTAATTGAAGGCCCACCTATTAAAGTTCTAGTAAATGCAACATGTGAAGTGCTAGAGCCTGATGATGAGGAGGAGGATGAAATCTGTGAAGAACATGAAGAGAAAGATGATGGAGAATTAGAAGAGTTAAGTGGATCTCATGTCCATTTTCTCACCACTGAAGGTATAGATGAAGAGGATGATTATGAAGAAAGAGTTGTAGAGATGAAAAATGAATCATATGTTGTCATGACTTGTGAGTAAGCCAAAAAGAAGGAGAAAGTGGTGCAGCCTGCTAAAATATCTAAGGATCCTCCTACAACCTTTCCAGTGATTACAAGGAGAGGAGCTCCTGTTCCAACTTCTTCCACACTCAAGGTAGGTTCTTCTATTCCTTCCTCGTATGTTTCTTCTCCTAAAACTTTTTCCCTTCAGATGATAGAGTTGAAAAGTCAAAATTTTCATCTACTCCTGTCAATGATGCTCCATACACCTCTGGTTCTTTTGACATTATTGACCATCTCAAGAAAACTAAGATCCAGATCTCAGAAGTTGAATTCTACCAAACCCATCCCAAGTCCTTTGCTAAGATGGTAGACTTTGTAAACTCCAAATACAAGCCTTCATCTCCTAGTTCTACAGGTCTCTTGCCCACTCCTCCTTCATCTCAACCAAGCCTTGTGGCAATAGTTAATTCATCTGATGAGAAGATCAAACCATTTTATGTCACTCTCCTCATATTTGGCAACAAACTCAGCAATTGTGTTATTTATTCTGGTGCTTCAGATAATGTGATGCCTTCTAAGGTATCCCATGCCCTAGGCTTAACCCCAACCCATGTTCATGTTACTCAATGGAAAGTAGAGAAGTGCTATTGGTTGGAAGGATCAAGGATGCAAGAGTAGCCTTTGCTACTTTTCTAGAGAAGAGAGTTTTAGCTACCATTTTTGTAGTTGATATTCCCCCTTCCTACAACATGCTGCTGAGTAGAATTTTTTCAAAGATGTTGGAGGAGAAATCATGATGGATTGGTCACATGCTCTTATTCCATTGAATGGGAAATTGAAGAAGCTACTGCATGAGAAAAAAACTAAATATATCATGTAAAAAATAAATGACCCAAAGGAAAAAATACTTTATGAGGACATTGGTTATGGTAACTACATGATCATGTCACAAGAAGAGGCTAACCATCCTAAGGAAGTAATTATTGATCCTAATGATGTTTGGATCTTGGAATTTGATGGGTGTTGCTCCTTAGCTTGTTCTAAAGCTGGTGTGGTGCTTATTTCTCCTAAAGAGAAAATTCACCCTTTCTCTTTAAAGCTCCAATTCAAAAAAACAAATAATACAGTTGAGTATGAGGCTCTCATCCTCGGTTTAAGCATGGTAAAATAGATGGGGATAAATAATATCCATGCTTGTGGAGATGCAGAGCTGATTGTAAAATAGGTCAGAGATTTGTTTCAAGTGAAGAATAGAAGGTTGAAACATTACATGAATCTGGTCTAGGATTCTATTGAAATCCTTGATGCCTTTTCCATTGATGCCATGCCAAGGGAAAGAAATACTAGGGATAATTCCTTTCCTATCTTGGGGTCTCTACTGATCCCTCATCTAGATTTCTTCCAAGATAAATTCACCATTGAGATGATTTATAGACCTAGTGTGCCTAACAATACAAACAATTAACAGGTCTTTAATGATGATCAACACTTTCTTTCCTTCCTTGAAATCAGAGATAATTTTGACTAGTTGTACTTTTAAGGAAGTGGATATCTTCCTAGAGAGTATGTTCCCCCAAATGAAGAAGAAAACAAATAAGAAATGGATCATAATGGCTGCGTAAAACTAAAAGGTAATAAGATACCTAAAGGGTTGGTAAGTTTGGAAGAGTTATTTGATAAACATGATAGGTACATCAAGTCCAAAACTTTCAAAGGAGATCAGTAGTATGTTGACTATGAAAATATAAACATTCGGAGTCTTAATGAACCCATGCTAGTAAACACTGTAAAGTGTTGCACACAAGAGAGGGAGAAAGTAGTGAATATGTTGAAAAAGGTATGCTGATGTTCTTTCCTATTCTTATGATGATCTCAAGGCTTTTAATACAAAAGAGATGCAATATTTTATTCCTCTAAAACCTAGGATCAAGCCCTTCTGGAAAAATTAGAGGCACTATAACCCTAAAATTGCTGATACAATCTTTCAAGAGATCTAAAAGTTATTTAAGGCTAAGATCATTTTCCCCATTCACCATTCAATGTGGATTGCTAATATCGTGCCTTTTAGGAAGAAGAATGGTGTGATCTTGATTTGTGTTTATTTTAGGAATTTGAATCAAGCCTCTTTGAAGGATAATTACCCTCTCCTCGTAATGGATCAAGTGTTTTAAGTTGTTACAGGTTCAATAATATTGTCCATTTTTTATGGGTTCTCATGATATAATCAAGTAGAAGTCAGCATTGCAGATTATTATAAGATGACCTTTACCACTCCTTAGGGCACCTTTACTTACAAGAGAATGTATTTTGGCCTCATCAATTTTGGTGCCACCTTTCAAAGGGCAATAGACCTGGCCTTTGGCAGTCTCAAGGGAAAATGCATAGTTGTATACCTCAATGATCTGACTGTGTTTTTAAAAACCAGAGATGATCATTTCTAACACCTTGAAACTTTCCTCCAAAATTTTAGAGAGCATGAAATCTCCTTGAATCCCAAGAAATCTATCTTTTGTGTCACTGATGGAAAATTATTGGAAAAAATTTTCTGTAAGGAGGGAATCAAGATTGATCCAGAAATATTCCAGGTAATTCAACAGATCCCTCTCCCCACAAGCAAGAAGGGTGTGCACTCTTTCTTTGGGAAGATCAACTTCTTAAGAAGATTCATACCTGATTTTGTTGAACTTACTTTGAACATAGCCCACATGATGAAAGGGAAGCATAATTTTGGTTGGTCCTTTGAAGGAAAGGTTTCATTTGAAGACATCAAGAGAGCTATAGCAAAGACTCCAATCTTGGCATGCCCTGATTATTGCAAAGAATTCCTAATCTATGACTATGCTATTGAAAGTAATCTAGCTACTAAGTTAACCCAGGAGAATGCTAAAGGTCATGAACTCCCCATAGCATTCATGAGTTATATTTTGAAATCTCATTAGCTGAAGTACATCATGATGGAGAAACTTTCTTTTGTAGTGGTCAAATCTGTGAAGCAGTTTTACCTATTTTTAATGGATGGTAAATGCTTTTAGTTCTATCTTTATGTGTTTGGAATACATGGCACCTTTAATATTTCATTTTTAACCATTTACAGAGAAAGACATTATTTATCGGTAGCAAAAATGGCATTTTCTTATTTCCTGCAACTTCTTATGTACTTTTCCCAGTCAATTTCTTCCTCAGAAAGGTGAAGGTACTTGTTTGTTTCTCAATAGATGTGGCCGCACTAGTTTATTTTTGAACTTATCACATTTGGTAATTTTAGAAAAAATGTCATATTTTCCCCACATCCCCGTGGGTCCCTGATTGGCTGGAGAATTTTTGGCAGAAGTTTGGGGTGATGGATCCATTTTATTCTCTAAGGCATTATGGTGAAAGGGCGAAAAGTTCTAAAATAGCCCATGCCCCCTCTCATGCGAAGGGATAAATTCCAAGTTTATGTCCACAGTCAATCAGAAAGGGACACGTGTTCATGTTGAAAAGTCAATAGTGGACGCATGGAATTTCAAGGGAAAGGTTGGAATCTTCCCCCTTTTCAAAACAAATAAAAAGTGAAACACATCCCCGCAACCAATCAGGTGATGCCATGTCTTGAAGAATGAAATAAGGACATGTGGCCATTTTTCATTTCTTATGTGCTTTGGCGGACCAGCAAGGGACTTTAGGAATTTTAGCCTTGTTTCCACAAAGGGTGAAAATTTCTAAAAAGGCCCGCGGCCACGCTCATGCATAGGGAATAATTTCTAAGTTGAGGCCTGTAGTCAATCAGAAAGGGACACGTGGCCTACATTGAAAAGTCAATGGCATAGGCATGGAATTTCAGGGGAAAGGTTAGAATTTTTCCCCTTTTCAAAAGTGGATAAAATATAAAATTGAAGCACATTCTTGCAACTAGTCATGTGATGCCACGTGTTGAAGAATGAAATCTGAACAATAGGCCTGCAAAGGAAACTAAGAATTTGAGTCTTTTTCACCAAAGGGTTAAAATATTACAAATTGAGCTGTGACCCCTTTTCCAATCATGGTGTGCCACATGTTCACATTGAAAAGTTAAACTGGGTTGGTGGAGGTTTTTGATAATTTGTGATTTTTATTAAAAAGAGTGTAAATGGAAGATTTGAACCGCATTTCCTCAGCCACTTATATGGCACCACATTTCCATCGTTTGGCGGAGTTATGGAGAGGTAGAGCAAAATGAGAAATCGCTTGGGTCTTGCCACCTGTAGGGTCCAAATTTTAAGGTAAAATGGGGAAAGATAGCAAAATGCACTCATTTGGTTTTTAATGCCATTAACGAACAAGAGCTCTGAAAAATGCAAAAATGGATCATTCTTCTTTATTTTCTCTCTGATTCCATTTTGTTTCTTCATGAGATGTGTTTTGGATTGGTTTTGGGGCCAAATTGATAAGTTTAAAGAGATGTAAAGTTTGATTATAAGAAAACAAAGTTTATCAGGCATACTCGATAAAAAGGGGGAAAACTTACCAGTATGCACTTGAGTGCTATGAAAGTTGATAAACGGTGGAAATGGTAAGACCACATGAAGAATAAAATCATGAGATGCCCCATGCTAAAGTAATTATGCTCGAATTAACAAAATGTTTCCCTTTCTGAACCTCCAATTTTCATGAGTGCGTTTGTTTCATGCCACTTTCTAAAAGTGGATGTGCAACAAACATTATTCCTTTTGGACATTATTTTCTTGGGGACCAAGTATGGATGTACACAGATTGTTATAAGAACATGGTTTTGGCCATAGAAAAGGGATTCTAGTTTTCTAGGAACGTTGTAAATTTTTAATTAATTCAATATAGAAGCTTTATTTCTTATTTCCTTAGTTATCTCTCTCTCTCTCTCTCTTTGCTCGATTCAATGGATCATTTGTCTTTTCATTCAAAATAAAAATTTTGTTTTGGTCTGTGTAATCTTTAGAACTTTGTGTCTACAGATTTAAATCAGTGGTGAAGTAATTGATCCTTTTCTATATTTTCTTGGTTCATTATGAGTAGGGAGGTACTCTGCTATCTATATTTCCTAAAATCATTTTTTTTTTCCTTCTCCCATCTCTTTATTCTTCCATTCCTTATGATTGATAATCTTTTGAGTATGAAAAAAAACTATGATACAAGGATCCAAACATTGATAGTTGTATATTTGTACATTTGTTTTTCTATCTTTCAATAAGGGAACCTCTCCCATTAAAGAGGATGGACTTGTTGTCCCCTGGATGTGGTTTCAACCCATGTTCCATTATGAAACCCAACAGTTTTCGGTGACTCTCCTGGGGAATTCATTGCAATTAGATTCTATTTTTTGAATAACAACTTCTTGATCATATTTGATCTAGCGACTCCAAGATACACTCGAGGTAGCAGAACCCTTGTGGAAGAAGACCCTCATTTCCAACTTTTGGATCATCAAGTTTTCTCTCTCCCTTCATCAAGAAAAAGAATAGGAACAAGATCTATAAGCACTCCTCCTGGTAGAGACAAAATTTCTTGGAGTGACATCCCTGAAGATCAAATCAGTCCTAATTTTCATGCTTTGATTCTCGTGGGTGTTTCAGTTCCTCTAAAAACAATATTTCTAAGGATGGCATCTCCTCTACCTTGGGGCCAAAGGGTTAGGCCTCTTTCTCTTCCCCAGCCATTGCATGAATTTCCTCAAGGCAATAGAAAGAATTTCCATAAATTCAGAGGTGATGGGAAGGTTCATCTAGATGAGCATATTGTGGCCTTCATTGTTTCTTGTGGTGTTCTCAGAGTTGAACATGAGGATATCTCTGTTAGACTTTTTGTGGAGACATTGCAAGATAATGATGCTGATTGGTTTTATCATCTCCCTACTAGATCCATCACCAATTGGAACACCATGACAAGCCAGTTTGAGTAGCCTTTTAGACCTACTGAGGATGTACATGCCCTCTTGGCCCAAATTTCTCAAATCAAGAAATATTAACATGAGCCCATGAGAGAATTTGTGGCTAAATTCAACAGGTTGGTTAACAAGATCCCACAAAACACATGGCATTTGGATAAGATTTGGAAATTTTTCTTCCTCAATGCCCAACTATCTGAAGTGAGCTATGTTCTTAGAAGAGATAATATTGTCACTTTAGATGCTGATAAAAGATATGATGTCAGTGTTGAAGATGATCTGATAAAGTGTGGCAAGCTATGGAGAGAATCATCCAAATCCAAAGCATCTCCTTCTTTCACATCTTCTCCTAGAGCTAATGCAGATCAGTTGGTACAGAAACTTGCTGATGACCTTATTGCTCTCAAGAAGCAGTTAGCCCAGCATTCTCCTTATCAAGATGTTCCTAGGAAGATATTTTAGTACAAGAATTTGTTGGAACATAATGATTGAGTGGTCTGGCCAACCCTTAATTTATATGGGTCCATCACTAATATATATGTTAATATTTAATAATATGAAATATTTCTATTTCTATTATTAAGTATGCTAACCTAGGTATATACTTTAAGTTAAATATTTAATATCATGAAATGATTATATTTCTAATATTAAATATTTTAAACCTAGGTGTATGTGTCGACCATTTTAGGTTGAAGAGGTGTGTCGGGAGACATACCCGATCACCTTATATAAAAAGGACTTTAGGTCCTCATTTGATATATTCGAGAAATATAAAAGTGATTTAGTTTTACCCTTGGTAAATAGGGTTTCAAAGGATGAGGTGATCTTACTGAATGTAAAATAAGTTCTCTAAAATAAAAGGTTATTTTCAAAGTGGTCTTTACCCTATAGGGGTTTTTCACTATAAATACTGTGTCACTTGTGTTATTTATTTCCTATAAGTATTTATTTATTTACTTATGTTATGATGTAATATTTATTTAAATATTTATTCTAACATTTTGTAATATGTAAGTTGATTAAATCCATATTTATTAGAATCCTCAAATTCTAACATGGTAACAGAGCGAAGTAAATTAAATAAATGAAGATCAAATGTTGTGTATTTTATTTATTTAATTTCTATGTGTTTTTTCAACCAACCCGAAAGGGTTTTTAAAAGTATCCAGTCCCCTTCTTTTTTTCCCCAATTTATTTTGGCATTACATTTGTGTAATTAAACTCCCGGTAAAAATTTTAGGGTTTTTTAATTTTAAATCCCTAATTTTTGGGTGGGGGGAGATGTAATATGATATGATTCATCTTTCATTTACATTTTGTAAATTATATGAAATTAATGTTTGTTTTGAGATTGATGTGTGCATAGGTAAAAGGGGTTTCAAACATTTACTTGCGTGAAAATTACATATAGAATAAAAAAGAGTTTATTACTATATGATATAATTTTCATGTTTTCTATAATTTCAAATATTTGAAGATTAAATATTTTGGAAGGTAAATTCATACATGTGTTCTTTGGTCCCCTCTATAAGAATTCAATTTGAAAAACTATAGTTTATAGTTAATCTATAACTATATCCTATATAATTTGAAATCTATATTATTATTTTTAAATAAAAATATATATAATATAGAATAAGGTTTATATAATAATTTATATAAACATCATATTAAAATTTATATAGTTTTGAAAAAAAACAATTATATATTTAAAGATTTAAACCATATTAAAATTACATGAGATTGAGGAAAAATTTAACAGACCATATTTTAAGCCTAATTTTAAATCATATTTAAACTTAACTTATAAATCTACGATATATATATATATATATATATATATATATATATATATATATATATATATATATATATATATAAAAGAAACAAATCTAAGTTTGAATCATATTTTATATATGGTTAGTTTAAACCACTTAAAATATAAATTTTATTAGATTTGGTTTATATATGTTTAAAAAAAACGTAAGTGCTTTTTTTTTTTTAGTAAGGGGCCTGTGTTTATTGTTTGGCCATGAAGGGATTACTTGTTAAATCTTAATACTTATTAAATAAAACCTAACATGTGTCCCTAACCATTTATATTATCTCTGTAAGGGGGCGACCTCATTCATTTATATCTTATAGTTTATAAAAACTATATAAATAAACTTATTTAAAAGTTTTCTTTTATATAAGAGTGGGAGTGGAGAATAAAATGAGATAATATCTGAGGTATAAATGTGGAACTCTCAAGTATAAATGGAGAATTAAAAATAAGGGCTAGTTTATTGGTGGCCCACTTGAAGTGTGGTAAATATTTATTAAAATATTGGTAGTTAACGCCATATAAAAGTTTTAAAGTTTTTAGCTTGCAGGAATTATATAAAATATTTTGTAATATTTTCATAGTTTTAAATGTGTGCGGGGTAAAATTAAGAGTAAATGAAGGGCAGAGACAATGTTCATGAAAATAGGGATTTCAATTTATTTCATTGGTCAGGTGAATTTACTTGTCCCCTCTCTAAAATATATAGGTTAATCTATACTCTCATAAATATACTTACACCTGGTAAATTTTTTTAAAACTTGGTTTATGTCCTTTAAACCCCTTTAATAAGGGTTATGTGTTTTTCTATATAAAAACAATATACTATAGTTTATAATTTTTATGAACTATATTTTGTTTTTAAATTTATATTCTATAAACTATATACTTTTTTTAAAGTGTATATATTTTTACATTATAAATTAAAATAGGTTATTATAATGTGTTAAAATATAACCTGTCTAATATTATATAGAAGAAAAAATTCTAGAATTTCACATTCTGGAAATACACAGCAAGTTTTAGCTTCATTAAATTTGGCAGTCAAATAACCGTCACGGTAGACCAAATATAAGACAATATGATAGTCATTTAGATGCCAAATTTAAGATCGTAGGTTCTAGGAAACTTTCATTGTGTTAAAATTGACGGTCAAGATAGACCAAAAAAAAAGCCTTTATGACGGTCATTTAGACGTCAAATTTAAGCTGGCCAGATTTTTGTCTACATTATTTTTTTTCAGAAATTTGAAGTTGTTATGCATTCTTAGGGGTCTCTTCTTCACTTCTATATGGTCGAAAATATTTTTTATATAGATCTGGGGTATAATGCAGAGCCCTTTATATTGCGGGTTATTATTTTGATCATGGGAGGTTAATTAGTATGTATTGTAATGACAAAATTAGTTATGATCAAATAATTTCTTTAGATCTAATTCTATTAAAAGTGTTGTTTTTATCATCAATAAATATGTATCTAACTCTATGGTATATTGTATATTATAATAGGGTGTGTTTTACAAATTTAGGAAAGCAATGACATCCAACTATTTTTGTCTTGACAAAACTCAAATCCTGAATGAAACCAAACTACAACATTTGGGTCAAAACAAAATTTATGGCGAAAAAAACTCTGGACGATTGTTTTTGGATTTGAGGTTGCTGCTACCGGTTGTCAAGCAACTGTAGATAATATGAATACATTCTTGCAACGAATGCAGAAGGCTCTTTCTATGATTCTACGTAATGTGAATGAGTACTTTCTACACATTGGTAATATCGAATATCTGAAAGAGGTATAGACACAACTAGAATCCATGCATGAAGGATACTTGGTATATCAAGGATATTAATGAGAGTAAATTAGCTGAAGGAATTGTATATTTTTGATGATTTCTCTTCTGCATCTTGTTTTATATCTCAAAGTTTGAATAATTCAAAAATATGGCATAAACTGTTAGGACATGTTAATTATTGAAGCTTATATGAAATTTCTAAATATAATCTAGTGAAAAGTTTGCATGTGTTGTCTTCTTCTCTTGAAGTTACTTCATTAAATGCTTCTAAATGATGGTTTTGATTTTGATTTCATAAATGGTTATGATGATGTTTTGATGTTATAGATGTTTCTGAAACTCTTATCTTCCTAGATAAGAAAATACATTGGACTCAATCTATACTAGAAAGTTCAAATCCTATTAACCTTAAGAAAATGACTAGAAGCCATCATATGTACCATGCATTAATTACCTTGTATGAACCTGAGCCGTGAATTATTATAGGGTCTAGGTGGAAATACAAAGTAAAATATAATGCTGATGGTAGTATTAACAAACATAAAGCTAGACTAGCTGCTAGAAATCTCACTTAGAAACTTGGTATTGATTATGTTGAGACATTTCCTGTAGCTAAAATGAGTACTGTTAGGACCTTATTTGCAATTGCCACTCAATTTGGGTGGGAAATCCACCAAATGGATAAGAAAAATACTTTTTTGAATTGTGAGTTTTTTATCCTTTTAATTTTCCCCGAATCTAATTTTGTGGAAATTGGAGCCTCGCTCATACAAAGGGGTAAATTTTTGAGTTAAGGCCCGTAGTCAGTCAGGAAGCGACATGTGGCCTACATTGAAAAGTCAATGGAAGGACATGGAATTTTGGAGGAAAGATTGGAATTTTTCCCCTTTTTAATTAGCATAGTTACCAGGTTCGGAAATCCGATTAAATTCGGAAGGGCAAAAAAATCTGAAAATTCGGAGTTCTCGAAAAAATCTGAAAAATACGGAAAAATCCGGTTTGGAATATATATACATATATTAGTATAAATTTATATTATTGTATACTTATATCATTATATATAGACAAATCATACAAAAAAGCATCCATCTACCATAATCATCATCATCATAATGATTCTTTCAAAAGATTGCAAGAAGTTGCTTGGTCCAAAAAGTAACAAAAATAGATTTTATGAAAATAAGAAAAATATTGCCATCAATGCGTAGAGCTTGAGAAAATATATACTTTTAGAGAAGACGACACCTAAAATGGAGCCACATAATGAAAGTTATGGCACATGCAAGTTTTTGCTGCTACATCTTCCCGGACCCTTTCCAAAAATGGCAAATTTTTTTCCACCAAATTTATTCGGTTGCTTCAAAAAATATGGTTTGAACCGGATTTCATACAGATCCGGCCGAACCTGGTAACTATGCTAATTAGATAAAGTATAAAAGTAAAACACACCCCCACAACTAGTCAGGTGATGCCACGTGTCGAAGAATGAAATCAAAACCAGCATGCCCGCAGAGATTTTTGAGAATTCAATCCTTTTGTTAAAAAAATTTTAAATGGCAGATTTTAACTGCATTTCCTTAGCCACTCAGACGGCACCACATGTTTTGGCCTTTGGCAGAGCTGTGAAGGGGCAGAGCAAAATGAGAAATCATGTTTTTTCTCCCAGATGTCAAGAAATGTAGATTTCTTCCCCAGGGTTGTCGTTGCTTGGATCTTGCCATGTGTAGGGTCCAAATTTGAAGGTAAAAAAGGGGAAAGATATCCGAATCTACTCATCTAGTTTTTTAACACCATTAATGAACCAGAGCTCTGTAAAATGCAAAAAAAAGCTTGTTCTTCATTCTTTTCTTTGTATCTCTTGTCATTTCTCCATGAGATGCATTTCTAGTTGGTTTTGAAGCCGAATTGATAAGTTTGAAGGGATGTAAATTTTAATCATCAAAAAGTGGATTTTATCTGGCATACGTGATAAAAAGGGGATAAAACTTATCAATAAGCACTTGAGTGCTATGAATGTGGTTAAAAGGTGGAAATGGTATGACCATGTGAAGGATAAAATCATGAGATGGCCCCTGCTAACATAATCATGCTCTAACTGATGAAATATTCATCTTTTTGAACCTCCCATTTTCATTAGTGTGTTTGTTTCATGTCACTTTCCAAAAGTGCATCTGTAACAAACATTATCCCTTTCAGATATTCTTTTCTTGGGGACAAAGTATGGATGTATAAAAATTGTTATAAATATATGGCTTTGGCCACGGGAAAAAGGGATTTTAGTTTTCTAGGAAGATTGTAAATTCTGAAGTAATTTAATACAGAAGTTCTTTCCAACTTCTGGATCATCAAGGTTTCTATCTCCATTCTTCATCAAGAAAAAGAAGAGGAATAAGATATGCAAGCACTCCTTCTACTAAAGACAGAACTTCTGGGAGTGACATCCCTCAAGATCAAATTAGTCCTAATTTGCATGCTTTGATTCTTGCTGGTGTTTCAGTTCCTTTCCAAAAAATCTTTCCAATGATGGTAGATCCTCTACCTTGGGGCTAAAGGGTTGGTCCTCTTGCTCTTCCCTAACCATTGCATGAATTTCCTAAAGGCAATAGAAAGAATTTCCCTAAATTCAAAGGTGATGGGAAGGTTCATCCAGATGAACATATTGTGGCCTTCATTATTGCTTGTGGTGTTCTCGGGGTTGAACATGAGGATATGTCCATTAGAATTTTTGTAGAGACGTTGCAAGATAATGCTGCTGATTGGTTTTATCATCTCCCTACTAGATCCATCACCAATTGGAACACCATGATGACCTAGTTTGAGCAGTGTTTCAAACCTACTAAGGATGTATATGCCCTCTTGGCCCACATTTCAAAAATTAAGAAAGAGTCACATGAGCCCATGAGGGAATTTGTGGCCAAATTCAATAGGCTAGTTAACAAGATCCCACAAAACGCATGCCCTATGGATCAGATTCAAAGATGTTTCTTCCTTAATGCCCAACTGCCTGAGGTGAGCTATATACTGAGGAGAGCCAATCTTGCCACCTTAGATACTGATAAGAGATTTTCTATTAGTATTGAAGATGATCTGATCATGTCTAGAAAGCTAAGGAGAGATTCATCCAAATCCAAAACAACTCCTTCTTCCACATCTTCTCCTGGAGCTAATGTAGATCAATTGGTACAAAAAATTACTAATGATCTTATTTCTCTTAAGAAGTAGTTCACCAAGCATGCTCCTTATCAGGATGTTCCTAGGAAGAATGTTCAAATTCCAAAAATTGGTTTCCCTTTACTCAGACCAGATTGGCAATTGAAGGCCCACCTATTAAAGTTCCAGTCAATGCAACATGTGAAGTGTTGGATCCTATTGATGAGGAAGAGGATGAAATCTATGAAGAACATGAAGAGGAAGCTAATGAAGCATTAGAAGAGTTGAATGGATTTCGTGTCCATTTTCTCACCACTAAAGGTATAGATGAAGAGGATGATTATGAAGAAAGATTTACAGCTCGTGAGCAAGCCAACAAGAAGGAGAAATCGGTGCAGCCTGCTAAAATATCTGAGGAGCCTCCTACGGTCATTCCATTGATTTCAAGGAGAGGATATCCTATTCCAACTTCTTCCACACCCAAGGTAAGTTCTGATGTTCCTTTCTCCTCTATTTCTTCTCCTAAAACTTCTTTCCCTTCAAATGATAGAGTTGATAAGTCAAAAGTTTCATCTAATCCTATTAATGATGCTCCATCTACCTCTAGGTCTTTTGACATTATTGACCATCTCAAGAAAACTAAGATCTAGATCTCAGAAGCTTAATTCTATAAAACCCATCCCAAGTCCTTTGCTAAGATGGTAGACTTCGTAAACTCCAAATACAAGCCTTCATCTCCTATTTCTATAGGTCTCTTGCTCACTCCTTCTCCTTCATCTCAACTAAGCCTTGTGGCAATAGTTAATTCATCTGATGAGAAGATAAAACCATTTTATGTCACTCTCCTCCACAAACTCAACAATTGTTTTATTGATTTTGGTGCTTTAGAGAATGTGATGCTTGCTAAGATATCTCATGTCCTAGGCTTAACCCTAACTTGTAATTTTGGTTCATGTTACTCAATGGAAAGTAGATAAGTTCCATTGGTTGGAAGGATCAAGGATGCACAAGTATCCTTTGCTGCTTTTCCAGATAAGAGAGTTTTAGTCACCATTTTTGTAGTTGATATTCCCCCTTCCTACGACATGTTGTTGAGTAGAAATATTAACAAAGATGTTGGAGGATAAATCATGATGGATTGGTCACATGCTCTTATTCCAGTGAATGGGAAAATGAAGAAGCTACTACCTGAGAAAAAAATTGAATATATCGTGCAAAAAATAGATGACCCAAAGGCATAAATACTTTATGAGGACATTGGTCATGGTAACTACATGATCATGTCACAAGATGAGGCTAACCATCCTAAGGAATTGATTCTTGATCCTAATGAAGTTTGGATCTTGGAATTTGATGGGAGTTGGTGTGGTGGTTATTTCTCCTAAAGGGAAAATTCACCCTTTCTCTTTCAAGCTCCAATTCAAAAACACAAATAATACAACTGATTATGAGGCTCTCATCCTTGGTTTAAGCATGGAAAAAAATATGGGGATCAATAATATCCTTGCTTCTAGAGAGGTATATCTATTTTTATTACATGTCGAAGATCTCTTTCAAGTGAAGAATATAAGGTTTAAACATTATAGGAATTTGGTATGGGATTCTATTGAGTTCCTTGATGCCTTTTCCATTGAATCCATGCCAAGTGATAGAAACACTAGGGCTGATTCCTTGGCTATCTTGGGGTCTCTATTGATCCCTCATCTAGATTCATCCCAAGATAAATTCACCATTGAGATGGTTCATAGACATATTGTGCCTGACAATACAAATAATTGATAGGTATTTAATGATGATCAACACTTTCTTTCCTTCCTTGAACTCAGAGATAATTTTGACCAGTCGTACTTTTAAGGAAGTGGAAATCTTCCTAGAGAGTATGTGCCCCCAAATAAAGAAGATAACAAAGAAGAAATGGATCATAATGGCTGCATAAAACTAAAAGGTAATAAGATACCTACAAGGCTAGTAAGTTTGGAAGAGTTATTTGATAAACATGATAGGTACATCAAGTCCAAAAATTTCAAATGAGCTCAACAGTCTACTGACTATATGAAAAGATAAACATTGGGAGTCTTAATGAACCCATGTTGGTAAACACTGGAAAGTGCTGCACACAAGAGAGGGAGCAAGTAGTGAATCTGTTGAAAAGGTATGTTGATGTTCTTGCCTATTCTTATGATGATCTCAAGGCTTTTAAGCCAAAAGAGATGCAACATTTCATTCCTCTAAAACCTGGGATCAAGCCATTCTGGAAAAAGAAAAGATAGTTTAACCCTAAAATAGTTGATGTAATCTTTCAATAGATCCAAAATTTATTGAAGGATAAGATCATTTTTCCCATTCACTATTTAATGTGGATTGCTAATATTGTGCTTGTCAGGAAGAAGAATGATGAGATCCAGATTTGTGTTAATTTTAGGAATTTGAATCAATGATCTTTGAAGGATAATTACCCTCTCCTTGGAATGGATCAAGTGTTACTGGCTATTACAGGTTCAAAAATGTTGTCCATGTTTGATGGGTTCTTAGGATATAATCAAGTAGAAGTCAGTGCTGCAGATCAGCATATGACTACCTTTACCACTCCTTGGGGCACCTTTGCTTATAGGAGAATACATTTTCACCTCATCAATGTTGGTGCCACCTTTTAGAAGGAAATGGACCTGGCCTTTGGTAGTCTCAAGGTAAAATGTATAGTTGTATACCTCGATGATCTAACTGTGTTTTCAAAAACCAGATCTGATCATTTCCAACACATTGAAACTTTCCTCTAAAAGTGTAGAGAGCATGGCATCTCCTTGAATCCCAAGAAATATATCTTTTATTTCATCGAGGGAAAATTATTGGCACACATTATATCTAAGGAGGGAATCATGATTGATCCAAAAAGAGTCCAGGTAATTCAAAATTTCCCTCTCCCCACAAGCAAGAAGGGTGTGCACTCTTTCTTTGGCAAGATCAACTTCTTAAGAAAATTCATACCTGATTTTTCTGAACTGAATTTGAACATAGCCCACATGATGAAAGGGAAGAAAATTTTTGGTTGGTCCTCTGAAGGAAAGGTTTCATTTGAAGACATCAAGAGAGCTATAGCAAATACTCCAATCTTGGCATGCCCTGATTATAGCAAAGACTTTTTAATCTATGACTATGCTACTGAAAGTAATCTAGCTTCGAAGTTAACCCATGAGAATGCTGAAGGTCATGAACTCCCCAAAGCATTCATGAGTTATACTTTAAAATCTCATTAGCTGAAGTAAATCATGATGGAGAAACATGCTTTTGTAGTGGTCAAATCGGTGAAGTAGTTTCATTTTTACATCCTCAACTCTCATTCTATTGTGCTTATGCCTGATACAACTATTAAATCCATTCTTACCCAACAAGAATTTAGAACCAAGAGAGGAAATTGTGTAGCCAAATTTTAGGAGTATGATCTTGACATCAAACCCACTAAGCTGACTCAAGGAATGGGCTTATGTGAACTCAATGCTGAAGGAGCTGATGCCAAATTGTCAAAGGAGAAAGTTGAAATCCATGTCGTTCTTTTCCTCAAGTCAACTGATGAATGGTATGCTGGAATTGCACACTTTCTTACTTATGGAGAATATCCATCCCATTTGAGTGCCAAGGATAAGATAGCCATCAAATTAAGGTCTACGCAATATGTGTTGTGGGAAAATGCATTGTTCAAATGAGGCATAAATGGAAGGTTTTTGAAATGTGTTGAAAAAGAGCAACAAAAGAAATTGTTCTTAGCTTTTCATGACTAGGCTTGTGTAGGTCATTTCTCTTCTACCGTCACAGCCCACCAAATCCTCCGTGCTAGATATTATTGGCCTACCATGTTCAAAGATACATTAAAGTGGGTAGGCAAGTGTTAAGCATGTCAAAACTTTGTTGGAAGACCCAAATTGGTTGCTTTACCTCTCAAACCAGTGGTCATTAAGGAACCTTTTCAACAATGGGGTTTGGACTTCATTGGGACACTCAATCCTCCTTCAAGTGTAGGGCATGCTCATGTTTTGACTACCACTGATTATTTCACCAAGTGGGTGGAAGCCATTCCAGTTAAAAGTACTGCTTCTAAAGTAGTATGCAAGTTCATCAAGGATCACATCTTAATAAGGTTTGGGATACTAACCAATATAGTCATTGACAATGCTTCCGATTTTTCTTTTGTTGAGATGATGGATTTTTGCTATGGCTATGGAATTTCCCTTGACCACTCTTCAAATTACTATCCCCAAGGGAATGGGCAGGAAAAATCAACTAACAATAACTTTGTCATCATTGTTCGGAACCTTGTTAATGACTCTTAGAGGAATTGGCATAAGAAACTATATGATGCTTTATGGGTAGATAGGATTACACCTAAAAGAGCCATTGAAATGTCTCCTTTCCAAGTGCTATATGGAGTTGAAGCTCTGTTGTCACTGACATTGTAAATGCTAGCCTTACATTTGATGAAGGCCATTGAAGATGCCAGCTTTACGAATTCACTCAATAAAAGAATTATGTATGTCCAAAACTTGAATGAAGATAGATTGTAAATGGTTGACAGAATATCAGCTCATCAACTCAAGGTAAAAGCTCTATTTGACAAAAAGGCTAAACCCAAAAATTTTCAAGTGGGAGACAATGTTCTTCTTTAGGACAAAAGGCATGAACCTCAAGGTAGCCATGCTAAATTTTATTCCCTTTGGCTCGGTCCTTTTAAAATTAGACATTTTTTTGGTGAGACCTCCTTTTACCTAGATTACATGGATGGTTCTCCTCTCCCACTTCCTTATAGTGGGAAATTTTTGAAGTTGTTCAAAACCTAGGAGTTTTGGTGGTTCCTCTGTACATTTTGTATAGCGTTTTTCTTTCCTTGTTTTTGTTTTGGTTAGTTTCCTTTTTGCTTTCTCTTATGTGTTGGTATTACTTCTTTTTGAATCTATTTCCCATTGGCTAAGACACTGGTTTGAATTGATTACCTAGAATTCACTAAGGCTCTTGATTTTTCCTCTTTCCTCTACTAAATCATCCCTAAAAGGAGCCAGCTATTTTCCTCTCAATTTTCCCCACCATTTCGAATCTAATTTCATGAAAATTGGAGCCCTACCATAGAAGAAATTCATGTTTTAAACTCCTAAAATGCTCGTTTTCATTTCCCATGACATTTTTAATCAAAATTTCCCTAGTCTATTGCTGTTAATAGGTTTTACCTATTTTTAATGGATGGGAAATGATTTTAGTTCTCCCTTTATGCATTTGGAATGCATGGGACCTTGCATCTTTTGTTTTTAACCTTTTGGAGAGATAACAATTCTTCATCAGGAGAGAAAATGTTGTTTTCCCATTTCCTGCAACTTCCTACGTTCTTTTCCCCATCAAATTCTTGCTTGTAAAGGTGAAGCTATGCGTTTATTTCTCATTGGATGCAGCTTAATGGGTTCCTTTTTGAACTTATCACTTTTGGTGATTTTGGAAAAAAAATGTTAGATTTATCCCGCATCCCCCCCGGTCCCTTATTGGCTGGAGCAGTTTTGGTGGAAGTTTGAGGCGATGGATCCATTTTATTCTCTAAGGCATTATGGTGAAAGGGTGAAAAGTTCTAAAATATCCCATGGCCCCACTCATGCGAAGGGATAAATTATTAGTTGAAGCCCATAGTCAATAAGAAACGGACACGTGTTCATATTGAAAAGTCAACAGTGGAGGCATGGACTTTCAGGAGAAAGGTTGTAATGTTCCCCCTTTTCAAATAAATAAAAAGTGAAGCACATCCCCACAACCAATCAGGTGATGCCATGTGTTGAAGAATGAAATAAGGACACGTGGCCATTTTTCAGTTCATATGCACTTTGGCGGACCAGAGGGGGAATTTAGGAATTTTAGCCTTGTTTCCACAAAGGGCAAAAAGTTATAAAAAGGCCCAATACCCCGCTCATGTGAAGGGAATAATTTCTAAGTTGAGGCCCACAGTCAATCAGAAAAGGACACATGGCCTACGTTGAAAAGTCAATGGTAGAGGCATGGACTTTTGGGGGAAAGGCTGTAATTTTTCCCCTTTTCAAAAGTGGATAAAATATAAAACTGAAGTGCATTTCCGTAACCAGTCACGTGATGCCATGTGTTTAAAAATGAAATCAAAATAGTGAGCCTGTGGATGAAACTAATAATTTGAGTCTTTTTCGCCAAAGGGTTAAAATGTTTCAAATTGAGCAACGACCCCTTTTCCAATAATGGTGTGCCACATGTTCATGTTGAAAAGTCAAAGCGGGCTGGCTAAGGTTTTTAATAATTTGAGGTTTTTGTTAAAAAGAGTTTAAATGGAAGATTTGAACCACATTTCCTCAGCCACTTAGATGGCACCATGTGTTCGGCCTTTGGCGGAGCTGGGGAGGGGCGGAGAAAAATGAGAAATCGTGATTTTTCTCCCAAATGTCAGGAAATGAAGATTTCTCCCCAACGCCATCGTTTCTTGGATCTTGCCACGTGTAGGGTCTAAATTTTAAGGTAAAAGGGGGAAAGATAAACAAATGCAATCATCTGGTTTTTAATGCCATTAATGAACCAGAGCTCTAAAAATGTAAAAATGGACCATTCTTCTTCCTTTTCTCTCTGATTCCTTGTCGTTTCTTCATGAGATGTGTTTTGGGGAAAAATTGATAAGTTTAAAGAGATGTAAAGTTTGATTATCAGAAAAAAAAATTATCGAGCATACGCGATAAAAAGGGTGGAAACTTACTAGTATGCACTTGAGTGCTATGAAAGTGGTTAAAAGGTGGAAATGGTAGGACCAAATCAAGAATAAAATCATGAGATGCCCCCCTGCTAAAGTAATCATGCTTGAATCGATGAAATATTCACCTTTCTGAACCTCCAATTTTATCAGTGTGTTTTTTTCATGTCACTTTCCAAAAGTGGATCCGCAACAAACATTAATCCTTTTGGATATTCTTTTTTTGGGGACCAAGTATGGATGTACATGTATTTTTATAAGAAATTGGTTTTGGCCATGGATAAGGGATTCTGGTTTTCTGGGAACGTTGTAAATTTGGAAGTAATTCAATACAGAATATTTCTTTCTCATTTTATTTTTTATATATCTCTCTCTCTTTGCTCAATTCAATGGATCATTTGTCTTTGCATTCAAAAGAAACTTTGTGTCTACAGATTTACATCGGTGAAGTAATTGATCATTTTCTATATTTTATTGGTTCAATGTGAGTAGGGAGGTACTCTGTTATCTATATTTATCAAAAGCATTGTTATTTTATTCCTTCTCCCATCTCTTTATTCTTCCATTCATTATGATTAATAATCTTTTGAGTATTAAAACAAACCAGGATACCAAGATCCAAACATTGATAGTTGTAGATTTGTAAATTTGTTTTTCCAAATTTCAATAAGGGAAACTCTCCCATTAAGGAGGAGGGAATTTTCGTCCCCTGACTATGGTTTCAACCCATTTTCCATTCTAAAACCCAACACAATATAAGGAAGTAATTTGGATTCTGGGAACTGGCAGTTTCTAGGAAACCTACCTACCTATTTTACTAATTCCATTTTATACAGTGTCTTTGATGTGTAGGTTTAATTACAGGGAAAAATAGTTAATTCATTCATCACGAAGCATAAAATAATAAAAAATCTATCACATCCCTTATGTACCTTAGAAACCCCACCACACTCTAGGTTGAGTCTATTTTGACTCATTGTCATATCAAACCAACCGTGATTGAAAAATTGTCCTTAACCTTAATATTAACTTGAGTATTTGTTGTGTGTAATATCAACAAAGTTTGAAGTGGGTTTTCTTCCCCTTAAGGGTCTCCAACTTACATTTTTTGTTCTTATGTACTCCTTGTTTATGCTATGGTGTATGGTTGTTGCTTATTGTTATGATCACATTAATTCATGGATAAATGTTAATGGTGTATGAAAGTTAATTTGAAATTGTATAAGGTTTTTTGACTGAATAATTCAACCCCCACCCCATTCCTTTTTTCTTCCAACAAAGAAAACCCTTTCTTATGAATATATTTGCAATGAACCCATCCATCCATCAATACCTTTTAAATCTTATCCCCCACACTAAGAACTCCCAAAATTTATCAAATTCTATAGTAAGGAGGACTTACAAAAACAAATTAGATATTTTTACCACACATGATATCTCATTTCCCATAACTAGGAACTCAATTTGAGGACATTTCCCATGTCCTTAGAAGGGCCTCTTGACCGATATAACAACATCCCTTAATATTCTCTTTTCTCTTTTGTGTGACTCATGCATTTGTTCTTAGAGAAATTATCCATCAATTTATCTTGTAAAATCTCCATCATTGATCTATACACCATCAAAAAATTCAAAGAAGAATATGTTACAAAATTTATGATTAGATGGTGGGGGATTATCAATAAATTATCCTTCTCTCTCCCATAAACTAAGTTGATCGATTTATTTTCTTGATCCTGTGCCAAACAAATTTTGTCAACAGTTTAGATCTAATCTTTCTAAACATTTGATGAAGCCTTTAAAATATACTGTAAAATGGAGCTTCATGTTCATGATGATGGTAAGGTTAAAATCATATCAAATTAACCCAATCCTGAGCCCACATTTAAGAAATGATAAATCTAAAGGCTTAGAAAATGCAGTAATCGTAAAAGCCATGTCCAAAGGTCGTTTGGAAATCGAATGAACCTAAACTCAACATAACTACACACCCATTAGGGAGTATTATAGTGTGGTGTTTGAAAAAATCCTATCTACGTGCATGATAAAACTTCCCCACATCCGACCAATTGAAGCATCCACATCTAAATCATCATGGTATCGAGATAAAAATTACCATAAATACCATCTAGTCCAAGGTCATGACATTGAAATGTGTCATTCATTCATAAACATCCTTCAGGATCTCATTGACCAAGGTGAATTACATCTTAACAATCTAAATGCACCTCCAAATCAAAATTTAGATGTATTTAAATACCCTTATCTGAATCATTCCCCGTCCACTAGTCAACCCCAATCAAATGCTACCAATTTTCATCATACTATAAATACTATTAAATATATCCCCCCTACATCCCCAGTACCTAGTGTTTCTCCAATAGATATACCAGCCAAATCATTTGAATTTTCTAGTATTATCACTACCAAGATCACAAATCCTCCTACATCTAGCATATCCTTTTTAGATACACCCATTGTCTCTTTAAAATCTTTAGAGAGGAAACCTAGCATAGAGATTAAAAAAGCTATTTTGAAGATCATGTCACTCAACACCAGATCAAAAATCTGATTAATCCCACTATAAAATCCATATATCATTCTTCTAGAAAAATACAAATTGAACCATAAAATCATCAAACGACCTTGTTATGAAATATACATTCTTGTCCTTCTATTTTAGATCCCAATCCCTCATCTAAATTCATGATTAACTATTTGTTGTCAAATTTGATCCTTGAAAACAAGCAGCAATCAGGGAACATTAGTCTCTCCTCTTTATGGGAGAGGTTCCCTTATTTAAACACACAACAAAAAGGCAAAACCTATTTATTTAAAAATGTACATGACATCAAGGTTTTAGTGAGGATTTTGATGTTTCATATGTCTTTATTTCATAAATTTACGATACAGACAAAGAAGAAGTAGATGTAACAAAATTTTAGAAAGTAAAGAGAAGATCACTTTCAAACACATAGATTGTAGAATTATATATTAATTATGCTTTACGAAGAGAAAATATTTAAACTATATATCTATAAACATATGGCACATATGAAAAAGACACAAAGTTCTAAGCTCAACACCAACTAGGAGACACAAAGTTCCTATTCATATATACATAGCTTCTTATGAATCAGATTAAGAGTAAAGAAGATCACAAAAAATATGAAATTTCCTCTGTATTGATAAGAAATTTTTGTGTTACTTACATCCTGTACATAAAAATATGATCCTTTCAAATGACAAGAAAATCTCTTTAAATAGCTTTAGGGATGGTTTCCAAAGAACCTTTTAAATTTCCATTCTTTTAACCCAAAGATTAATATCTAATTAAGTACTAAACATCAATTTGTCCTTTGATTAAATAAAATATGGATAAAGAGAAAATAGCCACCTTAATTAGATTAAAAAAATAGGAAACTAAGAACTAGGGGCTGAGATGCTAGAATAAGTGCTTATAACAACTTTTTTGAGTAGTTGGTTTCTAAATATTTTCAATTCCTTTGCTATGTCCATGCCCCATGGAATTTTTATATTGGTAGTTGCATGAGTCTAACTACCCAAACACTTTTTCATTTCTTTTCCAAATTCTAATTTTTCTAAGAACTCTTTATTAGCATCCATGATAGTCACATACATTGTGCAAATTTCTTTCATCTTCTCCTTGGATATGGTGTGATGCTTGAACAAGTCTTTTCTAACAAATGTCTTGAACTGAGATATTCTTAAACTGAGAATTTATCTCTTGAACCCTTCCTGAAAATCAAGTAGTGAATATCATGGAAAGTGGATGTGACACAAGATTTAAAATCCTCTCCCTTTTGCAACATGTTCCTGAGTTCTCCAATGGCTTCTTCAAGAACCTTTATCTTACAATCAATGCTGAAAACCAATTACTTACACAAATTCAATTTTGCATCATCAAATAATTTGATTTCCAAGAGGATTTGTACATTTTTTTCACTCGTTAATCGAATATCTTGGATACATTCATTCCACAATTTCAAATCCCTATCCAAACCATTGAGTGTCATGGTAAAATTTAATTGAATTTTAGAAATTTCGTTATATGTTTTACATGCTTCTTCAATGAAATTAAAACTTGTGGTTATCATGTCATCAACTAAGGCTTCCATTTCCTTTCTATAGGTGGCATGTTTATGAATATATTTAATGACTTAAACTTCATCACTAGACATAATGATAGGTGGTGGGATTGAGGTTAAGGGAGTTGGATCAAGAAACTTATCCTCTACCAATAAGGATATGATGAAACTTGACAAAATTTGATTTTTCTCCTCTAACTATTCTTGCATTTGCTTACCTTTTTCAACCCTTTCAATTAATTTGAACACTATATATTTTAGGTACCGCACTCCACTTTCAGGTGTTGATTCTCCAAGGGGAATCCTTGTTGATTCCAAATCAGCTACCAATAAGTCCTTTTCATCTTTATCAAGTTTGGACTTAGCAATTTCCATGAATTGATGGCCTTGAGAATATGATATTAATCTTGATGTAACCTTGGCATTTTTCATAGGTGGGTGAGGTTTAGAACCGAGTAGGGCTACTACTGCATCAAACTTAGGAGCAATAATATTAGAAGCAATTTTCCTTTTATTACCTTTCAACAATGGCTACACCCAAGCAAAAGAAGAACTGGAAGTGTAGGGGATAATGGGCCCAAGTACAGGTGTGATCATTGTACTCAAATTTTGTGCAATAACTACTTCTAGCACATATGTCTCAGTTTGTGTGGTGTGCACTTCCTTGACAGGGGCCTCCTTAGTAGATGCTTCCAAAAAAATCAAAGGCTCTGAGACTTGACTCTCTAATTGCTCTTCTTTTCTAATTCTTCCCTCAGGATTTTTATTCTCTTTTTTGTCTTTCTCTTTTTCCTCACTATAATCATCATAGAGGTCTACAACTATTTCAATTTCAGGCACTATTTCCAATTGCTTTGGAGGAGATAGCTTCTTATTTTCCTAAATGGCTACCTCCAACCTTTCATCCTTCTTGGCCTTTCCTTTCTTTGTGTACACCATGGTTGAAGGTTCAGGTGGAGAAGGAAGAGATTGCTCCTATGCCTAAGGAGTCATTATAGGAATTTATTTTTGAGGAGTAGAGGCTTTTGAGGAGAGTTTGGACTTGTCTACTCTAAAAAAATTCATTTTCTTGTCAAACCAGAGAATGGTCCTTAACAATATAGGGTTTATGAGCTCCTTCAAATCATCACTCTCTTTGAAAAACCAATCAATAGTTTCAATGGGAGTGTGTCTAATGGACCTTTCATATACAAGGGATTAAAATTCTTCATCGTCATCTTAAAGTCCCTCTGTAACCTTGTACACATAAAAATATTTAATTTGTTGCAGGGACAATCTTCCATAGTATCTTTTTTGTTCTTTATAATCATCAGAACAATCAGCCTAGTAGTCTTCGATATCAGCAAGATGAGAGAATCCCATTCTGAAATTGGTGGAAATGAAACCCTTGATATCAAACAAGTTCTTGGTTTTTAAAAGTGAAGAGTGAAGAGATCAATTTTCTTGTCAACATTTTGGGCATCTAGAGCAATCCTGCAAGTGTAGTTACCCAATGTGATTGGGAACTGGATGCTTGCAATATTTTTTTCCTGTAAGTTCTATGAAGCTTATCCAATTGTCTATAGATTTCAAACAAGGCCATCTTGTCACTATAATACATTGGGAGTTTTAAAGGTGTTCCCTTAAACCAAACCAAATGTATGTAAGATAATTTCCTAAATTGAATGTAATGACTACCATAAACATCAATCAATTGTTTTTCTTCATCTGAGAATATCTTAGCAGTGTCACCCTCTAGTAATCTGACAATATACATGGTGAATGGATCATTCATCCTTCTTTAGTGATGGTTATTGATCTTCAAAGTTAATTGTGGACAATACTCACAAATGGGAGCATATTTCTTATCTTCAACATAGGATAAACTCAACCTTTCTCTGTATGTGATAATGAAATACATAAAATAGGACATCATACGGAAAGTCTTGGTTCTCTGGACATTTTCAAGCTGCTTAGTGAGGCTATCAAAGATTATCTCTACCCAATTCAAGCTTTTTTGGCCTTCACATATAATATTGATGTAAGGGCACATCCAATAATAAAATTCATTGGTAGAGGGCATCCCTATTATCCTAGCAAGGAGAGTTATGACATCTAATAACTGTTCCTTAAAATCAACCCTAAACATGGTCTTTGACAGCCTTGAAGCTACTTTTTTTGGATTCTTAAACCAAGATTTAGCCACTCTACTTTTATACTACTTAGTGTCCTTATTTAAGAGTGATTGAACCAAGTATTTGGTGAGGATATTTGAATATTTAGTGGTGGGAATCCTGAGAGAAGTTCCAATACAACTAGTATACAATTGAACCAACACCTGTCTGTGAGGGTAAACAATTTCCTTTATCTCTGGATTGAAGCATGACCCACAAGCTAGCACGGTATCAACACATTGAATTGAAATTGGAAAACCCCCTGTATGTGTAATTCTAATTTCTTTATATAATTGAGAAATAGGAGTAGGGTTTTGGAAATTTATTCAAGCCCAAAAATCATCCAAGTCGAGGTGGTGAGATTCGATATCTCTTATGTCTAGTATAGATGTCTCTAAGGAAGATAAATGATCATTCCCTTTGTAGTTGATCTTAATTGTATGGAAGGAGTAATGGAATTCTCAATTCCTCTAGATTTTGCCTTTGACAATTCACAACTTCGAGTGCACTTGCAAAATAAAAAAAGACTAGAAAAATGGTTTGGCTATGGCTACAAAATGTAGAGAGTGAAAGAATGGAAGGAAAACAAAATACAAAGGGTGTGGTAAAAATAATTGATTACCATGGTTATTTATACACATTCCATTTGAGTAGGTCAGCTAGGAAAATTAATGTGACAATTAATGCTTAACACTAACCAAAGATATTGACAAGCAGAAAAGGAGGAGAAAAAATGTAAAACTGATCCATGGGATAGTGGGACACCTGGGACACGACGAGCCGAAACACCCAAAGTGAATGGAAAGTGGAAAAAGTGGTCTTGTAGGGAAATGGAGGTTGAGGAGCACTTGGGACATGGTGGGTTGAAATATTTGTAATACATTGGGATTAGGTAAGTCAGAGAAAACCTACAAATATGGTCCATATAACATTGGGATGTGACTTCCCTGAAAAGCCAAAATACCAGCAAATGAAGGGTAAAGCAATGTCATGTGGAGAAAATGGGGAATTGGTGAACATGGATCCTGATGGAACTTGAGATGTGAGGGACATTAAAACCTGAAATATCTACACAATAAAGGAAAATTCTCAAAAACTTAAAATTTAGAGAAAATACTAATTGTTTAAAAATGATTTTTCCTTCACAGATCTTTGACAAAGACATTTTGATAGTCACCTTACCAATTTTTTTGGAAAACTGAGACAAAAATACACAATTTCTGGAAAAGGTGACAACAACTAGCTCTTTCTAGGGATGAACTGACTTGAACATAAGAGAACAAGGTAGGACCAAGAACTCTAGAATCTCTTGGTCCAGACCAGGAAAAAACCATTGGGCAAATAGAGTCAAGGATGAAACAATACAAAGGACACACACACCAAAACAAAAATAGGGACTAAAAAAACTATATAAAGGACTACATAGTGACCTAAGACCAAAAAAACTTCAGATATTGCCCACTATATGGTAGTGTAAGAGAATTTTTATCAATATAGTTCAAATAAAATGAATTTTCTCTAGAAAAATGTCTGATTTTGAAAGTACCCACCCAAAGAGAAACAAAATTATCATGAATTCCTCAAGGTTCCCACCTCTTGTCCTAGAGTAGGACAATGTCACAAAGCTAGTAGTCCCTGGGTCTGGAATTCTTATCAAATAGTTATTTCACCTTTTGCTAGTGCAATAATCCTATCCACCACTTGTAACCTATTTTCATCCAATCTCTGTAGGTACATGATTCTTTTTTCCAAAGCACTAGAAAAATTTGAGTCTTTGATGGCCTTCAACAACTGTAAGGCTGACAGTTCGACAATCACTAGTAATTGAGTTGTAGTTTTGTACACCACTTAGAAAGGAGACATCCCAATTTATCTTTTGGGTGTGATCCTATCTTCCCAAAGAGCACCATAAAGCTTCTTGTGCTAATTTATTTGAGATTCATTCAAAATTTTCCGAATGATGGTTACCAAATTCTTGTTTTTTGATTCTTCCTGTCTATTTCCTTCAGACTAATAATGAGAAGAATGTGGGAGAGAAATTTGATACCCATAGTAGAAATACATTAACTCATAAGAAGAGAATTGGGACCATTATCAGTGATAAATTTGTTTGGCACTCTGAATATAATTAGGATGTTTTCTTTGATAAAGTTGCATACCACCTAAGAATTTGTACTTCTCACCAAAATAGCTTCCACCCACTTTGTGAAGTAGTTGGTAGAAATCAACACGTGAGTATGCCTAACACTAAAATGAGGGTTGAAAATGCTTACAAATTCAAGTCCCCATTTTTGAAATGGTTCTTCTATTATTACTAGTTTAAGTGACAAGTTATCTTGGGCCTCTCCATGAAATTTTGACAAGCTTCACATTTACCTACCCATTGAGCCGCATCTTGGAATAAAGCTGGCCAGTAATAGCCTACACGAAGATTTTTTATGAGTAGTCACGATAGATGAAAAATTCCCTGTATAAGATTGATCATGTAATGCTCTAAGAAACTTCTTCTATTGTTCTATATCCACACATGTAAGAAACCTTTTGTCAACTCCTCTTTTAAATAAATAATTGTCCCAAAGTACATACTATGCAGATATTATCTTTATGGCCCTCATATCCTTGGTACTTAAATGGGGTGAGAATTCTCCATATGTCAGAAAATGAGCAATGTCAGCATACCACTCATTAGTCGAACTAAGAAAAATAATAGTGGGGATATCTAAGTCTTTGTTGGGTAGATCATCTTTAGCACTATTAGCAATGAACTGATAGAGTCCCTTTCCTTAGACTAATTTAGTTGGCCTAATGTCCATATCATACTCCTAAAAATTTTCCACCCAATTCCCTCTTTTTTTCCCAAATTATTGTTGTGTGAGAATTGATTTAATAATTGTATCAAGCATAAATACAATTGAATGAGAATTGAGGATATAGAAATGAAATTTCTTGACCACTTTAACTATGGAAAAAACATGTTTCTTCATCTGAGTATATTTCAATTCATGAGTTTTCAAAACATAACTCATGAAATAAATGGGTAGTTAACAACCCTTGTGATTTTTCTATATCATAATGACAACCAAAGTATTCTCGGTGGCATAAAAATAAATAAATAAATCTTTCTGAAAATTAGGACACGTAAGAACTGAGGTCTTAGCAATGTATTTATTAATATTTAAAAAAAAAAAATTCCCTTCTGATGTCTAGCATAAGGATTGATTTCCTTTCATCATCTGATCTATACTCATAGTTAATTCTACGAAATCAAGAATAAATCTCCTTAGAAAGTTTATTTTCCCAAAGAAAGAGTGCACACCTTTTTTACTAGTGGGAAGAGGGATATGCTGAATAGCCTGGAATCTATCTGGATCCATCTTAGTTCCTTATTTTCAAACAACATGCCCAAGAAACTTACCTTCAGTAACACCAAAGATGGAATTATTCAGGTTCAAAGATATCCCATGCTCTCTGCACTTATTGAGAACAACTTCAAGATGTTGAAGATGATTTTCCCTTTTCTTTGAAAAAATAGTGAAATCATCAAGGTATATAACAATACTTTTTCCTTTCAAAGAACCAAAAGAAAAATCCATCGCCATTTAAAATGTTGCACCCAAATTTATTATCTCGAATGGCACCCTTTTATATGCAAAATTACCAAGCATGGAGCTATAAAGGTTGTTTTATGTTGATTTGGGACATCAACTTCAATATGATTGTACCCCAAGAAACCATCTGACATAGATAACATTTCAGATCTTGTGATAGCTTTCAGGATTTGATCCATCATGGGAAGTGGATAGTTATCTGTAAGGGAGTCTTGATTCAAATTTCAAAAATCTACGCAAATTTGAATATCACCACTCTTTTTCCTTACTAGCACAATATTGGATACCCAAGCTGAGTGATGGATAGGAAAAATTATCTTTTATTTCAAAATATTATGGATCTATTAATAAATGGTATTTGCAATCTTGGGATTATATTGCCTTTGTTTCTACCATAAAGGATTGATTCCATGTTTGAAAGGAATATAATGTTACATTTCTCTTAGTTTGAAGGATTTCAAATCACCATCTCAATAGGAAAGTACATCAACATATATTTTTAATAAATTTATCATACTATTCCTTTCCTCATGTGTGCTACATTTTCCAATGTTGACAAGCTTGGGTTCATCTTTGCTTCCAATATTAACCTTTTTCATAATTTGTGGACTGATGAATCCCATGTGATATATTTGACTTGATATACCTATCATGCCTACCAAACAAGTTGTCTAGGCTTACTAGTCATCTAGGTATCTTGTTACCTCTTAACTTAATGCAACCATCTTTATAAGGTTATTCTTCAATTCCTTCCTCAATCGTGGTGAATGCTACAGATTCATAAGGAGCAACTTCACTTCCTTTAAAATACAGTTGACTGAAATTCTCTTGAAGTTCCAAGAAAGAAATCACATGCCAATCATCATTGAATACTTTCCAATTGTTGACATTATCCAACACACTTGGCCTATGTATCATTTCAAGCATGAAATTTTCTTGGGAAAAGCCAAGATGAAGGATTAACAAAGATCCTGAGATGGCCAAAGCATCTGCTCTAGTATTCTTTTCTCTAGGAACAAATTCTATAGAAAAGGCATCTAACAATTTTATAGAATCCCACACCATATTTCTGTAGTGTCTTAGCCTCTTGTTCTTAACTTGAAAAATCCCTTTGAATTTCTTAACAATGATCTCTACATATCTTCATGCACAAATGTTCTTAGTTCCCATTTCCCTTGCCATTCATTGTACTAAAAGAAAAGCTTCATATTATGTCGTATTTTTTGTGTTTTCAAATTGAAGCTTGTAGGAGAAAGGATATGACTTATTTTCAGGGGAGAACATGACCACACCTACTCTAGAACTAGTTGAATAACAACTACAATAAAATTCAAGGATCTAGACACCATTAGGGTCATTCATCACACCTTTGGAAGTTTTTATTTCCTCTTTTGACATGATCATGTAGTTCCCGTGATAAATGTCTTTGTAGAGGTTTTATGCTCTTGGGTCATATGTGTTATGCACAATGTATTTAGTTTGTCTCTCAGGTAACAACTTCGTTATTTTCCCATTAACTGAAATGAGAGCGTGTGACCAATCCATCTAAATTTCTCCACTCACTTCTTTACAATATTTTCTACTTATCAACATACCATATGATGGGGTAATATCTATTACTAAAATAGTAGCTTTGATCCTTTTCTCTGGGAAAGAAGCAAATAATACTTGTACATCCTTAATCCTTCCTACCAACAACACCTCTTTACATTCCATGGAATAGAAAGAACAAAATGTGTGTGTTAAAGTCAGACCTAAAGCATGAGTAACCTTAGGAGGCATCACATTGTATGATTCTCCCAAATCAATAACACAATTACTGATCCTATGGTCGGCTATAAGTAGCTTGATATAGAAAGGTTCAATTTTCTTGGTTCTAGAAGGTGTTCTAGTCATTATATTCTACCAAGGTGAAGAGGTGGGAGTAGGAAAAATGCCATTAGAGGTGGTGGGTGTAGGATTGGGTTTGGATTTGATAAATTTTACAACCTGAGAAAAGGCATCAGGATGCGCCTGATAGAACTCAACCTCTGAAATTTGAATTTTTGTTTTCTTAATGTGGTCAATTAGGTCAAATGATCCCAAGGTAGATGGGGTGTTTGTGCTAGAGGGGGAGGAACACTTAGGCCTATCAGATTTGACATTCAAGGTTGTTTTAGTTACAATTTTTGAAGCCACGTTGCTCTTTGGTGAAGACAAGGAAGTGGAGGGAGTATTAACAATGCTTACCTTTTTGGTAGAATTGGTAGGGATAAGAGATCCTCTTTTCACAACAACTGGGATGGTAATTAGAACTTCCTTGGATCTTCTTGTGGGCTGGACCACTTCATTTTTCTTATTCATATTCTCTCTGGTCATGAAAACATATGATTCCCTTTTCATATCCGCCACTACTTCATCATAATCGTTCGTATCATCATCAACTCCCTTAGTGGTGAGAAAATTAACTTGAGAATCATTGTATTCTTCTAGAATTTCATCTGATTCATCTTTATGTTCCTCATAACCTTTAGTTTCATCCACATCCTCTGGTTCCTAAACTTCACATGTTGCATTGACAAGAACTTTGAGCAATGGCCCTTCAACTGCGAGTTTTGGCTTGATAGAACGCAGATGATTTTGAGGCTGAAAATTATTTCTCAGAATATCCTTGTAAGGAGTATTCTGTGCCAATTTCTTTTTGATAGCTATGTGATCATTTTCCATTTTTTTCACTAATTGGTGTGAATTGTTTCATGAAGAAGAAGCCTTAGATTTAGGAGGTTATTTTTTCAATTTCCTAAACATTATTAAATAATCTTCAACACTTATGGCCAAACATTGATCAACATCAAAAGTAGCAAGGTTAGCTCTTCTCAATGCCTAGCTCACTTCTGGTAATAGAGCATTCAAGAATTTTTTTTTCTAAATTTGATCCATAGGACGAGTGGCCACTGGAATCTTGTTAACTAATTTTTTAAACTTGGCAAAAAACTCTTGTATATGCTCATATGGTTCTTTCTTTATCTGAGAAATCTAAGCAAGGAGAGCATGTACATCTTCAGCAATTTTGAATTGATTATCAAACTAGGTTCTTATTGTGGTCTAATCAGTGATAGCACCAATAAGGAGACGATAGAACCAGTCGGAAACATTTTCTTGTAGTGTCTCCATGAAAATCCTAACAGAAACATATTCATGCTCCACTCCAAGTATTCCACATGCCATAACGAATGCAACAATGTGTTCATCTAGGTGCACTTTTCCATCACCTGTAAATTTAGGAAAAAATTTCCTATTTGCTTTTAGGAGATTATGCAATGGTTGATCAAGGGCTAGAGGTATAACCCATTTTCCCCAAGGTAGAGGTACTACCATTCTTGGAAAAATGGTTTGCAAAGGGACTGTGACTCTAGCCAACACCAAATCTTGAATGTTAGGGCTTGATTGTGTTTGAAAACAAATATTTTCAGTAGTTCTATCCTTAGTAGGGGGAGTGCTTGTGGACCTAATTGTTCTTCTCTTTGGAGTTAAAGTGAAGCCTTGTTATTCAAGAAAATAAGAATGTATATATTCAACATCTAGCACTTTCTGACCTTGTGTATATCTTCTATTTTCGAGTGTGCCATTGTTGCTAGTCTGATTGAAGTTATTTCAGTGGGATGCACACCACCTGCCCCACGGTGGGTGACAAAAACTGTTGGTTGTAAAATTTGATCCTTGAAAACAAGAAACAGTTAGGGGACAATAGTCCCTCCTCTTTATGGGAGAGGTTCCCTTATTGAAACACACAGCAAAAAGGAAAAATCTATTTATTTACAAATGTACAGGCTATCATGGTTTTAATGAGGATTTTGATGTTTCAGATGTCTTTATTTCATAAATTTATAATACAGAGAAAGCAAAAGTAGATGGAATAGAATTTTAGAAAGTAAAGAGAAGATCACTTTATGAAACATAGATTACATAATTATATATTACTTATTCTTTACGAAGTGACAAGATTTAAACCATATATATATATAAACATAGGACACACATGCAAAAGATACAAAGTTCTAATCTCAACATCAACTAGGAGACACAAAGTTCCTATTTAGATATACATAGCTTCTTACAAATCAAATTAAGAATAGAGAAGATAGAGCAAAAAAAAATGAAATTTCCTCTATATTGATCAACAATTTTAGTGCTTTTTACATCCTAGACATAAAAAATCTGATCCTTTCAAATGACAAGAAAATATCTTTAAATAGCTTTAGGGTCAGTTACAAAAGAACCTTTTACAGTTTCCTTTCTTTAACCCAAATATTAATATCTAATTAAGTACTAAACATCAATTTTTCCTTTGCTTACATAACTTATGGCTAAAGAGAAAATAACCACTTTAATTAGATAAAAAAATAAATAAGAAACTAAGAATGAGGGGTTGAGATGCTAGAAGAAGTGCTTATAGAACCTTTTGCTTTGAGCACTTGATTCCTATGTTGTGTCCATGCCCTAGGAAATTGTTGTATTGGAAGTTACATGAGTCCAACTACCAAGAAACTTTTCCATTTATTTTCCAAATTCTACATTTTCTAAGAAATCTTTATTAACATCTATGACAGCTGCCTGTAGTGTGCAAATTTATTTCATTTTCTCCTTGGATATAGTGTCCTGATTGAACAAGTATTATTTAACAAATGTCTTAAAGTGAGATTTGATTTCTTGAACTGAGAATTTATCTCCTAAACCATTCTTGAAAATATGGTAGTGAATATCATGAAAATAGGATGTCACACAAGATTTAAAATCCTCTCCCTTTTGCAACATGTTTCTGAGTTCTCCAATGGATTCTTTAAGAACCTTTATCTTCTAGTCAACGCTGAAAACCCATTGCTTAGACAAATTCAATTTTGCATCATCAAATAATTTTATTTCTAAGAGGATTTGTACATCTGTATCACTCATTAATCAAATATCTTGGATACATTCACTATAAAATTTCAACTCCCTATCAAAACCACTGAGTGTTGTGGTAAATGTTAACTCAATTTTAGCAATTCTGTCATATTCTTTACATGCTTCTTTAATGAAATTCAAACCTGTGATTATTATGTCATTAACTAAGGCTTCTATTGCCTTTCCATAGGTGGCATGCTTATGCATATATTTAATTTCTTGAAATTCATCACTAGATAGAATGGTAGGTGGTGGGATTGAGGTTAAGAGGATTTGGATCAAACACCTTATCCTATGCCAATAAGGATATGATGAAACTTGAAAAAATTTGATTTTACTCGTCTAACTGTTCTTGCATTTACTTACTTTTTTCAACCCTTTCAATTAATTTGGACACTGTCTCTTTTAGGTTGTGCACTTCACTTTCAGGTTTTTATTCTCTAAGGGGAATCCTTGTTAATTCTGAATCACCTACCAATAAGTCCTTTTCATCTTTATCAATTTTGGGCTTAGTAATTTCCATGAATTCCTAGCCTTGAGAATCTGATAGTACTCTGGATGTAACCTTGGCCTTTTTTGTAGGTGGGGGGGGAGTAGAACTAAATAGGGATGCTACTGCATCAAACTTAGGAGCAAAAATATTATAATTGATTTTCATTTTCTTACTTTCCAATAATGGTTGTAACCAAGACAAAAAGGAACTATAAGTGGATGGGACAATGGGCCCAAATACGGGTGTGCTCATTGCACTCAAAGTTTGTACAACAACTAATTATAGCAAAAATTTCTTAGTTTGGGTGGTGGGAATTTCCTTCGTAGGGGCCTCCTTAGTAGATGCTTCTAAAACACTCACAGGCTCCATGACTTGATTCTCTAATTGATCTTATTTTTTACTGCTTCCCTTAGGATTGTTCTTCTCTTATTTTTCTTGCTTTTTTTCCTCACTATCATCATCACAGAGGTCTATAACTATTTCAATTTTAGGCATTTTTTCTAATTGCTTTAGAGGAGATATATTCTTATTCACCTGAATGACTCCCTCCAACCTTTCATCCTTCTTGCCCTTTTATTTCTTTACATACACCATGGTTGAAGGTTCAGGTAGAGAAGGAACAAATTTCTCCTGTGCCTCAGGAGTCATTATAAGAATTTATTTATGAGGGGTGGAGGCTTTTGAGGAAGATTTAGGATTTTCTACTCTAAAAATTTTCATTTTCCTATCAAAATAGAGTCCGCTCCTTACCAATACAGGGTTTATGAGCTCCTTCAAATCATCCCTCTCTTTGAAAAACCAATCAATAGTTTCAATGGGAGTGTGTGTATTGGACCTTTCATATACAAGGGATTGCAGTTCTTAATCATCATCTTGAAGTCCCTCCGTAACCTTTTACACATCAAAATATTTAATTTGTTGTAGGGACAATCTTCTATAGTATATTTTTAAGGCTTCATAATCATCACAACAATCAGCCTAGTAGTCTTCAATATCAACAAGATGAGAAAATCCCATTTTGAAATTGGTGGCAATAAAACCATTGATATCAAAATAAGTTCGTGGTTTGAAAAAATTGAAGAGTGAAGGGAGCAATTCTCCTGTCAACATTTTGCGAATCTAGAGCATTCTTCCAAGTGTAGTTACCCAATTTGATTAGAAACTGGATGCATGTAATATTTTTTTTCCTGCAATTTCTATGAATCTTATCCAATTGTCTACAAATTTCAACCAAGGCCAATTGTCACTACAATACATTGGGAGTTTTACAGGTGTCCCCACAAATCTAGCCAACTTTATATAATATAATTTCCTAAATTGAATGTAATGACTACCATAGACATCAATAAATTGTTTTGCTTCATCTGAGAATCTCCGAGAAGTGTCACCCTCTAGTAATATGAAAATATACATGGTGAATGCATCATTCACCCTTTTGAAGTGATGGCTACTTATATTCAAAGTTAATTGTGGACAATACTCATAAATGGGAGCATATTTCTTGTCTTTAACATAGGAGAAAGCCAACCATTCTCTATATTCAAAAATGGAGTACATCAAATAGGACGTCATATGGAAAGTATACGTTCTCTGGACATTTGCAAACTTCTTAGTGAGGCTGTCATAGATTATCTCTACCCAATTCAAGATTTTTTTTCCTTCACATATAATATTGATGTAAAGGCACATCCAATAATGAAATTCATTAGTAGAGGGAATCCTCATTATCTTGGAAAGGAGAGTGATGGCATATGATAAATCTTCCTTAAAATCAACCCTAAACATGGTCTTTGGCAGCCTTGAAGCTCCTTTCTTTGGATTCTTAAACCAAGAATTATCCACTCTTATTTTATACTACTCACTATCCTAATCAAAGAGTAACTGAGCTTGGTATTGGGTGAGGATATTTGAATATTCAGCTGTGGGAATCCTTAGAGTAGTTCCAATACAATTAGCATCTAATCAAACCAAAACCTATATGTGCGGGTAAACAATTTCCTTTGTCTCTGGATTGAAGCATGACCCATAGGCTACCATGGTATTAACACATTTAAATGAAATTAGAAAACCCCATGCATGAGACATTCTGATTTCTTTGAATAGTTGAGAAATAAGAGTAGGGTTTTGGTAATCAATTCGAGCCCAGAAATCATCCAAGTTGAGGTGTTGAGCTTCGCTATCTCCTATGTCTAGTATAGATGTCTCCAAGGAAGATAAATTATTGTGTCCTTTGTAGTTGATCTTTATGGTATGGTAGGAGTAATAAACTTCTCAATTCCTCTAGATTTCACCTTTGACAGTTCACATCTTCGAGTGCACTTAAAAATTCAAAAAATACTGGAACATGGGCTTGGATATGACTACAAATAGTGGAGAGCAAGAAAATGGAATGAAAATAAATGCAATGGGTGTGGTAAAAATAATTGAGTACCACGGTTATTTATACACATTACATTTGAGTAGGTTGGTGGGGAAAATTAATGCGATAATTAATTCTTAACACCAACCCAAGATAGTGGCAAGCGGAAAAGGTAGAGAAAAAGTGCACAACCTAACTATAGGATAGTGGGACACCTGGGACGTGACGATCTGAAACACTCGCAATGAAAGGAAATTGGGAAAAGTGGTCTTGCAGGAAAAATGGAGGTCGGGGAGCACTTGGGACATGTGGGACATGACTGGGAGAAATGTTTGCAATACACTGGGATCTGGTAAGTTAGAGAAAACCTACATAGATGGTCCATAGAACATTGAGTTATGAATTCCCTGAAAATCTGAAATACACACAAATGAAGGGAAAAAAAATTCCATGCAAAGAAAATGGGGAATTGATGAATAGGGAGCCAGATGGAACTTAGGAAACAAGGGACATTAATACCCAAAATATCTGTAAAACAAAGGAAAAGTCTCAAAAACTTAAAATTTAGAGAAAATACTATTTAAAAATGAATTTTCATTCAGGGATCTTTGACAAGGACATTTTGATAGTCACCTTACCATTTTTTTTGAAAAATTAAGACAAAAATACACAATTTCTGGTAAAGGTGACAACATTACCGTTACAAAATCTATGGCCATTTCTTGACTGGAACCTAAATGTGTCACACAAAATATGACCATGTTATCTCAAGCTTCTAGACCATCAAACAATATATAGGTCCCTTTTCCTTCATCATCATCCCAAAAAGATACAATAGTATACTTTACTAGAATCCTCAAAAAAATTATCCAATTGTCTATTATAACATTACCTCATACTAAGTCCATTGAATCTCGAAGGTAGAATCCCTCTTAGTATAATTATGAAGTTTTCTTTGCATAACATCAGAAACTAGGAAACTCCACCGAGGAGTGTAAATCCCTCCACACTAGGATTTGAATCCTTGCTAGCAAAGGGCTTCTTCCCACAAAACAAAAGCATTCAAATATAATCAAATGTATTCATCAAATCAAACCAAATTTTCAAACCCTTAAAGCCACATATTCCTAACCATCATCCAATGCCACATCCATGTCCAATAAGAGTAGGGATTCTTCTAGTAAGCCCTCACTCCATCAAATATAGATTTTTTACATAATCATAAGGGAATTTATGTAAGACTCAAAGTCCTCAGACCAAAAAAAGCCCAAATTTTCTATCTCCCTTTCTTCTAAATCACCTAATCCATCATATACTAAGGCCAAGGTATCCCTCCCCAACACTCCAAATACTCAATCCACTACCTCTATACAAAACACCATCATCAAACATATCCATCAACCTCCGATGAAGATGTATCTTTACAAGCTTCTTACAAATTCTCCACAACACCAAAAAGTAATGATTGAGGCTCTTCAATCCATCTTAGTACCCTCTGATGACCCTTAACTATTTGAAAATCTTATCAGAAATCTTAAAATATTGGTTGTTATCATATTCAATGACTCTAAAATTCCATCCTTACAGCCTAAAGACCATGATATTCCACTCTTTGTCACCACCCATATCGATAATACTCTCATCAAGAGAGTTATGATTGACAATTATGCCAATATTAACATCATATCATCTCATACTTTAAAAAAAAAATTGTTACCTGACACCTTCGTCACCTAGTCACCTACCATGTTGCGCACCTTTAATGAAACTATCACCCCACATTAGGCATGGTCATTTTACTCCTTAAATTAGGAGTTAAAATCCTTCATGAGATATTCTATCTCATAGGGGGGACATTTTTAGTAAAACATGATCCTAGGATGACCTTAAATATGTGCCATGCCATGTATCCCATCAACATTAAACCATTGTCTAAATTACGAACATGAAGGTAAAACATTTACCATTTCAACTGACATGAATCCTTTCAAATCATGTCACATGACCTACTTCATTAATGATTTTCTCATCCCTAATACAAAATTGGGATCTTCTGACAAGGCTTCTACAAGATTTTTCATCCCCTCCTCCAAGCTATGAGATTATAACTCTTATAAATATGTTATGCAACATCTCTCATTGGGGGAGTACCACCTTTTAGACCTTAATTCACTCCCTACACCTAAAATATGTGGGAGACTTGACAAAGAAGCCATGTACAAACCAAAAATTTGAGATATCATCTCCTTTGGTATTCCCCATATTTAAAACAACCTAGTTTATGGAGGGATGGATTTTCTTTCCTCATAATGTGAAAATAAATATAATATAAACACCTTTATATCTGAATTCTCATTCTTATATAATCAATCCTTCACAAAAATGTATCTTCATCGTTGCACCTAGAAAGGTTTTGGTTTAGGATGATACAAACAAGGTATACAAGACTTGGTATTTGACCAGTCTCAGAAAACTCATGAGAAATTCATATTAGCTTTTATAAAACATTCCTTGGATTCTTATGTGAACACAAAATCCAAATCCATAATAGGAACAACCCATCATCTTCATTTTCACTTGACAACCCCATAGACACAGATAATACCATATCCATTCCTCCTAAGTTTTTTTATCAATACGATCACCTTGAGACCACTTACAAACTAATGATGGGACTAAAACCCTTCCACTAGTATTACCTGAAATGGTGGAGGAAGACTCCCCTACCATCAACCTTATTCAATGTCACAACAACAAATCCATCCTATCCTATATAGGGGAAGAGGACCATTATCTTGAAAAGAATATACAACCTGACACATATAAAATAATTAATGAATCCACTATCGACATTAAAACAGGGGCTTCAAAATACCCTCACATAATCAAATTTATCCAATCTTTAGATTCAAAAGAATTAAAATACTTCACCACCTTTCTTTATGAACATAGTCAGGCCTTCACAAGGTCATAACGTGACAAACCAGGCATTGACCTTAACATCATTGTCTACAACATCATCATAATTCCTAATTCCAAAACCATCAAACAAAAACTATGTAGGATGTACCCTCGCATAACCCTGCTTACAAAATAATAGTTACAATGCCTTCTCAATCCTGTCAAACAAAAACTATGTAGGATGCATTTTCGTGTAACCTTGTTTATAAAACAAGAATTACAACACCTTCTTTATTCTAAGTTCATATTTCCAATTGACTACACATAGTGGGTATTTAATATCCTACCCATACCGAAAGCCTATGAAAAGTTACATATCTATACAGATTTTTGGGATCTCAATATTTCTTGTCCTAAAGACGACTACCCTCATCCTAACTTTGATCAACTTGTTGACCTCATGACAAGACTTGAAATGCTATCTCTTATGGATGGTTTTTCTAGCTATAATCAAATTCTCATTGCTCCAAAATACCAACATAAGACATAGTTCATTACCCTTTGGGGGAACATTTGCTATCATTTCATGCCCTTTAATATGAAGAATGTGGGGGCCACTTATAAATGTGGTATGACTTATATCTTCCATGATCTTATCAATAAAACTATAGAATAATATGTTGACAATATCTTGGGTAAATTAAAACACTAAAGGGACCATCTTATTATCCTCAACGTCATCTTCACCAAACTTATTTAATAACGTCTTTGACTTAACCCTATTAAATATGTATTCAGTGGTCTCATTAAAAAACTTTTAGGGTTTATTGTATCTATCGGGGGAATTGAAGTAGACCCCATAAAAATTAATCCAACATTGAAATTCCTCCTCCATCCAATATTAAATAAATTTTTAATCTCCAAGGTTGACTGCAATCATTCTGCCACATTATTTCTTAGCTTTCATATTGTTATCAGTCTTTTTATCGTCTCCTCCAATAGGATGTCCATTTTAAGTGTGATGAAAACTATCAAAATGCCTTTGAATACCTCAAATAATACCTCTTATCTCCTCCCGTGCTCACACCTTCATGCGAGGGGAAGCCATTTTATCTATATATTTTTTCCACTAACCATGCCTTGGGCATTATGCTAGAACATAGAGATGAGTAGGTTGGAGAGTAGGTCATCTATTATGTAATCCACACTCTTCAGAACTATGAAAAAAGTTACACTGAAGTAGAGAAGTTATGTTTTTCCTTGAATTTTTCAACTTCTAAATTCATCACTATCCTCTTAATCATAAGACTTACATTGTCACCATCTTTAATCGTATCAAATTCATGCATTCCAAACTATATCATAGTTATTGTATCACTCAATGGCTTATGCTTATAACTGAGTTCAACCTAGAATTCATGTCACACAAAGATATCAAGGGGAAAGCCTTTTCCGACCAACTTGCAGAAGCTCCCCTCCCTAGTAATCAACCACCTCACGAACAATTTCCCTACAAATCCATCAAAACCATTGATCAAGAATACACTCCTCTTAAAATTACACTCTTCTTTTATGGTTCAACATTTCTACAGAGGGGAGTTATTGGTATCATCATCATACCTCCTTAGGGTAATCCTATCCCTTAATCCTTTAAATTAAATTTTGAATTCTCTAACAACATGGCCAAGTATGAAGCTCTTATTATGGGTCTCCATACCATTATCATGCTCAAAGTTCAATTCCTTGACATATATGGAAACTTATCAATGTAAGAATGAAAATTTACAAAAATATAAAAAAAATTGTTGAATTCCTCCTAGAAGCCTTTGATCAATTTACAATCCAACTATTTCTTTTCTCATCCAAAAAATTCTTAGATACTATGGCCTCTCTTATAGCACTTATCCCCTTATCAATTGAACATTATAATTTTTTCATTATTGTGCATAGAATTGACCAACCATCTCATACCAATGAACTCTCTTCTATCAATCTAATAAAAAATAATCAATCAGATCTTTGGAAAAATCAATATAATGATTATCTTTCTCATTATAATATTCCCTCCAATCTATCTGAGAATGCTAAATGATATTTTCTACAATGCGCTAACTGTTATGTCATCATAGGTGGCGTCCTTTACAAATGGGGGTTTGACGACCTCCTACTTTGATGCCTCAAATATCATGAATCCATCAAATCTATCTAAGAATTCCACAATAGAATATATGGTGGACACTTCATTGGTTTGGTTCTTTTTAAACGCTTCCTACAGATGGGCTATTATCAACCTATCCTTAATCAATATTATTGTCAGTATGTTAAGAAATCCATCAAATTTTAACAAAACTCCAACCTTACTCACATCCCAAGTCAGTATCTATAACCCGCTCAAGATTTTTGCCCTTTCTCATAATGGAGACTTTACCTCATCGGCCTCATCAACCCTTTTTTATCACTGTGATATAATTCTATCATCACAACAACTGAATAATTTATGAAATGGGTGGAATATATTCTACTCATTTCCACTAAAGAAGATAAAATTGTTGACTTCATCCATCATCACATCATCTTTCATTTTGGAATTCCTCATAAATTCATCACAGATAACAATAAATCCTTCAAAAAATAAAAAGTTCAAAACATTTGTGACACCTATAACAACAATCTTATCTTTTCACCACCTTATTATCCAAAAGTGAATGGTCAAGAAAAATCTTCTAATAAAAAACTCCATAAAATCCTCATGAAAATAGTCAATTAAACTAGAAATTATTAGTATCTCCAAATTCCCTTCACCTTGTGGGCTTATCAAACAATATTTTAGACTCCTACAAGCATTATACCCTTCTCATTATTCTATAGCATAAAATTGATTCTTCTTCTTGATGTTCAAATCCCTTCACTACACGTGTCCCTCAAAGAGTTCATCTCTGATGAGGATTATCATCAAGAGCATATATCACAACAATAACTATTAGATGAACATCACCTAACATCCCTTGAACATCATCACGTCTATCAAGAACGTATGAAAAGAACAACAATAAACATGTCTAAGAATGTGACTTCAATATTACTGATATTTTCCTCAAAGAGAATAAAAATTTCACTACTTTGGAAAAGATAAAATGTGGAAAATTTTCTCCAATTTGTCTTGGACCATACATCATCACTCATAAATATGGATCTAGAAATTTTCATTTAGTTTCCCTTGATGATAATCCTAAAAAGGATACTCTCAATGCACTGTACTTAAAACTTTTCTACTATTATCCTATCAACTTAGGATACCTTAGTCAGAATATATTCTCCCCTTATTATCTCACACATCATATCACTCTTATAATGAATGAAATCATGTTGTATTTAGTCAACATACTTTTGAAAGCCTTAAATATGGGCAACACAACTCTATCCATAGCATATTCCTCATGGAAAAATTCTTTTGTTATGGCTAGGGAGCCCTACTATCATTATTCCACAATCCCTATATCTCATCCTGATCAACATGAGAAATATATATGTGTATCTCACACCCTTCTCTTATCACCTTCTAAATGTTAGCTAGGATACCCTTAGCTCAAAAACCACAAATATCTATGGGATGTATTTAATTAAAATATAGACTAATTCCTCGAAGGAAGGATATAAAAATAAACCATATCAAATAAAGTTGTAGACCACTCCCTTAAAGGATGGATACCATTAAAATAAATTCAATAAAATTTTAGACCACTCCCTGGAAGGATGACTACTAGATCAAATTACATATCCAAAAAATGACTTCCCACATCGATAAGTCCTCATGTTAAAAAATACTTCCCAAACTGATCATCCTCATGAAATAAAAATAAAATCATTTTGGTAAAGCTTCCTACATCTATCAACTTTCCCATCAAATGAAAGCCTCGTGCATCAATAAACTTGTTTCAATACAAACAGTTCGGGAAAATAATAGGAAACTGTTAGGAAGATCCTATTTTCCTATGCTCGCTACATACACACTTTTTATGTGTCATAAAAAAATGGAAACAATGAACCCATCTCTATATATGATCATAATATAACTAAACATTTTAATTCATACACTAAAATCTAGTATAAGGATGTAGATGCAATATTATACATTTAAAATCAATTTACCATCACACAATTTGTATATCTAAGACAGTGAAGAAATAAACTTTCCACTATAAATTTCTTACCATTTATAGTGCATGTATTATACAACATATAATCACTTTTCACAACAACATTAAAATGATATTATAAAATAGACATTTCTAATTTAAATCATACACTCTAAATATTTCCATAAAACATTATATAAAAAAAATCATTACTTAAACCATCATTAATCACATTCGTATCCATCACATTGCAAAACATAAAACATAGACTCAAAATGAAAAAAGCATATATATATATATATATATATATATATATATATATATATAGAACATCATGAGTCTCAAAAAACCTTTATATCAAAAATACGCATCAACAAAGGCTTCAAAAAGAGCCTAACATATCATGATCATATATCGATACATCATGGGCTTGAAGAGAGCCTCATACATACATACATACATACATATATATATATATATATATATATATTTACTGAGGGAACTAGATGTCCATCAATCAGAAACCCCTCGGGAACTACTCCCCATATCACCACTAGGACCCCCATCTGGGTCTCTATCTAGTCCTTTTGGCATCTAACCAACACTCACATCACTATTGGATGGTGCCACTTGTCTCCACATTAGATACACTACTTGGCAAGGCTCATCTAGTACCCTCTCTCATACTATATCCTCATAGTATCTCATATCCTTGTGTAATGATTGGTAGTTTTCCATATCCATAATCCCAGGTGGCCCCATCTATAAACAAGTATGAGATCTCACTGTCAGTAGCTTAGCTCTTGAGATAGAAGGATCTGTCAATCTAAATGAATTTTGTAAGGCCTCTCTCTAGTGACAATATCTATCTCTATTAGCTATAACTTATGTCACCTCCACTTGTACAGTGGTGAGGTGTTGACTCAACCCATCTCACTAAGCTACCAATGTGGCCTTCTTGGCCTCTAAATGATCCATGATAGCCTCTAAAACTACCACCCTATCCTTCTCATCACCACCCTCAACATCACCACCACCCTCTGGAGGTGCCACCTCTACGTAGGCTCAAACCTGCCTCTCAACTCCATCAAACTACCCCTACCACCACTCACCAAAGGCCTTGGTCACACCAACATCATCATACCCTTTCAATACTCCCTACGTATCCACCCTCATACAAACCTCCCCTCATTATCCATATCCACTACCTCTCAAATAGTTGGTAGTGCTACATATGTATCCATATCATCCTTTTGGTAGGCCACTGCTACCTCTAGCACATCCTGTACTAAATTTTTTTTCCATCTGACATGGCCAAATTAAATCAAATCCTTTCACCCTCCCTGCACCCACACACCCACATATCCTGCTGCATAGCCACCAAATCCCTCACCGTATCGGGCCATACTGGGAAGCTTGTATAAGGCCTCCAAACAACATATTCACCCTGGAAACCAAATAGGAGCTTCCTGTAATGGTCCTACCCCAAAACAGGACTTGTAGCTATAAAATCCAACCTCCACTGCATGAAATCTATAAGATACAGTAAATTCACCCATAAATCCCAATGCACTCCTATCATCTGAGCCACTAAAATTTTCTTGTATGTCCAACAGTCTATTAAAAATGATACATCAATCCTTAATGTCCATGTAGTTTTCCAAGACCATAACTACCTATACACCTATGTCAAAAATGTAGGGTTCCAAGAAAACACTATCGTATGTGCCAACATATCCACTATCACCTCAGTCAACATCAATGAAAATCAACCTCCATATAAATATGGTAAGGCATAACAGCTGATACCCATCTTCATCATTGCCATCAAGGCCCTCCCTTCCGCATCATCATTGAATAGGGCCCCAATTGATAAATCTTCTAAATTTTATACCACGTCCCCAACATCATCACGATATAAAGAATGCATAACACATCCCTACCATCCTCATCAATCACATAGATATACTCACCTTGTATTTCTAAGTGAAATATATGGCGCAAATCCTCTAAAGTGACTATCATCTCTCCCGTAGCCATCCACAAATGGGTCTGTCACATGATCCCATGGCTCGAGAAATGCCAACAATAAACCCATGTCCTTGTGAATGTTCCTATAATATTACATCCCACCACATCCAACTGCCTCTAAATAAGCCTAGTAATTAAGTGAAAATATCAATTTGACCTCATTCAAAATCTTTGGGACCCTATCATGTGTAGTCAATTCTCCCGAGCCTACATCCAATGATAAAACAATAAAAAATTAATCCACAATCCATCAAAAATCAATTCGAAGCTATCAAAAATTAACCATAAATTATTAAAAATCACAACTTTTTTCTAAATCACCAACGATGCTTATAAAATCATTGGTGACCCTTTAAGAATCATTGTTGACTCCCAAATCATAAGAAATTTTATGAATGCCTATCAAATCTTAGAAAAAAAAAAAAAAAAACAAGTAAAAAAAACCCAAATCTTAAATATACTACCTACCTTAGTACATGTGGGTTAACGGATCCTCTATGCACCTCTGAAAACCTCCATCAAAATTAAATAAACTCAAAAATCTCAGACAATGGCTCTCCAAATGTCTCAATCTCAAAATAACAAATTTACCAAATGAATTTTTGAAATAGCTTTATATAGCATTTTTTTTGCCACATACCCAATTTCCAACGATTCATGTAATTGTTGATGATTCTATCCGAATCACCAATGAATTTATCAACTTACCTTGAAAATCAATTTTTGGTCCCTTGACCTCATCAAACCATCAATTTTTGTATTTTCTTGCTAAAAGAGCACATTTTTCTACAAGGTGCTTCCTTTTTAAGACCTCAAGACCATCTACAAAAGAAAAGAATAAATCAATCTATATAAATTCTTTGTTCCCATCCATTTAGGAAATTATTCCCCTATGGTCATTCTCTCATATTTCTATAAGGCATGAACCCATTGGTTCCCCTTTCATATGACTGCACAGTGCTATACTCTCACCTTTGTGGAAATATCCTTTATCAAGCCTATGTCTCCTAATACACCATAGATATCATACCTGACCATGATCATTTCCCATATCTAATTCCTATGAGTCATACGTCTATAGGTCAAGAACTCAATGGTTATCTTGTAACTTGACTTTCCGGTTGCACCAAGTCCACCTTTCTATAAATTTACTTTAGTTACTTATATTGGGGCATCTTAAATCAAAATACAACATCATACAAAACTATCTCATCCAACAACCTTAATTAAACCAGTGATCATTACACTTCAACACAATGACCCCTAGTTTGAGGGGGAATCACCTATCCAAAAAAATCAACTATTTAAAGTATTTATTTTGAGCAACCTGTTTATCATAAACCACTTAACACAAAAGGGAAAATGTAGATGTCATGTTTTCGGATCCCTAGGTAACCCACCTATATCCCTCATATCCTCATGTTGGAAGCACAATGGATTGAGGGGGTGTGAATTATTCCTAGAAAAACTTAGGCCCTCGAGATAAGTAGATAAAAATATAGGGTAGGGTAGGGGCAAGTCCCCCTTCATGATAGAGAGCTGAGAGAGTTCAGAGTTCAGAAGGTGGGCCCTTCCTATCCCCTCCCCTCCCCTCTATATAGATCGAGATTGAGATTGAGATTGATATTGAGATCGAGATCAATCAGAACTGGTAGATATTCAACTTCTTTTTATGGTCCTGAAACAAACATATCTTCAAGATTAGGGGGCCCTGAGGGGTGAGTTTAGTCGTAGTCTATATAACTTAAAATTCCAAACCCTTGATGGCTTTACCATAGATATCCCCTATCTCCATGCAATTACATCTAATCTTGTAGAGAGGGGGAACTTGACTAACCACCCTATCTATGCCATTAGTTCCCATGTTGATACCCCCTAGAGAATAAGCCTCAGATAGTGCCCTAAAGACTTACCCATTCTTGTGCATCTCAAAAGGATATCCTATCAAGTTGTTAAACTGAACCAAACTCAAAAGGACTTGCTCTGATACCAATTAATGTTGGAAGCATGATTAACTGAGAGGGGGATGATTTCAGATCCTCCTGGCAAATTTTAATTCATTTACCATCACATTAATTCATCATTTCATTCATCCATTTAACATCCATAACCATATGAGTACATTAGGTGTGTATTAAGAATTCACAAGAACATGAAACAAAGAAGAATACACATGAACACCATATATAAGTGGGAAACTCTCAAGGGGAAGAAAACCCACTAGAAAATATTCTTATATTACACAAATCAAATAGAGATTTATTGAATCACCAACTTCACAAGGAGCATCAACCCCTAGTTTAGTAGAGCACCAACACTAAAAAGAGCAACAACCCCTAAATTAGTGAAACACCCACTCCACAAGGAGGATAAAACCCCCTAAGATGACTAAGAAAAAACTCAGCCACCTGAAGATGAATATATCTAGTTTTTTTTGTTCCATAACTAATGGAGATCACAATTTCAGCTCACACATACAATATAAAACCCTCTTTGCTTCAACTTGCTCTATCTTCTTCTTTCATGGATTTGTCTTAGATTCAAATCCTTGTATTCAAGCTCCATAAGATTATTCAACATATAAAATAATTTATCATCTTTTATTTCATTCATTATAATCTCCTTCACCCACTTAGGAAGGTCAAAATTTTCCCTCTTAAAGCACTAGTTCAAAAATGAACTCAAAACTAACTTTTATATGCATTTTTTCTTTCAACACAAGGTAGGTAAGTCATAAAAAATTATCTTGACAATTACAACATATAATTATAACCCCACACTTATAAACCTTCAGCAAGTGGACCCATATAGGTTTTCCATTCCCAAATTCACTCAACAAGCTCAAAATGGCTCAAAACCCCATCTCTTAGATGAGAAAAATTCACTAAAACAAAAACCATGATTATTCAAGCTCCCTAATCCACCACACATGAAAAATATAACACAAAAACATTGTAAATGGTTGGTAATTATCTATAAAAAATCAAAGTGTTCATACAACAACCCTACAAGGAGCACCGACCCCTAATTTAGTGAAGCACCCACTCCATAAGGAGGATACAATCCTAGAAACAAACTCCTTTGCCTTATATATCCTCCTTAAACCTATAGCTTCTTTTTTTAGTACTTCATCTTAGTAATTTTTTCATATTGTCATACCTTAATGTTCTACCTCTTAAATTTATCCCTCATTTATGTCACAAGTCCTTAATACACTCTTCATATTTGATGAAGCTCAATCTTCTTTATCATTGTATTTTTAGACATAATTATTTTTAAACAGACCTATTACTATAATTATAGATAATTTAATTCATGTCACATCATTCATACTCAATGCCTCAATATCTTATCACACATATAGAAATGCAACCTTGTATACTTCGATATCCTTCAATTCTACTCAATGCAATAACTTAGAGTCCAAAATATCATGTACTGACATGGCATAATACTTATCAACTTAAAAACTTGACTTTTCACTTCCACTAGTCTAAATATGGTTGTTCACCTTCATAAATTTATTTAAGTGACAAATATTCTATTGGCTCACCTCATGTTTTTTCCAAGAAACAAGAAAACATCTTGTAATACCAATGGCACATAAGCACATATCTTACACACACAACTACAGGTTTAGATAGGCATCAGATGCATAAAATCCTTTAAACTAACCTATTGATTATAGGACCAAACATTGATATATTTTACATAGTTTAGGGTAGATATTCAACACATAATACCACATAAACACTTATCTCATTCATATCTAGGTCAATATAATCTCATAATACTACCAATTAGGCCTATGCACTATTTCAACTTAGAGACACCCTTGTTTCATTTCAAAGACCTAGATATACATTCTCACTCTTGATACTCTTCTTAAATTTAGTCAAGAAGCAAAGAAGAATCTTGTAATAAAACTTCACTTCTAAGTCACTTCATGTTCAAGACCTTTGACTGTCATTAAAGCAGACTTCTAGATCCATTTTGACCTTATGACCACATGTACCATACCTTTATGGCAAATTTGGTTTTGCAAATCATCTTAATCTCTTGTTCGTTGATATATGACATGAGCATAATTTCTTTCAAGACACACCAAACTGTGATGAACACTAAGATACCTTTAGAAACTTGATACATTATATTTACTAAAGAGTAACCATCACTTTAGAATACTTCTCTTGACTTTTTCCAACTTCATGCCTCGTTCAATAGAACTTGTACAATCACATATCTACCTTATTCTTGGTCTAGAACACTAATAATAGTTTTGAGAAAATACCTTTGTCAGTCACATGCTTGATCACATTAAGATCGGCCTCCTTGATCCCTGTCAATACCTGAAGGATACTGTTGAGCTCAATAAATGGTTCAAATCCTCTATTTTTTGAATCCGAGTTCATGAATTATCTCATCATAATGACATCATACACCTCAACTCCAATATTTCTAGTCATCCTTGATCAATATTTTATTCTTAGAACCTAGTAATAATCACTTTTTAATACGTTACACACATGTAACTTCTCAAAAGTAGCCTTTCACAATAGACTATGCTTTTGATTTCTCATTCAAAACTTGATCCCTAGTTTTTAAATCAATCATTGAGACATCTATCTCTTAATACCCTATTATACCTCCTCAATACATCAAAAAATTTCCTTGCAACTTCTATCCATACCTAGTCACATAAGCTAACCATGTATTGTTTATTACAATCATTAATACTGTTACAACATGAGAGCACCATTTTTATTCCTTTAGTATCTCCTTTAGGTCCTACCATCATTAACTCATATTCATGGGCATGACGACCACATATCTATAACATAAACTCTTATAAGAATAAAAAATATCTTATATCAGTTTGAAAACCGATAAGTACCATGCGCCCTAAACTACATGCTTCTTTCCCTTTTGATAAATTCAAAAACCTGCTTAAAACTCATACTCTGTATCAGTCATCATGAAATATTTTTCATATTCCTTATTATATCCTCAAACCCTCTCATAGAATAATAATATATTTCTATCATCATGGATCCCTAAGAACTTGCAGTAGCAACGTGCTATGTCCATAACTCTATCCCTTATACATAAATTTAGTTTTATCATATGATATCTTATCACTTTTCATGTCATAATCACACATTTACCTTCTTAGATAAAACTGAGATTAATTTTATCCTTGATTCCATCTAAGATACTTCTCATTATTGTCTTCCACGGGATAACCTTACTCTGAGATATATCTTTCTCCAAGGGTATTAAAACCCTTAATGCTCGCCCTATCTTCACATGAATAATTAATTTTGAGTCCTTTAGGTACTAAGACCATTTGACACAACTTCATAGGTTATTGAATTATAAATACACAAAATACAACTCATGAAAAGTTTGAGAAGCTTCAATTTACTAGCTACATACCTTGTAGACTATTACATGACACTTGAAAAACAAAGAATATCATGACAAAATTCATGAAAGCCATACCATTTGAAAACTTAACACGATTCTTGATACATTTTACAACACTTGTGAAAACACACAAAAATCATGAAACACAAACTCTTCATGTGATGCATGACAACAACCTTTAATGGAATTTGACTAACCCAACACACATTCATACTTTTTCTAGAAACCATATACTTCTTCAATGAGACAAAATAAGAAACCTATAAGTGACAAAAATAAAAAATGCATGGACATGTCACTTCACATACCTTATAGGTCTTGAAGTATCCCACACTCCTAGAATTTTCAACTTCTCATGGAATGGATTTTGAATAATAAATAAGAACATATGGTCTTCTTCAACTAAAGAAAAGATGATTCATTAACCTAACTTGGGCTTGAGTAACTTATCTTCCATCATGATGGCACAAGAAACCTCTTTGACAAGCTTCAATGGATTAGACTTCATGTTCATTTCATACTGAGAATCAGGTTTCTTGACCTCCTTGGCTTGAACAACATTCTTCTTGTCAATAGAAGTAGACCTGATAGCCTCATCATTAATCTTGGGACTGATTTTCTTCTTGAAAATTCTTCCATTGGATGCTTGAATCCTGCTAATAAATCTTGATGATCTACCTTGGTCATAAGATCTAGCAATGTGACCTTGGTTATGACACTTATGATACAAAACACTCTTCCAAATTTTAGTCTCATAGATACTAAGATTCTAACCAAAATCCTTAGCCTTGTGACCATACTCACAACATGAGTAGTATTTACCATCAAAGAAATTTTAAACATCATTAAAAGACTTTATTTTGCAATATCTAGCTTTGTGACCAGAATCATGAAAAATATAGAAATAACCATTCAATGATGAACCATACCTCATATAATTAGTTTGTAAAACAAGGGTAGACCTTCTCAAATAAGATTTATTTGTCTCCTTCATATCTGATTGAGTTCTTAAACTAGATTCTTCACCAATATACTTTTGCTTACCCTTGAAACCTAGGTTTTTCTTATCATTTACATCTCTTTGTCTCTCCAAAATTCCATGAAGAGCTCTAGTACTCTTTTGTAACTTCTCATACATCCTAAATCTACTACATTCACTTTTCAAATCAGATTCTATAGCTTTAAATTTTTCCTCATACCTGTTAAAATTTTCCTCTTTTAATTTTAGGTTCTAGGAAACACTCTCCACTTGGGATTCCAAACCTTTGATAGCCTGACTATACTCTATCTCCATGCACTTGATCTAATCTTGCAAGTTATGAATCACTAAATCAAAAACCTCATAATTCATTATTAATTTAGCCTCAATATCTAAAAGATTACCCATTTCTTATGCTTCAAAAGGATCTCTTTAAAGTTGCTAAACTTTCTTTTCAAGGACCTGTTTTGATATAAATTATTAAAAGCACAATGAACTAAGGGGGGAGTGAATTAGTCCTACAAAAACTTTCAATTCATTTACCATCACATTCATTCATCATTTCATTCATCCATAACCATACAAATACATTATATGTGTATTAATCATTCACAAGAACATGAAATAAAGAAGAAGCCACATAAACACCATATATAAGTGGGAAACCATCAAGGTGAAGAAAACCCACTGAAACTATACTTATATTAAACAAATAAAATAATATTTATTGAATTTATAACTTCAAAAAGAGAACTGGCCCATATTTTTATAGAGAACCAACCCTATAAGGAGCACCAATCCCTAATTTAGTCAACCATCCACTCAATAAGTAGGATACAACCCCAGAAATGAACTCCCATTCCTTATAATACCTCCTCAAACCTGTAGCTTCCAGTTTTAGTCCTTCATCTTAGTTAATTGATCATATTTTCATACCTTAATGCTTTGCCTCTTAAATTTATCCTTAATATTTTTCACAAGTTCGTAAGATGCTCTTCATACTTAATGAAGCTCAATATTCTTCATAATTGTAACTTTAGACATAATTATTTCTACATAGACGTATTACTATCAATATAGATCCTTTCAATCATGTCACCTCATTCATACTCAAGGCATCAAGAATTTCTCACACATAGTGCAATATAACCTTGCGTACTTTGACATCCTTCAATTCTACTCGATGTAATAACTTAGAGACCAAAAGATCATGTACTGACATTACACAATACTTATCAATTGAAAAACTTGACTTTTCACTTCCACTGGTCTAAATATGATTGTTCATCTTTATAACTTTATTTAAGAAAAAAATATTCTCTTGTATCATCTCATTTTTGATCCAAGAAACAAGAAAACATCTTGTAAGACAAATGATACATGAGCACATCACATATACACCCAACTATAAGTTTAGATAGTATCAGATGCATGAAATCCTATAAATTGGCCTCTTAATTGCAGTACTACACATTGACATATTTTACACACTTTAGGGTAGATTTTTCAAAACATAGGACCACATACACACTTATATCATTCATATATGGGTCAATATAATCTCATAATACTACCCGTTAGGCCTATGCACTATTTCAACTCAGAGAAAATTTGTTTCATTTCATAGACCTAGATATACATTCTCACTCTTGATATTCTTTATAACTTTAGTCAAGAAGAAAAGAACCATATTGCAAGAAAAATTACCTTATAAGATAATTCATTTTGAAGACCGTATGATAGTCATTGTAGCTGACTTCTAGATCCATTTTGACCTTATGACCACATTGTACCATACCTTTGTAGAAATTTTGGTTTTCCAAATCAACTTATTCTCTTGTTCATTGATCTATGACATCATCATACCTTCTTTCAAGACACACCAAACTCTAATGAACACTAAAATACCTAAATCAACTTGATACATTATATTTACCAAAAAGAAACCTTCACTTTAGAATACTTCTCTTGATTTTTACCAACTTTATGACTTGCTCAATATAACTTGTACAAATAATATATCTACCTAATTCTTGGCCTAAAACTCTAATCATATTTTTGAGCACATACCTCTATCATTCACATGCTTGAGCACATTGATATAGGCCTCCTTGATCCATGTACACACATGTATCATAATATTGAGCTCAATAAATTATTCAAACCCTCTATTTTTTAATCAGAAATAATGCATTATCTCATTATCTTAACATCATTCACCTCAAATCTAATCTTTTTAGTCATCCTTGATCAAGCTTTTATTCTTAGAACCTAGTCATTATCACTTTTTGATGCTTTACACACTTGTAAAATCTCAAAAGTAACCTTTTTTAGTAGACTTATGCTTTTGATTTCTCATTCAAAACTATATCCTTAGTTTTTCAATCAATCAATCAAACCTCTACCCTCAATACCCTATTAGACATCCTCAAGACATCAACACTTTTACTTATAACTTATAGCCATAGCTAGTCACACAAACTATGTATTATTTATTATATTTCTTAATACTATCACAGCTTCAAAGAACCATTTTTCTTCCTTGAGTATCTCCTTTTGGTCCTGCCATCATGAACTCATCTTCACGTGCATGATGACCACATATCCATAACATAAAATCTTAGAATCATAACAAATATCTCATCTCAGTATGAAAATTGATAAGGACTACATTCCCTAAAATTCATGCTTCTTTTCATTTTGAGAAATTCAATAACCTTCTTGAAACTCATACTCTTTCTCAGTCATCATGACATATTTTTCATATTCCTTATTATATCTTCAAACCTTATCAAAGACCGAAAATACATTTCTATCATCATGGATCCCTAAGAAATTGCAGTAGCAACATGATCTACCCATAACTCTAACCCCTATGTATAAATTTAGTTTGATCGCATGATATCTTATCATTGTGTATGTCATAAGCATAACTTTACCTCCTTAGAGAAAAATAAGAGAACTCTTACATCTTATACTTTTATCCTTGATTCCATATAAGAGAATTCACATTATTATCTTCCATAGGATAACCTTACTCTGAGATATATATTTCTTTAATGGTATTGAAACACTTAATTCTCCCCCTAACATCACATGAATCATTAATGTTGTGCCCTTTAGGGAATAATACCATTTGACACAACTTCACAACTTATTGAATTCTAATGACACAAGATAAAACTTATGAAAATTCTGAGAAACTTCAATTTACTAGTTACATATCTTGTAGACTGTAATATGACACTTGAAAAACCAAGAATAACATGATAGAATTCATGAAAGCTAGACCATTTGACAAATAACATGATTATTCACATATTTTACAACCCTTGTGAAGACACACATAGATCATGAAACACAGACTCTTCACATGATGCATGGAAATAGACTTTCCTAGACTTTGACTGACCCACCACACATTCATACTTCTTATGGAAACCGTAGAATTATTCAAAAAGAAAAAAATAGACACATATAAGTGACCAAAAGTCAAAAATACATGGATATGTCACTTTACATACCTTATAGTTCTTAAACTATCCCACACTCCTTTAATTTTCAAATTATCATGGAATGGAGTTTGAATAATAGATAAGCACATATGATCTTCTTCAACTAGAGAAAACATGCTTCCTTGACCTGACTTGGGATTGAGGAACTTATCTTCCATCATGATGGCACTAAAGCCCTCTTTGAAAAGCTTCAATGGATAAGGATTCATGGTGTGAATTTTAGATTGAGAATCAATTTTATTTACCTCCTTGGATTGGAAAATGGACTTCTTAACCATAGAAGAAGACCTGCTAACCCCATCATCATTCTTAGGACTGATTTTCTTCTTAAAAAATATTCCATCGAATGCTTGAAACCTGCTAATAACTCTTGGTAATCCACCTTGGTGACAAGATCTAGCAATGTTTCCTTGTTTGTAACATCTATAATTCACAACACTCTTTCAAATTTTAGTCTCATATATACTAAGATTCCAACCACAATCCTTAGCCTTGTTACCATACTCACAACATGAGTAACATTCTCCCTTGAAGAAACTTTCAAAATCCTTATAAGACCTTCTTTTGAAATATTTATCTTTGTGACCAGAATCATCACAAATATAGCAATAACCATTAAATGATGAACCATTCCACATATCATTAGGTTTTCTAATAGGGTTAGACCTTCTCAAATCAGATTTCTTTGTCTCCTTCATGTCTAATTGAGTGCTTAAACCAACTTCTTCACCAATCTCCTTCTTCTTACCCTTCAAAACTTGGCCTATTTTATCATTTGCATCATTTTGTCTCTCCAAAACTCTATCAAGAGCTCTAGTACTCTTTTCTAACTTCTTATACATTCTCATTCTACAAAATGCACTTTCCAAATCAGATTCCAGGGATTTAAATTTTTCCTCATACCTGAAAATTTTAACTCTTTGAATTTTAGGGCCTTGGACACAATCTCCACTTGAGATTACAAACCCTTGATAGCTTTACCATGCTCTATATCCATGAAATTGATCTTATCTTGCAACTTATGACTCGCCGAATTAATAACCTCATACTTGATTCTTAATAGAGGTTAGATATCTGATCACTTACCCATTTCTTGTGCTTCAAAAGGATATCCTTCAAGTTATTAAACTTGCTTCTCAAGGATCCGCTCTGATACAAATTTTTGGAAGCACACTATAATGATGGAGGAAGTGAATCAGTCCTACAAAAACTTTCAATTCATTTACCATCACATTCATTCATCTATTTAACATCTATAACCATATGAATACATTAGGTGTGTATTAATAATTCATAAGAACATGAAATAAATAAGAAGCCACACGAACACCATATATAAGTGGGAAAATATTAAGGGGAAGAAAACCAACTGAAAATATGCTTATATTACATAAATAAAATAATATTTAGTGAAGTTCCAACTTCACAAGGAGCACCAACATGTAGTTTAGTGAAGCACCCACTCCACAAAGAGGATAGAAGCCCATAAATGAACTCCCCTTCCTTATATATCCTCCTTAAACATGTAGCTCCCTATTTCAGTCCTTAATATTAGTAATTTGATCATATTTTTATACCTTAATGCGTCACCTCTTAAATTTAGCCCTCATTTATGTCACAAGTCCTTAATAAACTCTTCATACTTGATGAAGCTTAATATTTTTTTATCATTGTACCTTTAGACATAATTTTTTCTGCACATACCTATTATTGTCAATATATATTGTTTCAATCATGTCACCTCATTCATATTCAAGGCCTCAAGAATTTCTCACACGTAGTGCAATACAACCTTTCATACTTTGACATCCTCCAATTCTACTCAATGAAACATCTTAGAGTGAAAAAGATCATGTACTTAGAGTCCAACTTAGATTCCATCACCTCAAAACTCATTTCCAATTTTAAACAAATCATGAAACACCCTTATACATTATATCTAAGCACTAAAAAACCTTTATCAATAATGAAGAACTCATAAATGTCATTTTAGCTCATGAAGCTACTTGACACCCTACTAGACCAGGTATCCTCCATATTTATCCCTAAAAAATAGTTCGTAACTTTCTCTTACCATATCCAAAACTCAATTTTTATATACCAATGGAAATCTCTCTGAACTTGGATAAAAAACACTTGAATGGAGTTATAACTCCTCATGTAACTCTTGCAATTCAAATTTTACCACAAACTTCTCTAAATCGTCCCAAAAACCAATCTTCCTAGATAGGACACACTTTTCCATTTATAATATTAACCATAATATGAAACTATCATGGACATACAAAACAACTCCAGGGATAAGAAATATCAATTTATTTCTCACCTTATTTGGGAAACTTCTTCACAAACCGAACTTCTTCATAAACAAGGATTTTCATGTGGGGACACATACATTCACATGATATAATTCACCTTTCTGTAAATAAGGAGGAGTCATATACAACCTCAAATCATAGATTTGGTACAAGGAATCAAAACTAGTTCAGTACACTCAACTTTATCTAAGCCAATTTTAGCTAGGGTTTAACTAGGGTTTCAAAGTAACATATCTTCGTAACGATCGTTCATTAAATTATGACAATAAAACCACCTCTATATTTTTAGTTTTTTTATAACTGATAGAAAACTCCACTCTAAAGAGTTCATGTCCCTATGCAAGGCACACATTTCACAACAAGCATTAGAAGGTTAACTTTTACTTTAAAAACACATTATAGATTACCCAGTTTTGCCAAAACTAACATATCTTGCAAAAAATTGTCATGAAGCATCATGAAAAAATCAGATAATTTACCATACTTAACATATACCCTAAATATATTTGGAACTCTCTATCCATTAAGACTTACCTGTGCTTACTTGTTCTTCACCTGCTTACTTCCCAAGGACCATGAAACACAACTGAACCTCTGAGAACTGACCTAAAAATCACCATACATGTCATATACCTAATCACCATACTTCTAACATTCTTTAACAAGACTAATAATCTCCAAAATTCATACCTCCATACCATCCTACATGCTCCAGGGATAGGAATAGCCATGGAATGAACTTAATCAACCTTGAAACCTCATGAACTGACCATGCCAACATCTTATAGAATCATTAACACCTATAACACACCTTTATGAAAATGTATGGAATCATGATAACATCCTTGAAAATAATTAGGAGAATTCAAACTATGACTTAGCTCACTAGACCATGCATCAAGACCTCATAGAACTAACCAAACTTGGATAGTACCAATCAAACTTCATGTTTGACACTAATTGACACCTCATTGAGACTCATATGACCTTATGAAACCATTTTCCATCAATAGAATTTGCATGAATGACAATAGTAGCACACAATGGCCAACACCTCAAATATTAATCTTATCACAAGGTCATAAACTTATTCTAAATCATAGTTACCCCTAGTAAAAACTATTTACCTATCTTATCTACTCATTATAAACCTCCCTAACCATCTACCACCCACCCTAACCCATTTATATCCTAAAATCCTAACACCCTAACCTATTCCTACCATTTTATCACAACCTTATACCCAAAAATCTCATTTTAGAAATGGTGGAAACCACATCTAAGCGAGTATCTCAACTTTTCCCAGATTTCCAACGATTCTAAATCAATCATATAAGATTATAAAAGAAATACCAAAATATTTTTTTTGGATCCTTATCCATCCACAGTGAAGCTCATTCGCATTCCAGACTAAGTTGACTCCACCACCGACATTTAGGTGCCTTCAGCACCCCTGTTGCACCCTCACAAGCTCTAGAAATTTGGTATGATCCTTAAAACACTATCCATCTACACTCAACACCAAAGGTGAGTCATTTTATTTATTTTCGTCTTAGGTTTATAAATGTATCACATTAAAACACAAAACAACTATTTTAGCCTTTGTTCTATATCAAAATTATAATCTATTAAAATATCAAATTTTACACAGTAATGACTAGTGATTTTGTCTAAATCGCTATTGATTCTTCTTGAATCACCCATGATTCCTTTCACTTCATAATTATAGTAATTTTTCATACTTTAAGATCATTTATTCATTCTATTTTTTCCTAATCTATCCTACTTCAAGATGTGTCATCTGTAGATGATAGTTAGTGGTACATCACACCCTATCACAACTATATACGACATTCCAATTATGTTGGAGCCTTTCGTGTGGGATTCGTTTGATATCTCACACAATAATAGCTTATGGTCCATTACCTTGACACTTGAGATCAAGGATATTGAGAAAAAAAATTAAATTATACGTGAAACACAGAGTGCAACAAAACAAACTTGGTTTGACTACTTCTTGGACTTTGAGCTTGCTACATCCCTAGCTTGGGCCACATACAATGCAGAGCAGGATATCTCCATTACTATTGAATTTTAATTGTATTTTCATTATTTTATCTTGTTATCAAATCACTTAATTGTAAAACATGAATTAACACCCTTTAAGGAAGCCCTTTGGAATCCTACGATCATCCTTTTCTGAGTAGCTCGTTAAATCCTTATACAATATTTGTCTTGTATAGATATCTTTAGGTGTAGGCCCTCTCACTCAGAGGTAAGGAGGATTCTTCAGCATTGTTCATATACCCAATCATCTCGGAATTCTATTTTTCATAATAGGTATTGGTAAACCCTACTTTATTTAGATTTTTTGGTATTTCAGCATAATAACAACTAACTGAAAAGCACGATAAATATCCCCATCATTTATATTCACTTACTCATTCATCTCTTCACCAAAATTCACATATAATCACTCTAATTATTTCCACTCCTTTAGATATTTCTTCCATATTCACTTTCTCTCCTCTATAACAACTTGTTCAAGCACCTTTCTTATTATCATATCCTCTTTCATTCACACCCTCTTTCACAATCACACAACTATTTGTTCTTACACTTGTCCCTCAGAAGCATCCTCTTGATATAATTACACCCCCATATAATTTCAAATTTCTCTCATATTATCCTTTGAATGACATTCACCCTTATATACCCGTTTTTATTACATATAATCATCCCATCATCATACCCATTCTTCATAAGACCATACAATTGACTCGTACTCTTCATTCATACATCAATATGTTATCCACTTCTCATGCACCTGGCATAGCCACTCACCCCATGATTTATATTACTTTAAATTATCCCATTGAACTATTTCCATGTGTTCATCCACCTAATGTTATTGAAAATTCTCCACACTCGACATATTTCTTGTTCGTATCACCCCCATAATCCCACATGTCATACACCACCAATCTATGGTTTCTATTTGGCATCATATCTTCACTCAAAATTAAAATCCTCTAATACACTCTCATTATTTACCTCATCTATCACTTTCTTATGTACATCATGTATCTCACTCGCCTAGTCCCTATATGGATTGGGGGGACTTTTATTTGTCTTCAATACTACATTCTACATGCTTCTTAAAATTTTATTCTATTCATTCATACTAGATTTGAAACATGAATGTATTCTCGAAACATTTTATTTTATCACCATTGACCCAAACATAAACATGCACATATTCACACAACTAAACATCTTTATAAATCCAAAAAAATCAATATATTTCAAAAATTGCAATAAATAATGCGTGCTCATAGATATTCTTATACATTTTCTCCATTCATTCACATGGAATTATCATTTTTTATCTTGCTACTACATGTTTTATTTATAGTTCATTTACATTCCATGTCTTGGTTTATTTTATAGCTCTTGGTGAATTCTTGATTATCTTGTTATCATGTTATGTGAGTCAATAATATCAAATACAATTATTTAAACTTAGTCTCTCTTTACTTGGTGAATTAATAAATACTATCCTCTTTTAGATTCATGCATACTTACACACTTAACAACATATCTTGAAGAACCTAGTGAATTATTTGTCTATGTTTTCCACTGCCATCTCCATACTCACTTCCACTCCCTCCATCAAGCCACTAGTTGTTCTAAACCCCTTGGAAAAATGAGAGAGATACATATCATGTCAAAAACAAATCAAAAGAAAAATCACATGAAAAAAACACAAAAAATAAAAAAAGAGAAATATCAAACACTCTCTCTAGGGTCTTTCCAGTATCTCTACTGGGGCTATAGACGGTTGGCTGGCAGTGTCATATTTCATGAGCTAAATAATAAATTAATTAAATTATTCATTAATGTCAAGAATTATATTTTTAAGTAATGTGTAGAGATTTAATAAATTAAATGAATTAAATTTGGAATAAATTCAAACTTTACAAAGTAACACATAACAGTAAAAGTAAATAACACAACACCGTATTTATAGTGTGGAAAAATTGAAGCTAAAAATCCCACTTCAAAATAAAGCATTTCCTTTATTATAATTTACCAAGAACTTATACCCAGCACCTCCACTTCCTCCTCAGTCCCACACAAATCAATTACACAACAAGTACAATGTTGAAATAATAATATTTCACAAAATCTCACAATTTCACAATTCACACATAAGAATTACTCAATCCCTACTCTCATGATGGATCACCCTATTATATAATGTAGGTTAATTAATTACACTTAGGTGAACCATTTCATTCTCTAATGAAATCACAATATTTAATTAATATGTGGGGACCGACTCGTTTTGATAAATTTTATAAATAAACTTTAATCAAGGGGTGTGAAGTGGTGACCCACCTAAAAGGTGTCCTCAATTGACATTATTATGGTATTACCCCAGCACTCCACCTTAATATTAAGTGGGGAAAAACATGCCAAAATACATTTTTCTACAAAATTATTTACAATCCAGAAATAATTATCGATGATTTAGGCTAGGATGTAAACAAGGGAAATCATACAAATTTTCAACATAAATAATCCTAAGGACTAGTGCTTTACATATGAAGACTTACATCATGTTATGTATCCTTTTATAAAACAAGGAACCCCCATAACTATTGTTTTACTAGGATTTACAAGTAAACTCACGTGTTGTGATCATTTACTTAAGACTCACATACAATGATCGTTTAAAAAATGGAGGAAGTATAGGTTGTTTAAAACAAGCTGTTAAGAGGTGGCATTGACAAGCACACTGCCCCTCAATGAAAAATCTAAAAGGATTAACAAGGAAAAAAACTTGTAAAACTTCACAACACTCAGTGGATTTGTTAAAATTGTATAACTAAAATAATTATTTCACTTAATTTAGACTTATTCCAGTCTGAGTAGCTAAAAAATATAGCCAATATTGGAATTATCTGGACTCCAAAATATCACATATTGGAATATAAAATCACATATATTGGAATCCAGAATCACATATATTGGAATTCAAAATCATATATATTGGAATAAAAAATCACATATATTGGAATTTATTGCAGTCCAAAATCCCATATATTGGAATCTAAAAATAAACTTATTGGAATCCATTATACGGGCCAACAGTTGTTAGGCATTATCTATGATTTAGAAAAAGGGAACATGTATCTATTTTATACGGACTTGCGACCGCTAGACATTATTTATGCTTTGTTATATATAGAACATGTTTTTGTTTTATATGGGCTAGCGACCACTAGGCATTATTTAAGCTTTGTTATAAACAGAACATGTTTATTTTTTATACAGGCTAGTGACCACTAGGCATTATTTAGGATTTGTTATAAACATATTATGTTTCTATTTTATACGGGCTAGTGGATGATAGGCATTATTTATGCATTGTTATAAATAGAACATGTTTCTATTTTATACTAGGTAGCAACCGATAGGCATTATTAATGTTTTGGAATAAGGTTCTTATCAGTGTTTAAATGTCTTTAATATTAAAATATGAAGATTTGAATAATTAAAATGCCTTGTGGCCTAGTGGCTTCTAGGCTAATGAAATTCAAGAGATTTGAGACACTTCTAGGTTCATTCAATATGATGTGATTAACTATAAAACCATTATGAAGAAACTAGAAGAGGGGCACTATTTAGAGTAGGAGAATGTAATTAACTATAAAACCATTCCATATATATTTTCATATTTAAATATTGATATAAAATTAATTGTAAAACCAACCCAGATATATTTACGTATTCAATTATAGATATGATATAAATTTAAATTGCTTTGCTAAAGATAGAAATGTAGATAAACATTTTAAGAATTGTTTGAATTCAATTATAACACTATTCCCGAAGATCTAGGATCCCAAATTATCAAGATAAATAACAGTAAAGCTCTACAAAATAAGCTCCCTCTAATTCAGTTTTTGATCACATAACATCCAGAACATCTTCCATGTCATTCAATGGTTGCAACAAAGGTCCAAACCTAGTGTTAAATTTGACGCCCATTTAAACGGTTTTAAACGTTTTTAGCTGTAAAATACTTGCAAATATTTGAAATAACCGTCACATATGACATGCATATTTTTTACATATGACCATCAAATTTTCTAGAGATTTATTTATATATTAATTATATTAAAAATAATTAAGTATATATAGTATAATTTTATCTTTATTTTATGAATAGTGTAAAAATAATACTATTTTACAATATTTCAAGGGTAATTTTTTCTGATAATTCACCACACAAGTTATGCAATCATACTATCAGCTTATAATCAGTGAAAATATAGATATCAGTTTTTAGAACTGCAGGAAAAATTGTTTCTACTCTAAACCTTTTATAGGTCTCTTCTTGTTATTCCCTCAACTATATTACAATGTTCCTTTCCCTAAGTGATTCTTAGATTCAATACAATTGATATTTTTTTTATTGAATCCCATTAGTATCTTTTTAACATCAGCAAAAATGAGATTGTTAGACTAGAATCCTAGTTTAGAGTATAGTGATAATAATTTTATAAATTCTTACAGGCCACCTCGCAGGTTGACAACTTTCATGTTCAACCAGAATGACATATTCCTATTGTATGTTTTGTTTATCCCATATATCAAGTCCTCCATATCTAAAATAAGTAAAAAACTCTTATCTCTACCTTCACGAAGGTAAACTAATTTTATTTTCCTTGGTCACATATGAGTTATAATCAATTGACATAAACAAAATTTTATCTTACAACTACCATTTATAGATTGAGATTGTGGCTTGCATTACACCTGCTCTACATGCTTCTGGATCTATTGATGCAAGATCTATTTCAAATAAACATTAATCAATTTATAATCAATTTTATGTTGTGGAAAATGAAATCTTAATTTGGAAAACATATTGGTTTCTATATTGATATGGTAAGTAAAATATCAATTGTATTATGTCTTATGATTCAAATTTAGTGGCCGATACGCTACACTTATATTTTTTGAACCACCCTTTAGCAAAAATCAGTCCTCGGCTATTGATAAGGATTTATGACAGCTAGGCTATGCCGTCATTGGCCAAACTACACTTCATTGAAAAACCTTTAATGAGGCTATAAAAGTGTTTCTTTACATACCTATGAGTGGGATCAAACCATATGTATTTTTTTTTATGATGATGTTGAAGACAAAACAATATTAATTCAATGTAAGTAGTTAGTTTGTAGTAGTGAATCAGTGAAACATTATAGACAAGATGTAGTTGTAAACAATGAGACATTGATAGAAGTAAGGTTTTTTAGTTTAACCATTACTTTATTGAAGGTGGATATATAAAGTCCGCTAAGCTCTATAATTCATTTTAAATTGTTAGCGTATCTTACAAATGGATTTACTTAAACTTTTTCTTCTATCATATACCATGCATATAAACTAATTCTCATTAGTTATCGTTTCCTATAAATTTGTGGGACTTTTAAAGGATTTTGTTTTAAAATACACATGGATAAAATATTAGGTTATGAGTGTTTATTCATGTTGGATACCTTCGTGTCCTCTATGATTACATTCTCTAGTTGTTGGTTGTCTGCATAATCATTTATTGTCTTATAAATTTGTGGGGATTATAAACAGTTTTGTTTGTAAATTCACATGACTAACATACCAGGATCTGATTGCATATTTGTGATAGATGTGCCCATGTCCTCCACATATCTCATCTAAAATGTAAAAAACATAAGTTTTTTAAACAATTGAAAACTATGGAAATTGAAAATAGAACTCATTAAACATATTTATAAAATGATTGAAGGTAAATCACCTTGTTGAACTATTTGTGTAGCGTCAAGTTGAAAGGGTTTACATCAGATTTTATGGATTTTTGGTTGTCTACATAATAATAAATGTATAAGTATCATATATAGGTTCAAATCCATTGAAAAAAATCACTTGTTAAATTTTTCCTTCCACAACGAACCTTTCTTCATATGAGAATAGTAATGTTTCAAAAATATTTCTTGACTATGTGTCTCAACAATAAAAATAATAGATAGATCAGAATAAACTAATGCACGGATTATGACACTTCTGCCATAAATCACTATTACTTGAGAATTTTTATTACAACATCGAGTAAACATATCAGCCCATAACTCATAAGATCATTCATAAGGAAAAGGATGGATGTTTACTTCTAGGCCAATTTCGCTTGATGTTACCAATTTTTGTGGCAATTTCTCCATCCAATCGATAATGACCTCTTCTCTATAATCATTGTTATTATCAAAATTGTGCACACCAGTTATTGTGTACATAAGACACAAAATTTTGAATATCCTGTTGTTTTCGTAGAGTCTATAACATCCGAACATAATTAATTCTCCATTTTCTTTAACATTTTCCATGTATCTTTTTACTGCATCTATTAAATTTTTTGAATAATCAATTGGTATTAGAATAATATGAATAAAATATAGCACATTGGTTCTGATAACTATTAGAAGCTCCATTATTATATCAGAAGAAATATTGCTATCCAAATTGTAAAATTCAGTGATCATGCATTCAACATTAAAAGGATTAGTCGAAGGAATAGTTGATAAAGTTGATAGAAGATGGAATGGATATGCAAATTTACAAGAAAAATATTTTGTGTATTACATCCTTGCTATTATATTTCCTTCCATTGACATCACATATTTGTCTAATATTGTCTGAGCCTTGACAGGAAGAACTTCTTCCACCTCATTGTCTATTTTCCATTTTTCCATTTTTCCCCCTAAATGGGAATCAAATTTTATTTTTCCATGTATTTCTTCACCCAATAATACAGATAAATGGAGGTAGTATGATTCATGCAATTTAATTTTTTCAATTACATTGGATTCACTACAGACTATCAATACAATATTATCTGGAAGCTTATTTTTAAAATAATGTAGATTTTATTTTCTCATTTTGTTGTCTCCTTTTATTCTCTGGCAGTAAGAATCAAATGTATCTGTTATTACACTAGCCTCAATAGACATAGTTAACTAGACATCCCATGATTTCACTTTATCAGTTAGTACTGATAATTATTTATTGGTCATTCCTCTAGTAGCCCTAAATGGATTACCTATGAATATTGAAAGTGAATTTGGTAGAAAGTTAACTTCATTATCCTTAATAGGTGAACAAGATATGCCACCTGATCTAAACAAATGAAATTTTGTTTTCCATTTATTCCATATGTCATCAGGAAAGAGTAGAATATTCCATTTATTGTACAAATTCTTTATTTTCTTCACTCAAAAAATTGAGAGGAATTGATTCTCAAAGCTCTGCATTTAAAGGACAAATATATATTTTTTATATTTTTATATAATGAAAGTAAATGTTAATAAACAATGCAATATAATTAAAATACATTACCTTCCAATCTTACGTTTTTGTTTTATTTAATCTAGGCCATTGAGGACATCCTAGCGATTGCCAAATTAATCTAGTTTTGTACAAAAAATCAATAAACTTGGTATCTATACAAGTTTTTTTTACTTAATTTTATTATTTGAAAATATTAACAATGGCTTTGGTAGATGTGTTTGCAAACATAATGTGATCCTTTCAAAACCGTAGCCTTGAATGTAAACACTTGTAAGTTTCTGAGCCCAAAATATTTTTTTGCACACAAATTACATGCTGGCCATCAAGTATATAAAATTTGACATCATCACTTTCTAGGTCATTCAGATCATGGATTTCTATAATGTTATTTGTATAGTGCAAGAAGGGAAGAAGAATTTCATATGTATGTATAGGAATAACATTTATTAACATGGAGTGGACAAGGATGTCAACATTTTCATCATCTCTCAGATGATACTGATATTCTGGAGATGATACATGGCATCTTGAAACATCAATTGAAAATACTTCACCATTGAACAAAAATATGAATATGCTAAATAGTCGAAGGTTTTTTTTTTCTTGAATATAGTGGTTTCCTTCAACAATTTAGCTGATTTATTTTTCATTTTTAACCCATGTAACTTTGATTTAGATGGGTCTATCTACAATTTAGTCAAATATGTTTGTCTCAGCATAGTAAAAAACTTGGCATGTTTCAGAGGTGAAACCAAACCTTTTCTATGCAAGAAATGAAAAACAAAATATGTTTTTTAATTTCTATACAATTATTTGAATACTGGAAATATTACATTATGAATTTCATCTGCATTTGAACAAACAGTTTTGTAATAATCTATAAGCATCCCCAAATTCCATCCATATTTTGAACAAGAATATGGTCCATTGTTTGAGGCATGTATTTCCCATTTCCTAAATAGAGAAACATCCAACTCCATATCTGGAATAAGACACTTATTGTTTTCAAAGTCAATGCGTTCCACTTGAACATGCAGTGACTTTGAATCAATAACTTTTGAGGATAGAAAAACACCAACTTCCTCTTGATTGTCATCTACAACAAAAGAAAACCACAATTTGATGTGGTAGTTTCTACGGGAATGGATTTCAACAAACCATTCCTGGTCTCTTTTAATCCAACAACTACCACCTGCAATACATGGAATTGTCGTGAACGGAGCTTGAACAATGGAATACATTTTACCTATAATTAGAGTAAAATACATTAATAATTAGGTCATTTCTGAAGTTTAATTTTTTTCTCGCATTATCTGATAAAGAATATAAATACTACTATATTAGTCACCAACCTCTAGAGTTATTTTCTATGTATCATTAGAGGGTAATTAACTTAATAATTAGCGACCGCTAGGTTTTGATAGGACATCTTCTATATCATTCAACTGGTTACAATAATTCATATTTTTTGGATCAAATCAATAATAACAAATTTTTTCTAAAAATATAATAGCCAATTATGATGCATTGAAATATAAGAAACCATTTGCACTTTTTGAAAGGATTATCTATGAGCCATACAATCTATAACATTCCATAGATGGCATGACAAGAACATTAAAAATAAATATTGTAGTGGCAGATAGGATTTTAGTCTACATATAAAAGAATAACTTAAAACGTTCTTTTTTATCCATTTACACCCATTGAATGGTAAGGTGTGGCGGACATTAAGATATAATGTTTGGTATTTTGAAGAGAGTGTTTGAGAAACAAATCACATTAACAAATTTTGTGGTAGCTCAATATTTTCTTATAAGACGATCTGAATTATGTGTATATCAGTCATACTGTAGTCAAGATGTTTAAATACATGTAACAAGATTAAGGAAGATACTTAAAACATAGCAGTCAGAAGATCTAATGTTTGGTATTTGGAGGAGAGTGTTTGAGAAAAAAATCACATTAACAGACTTAGTGGTATCTCAACATTTTTTGTTATATAAGAAAATGTGAAATATATGTATATCAGACATACTATAGTCATGAAATTTGAATGTCTGTAACTAGTCTAACTCTGATATATAAGATGTAAACATTTATTGTCTGATACATTGTATTGACTGAGGGTTAAAATCACTAAGAGTTTAAAAATAGCGATAAAATAACAAATCACAACTTATTTTAGTGCCCGTTAGGGTCGTATAATTACATCTTATCATTGTAGTCACTTTCTCTACACTTTTGAGTCTTGCTAGTAATTTCATTGCTAATAATTATATCATATTTGATGGACTATCCATGGTGGATCCAAATGATAAACTACAAACCCTTGAGAGGGAGCAAGTCATATGTAGTTTCTATTGGTAGCTCAAACATGCACTCGCGTCTCAGATCTCGGAAAGGGCCTAGGTGTTTGAGACCACAATGGAACCATCCCCAAGTTGTGGGACCTTGTGATTTTGGGAAAGATCTCTAGAGAAGACCTATTCCTCTATCTATTTTATTGCTACTACTACTCCTAGTGCTAAAAGGGGAAACTAAGCTAAGAATGCCAAGGGACCAGAGAAAGAAGGAGAACATGAATTAAACTACACTAAAAGGTGATAGCACTAGAAAAGAGGGGTGAACACTATCTTTTCTGAGTGAGAATGATAAGGAATTCCAAAAGGAGGATAGGCATGAATAGCACAATGAAATATGCATTCACCAAATTGTTCTCATGGAACACAACTAAGTATGGAACTATAGGGGACTAGAAATAACAAAACCAGCATATAAAACAAAAGAAAAGGTAAGAATAAGAAATGCAAACATGTTAGGAAAAAGAATAGTCACAAAACAATGCTTCTGATACTTCTAGAAATGCACAGAGCTATTACAATGATGAAGGAGACAAATATCCACATGTAAGAGCCATACATAGAGGTCTACAACTCAAAATACATAAAATATGGCATCCTTAGCAAAATGCATAAGGATCTAGAGTTTCCAACATAACAAATGAGCCTTGCTCTTACATTTATAGATGAATCCATGGAGGAAGAAGGGAAAAGGAGGGAAAACCTGAATTTGAAACACAACCACCAATAAGAAACATTCAATGTTTGCAAATCCACTTAAAAATATGTGAAATATGCTTCCACATGCCTGTTTGACGTGTTGAACACAAAAGAGGGAAGATCATACCAAATTGGGTGGTTTGAGCAATCATATCTTCTCATCAATGTTTAGAGAGATCTTTTCCCATTTCTCACCTACTAGATCCGCTAGAATATGAATTTTGAATTTCTAGCACTGTAGCTGATGTCAATAGATCTTTGACAAGTCCAGGCACATGCCGATCTGAGCTTTATAGCTAATGATATGGCTGTCAGAAGATGTTAGAGTCATCAGTGTATGTAAAAAATGTGGCGTGTGTTGATTGGATGAGATGGTGGCCAAATGTACAACTATTTATCATTTCTGCCACGTGTCAATCATTCATTTGTTGCAAGGATTTGGTGCCCTGTTGGCATGCTTGACTGGTTACGCGTGACACACTTAAGCATGTCAAAATATGATCTGGCATAGAGGGGTATGAGGGAAGGGCACATGTAGAAAATAGAGGAAGGTGCGGAGGGGGCATGTGCGATGTGCGCGGGGAGATGAATCAAAATAGTGAGCAGAGAATACATGGTTAAGGAACAACTATTACAAAGTAATGTGTGTGGCACGAGAAGAGCCAAGGACTTAGGCGCATGCGAGATGGGAAGAAAATGACTTGGAAGAAGGTGAATGCGTGGAAGGTGGGTGTAATAGAGAAGTGGAAGGAGAAAAGGAAAGGGGGTGCACATAGGTAAACTAAAACCAAAGGAATGTGTCAAGTGATTTTGATCATGAGTAATTCTTCAATGAATAACCTGGGGCTTCAGAATGTGTATGTAAGTTATCTAATTCGCTAGGAGAGCTATTTGGATAATAGTTTTGGTCCAAAATTTCAGGGCCATCTACCTGTTTGATGCAAGAGATCAGTAGCCTGAAGCATCCATTGGGCATGGAGTCTACTTGTTCAATCATGAAAATGCCCATGTGATCACTTTGAGAATCATTTCTACACTTTATTCTAAATCTCACAATTGCTGAGGGAGGCTCTGTATTCTGGAAGTAACAAAAGAGCGTGCGCAGGAAGCACACGAGAGGAAAGAACTATGTACAAATAATGTTCGTGGAGCACACTTAGAGGAATTGAAACTACTTTAATATATACAACATTATGTAACAAACCTAATGGAAGGGTTTGAGATAAATCTTGTTCACTAGGATTTGCAGCGCGCTTCCATCTAGATGAGTTAACTCGTAAGAGTTAGCTTCCTTGTAGGAATTGATGATATATGGGCCACTCCAAATTGCATCAAAATTTTAATGGTGCCCTGGCTTATCTCTGTCAACATCCCATTTTAGAACCATGTCCCAAACTTTGAAAGCTTGAGTTCTATCCTTTCTGTCAAAACATTTCTTTGTTGCTTGTTGATGTTGTTCTAGCTTGATCATGGTAGAGTTTCTGAGCTCTTCAAGATAAACTAGCTCTACCATCCTGATTTCTCTCTGATCTGCACCCTCAAATTCTAGCTTCTGGGTAAGCGCCAATGAATTTAGTTCTAGTGTCAAAGTAAGGGAAGCCTCATTTCCATAGACAAGCTTGTAAGGTGAAGTTCCTATTACTTTTTTTTTACTATGGTTCTATTTTCCCAGAGTGCACGCAAGACCTTCATATGCCACTTTCTTTAGTTGATGTTCATTTTGTGCTTCATGATTCTAATAAGGTTCCTTTTTGTTGATTCTGCTAGACCGTTTCCCTGAGGGTAATAGTTTGAAGATGTTTTCAGGGAAATTCCCAAACTTAGAGCCCAATCAGTTATTTTAGCCCCAAGGAAGGCCTTTGCATTATATGAGATAATGGTTTGAGGAATGCAAAACCTTATGATTAAACCCTCAAGAAATTCAAGGATGACTACCTTAGTTGATTCTTTAAGAGCAACAACTTCTGTCCATCTGGTGAAGTAATCTGTAGCTGTCAGCACCCATTTATGTCCAGTGCTTGAAGGTGGATTGATCATGCCTATGAAGTTGAGACCCCACTGCGTAAAGGGATGATCTGCTTGGATTGGTCGGAGGGGAAGCACTGCCAATATTTTCTTTCTTGTAAAGAAAGTGCATTCTTTGCATTTTGTGACCCACCTATGTGCATCTAAAAAGAGGGTAGTCTAAAAGATACCGGTGATTATGATCTTCATTGTTGTAGTCTTGGCAGAGAAGTGTCCACCAGAGAATCCATCATAAAACTCTACTAGCACCTTTTCAGTCTTCACGTCATTGATACATATTAAAAACACACCATCAAGATTCTTTTTGAAGAGAAGTCCATCAATCAACACATAAGGGATAGATTGTAGCATCAGATCTCTTGTCTTTAATTTATTTAAACTGGGAGGGTATGCACCATCAGAAAGAAATTTGATCATGTCCTTCATCCATTCATGCATGCTAGGGTATATATTTTGTTTAAGTTCTACATGCAGAAGGTCTTCATCCAAAAATAATGAAGCCTCAGGTTTACTGTGTGCATCCTCAGAAAACTTCTTGCAGAGTGCACTGACTCTTACCAGTTTTGTGGCCTTAATAGTCACATCATATTCCATGATTTTAGTCACCCATTGTGCTCTCTTCTCACTGATTTCTGCTCCCATGATGAAGTCTCTCACAGATGAGTGGGAGACTAACACCTTGATATGATTTGTGGCAAGCATACTTTTGAATTTCTTGAGTGTGTGAATGATGGTGAAGACTTGGTTCTCCATGTGACTGTGTTTCAATTCATAATCCTTTAGCGTTTGGCTAAAGAAGGCCATTAGCTGTTCTAACCCTTGTTCATTTTTCTCTATTAATACATCAACAATGCTTGTATCAGCGCCATAAGGATAAAGGATGAAATCCTTTGAATATTCTAGGTTGATGAGTGTTGGTACACAAGCAATATCTTTCTTGATCTTGTTGAAGCTTTCTCTTCCTTATGTTGTCCATCTGAAGGCTATTTCCTTTTTGAGCATAAGGGTGATGGGCCAAACCAGTCCCACAAAGTTAGGGATAAAATGCATAACAAAGTTAATCTTGCCAAGGAAGGACTGCAAGGCCTTTTTTGTGTGCTAGTACGGAAAGAGATAGGATGGCTAAAATGCGCTCAGGATCAATCGTGATGCCATCCTTTGAAACCACATAGCCCAAGTGCTTTCCCTGAGCCACCACAAAATTACACTTCTTTGGGTTAAAGATAACCCAAATTCTCTGCATCTCTCAAAGACCTTTTCTAGGTGCACCATGTGATCTACACTCTACTTTGAGAAGACAGTTATATCATCAAGGTAAACTAAGATGGACTCATTGATATAACCTTTGAAAGGAAATATCCATGGCGTGCTAAAATGTTGCGCCCACATTTGACAGACCAAAGGGCATTTTATGATATGCATATGTTCCCCACTTGGTTGTAAATGTTGTTTTGAATTGATCCTCTTCCTTTACCAGGATCATGTTGAAACCCAAATACCCATCTAGCATGGAGAATGTCTGTGCACCAGCTAGGGTCTGCAAAATCTAATCCATTAAAGGCAAAGGATAATGATCCTTTAGAGATGCCTTATTCAAATCTATGAAATCAACACAGAGTCTGATTTCACCATTTTTCTTGCACACTGGAACAAGATTCGTGACCCAAGTAGAATATTTAATGGGAAAGATAATTTTAGCCTCAATGAGTTTGGATAACTCCTTTCTCATGAGGGGCTCAATTTTTGGATTGACTAGCCGTTGTTTTTGTCTGATGGGCTTTATGCTAGGATCAAGGTCAATGGAGTGTTGAGAAATAATTGGATCAAAATATTTGAGGTCCTCATACTCCCATGAGAAAATATCACTATATTTTTGACAGAGAGAGATGAAGACCTGCTTCTCTTCATGTGATAAATTTCTGCTGAGCAACAACTCTTTTCCACACACAATAGTAATGGGAGAGAAGTCTTCTTGCATGGTGTACATGTATCTTTCTTCACCCTTAAACTCATCATCAAAGCTGAATATTTTCTTTAAGGTGACTAGCCCTTTAGGCAACCTATTTGTCTTCAGCTGTATTACTTGGTCACCATAGGTGTCATGCAAGTCATCTTGCATACTTGATGAAAATTTAGCTTCATTCTAGATAAATTGTATGATCTGCATGTCATTTTCAAACACTTTCCAGCAAGTGTTATTGTCTAGAATGGATGGTCTGATTACGATCTTAATGTGCTGAGTGTTTCCTTTGACAAATTCCTCAGCAGGAGAAAACTGTGAACCAAGCGCGGCCATTTGGTCAGCTTCTTTTTTCATTCTACATGGGAATACCTACAGATTAAGGGCATCAAAGCTCTCAAGTAGGTCCCAAAATCTATGTTTATATGCTTTAAGAAGCTTATTCTTTGTTTGGCATTTTTTGGTGACTTGGTGGATGACCAATTCTGTGTCCCCAAAGATCTGCAACATTTTAATTTTCTTATTTTCAGTAATGAGCAAGCCATGCACCAATGCTTTATACTCTGCCACATTATTAGAGAATGGAAACTGCAACCTATGTGTAAAGAAAAATTTCTCATCCTTATGGGAAATGAGAACCATTCTTGCTCCTGTGCCATTTCTGTTTATGGATCCATTAAAGTACAACTTCCATAGACCAGTTTGAATTTTATCTCCTATGAGCACGCGTGGAAGAATGGCGTCTTATTATAGAATGCAATAAGTACCAAGCCCAGTTTCATAGGCTTCAAATTCTTCAGCATAGGGATCAAATTAGTGATGCCTTTCTGTCCATTCATCAAGTACTAGGTCTAGAACAGAGGGTGGAAGAGACTGCTCTTTAGGAACTGAAACTTGTTCTTCTTGGATAAGATAATTGGATTGGAGAGGGGACGGGACATATGGCTCTACATGATAAGAAAATACATGCTCAACTTGTATGGTAAACTAGTTACCATACCTTGTTTTGAGTAACATATGAGACCAATCAGAAGACAAGTAACCACCCACCTTGGCAGTAAATTCCCTTGATAGACATAGGGAAAATAGAGGAGGCAGGTCAATGATTGATACATCTTGAGTAATTGTCAGGCTTGGACATGCATGGAGTGTTAACTCAAGATCATTGATGAATCCTGAGGTGGTTATAATTGAGCCATCAAGTTTTAGGAATCCTTTAGACAAAGGGCTATATTTCAAACCTAAGACATCAACTATCTGTTTAGGCATAACCAAAGTACTATCACCTGAGTCAATCATGCAGTTATGCACTAGGTGTTTGCCTATAATCAAGGACATATAGAAGGGTGGGGTTTTAAAAAATTTACTTACTTGTTTCTCCTCTTCTTGGCAGATTCTAACAGAAGCGCATGGCTTGTGCATAACTGAGTCAGTGCATAAGAGTTGCACCAGATGTTCATGTAATAGGTCCCACTGAGATATAATGGTCAAGGCATCCCACATTGTGACGTTTATGTTTTTTCTCTTCATCTAGTAAAAAATGCTGAACATAAGCCCCCCTATCTTGTGTATTTGAGGAACAACATTCTTTCTTGACTGTTCAGGCATGGAAGCCTAAATTTTAGATGGGGTAGAGGCTTTTCCTACCAAATGAACGCGTGATGTTTCAGACGGAAGTTTATGAGGGACCTCCTACATAGGGATTTGAGAAATTTTACTGCACGATGCCTTGTATGATTCTTTCTTTCTCAAAGGATCTTCTTGTGTCACTGGGGGTATAACCTGCGCACCTGATTCTAATATTCCTTTCTTGTATCTCGTGTTGTCCGCAACTTAGTTACACGGTCTGTTTGTATCTTCTGCAGCTTGGTTGATTGCACAGAAGTCCTCTGTGCCAAAGAACATCAAATTGGATTCCAGAGGAAATTCTGGTCCTTCTGGATTATATTCTTCATGGGTTCTTAATGAGGGCTCATAGGATGAAGCATTCTAGATCATGAAGGCTTGGGCGCACGCAACATTAGCACAATGGTACTGAATATGAGACATTTTGCAAGGGAAGCACCATTCTAACTCTTGCTAAGTTGTTCTCAATTGGAAAAAGTGCTTGGATCACACTGGATGCTGGGAGAGGATTCACGGGAGGAATGATTTGCAAGGGTAGATGTGCATTAGGCTTCCATCTATCATTCTATTGATTGGGCGCATATCTTGGATTTCTGTATTGATTCTGCTAAGGCTGATTGCCTTGTCCATACGCCATATTGGAATTACCTCTATACGCTTGCGCCTACTACTTTTCTAATGATATGATCTTGTTTGATAAATTTATAATCAAGGTCTTCAATTCTTAATCTTCCTTTTGCTATGATGGAGAATAGGATGTTGAGGCAACTGGTTGCGCATTTTGCTAAGGGATAGGAATAGGGGCCATACAAGGTTGGGGTGCCTGTGATATCTCTAAATACTAGGGCATGAGAGGTCTAGGAACCAAATTTCCTTCCTGAATGAGACTATTTTCTGCCCTTACTGCAATGTTATAAGAAGCTAGTAAAGTCTTACCTCCCATAGATTGAATCATAACTGAAATGTCACTATTGAGCACCTTCAGATAATATAGGAAAGAATGTTGGGTTGTAGGTCTTACAACAAGAGGAATTATGTCCCAAGTGTTCTAAAATATAATGTTGAAATCAGTCATCCAATCATTATGTGCCCTCCTTGTTGTTGTCAGTTTCTCCACCAAAGATGGGTGATCTGACTTGTCTTCAAAATAATTGCATAGAGATGTTCCCAGCTCATCCCAGGTGCTAATAGATCCAATTCTCAAGCCTCTATACCATTGAAGTTATTTACCTTTGAAAGAGGATGAGAGCATCTTGATGGCTACATCATTATGCATGATCAGATAGAGTGAACACACATTTGCTACATCCTGGACATGCTCCTGAGGGGTGACTTGATTCTCACAAGTAAAGTAAGGAATACTCTTGAGCATGTCATTTGGCATATCATGTTGCATGACTAGGAGTAAGAGACTCACTCCATCAAAGTTTTCAAAGATTCTTAATGGAGGAGGTTATTGATGTGCCATTTCAGGGCACACATGTTATGTGTTTTGAGGAGGATTTGAATGGGCGTGACACACTGGAGATAGAGATGCACATTCTAGAACGAACTCTTCTCGAGGATAGCTAGCAGCATTCAAAAGAATCTTCAACTGCTGCACTTCTTCTTGGGTGAACTCTTCTCATGAAAGGTGCTCAAGACTACTAAAACAAAGATTTTAAAATATTTGGAGTCGCCAGATGTGTTTGAAATGAGCCTCCAAAAGCTAAAACACTAAGTTCACACACTAGAACTTAGATATATGAAATTTGAGCTTTCAATTTTGGTCCCACCGGGTGTGCCATAAATTGTTGGTAGCTCAAACATGCACCTGTGTCTCGGATATTGGAAAGGGCCAAGGTGTTTGAGACCACAATGGAACCATCCTCAAGTTATGTGACCTTATGAGTTTGGGACAGATCTCCAGAGAAGACCGGTTCCTCTATCTATTTCTACTACTACTACTAATCCTAGTGCTAAAAGGGGAAACTAAGCTAAGAATGCCAAGGGACCAAGGAAAGAAGGAGAACATGAAGTAAACTACACAAAAAGGTGATAGCACGAGAAAAGAGGGGTGAACACTATCTATTCTGAGCAAGAATGATAGGGAATTCACGAAAGGAGGATAGGCACGAGTAACACAATGAAATACAAATTCACCAGATCGTTCTCATGGAACAAAACTAAGTATGGAACTGTAGGGGACTAGAAATAGTACAAACAACATACAACACAAAAGAAAAGGTAAGAATAAGGAATGCAAATAGGTTAGGACAAAGAATAGTCACAAAACGATGCTTCTATTACTTCTAGAAATGTACAGAGCTATTACAATGATGGAGGAGACTGATAGATCCACATGTAAGATCCATACATAGAGGTGTACAACTCAAAATACAAAAAATATGGTGTCTGTAAATCTGCTTGGAAATTTGTGAAATATGCTTCCCCATGCCTATTTGACGTGTTGAAGATAAAAGAGGGTGGATCATACCAAATTGGGTGGTTGGAGCAATCATATTTTCTCATCAATTTTTAAAGAGACATTTTCCTATTTCTCACCTACCAGATCCACCAGAATTTGAATTTTAAATTTCTGGCACTGTAGCTGATGTCAGAAGCTCTCTAACAAGTCCAGGTGCACACCAATCTGAGCTCTGTAGCTGATTATATGGTTGTTAGAAGATGTCAGATTCATCAACATATGTAAAACTTGTGGCCCTCACTTATTGGATGATATTGTGGCCAAATGTACAACTATTTGTTGTTTCTACCACGTGTCAATCATTCATTTGTTGCAAGGATTCGGTTCCCTGTTGGTGTGCTTGACTAGTTGCTTGCAACACACTTAAGCGTGTCAAAAGATGATCTGGAATAGAAGGGTATGAGGGAATGATGCGCATAGAAAATAGAGGAAGGTGCAGAGGGCGCGTGCGTGATGCATGTGGGGAGATGAATCAAACCGGTGAGTAGAGAATGTATGGTTAAGGAACAACTATTACAAAGTAATGGGTTTGGCGCATGAAGGGCCAAGGACTTAGGTGCGCAGGATGGGAAGACACTAACTCAGATGAAGGTGAATGCACGGAAGGTGGGTGCAAGAGTGAAGTGGAAGGAGAAAAGGAAAGGTGTGCATAGGTAAACTGTGACCAAAGGAATGTACCAAGTGATTTTGAGCACACATAATTATTCAATGAATAACCTGGGGAAAGACTGTGTATGTAAGTTATCCAAGTCACTAGGAGAGCTGTTTGGATAACAGTTTCCATAAAATATATTGTTTGTAACATATAATTCACAATGTTTCATATGGGACGAATTGTTTACAAAATTCTTATCTTTAATACTTATCAAAAGTAGTGGCACATCAAACGATAGGTTCAACCGGTTCTTAATTGAAAATAGCAATAAAATAATAAACTGCGGCTTAGATGAGTGGCTGATAGGCTCCTACCATTATGGTCATTGTAAACATTATATGTACAACTTAGGATCGCTAGTGTTTTCCATTGATTATAATTCTATCATATTGGCTGGAATGTACATGGTAGAGATAATAGTTACACTACATACCCTCTACAGGGATCAAGATTTATGTACTTCCTATAACATATATTGTTTGTAACATATAATTCACATCAGTTCTTATGGTATAAAATGATTAGTGAACTCTAAGTTTCAATACTTATCGAAAGTAATGGCATAGCGAATGCTAGGATCAACAGTTTCATAATTTAAAAACAACAATAAAATTAAAGATCATGGTCTAGTTTACTAATCACTAGAATCCTACCTACAAACCATCAAGAGGGGACATGACTTATGTATTTCTCAAAATAAGTATTGTTTGTAACATATAATTCACATCTATTCGTATGAGATAAAATTCTTAATGACTGCTAAGCTTGTGTATGTATTGAAAAGAATGACATAAGGGCCGCTAGGATCAATTGTTTCTTATTTGAGCACTGTGTGTACAGTTTTGGAATGCTAGTGTTTTCCTTTGATTTAATTGTACCATATCTATTACGCTATCTGAGGTGGAGAGAAATTCATGCACTATATACCCTTGAGAGGGATCGAGACATATTATGGGTTTCACATAATATAAATTATTTTAAACGCATAATTCACATTGTTTCCTATCAAAGGAAATCCTTAGTGACCGCTAAGATCCTTTACTTATTTACATAAATAGCATATCAGACCCTAGGCTTGAGAGTTTATTATTTTGAAAGTAGCCATGAAATAACAATCCATGGTATAACTTATCGATTGCTAGGCTCCTACCTATACCTCTTGACATTATAAACACTATATGTACAATTTTCGAATGCTAGTGTTTTTCATTGATTATAATTGTATCATATAACAACTTTGGATTGCTGGCCTTATTATGTAGTTCCCATCAAATTTATTATTTTTAACACATAATTCACATCATTTTATATCAAATAAAATGCTTAGCGACTGCTAAGCTCCTTTACTTATTGACAAAAATGGCATATTAGACCTTAGGATCAATAGTTTCTAATTTTGAGAATAGCCATAAAATAACAAACCATGGTATAGCTTAGAGGTCACTACGCTCATACCTTTACCTATTTTCATTATAAACACTATCTGTATTGTTTTGCAACACTAGTTTTTTTCATTGATTATACTTGTATCTTATAACAACTATAGATCACTAGCCTTATTATTTAGTTCCCATAAGATTTTTTTTTTTGAGAACATTTCTCACAAGGTTTCATATCAAATAATCTCATTTACTTATTGACAGAAATGGCATATCATACCCTAGGATCAACAGTTTCTTATTTTGAAAATAACCATAAAAGAACAAACCAGGGTATAGGTAAGTAGTCACTACGCTCATACCTTTACCTGTTGACATTAAAAACACGATCTATACAGTTTTGGAGCACTAGTGTTTTTCATTTATTATACTTTTATTTTATAATAACTTTGCACCGGTAGCCTTATTATGTAGTTCCCATAAAATATATTATTTTAGACACATAATTCACATTGTTTCCTATACAATAAAATGCTTAGCGATCACTAAGCTCCTTTACTTATTGACAGAAATGGAATATCAAACCCTAGGCTCAAAAATTTCTTATTTTGAAAATATCCATAAAATAACAAACCATGGTATAACTTAGCGGTCGCTACGGTCCTACCTTTACCTCTTTTCATTATAAACACTATCTGTACAATTTTGGAACACTAGTGTTTTTCATTAATTATAATTGTATCTTATAAAATCTTTGGATCGATAGCCTTATTATTTAGTTTGTATAAGATATATTTTTTGAACATATATTTCACAACATTTCCTATCAAATAAAATGCTTATCTAACACTAAGCTCCTTTACTGATTGAAAGAAAATGGCATATCAGACCCTAGGCTCAACAATTTCTTATTTTGTAAATAGCCATAAAATAACAAATCATGGTATAACTTAGAGATTGCTAGGATCCTACCTTTACCTTTTGACATTATAAATACTGTATGTACAATGTTGGAACACTAGATTTTTTCATTGATTATACTTTTATCATATAACAACTTTGGATCGCTAGCCTTATTATATAGTTCTCATAAGATATATTTATTTGAATAGATAATTCACATCATTTCCTATTAAAGAAAATGTGTAGTGACCGCTGAGCTCCTTTACCTATTGAGAAAAAGTCCATATGAGACCCTAGGCTCAACAGTTTCTTATTTTGAAAATATCCATAAAATAACAAATCATGGTATAACTTAGCAGTCACTATGCTCCTACCTCTACCTCTTTTCATTATAAACACTATCTGTATAGTTTTGGAACTCTAGTGTTTTTCATTGAATTATACTTGTATCATATACTCACTTTGGATTGCTAGCCTTATTATGTAATTCCCATAAGATATATTTCTTTAAACACATATTTCATAATGTTTCCTATCAAAGAAAATTATTAGCAACCGCTAAGATCCTTTACTTATTGACCTAAATGGCATATCAGACCATAGGATCAACAATTTCTTATTTTGAAAATATCCATAAAATAACAAACCAATGTATAGCTTAGGTGTCGCTAGGCTCCTACATTTACCTCTTGACATTATAAACACTATCTGTACAGTTTTGGAACAATAGTGTTTTTTATTGACTATCCATTTATTATAATTCAGTCGAACAAGCTGTAATGTTTCATACATTTCTGGAAAGGAATCCTACAATATATAGTGGCTATTGACAGGTAGGATTTTCCTCGACAAAAAAATAGCTTAGTTATCACAAAGACCTAACACTTTATTATTTTAAATTCATTATTTGAATAACAAATTGTAGCCATTGGAGCTTAGTGGATGCTAATTATTTTCCTATATATAAGTTGATTTGAAATATGTGTCAACTATAATGTATCCTAAATATCTTGTTTGAACTTGCCACATGGCACATTTTAATTGAGAGTTAATTTAAATTATTGTACACTATATATAACCATTTTGATATCGGTTTTGATAAAAAAATAAAAAATTAAATGTCTGCATATTATTATACTAAACTTAAAACTATGTTTAGGACTTATTTCTTCTGTTTTCTCATAATATATATTTTTATTATGCTTGTTTTAATATATGTTAGATAAAATATTTCTTATTATGTTTATATTATTATGGGCTATAGACAACAAAAAATTACATTGTTTTAAATTCATGTTTAGTGTTTATTTTTAAATCATGGAAAAATAAATTTTGAAATTCAAATTCCCCCACATTTTTTGAATATTTGAAATTTCAATAGCCCGTAATTTTTGCTTTAAAATGGGGAAAAATAAAATTTCAAAATTTTGTATCCCACTCTTTTTCTATTTTGAAAATTTCTTTGATTGAATGTGTCAAACAAATTATTATATATCTCAAAGAAATATTGATTAGGGTTTTTGATTTTTTTGGTCATGTAGAAAAGCATGTATTCAAATTAAAAAATTATGTGTAGGTCGTAGCTTGCAGGGCCGAGTGTTCAAATCCCAATTGTGTTTTGTAAGATATTATAATATTGTTTGCAAATAAGGTACACAAAGGATGAACATAGAGGATGCACACAAAGGAGGAAAGCAACAAAGGTTTCGAATAGAATCACACATATAGTTTGTTTGAGGTAGTAGTTGGAGGTTTCACAGACAACATAAAGCATGAAATAATCCAAATATTACTAAATCAGGTATTTATAGTAAATGTGTACCTTTTTTTATTGCGGTCTCTATTATTTTATCTATAGTCCACTGGTTCCTGTGTTTTACATGGCAGTCCAATCATGATCTGCATCAACCCTGCTTTGTCCTACTGAATAATGTTCTGCAGTCAATCCTTGATTTCTATTTGCTTTTGATCTCCATTGCATACCACCTTGTTCTTCAACAAAACAATTTTTTTTTGTGTTGACGAAAAAAAAATTAATCCCTTTTCTCCTCTAGTATTTATCTTTATTTAATGCTTTCCCATTTCCACCATTCTATGTCTCTCTTTGGGAATTTTCGTTTTGAATTTTTTGTTCTCATTCCTACAATTTTTTTAGGATAATGATGGCTTGTGGCATAGTCACTTTTTTTTTTAAATTTTATTTTTCTTGGGAGCACCAAAATATTTTAATGTTGTTTATTAATATGATGCAAAGAAACGTCAATAATTAGTTCATATTACATTTTTTACATGGTTTCTACTTAGACATTTTAGGTAAATATATGAGGTTAAAAAAATACTTTAAAACTATAAAACCATATTAAGAATTCAATTGTATGATAATTATTTTCAATTATATATGTGTTTACATGTAGAAATAGCCAAATATAATGTCTTTAACAATTTAATGTTCTGTATAATGGATGTTAAACATATTATATATACACGCAAACATTATTAAATATAATTTTGAATCACTATATATTTAATAATTAATATATAATTCCTTTTGAGCCCCTTAATCTATGCCAAAAATTCACATATCTTTGTGGCCGCCATGCTATAACTCTTTGTTTCGACAACCACTTTACTAAACTTGAAACTTAATTTAAACTAAATACATGATTCTACACATATATTTATGTATTCATTATATAAATTCCATATTTATTTATTATTGTTTAAATCTTTTCAAACTGATTTCTCTCATAGGAATACACTCTACATGAAATTTTTTTCCTACCCTAGCGCGCACTAGGCTATAATTTTTATTTGGAGAAAAAATCCATTTACCTTAGAGGCCTTACGGATCAGTTGGTATTTTATATACACAACACACTATTTTTTTGGCCTAACGATCGCTTTGTCTTTTTTCTACTATTATATACACAAATATTAACAATTTATATTTATAACATAACTTCATTTTGAACATGATATATTTACCTTTAAGAATAGCTTAGTGGCTGCTAGGATGCAACAAGTAGATCGTGACGTATCTAAAAACTTGTTGTATAACTTCTCGGTCATTAGTCCAAGTTTTTTTAATTGTCATAAATGTAAAATAATTCTTCCAAAATCTCATAATAAATAGATAAATCTATATGTATACCTGTATACCACATAAAATACATGATTCTACACATATATTTATGTATTCATTATATAAACTCCAAATTTATTTATTATTGTTTAAATATTTTCAATATGATTTCTGTTTTATAAATACACTCTACAAGAAAAAATTTTCCTACCCTAGCACCCACTAGGCTATAATTCTTATTTGGAGAAAACATTTGTTTACCTTAGCGGACTTGCGGATCAGTTGGTTTTTTATATATGCAACACAATGTTTTTTGGGCCTAGCGATTGCTTTGTCTTTTTTCTCCTATTATATACACAAATATTAACAATTTAGATTTATAACAAAACTTCATTTTGAACATGATATATTTACCTTTAAGAATAGCTTAGCGGCCACTAGCGTGTAATGAGTAGATCGTGACGTATCTAAAAACTTGTTGTATAACTTCTCGGTCACTAGTCCAAGTTTTTTTAATTGTCATAAATGTAAAATAATTCTTCAAAAATATCATAATAAATAGAGAAATCTATATGTATACCTGTATACCACATAAAATACATGATTCTACACATATATTTATGTATTCATTATATACACTCCATTTTTTTATCATTTATTGATTTTCAATGTGATTACTCCTGTATGAATACACTCTACATGAAAAATGTTTCCTACCCTGGTGACCATTAGGCCATAATTATTATTTTGAGGTGATCTTTATTTACATTGGCGGCCTCACGGATCAGTTGTTTTTGACATAGGAAACACACTATTTTTGGGATGAGAAATCACTTTGTTATTTTTCTCTTGTTTTATACACAAAGATTAACAATTTAGATTCATAACACAACTTCATTATAAACATGATATATTTACTCTTAAGAATAGCTTAGTGTCTGCTAGGGTGCAATGAGTAGATAATGTCTTATATAGTTATGTTAAATTCTCATAATAAATAGATAAATCTATATGAATACCTATTTAACACATAAAAGGTTGATGTTTAGAACGCTATGATCGCTAGGTAAAGAACGATCTATATACATTAGTAAAAATTATTGTTTGTATTTTAGAATTAAAGTAGGATATTTGTAGCTTAGTGGTCGTTAGGATATACTAACACATTAAATTTGGAGCCTAGTGGTGTTTTATAGTCACTAGGATCTAACAATTTCAATTAATATATTATGAGATAAGCAGAAACTATTTTAGGTGAAAACATAATATTTATAGAAAGAATTTAACAAATTAATGAAATATATTTTGAGCTTAGTGGCTACTAGGTTAGCCCAAGACATAATTTTAGGAGCTTACAGTCAGTTGGATTAAACAAATTAAATCAACCTATTTTGATCTAAGAAGACATTAAGTACTTTCACAATATAATATTTCAAGCTTAGTTGTCACTATAATTTATTAAGTTACTAAATTCTATTTTGAGCTTAGCATCTACTAGCTTATTAAACGACATAATATTTGGATCTTAGCGGTCTCTAGGTTTCAACAAAATAAAGAAATATATTGTAAGCTTAGTGGTTGATAGGTTATGTGAAAACATAATATTAGGATATTAGTGGTCACTGGGATGTAAAAAATTAAATCAACATAGTTTGAGGTTAGTGGCCACTAGGTATTTTAAACATATAATATTTTGAGCTAAAGATTCACTAGCATTTAACAAACTAAAGAAATACATAATGAGTTTAGTGTCCACTAGGTTATGTTTCAACAGAAATAAAGGTCCAAACAAGATATGTATATATTAGTTGAATTTATCATATGATTTTAATATAAGATATTTTGAGCTTTGCACCCACTAGGTTATGCCACCACACAATCTTTGGAGCCTATTGGTGGTTAGGATTTTATACATTAAATTAAGATATTTTGAGCTTATATGTCGCTATGTTATGCCACAACATGCTATTTGGAGATTGCATTCTCTATGATTTAATAATTTAAATTGCTATAGTTTATAACATTTAACAAACTAGAGGAAGATATTTTGAACTTAACTACTGCTAGGTTAAACACCCACATAACATTTAAAGCTTACGTTTGGTAGCATTAAAAAAATTAAATTAACATATTTTGTGCTAAACAGATGCTAGGTACATCCACAGTGTAATATTTCAAGCTTAGTGGTCACTATCATTTATCAAGGTACTGAATGATATTTTGAACTTAGCATCCGCTAGTTTATGACACAACATAATATTTGGATCTTAGTGGTCTCTAGGTTTCAACAAAATAAAGTAAGATATTATAAATTAGAGACCTGTAATGCAAAAACATAATAGTTGGATCTTTGTCACTGGGATTTAACAAAATTAAATCTAACATAGTTTGAGTTAAGCACAATTAAATATTTTGAGCTAAAAAGTCACTAGCATTTAACAAACAAAAAAAAGACATTTTGAGTTCAATTTCCTCTATGTTCTTTTTATACATAACCTAACAAATTATATTGTAATCTTAAAACTCACTAGGTTTTAACAAATTAAAGAAATTTGGTTTGAGCTTAGTGACCTCTAAGTTAATCAATGACATTAACTTTGGAGACCATTATAGTAATCAAGACCTGTATAAATTAGTTGATTTTTTTGTATGATTATAAGATTTAGAATTAAGATATTCCAAGCTTAGCACCCATTAGGTTATACCACCACATAATATTTGGAGACTACCAGTGGTTAGGATTTAATAAATTAAATTAATATATTTTTATCTTAGCGGTTGCTAGCTTATACCATAACATATTATTTAGAGATTGCATTTTCTAGGGTTTAATAATTCATAATTACAATATTTTACAGCATTAACAAATTAGAGGAATATATTTTGAACTTAGTTGGTGCTAGTTTAAAGCAACGACATAATATTTGGATATTACGAGTCGATAGGATTAAATCAAATTAAATTAACATATTTTGAACTAAGCAGAGGCTAGGTACTTCCACAATATGTTATTTCGAGCTTTATGGTCATTATCATTTAACAAGTTATTGAATGATACTTTGAACTTAGCATCCACTAGCTTATGACACAACATAATATTTGCAGCTTAGTGGTCACTAGATTTCAAAAAAATAAATAAGATATTAAAAGGTTAGCAGCCAATGGGTTATGCAAAAACATAATATTTGGATCTTAGTGGTCACTGGGATTTAAAAAATTTGAATCAACATAGTTTAATATTAATGGTTGCTAGGTACTTATCGACAAATATAACATTTCGAGATAAAAATTCACTAGCATTTAAGCAAACAAAAGAAAATATTTTGAGCTTCAACGGTTCTCTAGGTTTGCTTAGAACATTTTATTTAACTTAGCTATTCCCGGGTTAAATTATATCATAATATATGATACTATGAATTCGTTAGGATTTAACAAATTAATTTTAATAAATTTTGAGTTATGCAGTTGGTGACCCCTACAGTTATAATCATCAAGAGCTTAGTTTTCGCTAAATAACTAGTTAGAGAATTATATTTTGATCTTATCTAATGGTATGTTATGTCACAACATAAAATTTTGGAGCTTAATATTCTCTAGGTTATATTAAAATAAAGTAGGCTATTGTGATCTAAGAAGCCACTAGGATATACCAAGACATAATATTTGGAGACGATCTTAAGGATGTAAAAAAAAAAAGTGATATTAGGAGCTTACCTGTGGCTACGATATTCCAAAACATAATATTATTTGGAATTAGGGTAAAAGTAAAGGTTATGAAATGACCCGCATATTTGTAAAACAATCCCTCATGGCTAGATCTTACAATGAAACAAGAAGATAAAAATATCATATGCAATAAAAAGAAAAAAACCAAAAAGGCCCAAACTGAACAAAGCCAAATTAAATTTTATGGATATTCTTGAGAGTTAGTTGCTTCATCCTTAGCAACAGCAGTAGGGCTTCCCTTCAACCAGGATGTTCACTAACTTAATGTGTTCATAGGAATGTCTTCAGTTAATTTTCATCGAGGTCACGTCCATGTGAATTTTCCCTTTTTTGATAGTAGATACTGAGTGTAACATAATATTCAATGGACTCGTATTAGTCAGGTGTGATATTCTCCAAATGCTCATGGTGCTATGAAGATGTAGTGGTGGAGTCCATTTTCTCCAACAGAGAAGAATCAGGGTAAACTAAGGAGAGATCCCATAACACATCAATAATTTATCATCCCATGCTAACTTCTATGGAAATAGGAGGGGGGAGTTGAATGTTATTTTGTGACCAGGTGAGTGGATTTGGTTATAGCCATTACAATGTCTAGGGAGATGGGAGGATAAGTTAAAGAATCATTGGCAAGAGGAAGAGACGATGGAGATGTTGGGTTTAAAAGTGGTTCAGAGACCATAAGAGAGTGTTCCGAGGGGTCCGAAGTGTAAAGATCTTCCAGAGAATACGAGGGAGAGAAATGAGAAAAAGAATGGGGGGAGACCACAAGACCACTCTAGATAATGATCAAGATGTCTGAATCAGAGTTAGAAGGGAGAATCAAAGATGATGAATAAAAGAGTTAGAAGGGAGGGATGAAGGATAGACGTTGTTTTCCCAGCTTAGAGGGGAATGATTTCTAATTTTGATGACAAAAAGATTAAAAAGGCCACCTTCCTCTTCTCTACATCTAAAGGACTTCTAACATAGGAAACATAAAAGGACAGATCAGGGATTCTAAGGTTATGATCAATTTGAGGCATGAAGCATGGAAGGGATACGATTGATACTTTCTTCTTTTCCCATCTTAGAGGGGAATCACAGCTGCAAGATTTATTTCTTACCCGGAAGCTTGGTAGCACATTTTAACTAGAGAAAATAACAAAATGGCCTTATTGGTGAACTCTTCACAGGAAATAGGACGTTTCATGGTCCTCTTAGGGAGACTCTAGCCGGTATAATCTAAGGGACGTGTCTCCAATAAATTAAATGATTGAAATCTCGCGTGTGTATAGTTAGAAAAATCACACAAATGGTCATAAATTCCCATTTGTCATATCCTTAGATCCACTATGTCGAAGATCCGCAACCTAAACATTACTTTGGAGGTCTATAACAATCAAGACTTGTATAAATTAGTTGAATTTATTGTATGATTTTAATATTTTAAAGTAATATATTTCGAGCATAGAGTTCGCTAGCTAATGCCACACCATAGTAATTGGGTATGAGTGATCTATAGGATTTCACAAAATAAACTAATATATTATCATCATAGAGTGTGTTAGGTTATGCTACAACAATATATTTTGATTTTCAACTAATATATGCATGTTTTTTGGAAAAAAAACAAATATGGGGGTTTTGAAAGGACCTACATCCTTTTACAAAAGGTCCCTTAAGGTATAATATGACATTGAAGGATAAAAAGAGAGAAATCCCATTTAAAGAAAAAGACAAAAAGCCACAAAGGCGCGACCCAAACATAACAACTTTACATTTAGTGAATATTTTTAAAGATATCTACTCTTTCCAAAGCAGTAGTGGTGGTTCTTATGTTAAATATAATAAGCAACATCTTAGAGTTGCCTTGTTCCTTGAAATATCATTCCATAAATTTGTATTCGCTATTTTTCTCTCCAAAATCCATTTAGTTCTCCTACTCTTGCATTACCATATTTTTTCACAAATACCTCACTGTAATCGAACATCAACACATTGAATGGAAACTCATTCTTAACATGAATATCTTATAAAATATTGTCATTGAAAATGTCAATGATGTTGTAGCCATTGAATTTTACTGAGTATGTGCAGCAAAGGACTATTTGTGGACAAAAATAAGGCCAACAAAATAATGTCAACTTTATCAACTTCATCTTCTCATCGATTTGTGCACACCACCATGACCCTAAATTGATTCCAACATTCACTTTTTTATTGTGCATATTGATCCACCATCCATACCACCAGGCTTGTTTTTTAAAACACAACAGAACAAATTCTTTGCAAGTGTTATGGGTTTGTAAAAAGTATTCAAATATTCCTCTCATGTTATTACAGATTAATCTACGTCATTTATTTTTCAACATGAGCTCCATTCCTTTCTCTTTCACTACTCTTTCTACTGTTAAATATATTATGAAATTATTTATTTGATAAAAAAATTACATTCTATACTTCAGTAATCCCTAAAATTTCAAAATAATGCATTTGCAATCTGAAAAAAATATTGTATAACAAACTTTCTTCATTTTAATGATCTACAAAATTCATAAATGAATAAATACCCTAATTATCTATGGAAAATTTTACATTAACAAAATTTCATAGTATTGGAATGCTTGATGGTGAGAACACATACCAATTTTTGGAACAGAGAAAAAATTATAAAGTTTCCATAAAATGTGAACAGAATTTTTGACTCTTGTCTTCCACAAAATCGTCAATTGATGAACATAGTGTTGCACTTACGCATTGAAAAAGAGTATAGAAAGTAAAATGTTCAAAACATAAACTCAAAAACTTTCTATTTATAGTGTTTTGCAAAATACAAATCCAACCGCTACTTTCTTTGGTGCGTGAATTTAAGAAGGCACGTGTGTGACTTTACCTATCTTTAATTTAAATATATAATTAATGGATGACAAAATTTAAATACTCCAAATGGTGCACATATTTCCAATGGCACATGTACATTTAAATGGCACATTTTACATTGTTTTATTTAATGGCTAATTAATGTTGAGGCACGCGTAACATTAATTACAATTTTGCCTTATGAAATGGTTCTCGTTAATATGAAATTTAGTGGAGGTTGAAGGTTTTAATATTAGCGATATTAGATGTGTGTGTGTGTGTGTGTGTGTGTGTGTGTGTGTGTGTGTGTGTGTGTGTGTGTGTGTGTGTGTGTGTGTGTGTATGTATATATAAATATATATATATGTGTGTGTGTGTATATATATATATATATATATATATGTGTGTGTGTGTGTATACAATATTATGTATATATATATATATATATATATTATACAAGAATAATCTGCAAACAAAATGGAGCAAGTTGATATAACTAAAGTGGTTAGACATGATTTCATATTATATATATTATCAGAAAACAAATCAGAAAGCAATATATTATTATAATTTATTTACTGAAACATCTATTTGTTACATTTACTTTCTCCAAGGTTGGTCATACTACACATGGACATGCAGATGTTAAGCATAGAGATGTTAAAGGGAGCACAAACAACACTTCAGATGGGTATTTGTTTGTGAGATTTGGTGAGGTGATTTCACAAAACACTATTTGAATGGAATTAGACTAGGACGGTGTTGTATTGGAAAAAATTCATCCCCATGAGTCCTCTCTATCCCAGGGTCTTCTTTTCTCAATGGATGAGCTAATTTTCAAGTAAACAATGACTAATTCTTCCTTTAACATCCAAAATTTTTTTCATATTAATTCAGTCCACTTGAAACCCTTAAAACCGATAAAAGCATGCCCAATTTGTTTTTCGAAGGGCAAAAATTGGCTTTGGGCATTTTGTTCCTTTTCCACTGGCCCAAGAGTAATGTTTTCGTCAAAGTTAAATCAATCCACTTCTGATACTAGTAGTAATACACTCTTATGCTTTTCCCTGCTCTAATTATATAAGGTTCCACAAGAAAAATAGTTGGAAAGAAAATTTAATCCCTTTTATTCTCTAGTATTTAGCTTTGTTGAATGCTTTCCCATTTCCATCTTTCTATGTCTCTCTCTGGGTATTTTCATTTTTAAAATTTTGTTCTTGTTCCTGCGATTGTTTTTTAGGATAATGATGGCTTGTCGCATAGTGACATTTTTAAAAATATTATTTTAGCTAGGAGAACCAAAATATTTTAATGTTTCTTATTAAGATGATGAAAAGAAAAATATCTAATTAGTTCATATTACATTTTTTACATGGTTTTTTCTTAGACATTTTAGGAAAATATTTGAGGTTAGCAAATTACTTTAAAACTGTTAAACCATATTAAGAATATATTGAGAAAAACAAATGCTAGGTATTTCAACAATATAATATTTCAAGCTTAGTTCTCGCTATAATTTATCAAGTTATTGAATGATAATTTGAGTTTAGTGTCCACTAGCTTATGACACAACATAATATTTGGATCTTAGTAGTCTCTAGGTTTCAATAAAATAAATTAAGATATTATAATCTTAGTCATCTGGTAGGTTATGCTAAAACATAATATTAGGATCTTAGTGGTCATTGGGATTTAACAAATTAAATCAACATAGTTTGAGCTTAGCGGCCGCTAGGTATTTAAACAATATAATATTTTGAGCTAAAGAGTCACTAGCATTTAACAAACTAAAGAAATACATATTGAGTTTAGTGTCTACTAGGTTATGTTTCAACATAACTTAACAAATGATATTGTAATCTTTGAAGTTGAAAACAAGATATGTATATATTAGTTGAATTTATTGTATGATTTTAAGATTTTAAATTAAGATATTTTTAGCATAGAGCTTGCTAGGTTATGCCACCACATAATATTTGGAGCCTAGTGGTGGTTATGATTTAATAAATTAAATTAATATATTTTGATCTTAACGACCACTAGGTTATGCCACAACATATTATTTGGAGATTGCATTATTGGTTTAATAATTTCAATTATGATATTTTACAACATTTAACAAATTTGAGGAAGATATTTTGAACTTAACTGTCACTAGGTTAAACTCCCACATAACATCTGGAGCTTAAGTTCGGTATGATCAAATAAGTTAAATTAACTTTTTTTTGCTAAGTGGACACTAGGTACATCCACAATGTAATATTTCAATATTACTGGTCATTATCATTTATCAAGTTACTGAATGTTATTTTGAACTTAGCGTCTGTTAGTTTATGACACAACATAATATTTGGATCTTAATGGTCTCTAGGTTTCAACAAAACGAAAGTAAGATATTATAAGCTTAGTGGCCGGTAGGTTACACCAAAACATAATATTAGGATCTTAGTGGTCACTGGGATTTCACAAATTAAATCAAACATAGTTTGAGCTTAGTGGCCACTACGTATTTGAACAATATATTATTTCAACCTAAAGAGTCACTAACATTTAACAAACTAAAGAAAGACATACTGAGTTTAGTTTTTACTAGTATATCAAGTTACTGAATGATATTTTGAACTTAGCATCCACTAGCTTATGACACAACATAATATTTGGATCTTAGCGGTCTCTAGGTTTCAACAAAATAAATTAATATATTATAAGCTTAGTGGCATTGTAGGTTACACCAAACCATAATATTTGGATCTTAGTGGTCACTAGGATTTAACAAATTAAATAAACATAGTTTGATCTTAGCAACCACTATGTATTTAAACAATGTGATATTTTGAGCTAAAGAGTCACTACCATTTAACAAACTAAAGAGAGACAAATTGAGTTTAGTTTTCACTAGTATATCAAGTTACTGAATTATATTTTGAAATTAGCGTTCGCTAGCTTGAGTTTAATTTCCACTAGGTTATGTTTCAACATAGCCTAACAAATTATATTGTGAAGTTTCTAGGTTTTAAAAAATTAATGTAAGATATTTTGAGCTTATAGACCTCTAAGTTAACCACCCACATTAACTTTGGAGAGCTTTATTGCAAACAAGATATGTATAAATTAGTTGAATTCAATGTATGCTTTTTGTATTTTAAATTAAGATATTTCAAGCTTAGCACATGTTATGTTATGCCACCACATAATATTTTGAGCCTATTTGTGGTTAGGATTTAATAACTTAAATTAATATATTTTGAGCTTGGTAGGCACTAGGTTATGCCACAACATATTATTTGGAGATTGCATTCACTAGGGTTTAATAATTTCAATTATGATATTTAATATCATTTAACAAATTAGATGAAGATATTTTGAACTTAGTTGCCACTAGGTTAAACAATGACATAATATTTGTAGCTCACAGTCATTAGAATTTAACAAATTAAATTAATAAATTATAAGCTACGCTACCAATAACTAATTCCAAAATATAATATTTAGAATTTAGTTTTCACTAGGAGTTAACGAGTTAAAGAATTATATTTTGACCTTAGCCAATGGTATGTTATGCAACAACATAATATTTGGAGCTTAGTGGTCACTAGGTTTTATCAAAATAAAGTAGGATATTGTGAGCTAAGTAGCTGCTAGGTTATACTGAGACGTAATATTTGGAACATAGTGATCATAAGGATGTACGAAAAATAAATTAAGAAATTATGAGATTAGCCGCAGCTAGGATATGCCAAAACATAATAATTTTTGGAAATAGCGTAAAAGTGGGGGTTTTGAAATGACCTTCATCTTTGTACAAAAAATCCCTGAAGGCCAGATATTACAATAAAGCAAGTAGAGAACAATCATGTATGAAGTAAAAATTAAAATTCCAAAAAGACTTAAATTGAAAAAATCCAAATTAGATTTTATGGATATTTTTTAGAGCAGTTTCTTCCTCAGCAGCAGCAATAGGGATTCTTTCAAATTGAAAGATGTCCTTATTAATAATATTATCTCACGTGTGTATAATAATTACTCAATCTCGTCCATCGCATGACCACAATCTATCACTGTCATAAATGCCCATTAAAGACGCACATATTGTATCCTCTTGCCGCGACCAATAAAGGTTACGCTTCAACATAACCTACCAATTTTTATTGTAATATTAGAATTCGTTAGGTTTTAACAAATTAAAGTAAATTTTTTGAGCTTATCGACCTTTGAGTTAATAAACCACATTAACTTTGGAGAACTATATATAAATCAAGATCTGTATAAATTAGTAAATTTTATTTTAAGATTTTAAGATTTTAAATTAAGATACTTTGAGCTTTGTGCCAGCTAGGTTATGCCACCACATAATATTTGGAGACTACCGGTGGTTAGGATTTATTAAATTAAATCAAGATATTTTGATCTTAGTGGCTGCTAGGTTATGCTACAACATATTATTTGGAGATTGCATTAGCTAGGTTTTAATAATTCATAATTACAATATTTACAACATTTAACAAATTAGAGGAAGATATTTTGAACTTAGCTGGTGCTAGGTTAAATAATTTGAGCTTAGTGGTTGTAGCATTTAACAAATTACTTTATGATATTTTAGCTTAGCGTCTGCTAGCTTATGAGACAACATAACCTAAAAAATTATATTTTAATCTAATAAGTTGCTATTTTTTAACAAACAAGATCCGCGTATCGGCAAGTTTTTGCCTTCTATAGTTTAATCTTATAGACCTTGATAATGTTGAAAATTAATATAATCTGCTACTTCTTTTAGAGGGAATAAGAAAAAAAATCTATGCATGTAAGCATTAGACTAATGAATTCCACATTAGCCTTTTTCAACTATGGCATTTGGTCTAGAGGAAACTTTGACAAGTTGAAGTATGTCTACCTTACCTTAAAACTGGAATTGAATTGTAAAGATTGGAGGATGAAAATTGTATTTATTTGAAAGATGTGTTAGTTACTACAAACTAATTTTTATGTTGTACTTCTAATATGTTGTTGTTTAAATGAAAAATATGAACATGTTTCTAAAATAGTTTGTTGTCTTTTAAAATTCCTATATCAATTGTTTTCACAAAAATGCTTTTCTTACATGCTTTGATGGAGATCAATGCCTAAAATGCTTAAGTATAACACCTAAAATATAATTTATTGGAACAAAAATATTCATTTTCAGAACATATGTAGTCTTACAAAGGTTTTATGGACAAAAAATTAGATTAAGGATTTACTCCTCGAGGTCAACATGTTTTTCTAGTTAGCTGTTCAAAACAAGATTTGAACTCTTGAAAATTTGAGAAAGGATAGAATTCATAATTGGACCTTAATAAATATCCTTAAAGATACTAAAGTAATTATTAAAGATTTTGATATATTTGATCTTATTCATAACCCTAGAAAGGGTAATAAATGTGTGGATCATCTTGCCAATTTGGGGGCTAAAGGTAATAATTTTAAAGTGTGGGAGAGGGGAGATGATATCCCCAATGTTATTAATCTCATTAATAACATTAATTATTGATGTGTGGGTGGATATTTTCCCTCGTTGGGATGTCATCCTTGTTCTTATGGTTAGCAGGACCCTTTGCACGTGCAAGATATATGGTGGGATTTGTATTAATTTTTCTTTTATGATTCATTTTGGCCATTGTTTCTTCAATTTTCATTCTCAGTCGACTAAAACCATGGGAGGTGGTCATTTGAGAAACTGATCCCATGAGCTATGGTTCCCTGAAGGACAACCCATCCTTGTGGCGCATTTTGAAAATTGGGGGGTTTAGGAATTTCATCTCAAAAATCACGGGTCTGATCCTTATCTTGCATTGGAGTTTGGTCAGGCATGGAACAATGACAACATGGTGATCTACGACATGGAAATTCAGGTTTCAGAGGCTTCAATACCATAGGATACTGGAATGGAGATGAAGGGATTAAAGATATTCAAAGACCACATTAGAATTAAGCACGAAATTGAGACTTTCTTCAACGGTAAATAAAATGTTTACCTTCTTGTAGACGATATAACTAGATTCTGCATCCCTGATATTTGGAATATGGTCTACCTCCACCTTATGAGGTACATTACTCTTGAAGGTTATTATAGAAAGATATATACTCACCATCTTACTATGCTTAATATGTTTAAGCATAAGATTTCTATGAGCCTTCCCTTTTTCTTTTTTATGTCGCTCTCTATGTCAGTGAATGATTTTCAATAGGGGAATATTGATACCCAATTACACCATGGTCTAATTATTTTTCTTTTTAAGAATGGTAAACTGGTGGTGGAAAAGGAATTAGAGCCCAAATTGAGGGATTCAGATGACAATTATACTCTTACTAACATGTATGAACAAAATGAGGAGAAAGAAGAGTATGACATCTCAGGGGAAGGGAAATCTTGGTACTGGGGCTACAAGTTCTCTGATTGATACAAAAGGGGAGTCGTCTAAAGGGAAAGAGAGAGTGGAGCTGGGTTGGAATGTGGATTTTGATAAAATTTCTCTCAGGGTGAGTCAGGTGGAAAGGGATATGGAGGCCTTAGGTGAAGTTGGAACATTTATGGGAAACAATGCCATGAATTACATCAACACCTCTAAGAAAATTTGCATCTCCCAAAACTCTATTAGGGTGGATATGGTTGAGATAAAAAGTTTGGTTTTTGAGTTGCAGGGGCATGTTGCCAAGCTAGATAAGGGACACAAATTTCATGGGTATAATATTCACCTTAGTAGTTCTGATGAGGAAGAGTAGGTTGAAGAAAAAATCCCTATCATGAGTGAGAAAGATGATCAGATGAAAGGACAAGAAGAGCATCAACCAAAGGAGTAAAAACATTTGAAGACTAACTAGTCCCTTGGCTCTTGGAGATTTTGTTTGACTGTTTATGGACTGTATCATTTGGGATGTTTTCCCCTCCCTATTTTTTATCAGCTCTGGCCTATTATTTTTTTGGTTTTTCCTTGTATTGATCTGTTGGACTGTAGTTTGGGCTAAGTTGTTTTAGCCCTTTTTTCCTGTTTCTTTTTTGTTCCTTCTTGGTCATGCTCATGATGCATTCTATTGTAAGGTTTATGGGTGCCTTAATCCAAATGTTTCTTACCTAATCTAATTAAAAAACATTTCTGAAGCATTATCCCTTTCAATAAATAAACTAGCCAATCATTATGTTCACGTATATTTAATAAACCTTGTTAATAGTAATTTTGTTAATGACATTTTAAATTAAACAAGACAGAGTGACAAGTTCATGCCTCAGGGTTGGGAGATGTGCTAGTTGTGGGATTGTTTTAAAAGTTTTCTATAATTTTTGCATTAGCTGATTTATATTTCTAAGAATAACCACATTCAAATTTTTCTAGAAAGTAGAATGTACCAATAATTAATGTATAAAATTTTCATATATGGTATGTTAACATCCAAAGACAAATATAAAATAGAATGTACCTATGTAATGATTTGTAATATATAAAATATGTATATAATGTAAGCACCCAATTTAAATGTTACAAATAATGTAAATACCCACGTTAAAATTCAGATAGAAGACAAAAAATAAAATTATGCATCAAATATAATTCTTTGGAAAAACATAGCATGATCCAGAATGCATAAAGTATGCATCTAATTTTGATTATGCATGAATACTTCATAAAAAAATACCCACAATCATATTATGCTTGAAAATATTGCAACAATATAGGTGGCATTTTGAAATACATAATATGCTAGATTTTTCAGGTGCAATAAAAAACAAACCACCATGCTTTTACAAGTTGAACATGCCTACCTAAAGATAATTTTTTTCTATTAAATGGAATAGCTGAAATAAATCAGTTAAAAGATTTATCCAGTGACTATGTTCAAGACACACACAACCTATCAACCAATACACCAATTCTAGTAAATTTTGAAGATATTGAAAGATTGCTAATAATGGATCAATTCTAGCATGTCGCACCTAGCCTAAAGGTGGGAAGAAAAACAAAAAATTGGCATAGTTTGAATCCTAGATATCAAAATAATCATTAGAGTTTCATAAGGAGTTTGAAATTTCATCAACACATCATAAGACCAAGTGTAGAAAGTATTTTAAATAGATGTAGAATATCACAATACTCACAGACAGAGGACCCACATTTTAGAATTGAGGACCCACCTGATTATTGTGTGTAAATGGCTAGAGTCACGAGTTCGATCATGTAATAATTATCATCAGAGCGAGGTGATGTGAAAATTCCAACCCCCAATACAGTCATTGGTGACTCATTGATGTCCATAGATATTGTTGTAGTATCTCGACTCCTTAGAACCGTAGGCAAAAATAAGTTGAGATCAGAAAACTATCATTTTGGGGGAGTGTCATAATTTTTTTAATAATGGTTGATCACATGTGTTAGAAATAGAAAAGGAATTTGAACGTATTTTATGGTATATGGATGATCCCAAGTGATCTAGTGCGAGTCACGATCACCCAAGTTAGAAAATAGCCATTGCCATAAGATGATATTTTGGAAAAATATTGGGGATTTTGTACAGGTTGGATCAAAATATTGTGGATGTAGTAGGTGAGGCTTACATATCTTCGCATCTGATTCAAATAACCATGGAAATCAACTAGGATGTATCCATTTATTTTTTGTGGAAGACTTGCACATTTCCGATTCAACTAGTGAAATTGTCTAGGAATTAATCTAGGCCTAAAGTTTCAAACAATAGTATAGTGTCAGACATAGATCCATCTACAGTCATATAGAATATTTTCAATGGAAAGAAAAATAAAGCCAATAATTTATTACTTATTATAGGATTTGTAGTCTACCATTGACAAGGCCTCTATTAAAAATGTATTCTAATCGGTGAAAATTTAAGAAGATTGATGATTTTCAAAATATTAGAAAACCAAAAAGCATAAACAAACCCAACATGAAGCCCTCAAATCAAGCTAGGTCTATGTAGTTGCCCAAATTATTTTTACTATAACTGTGATGCTGCTGACATCATTTATTTCGCAAGCCTCATCAGTGAAGATGATCAAAGCAGTTGCTAATTAAACCTTTTTTATTTTTTCCCTACTATTTTTGAGAATGGTATTCAATGCAATGATGGTCGTTTCAATATATTTTGCAGGAAAGTCCCATTTTCATAAAGCTTATTCACTTTTGAATAGACATGACAACTGAAATATGTCACTTCCAAATTTCTAAAATGTCATTTTTTATATTTTATATATGTAGTTAGTTTCTTTTTTTTTTTAAATTTTTTTTGCAAAGTGTCTATCATAATGAAATATAAATAATCAAAATAACAAATGCATCCCTTTAAAGTTATTCAATATGATACCACATGTCATGTTCTCAATATTTGTTTTTTTTTTTTTAAAATTATGTATTGGAATAAGGCCTTTAAATATGTCTTATCATATAAAACCACCAATATAGAGATAGATAAATGATTTATTGTATAATTATAATATTACAAATTTACATATCCAACATTTAGACATTACAAATATTGACTCTAGGAAAATAATCTTGAAAATGATTGGTTAGAAATTTTTGAAGTTATAAACATAGATGAAAGGTATAGTAACCTGCCTACGACATGAAATAATAATAATATTATTTTTCTTGTATTTAACGCAATATAATTCATATAAAATTTTATATTGTAAAAAAATTTAATAGAAACATAGAAAAAATTGTATTAAAAAAAAAACTTACAAATCTAATTTTTATTGCAAACAAGGATAAAGCAAAGCTCATAATTTTTTACTAACAAAACCAAAATAGTAAAGTATATATACATAAGGAGTGGGATGTGATTTAATTTATAAATGTTTATGATATGATTTTTTAAATAAAGTTTATTAATTTTTATGAATAATGTACTATTTTTGGATGTGCTACTTGTACAAGCTTGCAAATAAGTCTCTCTTTTTGAATAAACATTAAATGCAGTGAATATTTTTATTAATATTTTTTTTTCTAAATGTCATATCTTATTTAAATATTGGACAAATGACTTTCTTAGAATTTAGATTTTTTAAAAATAGAATAAATCAATTTTGCAACAAGGCCTCATATTTGTCAAATCAATACTAACTAGCCAATAAAGAAACAGATAAATAAGTTTTGTAGATTAAAAAATTATTTAAATAAAGTTGGAAAGTTATAGAATTTTTTAATTTTGATTAGTGGATTGAGGAGAAATTATGTGTTTAAATGAAAGGTATGGAATTCCAGTAGGAGGCAGGAACTAATAAAGTAAGATGATTTGAGCTTATTGCCCGCTAAGGTAAGCTAATACTTCCATGATATAATATTTTGAGCTTATGGATTGCTAGAATTTAACAAGTCATAGAATAATATTTTTGTTTTAGCATCTGCTAGCTTATGGAACACCATAGTAATTACATATTAGCGATTGATGGGATTTAACAAAATAAAGTAAGATATTTTCATCATAGAGTCTGTTAGGTTATACCACAACAACATATTTCGATGTACAACTACTATGGCCATTTTTTAGAAAAGGGTAAATATGGGGTTTTTGAAAGGACCCGCATCCTTTTATAAAAAGGTCCTTATGGTAGAATATGACATTGAAGCATAGAAGAGAGAAATCCTATAGGTAGCAAAAGGCATAAATCCATAAAGGCAAGATCCAAATAGAGAAAAATTACATTTTATGAATATTTTTTAGGATAGTTGTTGCTTCCATAGTAGTAGTAGTGGTTCTTCTATTAAATATAATAAGTAACATATTAGAATTTCCTTGTTCCTCGAAAAATCCTTTAACAAATCTGTATTCGTTCTTTTTTTCTCTAATTTTTTTTTGGATCTCCTACTCTTGCATTACCATATTATTTCATAAATACCTCACTATAATCCAACACCAACACATTGAGTGGAAACTCATTCTTAACATGAATATCTTCTAAAATATTGTCATTGAAAATTTCAACGATGTCATAGACATTAAATTATACTGAGTATGTGTATCAGAGGACTATTTGTGGACAAAAATAAGGGCGACAAAATAATATCAACTTTATCAAATTCATCTTCTCATCAATTCCTATGCACCACCATGACCATAAATTGATTCTGATATTAAATTTTAATTGTGAATATTGACCTACCATCCATACCGCTAGGCTTCTTTTTCAAAACACAATAGAACAAGTTCTTGGTAGGTGTTATGGGTTTGTAAAAAGTTTGCAAATTTTCATCTCATGTTATTACAGATTAATTTGAGCCATTTATTTGTCAAGTTGTTCTCCATTTCTTTCCCTTTCACTTCTCTTCCAACTTATTTATATTATGAAATTATTTATTTGATTAAAAAACAACATTCTACAACATATAGAATAAAAAAACTTGCTTCAATTTAATTATCTACCAAATCCCTAAATGAATATAAGCCGTAATTAGCTATGGAAAATTTTACATTAATAATATTTCATAATTTTGGAGGGGCTGATGGTGAGAATGCATACAAATTTTTGGTGCGGAGAGGAAATGAAAGCATTTCTAGAAATCGAGCACAAAATTTTTTACTCTTTCCCTACTCATATTTTTGTATTGATGAACATAGTGTCTCGCTTACACATTAACGAAGAGAATAGAAAGGAAAATGTTAAAAATATAAACTCAAAAAATGTCTATTTATAGTGATATGCAACTAAAAAATCCAGCCACCAATTATTTTGGCGTGTAAATTTAAGAGGGAATGCGTATGATTTTATATTATTATCGATTAAATGGCTAATTATTGGCTAAAAAATGTTACATGCTCCGAATAGTGCACACATTTCCACTGACGCATGTAGTTTTAAATGGTGAATTTCACATAGTTCGTTTTAATGGCTAATTAATATTGAGGAAACCACAACATTAATTAGCATTTTGCCTTACAAAACAGTTCTCATAAATACTTCATTTAGTAAACTGTAAAGAATTAATGTAAGAATTTAATAATATAGTTTTGTACTATAAATAAAATCCCTTATATAATTTGGGTAAAAATAAATCCATTAATTATTGTGCTTGCACTTCTAGGTATGAGTGATCACACTTAGTTATGCAAATAAAGACTCACACTTAGAAGTGTGAGTCGATAATCACACTTAGAAGTGTGAGTTGAGAGAAGTGCGAGTTAAAGTTTGCACTTAGAAGTGCAACCAGTCGCACTTATAAGTGAGATTACTCGCATTTTGACTTGCCAATCTATTAAATATCTTCATGAGTGCATGTACAAAATAATGTTACTTATACACTACTTAAAAAAATTTAAAATTATTATTCCATATTTTTAAAATTATGCTTAATATATAAAAATATATATTTTATATAATGTATATAAAAATTGACGGTCAAATTTTAAACATGAAAGTCACACGTGATGGTTCTATAAAATATTTGAAATAATGTTACGTCTAAACTCATGAAAAATGTCAAAATCGCCATCAAATTTAACACCATTAAAGGATATTAAGTTCTAAAATAGAAGACATATATCTTAGAGTATAATTTGGATAGGATTTTCAACATCAAAATTTATTGATTTAAATAAGGTATGCATAAATAGTCTTATAGGTATGATGATATTGAGATTGATATGTGGAATAAATGACAACAATCACTTACGCACTGTCTTGAATGCTACCCAAATTCTACGTTTGTTCAAGATTTAGATTGGAGGAGGTTTAAGAGATGTTCATATAAGATGTTTATTTTTATTTTCTCATTGTGATTTCAAGCATTTGATTTAACCTTAGAATTGTTATTAATATTTCTCATTTTCAAATATTTATACTAAGTTTAAGATTTAAGTGGCCACACTACTAATTTTCTCTTTTTAGGTGTGGATATAGTTGAAAATGAACTATGTATTCGAAGGAGGAGCATATGTGGATTTACCCTCCTAAGGTGTGATAGTTGCATAGGGACTAGTATATCCATCAAGAAGTACCCTCCATTTCACAGAGAAATGGGGTCTAGCTTATTCGATGTCACAATATGTATTGTGTTCAATGACAGAGTAAGACTGCCATACACAATTAATGGTTGTGAAACCCTAGAATAAAGTGAAAATAAGGGATAATTTTACTAATCTCATGGAATCCCGAAGAGCATCCATTATGGATACAAAAATTCTTGGATGAATGGTGAGAGAAGGGAAGTAAATAGAAATACAGGAAAACATGAAGGGCAGTAAATGGAAATACAAGAAAACAGAAATAAACTCCAAGAAGTGTCACAACTATTGCATTGATATCCATAACAGTGGAGATAAAGTATGATATATTGCGACACATGTCTCATTAAGTGGGAAATTTTTCCCATGTTTCAATCACCAAGAAAAATTATTCATTAAATGTGACGAGTACATAGAGCTTAAAATAAACGTGCAACCACTTCATGTATAGAAACAATGGCACAAGTAGATCAATGTCAGAAATGTAAAATTGATTATATTTCAAAGTTTTCATTCAACTGACTATGCTCATACATGATGGGCAAATGATAATAATAGAACTACATAATGGTAATGCACCTATATGGATGGGAAAGGTGGAACAAATTCCAATACATTATTTATACACAAAGGCTTAATAGATAAGGGTAAGTTGGTGGGAACCCACAAGAAACGAAAATACAAAAAAAGAAAGCTAGTAGGAATTCTTAAAGAAAAATCAAAAATGAAGGGAAACATCAGATATTGATATAGACAACATCATCCAGTCATGGAAACCAAGAAAAATATTGAAAGGAGATCAAATAATTCTTTGTGACACATAATCTAATCTCAATTATAACAATAAATCTATTAAATTGTTAAAATATGTTGCTCAAGTGATTTTTTTGTTTTGTTTTTTAAATTAGTTACAATTAGTTTCAATGTTTGAAGTCTTTAATTATATATAAATATATATCAAAGTGGGAAATTGTAATTCACAATAATAATAAAATTAAAATGTAATAAAGTTATGATAAATGATTTAGAAAAATATTGAGTGTGTCATGCTTGATAAGAAAAAATAATAAATATAATGACATCATGCATTCTTGAATAGGTGGTATGTACTTATTAAAATTTTAGTTTGAAAATGAAGAACAATTCATTTGTACACTTATAATTTGTCGATGTTAAAGTTGTCATAATTGTTGTGACACTTGTTAATTGAAGATTTTTCCTTCAACTATTATTGAAAAATATGTACTTGAATATGATCCATAATGTGTCTTATCATGAAAAAGTAACCAATAAAAAGTCAAGTAAATCAATTTTATTGATTTTTTAAAATTACAAAATTGTTTAATTTATATTCCAACATTTGAAATATAGACACTAGAAAAAATAAATGTCTTTGATTGGAGGATATGGTAATAACTAATAAGTTGTGGTGAAAGGTATATTCACCTGCAATAGGTAGGAACTAATAAATATGAAATCCATGTTTCAAAATAACATGTTTAATGTAATTATTAACTCTTTGTTGTTCTGTATGATTTATAGACTAGAAACGCATAAAAGCAGTTCATATTATGTAGATTATCTTCTATTTTGAAATGCCTAGAGACCACTAATTTTCGTCACAATGATTTCCATTTTACAAATTGATCAAATAAGTGTTAAAAATATGTATCTTAGTGAATGCTATGCTTATTTTTCTTATAGACCACAAGTATTATGTAGCTTATCGACTGCTTATTTAACTTAGCAACCACAAGGAATATGTAACTTAGTGATTGTTAGGGTTATGTAGCTTAGTGGTTGCATGGAAGATGTACCTTTGATACCGCTAGGCTTATTTCACTGAGTATGCACTTTCATCATGTAAGTTAGCAGCCATTAGGATTTTGTAAGTTAGCAACTACTAGGCTTATGTAAGTTGGTAGTCCTTAGGCTTATGTAGGGGAATCAAATAATAACAAAATATAAATCCTAAAATAGTGAAACTGAAATCCAAAAATCAGGATTTAGAAATTGGATTCCAATAGTGGCGAAATTGGAATCTAATATTAGCGTTATCGGAATCCAGTAATAGCGAAATTGGAGTCCAATAAAAGGGAAATTGGAATCCAATAATAGAAAAATTGGAACTCGAATAATTCCAATAATGACAATATTAGAATCTAGTATTGATACTAATGGAATCCAATAATAGTATTAATGGAATCTAGTATAGCCAAAAATGAAATCCAATATACTCAAAAGGGAGATGGATTTATTTCAATAATTGTAATAATTGAGTTCTGATTCACTGGAATATGTCCAAATTTAGTTAAATAAGTGTTATATCTAAAAATTGATCTTTGGTCGAATAGAACTTAAAATCAATATCACCATTTAGGACTTTCTCTCGAATTAAGTGAATATGAATCTCTATCATTCTCTGATGCTGAATTGATTATTCACAAGAGAAATGAAACTTTGGCTTTCACTTAGAAGAGTAGTGTTTCCTTTAATGCCCATATGGAGTTAATCGAACATTATTTTTAGCCACATCACTTCCTTTACTACTTCCATAGCACTTCTATACTCTACTTTAGTAGAAGAGATAGAAACTGATGGTTGCTTCTTACCACTCCAAATGATGACACATGTACCAAACTTGAAAACATATCCTGAAGAATATTTTCTATCTATAATATCACAAACATGGCCAGAATCACAATATTTAAATAATTTTTCATCATTACAAGAATAATAATGCAAACCATAATTAACCATTCCTTAAACATATTTTAGAATTTTTTTCTCCATTTCCAATGATCCTCATAATGATTTTGCATGAATCTAGAAACAACTCCTATTGCATATGAAATACATGGTCCTGTAATATTCAAACAAATTAAACTATCAACTAGCTTTCTATAGATAGTAGTTTTGGTCCTCGAAATAATATCACCCCTTTGTTTTGAACATTCCTTCAAAAAATATTTACATTGTCTAGTTAACCCATGTGAAAATGTGAGTTCAAACGTTATAGTCATGCTAAATCTATCTGAAAATCACGTGTTTAGGTTATTTTTCCTCTTTTTTGGTCGAGGATCATGTTAGACGTATTTTTCTCAAATATCCCTATAAAAAAATGATCGTGAATCATTTTTAAATCATGAATAATGCATCTATATACCATTCCCAGGTCGTGTTACAAATTTCATGTTTGGCTCCATTGCCCGATAATGGGTGAAATTTTCTAGTTGATTGCGGTTTGATGGATTTAAGTTACAAAGTTACAAAAATTGTATAATATCAACAATATGCTAACTTGGCCTCGAGGCCTAAAAAATATTCCTTCAAATATTTGCAGTTAAAAAATGCAAAAACATAAATTGACTCCACCTCTGAAGAAGTACATGCGTAACAAGTTGGTTTAATGTGGGGGATCGGAGCCTGATTGTATTTCTTGACACTAAGGTGAGAAAGTATAAAAGTGCAAAGAAGCTCCCAAGACCCACCAAGGAGATGTGGCACTTTCTCATGCGAAGAGTGGGGAATTGGTTCATCGAAGAAAATTGGTAACTTTGGGTTCAATTGAAAAAGAGAACAAATATTTAGAAATGGCCCACAACTCCTCCGTCATTGGGATGAAACCATGTGTCAAACTTATAATGCAAGTCAAGGGTGAGAAATCGAGTCAAGTAGCTAAACATGTTTGTGTTCAAAACACAATGCAAAAGTGTAAAATTTTTCCCCAAGCTTACATTGCATCAGGCTATTCCATGTCTATGTCTCATATTTAAAATTGGGAAAAGAAAAATGGAGGGCTATGATACAACACATTAATGAATGATGTCATTAATGTGTTTTTTGCACAAATCAGGGAGGAAATTTGAAGATTTTGAATGCATTGAGTTTTTTCCTATCATTTGTTGAGATCTGGAAGCCATTGTTAGAATAATTTATTGGAGAACAACGTGAGATTGATTGCAGAACACGAATTAAGAACCAGAGATTGAAAATTCTTCGAACCAGAGCTAAATTGCATAGATATTCACCTAAAAATTGGTAAGAACTAAGAATCTCCCGTACTCTTATTCATTTGCAAGGAAATTCGAAGTAAAACTAGGGCATTAAAGATGAAGACCATGCCATCAGTTTTTCCTGTTACTTCTGGAATCACTAGTGATCTAGAAAAAATTACGAATATAGATTTGATGAATGCTGACCTAGATGAATTGCTTCAAAGAGTAAATAACACAAACAATATTGAACTAATGAAGGTGATTCAAGCTAGAAATTTTTCTTTAGCTGGTGTTATTCCACCCTCAATACACTACCCAGAAATCGTAATACTTTGTGCCATGAATTAAGATCCAGAGAATATGGAAGTGGCAAAGAGGTATTAAATTTAACACTTGCAGCCATCAGGATAATGTTATAATTTCTTGTGATTAAAAATACAATAACCTTGATTATCAACTTAGCCCTAAAAGATTATGAAGCTAAGAAAAAGGACTGTGTCCAGCTTATAAATATCAAATGGATTTTAATAGAGAAGAAATCAACAATTCATTGAGGAAAAAAAGGATGTGATGGTATTGTTGAGTCGAACAACTAGATTAGAGACAATGAATGAATTCAAGGAGTGGATGTGCACCTTTATGTGGATAGTTTTGGAGAAGGAGAGAAAAATTCGGTAGGGAACCTTCATTGGAGAAGAACTTCATGACCACATGATAGCAATGGAAGCAAAAATGAAGATGGGTGGAACTGAAGAGTTAGAATTTTACGTGATGACCTACTTGATTTATAATATTACAGGCCACAGGCATTTCCCTAGCCTTGTGCCATGTGATAATTTCAAAAAATTCCAAATGCGTGATATATTTCCCCAATTACAATTGTGCAATTGGGAAGGAAATGTAAGATTAGTAAATGATGCATTTTTTACACGTATTATATGCTTGTTTAAACTAGAATGGGAACAATATAGGATTTCAGATGTGGTTAGGAAAGTAATCATGGAATATAGATGTTATTTCATTCAATACAAGAATTTTACATACATGAGGGTCAGTGGATTTGAAGGCCAACTATGTAAGCTACCCAGATATTTATATGACAAAATGGCCTTGTATGAATTGGCAAGCCAATTGACACCAGTTAACAAACTAATTTCTGGAATACAAAAGACAAAGATCAAGTTTCCCATCGAGATTGGAAGGAATTCTTGCCATTAAATTATAAATGCTAGATTAATGGAAGATGAGATGAAAATATTTGAGATGGAAAGGTTTGAGGCAAGGTCCAATTATGACATCGGGTGGGCATTCAATAATCTTGCAAACACTTTTGAACATGAGCCTCAATGTGAGCATTATTGGATGAATTGTAGAGATGAGAGGAGGTCTGGCTAAGAGACTTATCAAGAATGAACCTCACCCAAATTATAGACTTCAATATTGTTGTTATCCCTAAGGGAGTTGTAGACGATCCACTTACTGTATACACCTATAATTTAGCCTGAACAATTAAAATACTTAAATTGTGCTAATTATCCCCTTTCCCAAAAATTGGCGACATATCGTCAATAATTCTCATCCTCTTCGATCATCATTAATTAATTACAATAAGTAATTAATTAAGTCTTCTATTCAATGAATACCCTAGTTAACAATATTCCATTAATTAATCCCTTCCTCCTATCTAGACTAATTAATTATTATTAATTAATTAGCTTCCCCTTTCATTAAACCAATAAATAATTATTTACTTGATTTAATTCCCTTCTATAGTCTAAATCATGATAATATTCCTCTAAAAATATTTTATAGGCTTGCACATCTATTAATTAATAAACCCCCTTTATCCATACGAGTCACTAAAGGACAAGCTAAACTCTCCTAAAGTTAACTCAATCCTTTCTATAACCCCCTTATCCACAACTAACTCAACATATCTATTATCCCACATGAAAAGGGATGTAGATATCCCTTTATCCATTGGGCTATATAAAGATTCCTCCTCCTACCTTTACACTTACACCTAATTATTGAGAAACAAAAGAAAGCATATAGTGCATACACTATAAGTCTTTTGTCATCCTTAAGCATTTCACGATTGGAAGAGCTAAGCCTCATTCTTGAATTTCATCCATTTAAGCGTTTGGGTCATATGGAAATAATCAAAGTGGTCTTGTAGCCATGATTTGATGAGATTTCATTCATAATCCCTTAAAAAATCAAACAATCAATTTTGATTGCCATGAATCTACCTAGGTTCAATTTAGTTGTTTTGGTGATCTAAAGAGTAGAGGTTTTAATAATTAACATGTTAGTTTTATTTCCATTTCAAAATTATGATGCAATAATGTTTTTATTTAATCTTGATTATCTCTTAACATGATGGTTTTTAGATTTTGATTTAAATTTGTTATTAGGACTACTAGGTGTTAGTTCTAATTCTCTTAACTTAGTTAAACAAAACCATGCACACATTTGGCACTCCCAGTGGGATGGATCCTTGGTACCTTAACATTCTAGCTTAAATTCTATTATTTTTGGCTAACCTTTGATAAACACATATGGTAAATAATGTTCAATTTCTTAGGATTTTATTAGTATTATATGTGTAGGTTCTCATTTAGACCTATCATTCTAATGGGTTGTTGTTGGGCCCCTAGAATATTGAATAAGTACAAAAGGCACACATGTGCACAAGGTCCCAGTTAAGGAAAGGTGCGTAAGGAAAAAGCATGCAAGGTAGGGTTTAAGGAAGGTTGTGGTGTGCACGATGCGTGCAGACAGAACCAAGGATTTGGGACTTAGTTAAAATTGGGAGTTAAAGGAAGAACACGTGAAAGCATGACCCGACTATGTGTGGATAAGGTGCCAACTTGGTGACAAGTTGGCCTAAAAAGGAGCATGTCTGTGGTAGAAGCTTCTAGAAGCACATCATGGTATAAAGTGGAAAGCTCAGGCCTAGAGGAGCATGCTCACATAGAGGACCACATTCAAACACTTGGCATCATATCTGAGGGTGTTGGAGGATGATTTTGTAGTATAGAAATTCTATAAATACAAGCACCTGCAAAGTAAAAAGAGACAGATGAAGAGAGGAGAAGAGAACAAGAGAATGGGCGGAGCTCTACAGAAATACTACAAGAACTCTATTAGTGGGTAATTACATTTAGGAAAGGATGTATTGGGTAAGGGGACTGTAATTTTTCTTTTTGTTAGCTTAGATACATTAATCTAGTTGTAATGCATGACTGTGGTCTGCTTCTCCATGACATTCTATGAATGGCTCCAAGGATGTAATGAGGTTACCATTATATATATATATATATATATATATATATATATATATGAACATCAATGATTCTGATGCATACATATTTTTCATAGGTTCTCTTTCATTTTATGCTAAGTATGGATTCTTATATACTTCTTTCTGTTATGGTACAAGTTATATAATTGGTTAAGTACTTTGTCTAGAATAGCTGCAAGGATCTAGAGGCCATTTTAAGCTCTATGGTTATTGTGTGTCTTAAATCATTTTGAAATATCTTAAACAAAAATCATAGACGATGTTTCCCACTAAACTCACATAAAAGAGAGATTTGGTACCCACGTGTGCCTTGGGTGAGTGCCCATATTCCGCTGGGTGATAGGTCGGCACGCATGGGGTTCCTTTATTTTGTGATAGGGGTAAAAATGACTACATCTTGGTTCCATTTTTGGGAAATCTTTTCAAAGTTGTAGCGGGAAATAACATTCATCATGATCTATGTAATGAGTAATGACAGAGCGGTTAACATTGGAAAGTGTTGAATCATGGTTCAAGAGCATGGAGGATGAATTTACTCAGATATTTAGCACTGGAACTGAGTTTGATGCATGTAGATGGGTAGAAGAGAACCTCTACCATGATCTGTATGAAACTTTTTTCTGACGCGTCTAGATCAAGTTGGCATTATGGATCATGTGTGTGGACCCAAGAAGAATACCAAAGGCTGCAAGATGCATATCTGATGTGGACCCATGTTGTGGATCATTGGTGGAAAGGAGTATTGGCTAGCTACACTCAAGAGTACATCATTTCCACATATTCTTGTCTAGAGGTTGTTGAGTTTGAGTTTCTGTGAGATCCGAAAGGATCATTTCTATGTGTTTTCCCTCTAGCTATGAAAATATTGATGGTTACCATGAGTTTAGATGCATTCCCAATGGCCGTTTAAACCATTATAAGCGCAAGGTAAGGAAGCTAGGGTGGAGGAGGCTGGAAGATGTTGCGACAAAGAAAGAAAGGGAAGAGAGATGACTCAAGTATGGTGAAGCACGTGAAAGGGAGATTTATAGACAACGTGAGGTTACAAGTGTGATGGATGTATGGCAACAGATGTTGTGGGAAGGATTTGAGGTTCACGTATAGGACATGGAACATGAGCAGTCTGTGCGACCCCATCATGAAAAGAGTGTAAAGGATACCCCTTCGGCTTCTAATGAGAGTTTGTCATGCGGAGAGAGAAGAACCATTGGCGTGCATCTGATCCCACCTAGTGACCAGACCCTAGCACTTGGTTTTCTAGATTAGAGGGAAAATATTGTTAGTCCAGTTGATTACATTAGAGGTGATCGGTCTACACCCAGGAGGTATAATTTCTCGTTTGGGCCTTCTATGGCTGTAAACACCAACCCAGTGTTAGGAAATTTTGGGAAAGTTATAGACGCACAAGATTTTAGTCTAATGTATGGAAGTGGCACGGGGTATACTATTGGCAATGGGGCATTGTCGCAAACCATAGACATGTAGTTTAGTGGAACTGTGGGGAGCCTTGACATGACCACTATAGGACCTGGTGGGTATGGCGGATCTGGTGGTTCAGGAGGAATAGGAGCTAGTGGGTCTAGTTTTTTAGGACCTGGTGGACTTGGTGGACCTGGTGGATTTGGTTGTTCAAGACTTGGTGGGCCTGGTGGATTAAGCGGTGGAGGAAACCAAGGCTCTAGCTGAAGAGGATTCGGGGCCCAACCACCCCCACAAGTTTTCTTTGAAATGTCTCTACATTTACCTAATTATAGAGGTATTGAGGATGCTATGGAACATGTTCACAAGTGTGAATTGCTATGGCGTGTAAAGGGTATCACAACCCTAGAGTAGAAGGCTAGTCAATTTGTAACCACGTTGCAAGGGTACGTGCATAACTAGTATAGGAAATATGACCCTCATGAAATAGTGGTGGACTATACTATTTTAAAGAACACATTCTTGACATAATTCCACATTCATGAGTTTGAGGAGAAGAGCATCAATGCTTTGAAAGAGATTCAGAAAGGAATGGCAGAGAGTGTGTGGGAGTATGATGTGTACTTTAAAACTCTCTTGTCTAAATTATCATATGATATTCACCCTTCATAGCATGCTCAATGGTTTGTTGGAGGATTGATCACCCCTTTTAGAAGGGACTTATCTCATAAAACTTTTACAGACCCACGTGAGGCATTCGAAGCTACTCTATGCGTCGAGGCTGTTGGTAGTGTTGATACTGGCGTTAGCCCATTCCTAGAGGATTAGATTGCTGCTATGGCTAAACAATTGGTAAATTTGTCTGTGAACTCATCCCATGAGACTCACAGTGGTTTGTGGTGCATAGATTGTGAAGTAGAGGGACATGTTAAGGATATTTTCCCTTGGAGGAAAGTACGTGCCATGGTAGTAGATTATGAAATTCGTCATGGGGACCATGATGCAAGTAGGTGCCCCTTGCTACAACATGTAATCTGGAAGAATGTGTCTTATTACTACAAGATTTACACCTCTACAACCCATGATACTAAGGACTGCATGCTCATTTATCAAATCCATGAGGCCATTGATCATGGGTTTTTCCAAACCAATGTTTCCAGTAGTTCCAAGGCTGATGATCGTTGTTATGAGGAGCGCGCAGATGGAGGCATGCATGGAAGAGGTTTTCATGGAGGATTCTATGGTCATGGTATACACGGAGGAGGAAGGAGTGAGTTCCCACGTGGAACCTATTTCAATTGTGGATCTATAGAGAATTACAAATGAGAATGCCCTGACCTGTTGCAGTGCTCATGGTGTGGAAAGAAGCATAAGTATGAGGAGTGCCTGGAGTTATTTAAGCACATGAATCAACAACACCAGAAAGAAAAGGGTATTGCAATGGTTAGTATTAATAAGGTAGACATATAGTGGATGCCTCGGGTAACACGTGATGCAAGTTTGGAGCCTATCTTTGTAACAAGGGTAGAATCCACGCGCACAAGAGAGATACCAAGGTAGAAGAACCTAGTTTCAAGGGAGTAAATAGTTCATGGAAATTACCTAGACCCTGTGCACCAAAAGGAGGTGTATCAGGACACCATGGATGTCATTCAAATTTTACAAGGGGAAATCCAGTGTCTAAAGGAGTAATCTAGGAGGGAAGAATAAGGGAGGAGAGTCGAGGTGCCAAAGGATGACCTGGATGAGGTCAAGGAGGTGTGTAAAATGCTAAGGCAAGAGAATATCATTCCCTTTCTAGGATCATGGTTAAGAGAGAAGGTACCGTGCACTGGAGGAGAGCGCGAGAGTCAAGTCTTTCACGCAAACCTTTCCCCTCATAGCCTTGACTATGACAAAGAGATCACATTGAATGCAGTTGTAGATGGATGGCTCCTTAGTAATATCCTCATTGACACTAGCGCGGAGGTTAATGTTCTAACTTTGGATGCATGCAATCAGATGAGAAGAACTGCATTACAGTCATCTTCAAACGTGTTGTATATGGAAAACAAGACTAAGGTAATTCCCATCGGTGTCTTAAAGGATGTAGCTATCACTATCTAGGGAGCTAAGTTTACTGAGGACTTAAAAGTCCTAGCATTCACCGAGGCAGACAATTTCCTAGCATTACTTTGGTGCCCATTATGTTACAAGAAAAAATGTGGACCTTCAGTTCAACAAAGGGTACATCAAATTTGAAAATAAGTAGGAGTGGGTCATATTACCCCTAGCTGATGGGAAGTCGACACCCTATATTGAACCTTTGGGGGAAGAATTTCTGGATAGGATATATGTGCGCTCAATCAGGGACCCAGAGATAATACATCCTACCAACTGGGTTATCCAGTTTGAGGATTCTTAGTTAGTAAGTGATACCACTAGTCTAGCATGTGACAATTGGGCACATGGAGCTTATGAATTGATGGGACAATAGTAAAGAGGGTCAGTGACCAAGGTGACAAAGGTGTGCACAGTCTGGTGCCTAGGAGGAAAGGAGATGCCTAAGTATTCAGGAGGAGCCTTACCTAAGATCTTTTTGCAAGAATTGGAAGCTTAGTGGAATAATGAGAAGGAACGGAGGGGGATGTTAAATTATTTCTTGCTTGGCATAGCTACACGGTGGTGGGCTACACATCAGGAGAGCATTTTGGAATGGTGCGAGGTAAGAATTTCTCTCTCTGTCAGATTGTCTAGGAGCAACATGCCCACCACAATCAAGGACTACCATGGGAAGGAGCCTACCTCTTTCCATATCCAGGATTGTGAAAGAATATGGAGAGAAGGCATAGAAGCTTTTCCACCATCCCTCTAGGTGCACAAGTTTTATTCTACACTACACGGTTATGCGCGTGCATGGTACATTCATTTGGAGACATTCCGCTAAATAGGGAATTGGAAAGAGCTCCGGGCTGACCTCATTCAAACCTTTGAGTATCAGAGTACCAAGCCATCAGTTGATAAGGCCTTGTAGGGTATCAAGTACCTTACCATGTGGGATAGTACCATGGTGGAGGATAGGCTATTGGAGTTACTGAGTGGAATAGGTTTGGAGGCACTTTTTGAAGAGGAAGTAGAGGAAACAAAAGAGTTACAACTTGAGTGTGTGTGTTTGGAAAAGGATAAAGGTGTATGTGATTTATGGAGAGGAAGTAGAAAATTTTGATGTTAACCATTCTGTAGGGATGCGTGAGGTAGTGGACAGTGCTGATACTCATGCGCACACCTATCATGAGCCCTTAAAGACAAAGAAGGTTAACATCGGTTTAGGAGAAGAACCTAAGGAAGATATTATTGGAGATTAATGGTCAGATAAGGAAGTCTCTAAGATCATTGATCTGTTGCATGAATTTGAGGATTTATTTCTGTGTGGGTACCATGAACTCAAAGGCGTTCACCATTCCTTGGGGGAGATGAAGATAAAGTTGAAGGATGGTGCACATCCGGTTAGGAAGAAGCCCTACCAGATGAATCCCAATTTTTGTGTAAAGGTTAAGGAGGAGATAGAAAAAATGATAGCTTCTAAGATCATTGAAGCAGTGGAAGAATTAGAATGGATAAGTGTGATGGTAATCAACATCAAGAAGGATGGGAAGATTAGGATCTGCATGGATTATAGGGAGCTAAATGTAGTTTGTGTCATCGATCCTTTTCCAACCCCTTCACTGAAGAAATTTTGGAAGGAGTCACTGGGTGTGAAATCTACGGATGGATTTACGGGGTACCACCAAGTCCGGATTGCAAAAGAGGACCCAGAGAAGACAACTTTCACCATTGAGTGGGGAAGTTTTGCATATACAATCATGCCCTTTGGGTTGAAGAATGCACCTGCTATTTTTTCACGCATCATGGTGTAAGTGTTCCAGGACTTCATCCATAAGTTTCTTCAAGTCTATTTGGATGATTGGAAAGTGTATGGTCTAATCAAAGACCATTGTGACAATTTGAGGTTGATGTTTGAGAGGTGTAGGAAGTTGAGGATATCCCTCAATATTAATAAATTTTTATTTTCTACACCCTTTGGCATGTTATTAGGACATATCATATGTAAGGATGGCTTGCTAGTAGATCCCGCTAAAGTTACAGTTATTGTGGGGTTAGAGGAGCCTACTAGCTAGAGTGCAGTGCACAGATTCCTTGGGCATATGGGTTATTACAGGAAATTCATCAAGGGGTATGCCAATATTGTTACACCTTTAGAGGATCTTCTCAGACATAAAAGTGCCTTCCATTGGGGAAAGGTGCAGAAGAGGGCGTTTGATACCTTAAAGGATAGGCTTGTCACTGCGCCTATATTATGTTTTCCCTCTTGGTAAAATCCCTTCCATGTCTATGTGGATGCCTCAAGAACCACTATTCAAGAAGTGCTTACACATCCAGGTGAAGGAATTATTGATCATCCTCTGTGTTTTACAAGCAGGAAGATGACACCAGCAAAGCAAAATTACACCACAACTAAGCACGAGGCATTTTTAATGATGTACGTGCTTTTAAAGTTTAGATGATATCTATTGGAAAAACCCTTCGTGTTTTACGCTGACCACATGGCATTAAAGTATTTGGTGAACAAGCCCATTCTACAAGGGCACATATGTCGATGGGTATTGTTATTTCAAGAGTTTGAGTTCACCATAGTAGTGAAGCGTGGGAAGAGAAATTGTGAACTTGATCATCTGTCAAGAAATGATTCAGGGGAGGACACATAGAGTATTGAGGTGATAATGCTAGATGTGTAATTGTTTATGATCCATAGGGATCCAGAAAAACACACCACTTCATCAGTTCCATCAACACTAAGAAGGAGAAATAAGAAAAGTGAAAAGAAATGAGGTAAACGGAGGTTCTAGACAGAACCACCGCTCTATGCAGAGTGGCAGTTTTAGAACCACCACCCTGCAGGGTGGCGGTCCTAAAACTACCACCCAACTAGGGTGGCAGTCATGAGACCACTTATCTACATAGGGTGGTGGTCCTGAAACTTTCGAATAGAAAAGAAGAATGGAACACGAATGGATGTGAATTTAAAGTGCCCAGTCGTGTCTCTTCCCTTCCATGCCCTTTAACTTTCTCCAGTGCATGGGAGGATATGTGAAGGCATATAAATACATGGAAGGAGCAAGAGAATAGACATTCGAAGGTGAATCAAAATTTAATGACAGCAGTGAGCAAGATCTTCAGTGCTGAAATGGAATTGTAGGAGCAAGGTGTAGAAACAGAGAAAGCAAGTAATTGGAGAGAAGGTTTACACTGTTGCTTCTTTTCATACTTATTGTAATCTGTAATTGTCTATGTTAGACCAATAAAAGTTGGAAGAAAGAGCAGTTTCCCTTTCTGACTGGTTTTCTTCCTTGGAGGTTTCCAGGATAAAAATTGTTGGTGTTGAAGTTTGAATTATTTTCCTTCTCTACAATTTCCTTTCTATAGCACTAGATAATCAGTCATGAAGCTCTAATATTTAAGAAAATCTATCGTTTTCTAGAGTTGAAAGTAGAACAACATAGTTTTGTGATTCATAGAGTTCCAAAGTAGAATTTTACGGATCATTTTGGTATCAGAGTTGATTATATATCCAGGACTATGGTATTCCAATATTTCTTGTGATTTTGTATGACAGTGACAAGGTCCAAAGGTGAAGAATTTTTACCTTGCGAGCCAAATATTTCTACGAAGAAGTGGAAACAAAGAATTCGAGCTCAAATAGAGGAAGATAACTTGGTCCGTAGAGTCGAGATGCTAGAGACCATATTGGATAGATTGCATAGGAAACAAGAAGATCTGCAAAAGATGGTTTTGGTTAAGAAAGATTCCATGGGCTCGATGGTTTTAGCACTAGCCAAAAATTTTGGTATTGGAAAGAGCCACATAGAGGAAGAATGGGAAGAGCATGAAGAGACACCAATTGTAAGCGATAAGATAAAATTTGAACATACACCTTTTAAAGTTGAAACAAAAGTGGAAATAAAGAATTTTGAAGGATAAGTAGATGCAGAATTACTAGATAAATAGCTAAAACAATTGGAATTCTATTTTAGTGTGCATAATGTCATCGAGGCACAAAGGGTCACCTTTGCACGTCTCAAAATGGAAGGTCATGCTCTGGTTTTGTGGGAAACCCATCTATCCACTTGTGAGAAGAAGAAACATCCTATTGTCAGTACTTGGAAAGGTTTTACAAAATTGATAAGAGCTAATTTCTAACCTATTTTCCATAATACTGACATGATGATTAAGTGGTAGTACTTTAGGTAGAACAATAGTCAAAGTATGCAAGACTACACTACGGAATTTTGGAGACAAGCCATGTTGCTTAATATGAACTTCAAGGATGAGGAAATTCTGACCAAATATTTGGGAGGACTTCACACTCACCTTTAGAGGAAGGTAATCTCCACAAAACCCAAGGATCTCAATGAAGCTTGTGTACAAGCATACTACATTGATGATGAGAAGAAGCAAGGAGAAATAGAGCCAAAGGGATACTAGTCAACAGAACAACAGGACAAAGAACATGGGAAGAAAAGTAGTAGAGGTAAATGGAAAGGTAAACATGTTGCTACTGCTTTGCATACTTGTAAATATCCTAAGAATTGTGATGTAAATGGATATACTGACACCATATGTTGGAAGTTGCATCTGAAATTGCACCCAAAGCACCGAACCAATGATTCCAAGAAATCCATGGCCACTGTGAAGACAGAAAGAGAGGTGGAGATTGAGGATGATTCAGATGTAGACGAGAGGCTGGGATGCATGGCCATTAACATGTATGGGGAAGCAGGAGAAGAAGAGATGAGTAAGCTATTTCAAATCAGAATCCAAATCAAGAAGACTAAGGTAAACACTTTAGTAGATTCTAGTTCTTAGTCAAATTTGATTTCAGATGCAGTTGTAGAACAGCTTGTCCTAGAGACTTACGCGCATCCACATCCATACCCACTGGGATGGGTGAGGAAGGGTGTAGAAATATAAGTTACAAGGAAGTGTAAGTTTTAGTTTGGGATAAATACTCAATACATAGATGTATTAGAGGCTAATATTATTCCACTTGATGTATTTGACGTTGTCTTCGAAAGTCCTTACTTGTATGCCAGGGATGTTGTGTTCACAAGGAGGGAGAAATGGTATAGATGGATCAAGGATAGAGTCATTTTTAACATTCAAGCACACCAAAGTAAATCAAATAAGGCTATGGTAAGTGCTAACCAAGCACTAAGACTTATTCAGGAAAATCATCAGTTTTGTTTTCTTTCATTAGAAGAAAACCAAAATAGACGTGAGAGCATGGATATTTCTAACCAAAGGATGGAGAATTTGGATAGCACTTGTCAGTTTTTTCAGGATAAACCACCACAGGAACCACTCATTCAAGGAGCAAAAAAAACTTCCACTATGCAGTCACCATATCTACCTATGGATTCATTGGACCTGACTGTGGGGTAGCAAGAAGAAGAGTAGATACAAGAAACGATGGTGACTATAAAAACAACGTACTTGGAGAGGATTCAGCCAATCCATCTCAAGGGAAAAAGACAAGAAAGGACTAAACCACTATAGTATGGGACCTTTTTCCATACTTGAGCAGGTTGGAAAAGAAACCTTTAGGCCATAATTCATGCAGATGCACGCGATAGTTAGTTGCAAGAGCTCACATCGACTAATTCCATCTATGCATGACAAAGAAGGAAAGATATAGAATTTACCTTCCAGAGAGGATTGTACTCGAGGGATCTCAAAGGAGGATGCAGCACTGGAACATCAAACCAGAGATCCACATGAGTCTTGGTAGGTTGGATAAAAGAAGACACCAAGGCAGACACAGTGGTACTCGAATGAGCACTAGAGGGAATTGATTCCTCTACCACTCCCCCACGAAGATTTTGTAGGACCAAAATCCTCCTAAATAGGGGAGGTGTGATCCATAGGGATCGATAAAAATAGACCACTTCATCAGTTCCATCAGCACAAAGAAGGAGAAATAAGAAAAATGAAAAGAAATGAGGTAAATAGAGGTTCTGGATAGAACCACTACTCTGTGTAGAGTGGGGGTTTCAGAACCACTGCCCTGCAAGGTAGCAGTCTAAAAACTGCCACCCAGCTAGGGAGGTACTCCTAAGACCACCGGTCTGTAGAGGGTGGTGGTCCTAAAACTTTCAAATAGAAAAGAAGAATGGAACGTGAATGAACGTGAATTTGAAGAGCCCAGCCATGTCTCTTCCCTTTCATGCCCTTTCTCATTCTCCAATGCACGAGAGGACATGTGAAGGCCTATAAATACATGGAAGGAGCAAGAGAATAGACATTCGAAGGTGAATCAGAATTTAATGAGAGCAGTGAGCAAGATCTTCAATGCTAGAATGGAATTGTAAGAGCAAGGTGTAGAAACATAGCAAACAAGTAATTGGAGAGAAGGTTTACACTGTTGCTTCTTTTCATACTTATTTTAATTTGTAATTGTCTATGTTAGACCAATAAAACTGGGAAGAAAGAGCAGTTTCCCTTCCCTGACTGATTTTCATCCTTGGAGGTTTCCAGGATAAAAATTGTTCATGTTGAAGTTTGAATTATTTTCCTTCTCTAAAATTTCCTTTCTATAGCACTAGATAATCAGTCATGAAGCTCTAATATTTAAGCAAATATGTCATTTTCCTAGAGTTGAAAGTATAACAACATAGTTGTGTGATTCGTATAGTTCCAAAGTAGAAGTTTACGGATTAGTTTAGGTTATGGCATGTGCCCTTAGATTTGGAGGAGATTGTGGTATTTTTAAAGGAAGGTGTGGTATCAGAAGGAATGAAGGCATTAAAGAAGAAACAACTAGCCATATGCGTCGCACCCTACATGCTGATCAGTGAAGACTTATACAAGTTAGGACATGGTGAATTTTTGTGCAGGTGTGTATTAGAGCATGAGCACCTCATCATCTTGGAGGAAGAACATGGAGGAAGTACGGGTGGAAATTATGCAGGTGATTCCACTACGCGTAAGATATTAATGGTAGGTTTGTGGGGGGAAACCCTGTACAAGGATTGTAAAGACTATTGTAAAGCATGTGACCATTGTCAGTGTATTGGAAAGCCATGAAGGAGAGATGAAATGCATTTTCACCCTATCCCTAGCATGGAGCCTTTTGAAAAGTGGGCAATAGACTTTGTAGGCCCTATTGCACTAGCGGCGCATAGGATTAGGTCATGCTATGTCATCGCTTACATGGATTATTTGACAAGGTGGGCGGAGGCATGCCCAACTAAAGATTACACAGCAGCCATAGCAGCAAGATTCTTGTGGGAGAACATTATCACGAGGTATGGATGTCCTTTGAGTTTAACCAATGATAGGGGTACACATTTCTTGAATGAGACCATGAGGATCCTGTTAGTAGAGTTCATGGTGGCTCATCACAAGACTACGCCCTATCACCCACAAGCAAATGGAACCTCAGAAGCATTCAAAAAAATATCGAGTCATACCTTGACCAATATTTATGATTTCGGAAGAGAAGACTAGGATGACAAAGTATCAACAGTGTTATGGGCTTACAGGACAACATATAAAAGGCTGAACAAAGCCACACCATTTTAGTTGGTGTTTGGTGTGGAAGCTGTTCTACCAGTTGAATTCATGTTACCTTCTTTGTGAATAACACGCGCAAGAGGGTTGGAAGAAATAATTAATGAATTAATGAAGCTTGATGAGAGAGGATCACTCGCAAAGTGGAGCCAAACAACAGAGAAAGAAAAGCAGAAGGCTTGGTGTGATCGCCACATAAGAAACAAGAAGTTTGAGGTTGGGCAGATGGTCTTACTTTATGATTCTAAATTTTTGCACCATCCTGGGAAGTTAAAGGTCCATTGGTTGGGTCCTTACACAATCTCATACATCCTTGATTCAGGTGTGTTCCAATTACAAGCATTGGATGGGACAAAGTTTCCTAGAAACTTCAATGGGAGTAGGCTGAAGCCCTACTATAAATAAGTCTTCTTGGTGTTTGTAAATAATGTAATTTTTCTAGTTAGTTTAGAATTTTCCTTTATGCATTTCTTTTCTTGTGTTTCCCTTTCGTGTTGTTGTTTTTTTTTTATGCCTTGGGCATCATTAACCTTATTGCTACTTTTTGAGAATCTGTGAGTGCACAAGGGACCGCGCATCATTTTAGTGTGGGGTGGATTAATGTGAAGGAGCACATGGTTAAAGTGCCTAGGTGGTTTGTGTTAAAAATACCAGTTGAATGGCCCTGTTGAAAGAGGTTCTTGAAAAGAAAATATGGAAAAAAGGATGGTTGGTGTTAAGATAAAGCTACTTTAGATCCCACGTACAAAGGAGGAGAAAGTGCATCAAACAACACTAGGTAGGCGAGAGAAAAAAATTAGGACATAATAAGTGCCTTCGGTGTTGGTTATGCGAGCGCAATTATCTCCTATCATGTTGGATTGGTTGCACAATAGAAGGCTAGAGGATTATCTGCATAGGTTGGGCGCGTAAGGGAAAGTGCTTAAGTCATGCTTTGTTTGAAAAAGATGCATTAAATGAAAAAAGTATGGTGGTAGGTGAAGTAGCACTTAATTCTCAAAAAGGGAAAAACTATAAATAAAGGGGTTGAGGCACTTAATTTTTCACTTTGAGTATAAGAAGAATGAAGCACTTTTTGCACCTTTACAAACTAGGGCTTCCAAAAAACTGATCCGTGTGAAAAAAAACTTGGAGAGATTAAAGCGTGGGTAACTAGTTCAGATTTTTGAACCAGGAGGAAGGGATTTCACGAGTGTAGGAGAAGTTGTGAGAAGGTTCCATCTTGTGAAGGGAGTATCCCAGTTAGGGTTTGAAGAACTAGGGCATGGGTTTCAGAAATTTTCTTCACAAGTTTGAGATCTAAGGTTGGAGAGAATGGAAGACCAGAGTAACACGGAGTGATTGAAGTGGGAAGAAGACCTAGATAATGACACCTAAGAAACTAGTTAGTCTACCCAAGAAGGGCAAGGGAAAGCATCAAGAAATTGAAGCAAGCACAAATGAAGAGTGGTATACAGAAATGCAGTACCCAGATAGAGTATTGTTGGGAAAGGAGTGTGAGTCCCATCTTAGGGACATGTCCGTAAATGATTATAATCATCAGACAAGCACAAATGAAAAGGTGTTGGTGTTGTAGTTAGTATGCCCAACAAACAAGAGGACACCAGAGGGTTTTCCCATTTATAATGATGGCGTGAAGGTCAAGTTGGAGAAGGCAGGGTTATTACAACTTTTTGAGTTTCCCTACTCTAGGAAACTTGAGCGACTATATTAGTGGCTGATGTCACACGTACATGAGGATTATTTCCACTTCGCAGGGTGTAAGATGCACATAAATCCTCAGCTAATTTCACATTTCACAGGCCTAATATGTAAGGAGATGGGTTGGAGGATGAATTGACTGAAAAAGAAGTGATTAAGGAAACTATCGCCACTTTCGCATGCAAAAAGGGGTCAAGGTATTATGATGTCGCAGACATCAAGGATCTAGCAATGAAGATGGTCATGCACTTGGTGTCAAAGTTAAATGGCTAGGAGAAATGGACCCATGTCAATAATCCATGGTTGAACGTTTGCAAAAAGATTTCAGAGAGCACCATCTATAATTTGTCTACATTCATCATGGATGAAATTATCAACTGCACAAAGGAAGGTGGCAGGATCCTTTTCAGAAATGTGCTACTAACCATTGTGTTTTCAGAGATCGGGGTACCAGATGCATTAGATAAGTTTGTATGGGAGTACCCTATTGAAAACCCCTCACCCTCCAATAGGTTTGAGAAATACACTTATGACACTATGACAATAGTGCACAAGGCATGCTTGGAAAAGTGGTACACGTGCCTAAGGAACACGTTAAGGGGAAAATGGAGAATTCTCAAACAATTACTAGCAGCCACCAGGGGAGAAGTGGAATTTGTTGTGTACCAGCATTTCTATTTAGGTAGATTCAAACTATCAGATGGGACATGGATCCCATGGTGCAAGCTCCCCTTTGCCTTCATAGCTCAATACTTCCAAGCGGGAGTAAACAGGTTCAAGGAGTCCAAAAATTTTAAGTTGGACCTTGGTAATTTGGACCAAGAGCACAGGGAAATGCACACAGGGTTAGTGTACCATGGCAAGCATGCATACGTGGACTAGTATATATTGCATGAGGTACAAATGTCAAGGTCCGTGACTCTGCCCATTGCAGAAGGATCCACATAGCACGTATAAATTTGCATAAGACCCAAGTCGGAAAAGGGCACATATTTATAAATTGAGGTATTTATACCTAAGGATCTAATTGGGAGGAAAAGACCCATGCCCAAATAGGAGGAAAAATAACTATAAAATAAAATCCCAAGTGTGGTGGAAACACAGGTAATAGGTTCCCCTGGGACAAGTTCCAGAACTAGCATGTACACACACAAGAAAAATCCCTTAGTAAAAGAGAAGACTCTAGAACTAGATGAGCCATCAGATAAGGAGTCATGAGAAGAAGAAGAAACAAATTCACCTACACCAGAATCTCTGGTTAGGAAGAAGTAGAGGGTAGAAGAGGAGACCACCTCGGAATAAGTCGGAAGTTTGGACAAGTGTATAGGAGGAAAGGACAATAGTGAAGAAGAAGTAAGTGGGGAGGAGGACCTCAGGAAAGATCAAGGGCCATCTGTTTTCAATGTACATGATTTAGAGGAGGAAGAAAAAGAAGAAGAAAAAGGGTTCCTTTTTGTGTGGTGCAAGGATAGCTAGGTAGGAGGAAGCACCCAGGACATGGGAAAAGATGAAGAGGCTAGCACATAGAAGAAAGAGGTTCCAAGCTTGGCATAAGAGCAGATGGCTAAGGTGGCAGAAGAAGAGAATACAAGAGACATGGAGACCCTAGTGAAGGTAAAAGTGGAACGCGATATTGAGCCATTATTGAACAAGGAGAAGGAGGGGAATGCAAGAGAGGAACATGGCAGCACTAGAGGCCCCATTTTAACTGTAAGTATACCCAAGGGTACATACACGGGAGGAAGGCGCACAGAGGGGGGGAGGCTAGAGATGGGTTATATTGATGACCCCAAGAAGGTGTTTCACGTGTGATTCTAGAGTACACTTCTAGCAGAGGAGCTTGTAGGCATGTCATCTTTTGAAAAGAAGGCTACCTACCCGTGGACAAGGAAGATGATCTCTTGGGCAATTGAGTCCCACCTTGATGAACCAGAGTTTGAGGTAGGCCATGGGGAAATAGTAACATTTCCAATACTAGGAGAATATAAACCAGTGGTGGATAGCTAGTAGCTCTCAGATGAACAACTGTGCAATGTGCTTAACAAAGTCTTCATTGAGATAGAGGCTAGAATCTTCAGGTGAAATGATAGGATCAGGGACCTAGAAGGGGAGCTAAAGGAGAAAGAGGAAGAGATAGCTACTTTGACCAAGGACCTGAGCCAAGAAAATTTGATCAGCGCCCAGTGGCAGTGGGAATTGAAGGATGAAAAGGCCAAGGTGAGCGTTGTGTACAAGAAATTAGAATCCATCAATGGGGACATACTATTAAAGAATTTTGACCTAGCATCACCTACGCAAAAGTATAGATCTGCATTGGGATGCTTGGAGGACTTAACAAGGTTCCTCACCATGGAAAGACAAAAGCTAGCCTTGGAGTCCACAAAGGAAATGGCCGCACACCTAGAGAAGGAAGACAAGTTGAAGATCGTAGTGCTTGTCACAAAGTACAGAAAGGTTCTTGTTGATTTAAGGGTTACTTCCCGAACCACTGAGGCCTGTACAAAAAATTGCGTGGACAGAGACAAAGTGGTAGGTTCCTTGGTCGCCACTCATGAAGTGGAACTTAAGAAGTTCCAAGAGAAAAACAAGGGGAATATGGCGGAAAGAGACAAAATCCTTGCTGAGGTTGAGAAGAAATCAGAGGCCATTGAAACCTTAAGGGTTTCAATAAAAAACTGGTTGAAGGAGCTATATCCACACATTACACAAAGAATGGATGTGTTGGAGGATATATGTAAGGAATTTGAGAAGATCACAGATACTATGAGCACACAAGGAGATGGATTAAAATTTGAAGGGGTGACCACCCTGGTTGGTGACCTCTGTCAGAGAGCGCAGGATGAAGTCAATGCTTGGAATAAATTGGAGGCCGAGTTGTAAAAGGATTTTCCTAGTTTGTTGCAGTAATCTTTCACTCTCCCATTATTTCTTCTTTCCCCTTTCTTTCATCCCCTTATTATTTTTCCTAGGCGTAAGCCTATTATATTCTTTCTCTCACTAAGAGAAGTGTTCTCTTAGACGGAGAATAGGTGTAGTGTGGGGTGATGTTGGGCCCCTAGAATATTGACTAAGTACAAAAGGCATGTAGGCACGCAAGGAAAAATCATGCAAGGAAAGGTTTAAGAAAAGGGTTTAAGGAAGCCCATGGTGTGAGCGACACTCACAGACAGAACCAAGGGTTCGGGACTTAGTTGAAATTGGGCGTTTGGGACAGAACACGTGAAAATCATGACCTGACTGCGCATGGATAAGGTGCCATCCTAGTGACAGGTTGGCGTTGGAAGGAGCATGCCTATGGTAGAAGCTTCTTGAAGCACATCATGGTATAAAGTGGAAACCTCAGGCCTAGAGGAGAATACTCACATGGAGGATCACATTCAGACACTTGGCATTAGATCTAAGGGAATTGGAGGATGAGTTGGCATTCTAGAAAGTCTATAAATACAAGTGCCTACAGAGTAAAAAGAGACAGAGGAATAGAGGAGAAGAGAACTAGAGAATGGGTAGAGCTCTGTAGAAATATTGCAAGAACTCTGTTAGTGGGTAATTGCATTTGGGAAAGGATGTATTGGGCAAGGGGACTATAATTTTTCTTTTTTTTAGCTTAGCTACATTAATCTAGTTGTTATTCATGACTACGGTTTGCTTCTCTGTGACATTCTGGAAATGGATCCATGGATGTAATGAGGTTACCAGTTTATATATATGAACATCAATGATTATGATGCATACATATTTTTCATAGGTTCTCTTTCATTTTATGCTAAGTATGGATTCTTATGTACTTCTTTCTATTATGGTTCAAGTTATATAATTAGTTAAGTACTCTGTCTATGGAATAGCTGCAAGGATCTAGAGGCCATTCTGAGCTCTATGGTTCTTGTATGTCTTAAATCATTTTGAAATATTTTAAACATAAATAATAGATGATGTTTCCCACTAAATTCAAATAAAATAGAGACTCGGTACCCACACATGCCTTAGGTGAGTGCCCATCTTCCGCTGGGTGATAGGACGACACACATGGGGTTCCTTTCTTTTGTGATAGGGGTAAAAATGACTACAATTGTTAATTTAAAGCTAAATTACAAAAATTTGAAGTATTGTGAGATTTTTTGTGTCTTTGTCTGTACTTTGACTACAGGAGGGGCGCATGCACACTAACCCTAGTGTAGGCACCTCTCGTGTGGTGTAGGCACACTGTTGGAGTTTTCTATCTCTATTTGTAAACCCTAATGCACATACCCTAACCCTGGTGTAGGAACACTTACCATGGTGTAGGCACATCAAACTAGGCACAGACACTCTATTCATAATGTACCTTCACTGCAGCGGGAAAACCTGTTAGACTGGCGCACATGCCCTAACCCTGGTGTAGACACTTCTCGGGTGGCATAGGCACTATGTCAGAATTTTATACCTCTTTTATCTACCTTGGCACACATTTCCTAACCCTGGCACAGGAACCTCTCGGGTGGCATAGGCACTCTGTCAGCATTTTATACCAGTTTTATCTACCTTGGCACACGTACCCTAACCCTGGCGCAAACACCTCTTGGGTGGTGCAGGCGCACTGTGAGTCTAAAAAAGAAAAAAGGGTCATATCCTCCCTAACTCACACAGACATGCCTAAATCTATTATCAGGTGTCTTTCAATTTTCTCAAATTAAAGTGTTAATGTGTTGACTTCTTTACAGGTTTTATCTAACTAATGCCTATTTTTGTAGGGTATGTTTACATGCTTTTGCTAGACTAGATAGACTTTTACATGCTTGCATATAAGAGTAAGGTCATGTATGCTCTTCCTTCATGTCCTTTGGGGTGATCTTGGGAATTAAAAATGATTCTTAGGTCTTTTTCCACATTGAGAATGTTGAGAATGTCCTAATTGAGTAGAAATGAGTTAAATTGGTTTGTTTTGAATTGATTGTTTTCCATTTGGTAAAATTATTGGATTCTAAAAAACATCACGTATGCTCTTCTCTTGCGTCCTTAGAAGATCTTGAGAATCAGAAATGATGTTTAGTATTTTAATGGAAAATCACTAACCCATTGTGTAGGACCAAAACACACGCTTGTCAAAGAAAGGTGGAGTCGAAACAAAAATATCAAACTACTAATACAGTTTCTATGCAAGTTGCCAAAAGTTATTCAAGCAAACCACATCAAAATTAAGAAAGATAAAAATAACACCACATTCAAAACACTGTATTTATAGGTTTTGATAAGGTTACATCCCATCCACTTAAAAATAGGACATAAACCCTTTGGCATAAGCCTTAAAATACAAAAATGGGGGTGGTCATAGGAACCCCAAAGTAGTCCATGCTAGAGGGAACCTTACGGAAAAAAAGGGAAGTGCTCTGCACAACCTACTTGACTAGTTGTTCCTTGTGAGTTAGCATTATTAGTTATCTATATGGTGACCCTAGTGATAGTACACATAGAAGCACTAGTTGCCTACTATTCTTGAAGGGGGTAAAGTAAAGTTGAGATACTCCCAAATTATTCATTGGGACTATTTGGGTAAATCGAGCTCGCTTAAGAAAACTTTGTAACACCTAGGAAGAGAGAACTACCTAGGAAGATATTATTTGGCTAGGATCCCACTTTGACAATTTCAAAATAGTGTTGAGTTGTGAGCCATCATTCATCAGGAAATGTGGGAAGTGTTACTTTTTTTTATTTTTTTACTTGCCTTAAGACGAGGAAAAACTCTGCCAAAGTAAAGCCAACATTTTTCATCCCAATTTTGATCTACTTCCCTCACTTTATTTTGAAATTTTGTTGATCAAAAGAAGAGTGACTACCTTTGCATTATCAATTAATTGTTTCTGCCACTTTTTATCCATTTACGCCCATCCATGTTTATAGTTGGGTAAGTTAAACGTCTAAAGTGTGTGGAGACGTATTCATATCATTAGTGGCCTTTATGATATTGATACCCACGTCAGGATTGTCATCATAGTTAAGTGTGGTTCACCATCTTGAACTGCCTTGGAAAGGTTACCTTGTTTATATCGTATCACTACAATTTTGTCATTTACATCTTTTTTCTTGTAAACTTGACCTAAATATTTGCATTGTAAAGTTACGCTATACACATTTTAACAATTCTTAGTTATACTATAAGATTTTTAGTTTGATTCCATTACTACCTCAATTTTGGAAAGTTCTACATGGTACGACTTGTGTGTGTTATATCAATGTCATCTTGATATCAATACCTTACTTTTTCGTAAATTTTGGTTAATATATCTTGGTGACATTGTTGTGTCACTCAAAAATTATAACTTGCACTTTTTGGGATATAAGTATTAATTGAATTTGATCTTGCTTCTAGTATACCTTGTTAGGAGGTCACATTAACTTCTTTTTATTACTTACGTCTTGTTCATTCCCTTGAACTTGACATAAGTAGGGACATCTTGTTAATTATATTATGACACCAATTACCTTTTTGAAACAAACCTACCAAGTACTACATTCAATTGATAGGCTTAGGCACCAGACAATATGTCACTATTGACTTATCACTCGATCACATTGGTAATTTAAAATTTATACTCACTCATATTCTTGACATTCTTTTTGCATTTCACTTAGGTGTGATCACAAATCTTTGAACACATTCACAAGATATATTAGTGAAACTGTTACACATCATGGCTCCTAAAACAAGATTAGGTCTCAAAAAGGAAACATTAAAAGCACAACAAGTGAAAACTTGGGAAGCCTCAAACAAGAAAGGGTCGAACCCTTTTATTGGCCATAAAGTTGGGCCTTTATTTTATGTGGAAAAAGAGGTAGAAGATGTGATAGATCATAGTGGTGACGAATTTTAATCCCCACATGCGGAATTGGAATTTGAACCCACCTTTTTAGATGAATTCCTTTTTCAAAACAAGGATAGGGTGGTGGCACGAGTTGTAGAATTGAGAGCCAAAATGCCTATTGAACAGAAACAATCCCACCTACAAATGATGCTAATGATGAGGAGATACCTCTTATCAACATGGATGATATTTTTAACACATGGACATGCTTCTACCTCCAATATGAGAAACATTAATTTAGTGGTACATAGAATACCCTTCATTAAAATTCCACGTAGAATCAGGTTAGAATACGAGAATGCTGAACAACCTCCACAATATGAAGAAGAAGAGGAACTGTTAGAAGAAGAGGTCACTATTCAGAAAAAAATTAGCAACCTTATTCTATAATTATCCTATTTAACCTCTCATGTACAAAAAGAAACAAACAAGAATGTCCAAAAGACAAAGCCTAAGGTCAAAATTAGTGAGCTTCATAGGGAAAATCAAGGGGAAGACAATATGGAGCATCATCGTGTATATATCCCTCATTCTCCTACCAAATAACAATTACTTGCTCAAGAAGTACAATCTATGAAAGTGACACTCACAAGCCTTCAAGAGAGCAATGTGGGGAGCATAAAAAAATATCAATATGAAGAACTATGTCCCCATCTGTTTGAAAAATCTATGACACTTCAACCCTTCCCCAAATAGTTCGACATGCTGAAATTTGAAAAATATAGAGGAAAGGGAGATCCACATGATCATGTAAAGGATTTCTATAGGGCATTTCAAGAGGTTTCCTATAGTGATAATTACCTCATACAAATATTTCCCAAGAGTCTAGGAGGCCAAGCCTTGGAGTGGTTTACTTGTTTACCTCAGGGGTCTATTTTTACCTGGCCAAAACTGGCAGAGACGTTTGTGTGATAGTTCTCATATAATATAGAAAGTGATATCACCATGGAAAACTTGTGCAACACCAAACAATGTCCTAACGAGACATTTTCCAACTTCCTATAATGGTGGAGAGGGATAGCCAATTTCTTCCCTTGCGCATTCCTTGAAAAATAGATGGTCAGTATCTTTGTGCCCAATCTAAATCCAGACATCACTTTCCGCCTTCAAATGCATTGCGTTCACACTTTCTAGGAGGTCATTGAAAAGGGAATTCAAATAGAGAAATCCCTTATTTACAAAGGAAGTCTTAAGTCAAAATCTAAAGATAACCAAAGTGTTAAACCTACAAAAAAGATGAAAAATACTAAACAAAAACAAGAACGTTGTGGGAGATAGGATCAATGATTTGAAACCCGTGTAAACAGTCCAAACTATTCAAAATTTTAAACTGACAAAATGACCTATTCAACCACCACCTAAATGGAGAATCTTCACTCCTCGCAATGAGCCTTTGTTGGTCATATTAAAATAATTTGATGCAGCTCACATGGTGACTTATCCTAGGACACAACCCTTTGATGACAATGATATAAAACCATCCTGGTACAAAGAGCATGAATATTGTGAATTGCATCATGTCAAGGGACACAAAACAGAAAATGTCTATGACTTCGTCACTAATCCAAGACCTCATCGAAAATGGGGAGATAGAAGTGGAAAACCCGGAAAAAACTCAGACGCCCAATGAAAAGATGGGGATATACAAAGAACCATTCCCTAAACATGATAAGTCAGAGGAGCCAAGGTTGAATTGAGGAGATTCATCCCAGAGTTATAAAGAAACAAATTATCTATATACCAAGAAAGACAATCATCATTATGATTCGCTCATTGGATGTATCTGATCTCCTAGTGACCATGTGAACACCATTCAAATCAAGGGAAATAATTTCACTGTGGTGACAAGGTGTGCCCGCCTCATGATTCCTGAACCCTCTCTGTCAACCCCACAAAATGGTAGGTACAACCTCTTAGAACAACTTGATAATACATCTTCCAAGATTTCAATCTTGGATCTTCTCAAAAGATCGAATGCACATAGAGACATTTTGTACCAAACTCTTCAAGGGTCAGGATTACCACTAGAAGTAGATCCTACACATCTTTAGGCTGCGATAGTCAACATTATACTAACTAATAACATTTTCTTTAATCATAGGGAGATCCTTGTTGAAAATCCAATGCATAATCTCTCCTTGTATATTGAGGTATTCATTACCCACTGAAAGATAAAATGGGCACTTGTGGACAACATATCAAGATTAAATATATGCACATTGAAATTATTTAAGCAATTGGGACACACACTAGAAGATCTAGAGTCTCAAATCATTACCATAACCACTTACGACAATGAAGAAAGGGAATCAGCTGGTATAATCACATTTCCAATGGAAGTTGGACCTACTTGTTATCACACAAAGTTTCATGTGCTGGAATTAGAACTCCCATACAATATGCTTCTAGGCTGACCATGGATTCATGCCATACAGGCCATGCCATCAACATTCCATCAATGCATCAAACTTAAACACAAGGGACACAGTGTCACAATACAAGGAGATCCAGATCTTTTCACTCACTGTAGAGCTCTCAATAGTTTTATGTGTAAAGGTGCCTATACGTGTCCCTCTGCTGATATAGTTCTTACTCTTCAATCTAAAGCCATAGAGTCACGATTCGATTCAGATTCTCTCATTTCCTATGCCTATGAAGCTTCCACATCTACTTCTCCCTTTGATTCTTGGGAGATGAAAGTGTTAGAATATGGTTGTGGAGATTACAACGTGCAACTAGCACTTTAAGTGTCTGAATTATCTTTGTCACCAAAAATTAGAGGTTGACCCAATTACTGTTTCATATGGCCAAGAGATGAGCACACTATTGGGTCATTTTTACCTAGAGGATTTTTGGCTGAAGAGAAATCGTTGGATCCACCTACGAATTGGGTCCTAGAAGATACTCAACCAACTTTCTATCAAACCCCTAAATATGAGAAGTCTATTTGAATTATGTATTCCATGGGATACACAGGTCTAGGACGTGGAAGGAATGAGAAAGGACAATGAGAACCAATTCCTCTCCAACATTTTAAGATGGAAAGGTACAGCATCGGAATTCACCCTTATGGGGCACATCCCAATGATCAAAATGCTACCTGCTCTGAGCATGAAGATAGCTCTAACTATTTAGACCTCGATATAGATTCCCACTGTAGCTAATATGAATATCTTGCCTCCATAAACATGTTTATGAATACCATTTTCCTCACCATAACCCCTACGGAACCTATACTTGACCTTTTTATCCTTTCCTTGTTGAATGGGACTAACACTATCACATACCACTAGATCCATTTGAAAATGATGAAGCCATCACTAAATTCATGGGTATTCGAGTTACAATCCCCATTAGAGATCACAAAAAGGGCTTCTATATTGACTTAGATACCTGCACCTTCTTTGAAGAGGAAGTTGAGATTTTTGGTCAGTAAAATTTAAGAAAAAGCGAGGGAAAATTTTCCAATGAAAATCCTCAAAAAAATTCGAAGTCCAAGTCACACAGTGAAATCCTCTTTGAGGCACTAGAAAAAAAATAGGTACAAAATTCAAAAGACAATAAAAGTGACCATGCCAAGGATGAGAATCTCATGGAGACATCCCTGGATGAAGATCTCAACCTTCCTCTGAATCCTACGCGTATGAAGGATTTGTCAAAATTAATGGTAGAATATACTATTGATGTAAACATTAGCACATAAGATGACCTGAAAATAGTCAAGTTAAGAGCTTCGCTCTCAGCATGAGAACATAAAACATTCACCATGTTGCTATAGGAATTTATAGATGTGTTTGTGTGGTCCTATAAGGATATGCCCAACTTGTATCCAACTTTGGTCGTGCACAAATTATTTGTACACAAAAATGCCAATCCCATCAAGAAAAAGTTCATAAAGATGAACCCAAGGATGGCTCTCCTAGTTAAGGAAGAGATAGAAAGATTACTTGCAGTAGGATTCATTAGACCCATTTATTACTCCGAATGGATATCAAATATCATTCCTATATAGAAAAATCTTGTTGGGATTAAAATATGCATAGATTTTAGAGACATATATAAGGCATGCCCTAAGGATGATTTTCCATTACCAAATATTGATATGATTATTGATTCAACCTCAGGATATGAAATTCTATCTCTTATGGATGGATTTTCAAGTTGCAATCAAATCAAGATAGCTGATGAAGATCAACAAAATATGGTTGTTACAACTCCTTGGGGTACCTTCTGTTATTAGGTAATGTTGTTTGGTCTTACAAATACAGGAGTAACCTATCAAAGGGCGATGATGGTGATTTTTCATGATATGATCCATGACATCATGGAAGACTATGTGGACGATATCCTCAGGAAATCCAAGAAAAGGGAAGATCACCCTACTATTTTATGGTGTATCTTTGAATGCCTATGAGAGTACAAGGTCCATATAAACCCAAAGAAATGTGTGTTTGGAGTGCTATCAAGAAAATTGTTTGGTTTCATTATATCAAGAATGGAGATTAAGGTAGACCCTGTTAAAGTATCTAATATTATTGAGATGCCTCCTCCCAAAAATATTAAACAACTGTGTAGCTTGCAGGGAAAAATACAGGCTATTCACTACTTCATCTCCCAGCTTACCGATAAGTGTCATTCATTTAAAAGGATGTTCCTTTATCTGGGGACCAAAGAAATAGCATGCCTTCACCTTGTTTAAGAAATACTTGGCCAATGTGCCTGTCCTCATGCCTCCAACTCTTGGTAATCCACTCCTACTCTATATCTCTGCTACCAAATTTTCCATTGGTGCGTTGCTCGCCCAATACAAACTTGGTCACAAAGAAAAATTAGTATACTACCTCAATCGTACTCTCATCTCTTATGAGCTCAACTATCCCCAAATCAAAAAACCTTGTTTGGTTGTAGTATTTACCATACAAAAACTTTTCCATTACCTATTAAATACCAAAACCAAGCTTATATTAAAATTTAACCCACTCAAATACTTGTCGTCTAAACCTGCCGTCACTGGTAGAATGGCTAATTGGATCATTCTAGTGAGTGAATTTGACATCAATTTTGTGCACCAAAATTTAATCAAGGGATAGGTACTTGTTGATTAGCTAGCAGAAGCACCTTTATAAGGAAAAAACCTATGAATCAGGATTTTATAGATGCTTCATTACTATACATCGAAGAATCCATCATGTGGAAGGTACACTTTGATGGATCTTTTACTTTTCATGGCTCAGGGGTAGGTGTGGCCCTCATTACTCCTTCTAATGACCCCATACCTCAGGGTTTTTGCCTTGATTTTCATTACATGAACAATATCACAGAGTATGAGGCACTCATTGTTGGGATGAAGCTCACCATCAAATGGGAAATTCATCATGTTAAAATTGTTGGTGACTTACAGTTAATCATCAAGCAAGTCAACGATGAGTAAAAAGTTAAAGATGAGAAATTCATCCCTTACAAGAAGTTGGTAGAAACTTTGAAAGAGTATTTTATGTGCATCACATTTGAACGGATTCCAAGAGCACAAAAAAAATATGTAGATGTTATGGAAACTGTAGGTTCTATGGTCCGCATTCCACTGGAAAGTAATGAAATTCCATTCTTTGTGGAAAATCTATGCCAGCCTGCATACGACATGCTAGAATCATGTCTATCTTGTGATGTTGTTGGTCCTAATTCCCCATGGTATGAGGCAATATTCACCTACCTTAAAGACAACACGTTCCCTCCCAATATCTCCCACTCTAAGAAAAAAAAATTAATTCGCTAGATAGCCCACTATAATCTTTTAGGAGGTACACTTTATCGTCATGGCTATGATGGGAATCTGTTACGTTGTCTCAATATGAAAGAGTCAGTCTAAGCGCTTAAAAAGGTGTATGAAGGGGTGTGCGGGGCCCATACTAACAGAATGGTTCTAGCTAAAAAAAAAATCAGAGTGGGCTACTATTGGCCTACCATGGAAACCAACTGATGAAACTATGTAAGGAAGTGTGTACTTTATCAGAAGTATGGAAATTTCATCCATGCTCCATCACAGTTGTTGTAACTCATCACCACCCCATGGACATTGTCTAAATGGGGACTTGATTTAATAGGGAAACTTACCCCTACTTCATCTGATGGCCAATCCGACATCATTACATCTATTGAATATTTTACCAAATGGGTGCAAGCTATCCCTTTGACCTATGTAATGGGTGCTCAGATCTCAAAATTCATCATGAATCATCTTATTTTTCCGTATGGTATTCCTGCAGCCATAGTTACTGAAAAAATAAAATCATTCAAGAATAAAACCATAAAGGATATCTATCATCAGTTTCAAATAAGGTTAAAATGGTCTACACTGTATTACCCCTAAGGCAATGGACAGGCTAAGTCCACTAATAAGACTTTGGTTCAAAACATGGAGAAGATGGTAAGTAAGACATGTCGTAATGGGCATTTACAAATCCACCCTTCTCTTTGGGCTTATAGGACCTCTATTCACACTCCTATGGGTGTGACACCGTATTCCTTAGTATTTCAAACAAAATCTATCATCCTGTTAGAAATCAAGCTTCCTTCCCGACAAATCTCTTAGAGATTATTTGGATAAGGATGAAGATTACAGAGTGTCTAGTTTGACAGAGTTGAAGCTCTTGGATGAGAAGTGCATCCACACCCTAAATCATCTAAAAGTGTATCAGAACATAGTTTCTCATAACTACAAAAAAATAGTCATACCTCGTCAATTTGAGGTTGGTGATTTGGTCATGAAGGAAAATCAGTTCAACACAAGGGCAGAATGAGAGAAGAAAGGAAAGTTCAAACCACATTGGTTAGGACCTTATGTTATCCTGGCCAAGTATGGCATAAGAGTATACAGACTTACACACCTAAATGGTGATAAACTCCATGATCCCATGAATTCCATGTACCTTAAGAGCTTCTATTCTTAAACATGGCGTAAAAATAAGAAAAGAAAACCAAAAACTGGGTAAAAAAATCAAAATACAAAAAATTTAAATTAAGAGAAAAATGAAAAAAGAGAATACAAGTCATCCATAAGTGAAAACCATGCAATTGTGGCACTTTGGATAGGTCCTCGGGTGAAACCCAGTTTCTGGCACCTTGGGAGGATTCGTTGTTCACAAGCATCTTGCTTGTAGAGGGTACTTTTACTCAACCTAGGGCTAGTTCTGTGTTTTCCTCCGAAGATTCTCTCTGAGCCTAATCTTGTCAGGCCTTGATCTAGATTTTTATCCTATTGTTAGTCTATGAAGGCATGGTCTTTTTCTATTCCCCATCTCACACTGGGAGTACTTCTGTGACTTCACCATCCTATTTATAAGCACGTGGCATTTTCCCTTGTATTTTCTCTATCTAATGCTGAGGGCATCCATGCTTCTCGGTTACCTATGCAAAGCTCCGGAAAACTATTAGAAAAGCACAAAAACATTCAAATATCTTAGAAAAACACAAAAACATTCACAAATGTCATAAAAATAAAAACAATAGAAAATTGTTTCATAAAAATCAAAACAATAGAAAATTGTTTCGCAAAACTCTAAACAATAGAAAATTGTTTTAGAAAAATAAAAACAATAGAATTTTTTTTCACAAAAATCTAAACAATAGATAATTGTTTTAGAAAAATCAAAACAATAGATTTTTTTTTCACAAAACTCTAAATAGTAGAAAATTATTTTAGAAAAATAAAAACAATAGAAAATTGTTTCACAAAACTCTAAACAAAGGAAAAGTGTTTCACAAGACAATCTTACAAATAAAAAATTCACTTTAGTTTAATTTCATTATCTTGTTTCTTGATTTTCTTATTTACTTGTATAGTTGCTTCATGTTTGTACAGCTGTATAGTTTTTTGCTTAGACATATTTTGCTCAGATTCATCTTTTCTTATTTAGATCAGATTTATTCTGCTTGTGCATATTGAAGTGTGTTTTTACATGTTGGTGAATCATGGTACATTGCTGTGTTGACTCATTGTGTTCTTGGTTAGCCTTCGATTGTGTTTTCTTGTTGCATGTGCAGCATTTTTTTATCACATCATCATATTTCCATCAATATCATCACATCTAACATCATACATACATCATATATCAAGAAAAAGCTAAGTATATGTCATACATGAATGCTAAGATAATAATCACATATCGTATCATCAAATGGGGGAAAGAGGGATTGAAAATATTAAAATCTATCCCCCCACACCCATATCATCATGTCATCCCATCCACTAAATCTAGCACACCACATGAGCAAATACATTTGATATAATTTATAGATCTATCATCTAAAAATTCAAAGCACATATGATACGTCAAACATCAAGATGTACATATGCATGAAAATATAATCAAAACAACAATAACATCCATCATTTCATAACACATGTGTCATGTCAAAAATGTCCATATATACATATACATGTGTGTGGTATATTTGTATCAAAAATAGATATACATCACTACTATACTTCAAAAATTCCTTCATTTGAGGCATACAAAAAGGATAATATACATCGATCAAAGAATACAAATTCCTTCATAAGAGGCATATGTCAAAAACTATTATAAATAAACAATTTTGTGCATCAAGCACAAGATGCTCATAGTCTTCATCAAGAGGCACATGTATCAATACAATATGGGTCAGGGCTGACTCGAGCCCTTAGATGGGCTACCTAGTCTGTCTCGTGGTGGAGGTATAACATGAGCATCACTCAGTTCTACAGGTTGCCCTCATGGCTGCTCTATTGAGGCCTGAGGCTTCTCTGACCTCATCATTCTACTCGACTACTGGCTATAAGAAGGTGCCCATTGCTCAGCCAAAAATTCCTCATAATATAACAATCTATAATATTATTCTCTACCCTCTACTATAGCTAGATCTCTATGAGTACAGGCCATCATTCATGTCCCATATCTGCGTTGGTAGGATGTTGTCTTTGCTGATACCCAGGCAAGCTTGGCCTTCCCCATGACTCAATCTACTCTCAGCATGGTCTCTCTCTGCTATATCCTATTGTAGCTGCTATAAAGTGGCTATCTATACCACTGGTTGTACAACAGGAGCCTGTCTTTGTGCCTATTCCTGTATCAGTCTAGAGGCCTGTCCCTGCTCTCATAATCTAAACTTGGGAACATGTGCATGTGCCTGTACTGGTCCCTGCTACCTCTATCCTTGCAATTGTGCTATACCCTGCCCATCATGGGGCTGCCTATCAAATGGATCATCTGGATCATGGGCTGCCACATCCTCCCTTTTGTCACTACTATAAGGGAGCTTTGGCAGTGGCTGAGTGCCTGCTACCCATGCCTCGTATAGAATAGTCAAACACTGAAGTAAAACAGTGGCATACCACTCTATGTAATTGGTAGTAGTACCCGGGTCTCTGATATGTCAGGATGGGTCCCATGCCTGTGGTACCACATGTAAAAAACTAGCTCTGGCTCGAGTCACTTATATGTGTGGCCCCATAGTCTACCTCTCAGCATTTTGGTAGGCATACCAAAATTTTAGATGTGGAACCCCCTACACCCTACCTAGCTATTGCTTACATCAGTCTACTTTGTATAACTCTATGATATAATTGTATCTACCTAGAAGAAAATACTCTACCGCATAGACACTAAGCTTTGCTCCATCCTCTGGCCACTGTATCTACCTGTAAGGCCTCCATATAATGTCTCTTTCTAGCAGCTCGTCAAACTCTCATCGATAATGATACAAGATGCCTAGGTACCCTCGTATGTTATCAACTACAGAAACCCAAGCCATGTATGTCAGCTCCTCTAGGACTCAGAAATGTAATACGCCTACAAGACACCCGATAGGTATGTGGTCCCAAGTCCAAATCTGTAGTAAAGAAGCTGGCCCCATCGTCTTCTGACGATGATATGTAATCAGATGCAGGTCCCATTATAGATGTACCAGTATGTACTGGCCCCAACAATAGCCCTCACCATTGAAAATCCCATGAACAAATGTCATCAGACCCATAGGGAAGAATGTCCCAATCTTATCAGTGAGCAAAAACCCACTGACAAGTGACATCACATATAGCGGTCCTCGGTGTAATGTCAAATCAGCTTTACACTCGTGCAATGACACTGTCATGCCATCTTGGGGTATCTAGACATGGTCAAACAAGTAATTAACCGCTACCCTGATCCACCCAAGGTTTCTCGTGTACTCGATCATTGAGGCTATGATAGGTATGTAGAGGATCCGTTATACGTCCTCCAGGGTAACTACCATCTCTCATGTTGGGATCCTATAGCACTGTCTCTTGCTATGCCACCACTCAGTCAATGTGGTTAGTAGACCATGATCCAATGTGATGGAGGGAATTTGAGATACAAGGCCTAGGCCCACCAGCTCCAATAGTATCACCACTATGTGCCGATCTCATCAGTGCATGCTCCCCTCTAGCTCCACTATGCGCATTGTTCACTCTTGCATTTGTAGCATGGGAAACAGTCTCTATAAAATCATTCTATTTGTTAGCAACTAACATTTATTCTAAGTTCTACCTATCATTCCTTAGGTTTAATCCAAAAATTCTAATATTCTTCTAAGTGTCATCATTTTTGGAAATTTTCTATCTCTCCTTCATCTACTCCATATGCTTGCGTACCATTTAGGGCATTTGCGCACTCCATGGCATGTGCACTCTCCTTTTGGCACATGTGCATGTGCGTATCTTCCTATGGATGCTTGCACCATTATTTATGTGCATGCGTGTGCATGCATACGTGTGCTATGTTTGTGTGTACTACCATCTTGGTGTTTGCATGTATGCGCATGTGTTTTGTGTGTACGCTATAATGTGGGCGTGTACATGTGCATGTGTACATCTCTTGGTTCCTGCGTGTGCATGCATATGCTCCAAGGGTGCCTGCACTTGTGCGCATACTCTCTAAGGGTGCTTGCATCACCATTAAGTCACATGTGCCCCTACGCATACACGCCGGCACAACCCTACCCTAACTTCCTACTTCTAGCATTAATTACAAAATTAAGAAAGAGGGTTAGGTTACTCACAAAGATGCCATCGTTTGCATGCCGTTTGTACCCTCGAACTATGTCCGCTCATCTCAAGTGGTCTTGTGCTCTCACCATTGTCCTCATCTCTATTAGAGTCTCGCGATAAAAAATTGGCAGTGGTCGGTAACAAATGACTTGGTCACGGTTATTTACCCCCCCCCCCGGGTGGGGTATATCAAGCCATTTTTCACTGGATGTGATGCCTTGAGGCTTGTTTTGACTACCGTTTTCTCTTCTATTCACCGTGAAATAATTATTTTAATTAAATAATTATTTCATTATGCTGGGGCATTATTTGCCATTTAGTACCCCTTTCTTCTCACTGCTACATGTTACTTGTGGATCATTGGATTCATAACCATTCACAAATCTAGTTGTTTGCTTCATCTTTACTCTGGGGCACATCTTGTTGACTGGTGTTGTTTCATTGTGCATAAGGCTTTCTCCTTAGACCAAGTGTCCATTATCATTTCTCCTTGCATATATCCTTGTTCGGGGCATCATTTTTATCATCAATCATGAACATGTGGAACTCTTCATCTTGATAACAAAACATTTATACAAATGGTCTTGACCATTGTTGCATTGGATATGTGCGTTTGTACTTGTTTTTCCTATTACATGCGAATGTTTCCTTCTCATATTGCATTGTATTTTGTATGTTGCATGGATTTGGTGTTTGCAGCAATGGAAAATTGTTCATAGTATGGATTTTCATCTCATTCTAGTTTTTTCGTATGCTTATATAGTTAATAAGGACCGATGACATAGATCTTTTGGAAATATGATAACACTAAATTTATCCCAATGCAAAGGATGAAATCTATTTCTTCTCTCTACTTCTCCATATTTATTCTACATCACCCCCCTATAGACACTATTCTTCTGCTTCACCTGAGGCATCTTTCTCCTCTCCTTTCTTCTATCCATTTCTCACCTTTTTCGATCGTTGATCGTCTTCCTTCACCACCCCATCGACACTCGAGGGGGCATCTCTCACTTCTACTAATTTTTCTTCTACCCCTTCAAAATTTTATCCGTCTACTATCTTTGAAGTGGCGTCACTTACATCCCCCCCCAAAGAGGGGAAAATGTAGACACCTATAATTTAGCTTGAACAATTTAAATACTTAAATTGTGCTAATTATCCCCTTTCCCGCAAATTGGTGACATATCATCAATAATGCTCATCTTCTCTTTGATCATCGATAATTAATTAAAATAAGTAATTAGTTAATTCTTCTATTCAATGAATACCCTAACTAACGATATTCTATTAATTAATCCTTCCTCCTATCTAGACTAATTAATTATTATTAATTAATTAGCTTCCCCTTTCATTAAACCAATAAATCATTATTTAGTTGGTTTAATTCCCTTTTATAGTCTAAATCATGTTAATATTCCTCTAAAAAGATTTTATAAGCTTGCACATCTATTAATTAATCATCTTGGTTAATTAATAAACCCCCTTTATCCATATGAGTCATTATAGGACAAGCTAAACTCTCCTAAAGTTAACTTAACCATTTCTAAACCCCCCTTATCCACAACTAACTTAGCATCTCTATTATCCCACATGCAAAGGGATGTAGAGATCCCTTTATCCATTGGGATATATAAAGATCTCTCCTACTTTTACACTTACACCTAATTCTTGAGAAACAAAATAAAGTATATAGTACATACACTATAAGCCTTTTATCATCCTTAAGCATTTCACCATTGGAAGAGCTAAGCCTCATTTTTGCATTTCATCCATTTAAGATTTTGGGTCATATGGAAATAATCAAAGTGGTCTTGTAGCCATGCTTTAATTAGCTTTCATTCCTAATCCCTTAAAAATTAAACAATCAACTTTGGTTTCCATGAATCTACTTAGGTTCAATTTAGTTATTTTGGTGATCTAAAGAGTAGAGGTTTTAATAATTAACATGTTAGTTTGATTTAAATTTCAAATTTATGATGTAATAATGTTGTTATTTAATCTTGCTTAGCTCTTAACATGATGGTGTTTAGATTTTGATTTAACTTTGTTATTAGGAATACTAGGTGTTAGTTCTAATTTTCTTAACTTAGTTAAACAAAACCATGCACACAGGAACTCCTGACATTAAATTATAAAGGCTATATTAATGGAAGATGAAATTAAAATATTTAAGATGGAAAGGTTTGAGGCAAGGTCCAATTATGACATCAGGTGGGTATTCAATAATCTTGCATACACTTTTGAACATGGGCCTCAATTTGAGGATTATTGGATGAATTGCAGAGATAAGGAGGAAGTCAGGATAAGAGACTTATCAAGAATGACCCTCACCCAAATTATAGACTTCAAGATTTTTGTTATCCCTGAGGGAGTTGTAGATGATCCACTTACTGTGAGTCAATATTACCTTGATCAAAAGGTGGAGGGAAAACCAATGGCCACATTGAATTCGAATTAAGAGGATTTAGATGGCTCATCTACCTGAATAATTGACGTAATGAGAAAAACATTGAATTTGCTCGCCTAGAAAAATATTGATTTTTCAATTAATAGCACAAGAGTTCTTAATAAATTCAGGGATTTGAGAAAATTGAAAGGTGAACTTCCTCCCTTGAAAGAAGGAGCTGACATAATGGATCCATAGGCATAGTGGGTGAATGGACTTTTGCTACCAGTGGAACTGGTACTTCCATGTCTACTCTAAAGCAAAAATTGAAGAAATGCTCCTAAAATCAATGTGAAATGCTACTATCACTTTTGCAGCTCCACTACAATCAAAAGGAAAGGGTCTGACTACACAGAGGACCCCTCCAGAATTGTTACCAGAATCTATGAATATTGAAAAGCTAATGAGAGGAGCCATAACTAGTGGAAACATTCAATCTAAATCACAAAGTGTTGAAAGAAAGGTGACACCAGATATTAAGAAATTTGAAAGGCCACACAAGATACAAAAAGTTGTGTATGAGCCAATTTTGGTAATAGAACGTGATCATACAGACACAAAACATAAGTACAGGGATGAATTTATTGACCCTCCAGTATAGGAAATGATTGATGCTTCAAAAGTACAACATGTAGCATCAATTCCACAACAAGGAGTTTTCCAAATCAACCAAGATAGGAAACCAGTGCTTTTATTTTCATCTTTGTCTTCATAGGGAGTGACAATTGGGAGCACTTAGGAAAAAACAACTAAAGGTAATGTCTTATATGATCCAGTAGATAGTGATGTCTTGAATCAAGGTGTGAAAACGTATGAAGCCATGTCAGTTGAAAGTATCAGTGTACCTTTATTTGTAAAATTACAAGATTCAAAAAAGAGTCAGGTAGAGATAGTGGATGTTGATACTAGTGAGGAGTTTACCACATTTGATGCATTTAACATGTTTATTGATGAAAAAATAGTAAAGAATGTAATTTATCTTAAAATGAGTGAAGAATTAGAAAAAACCACTGAAATTAGAGTTCAAACATTAGAGGTATTCTCTACAAATCAGGCAGATCCAGAGTTGAACAAGCCAGAAGTACCTAGTGGAAAAATTTAATTATAGAGGTATTGGATGACAAGGATCCCTCCCATGAAGTCAAGTTCACTAAGGATAGTGAACCATCTCAAACAGGGAAATCTGCAAATGTTGCACAAGATGCAACTGTCAAGGACAAGTTGGTAACTAGAATAGAAGGCCTAGAACTAGACTCACCCTTATGATTTTTCATAAAAGGAAATGATGGTTCAGGAGCTAGAGGGGGTGTAGTCATTGGTTATTTTTCCTCCAAAATTGAAACACCTTGTTCTAGTGAATTCATCCTATGGTAAAGGGAAGAAATTGTATTCGGTGAGATCTCTCCATCCAGCACATATGATCCTAGGGGGATATCGTTTACATTAAATGCTTCATTAAAAATAAATGGACATACATGATTTCCTATACCATGCACATTAAGCTTGATTACCATCCAAAATCTCCTCAAATCATCAAGAATTTTTTTATACTCAAGCCGGAATAGATGAAAATACATCATCTAAAAGGCATAAAACATGAGAATTATCTTGACAAGCCTTCTATCCAATGCAACTCGAACAACTGTAGCTGTCAAAGGCCCATTATAGTCCTTAGGGTCATTAATCTCAAACAACATTCTCACAAATGTAAATCTTTAGAGGATATATCCTTCAAGCTAGATGCTACTGGTGTTCTTTCCATAATGCAGATGAATTTCCACAAAATGCCTATATTTAGAAAATAAAGTATGAATTGGTGAAGCAGATGGTGTGCTTTTATAGGAATCCCAAGACACATGAGTTGAGCTAGATATAATTATGGTAAAATTTCCTATGAGATCCAAATAAGATATTTTCACGAGGAAATTAAAATTTGAAATGAATTGGCTTTGAGTAAAAATGGTGAATTGATATGTTTTGACAAGAATCATGTGTGGTAATTAACCCAGAAAGGAATGAAAATAAGTGTGCAATATCCAAAATGAATTCTAGAAAAGCAAGTAATAGCATCTGTCAAATCAAATCACCTAGAGGTGCTTGAAAATCATCAGAAGCAGATATACAGTCACAAAGTGAAAAAAAATAATTAAATGAATGGCCAAAAGAGATGACATAACAACCTAGTCATATGTAAATAGAGTAAAATACGTGAAAATATTGTTTTTCTCACACCTGACAACATTTTATGAGTCATCTCCAAGATAATAATGTAAATCAAATTATATATTGTAAAGAAGGATATTATTTTTAAGCTCCGTGTGTTTGGGGGAAAAATTGGGGAGTAAGTGAGCAAATAGAATTGTATAAATGTGATGAGAATACTCTCACATACGGGGGGGTTAAATTTTCTGAAATTTTAGAAGAGAAAGGAAAACTGAGATAAAATAATTTTTCCAAAGAACTCATCTGAGAAACCTATTAATTTCTATAAGATTTGAGATTAACTCATGCAAAGATGGTAGCAAGTGTAAATCCATTGACAAACATTGAGACTATAAATCAAACTTTCCCTTGTTGATAAATTTGATTGATCTTTGAGTTAATTTTATTTTGATCATGAACATTTGTGTTTTCTTTTAAGATGAAATATTGAAAAATAGTTATTCATGTTCCTATTACCGACTTATATTGGGGATCTCTCTGAACCACACAACTTTATCCTTCTAGTAGTATCATGGGAATTACAATTATATTGTGATAAGATCTTTCATTTCATATGTGCAGTAAATGATTTTAAAATCATTATGTCTCCATTTTGTTAAATGTCATTTGTAAGTCTTTGAGTGCATCTTATGCATGACAAATTGTAGATCCCTGACATTTTATTGAGTTTTTAGCATGATATTTTGTGTTTAATTTCTCAAATATTGTGTGAAATCATGCATTCTTGGGCCTCCATGAATGTACATCTTCTATTTGAAGGTGCATTGTGAGCTTTTTGAGGTGTTTTTGTCTTTTAATGGGTAGATTTCCCAACATTTGTTAAAATTTCTCTGAAATTTGGTATAATCAACTTTATCCTACTTAAATCCCCAACCAAATACATCTAAAACCAAAAAATCCCAATAGAACCACCCATGCTTGCCTTTTTAAAGCCAAAATATGCATAAGCAAGTTGATTCCATTGTTGTCTTTAGTAGTCTAAGCCTTATTTTAGGAGACATCTACATTGTATAGAAGTGACAACTCATGAGAGTTAGCCTTTGTTGAATTGATCATGTATTTCCCAAATCCATTTCTTCAATTACTTTACAAAGGAGTGCCAAATAGTGTACTAATACATCCATTCCCACTTACATAATACAGACTACAGAACGGGTCCTCTCACCCTGGACTAAAGTTAGATCCTAAAGTAGGAGAGAAGGTCATACTCTTAGCATGAGTGCTACCTGACTACTTTCCATGATCGAGTGATAATGATATGATAATATCCTTTCCCGGATACAAAATGACATTAAATCTAGATCCATCATCCTCTAATCATCCTCTCTCATTCTATTGATGTTGTTTGGCCATAAAGGTAGGACTGATTTGGGTACGAACACCACTCTGGCATGCTATTGCCAAGGAATTATTTGTGAAAATACATACAAATATTGACCTTTGGTAAAGTCTTCATACATGTTTAGATGTAAATACATGGTCTAAACATCATTCGTTTGTTAAGCTTTGTGAATATTAAGCAAGATTAGAAGTTATTTGTGTGATATTTCCTAGTTTAAGTGAAGCTTTGCACTAAATATGGCTTGACTTGAAGGATAAATACCCGACATGAAGGATTCTTGGATATTTGTCAAGATTTATATGAAATTGAGTATTGATTTACAATTGACAAGTCATTTATAGCTGTTTTACACATCTAAGGTGTAAATCCTTAGTGGTGACTCGATATTTTGTTTAGTAATTTCTGGTAAATGTCTAGTGTCTTAATATTTTATAATTGAGACTTCGTTGTTGATATTTGCCAAACCAAGAAGGAAGATGGTACTTCTTCAACAAAGATCCTACTAGAATATTATTTCTATAGCTTACAAGAACAAACCCAAATAAGATACAAGTCTGGAAAGCTTTAGGGGATCAAAGGCTCAGGAGAGAAGGTAGTGTGAGCTCATGGAAAGTGAGCAACCTGTAATAAAGGATTATTCTACATCTTCAAATAGTTCAGAATCAGGAAGTCCTCATGTAAATCTAAACACTCCAACTAGTGAAGCACCATCATTTGTAACTGTAATACGTATTCTTAACCTTCCTCCTTTATCACTTAGAAATAATAGGGATTTTTTGTGAGACTAATTCATGTTACTTACTTTGAAGATCATTAAAGGATGCTTACTTCAAAGATCATACACATGTGTCTCAAATACCTCCTGTCCCACAATCCTTTTAATCCTCCTATAGTATCACCTCCTCAAAATAACATGGCTCGATCATCCCACCTAGAATTTCCTTTTTTGCCAATGTGTTTGTACCAATAGATTTTAGAGGCATGTATGGGTATCCTAATGTTGTACCGCAAGATGTAAGAAATAGGCTACCCAAATTTTAGGGAAATAATTCCATCACTGGTGATCAACACTTAAAAATCTTTGATAATATGATGGAGGATTTTGAAATAGAACATGAAGATGTATATGTAAAGTCTATTCATTCACACTCTTGAAGAAGATGCATGTGACTGGTATAAAGATTTACCAAACAACTCAATAGATTCATGGACTAAGATGAATAATGTCATTCAGATTTTAGTATGGGGATAAGATTGGCCCTTGGTTCCTCTTATCTAAGTTTGAGAATATAAAAAAAAAATCCTAATGAGTCCTTTTCAGGACACTTCAATACCATATTAAATAAGAATTTGGCTAGATTTCCCATAATTTTGAGGTCTAGTGATGAGTCTTGCCTAATTAAATATTTGGATGCTTTTGAAAAGAAACTATGCTTATTATTTAAGGGATAAGAACCCTGGATTTTTTAGGTAGGACCTTCACTCATGGACTTGAAAATTGAAAACAGCATTAAGGTAGCTATGGATTCCTCCTAAGAGGGTAGGGTGTAAAATTGATTAATCCTGAGAAACCTCAGTCAGGAAAGGTAGTGGATCTCGGAAGACAGTTGTGAAGATTATGGTAGGATTAGTTAAATAAATATCTTATAAGCTTTCCAGAATAGTTAAAAAGGAATAAGTACATAGCTCTCAAGTCCAACACCAATCTCAGGGCCAAAAAAAATTTGGAAATCATCCTAGAGGTGATCATAGATCATATGATAAAGGAAAATGTCCCATGGGATCCAGGAAATAAACAACCAGAACCAAGAGAAAATAAGTCTGGTCCTTGATCCTTTGACTATTAGGGTTTCCATGGTAGAAGAAAACCATATTATTAATTAGTGCATGACAAATGTTGCTTGCAACATGCCCCCTATGATCTAAATGAGGAAGTTTGATGGGATGCAGATGATGATGAGACTTTTGGTGATGTATGCATGATGGAGTGCCCTGATAATCCATAACAAGGTTCCACTTCTACTGAATTGCTAAGTGCCATAATTGTAGAGTGTTTTTGGGACTATATTCATTGGGTATCTCCTTTCCCTTCTAGTGATGATGTTGAAGTTGATATGGTGCAAGATTTTGAATTACCCAATCATGAATTTGAGTATTTAATAGTTTTAATGATTAATAAGTATGATAGGGTAACTCCTTCTGAAGAAGACATGCATCTGTTGATGAATGTAGTGGTTTCTTAAGAAAATGATTACAATTTGAGAAGTATAGTTGTCAAAGGAGGAGGGTCACAACATAGACCAAATCAAAAGCTCCTCTTCTCACTAACATCCCAAAGGACCCTCCTAAAATGGATACACCTAACAAAGGTCCAATCACTCCAAATAAATCATGTATCCCAGTTCATGCCCAATTTGTAAAGAGTATCATACCATAAGAAGGTGTAGTGACTCTTCCTCCCAATAAAATATTACCCAAATACATCCCCTATGATATAGCCCAGATGTTGAGTTAAATCAAATTCACTTTTCCTATTGTTCAATTGTTCAGGATTCCTTAGCATTGGAAGAGGGAATTTTGTGTATTTGGGGTTCAAATAAGAGGTAATACCCCAAAGAAACAATGTGATTAATGTGGATACTCCCCCTATCATTATAGAACTGGATGTGCCACAAGCATTAGAAGACTTGGGAGAATCATCTGAGGTATATTTGGGTACTTCTCTTGTTGAATCTTAGCTTGATGTTGATACTTTTTATACTATTTTAATCATCAAGGATAGATTAGTGCACAAATACATGTTTGAATCAGGGGCCTTATATAATGTGATGCCTCTTGATGTAATTAATTAATTGGATATCAAAGTGATGGCAGCTTTTGGAAATTACATTTTTATAGACTTAAGAGAGTTACTGGTGATTAGTAATATTAAAGGATTGGTAGTGCAGTTGGTGGCTTACCTGAGAAAATATTTAACCATGAATGTAGTTATTGTGGATTATCATATTAAGTGGGGAATATTATTATCAAGAAAGTGGGATGCTAGTGTGGGTGGGAGTGTGTAAATGGACATGTCATATGCAACCATAATAATAGAAGGAAGCCTTATTAAATTGTATAGTGAGAAAAAGATGTTACATTTGATTGAGGATCCTAACAATGCCTCTTATTAAGTGTTATACATAGATGTAGATGTTAATAATTTTGTGGGTTATGTATACTTTGAGGATCGTGGTACTTATAAGTGTAAAAGTTTTGAAAAAATTGGCATTCCCTAGATTTTGATGTTTGATGGAGCTTGCTCTAAATTTGGGGAATGGTATTAGTGTTTTCCTTCTGTCTCCAAACCAAGAGACTTTAATTTTTCCCTTTAAACTTAAATTTGAGTGCACTAACAATATTACATAATATAAAACATTGATTATGGGTATAAGGATTACATGAAGGTATGGTATCAAGGACATTATTGTTAAAGGAGATTTAGAATTGGTTTTCAAACAAATTAGGAAACTATGTGTAACAAAGAATCAAAGAATGATACAATATAAATATGTAGTTTGGGATTTTATTAAAATGTTTGACTCTTTCAACATAATATATCATAAAAAAAATCAGAATGTTGTTGCTGACAAGTTTGAAGTATTGGGATCTAGATTTGAAAATTGTATAATGTCTCCTAATTGTGACTATGATATTAAAGTATTTTCAAGACAATTTTTACTTAACAATGTAAAACATTGGTGGTCATTGAATATTATTCCCAGGTTCAAAGGTTTTTGAGGAATGTAGTAGAATTTACAAACCAATGTATAGATTGGGAGTCAATGATTTCTATTTGTGATGGCAAGGAAACCCTATTTGGAAAATATATCATTCGGCTGAAGACTAACACCATTCCAAGGGGATTGGTTTCTCTAGAGTCAAATTTTGATAATGCTAATAGGGTTATTCATAGACACATCTCAGCTTCAAGAGATTTGTAAGAGCACAATCTGGGCACTAATTAGAGGCTTAGTAAAATATGGTTAGGTAGTAATTTGAGTAAGGAAGAGAAGAAATCCTATTTCAACATGTTAAAAAATATCAAGGCTTCTTAGCATGGTCTTAGTTGGAGATAAAATCATATAGGGAAGGAACTTTTTCAACATGAAATACCTTTATAACCTAATGCTAAGCCATTTAGGCAAAAACAAAGGCCAATCAATCCACTCCTTTCCCTTAAAATGCAATATGGATTAAAAAATTAAGGGATAGAGGCATCATACAACCAACAAGATATTCCTCATGGGTGGCAAACCTAGTTTCAATTAGAAAGAATAATGGGGATATAAAGTTGTGTGTTGAACTTAGAAATATGAATAAGGAATCAATAAAGGACAATTATCCTTTTCCTAATATGGATAATATTTTACAATTGGTCACTATATATGAGTTGTTGTCTACTCTAGATGGATTCTAAGGGTATAACTAAGTGGTAGTAAATAAATTAGAATGAATCAAAACTCCTTTCACTACTCCATGGGGTACCTATGTTTATGTGATAATTCCATTTTTCCCGATGAATGTTGAAGCTACCTTTCAAAGAGCTATGGATGTATCATTCTCAGGTTGTATCAATGATTTTATTGTTATGTATTAGGATGATGTGAAATTATTTTCAAGAAAGAGAAGTGATCACTTGCAACATGTGGAAAAGATGCTATTGAGGTGTAGAGAGTACGACATCTCATTGAACCCTAAGAAGTGACATATTGGGGTTCAAAATGAATATTTTTTGGGGTACATTGTGTCAAAAGAGGGGGTCATGATTGATCCTGAAAGAGTGGAAGCTATTGGAAAAGTTCCTATTACCAAAAATAAGAAAGGAATTCATTCCTTATTTGGTCAAATGAAATTTATTAGGAAATTCATTTCCAATTATTTTGAGATGACTATCCCCATCAAAAATATGCTAAAGAAGGATCAAATTATCAAATGGGAGGAGGGAGCTATCTAAGCTTTCACAGGAATCAAGGAAGCACTAAAAAATGCTCCTGTATTAGTAGCCCCTCATTACAAAAAGGCCTTTCAAATTTTTTCTTTTCCCTCTAAAAATACCATTACATCTATACTATTACAGAAGGATGAGGAAGGAAATAAGAGGAAAATTTCTTTCTTCAGTAAATCATTGTAGGGAGATAAGTTGAAATACACCATCATGGAGAAGAAGGATTTTGCCTTGGTTAGAGAAACAAAATTTTTTAAGCCATATATCTTAAGCTCCAAGATTATATCTTATGTTCCTCACACTATGGTCAAAGACATATTATCAGAAATGGAAATCTCCAGTAAAAGATGTCGATGGGTGAAAAAGCTGCATGAATATGACATGTATATTTTGACCACTAAACTAGTTAGAGGTCTAGGCCTAGAAAAGCTAATGGTAGAAAGTAATATGCAAGTAATTGAATTAAATGAAGTTGAGGAGTGGAATATGGATGTCCATGAGGAACTAGTCAAGTCTACATGGTATAAGGACATCATATTTTACCTCAGTAATTTGGAGTGTCCTAGGAATTCAGATAAGACTCAAAGAAGGACACTCAAACTAGCCTCCTAGAAGTATATTATCATTTATTATGGGTTGTCTTGGAAGAATCATGAAGGGATTATTTTAAGATGTATCACTGAGGATGAAGATCCTAAATTAATTACATATTTTCATGGGGGAGTATGTGGGGGTCACTTTGCTGGAAGAGTAATTTCCCACAAGATATTAAGGGCATAATACTATTGGCCTACACTTCTTAAAGATACAACCTTTCTGGTAAGAAAATTTGAAAGTTGTCAGAGTTTTTCAGGAATAATAAAGGCTTTAGGTTCTCTCCCTTTACAACCAATGTCAATTGAAGCCCCTTTTAAACAATGGGATATAGATTTTGTTGGAGAGATTTCAGATCCTTCAAGTGCAGTCCGTAAATGGATATTGGTGGACACTAATTATTTTACCAAATGGGTTACGACTATCCCAACTAAGAAAGAAACTCATCAAATTGTTATGGATTTAATCTTAAATCATATTATTTGCAGGTTTAGAATACCTATAAAGATAGTCACTGATAATGCCATGATCTTTCAAGATACAATTAACGACTATGTGTCAAGAGTATGGGATAAATTTGATTTATGTATCTAATTACAACCCTCAGGGAAATGGAAAATCTAAATCAAGAAAAAAAAAATTCTAAAGATAATTAGAAGAAAAATAGAAGTTGACAAAAGGAAATGAGGTGAGTAGTTGAAGTTTATTATTTGGGAAGATAGAATCACTGCTAAAAGAGCCACTAGAAATATCCCATTTGAACTATTCTATGGATTCCATGCCTTTATTCCCCTATACATGTGATTATCTTGATACAAAAAATTAAGGATGAAGAATTTATCCCTTATGATGCAAGGATTAATCAGATCATTGAGTTAGATGAAGAAAGAACAGAATCCCACCAAAGGCATCTAAAGTTTAGGGAAAATCTCAAAAGTTTATTTGACAAGAAGGTAACTCCTAGAAAATTCAATGTTAGAGATCTTGTGTTTTTATGGGATAGCAGGCATGAGGATAAGGGGAAACATGGAAAATTTGATGCATTATGGATAGGCCCTTATTCCATTGATATCAGAATTGGTGAACACACTTTCTTCTTGAAGGATATAAATGGAAGATTACTCGAGTTTCTTGTTAATAGAAGGCATATAAAACATTTCCTTGACTGATTTCAAAACAAGGTACGCATCAATGTATAATGTATAGTCTTTTTGCTTTTTTTATTTATTTTTTCTGTGTGTTTTGGTTTCCCTTTTCATTTTCCTGGTCTATAGTGACCAATTTCCCTGGTTTCTCAATACATTCTTGAGAAATGTGTTATTATTGCTTGACCTAGTGTATGTTTTACCTGACTCCGTAACCCAATAGACTTTGGCACTTGGTTTGTTATGTTTTTTTTTGTATGGTTTTTGTGGCACCCACAGGGGGTGCCCATACCTGAGTAGTAGCTGATGTAGGTGCTCGAAATGATCTCACCCCTTTGTTTTCAACATGCCTTCAAATTTTTTTTACGTTGTTTGGTTTACCCATGTGAAAATGTGATTTTAAACATTACAGTAATGCTAAATACATCTAAAAATCTTATGTTTAGGTTTGTTTTCCTATTTTTGGATGAGGATTGTGTTAGACGTATTGTTCTCAAAGATCCCTACAAAAAAATGATCCTGAATCGGTTTTAAATCATGAAAAATGCCTCTATATACTATTCCTGGGTTGTTTTTGCAAATTTCATTTTTGGCTCCATCTCTCAATAATACGTGGCATTTTCCAATTCATTGTGGTTTGACTGATTTAAGTTATAAAGTGGCAAAAATTTTATAACATTAACAATTTTCTAACTTGGCCTTGAGGCCCGATGAATATTCCTTCAAATATTAGCAGTCAAAAAATGTAAAAACAAAAATTGACTCCACCTCCAAAGAAGTTCACATGTCACAAGTTCGTTGAATGTGGGGTATTAGATCTTGATTATATTTCTTGACACTGAGGAGATAAAGTATAAAAGTATAAAGATGATCCCAAGACCGGCCAAGGAAATGTGGTACTTTCTCATGTAAAGAGTGGGGAAGAGTGTCATCGGAGAAAATTGGTAACTTTTGGTTCAATTGAGAAAGAGAAAAAATATTCAAAAATGTTCTGTAGCTCCGCCACCATTGGGATGAAACCATGTGTCAAACTCAGAATGGAAGTCAAGGGCGGGTGATCAGATCAAGTAGCTAAAAGTGCCATCTTTTATAACATGATGCAAAAGTGAAATTTTTTATCCCGAGCCCGTATTGCATAAGGTTATTCCACATAGATGGATCATATTTAAAATTGGGAAAATCAAAATGGAGTTCCATGATGAAATGCATTAAAGAATGCCACAATTAATGCATTTTTTACACAAATCAAGGAGGAACTTTGAATTTTTCTAATGAATTGAATTTTTTTCTATTGTTTGCTGGGGTCTGGATGTCATTGTTATCAGAATTTCTTAAAGAGAAATGTGAGATTGAGTGTAGAACACAAATTGAGAACCAGAGATTGGAAATTATTTGAACCAAAGCCCAACTACATGGATATTCACCTGAAAATCAGTAAGAACTAAGACTCTCTCATAATCTAATTCATTTGAAAGGAAATTTGAAGTAAAACTGGGGCATTAAAGATGAAGACCATGTTGTTGGGTTTTCCCATTACTTCCGGAATCAATAGTGATCTAGAAAAAATAACGGATGCAGATTTGATCAATGTCGATCTAGATGAATTCCTACAAAGATTCAATAGCCCAAACAAGATTAAACTAATGGAGGAAATTCAAGATAGAAATATTTCTTTTGCTGGTGTTATTCCACCCTCAATACACTGCCTAGAACTGGTAAGAATCTTTTCCATGAATTATGATCTAGAAAAGAGGGAAGTACTGGATGGAAGTGGTGAAGTTGTATTAACTTTGACACCCAAAGCCATAAGGATAATGATAAAATTTCTTGTGATTAAAAATCCAATAATCCTGGGTATTGACTTATCCCTGGAATATTATGAAGCTAATAAAAATTACTATGCTCGTCTTATAAATACCAAATGGCTTTTAATAGAGAAGAAAGAAACTACTCAAATCCCTAAAATACTTGTTAGGACATAATTCATTGAGGAAGCAAAGGATGTGATGGTATTGTTGAGTCAAATGACTATATTAGAGACAACAATCGAATTCAAGGAGTGGATGTGCACATATATGTGGCTAGTTTCGAAGAAGAAGGGGAACATTTGCTAGGCAACCTTCATTGTAGAAGCACTTCATGACCACATGATGGTGGCACTAGAGAGTTATAATTTTACATGATGACCTACTTGATTTATAATATTGCAGACCAAAAGTGTCTCCATGACCTTGTGCCACGTGTTGATTTTAAAAAATGCAAAATGCATGAGATTTTCCTTCTATTACAACTGAGTAATTGGGAAGGAAATGTAAGATTGGTAAATGATGATTTTTTTTCACATATTATATGTTTATTTAAACTAGAATGGGAACAATATAGGATTTTAGATTAGGCTAGGGAAGTAATCATGGAATATGGTTGTTATTTCATTCAGTACATGAAGTTTATATGCATGAGGGTCAGTCAATTTTAAGGTCAACCATATAAGCTGCCCAAATATTTAGATGACAAAATGGCCTTGTGTGAATTAGCAAGACAGTTGACACCAGTTCACAAACTAATTGCTAGAAGAAACAAGACAAACATGAAGTTTCCCATTAAGATTGGAAGGTACTCATGTGCTTTAATTATAAATTCTAGATTAATGGAAGATGAGATGAAAAAAATTGAGATGGAAAGTTTTAAGGCAAGGGCCAATTATGACATCAGGTGGATATTTAATAATCTTGCAAACACTTTTGAACATGAGCCTCAATTTGATGATTATTGGATGAATTATAAAGATGAGGAGGAGGTTAGGCTAAGAGACTTCTCAAGAATGACTCTCACTCAAATTATAGACTTCAAGATTGTTTTTATCCCTAAGGGAGTTTTGGATTATCTACATATTGTGAGTCAATTTTACCTTTATCAAAAGGTGGATGGACCACCAATGACCCCCTTAAATTGGAATGAAGAGGATTCAAATGACTCATGTGCTTGAATAAATGATGTAATGAGAAGAACATTGATTTGGTTAGCCCAAGAAAATATTTATTTTTAACTAAAATCACAATAGTTCGTAATAAATTTAGGGATTTGGGAAAATTGAAATATGACCTTCCTCCCTTAAAAGAAGGAGCTAATAGAATGGATCCCTTGGGAGGAAAGGCCCCTCAATTGCCTTAAAAAAGTCCTACCACAGGAATAGTGGATGAATGGACTTCTAATACCAGTGGAATGGGTACTTCCATGTCTACTTTAAAGTAGAAAAATGAAGATATGCTCCTAAAATCATTGTGAAATGCTACTATCACTTTTGGAGTTCAACTATAATCAAAAGGAAAGGGTCTAGCTACACAAAGGGCCCCTCTATAAGTGTTACCTAAATCTCATAATACTGAAAATCTAATGAGAGGAGCCATAACTAGTGGAAACATCCAATCTAAATCACAGAGTGTTGAAAGAAAGGTGGCACCAGATATTAAGACATTTGGAAGGGCACACTAAAGACAAAAAGTTGTGTATGGGCCAATTATGGTAAGAGAAGGTGCTCATACACATAGGAAACATAAGAACATGGAAGAAGTGATTGAACCTCTAGTATAGGAAAGGATTGATGTTTCCCAAGTACAACATGTAACATCAATGCCACAACAAGGAGTTATCCAAATCAGCCATGATAGGAAACCAGTGCCTTTATTTTCAGAGGGAGTGACAATTGGGAGCATTTAGGACCAAACAACTCAAGGTAATGTCTTATCTGATCTAGTAGATAGTGATGTCTTGAATCAAGGTGTGAAAAATTCTAAATCCTTGTAAGTTGAAAGTGTATGTGTACCTTTATTTGAACAATTACGAGAGTCAACAAAGAGTCGGGTAGAGATAGTGGATGTTGATACTAGTAAGGAGTTTACCACATTAGATGAATTTAACATGTTTATTGATGAAAAAATAGTAAAGAATATAAGTGATCTTCAAATGAGTGAAGAAGTAGAAAAAACTACTCATATGTGAACCACTTGGATTAGAGTTCAAACATTAGAGGTATTCTCTACAAATCAGGTAGATCCAGAGTTGAACAAGCTAGAAGTACCTAGTCAAAAAAATGTAAGTATATAGGTATTGGATGAGAAGGATCTCTCCCATGAAGTGTAGTGCCCACATTTTTATAGCTTCAGTTATCTATTGGTTCCTTTATTCCTAGACATGTTTTGATTGAGACTCTGATAGACTTTGGACATTTTACTATGATATTTTATCCTCATGGACATTATGGCATTTTGGGCGCGTAGTGCCAACTGGACTAGATTCGTATACTGATATATTTCTTATGATGTTGATGACACTAACAAGGTTATATGATGGACTTATTGGTTAGATGTTAGTCTCTTGTGGTTGATTTGATTAATGATATAGTGTTTTGGATTTAATGATGGTAATTTTCATGCTAACCTAAGTGTATGTCGTTGCAATTTTATTTGTGGATGATTCATGGAAAACTATTTGGATAATTGTATGCATTGCACTATCAATTGTAAATTATGTTCGGACATTATAAGTTTGATTGATATTGTGATGTATAGATGATGTTTATTATATTGGAAATATGCGGTTAATGTGTGCAATGAGTGTGCAGGTGACAAGTATAGGAGAGCATGGGTTTCATGGCAGCTACACAATTGTGCACAAGCGGCCCACGGGCTGAGTCCTAACCATGTTAAATGTTTGAGGCCTTAGATTAGATGTATTTAATTGGGAACCATGGGTGAACCCCTCAATTGTAATGTAATTATGTTTTGTAAAATTAATTAGGTTTAGGGTGTGTTTAATTAAGTAAACTAGCTTAGGGGTTTAATGATCTTATCTTAAGTTAAGTGTTGGTTTTGGGAAGTGTGTGTGTGTTGGTAGAAGGGATTGGGGACCACATGTGAACCTTGGGTGGACCCCACACCATCTACCCTTGTGCCCAAGCATGCCAAACCCGAAATTGGGTTATTTTGGGCATTTATAGGGACCCCTTTTGAGTTTGGGAGTTCCCTTAGCATGAAAATGGGCCCTTGGAACTACCTAATAGGTAGGGGGGCCTATTTCCAAGGTTTGGAGGGATTTTACCTTCCATTTTGCCCTCTTTAGTCACCATCCATGTAAGATGGTTGGGTTGTGTGAAATTGTTAAAAGTTGCTCCACTTTGTTTTATTATAGTTTTTGGTATTTTGGATGATATGGGATAAAAGGTGAGTTTACTCTTACTTATTTGGTTTTTGGAATCTTTTAATCTTGAGAGGACAGGGGGAGACACTTGTCACTTTCCCATTGGTGAGGAAAATTTTGGGTTCTTCTTCTTATTCTTCCTCATGTGGAAGGAATGGGTCTTCTTGGTTCATTTTTTTTTGGAGTACTGGGAGAATTTTTGGGAGCTTGGAGGTGAGCTTGGACAAGGGGAAAATCTTAGAGTCTTGGAAAGCATTATAGAGGTAGGATACTTAACCTTCTTCTTCTTAGTTGTGCTTATCTTGTAAATATGCTTGATCAATGAAATAATGTGTGTGAAATAATGTGTTGAGAAGTGTATGATGAATGTAGTTGTTGTTTGTTCTTGTTGTTTTCTTTTGTTTTCTCTCCACCATCATTTGGATTGATGGTTTTTGGAGAATGTAGGGGAAGAGAGAGGGATTTCCCTCTCAAACCTCATGGTTGTTGGTCAAGCCATGAAGGTCCATTATCATCCCCTCATATGGTTTGAGGTGGAAGAAAGGTTCATATGGCTTGAACCTTTCCCCATTCTTGGTGAGGAAACCCTTTTGGGTTTGAAAATCCTCCCAAGAAGGATTTCTATAACATAAAGGAGGAATAAGGAGGATGATTTATTAGGAGGTATAAGGAGTTTTGTATGCATGTTTTGTTGGTGCTCCTATGGTTGGACACCTTTGATTTGGGCATCCCACTCCTTCTCTTCCCCCTTGTGAGGTTGACCTTGTTATCCTCATATTGTTTTCATGAATAGTAAGTGGTTAAATGGTCTTATCTTTTTCTTGTGGTGTGTAAAACCCCATTATACTTGTGCACATTGTGGAAGCTAGTTCCTCTCTCCCATGGGCTTGGGGGAGGCTAGCATGACTTCCAACCATGGAAAGGCATGTAATGATGCCTATTGGTTGGGTGGTAAACAAGCCATGTTCTCTTGGAGTTGGATTCTTGTAGGAGTATTGGAGTTTGGAGCTCAAATTGGAGATAGTAGAGCCTCTTGCCTTCTTGGTCTTTCTCATATTTGGAGGACATTGCCTTCACTTTGTAAATAAATGTTGGTTTGTAAAGTGTCACACTTTTGTAAAGATCTTTTTTTTTTTGGTACTTATTGTTTCTTGAAAAACATTAGTCACTACTAAGAAAGCTTTCATTTTATTGCTAGAATCTTGTAAGATTGTCATTTGAGATCATAATGAAACCCTGAGTTTTTCTTTATTTCAATGTCATTCATTTGGAAGAAATTTTTGTTTAGAAATATGCAAAATATATAGTTATGAAATATACACTTGAAATATTTAGTTGTGCATTTCATATAAAATCTAAAAATTTAGTGTGCTTGCATTTGAAAAAAATATGGCATTACATTTTGGTATCAGAGCCGTGGTTCAAACACATGGACTTTTGGGTAACTTGTAGATGTCTTAGTCTTGCATTTAACAATAATATATATATATATATATATATATATATATATATATATATATCTATATATATTATATCATCTATATATATGATGTTTTTAATGTAATCTTCTTGCATAAAAATCTGAATATTTATTTAGTTAATATGGCATAAATTTGAAATATCATTGAGTTCGTTCATTTGAAAGAAAACTTGTGGTCATGGAGTTTTGGAATCTATTTTAATGGCTATATTATCATTGTTTTTTATAATAGTCTTTTTTCTTGAACATTGTAGGATTCAAAAAAATAACTAAACTATATATATCTATATATATATATATATATATATATATATATATATATATACATGGATGTTTTCAATGTAATCTTCTTGCATAAAAATATGAAATATTTATTTAGTTAATATGGCATAAATTTGAAATATCATTTAGTTAGTTCATTTGAAAGGAAACTTGTGGTCATGGAGTTTTGGAATCTATTTTAATGGTTATATTATCATTTTTTTTATAATAGTTTTTGTCTTGAAATTGGTAGGATTCAAAAAAATAAATAAATTAAAAAAAAAAAAAACAGTTTGATTATATATATATATATATATATATATATATTATAGTCTATCTATATTTTATACTATATTTTATACTAAATAATACATAGAATTGAAAACATATTTATACATATTTGTTTATATATATATATATATATACAAAAAAACTAGTAATAACAATAAATAAATAATATATATATTTAAAAATAGATTTTTTTTTATACATTGTTTTTATATTTTAAAAAATAAATAATAAATAAATAAAATGAAATAAAATATAATAAAACAGATTTTAGTTATATATATATATATATATATATATATATATATATATATATATATAAGCGTATAAATTTAAAAATAAAAATTAAAAACTGTGTTGTGGGGGGGCCAAACCACCCCCTGTCCCCTATCCCTTGTCCCCCGCAGCCCCAAAACCTAACCTCCCCCCCCGCGCACCCGGATCCCTGTCCCTCACCCGAACCCTGCCCCCAACGGACCCCCCAACCCTGCCCCAACGGATCCCCCGCCCCCACGTTGACCCTGTCCCGAACCCCCGCCGGCCGCCTGGAAAACTGTACCCTGCCCCTATCCCTCCCTGCGGCTGTCCCCCGCCCTCCCCATGGCCCCACGTCCCCCCTACCCTTGCACGCGGCTCCCTGTCCCCTGTCGACGCTGCCCTACGCAGCACACCACTGCACACCAAAAAAAAATGTTTATATAAATTTTATAGCGTATAAAATATATATATATATATATATATATATATATATATAAATCCACTACCCCACACAAACACTCAGCTACAAATTTATACATGCAAATATGGACAAGCTAATATACATAAACAAAATAATATATTCTTAAATGAATGTTTGTAAGGGTTTCCTTTACAATCCTTGAATAACAAATCTTCCAAGTTCTTCCTGCTCCTACACCTGCAAAGGCAATAAAACAAAAATGAGAAGAGGAGAAAACAAACAAAAGAAAACTAGAATGAAATGGAAGAGAAAAGAAGAGATATTTTTAAAATATATATATATAAAGGGGGGCATTAGGGCAAACTTAGGGTAGATTCAAAATCTAAGGCCAAGATTTATTTTATCTAAGGGCTCTCTTTAATCCCTACACCCTTTAGGTCATGATCTTTTAATGGGAATGTAAATTAACCTTTGGTGGTGTGTGGGCAAACAAATACAAAGGGGGAAAACAAATTAAATTAAAAAGGTGTGTAGGATAATTAATTTAAAAAAAAGAAAAAGGGAAGACTATTTATTGACAAGGGGTGTAAACTTTTATTTATGACCCTAGGGAGCTTAACAGAGTAAATTAATTAAATTATTATTTGGCTAGTGTTTATTAGTTCTGGGTAAATTAATGATTAATATAAATTAATTATTAATGTGAGAGGCTTAAGCAAAGCATTAGAAATTATCGATCACTTCTAAATAAATAAATAAATTATAAACCATTTTTTTTAATTATTTATTTATTTTTACCTCGGGTTTAGGATGCCACCCAAGAGGGGACGATCAGTTCGAGGTTCGGGACGTAGTGCACCTATGCAAGAGCCACCGGCACCCGATTTTGGGCCTCAGATATTCGAGACCCTACAACAGTTGATAGGCGTCGTACAGGAGTGTCTTCCCCCACCGCAGGTGCCGAGAGAGGAGGGCATTCAGTTGGGAGACGAGGAGTTGTTTGGCGAGGATGCACATCCAGAGCCACCTGAGCATGACATTCCGAGACGAGAGAGGTCATGCAGCCCTTCCATCCTTGGCGAGAGGGTGGCCTCGTTTTGTCACAGCCAATCACACAGCTTCGAGGGACCATTTGGAGATAGGTGGCCTCTTTCACCTGTTAGACCACATCACCAGGATCGAGACACAGGTAGTGTGATTCGAGACCTTCTTCGCCTTCAGCCGCCTACGTTTACTGGTTCGACAGATGGCTTTGGGGCAGAGTCTTGGCTCCTTATCTTGGATAGCTACTTTGGTTTGCACTCTCATGACAGCAACGTCAAAGCTAGGTTCGCCATACACCTCCTCCGAGACGCAACAAGTGTTTGGTGGAGGAATGAGGAGCGGAAGCTCCATTTGACTCAGGATACAATGACCTAGGAGTTGTTTGAGGAGCGATTCAGGGCTCGGTATATGTCAGAGAATTTTGTGTAGAAGAGGATCGATGAGTTTCATGACTTACGACAGGGTTCTGGCTCAGTGGCACAGTACGAGAGCAGGTTCTTGGATCTCTTGCAGTATGTAGACTACCTCTAAGATGAGAAGTTGCAAGTAAACAGGTTCATTTGGGGCCTGAATACAGATATAGCAGGAGCTGTTAGGATGTTATCTCCTCCCACACTCGAGAAGGCCGTTGAGAAGGCCTACTTGGTTGAGGAGAATAGGACCAAGGCTCAGGAGCACAGAGATAGAAACAAGAGCAAGTTCCAAGATAGGATTTAGGCATTCCAGAGTTAGAGAGAACGGGGAGTAGTACCACCCCCTAGAGGAGGATTTTGGTCTTCTCCAGTAGCATCAAGAGCTCCTCCACACCCATCACAGTAGACAGCATCAAGGACACCAGCATCAGAGGGGTAGACAGACTCATATTTTTCAGCGACGAGGGTCTAGAGGTGGTTTTGGTGGGTCTAGAGACAGGAGGCCGGGTACTCATCACTCACAACTAGCATGCTCGCAGCAGTCTGCTAGGGTTGGACCGGCAGGTTCAGTTCGCCAGAGCACAGGAGGGACCCCATCTCAAAGAGGTACAGGAGGATTTTTTATTTGTGGGGCTCCAGACCATTATGTGCATATGTGTCTGCACAATCCCACTACTATGGATATGCAAAGAGCTCCTAGATCCGAGCAGACGGTGGGTGACGTGGGACGCGCCCATCGTGTATATGCAGCGGTTGACAACCACCAGGCTGAGTATCAGGCCATAGTCATTGAGACGAAAGGTACTATCAGGGGTATTTCTATCTCAATACTTTTTTATTGCTGTGCTTCAGATTCCTTTATATCACCTTCTATAGTGGACCAGTGTGGGCTAGTGGTGGTTAGGCAGCCAGATAATTGGCAGGTTGAGTTGGCCTCTAGGGCTAAACTCGCCGTGGACTTGTATGTGGAGAGTTGTGTACTCGATTTGGGAGTCTTCTCCACTACACTTGACCTCTGAGTTATTCCTTTAGGATCCTATCAGGTAGTTTTGGGTATGGATTAGCTCGAGGCTCACCGAGCTAAGGTGGATTGTAGAGAGAAGGTCATTGAGTGTTAGGATGATTTGGGTAGTGCAATTGTGATTTCAGAGATGCAAAGACCCATTTCCTTGCATGTGATCTTGGCTAAGCAACTCAAGCGGAGCATGCGTAAAAGTTTCTAGTTGTTTGCTATCACTATTAGTGATTGTTTGGATAGAACTCCAGATCATTCACCCCTTGATGATCACGCAGTTTTGAGGGAGTATACAGATGTGTTTCCAGGGGAGCTTCCAGGTTTACCACCTAGTAGGGAGGTGGATTTCACCATTGACTTAGTGCCTGGATCTGCACCAGTTTCTAGGGCACCCTATCAGATGACGAATTTAGAGCTTCATGAGCTCAAGATTTAGTTAGAGGAGTTATTAGAGACGGGTCTCATTCGCCCTAGTGTATCTCCTTAGGGAGTGCCAGTCATATTTGTGAAGAATAAGGATGGTTCTCTCAGGCTTTGTGTAGACTTCAGACAACTCAATAAGGTCACAACAAATAACCGTTATCCACTCCCTAGGATTGATAACTTGTTTGATCAGATGCGGGGAGCTAGAGTGTTCTCCAAAATTGATCTCAACTCTGGGTATCATCAGTTGCGCATTTCAGATGTAGACATTCATAAGACAACATTTCACACATGTTATGGGCATTATGAGTTCACAGTGGTTCCATTTGGTTTGACCAATGCCCCAGCTATCTTCATGAGCCTCATGAATGGAGTATTCAGGACATTTCTGGATCACTTTTTTTAGTGTTCCTCGATGACATATTGATTTATTCTCGTTCCGAGGAGGAACATGAGGAGCATTTGAGGTAGGTACTTTAGGTTTTGAGAGAGCAGAAGTTGTATGGGAACTTGGAAAAATGCAGCTTCTTTCAGACAGAGATTCAATACTTGGGTCATATCATATCAGGTGAGGGTATCTCCATAGATCCCTCTAAGATTTAGGCCATCTTAGATTGGCCAGCACCCACATCAGTCACTAAGGTGAGGAGCTTCATGGGTTTAGCAGGGTATTACCGCAGGTTTGTGCAGGACTTCTCTAGGATTGCTCACCCTATTACTTCTCTTCAGAGGAAAGGGAAGAAGTTTGATTGGTTAGAAAATTGTGAGTAGGCCTTTCAGTTGCTTAAGGAAAGGCTAACCACAATGCCCATCTTAGCAGTTCCAGACCCAACAGAGGATTTTGTTGTTTGCACTGATGCATCACTAGAGGGTTTGGGAGCAGTTCTTATGTAGGAGCATCGGGTTATTACTTTTGAGTCTCGTAAGCTCAAGGAATACGAGGTTAACTATCCTACTCATGACTTAGAGCTTGTAACAGTTGTTCATGCACTTGTGCGTTGGTGACATTTCCTTTTGGGTAGACCTTTCATCTTGAGGACAGATCATTGTAGCTTATAACATATCTTCTCTCAGCCGAACCTCAACACTCGTCAACAGCGTTGGATGGAGTTCCTATGTGAGTATGACATGGAGGTCTAGTATATCAAGGAAAAGGAAAATGTTGTTGCAGATGAACTTAGTAGACGATGGCATGTGCTTGCTTCTTTGACACTGTAGTCAGATTTGAGAGGCAGGATAATTGAGCATCTTCCAGAGGATAGGTTTTATGAGGGTGCTAGGCAGATGTTGGATTCTCAGGGTTCTTTTGGGGGTAGATATTCAGGATGCATGTTAGAATCAGATGGTTTGCTTTGGTTCCATAGGTGCATTTATGTGCCTAAGGCAGGTGATCTACGTAGTTTCATCCTTACTGAGGCTCATCGATCCCCATACGCAGCACATACAGGAGTGAAGAAGATGCATGCCGATTTAAGAGATTTATATTATTGGCCAGGTCTTCGTCGAGACATAGTAGATTTTGTAGCACGTTGTCTTGAGTGTCAGAGAGTCAAGGCAAAGCATTCTCATCCTGTAGGACTCTTATACCTTCATGACATTCCCAAGTGGAAATGGGATGTGATCTCCATGGATTTCATAGTAGGACTTCCTATGTCCTCCTATCATCATGATGCCATTATGGTCACAGTGGATAAGTTGACCAAGGTTATGCATTTCTCGCCAACCAAGGTCACCTATAATGCATAGGCCATCGCTAAAGTGTTCATGGAGGACATTGTTAGATTGCATGGGATTCCAAAGACGATCATTAATGATAGAGACACCATCTACACATCATTTTTCTGGACTTCTTTTCAGGAGGCCTTGGTTACAAAGATTAATTTCAGTTCAACATATTATCTAGAGACAGATGGGCAGATAGAGAGGGTTAATCAGGTTCTTGAGGACATGTTGAGGATGTACGTGATGGACCAGCAGAAGAAGTGGGAAGACTATTTGCATTTAGTTGAGTTTTCCTACAATAACAGTTATCATAGCTCCATTGGCATGGCTCCCTATCAGGCTTTGTATGGATGACCTTGCAGGAAACCTTTGAGCTGGGATAGAATAGATGACAGGATTATTTTGGGGCCAGCTTACCTTCAGGATTTAGAGCAGCAGGTTGTTCTGATTCAGCAGTGTCTTGAGTAGGCTAGAGCACGCCATAAGGCGTATGTGGACACCAAGAGGATCGATCGTCACTTCTTAGTCGATGACAAAGTCTTCTTGAGGGTTCATCCTCATAAGAGTTCGATCCGTTATGGAAAGGGTTATAAGCTATCACCTCATTTTGTGGGTCCTTTTGATATTCTTTAGGTCATTGGTCTAGTTACCTATCGTCTAGCTTTGCCACCATGCCTTTCACGGGCCCACGATGCTTTTCATGTTTTGGATTGGTTGGCATTACAGCTAGAGGATGGAGGGCAATGGAGATTAGAGCCCATACGCATACTAGAGCACTGGAGGTTGGCCCTTTGGGGTCGAGATTTGGACCAGGTTAGAGTGCAGTAGGACCGATATGATGATTCATCAGCTACCTGGGAGGATGCTACACCACTGAGGGATAGATATACCTATCTCTTCCAATGACTTCCAGGAGGAAGTCTAATTCTAGGAGAGGGGGATGTAGTGCCCACATTTTTATAGCTCCAGTTATCTATTGGTTCCTTTATTCCTAGACATGTTTTGATTGAGACTCTGATAGACTTTAGACATTTTACTATGATATTTTATCCTCATGGACATTATGGCATTTTGGGTGCTTAGCGCCAACTAGACTAGATTCGTATATTGATATATTTCTTATGATGTTGATGACACTAACAAGGTTATATGATGGACTTATTGGTTAGATGTTAGTCTCTTGTGGTTGATTTGATTAATGATATAGTGTTTTGGATTTAATGATGGTAATTTTCATGCTAACCTAAGTGTATGTCGTTGCAATTTTATTTGTGGATGATTCATGGCAAACTATGTGGATAATTGTATGCATTGCACTATCAATTGTAAATTATGTTCGGACATTATAAGTTTGATTGATATTGTGATGTATAGATGATGTTTATTATATTGGACAGATGTGGTTAATGTGTGCAATGAGTGTGCAGGTGACAAGTATAGGAGAGTATGGGTTTCAGGGCAGCTACGTAATTGTGCACAAGCGGCCCACGGGCTGAGTCCTAACAATGCTAAATGTTTGAGACCTTAGATTAGATGTATTTAATTGGGCACCATGGGTGAACCCCTCAATTGTAATGTAATTATGTTTTGTAAAATTAATTAGGTTTAGGGTGTGTTTAATTAAGTAAACTAGCTTAGGGGTTTAATGATCTTATCTTAAGTTAAGTGTTGGTTTTGGGAAGTGTGTGTGTGTTGGTAGAAGGGATTGGGGACCACATGTGAACCTTTGGTGGACCCCACACCCTATACCCTTGTTCCCAAGCATGCCAAACCCGAAATTGGGTTATTTTGGGCATTTTTAGGGACCCCTTTTGAGTTTGGGAGTTCCCTTAGCATGAAAATGGGCCCTTGGACCTACCTAATAGATAGGGGGGGGGCTATTTCTAAGGTTTGGAGGGATTTTCCCTCTTTAGTCACCATCCATGTAAGATGGTTGGGTTGTGTGAAATTGTTAAAAGTTGCTCCACTTTGTTTTATTTTAGTTTTTGGTATTTGGGTGATATGGGATAAAAGGTGAGTTTACTCTTACTTATTTGGTTTTTGGAATATTTGACTCTTGAGAGGAGAGGTGGTGACACTTGTCATTTTCCCATTGGTGAGGAAACTTTTGGGTTCCTCTTCTTATTCTTCCTCATGTGGAAGGAATGGGTCTTCTTGGTTTTTTTTTTTTTTTGAGTATTGGGAGAATTTTTGGGAGCTTGGTAGTGAGCTTGGACAAGGGGAAAAGCTTAGATTCTTGGAAAGCATTATAGAGGTAGGATACTTAATGTTCTTCTTCTTAGTTGTGCTTATCTTGTAAATATGCTTGATCAATGAAATAATGTGTGTGAAATAATGTGTTGAGAAGTGTATGATGAATGTAGTTGTTGTTTGTTCTTGTTGTTTTCTTTTGTTTTCTCTCCACCATCATTTGGATTGATGGTTTTTGGAGAATGTAGGGGAAGAGAGAGGGATTTACCTCTCAAACCTCATGGTTTTTGGTCAAGCCATTAAGGTCCATTCTCATCCCCTCATATCGTTTAAGGTGGGAGAAACGTTCATATGGCTTGAACCTTTCCCCATTCTTGGTGAGGAAACCCTTTTGGGTTTGAAAATCCTCCCAAGAAGGATTTCTATAGCATAAAGGAGGAATAAGGAGGATGATTGATTAGGAGGTATAAAGAGTTTTGTATGCATGTTTTTTTGGTGCTCCTATGGTTAGACACCTTTGATTTGGGCATCCCACTCCTTCTCTTCCCCCTTGTGAGTTGACCTTGTTATCCTCATGTTGTTGTTTTCATGTGTAGTAAGTGGTTAAATGGTCTTATGTTTTAATTGTGGTGTGTAAAACCCCATTATACTTGTGCACATTGTGGAAGCTAGTTCCTCTCTCCCATGGGCTTGGGGGAGGCTAGCATGACTTCTGACCATGGAAAGACATGTGATGATGCCTATTGGTTGGGTGGTAAACAAGCCATGTTCTCTTGGAGTTGGATTCTTGTAGGAGTATTGGAGTTTGGAGCTCAAATTAGAGATAGTAGAGCCTCTTGCCTTCTTGGTCTTTCTCATATTTGGAGGACATTGCCTTCACTTTGTAAATAAATGTTGGTTTGTAAAGTGTCACACTTTTGTAAAGATCTTTTTTTTTGTACTTATTGTTTCTTGAAAAACATTAGTCACTACTAAGAAAGCTTTCATTTTATTGCTAGAATCTTGTAAGATTGTCATTTGAGATCATAATGAAACCCTGAGTTTTTCTTTATTTCAATGTCATTCATTTGGAAGAAATTTTTGTTTAGAAATATGTAAAATATATAGTTATGAAATATACACTTGAAATATTTAGTTGTGCATTACATATAAAATCTAAAAATTTAGTGTGCTTGCATTTGAAAAAAATATGGCATTATATGAAGTCAAGGTCACTAAGGATAGTGAACAATCTCAAACAAGGAAATCTATAGATGAAAAGATAACAGAGGTTTCACAAGATAAAATTATCAAGGATAAGGTTGTTGATAGTGTGGATGTACAATATTTGGGTAAATTTAAGGAACCAGTAATGGAAATCCAGCCCACCATGTTACAACATGAGCTATTAATAGAGAAAAAATATGATAATATTTTAGCTCAGCAACCTCCAAAGGAGGTGGAGGTCATGAAAGGAAAAGGAGTGACTGTAAGAGAGATAACAAATCAAGAAACTCCCCAAAGAAAGGTTGAGATTACATTGACTAAATAAATGAAGAAAGAATAGATTGTAATCACTGATGTAACTTAGAAGGATACTGGTCATGCAAAAACTCAAGATCATGAAGGAAAACAATCATGGGAAGTGCCAACATAGGATGAGAATAAAGAGATAACTTTGGGAGCTGAATAGGAAAAGCAGGAAGGACCATCAATCCAAAATGTACAAGAGATGTCCAATCAATTGGTGGTTGTCCCCAAGAAACCTCAACAATAACTACAGGAAATACAAGTCGGGACCAATCTTAAAAATGCTGGATAGGAGAGCTGATCTCAAAGGAAGAAAAGGAAATTGTCCCTGTGGAGGCTATAGATCTCACAACTCTATCTTTTCCAAAACCAAGAAGAACCTCCAAAAGGGCTATATTTCTCAACGAAACTCATACTGATCCACTGGGATCTAAAACTTTAGAAGTGAGAATCCCTCATGAGGGAGAGACAAGATAAGATATAATCTCCAATGATTATAATGACCAACTTATTCCCTTAGGAAAGCCTTCAAGAGACCAATTGAAAGAGGGAGTATTACAGGAAGTAAGTGACTTGTTACAGAAGGTTGATGAGGATAGAATAACTAAGAAACAATTGAAAGAAAAAGTAGAAGCTTTCAGTTCTGGTTTACAAAAATTAATTGGGAAGTCTAGTCAAACTTAAGCAAGTACTTCTACCAACATTCCTGAAGGAAGGGAAAGGATTGATAAGGCTATTAAGAAAGTTCAAGTTGTGGTCACATGGGTTGAGAGGTTGACATAAAAGGGAAAATAAACAATTGATGAAGCCGGGACAAATTATGAAGAGCTCAAAAATAAACTTAATGAAATTGATGAACTGATTGAGTTGTGTGATAACAAAATATTCTACTTTGAAGGAATTTTTCCCAAGTTAAATCGTATAACTCAACTTAGTGATGAATTAGTTGAAAAAGAAGGGATTGTTTCATAGGAATTTAGGGGAACTCAACATGTTATGGAGTTATTAAGGATCAAGGTGTAAGTTTTGAATGGAATCAAAGAAAAGATAGAAGCCAAAAGGAAATGGGTTGTTGATACCTTAGATGTTATTGATTCAAAACTTGAAGATATGGTTTTTGACAAATTTGAGAAAATCTATGGTGATCTAAAGTCTGACTTTTTGTTTAGTTATTTTGAGAAAATAATTCACAAATATGAATTTTCTTATGAAGTTATTAAAAATGAGGAAAATTGATAACAAAATTATAGAGTTGAGGGCTAAACCATTAGAGTTTAAGCGAAAAATGGGTCACTGTGTGGATGTAATAAATAGGAAAATTTTGATCTTCGAACACCATATAGGGCTAGATGAAGAATAAATCAATGAGATTTTTCAAAGGTATGATGCATACATGGCAAGGATACCAAAAGAAGAATAAGCAAGAGAATATGTTGAAGAATAAAAGGATGCAGACATGAAAAATGACAAACAAGCTTAGGCTTGTCATTCTTAAAAATTTATCTTATTTTCATATTTATTTTTTAACTAATGTTTTATTTGATATTATTGCTTTATGAAGGATGAACATTACTTTTAAACTTGTTATTCTCTTATATAAATTGTAATTTTATACAATGCATTAGATTTTTATATTGCTTAGATGAAATTTTATTTCCATTACAAAAGCATATAAACTAATGAGATGTTTGTACTTTCTATATTTTGAAAAAGGAAAAATAGGGATCTATAGGATCCCCATCCCATGAAAATAAAGATTACATATATCCTTGAGATTTGTATCAAAAAATAAGGGATAATAACAAGAAACTTTAGGAATCCAATACCACAAAATCCTCTTTGCAAAGAGGAAGTTTTTTCACTACTTTTTTTTTCCTAAGCCCATGTTCATTCATTTGTAGTGCCATTTGAACAAAAATAATGTCTCTTATCAGTGTGTGAGGCATTCCCATTGACAAAATGTCATCCATACTAGACAAGGGACCATCTAACGTACTAAACAATTCTGACCTCCTCTTATAAGAAGAGACCCATTTGCCCATATCCAAACTAGCTTTAGAAAATGTTCATTTTCCTCTGGTTTTGGTAGAAGAAGTTGGTTGAGAGGCTTGAACAAGAAGGGAAACTACAACTGACTCTATAAAAACTGGAGCAAAAGGCATGAAGGTAGTAACTGGAGTAGAAGGCCTGGAACTAGACTCACCCTTATGCTTTTTCACAAAAGGAAATGATGGTTCAGGAGCTGGAGGCGGTGTAGTCATTGGTTGTTTTGCCTCAAAAATTGAAACAAATTGTTCTAGTGCACTGATATTGTGGGAAAGGGAAGACATTATATTCATTGAGATCTCTCCATATAACACATATGATCCTAGGGGGATCTCTTTTACAACAAATGCTTCATTAAAAATAAATGGGCACACACAATTGCCTATACCATGCACACTAGGCTTGGTCACCATCCAAAATCTCCTCAAATCACTAGGAAGTTTTTTATACTCAAGCTAGAATAGATGAAAATACATCATCTGGAAGGCAGAAAACATGGGACTTATCTTGACAAACCTTTTAACTAGTGCAACTCGAACAGTTGCAGTTGTCAAAGGCCTAGTATAGTCCTTAGGGTCATCAATCTCAAACAAAATTCTCACAAATATTTCATCTAGACCCAAAAAATAAAAAATAGAATGCAAATCTTTAGAGGATATCTCCTCCAAGATGGAAGCTATTGGTGTTTTTTCCATAATGCAGATGAATTTTCTCAAAATTCCTATGCTCAGAAAAGAAAGTATGAATTGGTGAAGCAGATGGCATGCTTTTAAAGGAATCCCAAGACACGTGAGTTGAGTTGGATATAATCATGGTAAAATTACCTTTGAGATCCAAATAAGTTATCTGCACGAGGAAATTAAAAGTGGAAATGAATTGGTATTGAGAAAAATGGTGAATTGATATGATTTGACAAAAATCATGCATGGTAACTAACCCAGAAAGGCATGAAAAGAAGTGTAAAACATCCAAAATGGATTCTGGAAAATCAAGTAAGAGGATCCGTCAAATCAAATCACCTAGAGGTGCTCAAAAATCATCTAAAGAAGATATCTAGTCACCAAGTGAAAAATAATAATTAAATAAATGACCTAAAGTGATAACATAGCATCCCATTCATGTATAACCAGAGAAAAATAGATGAAAAACTCGTATTTCTCACACTTGGCATCATTTTATGATTCATCTCCATGAGAATAATATAAATCAAATTATATATTGTAAATAAGGATATTCTTTTGAGGATCCAAATTTTTGGTGGGGAAATTAAGGAGTAGGTGAGAAAGTAGAATTTTATAAATGTGACGAGAATACTCTCGCATATGGGGGGCTTAAATTTTCTAAAATTTTATAAGAGAAAGGAAAACTGAGAGAAGACCATCTTTCCCAAGAAATCATTTGAGAAACCTATTAATTTCAGTAAGATTTCAGGTTATATCATGTCAAGATGGTTGTAATTGTACATCCATTGACAAACATTGAGAATGTAAATCAAACTTTCCCTTGTTGATAAATTTGATTGATCTTTTAGTTAATTTTGTTTTGATCATGAGAATTTGTGTTTTATTTTAAGATGAAATATTTCAAAATAGTTATTCATGTTCCTGTTGCAGTCTTATATTAGGGAACTCTTTGAATCACACAAAAATTTATCCTTCTAGTAGCATTATGGGAGTTACAATTGTACTATGAGAAAATCTTTCATTTCATATGTGAAGTAAAAAAATTGAAAATCATTACGTCTCCATTTTGTTAAAGGTCATTTGTAAGTCTTTGAGTGCATCTTAGGCATGAAAAATTGTAGATCCTTGACATTTTATTGAGTATTTAGCCTGAGATTTTGTGTTTAATTTATCAAAGATTGTGTGAAACCATCCATTTTTGGGCCTCCATGAATGTACATCTTCTAATTGAAGGTGTATTGTGAGTTATTTGTGGTGTTTTTATCTTTCACTAGGAAAATTTCCCAACATTTATTAAAACTTCTCTGAAATTTGGTATAATCAACTTTATCCTACTTAAATCCTCAACCAAATACATCTAAACTCAACAAATCCTGCCACAACTACCTATGCTTTCTTTGTTAAGGAAAAAATTTGCATAAGAAAGTTGGTTCTATTATTGTATTTAGTAGTCCAAGACTTGTTTTAGGATACATCTGCACTATTTAAAGTGATAACTTGTGAGAGTTAGACTTTGTTTAATTGACCATGTCTTCCCAAGGTTATTTCTCAATTTCCTTGTAAAGGAGTATCAAATACTGCTTATATATTCATTCCCGTTACAAATACAAACTATAAAATGGGTCCTCTCACTCTGGCCAAAGGTAGAGCCTAAAGTAAGAGGGTAGGTCATACCCTCAGCATGGTGCTACCTGACTTTTTCATGCTTTAGTAATAAAGATATGATGAGATACCTCCCCAGCTACAAAATGACTTAAATCTTGATCCATCATTCTCTACGCATCCCACTCAACCTATTGATGTTGCAGGACTATAAAGGGAGAACCAATTTGGGTACCAACAAGTAGGATTAAATTTATCATATGTAGTTTTATGATATAGTTTAACACCAACTTCAACAGGAATGGAAATATGTTTACAGTAAATCATATTAAACATTTAAAGTAAATCAGTAGAAAAATGAGATTGAGATGAAACAATATATTTATGATCTAGAAATATAACCATGCCTAAGAAATAATTTAGCAGACCTAAGTCAGTCATTTCAAAACGTTGTTTTAGTCTTTCTTTGATTTTGAGAATTAAATTATTATCACTACTAGTAATCAACAAATCATTAACATATTAAAAAACTGATAATATGATTATTTTCACATTTTACAAATAAATCATTATCATAAAATTAATTTTTGAACCCAAGATCGTATAAGAAACTATTTATTTTAGGATACCAAGCTCTAGGGGCTTGTTTAAGACCATACAAGGATTTTTTCAGTTTACACACATATAGTTCCTTACCATGTTCTTCATAACCTTTAGGTTGAAGCATGTATATTTATTCTTTTAGGTCACCTTTTACAAAATCCTATTTAATCTCCCAACCATATTAAGAATCTAACACTAGAAGAATTCTAATAGTGCTCATTTTAGCTACAAAAGAAATGGTTTCAATGAATTTGATGTTAGGTTAATTAATTATGCATTATATAATTAATTATTTAATTAATGTTATTAATTAAATAATGTTTTTATTTGGTTTTATTAACCATATTTTTTTTATTTCTTCACAGGTATAATTGTTATGATTTTTATAATAATTATGTTCTTCCCGGATGTAATATTAGAAGCTTATGTAATCAGGATTATTGTTGCACTTGTACAACTTAGTTTCTTGTTTGTATTTAGCTTTACAATACCTATAAGTATTGCATCTCATTCATATGTAATTTGGTTAATTTCACATTAATATAATTCACAAGCTACCATCCCTGTTTTGTGAAATTAAATTTGGTACCAAAGTGAATTGAAGCTCCTGGTAAGGTTAGAGAAGGTTGCAGAGGAAGAAGAATTCGTGGAGAAGAAATCTGTAACAACGAAGAGCCAGTGCTGCCTCCAATAGCTTCCCACATCTCCCTACAGACCCACAACCTACTGTGTGATTTCCAGGTAAACGTAAAGATTTTTTTTTTTCCTTTGTGCCCTCTGCACCAAGAAAATTTGTTTCCTGGAACTTAAAAAATTTATTTAAAAAATTCCCCATCAGGGGTTTTGTCTTTAAATTTTTTAGTTACAGATAATTTATCTGTACTATCAAATTTGGAAGAGTTGTTGTTTTCATAGCTCCCACAGATAGTTTACATAGATCTTTTCAAATGGATATTGGTGATTTGCATTAGCTCTCCATCGAGCCATCGGGTTACTAACTACCTCACCAATGAGACAACAAGTTACACTGAAGATTTTGTGAATTATCTGCGTTATAGACCATGCTTCTATTTCTTATTGCCAAGTTCTTCTTTTTTGAACCCGAGTCAAGAATTGAATCTCTTTTCTCTACCAACACTGAGCCGAGTTTTGTATTGATAAAAAAAGGCACATAAGTCAAAAAAGTTGGAGAAATACAACTAGTCAAATCAAATTAGTCGAGTAATACCACGCAGCCCACAAGCAGTCCTTCATCGCACCTGCACAAGGAAAACAAAAATGGTGAGTAGAAATCCGTGTATCAAGAAAAATTCAATCTCTCTACCTTGAATGTTTGACCTGCATATAACAATTATAGAGGCATAATTATCAAATAAAAACAAGGCGTTACATTCTACATGCAGTCCACACCAGAGGAGCCATTTCATTGCACATGTACCCTTGTAACCTACACCGAAACTGCATAAGGAAAAGGAAACAATTTTTTTATTTTGGCAAGTGGTTTGAAGAACTCAGCCCCTTGTGTATTACCTATAACCACACACAAAGGAACATCGGTTAGATCACACCAATTAAAAAACATGGAGGTCAAAATCAAAGAAAAAAAAGAAAATATACACAGCTGTGTAAAGGCGTTTCAAATAGTGGAGAAAAACAAATAAAAAAGGTAGATAAAAATGCAAAGGAGACTCCAGATCTAGTTTTCGAGCTTGGAGAATACCTAATTCACATTCCAAGCATACAACTCCACGTGGAGCCTCTGTCTACTAAGTCACCATTTTTAAGAGATGATTCGAATTCAGACTTTATTTAAATACAAATTTGCTTCAATTCTATATCACAAGTGGTCATTAGCAGCTAAGTCAATTAGAGAGAAAGCTTTGGGTGTGGGAGGTTTGGGGTTCAAACCCCATCCCCTAACACTTAGTTTTTAAACCAGTCTGAGTTTAGCGGCATATTTTGGAGAAACCATGCTATAATCTAGAGGACCAATTTGGTGGAAAACCCACCTCTAAGCCTAGCTGGTTACAGCCAAATAGGTCTACTAAATATTTTAGCTGAAAAAAACCCTAATTCAGGGGCAAAAAAAAGAAATTCTCCTATTAATGCCTGTTTTTTCATTTTGGGAAACATTTACTAACAGGGGAATAATCTCTAAAAATTGCATTTTCAGCTATTTTTTTGCACGGTTTTTTGCATTGAGGGTCATTTTGGGCTCAGGAGGCCACCAGGGCCCAGCAAAACTGTAATTTTTTGCCTGCCATTCAATTTTTTCTAAATTTTTTGAATGTAATTACATGCTTACAATATATTGTACTAATTTGTAGGTTGCCATAGTCAACCGCAAATATTGTAACTTCTCAGAAACTGGCAGAAATTTGTAATAAAAAATTAAGTAAAAATTGGTTCTGTAACACTCACAAGATCCTAGATCTCATTCGCAGCGTTCGGTATATACAGTGCCTCTAGGAAGCGCTTACGGGTAAATCCGTCATGACTACTACTGCACTTAACACCTAATATAGCTTGCAACAATGTCCATCTGGGCATCGAACCCTTTAAATCGACAGGGAGTAATAAGGTCACAGTGCACACACTATGAGCCATCCCATCCATCTGTGAATGATTAGCAAGACATAAATCCAAACTGAAGAAATTATCTAAGTATATAGCGAAGGTACGCGCGCGTATGAGGATATTTCTTTGAACCGGTGTCAATAATCGCACAAACCCCTTTCAGTACTATCTTGGTACCACGTATCGAATTCTTTCACGTACGTTAACGCCTCTTTCACGTACCATTGGGTATATAGAAAGGGTGAGCTTTTTCCACGTACCGACAGGTATATCGGAAGGGCACGTATATAGAAAGGTTTAGTATATCGGACTGACGGTATATAGATTGGGAGACCTTATACCTGGAGTGATAAGAGCCACACCTTGTCAGTGATTTCTGACAAAATGGGCACCAATGCCCCCCAAATTTTTTCTTCCGGATTCACAACTACTCAGAGGAAGCATCTATGCTACATAGAAGACTAAAATAAAGACACAACTTGAGTTTGAAGAGATCTAGACTGTTGTGAATGGTACTCTGACCGAATCAACTACTAATACAACACAACAACAGATAGTTTGATAAGAAAGATCAGAAGGCCAAACTCATCATCTTGTTTGGAGTGTCTAACGATGTGCAACCCCACATTCAAGATGCCAAAATAGCCAAAGAAGCATGGGATAAATTGCACACAGTATATGAGGCCAAAAATAAGAATTTCATACTAAATTTATAGAGTCAATTACATACACTGAAATTCAAGAAGAATGATAAAATTGAAGCTTTCTTAAGAAGAGTTGCAGAGTTGAGGGCTTCACTTCTAGCCCTGGGAGAAGTGGTCACATATGATTCTCTCATTCCCATTGTTCTGAGAGAACTCCCCTCTTCTTACCGCATTTTTGTCACAACACTAAACATGTCAGATACGACAATTAGTTTTGACAAGTTAGTAAACCTACTGCAACAAGAGGAAGCCATGCACAATAAGGATGATGAAGAGGAGTAGGCACTTTCTTCACATCAAAAATGGAAAGGAAAAGGTAAAGGAAAACCTAAATCCTATCAAAAGTCCCAACATCAGAATCATTATCATAGGGAAAAACAACAGAAGAAACAATGTCCAATTTGTAAAAGAGGACATGACTTGCAAACATTGTTGGTACAATACTTACAAGAAAGGTTCATCAAGCAAGTTCTCTAGACCTCAACAACAACAATCTTACAAGGGACATTCAAACAACTGAATCAAGGGAAGAAAAAGGGGAACTGGAAAAGAATACCCCATCAGCAAGGAAATAGTGCTGAGAAAGAAGTACATTCAGCTAATGAAGACTTCTTATATATTACTCGATCAAGTGAACCATCCACGTCATCTAGTGATGTCTGGTATGTTGATTCAGGAGCCACTCAACACATGACCGGCCACAGAGATTGGTTTACTTCAATGAGGGACACGCCTTCGAAAAACCATGTTTCATTGGGTGATGATTCTTCATATACAGTTCAGGGGATTGGGAACATTTCTCTACCCCTTGGTTCACACAATTGCAGACTATCAGATGTCTTATATGTCCCTGGGTTGACAAAGAAACTTCTTTCATTCAGTCAACTCCTAGATCACAACCTGAAAATTGACTTTGATACTCATTCCGGCAAGAAAACGTGTTTGATTCGAGATAAATCACGAGGCTCAAAAATAGTTGCAAAATCCTCCAATGTGGGATGCATGTTCAGCTTGATTTCATTCCACAAAAATGATCAGGAACTTGTGGCTAAAAACTCTACCTCAACATCAGTTGTGGCATCAGAGATATTTGGTCATGTTAGTTTCAATTATCTCGAGACACTTTGCTTGTGTAATATGGTACATGGGCTACCATCTCTTCAAAAGGATACAGTCAAGTTTCCTCACTACCTAGCGGGTAAACAACCCAGAGCCTCATTCCAGAAAAGTACATTTCAAGCTCATGGTAAACTTGACCTGGTTCATACCGATCTTTGCGGTCCGATGCAACCAAGTCATTTTGGATTTCAGTACTTCATGCTATGTGTTGACGACTATTCAAGAAAAATGTGGATTTTTGTCTTTGCAAGAAAAGTGAAGATTTTGAAATCTTTCAAGAAGTTCAAAGTAGCAGTTGAGAATAGAAACTGGTTGTCACATCAGAACTCTCCTACTCAGATCGAGGGGGGAATTCACTAGTAATGAGTTCAAAGACTATCTACAAACTCATGGGATTTCGTCGAAAATATGCCTCCTCCACACACACCGCAGCAAAATGGTGTTGTTGAGAGAGGAAATCATACTATCATGGAAATGGTGTGATGTATGATCGATGACTTTGGACTTGCAAAGACATTTTGGGCAGAAGCAGTAAAAACAATAGTGTATTTATTGAACAGAGTGCCCATAGTTTCTCTTGATGGAGTAACACCACATGAAGCATGGTCAAAGTAGAAACCATCTATTGCACACCTTAGAGTATTCGGGTGCAAAGCAAGTATGCACATACCCAAGACAGAACAGAAAGAAATTGGACATGAAGTCACAAAATATCATCTTCATTAGGGTACAATGAAGAGACTCTTGGGTACAAATTGATGGATCCAAAGACCAGAAAATTCTACACAAACAGATGTGTTGAGTTTTTTGAGAAGAACGAAGCAGAGTATCCTCCTCCAGTCTCACCAGATGTATATTTTTCACCAGTTGTAAAAATTGAAGCACTGATGTTCCCACAGATGAGGAAAGTGATGATGGGGATGATGGTGTTGATCTGATAGAACCATGACCCATGGGAATAGTTCAGCATTATGCTAAATGGTGTACTAGCACATTACGAGATGCAAGAATGGATGCTCCATTGGATACATCCACCCCTGGACCACGGACTCGCAGTAAAGCAAGAGAAGAAGTTAACTTTGCTTTGATGAGTAGAGTTATTGAGTTTGTTGAGCCCTCTACAGTCTAGGAATCCCTACATTCAAAAGCTTGGAAAGATGCCATGGACTCTAAATATCAAGTCAGTAATGAAAAATAACACTTGGTAGCTTGTCGATCTTCCACCAGGGAAGAAACCCATTGGATGCAGATGGATATTCAAAACTAAGTACAAAGCAGATGGGACAGTGGACAAGTACAAAGCAAGACTTGTAGCAAAGGGGTATGCACAAAAAGAAGGCATTGACTATGAGGAGACATTTTCTCCCACAGCTAAGATCAAAACGATCAGGATGATCTTTGCTCTAGCTACACAGTTTGGTTGGAAAGTCCATCAGATGGACGTAAAAAGTGCCTTCCTAAATGGATATTTACAAGAAGAAGTCTATATGACTCAAAATGAGGGATACGTTATACCTGGTCAAGAAGAAAAGGTATGTAGACTCATGAAATATCTGTATGGCCTCAAACACGCCCCTCGGGAATGGTACATCAATATCGATGAGAATCTTGTACAACATGGATTAGTTAGAAATCCATATTATCCCCATATCTACCTCAAAAAGAAAAGGGGGGAGATTGTGATTGTTGTTGTCTATGTCGATGATCTAGTCATCATTGGCAGTTCAGTGAGGATGATTGATGCAATGAAGAAAGATCTTAATCGATCATTCGACATGACTGATCTCGGGCTGATGCATTATTGTCTTGGATTGGAAGTATGGCAGAAAGAGAATCACATTTTTGTTTCTCAAATGAAATATACCAAGAAAATGCTCGAGAAATTCAAGATGATGGATTGCACACCAATTGTTACACCTATGGAGAACATATTTTAGTTATCTCATTCAGATCCATCTCCTGAGGTAAGTGTCACTCTCTATCGGTAGTTGATTGGGAGTCTCATTTACCTGACCTACACTAGACCTGATATCAACTTTGCAGTGAGCTATCTATCCAGGTTCATGCAGGAACCCAAATTTTGTCATTGGAAAGCAGCAAGGTGCATCTTGAGATATCTCAAAGGATCAGTGGATCTTGGTCTAGAATACAAGAAGAATGACAACTTCTTCTTGTTAGGATATTCGGATTCAGATCATGCAGGAAACATTGATGAAAGAAAATCCACTTCAAGATTTGTACTATTTATGAGATCTAGAACAATATCATCAGGAAGCAAGAAACAAAACTTTTTTTCTCATTCTTCCATAGAAGCCAAGTATCATTCTGCAGGATAAACTGTCTGTGAAGTGATTTGGCTACGTCGCATACTAGAAGGACTTGGAATACCACAGGACAAACCAACCACCATGTATGTTGACAATGAAGGTGTTCTCAAACTTGTTCGCAATCCAGTGTTTCATGAAAGAACAAAGCACATTGAGGTACAAGTTCATTTCATATGTGAGCATGTGTTGAAGCACAACATCCAGCTTCAATTTTTTCCAACAGCTGAACAACGAGCAGATATCTTCACAAAGTCACTTGCACGTAGACAAGTTCAAGTTGTTCAGAGAATTCCTCTCCTCATCCCTTGAGACAATGCACAATTAAGGGGGGGAATGTTAGGTTAATTAATTATGCATTATATAATTAATAGGTTAATTAATTATTAATTTTAAAATAATGTTGTTATTTGGTTTTATTAACCATATTTTTTAATTTCTTCATGGGTATAATTGTTATGATTGTTATAACAATTATGTGCTTCCCAGATGTAATATTGGAAGCTTATGTAATTAGGATTATTGTTGTACCTGTGCAACTTAGTTTCTTGTTTGTATTCATTTGTACAAAACCTATAAGTATCGCATCTCATTCATATGTAATTTGGTTAATTTCACATTAATATAATTCACAGGCTACCATCCCTGTTTTGTGAAATTATAGTCGATACTAGGTTTCTAAGTGAACCCACCTCAAATTAATCAATCATTCCTAAAATTTATCAGTTTATCCTATAGATTTATACTTAATTTTATACAACCACCTGGATCATGTAATGCTCTATTTAGAAGGAGGATGGACCAGTTCCCAAGTATTATTTTTAATTAGGGAATTGTATTCTACTTTCATAGCTTCATTCCATCTTTCATCTTGACTAGATTCTTTGAAAGATTGTGGTTCAATTTCCTATATGGTCATCAAGGCATGATAAATATGTTGAGTACGAGTCATCTTTATATGTCTATCAGGATAAGAGTCCTTAGTTAAAGTTTGAGCCCATTTAGGAATTCTAGGATGTGACACATTTTGAGATGAATCCCCCTCAATCTCCATCATATTGTGGGAGCAAGATATTTTTACTTTTGAAATTATGTTTCCATATTTTCCAAAGAAGTATTATAAATCTCTACTTTAGGAGAAACAAAGGAGGGTTCACAGGAAGAGACACAAAATGTTTTCTCTAAGACATCAACATTCTTATTTATTAATATGTCATGTTTGAAAGGGTGATAGAATATTAATCCTTTTGTGTGATAACCATAACCAACAAAGATATATGAGTAGGATGTGGGATCAATTTTCTTGCGTTTAAATTCCTAAATAAAGAGAGAAGTAGGAATACTAAATATTCTTAAGTGTGAGATATCTAGTTTTTGTGTTTTCCATAATACATGAGGTGTAGTTTAATTTAATGCTTTAGTATAAACTCTATGTAGTATTCATCACTTCTTCCCATATAAACTTATGAACATTTGATGTGTGAATCATAGTCCTATCCATCTCTAATATGGTCATATTTTTCCTTTCTATAACTTCATTTTACTATGGGGAATATGAATATTTCAACTCACGTTGGATGCCGCATGAAACACAGAAATCATAAAACTTATTACTAACATACTAACCTCCAATATCATTTATAATTCTTTTCATTTATAAATTAGAAGCATTTTCAACTAAGACTTTAAATTCTTGAAATTTGGACAAGACATCTGACATTTTCTTAATGAAGTATGACTAGGTCATCCTAGAGAAATCATCAATAAAACATAAAAAATATGAGGCTCCACTAAGAGATGGAACTTCAAGTGGACCTCTCACATCACTGTGAATCAAATCAAACAAGTGAGATGAATTCAATATCATATATGTTTGAAAAAAATATCTAAATCGTGTTGTTTACCACACAAGCAATTTTCACATATTTCATGAGTAAATTTCATCTTAAGGATACCTATTACAAGGTCTAAGCAAGACATTTCATACATACTACTAAAATTCATATTTCCTAGTCTCTCATGCCAAAGTTGAAGTTTTTTTCTAGAAGAAGAAGAAAAGCATGATTCTGAAACAAATCCATAAAAAATATATAAACCATTTTTCTATATACTAGATGCAATAACATTACTGAGTTCTTGTTTCACATAGCATTTATTTTGCAGTAACATAACTTTATAATTTTCTTTAGTTAATTGTGAGCAAGATAAAAGATTTTTTTTCAATTGAGGTACATATAGTACATTCTTAATTGTTCCATTTTTCAATTTAACATTCCCACAAATTTCACATCGAATGATAGAATTGTCTCCTAGATATATATTTTCCTCACATTGTACAAAATTGATAAGGATATCATGAATGTAGGTCATGTGCCTATAGGAACCACTATCTAGGATCCATTCATTGTCATTTGAAGCTGAGATTGGAGTATACAAGGAAATAGATTGCTCAACATTATTTACATGGTTTTGATTTTGGTTCTGGTTATGATCCCTTATGATTGTTAAATTTCTTATTTTTAGTATTTTTAACAAACTTCTTAGTTTTCACTCGACAATTAGACTCTTTATAACCAAATTTTCCACATTTGTTACACGTTCCATTTAATTTCACAATGAAATTTTGACTGTTCCTAACATAATTAGAGTTAGGATAAAATTTAAATTTTTATCTGAGGTTTACTTTCTGATTAGGATTTTTATTATTCCATGTTTTGATAGGTTTTGCGATTCTAGGAGAACAATGCATGAGAGGAATTCTCTTTTGAATCAAAATTTTCCATAATATGCTCTTCCTAAATTAGGAGAGAAGAAAGAGTGTCAAGTCAGGTAAATCATTTTCATTTTGGTATAGTTTTGGAATTTTTCATGGATGTTTATTTGAATGATAAAATAAAATAGTTTATCTTGAAACAATTCACAATTACATCCATCTAACTATGCTTTAATTTTTATTTTTATTTTCTAGAAAATTAAATATTTTTTCATCCCCCTTTATGAGAGTCATAAATAGTTCCATTATGAGTTTAATTATCTTTGAGAGGTGAGTTCCCTAGTGCATGGTTTCTAGTTGTTTCCAAACATTAGTAGGATAGTTCATGTGTCATGTATGTAATAAAATCTCATCTTTTATACTTTGCAATAGAATTGATAGGGATTCCTGGGATCTTTGAGAGAAGGAGCTTAGGTTTTTTGGGTTCACTCGTCTTCCGGTGAGTCGTTTCTCCACACCAATGACCATATCCCATAATTTTCTAGACATAAAACAGGCTATTAACCTAACTCACCGTATACTATAGTTTGTCTCATTTAAGAATTGTGATTTATCCATTAAAAACTGGTAGTTTTGGCCATTTTTTAATTATAAATGTAGACAAACACAATTTTTTAAAGAAAAAATTAACAAACCAAATTTTCCACTAAACAACTAAATTTAGTAAAATTTTCAAAATAAAAAATTAACTATTTTAAATATAAAATAAAGTTTAAATTTTGAACATACACCTAGATAAATAGGTAATATAAATATAACTTATTTCCATTTAAAAAAAAAAATTCAAAAAATTAAATAATTTAGCACTGAAATTTTAGTAAAAAAAAGAAATAATCAATAAATATGTTAAATACAAAAACATGGTCAGGATTCAAACTCAACACCTCTAATGCTTATAAGGACTTTATAAGCCCTTCGCATAGCCACAAGAGCTACATAGCTGTTATATACTAGTTATCTAAAAAATAAATTTCAATGACTAGTTTTAAAATTAATGAAAAAACTTATATTTTTTTTACTTTCGGAAAATAAATTTACTTATTTTTACTTGTATGAATTTCCTAAAATTTATAAAATATATTTTTAAATTAAATTCCCAATATGATTTTAGGGTTTCCAAGAATATATGATTAAAACTTGTAACTATTGTTTTTTTATTTTTTTGTTTGTCTGCAAGAAGGGGGCACCAATGTATGAGAATAGAAACTAGAGGGAAATGTCTTTCCATATTTTATTTTTTTAATGAACAATATAAGTCATCCAACTACTATAGCAACAATTATTAATCTCTCTATTTTTGTTGTAGCACATTTGTATGATCATATGTAGGTGCCTACAAGTTATTTGTTTATAGCCACTTCTAATTCATACTACATGGGGAGATATTGTGCTTTATACACGGTAGTTTTTAAGAGTCTTATTTTATTGTTCAACAAGCAGGTTTATTTTTGCCATACAAAGAATGTTGGTGCCCAGGGTATTATATCAGGTTTATATAAGAAACTAACCAAAATGTAAGGCAATTTTAATGAAAAACAACATAATTTGCTATTTTCCCTAGGTGCCTAGGATTTAAATAGACTAATTTTGATTTATTTTTCAAATTTTATATTTATTTAGTAAAAAATAGGGGAACCTAGGATTTATATTCGTATTTTTTATTTAAATTAATATTTATCTCATTTTGTAGGTTTACCATGATAAATGTTGGCCAAATAAGCTTACACATGAGTTTAGATGAGGGTTTTGTGATGTTTGAAGCATAACCACCAAAGGAAGGTTGTGCATGCTTTCCCTTGTAACTGATTTTATTTTTTATGATTATATAAATTTTTGAAAATAAATTGTGTATTCAATGAATAAATTATATTTTTTATTCAATTTCAAGAATACTACAAATTGTTTATATAAAAAAACCTAATTGAAGTAATAATACTTCAATTAATTTTTTTGTAAAAATTTTAAACAGAGTTCTAGATGGAAATTGTACAAACAAATTATGAATGCACCTGGTAAGTTTGATTATTGTACTTTTTTTTTACAAAAATCAACAATTTCCTCTGACCAATAAGTTTTCTAAAAAACCTTACACACTAAAAAACCATCAACAGGCTTTGATACCATGTCAAATTTCACATGTTAAATAATAAATTGATTTGAGTATTCATTACTGCCAAGGATTATAGTTTTAAGTAATGTACAAAGATATATTAAATTAAATGAAGTAAATTCTACCTCTGAACGAAAGCAAGGAGATGGCGATGGAGAGGGGCAAGGGTCACATAATCCTAGGAATATTCATGCTATAGAGGGCTCTAGGCCCATGTGGGCTGGGGTGGTTTCTACGCGAGGCCTAGAGGTGGAAAAAGGCCACGTGCCAGTAGTGGTATCCTACAACAAATGAGAAACATGACATCATTTCATATCCCTAAATGAGCTTATTGATAGGGCAATGTAAAAGAACAAACTTGCATTGATTGGGAAATTTCATGGACATCGACCCAACATTTATGTGATAAGAAGATGGTCCTATAGAAAATGGAAACTGAAAGGTAAAATGGAGATCTCTCTCATCATAAAAGGACTTTTTTGGTTCATTTTAATGTTGTAGAATATTTCAATCATGTTCTCATGTAAAGTCCCTGGTTCCTAGGAACCATGGGACTTTTTTTGAAAAAACAGACTCTAGGCTTTGATCTTGAAAAAATATCAATGTAATGCCTTTTTGGGTCAAACTCCCTGTACTTCCACTGGAATATTGAGAGGAAGAGTTTTTAATTAGTGTAGCTAAATATTTAGGCACACTAGTTTCTTTTGATAGAGAAACTAAGGCTAGAATAAGAATTTCCTTTTGTTGGTTGGATATTTTGTCAAGTCAACATATGAGGTTCAACCACAGTACATGGGATTAAATCCCTCCTCAAGGACAGGTGAGGCTACTTGTTTATTACTAATCTAAAACAAAATAGAAATAATGTGTACAATATTCACACTAATCTAACCATTGGGGTTGGGATAGAATCCCAAAATCCATATCCACACTATATGATGATGTTGTCTTTATAAATGGACTGGGTTGGAAATTATTATTATGGAAAAAAAAATATGGAAAGGAAATGAGAGGAATGTATTTTCTTTCAAGTAAACACAAAGCAAGAAATAATCATACAAGCTTTAGATAACAAATGTAATGTTTGAAATGATTAGAATCATCAAATGATAAACAAAGAATAGCTTAAGATTACGAACATAAGAACAATATCTTAAGAAATATACATCTCATAACACAAATTTTGCAAAATAGCATCACCTTCTATTCCTCAAATGATTAAAAGAAAACACAAAGTTTTTCTTTTCACAATAGTTCTCAATATTCCAAAAATCTCAACCCCTTGGAATGTACGTACATCACTTGTTTATAAGAAAAATAGTTGAGATAAAATAGGACAAACCCTATAAAACAATCTTTTAACAAGAGTCCTATTTTGCCTAACTCTCACACAGGAGACCAAGTCAAAATATGATTCCTATGTGATGAAACAGAAATGAAAAACGACATGTCAATTTCAAGATTGAAATGACACGTCACATCAAGACTTAGTCTGAATCGTCATCTTTTTCTTCCTCATTTTTCTCTTCTTCTAACTGGTCCTGTTTGTTCTGAAATTCTTAGAACTTCTGGATTATACCTTACATCTCATTTTCATCAGGCACAGTGTAATGATCACTTAAGACTTCACATGTTTCATGAGTGTCACTGTCATTACCGGGATGCTTTCTCAATATTTTGTTGAGTTTTCTCAGAGCCTCCAAAGGATGTTTAACCTTTACAAATGTGTCAATGATTTCAATGCCAAATCTGTGAGTTGGTTCGTGCTGAATTGATTCTTGGATTTGTTTGAAAAGATCATCAGCTGGTAGGATGCCCGAGTTTCCACCTGACACTTTTGCAAAAAATTTCAGCAGTTCTTCTTCCAGGTCACTCTTACCATCAATCAATTGATCTCTTGATTCTCTCACTTTACCGCAAGCTTCGTTAAGAATATTTACCTTGAACTTGATGGCATTGTTCAGCTGGAAATGCTTATTTGCATGTGGGATGACGCCTTCTTCTACCAAGATGCGTGATGGGATTTTCTTCAGTACTTGGAGAGCTTCCAAAGTCAAATCAAGGTGTCTGATCTCTTGAGAGAAATCATCATCCATATTTTCCCCATCACTCTATATATTCCCCAAAGATCGATAAACTTCTACGGTGTCTTGAATCACTACTTTACCCTGTTGGAGCAGCCTTTGGGTCCATTCATCGGCCACTCTCCCTTTTTCATTAATCTTCTCAATTATAAGCACCGATGAGAAATCAAACCCGACAGGGACAAAGGAAGATGGTACGAATTCAAGGGGTTTTGAGATCTTAAGTAATACTTCAGTTAACTGCTCCACCTTTTCTTTAAGCTCATCTCTACCATCCTTTGTTTCCTTCAATTTCTGGCATAGCACGTTCATAGCATCTTGTGCATCCTGTTGTTCTCCTTCTGTTGTCACTTCTCCTAGAGCCACCATGGTTATCTGATAGTCAGAGGCCATTATGTCCACTTTAGTTTTTTTAGTCGTGGGAGTGGCGATCTCTGCAAACGTATGTCCCAAAGCATCCGCTAAAACCCTTGAAACTATTTTGGGTTTCTTGGCTGATTTAGCAGGTAGAAGCCTTGAGTGAACTAAAATCAAAGGCTGGTATGGGTACAACCACCTTCCTTTTCGTCAGAGTTTTCTCAAGTAACCATTGAGGCATGCCAAAGGGAGTTGCCATTGTTGTAGAAGTTGGTATCATACTTTCATGGAGAGGGAGATCCACTGGTGGAGTGGGGACAGTTACTAGTGTGGTAGCAAATTTAGTGAAAATAGGCACAGGAGGGGGCATTTTTGTAGTTTCTTTGATTCCAGCAGAGAGGGTTGAAAGTCTAGAGAAAATGCTGGCCATGACCGATGAAGTGGATGGGGAAAGAGGAGGTAGAAGTGGTTGTGAAGTATGAAGCACAAATTCTGACGCCAAATCCTAGGATGCAAGAGATAAGGTCACTTCAGCTGGGCAGTCAGCAAATGGTGAAACTAGGGGCTGGCTTACTTCTCTTTCCAAATAAATTTATCCTATTTCTAGTTGTGGTTGTGATTCTGGAACATTCACCATTTCAACTGGAGTAACAATTGAAGCAGTTTCTTCTTCTCTTCTCTTCTTGACAAACTTGATCTTTATAGGTCCCTTGGAAGAGCTTTTGTCCTTTTCCTCTATGGAGGGCCCCACCTCTACAGCAACCAGCTTTGAGAAATTATCTTCTTTGAAAATCATTCCCTAAGAGGTGATCCATGCCTCGGTGTGTGTAATAATTAGGGCTGATCTATCTGTAATGGAGGATTTTTCACCGATAGACCAATCGATAGGTGGGAAAACATATTGATCTTCATTCAATCTATCATAGGAAGGATCCAGAACACTTTCATTATCACCAGTACCTTCTGGTATGTCAGTGAGCTTGAGTGTCTAAATCTCTGTAAGTTTCAACCTGCTATGATCTTTTCTTTGGACAGAAAACTCATCATGTAAATCAATCCAGATGTCTTCTATGCTTGGTATGTGCAGGTACAAAGTTCCATATGACTTAAGGACTCCTCAAAAGTTGAACCCATCTATGGGCTTCATGTGATTCTTGAACTTATCTTGAAGCTCATGTATAACATTCTTGGCCTTCACCACCGTTGAACAAGTATACCTTCCAATAGAAATTGGGAAAGATACGAGCGGCCTTGTGTTTACTCTGTTGGAATTTGTGAAAATCCAACAATTTCCTGACCAACTCCATCAAGATTAGTTTGTCCCCTGGATATCTGGGCAAATGGAAAGGATCCCCTGGGTACATGACTACTCGAAGATATGTGAACTTCTTGAATTGTAAGAAGACACAACCCCATTTTGAAACTTCAGCCAATGCCTCATCAGAGACTCTCGTTTTCCTCAGTTCAGGGTTTAACCTGTAGATGTTCTCGTAAAATAAGGCATCGTTTACCCTTCTGAATTGGTCTTCAGACCCTTTTCTTGTTAGCTGAGGAAAATAATGATAAATATGTTCCACTATCTTGTTCCCCTTTGTGTCGAATCTAGGATAGTTCCTCATGCCGGCCACTGCATTGGTGACATACGAGGACATATAAAACTTCCTAGTAGATAGGATTGTTGTCATCTGAGAATCTATCTCGTTACTGATAAGAGTACCCCAATCAATCCCCTATTGATTCTTCTTAATAATGATCATGAATTGGTACATCCATCCTTGGAAAACATTTGATTCAGGGAAACCAAAAACCTGACTCAACAGAGTAATGATATCATTGATTTCCTGAATGAAATCACTTCTAGGAACAAGTCTTGGGAACCTGGAAACAACTGGCTTGGATTTGATTAGGAACTTCTTGTTCACGTGTTTGATACAATCCTCCTGATCATTGTCCCAAGATTTTTGGGCTGACTTGAGATCTACATCTCCATACTCCTCAAAGTTAGGCAACTTGAGAAGATCATCGAAGTAACCTCCTGTCCAACTTGATTACGACCTCTCCCACCTAATTTTTCATAGAACAAGAAGCAGAGTCATAGTTTGAAGCATAGGCCAAGATGAACTCAGGGCACTAAGAAGATATGGGGAAACCTGTTGCAAGAGGAAGACCACTGCCAACTACTGATTTCATCCATGGGGTCTAGGAAGAACTCTTGAATCTATTCCAAAAGTCTTCCATATCTATGTTTCCGAGTTCTGTATCTCGAATATCATAATTACAATCAATGTAGGAGGGAGACTCCACCTTCCTAAATTTGTACTTCATCCTCCCTGATTTTTACCATCTTATCTTGTGATGAACCAGGATCCGACATAATTTCAAAGGAGGAATGAACTGATTCTTCTGATTTTTAGACACTTCGGGTTTGAGGACCTGCTCAACAATCTCAGAGGCTCAAAACAATGGAGAGTATCAGAGATCAGAAGGTGTCGAACACTTCGAAAAACCTGACACACTTTGAAATACCCGACACACTGGAGATGTCGAAAAGATTAGAAATCCCGCTATCTTTGGAGGATGCCGAAATGTTTGAAGTGCCTGACACCTTAAAGGATGCCAAACTATTTTGGAATGTCCGACCTTAAATTTCCTCGATACACTGTGGGTTTTGAAAACTGCAAAGCACCCTGCGAAACCCGAAAAGAGGGAATCAGGTAATTGTTAGGTTGAAACATGCAAATTCTTCTCCATTGTTGATATTCCTGATACATTTTTAATTACAATGACATATTCCAAGGAATAAAACAAAGTGAGCATTCCAAAGGGGGAACCCTAAAACACAAACTTGATTGGAAAACAACCTCAAAACGGAATAAATAAAACCCCAATAACCCCAACAAGAAAAAGACAGAAACTTGGAAGAATCATTACACAATTATTCCACAAATATCACAAACAAAGAATAAAGGGAAATACCTTCAATCAGAATGAAAAATGATCAAAAATGAGCAACGCAATCAGGCACAGAGGTGAGTCAGGTTTCTGGGTCGAAGATGCATGCATGAAAATCCACGAGGTAAAAAGTATGTCTGGTAAAAATGACGTGGAAATCTAAGTATTTATAAGAAATTTCGCATTTAATACACTTCAGTTGACACGTGTCAACTACCTGAAAACTCGGCATTAATGCCATGTCAGCATGCTTGGGGAGTCTGAGAACCTGACACAAAGGACTTCATATTAATTCGGGTTTCGGGTTTCGGAAAACAAGTGACATGAAGCATAAAGCATGTTGAAAACCTGAACAAAGGAGAAAATTGGGTTTCGGGAATCGGAAGACATGTGACATGAAGCATGTTTTGAACAAGGCACCGATGCTCAGAAAGCCCAAAAACCTGATACAAAGGAGCAAATCGGGTTTTGGAAATCAGGAAGACATGCGACATGAAGCATGTTTTGAACAAGGCATGTTCCGATGCTTGGTGGAACCAAAAACTTGAAAGACTTACTTGATGCGGGTTTCGGGTTTCGGGGAACAGACAACATGAAGCATCCAAAACACATGTTGTCTTGCTATTGAAACCCAAAAACCCGATTATCTCTCTGAAAGGGCATTCTTAGGAAAATAGCTCAAAAATTTCTTAGGGTTATCTCATTTTTAGTGAAAACACAAAAATGAGATAACAACTGGCTCTAGTTGGGGACTTTCTTTGTGATATCAAAGGAAGAGAACTCAGAATCTCTGGCTTTATCCATTGGGCTACGGAGTCAGAAAAGAAGAAAACTGAAAACAAAACAAGGAAAGGAAGAAGACCAAAAGCAAACACACGATAGAAAATAAAGTATGTACAATGCAAAAGAGCATCTTGCATTAATGATGGAACAACTTCAGATGTTGGCCACTGAAAGGACAACAGGGAGTAACTCTCCATCAAGATATGATAGATAGAAACTATTTTCACCACTCAGCTAATGAATCTTAAAAGGTCCTTTCCACAAAGAATCAAACTTTCCTGTGCATTCCTTTCTGCTCCCTCCTCTTATCCCAAAGCAACACCAGATCTCCAATTTGGAAATTACGTTGCCTTGATTTCTTGTCAAAAAAATTATTTACTTTGCTTTGATGATCTACAATGCGATCAACCACCTTGCTTCATTCCTCTTCTAGCCTAGCTAGGTACATAACCCTTTTTTCAATAGAATCTTGAAAAGTCACATCTTCGACTGCTTTGGCCAACTGTAAGGCTGGCAACTCTACTGAGATAGGGATCTCAGCATCGATCCCATACAGTACTTGGAAAGGGGACATCCCTATAGCTCACTTTGGGGTAATCCGATCAGCCCACAATGCATCATACAATGCTTTGTGCCATGTCCTCTGGTTTTCATCTACTAGCTTTCTAATTATGGTAACCAGGTTCTTGTTGCTGGACTCAGCTTGCCCATTGCCTTGGGGATAATAATCAGATGAGTGAGCTAGGGTGATGCCAAATCCATAGTAAAAAATTCTGTCAACTCATGTGATGAGAAATTGGAGGCATTATCAGCCACAATCTTGTGAGGCACACCGAATCTGACAATTATATTTTCTTTAAGGAAATTTCACACAGCTTCTGAGGTTGCTTGTTTAATTGGCGCAACTTCCACCCACTTGGTAAAATAGTCTGTAGTAGTCAGCACGTAATTGTGTCTGGCACTGGAGGTAGGATTCAATATTCCAATGAAGTCAATTTCCCACTGGCGGAAAGGTTCTTCAATCACTACGGGCTTCAGGGGAAGAGCTGCTAGCTTAGGGTGACCAACGAAATGTTGACAAGCTTCAAACTTGGACTCGCACTCTTCTGAGTCCCAAAAAAGAGTAGGCCAATAATACCTAGCCTGTAGGATCTTATAAGATGTTACAGAGGATGAGAAATTTCCTCCGCATGCTTGACTATGGAAGGATTCTAGTAACTTTACCTACTGTGACTTATCAACACAGCGCAAGAATACACCATCAATACATTTCTTATATATTCCATTATCCCACAGGAGGTATCTTGTAGATCTTAACTTGACTGTCCTCTTCTCTTTTGGCTTAAATGCGGGGGGTCATTCACCATAAGTCAAAAATAAAGCAATATCTGTGTACCATTCATCAGTTGTGCTCACTAAAAGCACCATGGGCAACTTTGAAGAGGTGTCTTCGGTCCTTTCGCATTCTGTTTCAGCATGATTTTCCGTGATCAATTGGCACAGGACCCTTCCTCGTACCAACTTGGTAGGTCTAATGTCCAAGTCATACTCCTGAACTTTAGCTATCCAGTTACCTCGTTGACTACCCAGCTCTTGTTGAGTCAAAATGGATTTAACGGTGGTGTCGGGAACGAGAACAAGGGTATGAGAGTTCAACACATAGTACCTGAAATGTTTCACCTGCTCGTACCACTGCATAAGCATGCTTTTCAATTTGTGACATTTTTAGTTCATGTTCCTTTAATGGGCAGCTCATGAAAGTGATGGGAGCTTCAATTCCCTCCCCGTTCTCCTGCATCAGGATGGCTGACACTGTGTGAGCGGAGGCATAGCTGTACATGATGAAATCTTTTTTGAAATCTAGACATACTAGGATAGGAGCGCAAGCAACTGCCCTTTTGACTTCATCAAATGCAAGCTTCCCTTCAGTACTCCATTGAAATGGAATTTTTCCTTTCATCATCCCAAGGATATCCTTGGTTTTATCAGTGAAATCAGGTACGAACCTTCTTAGGAAATTGACCTTTCCGAAGAAGGAATGAACTCCAGTTTTACTTGTGGGTAGGGTAAGGCTCTGAATGGCCTTCACCCTCTCTGGGTCAATTTTGGTTCCTTCTCTAGTCACAATATGACCCAGCAACTTTCCTTCGGTCACTCCGAACATGGAATTCTTGGGATTTAATGAAATCCCGTGACGCCTGCATCTCAAGAGTACTTGTTCTAAATGATCATAATGATCACTCCTGTTTTTTAGAGAAAACGGTCAAGTCATCCAAATATACCACTATGACTTTTCCCATCAGGTCTCTGAATGCCAAGTCCATAGCTCTCTGAAAGGTGGCTCCGGCGTTGATCAAGCCGAAAGGCATCCTCCTGTAAGCAAAGGTCCCCCATGGGGTTGTGAAGGCCATCTTGTGTTGATCCTCCCCAGCTACCTCAACTTGATTATATCCTGAAAATATGTCGAGCATGGATAGCATTTCTGATCCAGTAACGTTCTGTAACACCTGATCCATGATAGGAAAGGGATAGTTGTCTTTTAACGAAGACTGATTTAGGTTCTGGAAATCAACACAAATCTAGATTTCACCATTCTTCTTCCTGACAGGGACGATGTTAGCAATCCAGGTGGAGTGATGGATTGGAAAAATAATTCTGGCATCTAACATTTTCTGAATTTCCACAAGGATAGTCCCTGAGATCTTGGGATTGTAATGTCTTTTCTTCTTCCTGTAAGGTTTTACATCAGGCTTCAAAGGAATATTGTGCTATACGTCTTTGGGCTTGAAGGATTTTAAATCTGCATAGGACCAGGCTAAGACATCCATGTATCTCTTCAGGAGTGAAGTGAATTTTTCTTTCTCCTCAGGGGAACAACATTTCCCAATATTCACCATCCGAGGTTGATCAGACGAACCTAGATTGACTTGATCTACTTCCGAGGAAGAAGCTCCTTCAACTTGTCTCTTGTTTTGAATGAAACGGTCATGCTTGTCAAACAAACCCTCCAGAGAAACTAGACCTTTGGGAATCTTGTTGCCTTTAAGCTGAATAAACTCACCATCAACCTCTTGATATGGATCTGAGATAGATTCACAGAAAGCTGATTCCGAACCTTCAAAGTACAGCTCACTAAAATTGTCATCTTTTTCTAGAAAAGTCAACACTTGTTGATCATCATTGAACACTTGCCAATGAGCCGCATTATCCGGGATACTGGGACGATACACAATCTCAATGGTGTATGTATCTTGTTTGAACTGGGGATGAGGGAGAAGGAGGGATGCAAACATGGCCAAAGAATCAGCCTTGTCGTTATAATCTCTCAAAACTGCCTTGATGGAGAATGCATCAAAGCATTCTATATTATCCCAAACTTTGTTCCTGTAATGTCTCAAGCGATCATTTTTTACTTGATAGATTCCCTTGACTTGGTTGACAATCAGCTCCACATCCCCTTGAACCTTGAGATTTCAAATTCCCTTATGTCTGGCCATTTCTAATCCTAGTAACAGAGCTTCATATTCAGCCATGTTATTAGTATTATCAAACTACAATTTGAAGGCAGAGGGGAAGATCTTGGAATTAGGAGATATAAGAACTACACCAGCACCCGATCTGGTGGTTGAACAAGCTACCATTGAATTCAAGGGTCTAAATAGCATTAGGATATTCTTTCTTGATATCTACAGCCAGTATCTCTGATGTCATGAAATAATTTTCAAAACTAGCATCTTTGAAAAGAATTTGAGCCTTAGGGTCATCTGATTTAGTTACCAAATACTTTTCCTGAGGCTCAGGATGGAGAACATGATAAACCCCATTGACTGGAATTTTGGCCTTGGTCCAATCCATATTAATTTCTCCTCTGACATCTTTACAAAAACCTCTACCCAAGAGGATACCGTAAGCTATAGGAATGTCAGCGAATAGAATGGTTATTTTCACTCTCTTTTATGGGAAGGCAACAAATGCAAACTGTGCATCTTTGATCTGACCAATCAAGGGGAATTGCTTGGTTTCCATGGAGTAAAACCGTCCATATGACTTAGTCAAAGTAATCCCAAGTGCATGGGCTACTTTTTACGGGCATAACATTGTCTGAGGCCCCTAATTCGATGATGCAATTACTGAGTTTGAACCCATTTATAAGCAGAGACAAATAGAATGGTTCAATCTTTCCTGAAGAAGAGGTAGAGGTTAGATTGTTCTGAGGTGGGGATTGAGTAGGATTTGGAAAAATAACTTTTGAAGGTGGGGGAACTGTGGATTTACTTCTAATTAATTTGTTGAGTTTTTCGAACTGTTCAGGATTTAACTGAAGGTATTCTGCTTCTGACATTTGGATCTTGGTTCTTTTTACTTGATCGATAATGTCAAAATCAATATAAGAATGGGTGATGGTAGGTTGGGTTCTAATCACGTGAGCTTGAGCTGGGGCACTAAATTTAGGAGGAAGAGAATGAGGAGAAGTTGTTACCTTTTTGGTGACTTCTCTTTCAGTTTGCGCTGAAATAGGAGCACCTCTCTTCACTATGGCTATGGGAGGTTCCTTGTTCTTCTCCTTGGGGATTTCAAGAGGTTTTCTTGGATTCTGAGATTGGGATCGGGTGAAGACAGAAAATGACTAACCATCCGGTGCACATTCATCTTCTTTGTATTCCAAATACCCAATGCTAGATTCACCAGTTGAATCATCGTAAGACTCATCAGCGTACCCTAAAGCTTCGAAAGCCTTGAGGGAATCTTGTTCTTCTTTTTCTTCCTCTTATTCAACTATATCTACTGCCACGTTAACTGGAGGATCCTCGATTTCCAGCCTTGGTTGAGCAAGAGTTAATCGCGGCCTATCTCTTACAAGTGCACCATTGGTGTTATTGAAATTCCGTCTAGGGATATCCTGATACGGAACATTGCTCACCTTCTGGGACATTTTCTTTTTTAAAGCAATCAAATCATTGGCCATCTTTTGAATCATAGGGTCAGTATTACCTTGGGAAGAACCTTGATTTTTAGGATTGGGTGCATCTTTCCGGATTCTCCCAGCCAAAATGAGATCATCCTCTATTTCAATAGCCATTGATTGAGTGATAGCCAAATCTAGGATAGCCGACCTTCTTAATAGGAATCTTACATTGGGAGGCTGAGCATTAATGAAGAAGCATTTCTGATTTTCTGGAGTAGGTACAACTATTTCTGGAATCTTTCGGATCAGCTTGTTGAACTTTGCCACGAAGTCCTGCATGGGTTCATACGATTCCTTCTTCATATGGGTAAGTTGTGCTAGCAAAGCATGACAATATTTGGCCGGTTTGAAACATGCTTCGAATTTGGTCCTCATGGTAGCCCAATTTGTGATGCATGCATTTGGAAGATGGTAAAACCATTCGGTTGCTGCACCGTGTAATGTTTCAATGAAGAATCGAATAGAGACATCTTCGTGAGCTACTCCGAGGACACCGCATGCTACAAAGAAATATACAATGTGTTCATCAAGATGCTTCTTCCCATCCCCATTGAACTTGGGAATGTTTTTACGTGATCCATGTGGTAACTCATGCAATGGTGGTGTTAAAGAAAGAGGACCAATAGCTGCGCCCCAGGGCACAGGTTGTGCTGCCATCCTTCTAAAAAGAGTGCGTATAGGGATCCAAGTGTCAGTTAATAATAACATGCGACAAGTTGCAGATGCTTCCCGTTCTTCGGGGATCTAGTTTCTCCAAACAGGTGAAGAAATTATGGTTCGGTTAGAAATAACACAGTTGGGGGAAAGACTGAAATTATGCCGTTGCAGCAACTCAAAGAGTGGATCAATTTCACCCCAGGATCGGTGGGACCGAGTGAAGATCTTTCCAACCAGCTTGAACCGGAATAGAGATCTTGTTGAAAATAAGGCAAATACGGAGTTTCCAGACACCAAGAGGATAAGCTTTATACTATTAATCTGTATTCCCCAGCGGAGTCACCAAAAATTGTTGGTTGGATATTTTGTCAAGAAGAAATATGACGTTCAACCATAGTACATGGGATTGAATACCTCCTCAAAGACAGGTGAGGCTGCCTGTTTATTACTAATCTAAAACACAATAGAAATAATGCGTACAATATTCACACTAATCTAACCATTGGGGTTAGGACAGAATCCCAAAATTCATATCCACACTAGGTGAATACGTTGTTTTTATAAATGGAATGGGTGAAAAATTATTATTATGGAAGAAACACAATGGAAAGGGAATGAGAGGAACGTATTTTCTCTAGAGTAAACACAGAGCACGAAATAATCATACAAGCTTTAGATAACAAATGTAATGTTTGAAATGATTAGAATCATCAAGATGCTAAACAAATAATAACTTAATATTATGAACATAAGAACAATATCTTAAGAAAGATACATCTCACAACACAAAGTTTGCAAAATAGCATCAGCTTCTATTCCTCAAATGATTACAAGAAAACACCAAGTTTTTCTTCTTCACAAATAGTTCTCAATATTCCAAAAATCTCAACCCTTTGGAATGCATAAACATCCCTTATTTATATTAAAAAGAGTAGAGAGAAAATAGGATAAATCGTAGAAAATAGTCTTTTAACAAGATTCCTATTTTTCTTGACTCTCACACAGGAGACCAAGTCAAAATTTTCTTCCTATGTGACTAAACAGAAATGAAAAAGACATGTCAATTTCAAGATTGAAATGACACACCGCATCAAGACTTAGTCTGAATCATCATATTTTTCTTCCTCATCTTTCTCTTCTTCTAACTGAGCCTGTTTGTTCCGAAATTCTTGGAACTTCTGGATTATACCTTGCATCTCATTTTCATCAGGCGCAGTGGAATGATCACTCAAGACTTCACATGTTTCATGAGTGTCACTGGAATTACTGGGAAGCTTTCTCAATCTTTTGTTGAGTTTTCTCAGGGCCTCCAAAGAATGTTAAATCTTTACAAACCTGTCAATGATTTCAATGCCAAATCCGTGAGTTGGTTCATGTTGAATTGATTCTTGGATTTGTTTGAAAAGATCATCAGCTGGTAGGATGCCCAAGTTTCCACCCAACACTTTTGCACAAATTTTCAGCAGTTCTTCATCCAAGTCGCTCTTTCCATCAATCAATTGATCTCTTGATTCTCTTAATTTACAGCAAGCTTCGTTGAGAGTCTTTACCCTAAACCTGATGGCTTTGGTCAGCTGGAAATGCTTATCTGCATGTGGGATGATGCCCTCTTCTACCAAGATGCATGATGGTATTTGCTTCAGTACCTGGAGAGCTTCGAAAGTCAAATCCAAGTGCTCAATATCTTGAGAGAAATCATCTTCCATCTTTTCCCCATTACTCTGTATATTCCCCAAAGATTGATATACTTCTATGGTGTCTTGAATCACTTCTTTCCCCTGTAGGAGCAGCCTTTGGGTCCATTCATCGACCACCCTCCCTTTTTCATTAATCTTTTCAATTACAGGCACTGATGAGAAGTCAAACCCGATAGGTTCAAAGGATGACGGTATGGACTCAAGGGGTTTTGAGAGCTTAAGCAATACATCAGTCAACTACTCCACCTTTTCTTTAAGCTTATCCCTGTTGTCTTTGGTTTCCTTCAATTTCTTGCATAGCATGTTCATAGCATCTCGTGCATCCTTTTGTGCTCCTTCTGTTGTCACCTCTCCTAGAGCCACCCTATTTATCTGATAGTTAGAGGCCGTTATTTCCTCTTTGGTTTTTTCAGTCGCGGGAGTGGTGATCTCTGCAAACTTATGTCCCGAAGTGTCCACTAAAATCCTTGAAACTATTTTGGGTTTCATGGCTGATTTAGCAGTACAAGCCTTGAGTGAACTAAAATCAAAGCCTGGTATGGGTACAACCACCTTCCTTTTCCATGCAGTTTACTCAAGTAATCATTGAGGCATGCCAGAGGGAGTTTCCATTGTTGTAGAAGTTGGTATCATACTTTCAGGGGGAGGGAGATCCACTAGTGGAGTGGGGATAGTTACCAGTGTGGTAGCAGATTCAGTAAAAAGGGGTGTAGGGGGAGGCATACCTATAGTTACTTTGGTCCCAATAGAGAGGGGTGAGAGTCCGGATAAAATGCAAGCCATGACTGATGAAGTGGAAGGGGAAAGAGGGGTTAGAAGTGGTTGTGAAGTACGAAGCGCAGATCTTGACGCCAAAGCCTGGGATGTAAGAGATAAAGTCACTTCAGTTGGGCAGTCAGCAAATGGTGAAACTAGGGGCTGGCTCACCTCTCTTTCCAAAGAAATTTCTCCTATTTCTGGTGGTGTTGGTGATTCTGGCACATTCACCATTTTAACTGGAGTAACAGTTGAAGGGGTTTCTTCTTCTCTTATCTTCTTTAAAAACTTGACATTTATAGGTGCCTTGGAAGAGCTTTTTCCCTTTTTCTTTTTAGAGGGCCCCGCCTCTGCAGCAACCAAATTTGAAAAATTATCTTCTTTGAAACTCATTCCCCAAGAGGTGAGCCATGCCTTGGTGCGTGCGAGAATTATGACCAATCTATCTGTAATGGAGACTTTTTCACCCATAGACCAATCAATAGGTGGGAAAACATATTGATCTTCATTCAATCCATCATAGGAAGGATCCAGAACACTTTCATTATCACCAGTACCTTCTGGTATGTCACCGAGCTTGAGCATATGAATCTATGCAAGTGTCAACCTACTATGATCTTTTCTTTAGACAGCAACCTCATCATGTAAATCAATCTAGATGTCTTCTATGCTTGGTACGTGCGGGTGCAGAGTTCCATATGACTTAAGGAATCCTCAAAAGTCAAAACCATCTCGAGGCTTCATGTGATTTTTCAACGTATCTTGAAGCACATGTACAATGTTCTTGGCTTTCACAACTGTTGAACAAGTATACCTTCTAATAGAAATTGGGAAGGATACAGCGGCCTTGTGTTTACTCTGTTGGAATTTGTTAAAATCCAACAATTGCCTAACCAACTCCATTAGGATTAGTTTTTCCCCTGGATATCTGGGAAAATGGAAAGGATCACCTAGGTACATGACTACTCGAAGATATGTGAACTTCTTGAATTGTAAGAAGACACAAACCCATTTTGAAACTTCATCCCATGCTTTATCAGAGACTCTCGTTTTCCTCAGTTCGGGGTTTAACCTATAGATGTTCTCGTAAAAGAAGGCATCATTTACCCTTCTCAATTGGTCTTCAGACCCTTTTCTTGTTAACTGAGGAAAATACCAATAAAAATGTTCTACTTCCTTTTTCCCCTTTGAGTCCAACCTAGGATAATTCCTCATACCAGCCGCTGCATAGGTGACATACGAGGACATATAAAACTTCCCAGTAGACAAGATTGTTGTCATCTTAGAATCTATCTCGTTACTGATAAGAGTACCCCAATCAATCCCCTGCTGATTCTTCTTAATAATGATCATGAATTGGTACATCCATCCTTGGAAAACATTTGATTCGGGGAAACCAAAAACTTGACTCAACAGAGTAATGATATCATTGATTTCCTGAATGAAATCACTTCTAGGAACAAGTCTTGGGAACTTGGAAACATCCGGATTGGATTTGATTAGGAACTTCTTGTTCACATGTTTGATACAATCCTCTTGGTCATTGTCCCAAGCTTTTTGGGCTGACTTGAGATCTACATCTCCATACTCATCAAAGTTAGGTAACTTGAGAAGATCATCAAATTAACCTCCGTCCAACTTGATTACGACCTCTCCCGCCTGATTTTTCACAGAATGAGAAGTAGAGTCATAGTTTGAAGCACAGGTCAAGATGAACTCGGGGCACTGAGCAGACATGGGGAAACCTGTTGCAAGAGGAAGACCACTACCAACTATTTATTTCATCCATGTGGTCTGGGAAGAACTCTTAATTCTATTCTAAAAGTCTTCCATATCTATGTTTCTGAGTTCTGTATCTCGGATATCATAATTACAATCAATGTAGGAAGGAGACTCCACCCTCCTAAATTTATATTTCATCCTTCCTGATATTTCCATCTTGTCCTGTGATGGACCAAGATCTGTAACAATACAGAGAGTATCGGAGATAAGTGGGTGTTGAACACTCAGAAAATCCTGGCAGTTAGTTGAACCTGTCGGAAGGTATGAGATGTCCGCCACTCTGGAAAACCCGCACGTATTGTTAGATGCCGGGAAGATTAGAAATCCCGCTATCTTTGGAGGATTCCAGAATGTTTGATGTGTCTGAAACCTTAGAGGATGTCAGATATTTTGGAATTTCCGACACCTTAAATTTCCCGACACACTGCGGGTTTTGAAAACTACAAAGCACCCTGCGAAACCTGAAAAGAGGGAATCAGGTAATTGTTAGGTTGAAACATGTAAATTCTTCTCCATTGTTGATATTCCTGTTACATTTTTAATTAAAATGGGATATTCTAAGGAATAAAAAAATGTGATCATTCCAAGGGTGAACCCTAAAACTCAAACTTGATTGGAAAACAACCTCAAAATGGAAAAAAAAAACCCCAATAACCCCAACAAGAAAAATACAAAAACTCGAAAGAATCATTACAAAATTATTCCACAATTATCACAAACAAAGAATAAAGGGAAATACCTTCAATCAGGACGATAAATGGTCGAAAATGAGAAACGCAATCAAGCACAAAGGCGATTCGGGTTTCTGGGTCGAAGATACATGCACGAAAATCCATGAGGTAAAAAGTACATCTGGTAAAAATGACGTCAAAATCCAAGTATTTATAAGAAATTTCACATTTAATACACTTTAGTTGACATGTGTCAACTACCTGACAACTTGGCATTAATGCCATGTCAGCATGCTTGGGAAGTCTGGGAACCTGACACAAAGGGTTTCATATCAATTCAGGTTTCGGGTTTTGGAAAACATGCGACATGAAGCATGTTCTGAACAAGGCATGTTTTGATGCTCAGAGAACCCAAAAACCAGATACAAAGGGGCGATTTGGGTTTCAGAAATCTGAAAACATGCAACATGAAGCATGTTCTGAACAAGGCATGTTTTGATTCTCAGTGGACCCGAAAACCCGAAAGACGTACTTGGTGTGGGTTTCGAGATTCAGGAAACATACAAAATGAATCATATAAAACTCATGTTGTCTTGCTATGGAAACCCGAAAACCCGATTATCCCTCTGAAAGGGCATTCTTAGGAATTGGTGTAAACACGAAAATGAGATAACACCTTTGCAAGAATATGCATCAATGTAGACATAGATAGAGATATACTAGAAGATATCACAATCTATTCCAAACTAGGTAGCTAGAAACAAGTATTAGAATATGAGATGTTGGTCTCAAGGTGTAATAAATGCAATAGATTGGGACATAATGTCAAATATTTTGCTAAGAATGATAAGGAAGCCCATACACAGGAACTAAGAAAGAAAATGGATTTGAAAGAAAAGAAGAAGGAAACATAAAAACAAGAAGAAGATCAACCTGGAAAACAACTAGAAGAAAACCAATATATGGACAAAGAAAACCCATTTTCTTGCGTTATGCAAAATGAACACATTCTGGAGGAAGGTGAGTTCTTTTATCAAAATCAAATAATTTATTTCATCATGGAAAAAATATTTTTAGAGAAAAAGGAACCTAAAAAGGAAGAAACACAAATGGATGCAAAAGACATCATAGAAAATAGTAAGACATAAATCTAGGAGAAAGAGAAAGAAGATGAATAAGAGGCTTAAGAAGAGTTAGTAATAATGAAAAACATATATTAAGATGCCCAATAGCAAGAAGAAATGGGAGAAAATGTCACATAAATGAAAATTGAACAAGAAATAAAAGCATGTCAAGTTTTGAACATGGAGGATCTATTAAACCTGGAGCACTTTCAACGGGTAATGGTGCCTATGAAAGGGAAAGGTAAAATGAAAGAATATTTTTCTTCCATAACTCCCAAAGTAAAAGTAGATGTTGGCAATAGGAAAACAAGAGGCAAACCCTTAGAGAAAGAAGAGAATAAAAAGACAATAAAGATGGAGATTGTAGTAGGAAGGTGAAGAACTTTGGACCTCAAAGGGTCCTTGAAAATTCCAAAAATTTAAATGAAAATTATTACATGGAATGTAAGAGGAATGAACAACACAATAAAACAAGGGGTGTTGAGATAATTTAGCAAGAATCACAAACCTACCATTTTGGTTCATCAATAAACAAATATGAAGGGTGAATTTTTTTTAAAAATAGCAAATAAATTATGATGAAATGTTGCGATCAGTAGTGTTAGTTCCATGGGTGCGTCTGGTGGTATAGTGGTTCTCTGGGATAGTGATGTTGTTAAAGAGGACATTATTCTTGAGTCACCTAATCACATTTCCATGATGTTTACTTCCCAACAAAGTAACAAATCCTAGATTAAGTCATCCATTTATGCTCCTTTATCCTCTAAAGGAAGAAATTTTTTTGGGACAGATGTAAGTTCCTTTATGAATAATTGCATTGATTTTAACTGGATTGTTTTAGGTGATTTTAACAAACCACTATCTCCTATTGAAAAAAGGAGGTAGTCAAGATTATACCACGAGTAAGTAGCTCTTTGTTGAGTTCATAGCCCAAAATTCTCTAATGGATGTTGAATTAAGAGGAATGAAATATACTTAGAGTAATAGCAGAAAGGTTGAAAATATTATAATGGTCTAAATTGATAGATTTTTAATCTCCTCTAACTAGTATGCCATTTAAAATTTTTTCCTTTCAGCTCTTCCTAAGATTGGTTCAGACCATAGCCCTTTGGTTCTCAGTCTCGAGGATAGAAAAAAATTTGCACCATCTTCTTTTAGGTTCGAAAAGATGTGGACCAAACACCCTAATTTCTATAATAGAGTTCAGGAGTGGTGGAAAACTAGTAAGCATGGTTTGGCAACGTACATTTTGGTTTAAAAACTCAAAAATGTAAAGAAAAACGTTATTCTAGAACAAATCAATCTTTGGGAACACTTTTGAGAACAAAAATAAAATAACCAAGGAGTTGGAAATTATAGAATAAAATATTCTAAAGGATGGAATGGATGTGAATGAATACTACAAAGAAAAATAATTTTTATTGGAATTACACAATCTTAGAAGCTATGAAGAGATACACTGGAGGAAAAAATCTAGAGTAGTTTGGCTTAAGAAAGGAGATAGAAACACTAATTTTTTCCACCAAACTGCTATGAAGCACCATAGTCACAATAAAATAAACTTTATTGTGGATAGTACAGGGTAGGAAATCAAGGATTTATCTTCCATAAAACAGGAGGCCATACAATATTACAAGAATCTTCTTACTAAGGAGACAAAGAAACGAAGACAACATCAGATTCCTTCTTGATTACATTCCTCAAAGCAACACAATTCATGAGGAATTAAATATGATTCTTATGTTGGTGGATATAGAAGAATAAAAAAAGATAGAATTCCCTCTTGAAGGGGAAAAATCTCCCAAACCTGATGGGTTCCCAACATGCTTCTTTCAAATATATTGGGAGGTTTTCAAACATGATTTTTTAAGGGCCACTAATCAATTCCTAAGCACTTGAAAACTGCTAAAAGAAGTTAACAACAATTTTATTGTTCTCACCCATAGAATAGTTGGAGATAAATACTTGAAATATTTTTGTCCTATAATTATTTCTAACACCATTTATAAATTTTTTACAAAGACTATTGCTTCAAGATTACAACTCTCTTTAAAAATATCATCTCTTGGAAATAGGGAGGATTTATTTAGGGGAGACAAATTCAGAATGGAATAGTGTTTTTCCATAAAAATTTACACTCCATGGAAAAAATCAAGAAGGTAGGTATGATTATCAAACTATAAAACAACAAGGCTTTTGATAGGGTTTCATGGGAATTCTCGGACAAATTCCTCGAAAAAATTGGATTCAATTCCCATTTTAACAAAATCATTTAGGAATACATAACGACCCACATGTTTTCTCTTCTTTTAAATGCTACACCTACTGGATTCTTTAGCAACACAAGGGGAATTAGACAAGGTGATGCCATATCTCCAATTCTTTTTATTCTAATGGCTAAAAGTATCAACAGAGCTATACATAGACATATTAAAGTAGGTCATTTACAATGTTACAATCCATATTCTAAGTCATTTGATGTATCCCATCAAAAATTAATTGATAAAACTATTTTTCTTTCTATTACCTCTGTAAAAGAAGCCAAATAATTTAAATTCATCATAATTTGTTATGAGAAGGCTTTAAGGAAACTCATAAATTATGGTAAGATCTCTATTTACTTCATTAACGCACTAGATGACTGGAAAATGAAGATAACAAAAATCCTTGAGTGTGTTATTAAACCTCTTCTAGCCAATTACTTGGGTATGCCTTTTTTCAATGGTAACCTTCCTATCTCTTTTTGGAATCCACTAGTGGACAGGTTTGAAGTAAAACTAGCATGATGGAAAGGGCCAATCCTTTCCAGTGCAGCTAAGGTCACGTTTATCAAGAGAACCCTCCAAAATATTCTAGTATATCTTCTCTCCCTTTTCAAAATACCTCAAATTATCAATGATACAATAGAAAATATAAAAAGATATTTATCTAGTCATGGGTTGAAGAACACAACAAGATTCTTCTTGTTTCCTGGGAAAATTTTTGTAAGCCAAAAGCGCAGGGTAGGGTTAGGCATAATAAGCATCAAGAAAATGAACAATGCCCTCTTGGATAAAATGGGATGGAGGTTAATGAAATAAGATGCCCCATGGTGTAACATCATTAGACACAAATATCTATAAGATGACAACATAGATAACTTCATCTTAGTGGCATAATAAGCATCAAGAAAATGAACAATGCCCTCTTGGATAAAATGGGATGGAGGTTAATGAAATAAGATGCCCCATGGTGTAACATCATTAGACACAAATATCTATAAGATGACAACATAGATAACTTCATCTTAGTGGAAGAATTGGCCAGTGGTTCTTACATTTGGAAATATCTTCTCAAAGAGAGAGATTTGTTAAGGAAAGTAAGTGGGAATTGGGTGATGCAAATAAGATAAAATTATGGGATGATAAGTGGAATTTGGGCCTTAGTCAACAGCAAAGGACAAATATACACATTCATATCAACATAATTCATCTAAAATATGGAGAATCTATAAAGGAATACATTGATAATAGAAATGGGAAACCATCTTGGAAACACTTATCACTTGAGGAGAGAAATGAGCAAGAAAAGTAGTAGCTCACATTCATCTAAGAGAAAATTTCTAAAATATATATCCATAACAACATGCCTGAGGATGAGTTGATATGGCAACATATATAGGATGGAAACTAGAGTGTCAAATCTAGATATGAAATCCAAGTTCAAACTCACACCATTAAGAGTTTTTGGAAGAAAGTGTGGCATAAATAATTAATTCCTAAGATTAATTTATTTTGGTGGCTAATGATTCAGAATAAGATCAAAATTATTGATAATCTAAGGAATAAAGATCATATTATTAATAATAGGTGCATATTATGTAAGGATGCGAAAGAAATTGTCAATCATCTTCTCATCAATTGCAAGTTTGCTTACAATATTTGGGGATTTATGTTTAACAAGATGGACATCAAATGGGTCCACCCCAATACTATATAATAGCTAAAGGAAAACTGGTACTACCCCACATAAAATGTGTCAGTCAAACTTATCTGGGGTCTCATTCTCCCCCACATGGTATGGGCCATCTGGAAAGAGAGAAATCGACGAATTTTCAAAGGAGAAATGTTGAAAGTGGAGGTTGTATTCAAGCATCTAGTCATATTTATCATTATGAAATTAAAATCATCCATCAGAAAAAGTAAAGGAAATCTTAAGGATTCTGACATCAAGTTCTTAATAAAATGGAAAATCCATCTTGAACAAGATCCTAAAGTTTGAAACAATAAAATTGCTCGGAGTAAGACCATTTGGACTCAACCTAAAGAGGGATGACACAAATTAAACTTCGATGGGGTGGCTAAATGTAATCCAGGCATATCATGGGGAGGAGGAGTAATTATAAATGAAAAAGGAGATATTTTAGTTGCTTATGTTAGATAGATGGGTGAGCAGACAAACCATTACACCGAAGCATCAACAGTTGCATGGGGGTCCAGCTAGCCAAATCCTTGAATATTCATAAACTATGGGTGGAATAAGACTCAATGAACATAATCCACTACCTACAAAATATATCCTCTCCTAGTTGGACTATTAATAAAATCATTGAAGATTCTATTTCAGTTTTATAAGAACTCCCTGGTTTTAAATTTTTTCACATATTTAAGGAAGGAAATTAAGTGGTGAACCTGTGTGCTGATATAGGTGTCAAAAATGGAAGATTACAACACTGGATAGGAGTGGAAAAAATACTGATAGAGATAAAATCTATTGTTGAAAAAGAAAAAAATAATATTGTCAAGGCAGAGCCAAATTAATTTTCTAGTAGGGGTGTTCTTTTTCTTTCTTCTGGTTTTGTTTTATTCTCAATATGTGCTTCTGGTTGTCTTCTAGTTTTGTGTTGGTTCAGGGAGGTTCTTTTTTTGATTTTGTGCTAGATATTTCTTCTCTCCATATTTTTTGATATCTGGTAATTTTTTGGGCCCTTGGGATACTCATTGTAATATCTGGATGATATATACTTGTCGTAACATAGTAGAATCCCTGCTAAAAACCTCTATTCCCCAAATATCAAAAAATGAAGTAAATTCAAAGTGACTTTAAAAAGTAAAACACAATAATAAAATTAAATAACAAATACAATATTTATAGTGGGGAAACCCCAAAGGTAAAAACCCCACTTTAAAATAAATCATTTCCTTTATTATAATTTACCAAAAACTTTTACCCAACACCTCCACTTCCTTCTTAGTCCCACACAAATCAATAGCATAACAATTATAATGTTGAAATAATAAATATTTCACATAATTGTGCAATTTCACAACTCACACAAAAAAATTACCCAATCCCTACTTTTTTGAGGGATCACCCTATTAAATAAGGTGGGTGAATTGGTTGCACTCAGGTGCATTGTTTCACTCTCTAATTAAATCATAAGGTTTAATTAATATGTGGGGATTGACTCATTTAAATAAAATTTATAAATAAATTTAATCAAGGGGTATGAAGTGGTGTCCCACCTAAAAGGCATCCCCAGTTAACTATATTACCCCAACAAGTACTAGAGAAATTCTATGATTAGAATCAAATATATATCCATTGGGGCTATAGACACCTCGCTGGCAATGGAGCAATGCACGACTTATAATCACCTTCCATTTCATCACGAATCACATGTTTCACTCAATCCTACACGTTGGCTTATGTTTTCACTCATTTTCTTATGGGTCTTCACTTCAATCAATAATCATTCTCATACACAGGATCTCAATGAGTCACCGAGATAGTATATCACCTTGTGCAGTTTAGACCATGTTGAAGCTCTCGTTTTATCTCACCTTTTTGGTCTCATAACTTATGTCTTACTTCTCACATTGTGTTCACCAAAACTCTTATTTCAAACCATGCTCATACATCTACACACCTATTGCACTCCATTATTACAACCATGTCATTTTCATACTTACGCTCAACTTCCTTCAAAATGGACATCCATGGCCATTTGTTTCCCTCTGCACACCTTTTCATATTTTTTAACTTTTCATGTTCTTTGTATAGTAATCATTGTATATTTCATGTCCTTTGCATTGTAATTTTACGTGTCTCACTTATATGTCACTTTCATAGTTCCACCCACTACTCTTCTTGAAAACTAATTCCGCCACATGTGTTGAAAAAATTATCCCCAAACCATCATACCAACTATTATCTTCACAATACCATACATCACCTTTCATCCCTATATCTCCTCTTCTCCATTGTTCACCTCTCCTGGAACCCATCTCACCCATCCCTTGGAGAGTTTCTATAACAACTTACCCTCTCAACTCACCCCTTCGGCTCATCAAGCCCTTACCACTAACAAAATCCTCATCCGATCTTGTTCTCTCAATGAGTCACTATCATGACTCAGACTGACCCCAATTTCCCTCTCTGCAACTTGCCACCCCTTCTAACTCCCTAAACCTACCCGGTGAATCACATTAATGACTCACCCCTCGCACGCTCACCCTATCCATGCTAACCCTAACTCATTTCCCACCCATCTTGATTCCCAACTGCCTTCCCCACCCTAGCCAAGACACTCATGTGACTTAACGATATTATCCATTCCCATCTCCCCTTACTCAGACACCACATTGATTTTCTACGGTGACTTTCCTTTCTCTCCTCACTCCCACCCACTCAAACTCCCATTGTATTGTGTCCTATCTACTCCCTTCTGGGAACTATTCATCCACCCACAACCCCTCACCTCGCTTGGTCAAGTCGCTATGGTGACTCAACACTTTCCTTCTTACTTTTCTCCTCTTTTTAACTGCCACAACCATGAGTTTGTAATTTCCTCTTTCCTCATGATTTATCCCTCCCCTCACCCATATTTGTGAGTCATTCATGTAGCTATCTATCTCACTCCCAACTTTCTACACATCCAAACCTCTAACTCAATGATCCTAACTCATAAGCCTAACCTACACAACCTCAACAATTCAATCAAGCATTCACCCATTAACCTTCTACCACACTCCATTAACACGATGCCCAACCTAGCTCACTACCTAAATAAAATCTCACCTACCTCACTTACATGTTCCTTACCTCACATCTATCTCACCATTATCCACCTCACTGAGTCACACTCACAAATCGGATCACTCCCCTTGTCCTCAAAAACCTCCCCCCAGACTCATTCCGTTCAATCCCACATCAACCCAACCCAACACTTAAACCATGAAACCATCTCAATGAGTCACTATGGTGACTTTTGATTCAACTCATGGAGATACCCACCCCACCTCATTTCCCACCTCCATGCTTTCCATAACACCTGGTCCTCACCACTCTAACATACCTTTCCCACCTTTTCTTCCTCACAAAAATCCCAACTCACTCAGAGAGTCACATGTGTGACTCACTCAAGCCATCCTCCATGCAACTCAAATGACTCCTCTCCATCTATCCTTCCATCATACCTCCCCTTTCCCTAACTCATCTTGCATGATTCATTCAACAATTCTCCTCCCCACATCTTAGATACTACAAATCCCACCCATTTTCTCCTATCACCATGACAAACCACTCCTAATTCATAGGTGAATCCTCACTTGACTCACTACCAACTTTCTCACTCCAAGCTGACCCATTCCTTACCCATTAGTCACTTACGTGACTCACTCCTACCCCACCCTCTACATGATTCAGTAATAACCCCATTCACCCCATGTGTACCTCTTCATCTCACCCATTCCTACTGAGTCTCTATAGTGACTCATCCTTTCATCACTCTCTCTCTCTCTCTCCCATGACCTACAACTTAGTTTAACTTGCAACTTCACACTCCCTTCCTAACTATCGTGCTTCACCCAATAGATTGGCCATCCTTTGTATTTCACTTGTCAACCGTCGCTGAGTCATTATAATGACTTGGACCAACCAGCTCATCCTCGCCCCCAACTCACCAATCCAACTCACCCTTCCTAGCTCACATAGAAAGCTCATTCTTCCACCCAACTTGCCGTTAACACCCACCTTGATTCCCAACCAGATTTCCTATCATTTTTGTAACTCGATTTATCTCCTAAGCTCACTGCCTAGCTCATTCTCACGCTTACCTCACCCATCTAGCTGGTTTCTTACCCCTTTCCTCTTCCCCTTACTCTACCTATATTACCCAAACTTCTTGCACCACTCATCTAACTCACAACATTATGGTTTCACTCACCCAACTCACTCGTTGTGTTTCTCCCCACCTTTCCAACACCCCATCCATCTAGCTCACCCACCATACTTACACCACTCATCCAAATCACCGCATTGGTGCGTCACTCACCTATCTCGTTGCTATATTCTCTACTAAATTTACCTTACTCTTTGTGTCACCCACCATAAAAAAAATGGACACCCTTCAAGGAATCCCTTTGGTTCTTGGGACTAGCCTTTACCAAGAAATGTGTCACATCATTGTCTAGTATCTATCTTGTGTAACTATCTATGCATGTGTAGGTTCTCTCATCTGATGGAAGGAGTATCACATCTGTATTACATCCATTCATCCTAAAATTGCATTATTGGCATATGTATCATTAAACCCTATCATCTTCTAATTTTTTTGTGTTTTATTATAGTCTTGATAAATTAAAATTCACCTCAAACATTTTGACATTCTTGGTGGGACCCTCAGTCCCTTTTGTTTGATTCGTATTTTATATCTTCTTATTTTATTTCTTATCAAGTCATCTAAATTTTTAACTTGGGGTGCGTGCTTTGGAATTGCTTTCTAAAAAATGCATAAAATAAGAAAAACTAAAATGAATAGTTAAAATAGGTACACTTTTTCCTTTCATTTTCCTTTCAGTATGACATGTTTGTGTGATTTGTCATCATCGATATCAACCATTATTTTAGTTCTTAAAATGAACCTTCATTTTTTCTTTCTCATCTATCTTAATTAGAGGTTAAATAATTGCATTAACAAATTCCCCTCACACACAACCAAACCACATCATAAATCAAACTTACATCTAAACAATTCCTTTGAGGTCTACTTACTTGGATTTCATCACCAAGGGGGAAGCCGAATCGATGTTCTGGATGAGTATAAATAACTTGTGAGCATTATATTAGCTAAGGACCTGACACCCTTATCGTTGTGGGACCATGAATTGATGGGGTAGGCCCAAAAATCATGCCTCATACCAAAACCATGACATATTTGGGCCTCTCATACCTTTGGGTATATCGAGGAATCCAACTTTAACACACCTAAAACCAGCCTTAACAAGCCTCTTATATTTCCTTCTTAGCCATCTTTTCATTTCACACTTTTCTTAAATAAATCAAGATAATAAAAAAAGGAAAGCTTTCTTTTGTTTGTGTGAATTTCATTTTGCTAATAAACATCTTTCTTGTTTCTTTTTTTCTTGCTTGTTTAGTTCATGGTTTTGACTAGACAACAATCTCACCTTCAAAAATTTTCAATCATGATAAACCCATTTCAGAAATCCTTAGATTCAATCCAGTTTCATATTCAAAATATTCCAAGTTTAACATATCCATTTCAACAACCCGTCAAATCTACTTAATAACCTCTCCATTCTCCCAGCACTACATATGAAACTTCAGAAGCTCCTTATGTTGACCCTCCATAGTTCTACTAGAGTAGTGACCTATTATTTATGGAACTATTAGAATCTAATCCAATTTCCCTTAGTATCTACCTTTCTAAAAAATGAATCTATATTTGTCACCCTTATCAAAAAAAAATTCCATCTTCTGTCGTCAACACTTGTGACTATTCCAAACTTTACAAATTTATCAATTAGTTATAGAGAATATTTATAACTATCTAACCTCTAGTGAATAGGGAACATGTGATGTTTCCTCATCTTCTCTTATTTATAGTTTTGATCTTAACACCATATCATCACAAAATGTAGCTACCCAACAATCCCGCACATTGTTTGCATCTTCTACTAACCCCAAGGATAATCCAAACCTTGTTGTTAATATACCACCCTTGGCTAGTCAATAAGGACTTGTAGCATCTGCATCCTTGGCTAACATACAGAGTGCCTAGAAATCTACTACTACCTCAGCTCCTACTATCCTTAACAAGTTTGCTACACTACGAATACATTCTGGTTCATCAGACCCCGCCATAGTCATAGCCTTCTATTTACACTCCTATTTCCAATCCATATTAGTATATTCAATCTTCCTCATAACCGTTAGTCTCCCAATACACTAAAAACATTATAGGAAACATTCCCCTCTCTCAAAATATGTCATTACCATATCACTTATATCAAGAATCAAACCCTTACACTTATTATCAAACCACTCCTTCAAACACATAGCCACCTCAGGAAAATCCCATGTAAGCAATACTAATAACAATTGTTAGCCTTTAAGTGGCCACTATGGGACCTAAAAATATGTTTATTATGAATAGGTTTGCAACGAACCTATCAACCCATCCATGCCTTTTAAGGCCTATCCTCCACACTGGGATTCTGAAAAATTCATCAAATTTTATAGTAAGGAGGACTTGTAACAACATATCTGGCCATTTTTTCATGCATGTTAACTTATTTCTCATGACCAAGATGTCATGTTGATAACATTACCCATGTATTTAGATGATCCTTCCCTTGACTAGTATAGAAATATCCCACAACACTCCCTTTTCAAGTTCACACAATTGGCACAATCATTCCTACAACACTTCTCTATCAATAGCACCCATAAAATATCCATCATAGACCTTTATGCTGTCAAAAAATTTGAGGATGAGTCTATTGTTGATTTCATCACTACATGGAAATGAATTATCATCCAAATATCCTTCTCCCTTCTACAAACTAGATTGATCGAGTTTTTTTCTCAATCACGAACCAAGTATATATCATCAACTCTTCAAATTCATTCCTTCCAAACATTTGATGAGGCCTTTACCATAGCCCAAAAACTATAACTTTGTGCCCTTAAAGATGTAAAGGTTAAACTAAAATCCAAGAAATCAAAACATGAGTCCCCCTTTAAATTTTTTTCCAGACAAATCTAAAGTTTTGGGAAACACGGTTATTTTTAAAAATGCATCCAAATTTCATTTGGATCCAGAATGATCCAAGCCTCAACATAAATACATTCCTTTACAGGAATCCTATAATGTTTTATTTGATAAACTTATTACTATTTTTATGATTAAAATCCCTCCCATCTAACCCATCGACGTATCCACTTCCAAGCCATTATGGTATAGAAAAAATGATTATTGTAAATATCATCAAGTCTATGGACATGACATTGAGAAATTTCATTCATTCATAAATTTTCTCTAACACCTTATTGGCCATGGTGGATTATAACTTGATAATCCAAATGAACCTCCAAATTAAAATTTGAATTTTTTTAAAATAATTGTTCCCAAATCATCCCCCAATCAGTAATCAACCTCAGTTTAATGTCATAGGGTCTCATCATTCCATCAATATTGTTAACAAACACTCACCCACATTTGCAGCACTGTATGTTTCCACAACTAAAATTTTTACCGAACAACATGGCCTTTTGAATCTTCACACCATTGAGATCCCAATCCCATTTACATCATAACATCCAAATCCTACCACATCCATTAGCATATAAACTTCCCATACCCTCCCTTCATAATCAATAGAAAATAATCATGTCATCAAAATCTTAAATAGATATTTCCAAGACCATCTCACCTAACACCCAACCCAAAGTCTTGGTAATCTAACACAAAAATGTACAAATCAACCATCTAAAAGTATGGAAATCTTACAAGACACTCGCCATACAAATATGCAACAAGATGTCATGTCATTACCTTCCATTCTGGGACCACATCCCTCATCATTTTTTATAATTTCCATTACAGATTCTAAACCCATCCCATGACCAACACCTAAACATGTCACACATGACACGACTCAATCATATCATGCTCCTAAATCATAAAATAATATCCCCCATCTGTCATCTTCATCATCAGGTTATTACACTAACATCCTTGAAAAATTCATTTGATCATTAGTCATAACATTACCCCTATTAAGCCCTTTAATCCATGGGGGTGGAAACCTTCCTGGTATAACTATGAGGTGTTTTACACTTATCATCAAATACGAGGACACTACACAGAGGACTGCAAATCCCTCCATGCCATAATCCAAAGTCTCACAAGAACAATAATTCTTCCATCAGACACAAATCATCTTAATCCATCCACCGATATCAATAAAACCAAATCCAAACATGAAATCAAACCAACTCCGAAAGCCACTAAACATAAAAAAATTCTAAACCATCACTTGATATCCGATATAGAAAAAATGAGGACTCTTCTAGTAAATCCCCTCACTTCTAAATAAATGTCATTTATATAACTACAAGATAACACACACAAGATTTGAAATACCGACCTAAATTATCTATCTCCATTGATCCTCCTAAATCTCCCAACCCATCAGCTTCAAAAGCCAAGGTTTTCATTCTTGCAGCATCTCAAACTCAATCCACTACATCCATATAAAACATGGTCCTTAAATAGTTACATTAAGTTCCTGTTAAGGTTTCTCTTTATGATCTTATTCAAAATTCTACTCAACATTGTCAAACTATTATTAGATCCCTTCAAGTCATTTTAGTACCATAAAATGACCCCCAACCATTTACCAACCTCATTGGTGCACTTAAAATGCCAACTGATATCACATTTGAAGACTCTGAAATACCCTCCTTATAACATGAGGATCATGACCTTCATCTATTTTTCACTGCCCAAATCAATGATACTCTTGTCAAGAGAGTAATGATTGAAAATGATGCAAGTATCAACATAATATCATATCATACCTTTAAACAAATTTAGTTACCTGATACCATAGTTTCTTAATCACCTTATGTGCTCCACACTTTCAATGAAATTTTTTCTCCCACATTAGGAAAAACCATCTTACCTATTTAAGTAGGTTTTAAATCCTCCACATGTTCTTCTATCTCATAAAAGGAAAGTTTTAATATAATATACATCTAGGTCATCCCTAGATATATGCTATGAATTTTATCCCATCCACATTACATAGATGCATAAAATAAAAACATGAAGGTAAAACCTTTATACTTCCAACTGATCTAAATTCATTAAAATTTTCTCACATGACCTACATGCCTAATGATGTGTTGCTTCCATTAAAAAATTCCACATCTTTAGATCAATGTTTTACAAGCTCCTCCATTCCCTCATCCAAACTATGAGATGATCAATCCTTCAAATACATCATGTAGTGTCTATCACTTGGAAGTATCACCTCCTAACCCTCAATGCACTCCCTACGCATAAAACGTATAGGAGACTTGACTAAAAAATACTCTATGAGCATAACATAAAAACTATTATTTCATTTGGTCCCCCTTTCCTTAACAAATGAATTGTTTACGGAGGTACAAACCTCCCTTCATCTCGTCTCAACATTGAACCCCACACTAAACTATTTTCCTTATACTTTTCATTCTTAAACAAACCACAGTTCACCCAAACCTACCTCCGCTGCTATGTTTGGAAGGGCTTCAGTCTAGGTCAATATGAATAGGGTCCACACAACTTACCCTTTGGAGATCTAAGAAAACCTCACAAGAAACGCGACCTTGGCTTTTAAAAAATTTCCTCTAATCTATCACTATCAACATTAGAACCTCAAACAACCTTATCACCATTATTAGAATGACCCTATAATAATGAAAACACTATATCCATTCCTCCTAATGTTATTTTAGTCAATGTTATTACACTTGGACCGCTAACTTATCAAGCTAATGGTAAGACTAAGACTCTTCCCCTAATGTTACGACACATGATAGAAGAATATTACCATACCATCTATATTGTCAACTATTATGATGATGACACTATCTTAACTTACATGGGTACTTAAAATCACTATCTTCATAATACCTTACCCTCCCATAAATTCACGCTTATCAATGAATAAACCCATGATGTTAATATTGGTACACAATAAGATCCGCACATTGTCAAGATTAGATAAGCCTTAAACCCTTGTGAACTCCAAGAATTTTCCACTTTCTTATCCAAACACACTCAAGCCTTTGCATGGTCCTATAGTGACATGTAGGGCATAGACCCTAATATCATTATTCAAAATATTGTCACTATCTTGGTTGATAATCCCATGATGCGAAAAATTCTTCGGATGTATCCTCACATCTCCCTATTAGTTAAAGAAGAACATAATCGTATTCTTTTCTCTAACTTCATATTCATTTAATAAAAATATAATTAAATCTAATTTTAAAGTAACTGATATGATAAAATATAGTAAAGATACAGATGATAAACACTCAAGTAATGAAAAACTATAAGTAAATGGGAGATATAAATTACTTATATGATTCCTTTATGATCTAGAAATGATCTAGGCTGGATAAAGTGTTGGATAGGATGCAAACAATGTCATAACTATTCCTTATGAATTATGGAACTTAGGAGTATATGTAGACATGGGCATTGGGTATAGGATAGAGGGTCCTAGGTGCTAGTGACTCGTCCTAGGTGTTGGTGACTATGTAGAGACTCAAAATCTATTTTTTTTGTCGATAAGGTTTCGTGGTTAATTTATGTTAGTCACTTGATATTCACTCTTTGATTGCTGAAGGTACATGTAACCTGCAAGACAAACCCTAGCAACCTACATCAAAAACACATCAAATCTGAATGAAATATGCAAACTGTGAAGTCAAACTGACCCCAGTGGTCACCTAAAGAGTGAAATTATTACCGAGCCTTGCACTACATTCCAGAATCCATGTAGTTCTTTGTGTTTGTGTGTGAAATAGTATCCTTAGGTTTCCCTCGTGATAATTTTGCCAAGATAACGTGTTATATCTAGATAAGATACAAATTTTTGATATGGAATCCAACACTTCCCCCTCTTATGTAGTTTATGCAGCCCAAAAATGTAGTCCCTTTGATGGTAATGATAGTATGTATATGTGATTTCCCCTTATAATTTCTAGCTAGAATAATAGTGTATATGTCATATATATATATATATATATATATATATGAATCTATTGTTTAAATTTTAACACAAGTGACACAAAAGACCAACTTTGAGATTGGGATAATGATAAGAAAACTGAAAATATTGACCACAAATGTCAAAATGTGTAAAAATAACAAAGAGGACAGAAGCACACAGAATGGATAGGAGTGCCTAGGAGCTAGTGTCTAGAGAAGGTGTTGGTGTTTTGGGGTAAATGACGATAGATGTGAAAATTTAGACATACAGGGATCTCTCACTCATGACCAGAACTGGGTATAGAAAGGACAGATGTAGGAGAACAATACAATAGAAATCAAATGAAGTAGATGGACAAGGAATTATCTCACCAGTGAATATTTTTCTTACTTAAGATCAATGCATATAAACAACATACTGAAAACATAGGAAAACAGTAGTATGTGTGTGATTTTTTGTCTACATTTCCCCCCCCCCTTTATGTTATTTGAATAAATTTCAAGTAGTGTGAAGGAATTAAGGAACATACCTATATAGAGTCTAGAGAAGTCAATTTTCAAAGTGCATGTAGAATGTAGAAACTTGTAGCACGGAAAACCATGGATCAGTGCTTTGACTCATGTGGTGTAATTAGAGGTAGAAAATCATCATAATGAGAACTTGGAGAAATAATTGAAAACATTTTGGAGACTTTGGAGATTTAGAATTATTTCCAGAGGAGATTGAAGAGGAAGGGAGTGATAAATTCCCAACCTTATTTGTTTAAAAATGGGAGGATTTAGGTATATTTCCACCATAAGAAGAATTTTGGGGAGAGAGATCTAGTTTTACCCTCCATCTATGACTACATCCTCAAAAGGTCCAACCACTACAGATGGATATAGACCAAAATTAGTTCCTAGTTAGTTTCGATTTAAAAATTGTTTGTTCCAATTGAAGAACCCATATAGGAGTAGTATAGGAAAGGAAATGAAGTCTCATCATCCCCACTCCTACAATAATGGGTGTTTTGATTTGAATATTGTTAGATGGCTTCCAAGTTGGGTTATCTAGAAGTGATAGTAATGTAATACAACTCCCAAGTTAGGTCATTTGGGAGATATAGTAAGTATGTTTATTATATTGATTGATTGATTTGATTTTGAGTGATAAAATATTGTTTAAAATTATATATATATATATATATATATATATAGGATATTTCTCATGAAGCATTTTTTTGTTTTCCCCTGGATTAGGTCATTTTTGGGAATAGATTTGACACAGTAGAAAGTATTGACTATCGTATAGAATGATTGTACCTTTGTTTGAATAAGATCTTAGAAAATTGTAATAGTAATATGTTAGGAGTGACGATTTATTATATTGTATTCTAAGAGGGATTATGAGATGATCTCGATTATATACCTCCTTTTGGTGAAAGGGTGAAGGGTGGAGAAATAAGCATTGAACCGAAATAAAGAATTATAAGATGTTTTAATAGTAAATGATAAAAGTATGGGATAACATTGTTAAAGTATTAGTAAATTTTGATTAGTACATATCCCAGATTTTAATGTGAGATGTTGAAATGTGTATGTTAAAATTCAAGAGGAGATTATGATCCGTATAGAAAAAATGATGAGACAAATGGAGTTACGAGGATCAAGATATGAGTGAAACTGTGCCATGCATTAGTTGTAAAAGTGGTTGCAAATAGTGACTAAAGTATATGGTAAATTGGAATTACTATATATAGTTATAATGAAAAGATGAATTTTAATTTAATTTGAAATGAGATTAGTTACAATTTGAGCTCTAAGCTATGAGAATCATGCGTGTTAGAGAAATGATTTTGACAATATTTGAGAGAGTGGTAGTGGTTGTGGTTGCGCAAACAAATGAGGAGCTGGTGAGTTTGATTAATTTGGGGAAATTTTTTCCAAGATGTCTTTTATAACATTTTTAGAAAAAATTAAATTTTTGTAATTCTTGGCGTTACTAACCAAAAAGGGAGAAGATAGGGTGTTTTTGTCCCTACGAACACTAGCACCTAGATCATGGCGCTAGTGACCTGATTCTGGGCACCCATGACCTGCTCGTAGGTGTTAGTATCCCAAAGCAGGTGTTAGTGCAAAATCACAGCACCCCTGGATGCTGATCAGATTTCTAGGTTGATCATGCTGGCATCCAGTGTGATTGCATAACATTGAAACCTTTCTCCAAGTGTGGGACTTGTAGAAATGAGAAAGGAATCTCCAGAGAAGACTGGTTCCTGCTCCTAAACTACCTGCCACAGCTATTCCAATGCAGGAAAGCTAATCTAAACCTAATCTAACCATGCCAAGGAGAGAGAGAGAGAGAGAAAAGGGAAAAATAGGAAAATCCCACACTAAAACGGTGATACACCAGAGAAGGAGAATGTTGAACATCTATCAAAACTGCCATGGAACAAGGAGAGGTGAGCAATGGGAAGGATAGACAGATGCATCACAGGCCCAAGGATAGATTTCACACAGAAAATGTCCCAAAACTCCATGAACACAACTCCAGACCTGCAATGAACATTCAAACTTGCACAAATACTTGCAATGAAGAGAGGCAAGAAGAAAACAAACAAAAAGTGAGCAAGGATAGACAGATGCATCACAAAACACGTTTTTTGTTACTTCAGAAGTTTACAAAGAACATCATTTCAATAGTAAAAGGAAAAAATGCCATTACAGAAAAGGGGAGGAGGTTCAAACTCCATTTTCAACCCTGGAGAAGAAAAGAAGGGAGGGCAGAGCAGAAAAGATGAACTTGTAAAATATGAGCCAAATCTGGCTTTTACATTGCATGGATCGAGCCCATGAGAGAGAAAACGTACAAAAACGTGGGAGCCCATTCCTCATGACTAAAAATGCATTAAATCAGCATGGAGGACCTTACAAACCCATACCCTGTCATTTTTGGCCGTGCTGGAGAAGAATGCGACCCATTCTGCATTGAAACTGGTTGTTGAAACGTCACTTCTGGCCATGACCACGCACCAGAGACATCTTTCGATTTTTCTCTCTCCAAAATGAACCAAAATCAGATATTGACCATGGAATCCTGTAGATAATTTCATAAGCTTTCCAATGATATAAAGAACATGAAAATCTGAGCTCTGGATCAAAAGATATGGGGGTCTGAAGTTTTAGGGCAAAAAATGGCCCAAAAACGGATTTTGAAATTTTTCCCGCGCTCCGCCACTTGGATGACACGTGTCGGGTTATGATTGGCTACGAAATTCTCTCTCCTCCACCTTTCTATGGGTTTTCCTTTAAAAAATTTGACTTTTTATAACTTTGGGAAATTTTCCATTTTTTCCCCGCACCCCCGCCATTTGGGACATGTGGCATCGTTTGGTTGGAGGACGGGGCACGGGGTCATCCTTGTCTTTTAATCTTTTGGCCCAATAATTTTGCTAAATTTTCTAAGTCTTTCCCTGGCTCAGCACTTCCTTGCTCCTTAGGACACGTGGCATTTCCTGATTCATCCGCGGGCCTCCCGGCTTTTCACGTCCCTTGCGTATTTTTGGCCCGGATGTCCCAAACCTTCTGGGACAAATTTCTCTGATCCGCCCGATTCGGGCTTCCCTGTCCCTCTTTGCGTTGAAGACATGTGGCAAGATTTGATTGGCTCTTGGCTCCTTTGGATTTTCGTGTCCCACACTTGTCCCAATTGTCTCAGACGAAAGTTCCTTGTTTTGGCTGATCCGGGTGGTTCGCGTCCTCCGCATACATTTGTTCCAACTGTCCCGGACTATCTAGGACAAATTCTTCCGAACCACCCAAAATGGGCTGCCTTTGCTCTCGGCTGCTTCGCCCTTTCACATCCTTCACATCCTCATGGCCCAGATGTCCCAGCCTTATCTGCACAATAGTTAGTCAATTTTTTCACCTTCGGCCGGTTCGCCCTTTCGCATCCCATGCGTCCCCACGGCCCAGATGTCCCTTTGCTACGCAGACCGCCTGGAGGCTTTTCGGCCGGTTCATGCCCCGACGTCCCAACTGTCCCAAGTGCTGCCTGGGCTAGGACTTAGCCAATTTTCTTCAATTTTTCTGCCCCAAGCCTATTTTTATGCATTTTTTCAATTTCTTGAACTTGTTAGGATTTCTTCTTAGACAGGAGACTTAGAAAGAACTGGAGGGGACCCCAGAAACATGATTTTGGGCCTTGAATCAATCTATTTTCCTGGGACTGAATAATCTGATGCATGTTATCAAAATTACCCTGGGGGGTGAATTTTGGATAACAGTAGGGTTTTGGCATTGGTTTGTGGATTACATGTATTTTTTTTTAATTTTGGTGTTATGATGATTGAGTTTTCATTATTTATGGTGTGTGAATGTAAGGATTTGGTTACTTTTTTTGTTTTTCCAAGGGATATACACTCCAGAGAGTTTCATATGGGGCTTCACTTAAGTACATTACTTACTTTGGGGTTGTCAAATATGGAGTGGGATTTATTAGGTCATCTCGTCTCGTGGCACATTTCTAGATTGGGGGAGATACCCCATAATATTCCTATGTTGATAGTGTTATGTGAGCAATAGTGCTCATATACTTATACATTATGGTTTCCAATAAACAAGATGATAATGACACTAGAGGATATATATAGAATATTGTGGCTATCGATAATATGAGAGAGAGTAAAGATCATGGCCCTATTGGATGCCCATAGTTAGATGAGGGTAGTATGGTGGTATTTCATAGGGATATGGGTACAAGCAGAAACATTTATTAGTCTAAATGTTATTTGTGAGATCTGAGGTTCCACTGATGTATAAATTTATCCCAATTGTGATATATTTTTGAATGGTATTGGAGGGTGGTGGAGTGGGGATTTTGTATCGGATGTATGATATTTTTCATAGCATCAAGTAGCATGGTACTAGATATGCCTGGGCATGGTGTGTATTGGCCCATTTTTATAGATACCTAAATAGGTTTACACAAGAGGATCATGGTGGTGGGGTAGGATTCACTAATGTATTTATGTGTGGGCATATGAGCATATTTCCATATTGAGGCCACTTAATGGGCCACAGGTCGATTGGGCTCAACCCAAGATATTCACATCGAGGCGGGTTATCACTCATAGTAGGAGGATGGGAATGACTGGATATAGGTCGATGTTAGATCAGATGGGCACTAGGGCCATTATATAGATGCAATATAGAGACTATGGTGAATGGGTAGAGAATTCTATGCCATTGCGGTGCATACGGCACACCATGTGGTTAGAGGATGGGTTCCCAGGGGTGACTAATTTATTCTAGGGTTATAAAATATCTAGGAAAATTGGCATGGCCCAGGATTTTCCCCCAGTTACATATATATGGTGTCACTCTCCTAGATATACGAAATGACTAGGGGCAAGGCTAGGCCTCATAGGAGCACATCTAGTGCATCCAGGTCTAGATGAGGTGGATGTGGCCATAGAGCCCATACATGTGGATGAGGTGGGGTGCACTCAGGTGTATAGCTAGTGGTGGGAAACACATGGATGGGTGTTGCTATTTATAGTAGTGGTAGATATGGTTGGTGGCCTAGAAGTGGAAAGAGTTGAGGGGTAGGAATGTGACCATGATGTAGATGATGTAGTAGTGGAGAGAGCGAAGTATAAGTATTGTTTATTATTATATGTGATTTATTTATTATTTCTTGATTGATGCAAGAATTTGTAATACATAATTTTTATTGTGGGATTACAAGTGATGCTTATTGGTCATTGATTATGGAAATTTCCATACGTACGTTGACTAGAAATATTCCCCCGGATGTGCTCATGTGAGGAGGTATGCTAGATTGAGTTGATGTTATTACAGGTGAAAATGACCATTTGTTTGAGCCAATGGCTATAACATTAGCAACATGTACAATTTTGTTGATCGAGGACGATGATGGGGAGGAGGCCTAGCTCATGATATATTTGTATGATATGTAGAGATATAGGGCCGATATGCAAAGCAGATGGTAGATCTTGCTATATTACGAAGCCATATAGAGAGGTATAGGGGCTGATATCACTGACATAGAGTGAGCGATGAAGCCTCTAGTTCTAAATCTCTAGGAATTATATATAGTGATAGTGGGTATGATGTATGATGTATTATATATGATGTAGCAATGCATGGGGGATTTCCCCCAACGATTGTATTTTATAACTTATGGTTTTAACGAGATATATACAGATACATGTTGTTGATATTATATTTGAGTGTTGATGTACATTGTATATGATGTGATGATTATGACTTGTAGTTGGTAGTGAGTGGTTAGTTTGTTATATTCTATGTGCATTTTTGGAATGGTTGATTTAATATATATATATATATATATATATTGTTGATTGTTGAAATTTACAATGATGTGGAGAGAATAAAGAAGTAATGGATTAGATCAAGAATGTGTGTGAATAGGGATGTGTGGTATAGCATGTAATATGTAGAAATTTATGGATGTGATGTAATGTGGTAGATAAACAAAAGTAGTAATAATGATGCATCGTTAATTGAATAATGATGAGGTGTAAATTTATGTTCATAATAGCATGTGATGAGAAAGAAGAGTGAATTCCCCCCAGTGTGAGAATAAGGTTAATTTATTAATTCCTCCTTAGCAGTCAAGAATGAACCATAAAACAAGAGTGTATCATCAGGAAATGGGTTTTTCACATGTGAGGAAATGCTAGAAAAGACATGATATGAAGCACAAAGCATGAGGTCTAAAAGGAGAGGTAAGAGCCAAATTGGATGTCAGAGGGAACAAAGCCAATAATAGAAGGTGTGGTGGTAGGAATGTGGAAGCAAGGGGATTAGGAATCCATTGAGGTACTACAATAATTTGTGAGGAATGAGAGGATGTCACAATAGGATTAGGTAGAGGATGTGGATGGATAATGAGTTTAGGAGGTGGGTGAATGAAAACCTTAGATGAAGGTGAAGGAGAAAAATGATTAGTGGTAGAATGAGAGAGAGAGAGAGAGAGAGAGAGAGAGAGTGTGTGTGTGTGTGTGGAAAGTAATGACACCTTTATCTTCTAATTGTTGTAGGTCATCATGCAGAGCATAGCAGTCATTATCATGGTGGTCATTGATGTGGTGGAAATTGTAGAAAGGGCAGTCATGGTGTTGTTACAATTGGTGATGTGGATGATGTTAGTTAGAAGGCATACAAATGAGTTTCTTATCAAGTAAGATTCACAAAAAATCATGGGGCTTAGAATTATGTGAGAAGTGCAATGGTTCACAAGTGGGAGATGCAAAATACTTAGGTCAAATGCGACATGGTGGAAGGGACGGAAGCAACTTATGCAGGGGAGGAGATGGGGATCATATAGGAGGGTCAATAGATGAAATAGGGGAAGAAATAGTAGGCATATAAGGAATAAATAAGTGGGAGAAGGTGTTAAGAGATTATCCACAATGAGGTCCTTTTCTAGATCCATAAATTTATAACAAAAAATATTAAATGATTCACATGTATCATATAATAACATTTATTTTAAGGGAATAATTAATCCATGAAAAAAAAAATTCATTTCTAAATCAATAGGATGAAATAGTAATTGATGCATGTAAGAATTGAAGCATAAAATGTAATCTAAAATTGGTTCATTCTTTCCTTGATGCAAATAAGGAAAGCATTCATATGTAACTTTAGGACCATTGTAGAAATAGATTGTTTAAGAACATCCTTAATATCATTATAAGTATGAAAGGATCCATAGGGAAAATGATTATACCATTGGAGAGCATGATAAAAAAGTATATGACAAAATTGTTTGAGTAATAAGGGATCACTAGAATGAGCAATCATGGCTAAACGATAATGCTTGGGATGTAAATAAGGATTTTCAATACCATCAAAAAAAGATAAAGTAGGCATGATGAAGTCCTTGGAGAAAATAAAATTATGAATATTTTTAGAAATAGGATTTCCATGTAGAGAATTATTGTCAATAAAAGCATAATAGGATTTACTTTTAAGGGTGAGTGTATGAAATTGATATTACAAAGTTCTAACAACATGCATGAGGGATTGAATATCATGTGAAGGAATGGTTGGAGAGGTGAGATGCATATTTAGGGGTTGGATCTTACAATTGTGAGTGATCATGGGAACTTGATAAGGAGGATTGGATTTGGAAGGAGGAGAAAGAGTTCAAGGAGGAGGAGAGGAACATGAAGGTTATATATGAATGCTAGATGTAGGCTTAGGAGATATAATAAGAGGTACACTAGTGGTAGGAGTAGTGATGCAGCCTAGAATTCACCATAAATAACCTAGGTGTGCTGGAACATCTCTCAGCCTAGACTAAGTGCTCACCCGAAGCACGCAAAGGTACCAAGACCCTCTTGAAGGTTTCTTGTGCAAGATATTAGCAAGATGAAGAGTTGTTGCATCCAGATCCATAAATAGTATAAACATTCTACAGAGCATATTCCAGATCTAGATCTAAGGAGTAATGGATTCAAGTGATAACCATATGAATTCTACCATGCAAGATCTATTTATATTCATGTTTAACACTTTGAATTATTTAATACACTCCATTATATTAAACACAGTAAATATAAAGAAGATTCTTATAATAGGTAGTTCCATAACTTCATGCGCACATCAGATCTAGAAGCATAATTTCCCATTTTTAGTCCTCCTATACTAAGCAGATCACTACATATTTATAAGGGTGGGGACTTTCCCTTCATCGCTTACATAATTCCCAAAATAGGTCACATGTCGTAAATAGCCATGTGCCTTTACAATGATAGACACACATGCAAGTATGCTAATAATAGATCTCTTCTAGTTAACTAGCAATAATAATATTATTATTAACTCAAACCCATGCAAAGTGATTAGTAGACGCTCTTCCAAAAATAACCCTTGCATGTTGTGCAAGTCTTTATCTGGTTTTTATGCTCTACATGTTATCTCCAAAAATAGCCCATGATCCTAAAAATGGCTACATCCTTAATCTTTCCTTGTCCTTCATGCACGTTTCCTTCCCTATCCTTCCACACCTTTGAATGCACCCTATTACCATGCGTGAACCTTTTGTGTTCCTTCTGATATGTATCATAGTTTTTATGCTCAACATTACCCCACACTAAACTCCACTGTCGCCCCCAGTAATGGTTACCTCTTGATTTTTAAAGAATAAATTATAAGGAATGGAATGAAGGTAAATTAATGAACTACTGTACAAAGAATGAATTTTTACCCTATAATTTCCTATGTTTCAACTAGAAGAATTAACTTCACATATTCCTATTTGATTTTAGCCTCTAAGGCTTGTCAATCACTTAGCGCGGCTTCTACCTTTTATAGAATATCTGATTTAATAAAATATAACTCCTCTTACGCAATCTTTTCATTCTTGTTCTGCAATACTATAACAATGTTTGACATTGTAGTCACCCTTCATTTAGAAGATCCATATTTTGTGCTATAAGCTTCCCAATTTGATCCAGCTTATCCTTGTGGGGATCTTATGCCACTGTAAGGGCCTTAAAATTTTGTTTTACTACTGCTAATCTCTCCGTGCACCCCAAAGTCTCATCCTTCATGGCCCTCTGGAATTCATTGTCTTCTACCATGGTCCTGATTCTTATTACTGCCTCTAGAGATGCACATATATTCAATGTCTGGTTTGTTTTCTTTAGCTCATCCTACAAGGTTTGGAGTAATGCTTCATAAGATGAAATATTTCTAACCACTAAAGCCCTTTTTCTCTCTACTTCTTGCTCAAGGTCCTTTGGCATTGCCATGTGAATCCATCTATCCTCAAGCACCAAATCAACTAAGGTACGCACATAATGCATAGCTGAAGGGAAATTTTTGGGTACCTTGGGCTACAAGTGTGGTCTTTCTTGCAGGACATGATTGCCAATCTCCTCTGCCATGGTGATGAGAACCCCATTCTTCTTTTGCTCTAGGTCTTTCTCTCCTTTCAGACGCACTATTTTTACATCTTTAGCTTTGATATCTTCTCTTAGTACTCTAATAGTTACAACCTTATCTACATTCTATAGCGCTACCTCTGTGGATACCTTCACCAAGGCATTACTCACTTGTTCATCAGACATAACTGTGGGCTTGATAGTTATGTTCCTATTTTTTGGTGCCATTCTGATTCTTCCCAATACACAAGAATCTTCACATACATCAAAATCATGCTCCTCCATGTGTGTTTGTATGGACCATGACAATTATTTCCTTGTGTCCATGGTTACTATGTCAAGGTCCATCAATTCCCATCCATATAAGTCCTTGAGGCCCACTGTATTCTAGAATAGAACATGGATAATTTTACATGTGTCCTCATCATAGCCCATTATTGGTGCATTATACTCCCCACTTGCCCTCTTTGTTCTTGGCCCCTTAGGAACTTGAGTGCCAAGGTTTGGAGTTGGATCATCTATGTTCTGAGAAGTATCTTGTTCTATTTCACCTACCTCATTCACTCCTTCATCCTTAATTTCTTCATCCTTGGGTTCTTCCACATCCTCTAGTGGTTTAAGAGTTTCAAGCGCACTCTCTGCAGAATCCTTTGCCTCCTCATTTAGCTTAAACTTTCTCCTTCACCTCTTAGTTTTTTCTTTCTGTGGAGAGAGTCATGGTGATTTGATAAAAAATGAGGAGTTCTCGTTCCTTGTTTCCTTGTTATTCTGAACACCCTGTTGAAATGACACTCTCCTTGGACTGCTTCCAAGTCCTCTTCTTCTTCTTGTTCCTACGGTAAGGTACTTGTGTGATTAGTCTCCATTTTTTCTTTAGGCTACCTCCAACCTCTATGTACCAAGCCACCACTATCCTCACACCCTTCTTCCTCTTCATCCACTACTATGGTTTCTGATGGTTGTGGGGATAGCACGTTCTTCACGATACGCTTACCTTTTAGTGGCCCTAGAAGCACGAACTCATTTTCTACATACTTGTTACCCTCAAACTTAGGCTTAAGTTGAAGGTATACGAGTACAGCTCCACTATCCCCAATAGCCAAGCTTATATGATTCATGTTTATAACATATGATATGAGCCTTTCAATATATGTTATTTGGCCTAGATGTATATATGTTTTTCATAAAGTGTGGTAGTCACAATCTACCTTATCCACATTAAAATTTAGTTAGTGCACATCGGTGAAACAGTGGACCAATGCCTAGAAGTAGTGTGCTGTGAAGGCATATGGCACTTTGCACCATGGGTTCCAAGTCCCATCCCTTATAGAAAATCACACGATGTAAAAGTGTTTGTACACCGTGAATTATACTGCCTTACTCACCACTGATAGTAATTCTTCAGGAAAGCACCACTCCTCTTCAAATTCCATGTGGAGGCTATCATACCACATCTCCACTTTTTGTTTGAATGGTCCAATCATTGACCGTTCACATTAATAATTCATGAACCTCTCTGTGAGGGACTTCTTGTTAGTGCAAAATCACAGCACCCTTGGATGTTGATCAGATTTCTAGTTTGATCATACTAGCATCTAGTGTGATTGCAGAACATGGAATCCTTTCTCCAAGTGTGGGACTTGCAAAAATGAGAAAGGAATCTCCAGAGAAGGTTGGTTCCTATTCCTAAACTACCTACCACAAGCTATTCCAGTACAAGCAAGCTAATCTAATCCTAATCTAACCATGCCAAGGAGACAGAGAGAGAGAGAGAAAAGGGAAAAACAGATCCTACACTAAAATGGTGATACACCAGAGAAGGAAAATGTTGAACATCTATCAAAACTGCCATGGAACAAGGAGAGGTGAGAAATGGGAAGGATGGACAAATGCATCACAGGCCCAAGGATAGATTTCACACAAAAAATGTCCCAAAACTCCATGAACACAGCTCCAAACCAATAATGAGTATTCAAACGTTCACAAATACCTGCAATGAAGAGGGTCAAGAAGAAACAAGTGAAAAACAAGCAAGGATGGACAGATGCATCACGAAACATGTTTTTGTTGCTCCAGAAGTTTGCACAGAACATCATTTTAATGGTAAAAGGCAAAAACACCATTACAGAGTAGGGGAGGAGGTTCGAACTCCATTTTCAACCCTGGAGAAGAAAAGAAGGGAGGGTAGAGCTGAAAAGATGAACCACCCTTTAGAAAGAAGCCCCTCCTTACAATTTATAGGAAGAATGAGAGAGGGAAGAGAGAGAAAATCTAGATCTACCCCAACCACTTCTAGGTTGCATTTAACTCATCTCATTATGGCGGTAGGTGAGAACCCTAGCAAAAGTGGTGAACTGTATTTTGCATTTAAGCTGGTTGTTGAAACGTCATTTCTGGCCATTATCACGCACTAGAGATGTTTCTTGATTTTCTCTCTCCAAACTGAACCAAAATGCAAGATTGACCAAGGAATCATGTAGAGAATTTCACCAGTTTTCCATTGATATAAATAACGTGAAAATACTGAGCTCTGGATCGAAAGTTATGGCGATCTGAAGATTTAGGGCAAAAATAGGGCCAAAACGGATCAGCGGGAAAATATTTGAATTTTTTTCCGTGCTCTGCCACTTGGATGACACGTGTCAGGATCTGATTCATCCGTGGGCTCATCCTTTGAAAATTTCTTTCGGTCCCCTCCTTAATTTCTTGCCACTTGGACACGTGGCACTATTTTATTGGCTCGGGCCTGAGGGGCGCACTTTGTCCTTCGAAAATTTGGTATTTTTCACTTTGGGAAAATTTTCCCATTTCTCTCCCCCACGCTCTGCCACTCAAGTGCCACATGGCACGATTTCATTGGACACGGGCCCTTCCTGACCATTTCCCTTTTATTTTTTGCCTTTGGAAAAATTTTCAAAATTTTCCCGCCGGGCCGATGAGGTGAAGACACGTGGCGAGATTTGATTCGTTGGCGGCTCTTTCGGCTTTTTTCGCGTCCCTCGCGTACTTTTGGCCCTGGCTGTCCCAAACTATCTGGGAAAAATATCTCCTGAACTTCGGCTCGATTCAGGCTTCCTTGTTCCTCTTTGAGGTGAAGACACGTGGCGAGATTCCATTCGTTGGCGGCTCTTTCGGATTTTCGCGTCCCACGCGTACTTTTGGTCCCAAACTGCCTCCGATGAAAGTCTCCTGTTTCAGCTGAATCGGCCAGTTCTGTCCTCCGCGTACTTCCGGCCCCAACTGTCCCGGATTGTCTGAGAAAAATGTCTCCGAATCGCCCGAATCAGAATGACTTGCGCCAAACCGGCCAATCTGCATCCCGTGCGTACTTTTGTCCCAACTGTCCCAAACGCGCTGCGAAACAAAAGACTTAGGAAATTTTTTCCCTTGCTTTCGGCCGATTCGGCTTTTCGTGTCCCACGCGTTCCAACATCCCAACTGTCCCGCAGACCTCCTAGACTAGGACTTAGCTGATTTTCTTATTTTTTTCGGCCCCAAGCTTGGTACGATGAACCTCAGTTCAACCTCGAAATGGTACGACCCGAACCCTTCAGACCCTGAAATTCCTTAAAACAGTCTTGTAACCTTATTTTTTGCATTTCTTCCATTTTCTATAACTGTTGGGATTTCTTCTTGGATAGGAGAGTTAGAAAAGGCTGAGGGGGACCCCGAAAAACATGATTTTTGGGCCTTGAATCAATCTACTTGCTCGGGACTGAATAATCTGATGCATGTTATCAAAATTACCCTGGGGGGTGAATTTTGGATAACAATTTGGTGACTCAGCGGGGTCATCTACCTGCTGGATGAAGTTACCAGTTGCCTGAAGCATCCATTGGGCATGGAGTCATGAGTTGTAACCTGCAAACTGATCTGAACTTTGAAAACCTCCCTCTGAGCCACTTGGAAACCCACTGAAATGGAGTCGTTCTCACCAAAATGCCACTGAAATGGACTGTGCAAGAGCAAAACCAGCACCAAAAAAACTATGTACAGAACTGAAAATCATACATGCTCCAAATGGAACATGCAGAGTGTGCACAAGCACTTCTTCTACTAAAAGCAAACCTACCTACTCTATTTTAACTGGAAGTAAAGGAAAGCTAAACAAACCCTGCAACTAGTTGTGCAAAATAGCTTCCTTTCTTCAAAAGTGGCAACCATGCAACTGATTTGGCATTGAACATGACTGGTTGGATGAATGGAAAATCAACAAGAAGCTATTCTTCCACCCAAATCATCAAGGTATCAGCTGAAGGAAAATTCAATACCTCTTTTAGTTGCTCTGCATTTGGATTGAAGAGGTATGACAGCTGATCCTTGGTACTTTGTAGCTCACCCTCATGCTTAGAAGCAAGCATGACTGGTTGTGACTTCTCCTTTGGCTCCAATGAAGCCAAATACCTGATTGGGTAAGGTATGGTCCGTTTGATATGCCCATAGCTCTGATTTTCAACTCCAAAAATGGAGTCTTCTTGTAGACCTTCTTGAATGGATGGTGTGGAAGCAATGGTAGAATCTTTGTGCCCTTTCTCTTCCTCCAATGAAGGACATGAAAGATTAAAATCTTCCAATCTTGGTTCCAAAGAGCTGCTATAAGATGCAAGCTGCTGCAAATGAATGTTCTCCTTCATGACAGCAGACTCAAGTGTTTGGAATGTGGATGATGAAAGAGAGAATGGTGGAAACTCAACCGGCTCTTCTCCATCAAAACAGTCCTCCAAATCTAACAGATAAACTACCTCATGGCTGTCCTGCTGCAAATGCTCCACTTCCTCCATGGTGTCTTCTTGATCTGTAACTTGACCACCATGGTTTCTTTCACCCTCCAACATTGAGTTTGAGAGATCAAACTCCTCTTCAGTACTAGAACTTGAGAGAGGTGAAGTAGAAAGAAGAACTGAAGGTTCTCCTGTAGCCTGCTTTGTGCTCAAAGCCCTTGGATATGCAATTTTCTCCTCCACAACTAGAATGTGCTCCTCTTCTTTTGGATCTGGAGCAGCTTCTCCTTTCTCTACTACTTGAAGACAATCTTGCTCTTGATAGAAATTTTCCTCTAGCACGAAGTTTGTCAAGTCAAACTCTTCAATCTGCTGCTCTAGAGGACAAGTTGGGACTACAAGATCTTCTTCTGAGCTTTCTTCCTTTATGGCTGATTGTGCAACTTGAATTGAATCAGCATTCCCTTCAAATAGAGTGCCAACATGGACACTACTTTCTGAGCAAACTGACTGCTGATCTGCTTCTTCTTTTTGCTCTTCTTCTGCTGCCACAAAATCAGTCTTAACCACCATTTGTTCAACCTTAGCCTCTTCTGTAGGTTTAACCATCAAGGGGATCTTTGTCATCCCAAATTTGGCAGCCCAAACCCTCAAGTTGTCTGTCATTTCTTTTCTGTTGGGCTCCTCTTCTTGCTGTCCTTCATGGCCGATTTTTGCAATTTCTTCTTCCCCACATGGAATTGGGAATGCAAGAGGAGGGATGGGTTGTAACTCAATTGATTTGGCAATTTTTTGTGGTGGTAGAGGAGGTGAAACCTCTTGTTTCTTTGGGGGGAGAGCGTATTTCTTTTAGCTCTTGTGGAGGGGATGACTGGTTGGAAGGAAAAAGGAAAGAAGAATTGAGGTGAGGTGAAGACTAGGGGGTGGAGAAATGGATACAACACTTGGGACAGCAGATGGAGAGTTTAAAACTTGACACTGCTGAGATAAAACAGATTGGGAAAGAGGAAAAAGAAAGGCATGAGATGGCGTGCTTACCCGTTGACAAGGTTGCTGAATACTCCTCTCATACACCTCTATTTCTTCAATCCACTGTGCAAGTTAGGGCAGCATCTTCATCATGAAGTCTAGCTTCTCCTGAGGGCTGAAGTGTCTTGGAAAAGGGTCTCCCCATGGACAAGGAGTCCTGCAACCAATTCTAAAAGCTCTCATTTGTGCTTGAGCCCTGGACTGCACCATCTTTACCTCCATCTTTTGGATTTTCTCCAACAGACCAGCATCTTGCATCTGATTGTCTTCATTATATGCATACTCTTGCTCTTGGAAAGCTCCATAGCCAAACTGATTTTGGCATTGCTGCTCATATGGGTATGTATGCTGATTTTGAATTTGTTCACAATGATGATTTGGAGGATTTAAAAAACATGTTGGAGGTGGGAAACATTGCTGTTGTTGTAAATGTGAGTTCCATGATGGAAATGAAGTCATGATTGCACAACTTCATGGAATGGAAAAGAATGAAAGGGATGGAAAGAAGGATGGATGGGAATGGATGGAAAACGGGTCTGTAACTTCAGAAATGGGTTCCTGATCAGATGGAGTCGCCAGATGTGTTTGCAAGTGCCTCTAAAGGCTGAAATCTTCATAGGAACACACCAACCTACAAAAGATAAAAGTGGAAGAACTCTAAGGTCCCACCGGGCAGTGCCAGAACTGTTAGTGTAGAATCACAGCACCCCTGGATGTTGATCAGATTCCTAGGTTGATCATACTAGCATCTAGTGTGATTGCACAACATGGAATCCTTTCACCAAGTGTGGGACTTGCAAAAAATGAGGAAGGAATGTCCAGAGAATGCTGGCTCCTATTCCTCTGTTCAGATGCACACGAAAAATGCAGAGGGTTTACTCAAAACCTAATCTAATCTTGCCAAGGAGATAGAGGGTAAGAAGATGCATAAAAATAAAACCTAAGCTAACAGAGGTGATGCACCGAGGAATGAAGAACACCTGTCTTGCCAATAAACATAGACCATTCAAATGTGATGCAAGATCATGCACGGATAACAAAAATTTGCAGTGAAAGATCAGGAGGATGCAAATGAACACAGAGAGGGTTGAGAATCATCCACAGACATGCATTACTTGCTCCAAAGATTGATACAATACACTACAAAAATGCCAAGAGGAAAGGTTGTGTTACATTTTTAAATGGGAGGTTTGAACTCCACAAAGTTCGCCTACCAAAGAGAAGAAGGGAGGGGTCAAAACACGAACGTTCCACCCTTGGAAAGAAGCCGCTCCTTACAATTTATAGGAAGAATGAGAGAGGGAAGAGAGAGGAAATCCAAATCTACCCTAACCATTTCTAGGTTTGCATTTAATTCATCTCATTATGGTGGTAGGTGAGAACCCTAGAAAAAGTGGCAAACTGTATTTTGCATTTAAGCTGGTTATTGAAACGTCATTTCTGGCCATTATCACACGCTATAGGCATGTTTCTTTATTTTATCTCTCCAAACTGAACCAAAATACAAGATTTACCCCAAGAGTCATGTAGAGAATTTTCACCATATTTCCATTGATATAAAGATCGCGAAAATATGAGCTCTGGATTGAAAGTTATGGCAATATGAAGATTTAGGGCAAAAACAGGGCCAAAACAGATCAGTGGGAAAATATTTGAATTTTTTTCACCCGTGCTCTACCACTTGGATGACACATGTCGGGATCTAATTCATCTGTTGGCTCATTCTTTAAAAATTTCTTTCGGGCCCCCTCCTTAATTTCTTGCCACTTGGACACGTGCCACTATTTTATTGGTTCGGCGCCTGAGGGGCGCACTTTGTCCTTTGAAAATTTGGTATTTTTCACTTTGGGAAAAAAATCCCATTTTCTCCCCCTGCGCTCCGCCACTCAAGTGCCACATGGAACAATTTCATTGGATGCGTGCCCTTCCTGACCATTTCCCTTTTGTTTTTTGCCTTTGGAAAAATTTTCAAAATTTTTCCACCGGGCCGATGAGGTGAAGACACGTGGCGAGATTTGATTCGTTGGCGGCTCTTTCGGCTTTTCGCGTCCCACGCGTCCCTCTCATACCTTTGGCCCAGCTGTCCCAAACTTTGTGGGACAAATATCTCTGAACTTCGCCTGATTCGGGCTTCCTTGTTCCTCTTTGACGGTGAAGACACGTGGCGAGATTCCATTCGTTGGCGGCTCTTTCGGTTTTTTCACGCCCCACGCGTCCTTTTGGCCCAACTGTCCCGGATGAAAGTCCCCTGTTTCAGCTGAATCGGCCAGTTCGCGTCCTCCGTGTACTTTTGGTCAAGATGTCCCAAACCGTCTGGGAAAAATATCTCCGAACCTCCCGAAATGGACTGACTTGCGCCAAACCGGCCGATCCGCATCCCGCGCGTACTTTTGGCCCGGATGTCCCAAAGCACCGCGAAACAAAAGACTTAGGAAATTTTTTCCTTGCTTTCGGCCGATTTCGGCTTTTCACTTCCCACGCGTCCTGACGTCCCAACTGTCCCGCAGACCGCCTGGACTAGGACTTAGCCGATTTTCTTCATTTTTTTCGTCCCAAGCTTGGTACAATGAACCTCAGTTACGACCCGAACTGGTACAACCCAAGCCCTTCAAACCCGAAATGGCTTAACACAGTTTTGCAACCTTATTTTTTGCATTTTTCCATTTTTTCTAACTCGTTGGGATTTCTTCTTGGATGGGAGAGTTAGAAAAAGGCCGAGGGGGACCCCGAAAAACATGATTTTGGGCCTTGAATCAATCTACTTGCTCAGGACTGAATAATCTGATGCATGTTATCAAAATTACCCTGGGGGTGAATTTTGGATAACACTTCTTCTCCAAGGGGTACTCCCAAATCTCTTCTTTTGGCCCATCAGGAACTCCAATCTCCACAAATACGAGTGACAACAAGATAGTGCAAAAGCTAATTCTTTCATAGGTACACGCTTCCTTGACAATGGTCTTTGTAATGTATCCTACTATGTTATAGACTACCCCTTGTGACATCTTCCTTGCAACATGGAGCCACATTGTATTCACCTGCGACCATCTCTCATGATCATTCAATTTGGTCACTAGATGCATAGCTTCTTGTACCACTCGGTACTTCTTTAGTTTGTCAATGTCCATTCCGATGGGGACATTTTTTTATAGCCCAGTTTATTTCTTGTTTCCATGATTTCTGCCTTATCAGTTAGGTCATTGTCATGGTCCATGCTTGTCCCCTTTAACCCTGTTAGCGTCAAGATTAGTGTTGTTGTAATCCTTATCCTTCTTCTGGAAAAATAGAATAATTCCTCATAGATTCTGGTCATTAGCCACTGCTAAAGAGGTTCATATTTTCCAAAGTATGCGATATCATAAAATTGTTACACTCCTACTTGTTTTAAAAGTTTCTCCCCGATGTCATCATATACCAACATATCCTCCACCATGTGCTTTTTGGTCTTTTTACTCAACAACACGTCTAATTATTTCTTATTATCAGAGGTGCAGTGGTTGTAATCAATCACCTTCTAGCTTCGTATGTGGGAATCCCACTCTTTCCCAATTATCACACCTTCTAGATACTACATCTCTGAGAAACTACTCTTGGGAGCAATTCCAACTTCTTCCTCGACTTTCTTCTTTCCTTTGGTCCTGCAGCAAGTTCTTTCTTTGGTGTCATGGTCAAATCTCAAGTTTCTATCTTATATAGTGAAAAAATCCAAACCCTAGCTCGAGTATGTGTGCCCTAGCTCTCTTTCAGTGCATCTACTTCACTCAAACCCTTCATCAATGGGAACACAAGCTTCTTCTGTGCACAAATTTTCTCTCCACATCTTGTTTCACACTCTTCGCACCTCAATACTCTTTTCTCAGCTCAATCACACTTAACTCGTTCAAATTATTACAATCAAAATGGTAAAAATGAACTCACATCACATCCATATATAGATTTTCAAAAAGTTAGTGCATTTATTGCTCCTTCATCTACCAAAAATCCTCTCATTAATTGACAATTTTCACAATTTCCGTGTGGTACATCTTCGCACCTCAGCTATAACCTTCTAGCATGCCTTTCTACCTTCTGGATACATAATTCTCTTCAATTTTCTTCCATGTTCTTGAGTACCTCGCCACTATGTCATCTCTTGGTAGTCTCCACATCCACTTCTTACCTCATGTTATATTGTTCCTTCGTTTATCTCCATCTATGGTCCTTATTTGGAAGCAATCTTCTTTCCACCAACTCTCCAAACTTGAATAACACCTATAGCAATTTGTTCTTTTATGTGTACCCATTTTTCAATAGCCACCCCACACAAATGGTATGTGCAATCCTCTATGCATAAAAATTATTCAAATGGTAATTAGCTTCTAACGCGCAAACATGCTTATTACACAAAACACCAACAAAATTGACAAATCATAGAAACGAAGAAGGAAATACATTAAAGGAATACATAATTGAAAACCTAATCTAAATGGCAAAAATGCCTTACTACAAACACCAATAAGACTTATTTATAGTAGGGTTTCATCCTACTCTCGTTGAAGTAACCGGGTAACCATATTCCATCAAGCGTCTCTAACCTACAAGCTCTTGTTTCAAGTATGTAAGTGATAACATATGGTCCTAACCAATTTACTTTAATTTTTCATGGATAGCACAGAACCTTAGAATCATAAAGAAACACCATCTGTCCTATCTCAATCTTTTTGTCTGTGATGTTCCTATCATGCCATGCTTTCTACCTAGCCTTTTCTATCTTCTAACATCAGCGTGCTATTACTTGTTACTCATCCAACTTAATCAACTTTTCAATTCATTCTTCTAATTATTTTTCATTAGCTAGACCTCCAGTGTGTGCAATACACAAATAAGGTAATGTGAAATCCATAAGAAGAACTACTTCTGTGCCAAACACCAATTGAAAAGGTGTGGCCTTTTTTAACCACTTATATGTTGTTCTATACACCCATAACATTAATTTTTTTTTATCATCCCAATATTTTCTTCCAACATCACAATTTTTTGTCAATTTCTAGCTCAAAATATTGTTAAAAGCATTAGCAGTCCCATTTTCCCGAGGATGATATGGTGTAGTCTTATGGTGTGTAATCATGAAATCATCAAATAGAATTTTGATTATCTCATTCAAAATATGTGTGCCCCTATCACTGGTCAAACTCAACGGGCATCCATACCTTCTAATAATATTTTCCCATAGAAACCTAACTGTTGTAGTTATTGTACAATTCTTTATAGGTGCTTCTTCTACCCACCTTGTCAGATAATCTATGTAAGTGATGATATAACACGATTGAGTCCTACCTGTGGCTGGTGAAATAGGACCAAAAAAATCTATAGTCCATTTCTCAAATAATTTTACACTAGGATTAGGTCTTACAGGCATTTCATCTCTTTGTCCTAGTTTTCCAAGGTGCTAATAGTGATTGCAGGCCTTGCAATACACCTTACAATCCTTATACAGGGTCTCCCATCATAATCCAATGAGTAGAATATTACACGCAATGGCATCACTTGCATAGTGCCCACCTATAATACCACCATGATATTTGTGCGCTCACATTCCAATACACATCAGTGCAATACTTCATCTCGGCCTAACTTGTACATGTCACTGCTAATCACCATAAATTATGTCGCATGAATGGTATGTTGTTTCTTCTCAAAGGATTTCATTCCTTCTAGTGCCCTACCTATACATAAAAAGATAGCTATGTCCTATAATTCTGATGGCACGCATTGTAACTGGTATAACTGTGCATCAGACATGTTATATTCAATTACCTATACCTCTTCTCCCGACTGTATTCTAGATAAATGGTCTGGTCCAAAATTAAATTTCCCTAGTTTTACCACAACTGTAAAATTAAATTCTTGGAATATGAGTACCCATCGACATATGTGCCCCTGTAAAATGGGCTTGTTTACCAAATACTTCAATGCCATGTGATCAATATAGAATATAAATGGTGATGCTAGTAGGTAATGTCTGAATTTAGGTAATTCGTGCTCTATAGTTGTATAATTCTGCTCTACATGAGTCAAATTTCTACTAACAAAACAAATAGGATGATCTATAATAACTTCTCCAAGCTGAGCCAACACCACGCCAATGGTCATGTCATAAGCATCCACATGTACATGAAAGGGTTGGTCCCATGAGGGAAATCACAGAATAAGTGTTGTAGTAAGTTTTTCCTTTAATGTCTCAAATGCACGTTATTGTGGTTCCCCCCAATAGAATGCCCCTTTTCCTTTTAGTAACTCCTCCAAGGGTGCAACAACCTTAACATACCCTTTAATAAATTTTCTATAATACCCAGTGTGACCTAAGAATTTGCGCAACTCACTTTGACTAGTAAGCTCTTCGAGGCTAATAATGACTGCAACCTTAGCTGGATCAACCAACAAACCTTCCTTGCAGATGATGTGTGATAACATTGTGCCAAATGGTGTAGCAAAGATGCATTTCTTGATGTTCAAAGAGATTCTTAATTTTCAACATGTTTCAAACATTAAGCATAAATTGTCACAATGATCCTTAACAATTTCATACACCATCCAATCATCTAAATAAGCCTACAAGAAGTTATGAATAAAATCCTTGAACGCTTAGACAACTATACATGAGAATACAACAGGAGTGTTGTTCATACCAAAAGGCATCACATTATAGGAAAAGCATCCCCATTCAGTGGTAAGATTAGTATTTTCCTGATCCTCCTATGCAATCCTAACTTGATGATACCTAGAGAATCCATCTATAAAGGAATAGATCTCGTGCCCTAAAATTCCTTCTAATATTTCCTTTGTGAATGGCGTAGCGAAAGGATCAATCACACATACAACATTTAACTCATTGTGGTCCACACAGATCCTAATCTGACCATCTTTCTTTATACCGATCACTATTGCACTAACCCATTCTAATTCTTCCTGGGGCTTGATGATTCCAAACTTCAACATTTTTTCAATTTCTTCCTTAAACTTTACAAATAAGTTGGGGTTCATCATGTAGCATCTCTTCCTGACCAGGTATGCACCTACCTTAAGCTTTATCTTCATTTCTCCTAATGATTCATGCATGCCTTTTAGTTCATGGTATCCCATAGGAAATAAGTCTTGATATTCTCATAGTAACTCAATGATTTTTTCCACTTCAGATTTAGACCAATAATCCCCAATTATGGCCTCTTTAGGCTCAACATCTGATCCAATATTCACTTTCTTTTTATTCATAGATTCATGATAGGTGGGCATGGTCTTATCTACACTATCCAAAACCTCACGCCTACCCGTTGAATGATCTACATCTAGATTTTCTACTTCTTCATCATCCTCTAAGTAGAACATCTTTCCTTTTATGTTCTCAAGGCAAGCATGCTTAAGTAGTGTGGCATTTTTCTATGTTTCTTCAGCAAAATGTGATCCTAAGTCATTTCCATCAAAAACCTCCTGAATGAGTTCTTCCTCATTTACATTGTCTCCCATAGTTAACCGCTTTATAACCCTTAACGCCTCTTCTATTGGAGGTTTAGTAGATAAGTAGTCAAAACTCTAGATCATTCCTGTAGTCAAATCCTACCAATCTTCAGTCTCTCTATGGAGTTCCGCATATACATACCAAGTACACACGCAACATTGTAAAGTGGAATAAATTTTTTGCACCTAGAGTGAAGGTGGTAAAGCTTCCTGCCCCTATATTCAGAGTCTCTCACACTACTGAACGTGGTGCTGAATAGGTTGATTTCCATGATAAGTGCAGATTTGATTAGGTGCATTTCTCCTAGAAAACTGAGTAGAAAGAGAAATCCTAATTTCATTCCATCCTAGAAGATTATCCCTGTGAACCACCCACCAATGCACTGATGTCCCGCGCAGGGTATATGCTAGCATATTTTGTCTCTCTAACTAGTCTATCCATTATTCCTCCATGGCGCATAAAAATACTATAGGATCTCCTTCTCCAATGTATCGAGGTACCGAGTTGTTACCTATTCTCTTGATACAACAAGGTTTATTGTTCTGTGTAAATGTTCTTCTTACTTCACGCCTTACCAACTCATAAGTACCATGAGCCCAATTATCACAAGAAATACATGTAGTATCGCTAATAGATAGTGCATCTTCTCACTAAATGATTTCTTCTTTAGATGGCTCAAGCAATTTTGGGTCCCAAATGGCATATATATAAATCCTATTCATATGTTCCTCACTCAAAGGATCAAGATAGGGCATAGATTTCCCATCGGTTAAAGGGATAATGAATCTTTCCTCCTTATTTTCAAAACTGATATATCCCTTATAGAACTGAAGATCAACATTATTTGCATAACACCAAGGGTTACCAAGTAGAGCTAGGAAGTTGTCTTCTTCTGCAAGTTCCAAAACCTCAAAGTCCCTTGTGAACTTGGCCCCTTGTATAGTAATGGATGCATCTTGTAAAAATCCAATAAGGGTGGCCTTGGTTCAATTAGCCATAAACAACACATTTTAATATGGTTGTAATGGGGGTCTTCCCATATGTACCCATGCATTTAAAGTAAGTACATTAACTTCCACACCTGTATCAATCAATATATTGCTCAAAATCCATCCATCCATAACAACATTCAAAGTGATTTCCTTGTCATAGTCTAAGGTATGGGGGGATGATTTGCATGCAAGATCTTTCATCTAGTCTAAATACATACATGGGGAGTGATTCCCTTTAGCCAATTCCCTAACAATGGAATTATATTCTCATGGAAAAACATTTTACACACCTCCTTCAAGTAATCAATATCAGATTGGACCGTCTCTATTGCTTTCTTTTTCTCCATCTTCCATGATTGCTCCTTTAAACATTGTATTTTACCCTAAAGATTGTTGAGTACCTCCATGGTTTTCTGATAAACCTCCTTTTGATGGACATGATTTGGGTACCATACATGTATAACCTCCTCATTAATGATGGTAGGCTTCTACTGTAATGCTTCTTTGGCACACACCGCTTTAGCGTGGGTAATGATATTTATAGGTAATATCTCGGATTCTGGTTTCTAACTTGGGACAATCCACTAATTTTCCACAGTGCATTGTATCCTAACCATACCTGCACCTTTGTTTTATTGTTTATGTTACTTACTAATATGCTCATATAAGTCCAATAATTCCTCATAGCTATGATTCTTTCCACAGAAATAACATGTAATATTTTGAGGACATTTACATGTGTAGTGGTAAGGAGATCTGCATGTATAGCATGTTCCATGAGGAAAATCACCTCGTCCAGCACTGTGGCCTTAGCCTTCAAATCCACTAGCGTATCCTTGACCTCTACCACAAATTCCTTCAAAACATCCTTCATTCTGATTATAGTGCACCTGATTGTGATCCTGATCCTAATGCCCACCCTTACCCTTAGAGTTAATCTGATAATTTCATCTGTCGTACACCAATATCTATAGCATCATAGATCTGACCAATCAGCCAGTAGTATTCCATATCATGAGTGGTGGACCTATAAATTTTACAATAGAAAGAGACACTCTTCCTTATTGCACATTGCAATAATGGGCTATGGCTAGCATCATGGTTCAAATGACATATCTCACAGTCTAGTAGTAGTGAGCACACGGATATGTAGGGAAAACTATCTTTTGTGTGACCTTCCACTTCACAATCGATACACACCAAATACCCGTGCACGTCTCATGTGCTAAATTTGTTGATAGTTTCTCCAACTATTTTTCAATAGTGGAAATTTTTTCTTCCAAGAATGGGCTGACTCTAGTGTCTATACTTCTGACTTCCTCAGCGTGTGAATTTGTTTTAAGTGCTTCACGTAGATCAATGTTTGTCTTATGTAATAGTTCCCTTCTAAAAATTGTAATTAGACCTCCAAAAAACCATTTCACATGCTATCTTGTGTGAATATCATAAGAAATATTAGATAAAATAATTTTGAAACATGCATCATACTCCTTGACACTCTCAATAGTTCCTTGCTTAATATCCTTGATCATGCTTATACTCTTCTGCTCAAACTCAGGGATGTGAAACTCTTTAAGGAAAGCATCTTTTTAATGTTGCATTATTCTACGCAATTCTGATCAGGGTCAAACTTCATGTACCAGTTGTGTGCACATCCTTGTAATGTAGTGGCAAATTGACTTTCCCTATGATTACAAGCCATTATCCCTTTTGCACACCACATTATTTCACACATGTGCACATGTTCAACAACATCTTTAATGCCCCTATACTATGGAAGATGAAGAGACGTCTCCATGTAAATATTTTGGGGTTGGTGTGGGTACCTTTCCTACCTGATCCAAAACCTCATGTGTTACCTTTGCCTTCAGAACCACTAGATCCACCGGAGCTAGAACCACATATACCTCATTATCCTCCACTTGTATCCAGAAGCGGACTAGAAGATGTACTTTCATTTGTCCCAATAGTAGTACTGAACTGAACCCCTACAATCTATGAAGTGTTACCACTCCCAGAAGTGAGTCCAAAATTCTGGGCACTTGAATTCTATGCAGATGATGCACCTATAAAGGTACCCCCAAACAACAATGAAGACATTTTCCTTGTCATAGATGTACTTGCTATGTGACTTACTCTTGCTCTTCCATTGCCTAAATTATGTTACTGACTAATTATCGTACTAGATACTGAAAAACCAAGCACAAGGGATAGGTTGTCAGGTAGATTCAGATGTGCGCCCATGGCTCAGGTCGTCTCTACTGATGCACTTCCATGTGAGGCCGAGGGGGGTTCCTTATCATGTTTACCCAAATGGGGGAGTTCCTGATGCTCCGATTGCATTCCTTATACATGAGCTCCAAATCCTTTGCAATCCATCTCTCTCCTCAACACCATTCACTCTGCAACATTCTGTTTCTTCTTTATCTCCCTCTCACTTGCCTCATTATACTTAAGCTTCCTTTCTTCTCTCTTCCTTTCTACCGCCAGGTCTGCCATATTTCACCAAACATTATCCCACCCCCACTCATGGTGAGGTTTAGTTAGCCATCAGTTTTCTTTCCAAGTTCATGGTCACCATCAAGATTTTGATCACCAGTGGAATGCCTTGCAAGTAAGTTACCCTGGCATACCATAAAAATTGGAATTATGCTACCTTTGGGCAAGAATAAGTTGAAATTGAGTACTCTAGAATATAGTTCTTTAGGACACCATGATACCAATTATTCATGGCATGTGTCCAAATCATATCAGCATCATGAATGGATTTAAATTCTACCTACATCCATAAAAGTGTACAAGACCTCCAGTCTCTTTTAGACACATAAATAACCAACCACTCATATAGTTCTACCAGAAAATAACGAAGAAGCTATCATACAAACTGTCATACATATTCTATTCCACCCATGCACATTCATTAAAATAAGATCCAGTGTTGAACCTCCATGTGTATTCTTCTTCTAGATATTGTATCCACTCTTCAACACTTTTGTAGGGTCAACTAGTATGTCCTCATCGCGAACCATCCTGAAAACAAATGAAAAAAATTTCCTAGCAACAGAAGTAATGATGTAGCCGAGAATTCACTCGAAATAACCCAAGTGCACTGACACATCACTTAGCCTAGACTGAGAACTCACCTGAAGTGCATAAAGGTACTAGGCCTCTCTTTAAGGTTTCTTGTACAGGATGTTAGCAAGATGAAGAGTTGATGAATTTCTATCCATAAATAGTATAAACATTCTATAGAGTATATTCCAAATCTAGATCTAAGAAGTAATGGATTTAATTAATAACCATATGAATTATATCATGCAAGATCTAGTTATATTCATGTTTAATGCCTTGAATCAGTCAATACACTCCATTATATTAAACACATTAAATACACAAAATATTCTTACAATAGGTAGTACCATAAGTTCATGCGCGCATCAGATCTGACAGTATAACTTCATATTTTTATTCCTCCTATACTAAGTAGATCACTACATATTTATAATGGTGGGAAATTTCCCTTCACCACTTACATAATTCCCAAAATAGGTCGCATGCTGAAAATAGGCATGTGCCTTTACAATGATAGACACACATGCAAGTGTGCTAATGATAGATCTCTTCTAGTTAACTGGCGATAATAATTCTATTATTAAATCAAACGCATGCAAAGTGCTTAATAGATGCTCTTCCAAAAATAGCCCTTGGGTGTCATGTAAGTCTTTATCTGGTTTGTGTGCTCTACACGCTATCTCCAAAAATAGCTCGTGATCCTAAAAATGGCTAAGTCCCAAATTTTTCCTTGTCCTTCACGTATGTTTCCTTCCCTATCCTTCCATGCCTTTGAACACACCCTATCCCCACGTGTGAACCTTCTGTGTGCCTTCTTCTAAGTATCATACTTTGTCTGCTCAACAAGTAGAATCATCATAGGAAACATTAGAAACAACTTCAAAAGTAGAAGAAATAGGAGTGGTAAGTTTACATTCAACAATCGTAAGAGAAGTAAAATTATAATTAACATGTTCATGATCATAAGAATAATCACCAACATTATCAAACATATTTTCACAAGTAAGTACTTCATCAAGAGTGTTATCAACATACAAGAAAGTTGTAGGGGTACTAAAATTATATTTATCATTGCAATCATTGGAAATAATTTTAGAAGTAGGAAGAGTAGGAGATATAGCTTTACGTTCATCTTTAATACTAATAGAAGCATCATAATTCACATTTAATTTATCACCAATAGAAGTAGAATTATTAGCATCCATATTTTCACAACCAAGAACCTCATCATGCACATAATCTATATGAATTGTACCATTATCTATATAATAAGGAGAGGAAGATGGATCAACATTGGTGGTTATGGGCGGCGAGGGAGAAATAGATGCAAATCTTTGGGTAGGGGAGACTATGTAAATATCAGGGGTGTTAAGGCCAACAAGAAGGATGTTTTGGAAGGAAAGAAATTTTTGGAGGATTGTGTGGTCATATTGATGATTCTGATAGAGATCATGAAATCTAGATTCTGTAGAGGTATTGTCAAAAATAGGTTGTAGGCATGTATTGACCATATTATGCTTGGGAGATGATGACTTCTTTTTAGCCATGAGGTTTTTTGGGATCCTAGGGAAAGAGCTCAAAGAAGGTTGGGTTCACCAAATGATTTAATAAAAATATAATTAAATCGAATTTCAGAGTAACTAATATGATAAAATATAGTAAAGATATAGAGGTTAAACACTCAAGCAATGCAAAACCATAAGTAAATGGGAGAGATAAATGATTTAGTTGATTCTTATGTGATATGGAAATGATCTAGGCTAGATAAAGTGATAGAAAAGATTCAAACAATATCATAAGTTTTCCCTATGAGTTTTGGAACTTAGGACCAGATCTAGATAAAAGCACGTAGTATAGGACACATGTGCCTAGGCACTAGTGACTAGTCCTAGGTGTTAGTGACTATGTAGAGACTCAGAATGTGATGTCTTTTATGTCATTAGGGTTTCATTGTTAATTATTGTTAGTCACCTTATACTCACTCTTTGATCACCAAAGATACATGTAACCTACAAGACAAACCCTGAATACTTGCATAAGCTCACAAACACATCATATCTAAATGAAATATGTAAAATGTGAAGCTAGACTGACCTCGAACGTCACCTGAAGAGTGAACTATTACTGAGCACTACACTACATTCAAGAATGCATGTATTTTTATATGCTTGTGTGTGAAATAGCGTCCTTAGGTTTCCCTTATGCCAATAATGCTAAGATAATTAGCTGTAGCTAGATAAGATGCAAATTTGTGATATCAAATTCAAAACTTTCCCTTCCTATGTAGTGTATGTAGCCCAAAAATGAAGTCCCTTTGATGGTAGTGATAATATGTAGATGTGATTGCCCCTTAAAATTGTTAGCCAAAATAATAGTTTGTATCTCATGTCTATATGTGAATCTCTTATTTGAATTTTGACACTAGTGATATGAAATTCCGACTATGAGGTCGGGATAAGGATAGGAAAATGGAAAATGCTAACCAAAAATGTCAAAATTTGTAAAAAGAAAAAAGAGGACAGAAGTACCTAGAATGGATAGGAGCAACTGGGTGTTAGTGTTTAGAGTGGTTGTTGGTGTCCTGGGGTAAATGATGAAAATTTTGAAACGATAGACATATAGGTATCCTTATGACCTGACCAGAAATGGGTATGGAAATGATAGATGTAGGAGAGAAATACAATATAAATCAATCAAATAAAGTAGATCGACAGGGAATTGTGTCACCAATGAATACTTTTCTTACTTAAGACCCATGCATATAAACAACATATTGATGGCATAGTAAAATAGTAATATGTGCATGATATTTTGTCTACACATATTTCCTATTGATTATCCATAATGGGTTTCTAACATCATTCCTATCACTAAAGCCACTGGAAAGTTGTGCATCTGCATCGACTTCTAAGACCTTGATCTTGCTTGTCCAAAAGATAATTTTTCTTTACAAAACATCGATCAACTTGTCGATCTAATGATAAGTCATGAGATTTTATCCCTTATGGATGTTTTCTCTTACTACAATCAAATCCTCATCGTACCATAAGATCAACACAAGAAATCATTTATCAACCCTTGGGGTACCTTCTGCTAAAGATTAATTCCATTGTCCTAAAAAATGTGGGAGCTAATTATAAACACGCCATAAGCTACATATTTCATGACCTCATCCACAAAACCATAGAAGAATACATCGATGATATCCTATGTAAATCCCAACACCGAAGAGACCATATAGTTTTTCTTGATGTAATTTTTTTGTGTCCTTTATAGTTATTTATCTTCCTTAACCTTACTAAATGTGCGTTTGGAGTTCTCACAGGAAAAATATTAGGGTTCATAGTGTCTTTCATGGGAGTTGAATTTTACCCCATCAAAGTCCAAGCCATCATTGAAATGCCTCCACCATCTAACCTCACATAACTTCATAGCATGTAAGTAAGTTTCAATCCATCCATCACTTCATCTCTCAATTACCAAATTTATGTCAACCTTTCCATCATCTTTAGAGAAAATACATCCACTTTAAGTGTGAAAATAATTGTCAATAGGCCTTGGACACCCTCAAATAATATCTTTTATCTATACCACTTCTTACACCTCCATGCAAGGGGGAACCCTTCTATCTTTACATCTCTATAACTAACCACACCCTGGGGGCCATGCTCACACATCAAGATAAATAAAGTAAGGAAGAATTTTTCTATTACATAAGCCTAACCATCCATGATTATGAAACTTGCTATTCCAGAGGTGAAAAGTTGTGTTATTCCTTATACTTCACAAATTCCAAACTATGTCACTGCCTTCTCAATAAAAAAAACCGACATTGTCACAAAATTTAATCCTCCAAAATATATTCATTCTAAACCTTACCATAATCATCACATCAACAAATTACTCAAGATCATTACTGATTTTTGCCTTGAATTTGTCTCTCAAAATTCCATTAAGGAGTAGGTCATTATTGATCATCTTGCAGAAGCTCCCCTTTCTACTAATTAATTACACATGAACACTTCCTTGAATATTCTATCAAAACTCTCTAACATGAAAATTCCCCTCTTGAAATGACCTTTTTCTTTGATGGGTCCAAATAAAAAAAAGGGTGTCAGAATAGTCTTAATACCCCTTTGGAAACTCCTATTTTGTTATCCTTCAAACTCAATTTTGAATGCACTAATAACATGGTAGAATAAAAGGATCACATCATAGAACTTCATACCACCAAATTTATTGGTGTACAAATCTTTTCCATCTATAGAGACTCTCAAATTATCATCATTCAATTCAAACGGATCTATCAATGTAAAAATGAGATCTTACAAAAATAGAAAACTATTTTCTAATACTTACTACAACTCTTTCAAAATTACGAAATTAAAACCACCCCTCACTCATCTAAATAATTTTTAGACACCATGGCTTCATTTGCCTCTCTCTTTCCTTTATCATTAGATGATTCAAAACTCTTCATCATTGTACACAAACTTGATCAACCATCTTACACCATAAATAATCTTCCTACCATCATTCACATAGAGGATAGTTCATCTGAAACCTAGTATCCTCATACATACAACTACCTTTCCACTAGAAAAATATCTCCAAATTTATCTAGAAATGGTAAAATATATATTCGGCAGCATGTGTCCTTCTACATCATGCTAGGAGGTATCCTTTACAAAAGAGGATTCAACAGCCTCCTCCTTTGATGCCTTTAAAATTTGAATGCTCATCTAGCCATCCAAGAAATCCAAGATGACATATTTGGTGGAAATTTCAACAATTTACTTGTTGTTAAATGGATCCTACATATGGCCCACCACTGGCCTACACTTAACCAAGATTGTTGTGACTACATCAAGAAATGCATCAAATTTCAACAACGATCCAACCTCACACATATCCCTAATCACACTCTTTAATTGGCTTAGGACCTTTAGCCTTTCTCATAATGGGGGCTTGAACTTATTGGCCTTATCAACACTAACTCATCAAAAAAACATAATTCTATCATTACAACAACTAAGTATTATCTGCAATAAAGCAAATAAGATCATCAACTTCATCCATCATCACATATTATGGTAAATCATTTGAAATTAATAAGGTTTAGAAACTATGTCATGCTTACAATATCAAGATCTATTTTTCCTCTCCTTATTATCCACAAGCTAAAAACCAAACTGAAGTGCCAAATAAAACAATAAGAAAAATCCTCATGAAGATTGTTGACCAAGTTAGTAGAAATTAGCATCCCTAAATTCCATTCGCAGTAGGGTATATCAGACTAGATTTTTCACACCTATGGCCACGACACCCTTCTCTGTAGTATCTGACACCAAATCCATTCTTCCTCTCAAAGTCCAGATCCCATCCTTATGCATATATCTTAACTAATTCATCCCTAATGAGGATTATCATCAAGAACACATGTCACAACTAGAGCTATTAGACGAGTGTCATAGGACTTCCCTTCAACACATTAACATCTATCAAGAATAAATCAAATGATCCTATAACAAACATCTCAAATAACGTGAATTTAACGCTGGTGATCTTGTTCTCAAATAATATTAACTTGTCACTAACATGGAAAAGAGTAAATGGGAAATTTTATCCAAACTGGCTTGGACCATACATTATCACTCAAAATATGGGTCTAAGACTTAGCATTTAGCCTCCCTTTATGCTAAAATTGAAAATTGTAACATTCTGCTCTTTTAACTCAAAAAAATTGTTATCTCATATATGGTTAATTGATCATGATCAAATGGTATGAGGTCATCAACCGTGAGTCTTAACTTACACTAGTAAATCTATTAATATTTGATAACACCATTGGCTAACGTTCATAAAAGTTGATTGATGACTGTTAAGAATAGTATGAAAGGAAATGGTATTAAGTTTGGTATATGCTTATATTGTTGAATGAAGGCACAAAAATATACAAGTATAGGTTATTTTTTGGTGGCATAGATATTATTAATACAAGGATACATATTTAAATGATGTTAATAGAAGCTTAAAATTTTAAATGCAAAGGTTATATATATATATATATATATATATATATATATATAATATATATTATATATATATAACCTAACCTAGTTGGACACCATGCAAGCTATAATTGAATGATCTTAAACTAGCAAAAATTAAACAAGGTTGGAATATGGCTTACATGGTAGGTAATGTGTAAGTAATAGAAATTACATGGAAAATTAACAAGTTGGCATGGTAATTGGTTTAATGGCCATTAATGAGGTCAGAATCCTTAGGAGAAGTTAGCTTCCCTGAGAATACAACTCTAATTTCATTTTTACGCTAATCTCTATCATGAGCTCAGTTTCCTTTACTTTGGTTATTTTTCTATTTTTGTGGGAGTTGGAGAAAATGGGATATCTCTACCAATGTTCTTGTTTGTAAACCATATGCATGATTTTTAGCTCGAATATGGAGCTATTTTGTTGCAAAGAGGAAGATTTAACCTCCAGTATTGTTGTTTTTTATTTCAAGGGAGGTTGTACGAGGAAGAAAAGGAATTTTGGTAAAAATCTACATAATTCAAGCATGAGCTCCTTCCTTAATCTATGTAACATTTTGTTATGATTTGATATTGGTAATCTTGTGTTTTTGTTGTTCTTCCTGCTAGAAAAAGTGGTTGTTTGTTATTATGTTCTTTGCATGTTGTATACTTCCTTATATGTAAAAAATGAGAGTTGGGTGTTGTTATTTTCCTTTTCGAGGATGAAATATAATCTGGGTTGAGTAAAAAAGAGTGTGTAAAATAAATATGAGTTAAGCTTAAGTGATTTCATGGATATTTGAATATCTACTAACTATGTATTATTTATTAATTTCCTGAATGTTAAGAGAAAATATGAACTAGTTGTGTACATAGAGTTTGTTGTATAAATGTGAGATAACCTAGTTAATTTCATGGTTGTGTGAAGAAATAATTAAATGGGTATTGTTATTTGTCTTGTAATGAATGGTTTACGAACTAGGTCAATTTGTATGTTGTTTACATACTATTATGACCCAATATAGTCATGAAAATATTATCTAGGTGTGTTATATTTTTAAGGAGATGGAATAAATCGAGCTTATTGTTACAGGTAGATCTGTAAATTGGTTTATGAACTTAAAAGGTATATTCAATTGAACTGGTAATCGGGTTTAATTTTAGTTCTCCTGTGTTTTGTATTCGAGGAACTGAATCATACTCTATTTTACATTGCCAGAACAACATGACCTGGGTATAAGTATTTTTTTAAAAAACACAAGGGAGATGAGTTTTGGGTACTAAGAACTCATGTTATGTTGAATGTGATTAATGTTTTTAATGTAAAAATAGGTAATGAGAATTAGAAGGCCATTCAGGTTGGTGTATTAGTTTTTAATATGGAAAAGAGTACTCTAAACCCAACTGTGTTAAAGAAATGTTTATCATTCTTTAGAATTTTAGATCCTTGGTAAAGTTGAATTATTTAAATTATGAGCATACAGATATTTGTATGGTGTGGAAATGGGTTTAATTTCTTTAATAAGACTGAGTGAGCTTCTATCTGATGTCTAAGATATTATCATATAAGTGAATGCTTGTTAAATTTGTCTTCTATTATTATTTGAAACTTGTACTTACATATTTTGGAGATGTGTTTTGAATATGAGAATGCACAAGTTATATAATAATACATAGTTTTGGGAAACAAGAGATTAGGAAAGGCAAACTTTGAATGTTTTCAAAGGATTCTTATTCAGTTTGTAAAACAATAATTTTAGTTGTTTAATTAATTTGCAAATACTACATGGAAATATGGTTGTCAAAATTAAGTAAATAGGATTTATGTATATTTAGCTGTAGAATTGAAGGGTTACACTGATTAAGAAATAATGGTTTTGATCATGTGCTTATGTAGGGACTGATTATTTGTGTTAGATAATGAATAACTGTTGTTTGGTGAGTTTTTATCTGTATTCAAGAAGTTTGAATTATATTATCTTAGTAGGGACCTAAATTTTATGGCAAGAGCATCAATTGAGGGATGATTGAAAATTCTTATTCTAGTTAACATACTATGATGACTCTATTATTGTTAGTCTTAATGAAAGTTCGTATAGATAGTGTCATCTAAAGTTTGGTCTAAATAGATTGTAAATATCTTACTTTAGCAATTACATTTATAGAATAGGAAGTAGATCATGTCAATTCTTATGAACTGACGCATGTATATTTCATTTTTAATGAATGTAAAGGTAAGCAATGAAGCTATGAAGTAAGATCTTGAGTTGATTATCCTCCTTGATGTATATAATCATAGGGTCCTCCATTTATAGACTTTACCTTTTCATTAGGTAACAGTGGTGTTTTATGATTTCATGATGAAATATTGTATGAAAGAAGGGTTGATGACCTTGATGTAAACTTGTAAATACAAAATTTATAATAGAGTTACGCTTGAACATTGCAAAAGTTTTTTATTAAAGAAATTATGAATAATTACTCGTGTTATTGTGTATATCAGGAGACATTGACTTCATTGTGATAAAGGCTTATAAATTGTATAATAATAATCTTTTAGTAATCCATTAATTAGTTACTAGATCCTTAGGGTGAAAGAATAAGATAATACTCATTATGATATCTTAAGGAAACTAATATTAAGGTGGATTTTAATAATTAGTAGCAAAGAATGAACCAAATAGAGTATCATCAACTGTCATATGGGATGTGAATATGTTAAGGAGGTACAAGAGTACTAAATGTAAATAGGTGGTGATATCTTGATTCATAATAGGAATTTATTATGGAACGATGGATATCAACCCTATATATTCTAACAATTCATGAGTATAAATATTCACAACAATGTATTCAGAGTTATTAACTCCTTAAATCAATAAATGGAGCAATCCAATTAATATTTTAATATTTGTCTATTTTGGATTGATTTAAGAGTTTTAAGTATCCTTGAAGCATGAAAATTAGCAAGGAATGAACCAAATAGAGTATCATCAGCTGTCCATATGGGATCATTAATATGTTAAGGAATTACAAGAGTACTAAATGGAAATAGTAATGATATTATCTTTATTTCATAATAGGAAGTTATTATAGAAGTGGATATTCAATCTAAATATATTTAACAATTAAAAAATATAAATACTCAAAACAATTATTCAAGAGTTATTAACTCCTTAGGAATCAATAAATAATCACTTATGAATTAAGGATGTTAATACCTCTAACTAAGAGATTGATTAGTATACTAAGTCAATTTATGATTGGTTTTTGCATGTTTCTTGAATGTGTTCATGGTACTTGTAGTGAATTCTTACTCTCAAAATAGTATGGTGAAGCCATCTCAGGTTTGATAAATAATTTAGTATTGATTCTTGTAAAACTTCATCAGAATTATGGTTATAGTTAGGGGGTGAATGATTTTTATAGTTGTAACATAGTCCTCATGCATGTTAATTTTTTCATAAATGAACTCTAGAACTTCATAAGAAAGGTTGTATCCATGTTTTTTGATTCTACATTTCTTGTGATAACTAATTTGAGGTATATTGGCAAATAATTTTTGAGTTAGGATGCTTGATTTCTTGTTTAAAGATTGTAGTAGGGTATTACATGGTCACATTTAAAGCATCATGGAACTATGTTAAGTGAAGGAGACTATAAATTTGGGTGGACTTAAAATTAATATGGTAGTGTTGTTGATTCAGTGAGACTAGGGAGCTTCACAACAAGACCAAGTATGTATTAAGACACTTGGGAGTGTTAACCGTTGTTATGTGTAACTTTTTATAACTGTGCACTATGAAACGTGCTCACAAATAAAGTTGAAGGGGTATTCATGAGTTCTTATACATGTATAAATATGTTCAAGGTTATCATGGTATCCATAGATACTACAGATTAGAGCATGCAAAAATAATAAGGAAGAAACTTCTAAAAAATACTTCTCGGGCACTCATAGTGGTCAGAACCCTGCAACTAGGGTTTTGTGGGTTGATAAATTTATAAATTCAAAACTTAAACAACCAAATATCCTAAAAATGAGAATAAATCTCTAACAGGGTTTCCTTTAAATATTGGTGAAAGGAGTAGGTCGATTGATTCTTTTTTTTCTTGAGTTATCTTTTAAATTTTGTTGAGCATAGTGTAAATAGACCAGTAAAGACATAGATATTGGCGAGAATTAGTAATTGGGGGATCTAATCATGAAGGTATAGCATGATAATTGGTACCTTTGATCTTATTAGCTTCCATAACATGTCCTTAAGTAACTAGAATCTAAGCTATCTAAAAACCTCATAATGACATAACGATGTCTATCCTAGGGGAACTGTGTTATTCAGTGGCTTAAGGGAGTAAGATAAAATGGAAGGTTAAAGAAGTAATTCAAGATGGAGATTCTTAATAGTGTGAATAAATAATATAGATTTCCCATGAGTCTAGGTTAAATAATTTTTAGGACATTATATTCATAAATGAGAGAGAAAGTGTTGATAGTCCACCTCTAGGAATATAGATCATTAAAGAAGGCATGCCTAAAAACTTATCATTTGCAATTGAAACCTATTTTCCACATAAAGTACCAAGAATATTTGCATTCAAGGGGATGATTTTAAATTAGTGTTGTCTTGAATCCTTTAACCAAAGAGGATTATGGGTAAAGATGTTGTTAAATGCAAGACTAGTGAGGAAAATGATTAAGTGATTAGCAAAGTAGAGAAGAGTTGAGATAGATTTTTAGAGAACATTGTCTTACCATAGGCTTGGAGCAGACAAATATGGAATTGAAGGAGTTTATAAAGCAAGATATGAGGTCAAGGGTGGTAGATCATGCTTCATAAGAATCAATTGAGGTCTATTAGAGGTTTTTTACCTAAGAATAAGCATAGAGCATTCTTAAAGCAAGGCAAGATTATTTACATTTACTAGGGTTTACGATCCCTTTAATTGATCTCATAGAATGCACTAGAGATTTTTAAGAAAGTTCATTAGATAACCAAGTGTAGGTTATGGGCTAAGATCCAATTGGAATTATGTTAACTTTTGAAAGGAAAGTAATTTGTTTGACCTAGAGGCTGAGTTAATATTATATAGAAACAAGAATCCATTAAATTTATGTTTTTGAATAGTGGATTTGCATCATATTTTCTTTATTTCATAATAGGAAGTTATTATGGCTATATGTATTCAATGTAATCATATTTATGAATAAAGTATTATAAATCTTCACAACAATTATTCGAGAGTTATTAACTCTTAGAAATAAATAAATAGGTACTATTAAATAAAGGTTGTTATTATCTCTAACTAGGATACTGATTAGTATACTAAGTCAATGTAATTTCTTAGTTATTCATAATCCTATCAAGATAAGTTTATATAAAAAAACTAGTGAATTTAACTATAACTTCGATAGAATATGAAGTTAAGGTTACTATAGTAGAATTTTTTATTTTTTTTATAGATTTTTTTTATTATTAATATTTTATAAAAATTAATATTATTATTTTAATATTAATAAAAATTAAAATTATTTTTTACATGTTTCATTGTTTTTACCTTGAAAATAAGAAGTAAATACATTTTTTAACTACAATCAAGTAAGTTGTTTTCTTGCAAAACTAAAAAATAATAATTTATATTTCAATTGAATATGTGAAATTTATGGTCAAATTAATATTTTTTGTGCAAGTATTTTTTTATGGGTCAATTTCGATGTAATCATAAAAATATGAGTAGCATACTCACTTGAAAAATGAAAGGGAGATTGTTTCTAAATTATTTTTTACAATTTTTTCCCTTTGTAAATTCTAATTTATTATTGAAAAGTTGATCGTAAATTTTTTCATAATAATTGTATTTGTAATTCACAAAGAGTTTTTTTTTGTCAATTTAAAAGGAGGAGTAAATTATAAATTGTGCTAGATGTTGAGGAGCGCGCCATGAGCACTACCCTCACACCCCATGAGGGGTGCTGCCCCTCGACCCTACTAGGGGCTGTCGCCGCCAAAACCCCGCTCCTTAGTCTTGTGTTCAGTACTTTATGTAAAAAACACCTCACCTTTGTTTCCTTGTGAAAAATGTCAATGGATGATGGTAAAAATAAATATAATGTAATTACCATTTAAACTGAATATATATTAGGAAGTGTTGCATTTAGGCACATGTCGTATAAATTTAATATTCTATCGGATATCAAATGATCTATCAAAATGATCATTCGATTCTTGAGACTCAAGGTAAATGAAAAGCATTTTTTTTTTAAGTTCTTGAGTTGAAAAATGAATTTTCTTTCTTATTCATAGCTAACTTATAATAATTATAGTGTATTTTTTGATAAATGACTTAGATATTAATATTTTTTGAAGGCATACAAAAGAAAGGATTATATGTGTTTAAATGTTTTTCTTTTGCTTCTTATTTTTTAATCAAAATAAAATTCATGTTTTTTTGTGGCATGAAATACTAGGTCATGTTAATTTCAGGAGCATGTATGACATGCCTTGGCGTAGCCTAGTTTCTATTTTTCTATTGTCTTCCATTAAATATTTGTGAAGGGTGTTTACATAGTAAGAAGTCACTAAAACCCTTCCTTAAATTTCTTGAAGTAAACTCCATATAATCCATGGAATTTTTTCACAATAATGTTAAAAGGGCCTTTAAAAATTGCATCCCTAGCTAAGTTCAGTGTATGTTGTTGCTTTTAATATGGATTATTCTTTCTTGGTTTGGTCATTCTTTCATATATGTTATCTATCAGTTTTATCACCAATTTAAAGGCTTAAAATAGATAATGGATATATATATATATATATATATATATATATATATATATATATATTGTTGATAAAACATTTCTAAATTAGTATGTGATTATTAAAAATAGTATTATATGCATATCAAATAATACTTGGGGACACCTTTATGTCTATATTGGAGATGTCCAATACTGATTGCATCTAATATATATTTTACAAAATTAATATGTTGAAAAATTGTTCAAAATATTAGTAATATAACATGGTTAGTTATTAAACATATTGTTATTGAAGTTGTTATGCAACTTGTGTTTAACCTATCAATGTAAGTTTTATAGATCACTAAAAGTGAAATCAATACTAATTTATATTATGCTTATTATGATGTCTATATGGATATTATGACTCTAACCATGTTGTTTTTGTCTTATATATAAAATATACAACTTGATATGTGTTTGATTTTTTGGTACAGGAGCCATTACTTGGAGCAATAAAAAGAAACCAATATTCTCCATTTCTTTTATTGAGGCAGAGTATAGAATTGCAATGGAAGCACCAAAATAAGCCTTGTGGCTAAAGTGGTTGTTAGAAAAGATACACATGAAAGATAAAGGAAGTACTCCTCTTCTATGTGATAGCTAGAGTTTTATTTCTCTTGCTAAAAATCCAGTTCAACATTAGAGAACAAAGCATATAGAGCTTTATATGCACTTTATCTAAAAGAAGGTTCTCTATAGAGATATAGATCTCAAATACTTCTAGACTGAAGATCAAGTTGCATACATGTTTATGAGGCCATTTTTTACTCTAAAATTATGTAAGTTTTGTGCAATGCTTGGCATTTTAAATTTTCCATTGTGGGGGAGTTTGCATAACCATGTCACCTCCTAATGATTGACTGGTTGATATCTCTTTCTCCTCTATACTTTTTTTTCCAATTGTAAAGCATTGTAAAAATATCCTTATGATTTTTGTAAACTTGTCACTCTAAGTTTATGATGTACAGTCTAATGGTTCACATCTATTTGTAAAAGAGATCCTTGTGTTTTAACAGGCTTCTAGATATGTTGGTTGAGATATTTTCCATGAGAAATTATGAGATGTACTCTCACAAATCCTTTTGTACCAAAAGGTAATTTGAGCATGATGAAGGTGTATAAATCCTTCAAATGTGATATGTTAGTCTAAACCTTCACTATACTTTATGGATTTGTAAATCATGTTGCATAAACAGGTAATGTTGGCATATGTTCCCGACTTAATATTAAGGGGGAGTGTTAGAACGTAATATTAAGTTCCTATAAACCTTAGTTTATAATTAAATAATCAATAATATTTATATGATTTATTATCTAATATAAACTTAATTTTTATGTTAATTGAGTAATATTTAATCAATATTTATTTAAATTAAGGTACACCCCATCACTTAATAGGTTCATAACCCATGGGGTCAAATAAATATGACCATGGGTCATATTGTGAATTCAACTCGTGTGGATGGATTGGTGGAGAGAAGTGAGGAGGGAGATTAATGTTAGACTATCAATTATTTCTCACATAATGGAAATATATTTATTCCATGGTTTTTACCCTTTGGGGGTTTTCAACATTAAATATTGTCTCTATATAAATTCATTTTATTTCATGTTTAAATGTTTGTTATAATGTTTTGATAATAAATATTTAATATGTTATTTTATACCCTCGGTCTTGACATCATAATCCCATTAATACGAGTTTATATAAAATCGCCAATAAATTAAACTATAACATTGATAGCATAAAAACCTCTTACTAACCTCATATGAATAATGTTTAATTAAATAACCCTACTCTTGAGGTATAATAGTAAGAGGTAATGAGGTTTTAGTAGTTGACCTTAAATATGATGTAGACTTCATATAATCTCTTGTAATCATTCATCTACCTAGACAGTACTAACTAGGGGTTGTTACAAAAAATGGAAACAGGACGTAATGGAACTCATTCCATTACGTGGTATCTCCAATTTCCATAAGAACCCAAACTTAGTTAAGGATATTTTAATTTACAAATATGGTCCTATGAAGAATACTTCCTCCTTCATAACAAGTTCACCTTCATAAGAAAAAAGATTCAGATAATTGTGCCGAGATAAATGTTTGGTGACAAAAGATTATATCTCTAGGATTTGTGGGCTCTCGAGATACATTGTTTATGAATGGCGAGAAAACTTTGGCCAAATTAATGCAAGTGGTTGATTGCATTATATGTTCACTATATCCTCAATGATATATTTCAGATACCATAATACGAAGATTGACTTTCATGGTGGACATTTAAGGATAGAAACATAGTTGTCTTAACCTTGAAAAGGTAAACCTAAACATACTAAATATTGTATGATTACTCTTAAATGAGTGGAATAGAGGGAGAATTGAATAAACCTTCTAATCATACATAAGGTTTATGTAAAAAAGAGTTATCAGATGGATAAAACTAAATTAATGTCAAGATGAAGCTTTAATTAACCATATTAATAAATATATAGTACCAAACATTAATAAAATAAATCCATTGAATATGCAATGAATAAATAAACACAGAGACACAAATTTAAGTGAAAACCCCCCAGGGGTAAAAACCACGATGAAAATGAGATATTCCATTTATGTGAGAAACATTGTTACAGTCCAGTAAATCTCCCTCCTCACTTCTCTCCACAAATGCACATGAGGTGAATAAACAATATGACCCATAGCTATATTTATATGACCCTATCGGTCATGAACCATATCAAGTGATGGGTTATGAATAAACAACACCTCAATTTAATATAAATTGATTAACTTAAAACCAATTAAATATAAATAACTAGTTTTATATTAACTAATTAAGAATAAAACTATTCTTAATTATTTTATTATAAAATAAGGTTTATAGGCACTTAATATTAGTTCTAATACTCCCCCTTAATATTAAGTGGGGAAACATATGCCAACATTACTTGTTTATACAATAGAATTTACAAATCCATAAACCATAGTGAAGGTTTAGGCTAGTATATCACATTTGAAGGATTTATACACCTTCATCATGCTAAAATTACCTTTTAGTACAAAATGATTTGGAATCCATAAATCAATAGTGAATGATTTAGGATAAGCATGATTTTGAGACTACATATCATAGTTTCTCAAGGAAAAAATATCAACTAGCATCTCTAGTATCTTTTTCTCACACAAGGACCTCCTATACAAATGGATTCAACACACTAGATTGTACACCGTAAACTTATAATGACAATAATTTACAATCGAAGTAGAAGTATAGAGGATAAGGATATATCAATTGGCTGACCATTAGGAGGTGGCATGTCCATGCACACTCCCCCTTAGTGGAAACTCTGAAAGGCCAAGCATTGAAAAAAACTTACAAAATTGTACAACACACAATGGCTTCAAAAACATACCTGCAACTTGATCTTCACTCGAGTAGTACTCAAGATCTATATCACCATAGAGAGACTTCTCTCATATAAAGTGCATATGAATCTCTATATGCTTTGTTCTCTGATATTAAACTAGATTCCTAGTAAGAGCAATGTAAATCTTGCTATCACATAGAAGAGGAGTACTTCCTTTCACTTCCATGTCTATCTCTTCCAACAAATGCTTTATACACATGAATTATTTCAAATCTTCCATTTCACTTTTATACTTTTCCATAGTAGAATAAATGGAGAATGGTGGCTGATTTTTACTATTCCAAATAATGGCACCTGTACAAAAAAAAATGAACACATATCCAGTATATTTTATATCTAAGATAACGTCGACATGGTTAGAGTCACAATATCTATATAGATATCATAGTAAGCATATAAATATTTACTAATATCACTTTTAACCATCTATAAAACTCACATTGATAGGATAAACACAAGTTTTATAAAAACTTAAATAAGAATATGTTTTAATAACTAACCATGTTATATTAACAATATGTTGAGTAATTTCAACATATTAATCTTGTAAAATATGTAATAGATGTAATCAGTATTTGAAGTCTCCAATATTAACAAAAAGGCATCCCCAGGTTCCATTTGATATGCATATAATATTTTTTTAGTAATCACATTTAGAATTTTAGAAATTTTTTATCAACAACATATATATCTTGATTATCTATTTTAAGCCTTTAAAAATGTAATTATTGGCCAGTGTGTGTTTGTGTTATCATTAATGTCAATTATATTGATGTAAAAGGGTGTCATGAGGTCATATGAGTCTCCATGTGATGTTATTCAAGTGTGAAACATGAAGGTTGATCGTCGTGTCATGTTTGAATGTGTTCTATGAGGTCCTGGTGCATGGTTTAGTGAGCTAAGTCATGGTCAGAGTCCTCCAAAGTGATTTTAATGTTTTCATGAGGTCACACATGGTCATAGAGGTGTGTTTCAAGTGTTAATGAGTTGGCATGAGGTTAGCATGGTCATTTCATGGTTGATTTAGGTCATTCCAAGCCTATTCGTAGTCCTGGTACATGAATAATGGTAAAGAGGTATGAGATTTGGAGTTGATTAGTATTTTCCAAGAATATTTATAGTATATAGGGTATGTATGGTGATTTTTTATGTCATAACTCATATGTACAATGCTAGTTTAGGGTCATTGTGAAGCAAGTAGGTGAGAATCACACAAGATAACACAGGTAAGCCTTAATGTTTGGAGTGTTTCAGATCTATTTGAGCTATAAGTATGGTCAGTTAGAGGATGTTTTTATGATGTTTCATGATAAGTTTCAAGTAATTCTGAAGAAGGATTGTAAGATATGTGACTTTTGGTAAAACTAGGTTTTTAAGAGTGAAGAATTAAAGTAAAAATGGACCTTCTGATGCTCATTGTGAATTGTTTGATTTTCATGGGGACTTGATATATTTGAAATAGATTCTTAGGTTAGTTATGAAGGTTTCAAAAAAATAATGAGGTGGTTTTATTATCATGTTTTATGAATGATTGTTAAGAAGATAAGTTGTTTTGGAAACCCTAGCTCAAAGAGAATTGAAGAAAAAGAGGTATGTTGAGTTTGTTTTGATTCCTTTTGAAAATTTCATAATTGGATTTTGTAGAGGACTCTTCTAGATTTCCAGAAAGGTATATTAGTGCATGTGACTGTAATTGGGCCCCACCTAAAAATTCTTGTTTGTCAATAAGTTTAGTTAAAGAGTTTTTAAAGAAATTGTAAAATAAATTAACATTTTTTAACCTATGGTTTTTATACATTTCCATGATATTTTTAGATCATGTTTGAAGTGAAAAGGTGACAAGTGTACCCTATTTATGAAGACTGGTTTTTGGGGTAGTTGGGAACAACTTGTGGTAAAATAGGAATTGCAGGAGCTACATAAAGAGTTAGGACTTTGATAAAGTTTTGTTCTGATCCTAATTTAGAGAGTTTTCCTATAATATATCAAACTTGTTTTTTTGATATCGTATGACATAGCTATGACCTATTCTATGAGGGTCAAATCTGGATGATGTTGTTTCTAGCATGGTGTCAAATGGTTTCAAGAGGTAAAGTGATGTTTCTGAGTTTTTTATGCTTAATAAAGTTTTTTGAGTTATTATACATCATGTATAAGGTTGTTACATGATTTGGTTAATCTTAGAAGTGAATTTTGAGGTGATGGAAGAAGTTGAGCTCATGGTCAGTTCTTGAGTCCTATAATGCTTAAGAAGAAGTTTGGAGATATTACCTTAGTTGAAGGCCTTCCACTTAGAGTTGGAAGGATTTATAATTTCCTAGGAATAGGATTCATAGGGATTTCGACTGATCTATTTTTTTGTGTCATTTTAAGTTGATTTGATGGGTCTTCTAACTTGATTTATAGAGAAGAATGATGTTGATTTTCAGGATAGGTTTGCTTAACATGAAATATTGAGTTGTTTAAGGCATGTGAAATGGATATTTTGATACTTGATATCAGTTTGAGAGTGATTAGGGATGAATTTTTTTCTTAGAGAAGGAATTTGGAGGTCTTTAAAGTGACAGAAAGAGTGAAAACTAATTGAGTTTGCAAAACTAGTTTCTTGTCAACTTGATTTGATAAAGTGGAAAGTTGCTATGGTTTAAAAATATGGATGTTTCATTAGCTATAACATGCATGAATGTGATGTATAGGTAATAAGGATTCAATAGAGGGTTTTTATGCCATATTTGAGTTGATCTTGGGTGGTAATGAGGCCAAAAGGTGAGGATAGGGTGCTAGAAACAATTCTTTTATGAAGGATATGAGCTTTTTAGCTTGTGATATGAATTATTTGATTGGTAAAAACTAATTAAAAAATATATATGATGTTTTTATGATATATTACACATGTTTGATAAATTTTGGGGCTTTAATAAATGTGGTTTTTGTGTTATTTTATTTTATTAATCCTAGTGATGGGGTTTTGAGTGTTTTCTGTGCTTGTATGAAGGTTTTGGGCATGACCGACCTATATGGGCCAAATGTGAATGTTTAATTTAATTTAATGGGATATTTTTTATTTTTTTTTGGTTGAAATTATGATGGAGGAAATACCTCTTTTGTGTTTTAAGGAAGAGAAGCCTATAAAGCAAGTGTTTTGAGTTCATTTTTGAACTAGTCTCCTAAGAGGGAAAAATGTGACCTACCTAAGAGTGTGAAGGATATTATATTACATGATTTAAAAGTTGATGAAGTGTGATACAAGTAAAAAACTGATTGATATCATGTGTGAAAGGTTTAATATCCAAGATAAGTCTAAGAAGAAGAAGATATAACGTGTTTAAGGAATGAGGGTTTGAAGAAAGGTTTGTGAGCTGAATTAGAGATATTCATTAGTTGTGGTAGATTAAAATTTAGAGATCATCATATATAGGTGGTTGAGTAGGTGCTTAATCATCTTAGGGGGTTCTAGCCTCCTTGTGGAGTGGGTTATTAACTAAATTATGGGTTGGTGCTCGACTAAATTAGGGGTTGGTGTTACTTGTGAAGTTTTTTCTTCACTAAATCTCTTTTCTTTTGTAATATAAGAATAGTTTCAGTGGGTTTTCTTCCTCATGAGGTTTTCCCACTTACATATGGTGTTTATTTGTTGTGCATCTTGCTTTATTTTATTGTGATTGAATGTTAAATATGTTAAGTACACATGGTTATGAATGATGTATGGACAACTTAATTGATGAACATATGGTTTGGTAAATGAAGTAAAAAAAATTGTAGGATGGATTTGCCCCCCCCCCCCCCCCCCCCCACACCTCTCAGCCCATTGTGCTTCTAAAAATTAGTATCATAGTAGGTCCTTAAGAAGAAATTTTAATCAATTGAAGGATATCTTAGAAGCACAAATGCATAAGTCAGCTGATATTTGGAGGAGAAAATATGAGATTGTTGAGTATTTGGTATTTGGATTGCAACAAAAAATTATTGGTATGGAGAAACATCATGGTCAATCCATCAAGGGTTTGGAATCTCAAGTGACGAGTATGTCTTAAACCCTAAGGGATAAAGAGGAAGCATGCTGTAAGTATGAAGAGAGGTTGAAAACATTCAAATCTGATCTAGAAGATGTTTCAAATAGGTTTAAGATGTATGAAAAGTTAGAGAAGAGTTATGAAACTCTTGAGGAAATATTGGAGAGCCAAAGAGTGGATAGTGATAACAAAAGCCTATGGTTCAAATATGAACATGTGAAAATGATGATGAAGCTAGTACAAATTCTAAATCTGATGAAAAGGTGACCAAGAAGATTAATTTGAGAAATTATAACTCAATTAGACAACTTGATTGTATGATGTATGGTTCTTCATTTAATGGTTATCGTTATTGTTATCTATTTTTACACCTCTGGTAAAAATAACCAACTTAGAGGGATGGTCTTAAGCACTAGAGAGAGTTTCACAAATTAATTTGGAATAATACCGGTGAGTTTCCAAGTTTTTGGAGCACTATAATTGGTTTTTGGGAAGCTGGGGGTAAATTGGAGAATTTTTCTTCTTCTAGGTTTTCACTCCTAGTCAATTTTAGAGAAAAATGAGAGGAAGCGGTGAAAATGCAGTCATGGGGCACTTTTCTCATTTTTCATCTGACTCCTTAACTCTAGAAAGCGGGAAAAAATTAAAGAAAGTTGTGAATTAGGAATAGTTTGGAAACCCATCCCCTTAATCTCAGTTGTAAGAGAGAAAATTAGTCAAAAATAGCCAAAAATGGGTTAAACAACCAAAAATGGCTTGGAGAGATCTCTTTCATATTTTTATGCTCCCTTATTCTAAAAAAATTCTTGATTTACTAGAGAAATTGAAAGTGGGCTCAAATTTGGAGTAAGGATCTAGGTGGGCTTGGTAAGCTAAGGGGTGAGCTAAATCTTAGCTTGCCAAGCTGAGGGTCTATAGAAAGAAATTTTAGAAGCATCAGGCTAATTGGTGACTCGATGAAGGGGCGACAAGGTCGAAAGGGGAGTCATCTCGTTGAGTTAGCTCAGAGAACCTAAGATTTGGTTAATTGGCACACATTTTGGTGAGTCTCCTAATGAGTTCCCAGTGGAGTAGTATCAGCCGAAGTGGTCATGCAGAGCACGGGGGGCTTAGAGAAACTCAGGCCGTGATTTCCTTATGGGCCCACCTTTTTTGCAACACAAGTAGTATGGCTTGTAGGATCTATTTTCATCCAATGTGTTAGGAAAGAACTTAGCAGTGCGATCAAGGATGACTCTCTGAGAATGACTCATAGCCGACTGACACAATTCAAGAACTCGATAGAACTGAGGCACATGGATGTCAGGGTGATTTGGGCCCAAGGAAGCCACATCATCCACAATGGGAATGAAGTGAACAAGGCATGATGGGGATGAGTTACTTGTATGTGAAGGAGGCCCACAATACAAGACTGAGTGGTCATTGAGTTGGTGTCGAGCTAGAAGAATCAATGAGAGTCACGGTGGAAAATTCATGGCGGGTTCAAAGCGAGGAGCCTGCCAAAGTGGATTTTGAGTCAGCTAGGATGGTATGTAATGAGGAGCTTAACACATAGGAAGGGATTAGGGAAAGAAAAGAGGGGTGCTAGCTTAGTGAGCCAGCTAGCGAGCTGGACCCTAATTCAAATTATTAACACTCAAACAACCCGCCCCCAAAAATGAAACTTGAAAAGTGGCGGGGCCCAAAAAAAATTTAATTGCATTCCCAAGATCTATTAAAATATGTAAATTTTATGGAAAGGGGGGAAAAGTGAAAATAGTCATTTCCAGTAGATTAATTTAATGCTCAGTCCCGTAAAGCAACAACCATTCCTGGAAGTGGATAGAGAGCTTCTTGCACTCAAAAGGTCATAAATTTATCATTTCTCAGCCAAATTGCACAAAATTTCAGTCATTGGAATTGTGGCTCTATCCTCTACACTCCAAAACAAGAAATAAAATATTTGATGGAGTTTTATTTGTGAAAAAATTAGAAAACAAACCTAGTTCCAAATGATGAACTCCAGGCAGTTAAAATTCCATTTAATGGGTATGGGTAGCCATGTTTCTTTTACTACAAGTTACAGGAAAGTAAGGGATGCAATTTTTAGGGTGATCCATTATTTTTTATAGGCCATTCAATGCTCCTTATTGGTAGTTGAATACAAATTTCAATTTCCCTCTCTCTCTCTCATTCCTTCTTCCATATATTGTAAAAGAGAGCTCATTTTGAAGGAGTTGGATAATCTTTGTAATGTTTCTCTCTTCTCTCTTCTTGAAGAGTAGATGTAGAGCTCAAAACCTTAATTTTATGATAAATGTATTGGAAATAATGCATTCTTCCTCAACTGTGATGTAATGTGCATATTATTAGAGCAATAAAATCAATGCTTTGTGATGGTTTCTCAATCCATTGCATGTTTTTATTGATTTGTCTTACCTCTCTTCACGATACAAGTATTTTTTAAATTTTCCATTTTTAATTTTAGATTTGTTATCCAATTTCACCCCTTAGGTAATACTGATCAAACATGACCTTGCACACGAAAAATGGAGAAAGGCTCGAAGTTTTCAATTTTTGCATTTTGAGCACTTCAGAGAAAAACATGGCAAAACATGGACAAGCAATGTCTGAAACCCGAAGTTTGAAAGTCTAAAAATTCATACTTTCAGGGTTTTGGGGGAATTGTGTCAAAAATGGCTAAGAAATGTCTAAAACCTGAAGTCTGAAAGTCTAAAAATTTAGACTTTCCAGGTTTCAGGAACCTTGGGAATTATGCTAAAAAAGGACAGGCAATGTCTGAAACCCAAAGTCTGAAAGTATAAAAATTTAGAATTTTGGGGTTTTAGGAACCTTGGGAATCATGCCAAAAATGGATAGGTAATGTCTGAAACATGAAGTCTTAAAGTCTAAAAATTTAGACTTTTAGGGTTTCGAGAACCTTGGGAATCATGCTAGAAAAGTAGCAAGAAAAAAGTCCAAAATTTTAGACTTCGGACTTTTAGAGTTTCGGGGTTTAGAGTTTCGGAACTCTCAGTCCTCCATTTTTAGAGAATGACACGTCAACTTTTAGATGGCCATAACATTTGACTAGGAGCTTGGATTTACACAAGAAAGGACTTTTTGGAAATCTCTCAACATCTTCTACTCAACAAATTTAGAAATACAGTCCACCATTTTTAAGGGTGTCATACTTCTCACCTACTAAAATAATGAGGTATGGGTTTCCTTTCTTGCCTAACAAGGGACAACACATGGAGGCATGGGTTTTTTAGTAAAATTCATCATTTTTGCAATTGAATTCAATGTATTTCTTGGGTGGTTGAATTAAGATTTCGAAATTCTTCTATATGTTTCTCCCATTCTTCCTATATGTTGTAAGGAAGGGAATTTTTCTAAAGGTTGGACAATTTTTCTTTGCACCCTCCCTTCTTCTCTTGTCTGCAAGGTAGTTTTTGGATTTAAAACCTCCCCTCCAATCTGTAATGCAAGTTTTTGCCTCTTGGACATTCTAATGCACTGTATCAATTTTATGGAGCAATAATACAAGTTTTTGGATGATTTTCAAACCTTTCTTATGTTCATTGCATCTTCATGATCTCTCATTGTAACCTTGGTTACTTGTGCATGGTAATTATATCACATTATAATGGTTTGTGTTTAATGGTAAAGAATGTGTTCAATATTCCTTTAGTGCATCACCTCTGTTAGTTTATATTTAATTTCTTGCATCTTCTTAACCATGTCTCCTTGGCAAGTTAGAGTAGCTTTTAGAGTAGATCCTCTACAAATTATATGTGTGCACTTGAACAGAGGAATAGGAACCGACCTTCATCCAGAGAGCTTTCCCAATTGCAAAATCCCACACTTTGGGAAAATATCCATGTTATGAAATCATAATGAGAGTCTCAACCCATCAAGTTACAGACAGTCAAGGTGCTATGATTACGCATCAACAAGAGCTTAGGGGATGATGTGTTTATGGAATGGTGTATTATGTGTAATTTTGGCTTGTGATGCTTTTCCATCCTCTCCATGCTCACATTTCCCCATTTCCATGCATTTTGAGTTATTCAACACCCCCCTTTTCTGGTGTTATCACCTATGTAGTGTAGGATTTCTCCTTTTCACCCTTTCTCATTCTCTTTGTCTCCTTTGAAGTCATAGATTAGGAGTAAGTAAAATTTCCTTCATTAGAGTTAGTTTTTACACTAGATTAAAAAGAGGAACCAACATTATCTTGAGATTTGTTTCAATTGTAAGGTCCCACACCTTGAAGCAAATCCATGTTACCCAGTCACAATGCTTTCCTTAAAAAACTCAGATGTTAAGTAATCAAAGGGTATTGTGATTTTGTGATAACATTTCTGACACGCTCGATGGGACCATAGAGAAGTCATTTCTAATAGGTGTGTATCCAATTTATTTTAGAGGTAGGTCCATTATGTCCCCTTGTGTGCTTCACACCTTCATTCCATCATTTTTTGTGTTCTTGATGAAATCTCAGCCTTTGTAGTCATTTGAAAACACAATTTGTGACTCTGCTTATCCAAGTAACCCAATTCTAAGGTGCAGACCTTCCTTTTCCATCCAATTTCTTTCCATGTCTTCCATATTTATTCTATCCATAAAGTCTTGCAATCATGACTTCATTCCCATCATGGGGTTCAAACTTGTAATAATAGTGCTATTTAGAGTCATCTCCAGATTACTATAACACACCTCCAAAATGGTTTCATAATGAGAATCAGTAGTATGCATATCCTTGTGAGCTAGATTCAAATCATTTTGGTCATTTTCCAAACCATGCATCTATTTTAGAATAGGTATACATAGGTTTTAGAGGAAATATCACACCTAAAAAGGATGAATTACAAGAGAAAGGTCAAGGAATGGAGGAAAATATGGTGCAGTCCAGGGTACATCTCAGTTAAAAGCATTCAGAATTAGTTTCAAGGCACCTTGTCCATGGGTTGGCCCTATGCCAATACACTATAGCCCTAAGAAGAAGCTTGATTTTTTGGTTCAAATACTACCTCAACTTGTAAATTAGATAGGGGAAATAGAGGTTTATGAATTTGATGCAAGCCAACATTGTCAATGGGTAAGTCCTACACCACTACCTCATTGTCCTTATATTTTTCTTTCCCAATCTACATCATCTCAACCTGAGTGTCATGATTCTATCATTTTGCATGTTGCCACCATTATGAAATCCATATCTTCATCTTCTATCCTTACATCTCATCTTAAATTTTCTACCCTTTTCCCTCCTAAAAATCCATCCCCTCCACAAAAGAAAGAAATTGGACCTTCCATTCCACCACAAACAATGCAAAATATAGTTAAATCCCAACCCACCCCTCCTCTTGTATCCCAAAATCCATTTCGAGAGAATCAAAATCATAAAATTAGTCATGGAGGAGAAGAAATAAAAGATCTTATCTAGGAATAATCAGTACAAAATTTGAGAAATCGGGCTTCCAAGTTCAACATTACTTAAATGCCCCTAATAAGTAAGCCTTCAGTTGAAGTGGGAGTTCAAGAACAGGTGGTGAAGGATGGCCTTTAAAATGAACAAGTTCAAAAACATGAAGATGATGATTACCAGTCCTTGTGTTTTGAATGCAATGTCCACATTGGCACCATTTTTTCAAAGGTTGTAGGTTCATAACAGGTTGTAAAGTTATCTCTAGAGGAAGAAAAATCAGCCCCAATTTCAGTTGGAGAGGAGCACATGGAGGATAAAAAGACAAATTTAGGGATCTCGAGTAATGAGTAGGTTGCACAAGAGATTTCAAACCCTTCCCCCACTTCATCTCCCCAAAAATCTGATTTTTTAGATGAATTTGAGCTCACAAGATTCATGTTTGATTATGAAGAGGACCATGATGAACAAGTTGCATATTTAGAGGTCATCATAGAGGAAAGAAAACCCTTAGCATGGGAGGAAAATGAAGAGGTTGAGTATTTATAAGACTTGGAGGAGTGTATTGATGAAGAAGAGCCCATGGAAATCACAACCTTTGTTGTTCCATCATTCATCCTTCAAAAATAAGGCCTACTACCATTGAAGTGAATGTTCAAGAACAATTTTTTTCTCATATCAGTCCTACTGAATCATATTCATAATCTCTTGATGAATATGCAATCATTAAAGGCTTCCTTCTTTGAGTTGAGGAGTCTAATCATTTTGATGAATCTGTTATGGATAAGGAGGGAAAACAAAACAAAGATGACACCACTCTCATACCATTCATCAAAGTAGGAGATTAGTTTTTTGTAGATGAGAAACAAGAACAAAATCAGCTCACAGATAATCACCTTTTCTATGACTATCTACAAGAAGAATTTCTTATTAAATTTGTGACTCGGAGCAATGGAAAAATCCAATAGATCAGACATTGTCCAATTAAGTATATAGATATTTTGGGTAATATTGAGAGCTTCCATTAGTCATACTTACTTCTGAGGATGAGGATGATCTTCATAGTAACAAGGATCAACTGTAATACCTCTTCAATCCAAATGCAGAGAAACTAAAATGGGTATTTGTATTTTTTCCAGTAGACACCTTGATGATTTGGGTGGAATATTTTCCTTATCTCAGTCTCTCATGCAAGACCTTGTTTAGTGTCAAATCAATTACATGGTCCAAAATTATGAGAAAGGGTAAATACTTCTCCTTTCTAGTGTCAGGATTTGTTTAACTCTTCCATTTCTCAAGATAGAGTAGAGTAGGTAGGTTTTATTTCAATATAACAAGTCCTTGTGCAAACTTTGCATGCTTCACTTGGGCATGTATGACCTTCATTTTTGTACATAATTTTTGCACATTAATTTCTCTAGCATATTTCATCTTGTTGTTGGGAGGAGTGTGTTGTACTGAGGGGTTCAAAGTTGTAAGAGACAATTGTTATATTTAAGAAAATCTAAATTCATAGCAAATAAATCAGATTTAGAGGTAGTTTTTAAATGTTTTCACCTTCTTACCTCTTCAAGATCAGTCATATTTGAGATCATATGCCTCTTCTTGCATCATAAAATAAGTTATATAGGTATTTTTATCTTCACAATTTCGGTCAAGGCATGGTCATGGGGAAAAATCAGGTTTTAACGAAAGGTTCCATCATCTCCAAAATCAGCTTGTGTTGCCAGAACTTTTGCATGTTTCACACTTGTCAAGATATCATCAGTTCATTGTGCTTCAAACTTGGCAAGAAAATTATATTTGGGACATATTTTGAACTCTCCATTCTTCATCCCACAGATCAATTTTGTAAACAAAGGATGAGTTCTAGATTCAAGATAATTTTCCACTCTCAAAAAAGTTTAATTTATAGAATATTATAAATGAGATGGAAAATAAAAGAAATGGTAGATAGTTCTAGGTTCAACCAGTAGTGTTTCAATGGTCTAGGGACAAGAGTTCAAATTTTAGGATAATTTCATAGGTGTATCTGACTGAGTCCATGCCTAATGGACTTTTCAGAAAACTAGTCACACATCTAGCAGGCATATTTCCCTGAGAGGTCACCAAATTGTTATTGATTTTTACCCCTCTCGTAAAAATTTCCAACTTAGAGGGATGGTCTTAAGCATTGGACAAAGTTTCATGAAGTAATATGGAATGATACATGTGAGTTTCCAAGTTTTGGAAGCATTGCAAGTGGTTTTGGGAAGTTGGGGGTAAATTGGATAACTTTTTCCTCTTTTGGGTTTTCACTCCTAGCCAATTATGGATAAAAATGAGAGGAAATGGTGAAAATGGGATCATGGGGAACTTTTCTCACTTTTCATCTAGATCCTTAACTCAAGAAAGTGGGAAAAAATAAAAGAAAGTGTGAATTTGGAACATTTTGGAACCCCCATCCCCTTGATCACAGTTGCAAGAGAGAAAAAATTGGTTAGAAATAGCCAAAAATGGGTTAAGAAGCCAAAAATGGCTTAGAGACATATCTTTCATATTTTTATGCTCGCTTGTTCTGAAAAAATTCTAGATTTCTTGGAGAAATTTAAAGGGCGTTGAATTTGGAGTAAGTAGCCAGGTGGCTTAGTGAGCTAAGTGGAAAGGTAAGTATTAACTCGTTGAGATGAGGTTATATGGAGAGAAAGTTTAGAGGTGTCGGGATAAGTGATAACTCAGTGAAGGGGCAATAGGGTAGAAAGGGGAATGAGCTCACCGAGTTAGCTCAAAAATCCCAAGAGTTGGTTAATTAGCACACATTTTAGTGAGTCACCCAACAAGTTCCCAATGGGTAGTGTCATTTGAAGCAACCATGCGGAGCACAGGGGGTCAAAGGAACTTAGGCTGGTAGTTACTCGCACACCCACTCTTTCAGTAACATAAGTAATGTGGCTCGGGGGATCTATACACGTCCAACGCGCTAAGAAAGAACTTAGTGGTGCAGATGAGGAGGGGTCACCAAGAATGAGTCACGTCCAACAGATGCAATGTGGGAACTTAGGAGAATGGAGACACATGGATGTCAAGGTGAGTTAGGCCTAAGGTGGACACATCTACCATAATGGGAATGAGGAAAACAAGGTAGGCTAAGGACAAGTTCCCCGCATGTGAAGGAGGCCCATAATACAAGGCTGAGCGGTCACTGAGTTAGCACTAAGCTGGAGGAATTAGCAAGAGCTCTGGTGGAAAATGCATGGAGGGGTCAAAGTAAGGAGCCCACTGAGGTGGACACTAATTCATTTGAGATGGTATGTAATGAGGAGCCTGATGCATAAGAAGGGTTTCGAGAAAGCAAAGATGGGTGTTAGCTCGGTGAACCAGCTGGTGAGATGACCCCTAATTTAAATGATTAACACTCAAACAACCTGCCCCAAATGAAACTTGAAAAGTGGCACGGCCCAAAAAAAAATTAATTACATTCCCAGGATATACTAAATCATTGAAATTTTATGGAAATGGGGGAAAAGTGAAAATAATCATTTCCAAGAGAGTAATTTAATGCTCAGTCCCGTAAAGTAACAACCAAGCCTGGAAGTGGATAGAGAGTTGCTTGCACTTAAAATGTCATAAATTTCTCGTTTCTCAGCCAAATTTCAAAAAAAATGACTGACTATAATTATGCATCCATCCTCTACACTCAACAACTAATAAATTAAATATTTAATGGATTCTTGGTGGTGAGAAAATAAGAAAAAAAACCCAGTTCCAAATGATGACCTCTAGGAAGTTAAAATTACATTTTAAGAGTATTAGTAACCATGTTTCTTCTGCTAATAGTTACAGGAAAGGGAGGGATGGGATTTGCAGGGTGCTCCATGCTTTTTTAGGTAATTTAATGTTCCTTGTTGGTGGTTGAATGAAAATTTTGAGTCACCTCTTTCACTCTCATTATTTCTTCCATATATTGTAAAAGAGAGCTCATTTTGAAGGAGTTGGATAATCTTTGCGATGTTACTCTCTTCTTTCTTCTTGTAGGTAGATGTAGATCTCAAAACATTCATTTTTTGAGTAATGTAATGGAAATCATTCCTTATTCCTAAACTAAAGTATGTTGTGCATATTATTTGAGGAATATAATCAATGTTTTGTGATGGTTTCTCAATCTTATGCATGTTTTTATTGTTTTTTTATTCCTTTCTTCATGATACAGGTATTTTTTGCATTTTCTAGTTTTCATTGCAGAGCTTAGGGGATAATGTGTTTATGGAATGGTGTATTGTGTGTGATCTTGTCCTGTGATGCTTTTCCATACTCTCCATGCTCACCTTTCCCCTTTTTCATGCATTGTGAGTTTTTCAACAACCCCTTTTTCTAGTGTTATCACCTCTGTAGAGTAGGATTTATCCTTTTCACCCTTTTTCCTTCTCCTTGTCTCCTTGGAAGTCATAGATTAGGAGTAGTTAGTATTTTCCCCTTCGTTAGAGTTAGTTGTTGCACTAGATTAGGAAGCGGAACCAACCTTCTCTAGAGATTTGTTTTTCAATTACAAGGTCCCACACCTTGAAGCAACTCCATGTTACCTAATCACACTTCTTTCCTTAGAAAACTCACTTGCTAAGAAATTAGAGGGTGTTGTGATTCAGTGATAACAACTATATTTGTTATGATTTTGGTTACAGAGCTAGAAATTATGAATTAATGTCTCCTAGGAATCATGTAGGCTTCTTCAAAGGAAAATTTTATTCATGTTGTGAGTATGGTCATTGAGCTAAGAATTGTGGTTGGAACCCAAGTGTGTTTGAACCAAGAGGAAAGAATAATGGGATTGTGTGCTTTAAATTCCACAAAAAGGGACACTTTTCTAGATTCTATCATCATGATGAAACTCTAAGAGAAACCAACTATTTTAAAGCTATTAATGGGGAAAATGAAAAAGTATTTAAGAGGAAGGTTAGCCCCATAAATGAGTCTTATATTGTCATGTCATATCAAAATTTAAAGAAGGAGGTTGCTCAAGTCTAGGAATTCAAGAAAACTGATTCTCATTTTGAATTGTAGCCTAATCCATTGAAATTTGTTAAAGAGGGTTCTAGTGTTATCATGATGGAAGACAAGTTGCTCAATCCCAAGTCAGGTCAAGGAAGGATGTTTTCATTGGTTGAAGAAGAGAATATGTGTCTTACAACCTCTCATTCTCTTGTTCATGATAAGTTGAAGGAGCTAGGTGTTTGGAACAATTAAAATGTGATAAGGTATGTCAAATGATATCTCCATGAGTTTTTAAGTTATTATTGTTTTTAGGTGTCTGAGTGTGCCATGTTTTCATCTAAAATAGAAGTCAATTATGAAGTCTTGATAGTTTAGTTTGTGGTCTTAGTCCAAGGTTCTTAAGATCTTTACAATGTTGTGAAAATATTGCTAAAGCATGTGCCTTCATTCTATGTCCTAAGTTCTAAGTTCAAACATGATGTCTTTGAGTCTATAAGCTTGTGTTCTCTTGTTTAAAACCTATTTGGTGTCACGATCTTAATATGTGAGGTGACAAGAATGTCTTTCATGTCTTTTCTCAAATGTTTTCAAGATTGTCTTCTCTGTCAAGTAGTGTCTTAAAGTATGGACTGTCAGTGATAAGGTTTTGAGATCTGAGTCATATCTTGAAATGTTTCAAGAGTATTATTGAGTTGTGAAGGGTAATAGTAGTCAAGTGTATTCTATGTATTGTGTCTATGTGCTTGAGAAGCATCAAACAGTAAGATTGTGATAAGGTTCTTATCTGTGTATCCAAGGAGTCCCTGTCATGAAGTCACGATAATCAAAACTGATAACAAGGTATGTGGTACTCCTTATGTTATTTATTTAACAAATATAATTATTTTTGAAATCATAATTACAGATTCACAATGAAATAATAAGCAATGAAGTCCATATTTTACCTAAGAAATAAGCTAGATAAAAATGAAACCCTAGGTATAAGAAAGGGAATAAGAGACTTATTTGATTTCATAATAATCCTAAAGATGTACTATGATGGAAAAATAATAAAAAAGGGAAGGTAGAATGTCATAGCCGAACCTAGAAAATTGCAGAACTATTGGAAATGTCAGTTTTGGGGTGCCTGGATTAGGTAAGGGGTGCATGGGTGCTGTATACCACTTTTGGGTGCCTGTGACTATGAAAATGGTTGGAAAGTGATTTTTTATGTCACTTCAGTGTCATTTCCTTCACTGTTGATTGCCTATGTGTTGCACTATGCCCATATAATTCACTTGTAACCTACAAAGAGAAAGAGCATCTATAAAACCCCAAAACACATCAAATCCTAAAAATAAAAATATGCAAATGGGGATTCAGACTGACCCCAGTGGTCACTCGATAGAGTGGTCATAAAAATAAGCATTGTTCTAAGTTTCAAAATCTGTGTAGTTATGTGTGTGTGTATAATCATGCCTTAGGTGGATCTTATGCCAGACACACTTGAATAACAAGCAATAACTAGATGTAGCAATGTAGATAGATGTGCGGATGTAAAAATAAACTTCCCCTCTTATGAAGTGTATGTAGAACAATGCATTCCCTTATTCCTTCAATGGTAGTGAGATGATTGTATTGATGATCTTATAAATACTTTTGGATGCAACCTTAGGTGATAGTAGTAGATTCTTAGAGCTTGGTCCTCTATTATGGTCACATAGCTTCATATTTATATGATTCCCTTGTTTGAATTTTGTAATTTAAAACTAAAAGGCTGAACCATAAGAACAAAAGATTCCCAAAAGATAAAAGATTCCCAAAATGGGAAAACAAGATACAAAGTGGTTGGGGCACCTTGAAGGACGGGAACACCTGGGTGCTAGCATTCTGGCTAGGTGGTGGTGTCCAAAGTGATAAAAGATGAAAAAATGAAGCATTGATTGGGATGAAGGCTGTAAGAGGCCAAGAAGAAGACACGAACAAAGAAAAATAGGAAAAGCACATTTGTTAGTTGCTAGTTTTCACACTTAGGAATCTTATGAATAGTGGTATGTGATTAGGACCTAGAAATGTACCCAAAGTGCATGATTTAGTGTCGATATTTTCCCCCAATTTATATTTTTTATTGAATACTTGATAAAATAAAGTATATAGAAGATGTGTACCTCATAACCATGTAGATTGATGGTGAAATCATGCGAAGGAGATAAGAAAAAGTGTGGAGTGATAAAAACGAAGCATGGAAGCTAGAGAATAGGAAGTGACCTTAGGGCTGAAAGTGTATGTGTTGTGTCATGTTGTACCTATTGTCTTTGTCACTTACACTTGATGATGTGACTACTTCTTACCATAAAGATGGAATTGTAAAAGAGAAGATAAAAAGAGTAGTCAAATTGGTGTATATGTCAAAAATTCAATCCAAGTATGTGAAAAGTATGCGAGAGTGTGTGAAAATGTGAAAAGGATCATGTGTACATGATCCATGATGAGTGAAAGGTTAGAAAGGATATTTAAAATGTTTTAGAATAACGATTTTTTTGGGTGATCTCACACCAAGAATGATTTTTCATGGTGATCTCACGCCAAGTACAAGTTTGTTGGGCAATCTCATGCTATAGAAGAAGAAGTGTAGTGAGAAATTTCTAGTGTTATTCTCCATCATTTGACTTCTTCCAAATGATTTATTCATTAATACAGATGGTGTGATCCTACTTTGTTTAAATTTGATCCATTTTTATCCAACGTAAATAGAAAAAATGAGAAAGCACTGAAAGGAACGATAACAAATCATACCAAGCCAAGAACACAGATGTTAATCAAACACCATGATCAATAAAATGAAATAAATTCACCGGAATATCTTTACATAAAACCTTTACAATCAAATGAGAAGCAATATCATATATTATAATGGAACTCAATACAATACAATGAGAATGGGCCTTGTTTAAATAGGCAAGGAATAACAACCTAATAACCAGTCAAGGTCATAGATCAAGCCACAAATCAAGGAAATAACTAGTCATCAAATAACTAGTTAAGACCATAGATTTAGGAGATAACTAGACATCAAGGATCTAGTCAATACCATAGATCAAGGAAATAACTATACCTAACAACTAGATAATATCTCCTAATATCTAAATAAGATAAAAGAAATATCCACACACATAAGTGGGTGAGGATAAATACAATAAAGGTAAATAAATTACTTAGGTGAACATGAGCTAAGGTAAATATCTACTCTAACAAGCATGTATGTTGATTGACAAAGGTCTATGCTTGTACTAAGAAACTACTCTTTAGACTGCTATGAACCATGATGATCTAAGAAAAATATTGTGACTTTCTCCTAGTCATAGGTACCCAGGAAGGTTCAAGGGCGCCCAGGCTCTCATGTCCATGTTTTGGTGTTGGTGTCTATGTTGTGTTGAAGACCCAAGTCATATTATGGGCCATTTTTGAGACTCTAAACTTTTTTGATCTCGTACTAAACTATGTTGTATAGTGACTATGAATTGTAGTATTAGGTGACTGATTCACTCAATGTATGCCCCCCTCATTTGGGGTGCATGTGACATCGCTAGGATTATGCAGCCCAAAGGAGAGGACCAAATGTTTATCTGAAATTGATTCCCTATAGGGGAGGTAATGGGCTTAGTATAAACCAAGGCACACACAAACAAAGTGGTTGAAAATATGTGTTAGTGTAAACAAGATAAATATGCATATAGAAGACAATGTGTAATCTATCAAGCAAGAAGACAATATAGGTTTCAAACATGGGACATCACTCAAAATGTAAAAATACAATCAGGGCCGAAGTTTCCAACATCATACAATGTGCACATAAGATAAAGGGAAATGTTCGCTAACAATGGCATACACTGGTAAAAAATGACAAATAGTAGCAAGCAAAGTAACAGACAACTATGGTGTAAAATAGTTCTTATAAAGAAAATGTAACACATGAAATACCTTTTAGCATGTTATAAAGATAAAAAATATGTCAAATCATGTATGATCCAGTATAGTAGTGTGCTAGTATGCATAGGAAATAGTATAAAAAAAAACAATAACACCTATAATGTGTACGAAAGTAGATGCCTCCAAGAGACATTGTGGGATTGGTAAGTGGTACAGTGCCAAACATCCATGCTGTGTGAAAGGATATGTAGAAAGCTTGCATTCATAACTATAAGGAAAGTGAACATGCATATGTGTATAGAAAATATAATGACATATGAAATATATGTCTAACATTGTAAGAAAAGTGTGCATGTGATTATAAGTAAGTAAGAACACTGTGAAACCAAGATATATAATATGTCTTAAATGTGAGCGGAATGGAATGCAATGTGAATTTGATAAGATAAGTTTTCCCCCTGAGTGAATGTGAATGAGTATGCATGAGATTAGCATCATTTATAAATTCCCCCTTGGCAATCAAGAATGAACCATAGAACAAGAGTGTGTCATTGGGAAATTGTTTGAATTTAATGCTAGAAATATGTGATCAAGAAAGTGTAGAGTGTCGAGAGTGAGTGAGTATGATGAGGTTCATTTCAGATTTGAGACCTTCAGCAGTCAAGTATGAATTGTATAACTAGAGTGTGTCATAGGGTAGTGATGATGTGGGAAAATGTGATGTTAAAAAGATGTTTCAAGAATAAGCAAAGTGTGAAATGTGTTTTGTGATGGTTTCAGGTTCACAAATGTAGTATTCCCTTAATAGTCAAGTATGAACTATAGTACAAGAGTGTATCATAGGGTAATGATGATACAAGTCTATCAAGATGTGTAAGATGTGTGCGAAAGACTAGACCCAAAGCATGAAGTGATATAGTAAAAATGTGAGACACCTAACATTGTTAGAAGGAGGGGAGAACTAAAGATGATGACCCCCAATTGTATAAATAAGGGTGATAAAGTAACATCATCTAAGAGATCATCATTTTCATGGTCAAAATTAAATGGAGATGCATTAGAGACCTGGTAAATAATAGTATGTGGTTGTTCATATAAATATCCATTGTGACATAAATTGTACATTCTGTTATGTATTCTTCATCAGTGAAAGGTGGTAGTGGACATCCATGTGCATACCATCGAGTAAGATTTTGGGAATAGCCAAGAAATGGATCATTACAAATAAAAATGTGGTTGAAGGGCATGGGGAATGAAATGTTGATATGATTAGGATATAAATTGTCGTTAATATATTCTAAAGCCAAGACTTCCCAAGAGTAAGAAGAGAAGTGAGAGAATTTTGTGCAGCAAAGAATGATAAATAGAAAACACGAAGACCATAAACAACAGTTTTAAAAAATCATCCATAATGGAGATGAGGTGAATGAGGTGGAGGTAAGATATTAGTGATTTTAAACCCAATATGATTCAATCCGACATGTTTACAAAGAGTTTTAGAGAAAGTGGGGTTGAATGGAATGGATGCAGGTTACTCGTGATAAGATGAGGTAGGTGTTATGGCATCTAGTATATGGATAGGCCCCTAATAAAGTAACATAGTATTAGTAGAAGGAGGAGGTGATACTTAAGTGGATAGAACATTGTCTAATGCACAAACAATTCCTTCAAGCAGAGGAAAGTAATCTGGATAGTCCATAGGCCATGAATCAGGAGCACGATGCATAGTGGAAAAAGTCAAAATAGGTAATGCAGTGGTTGCATAAAGATTGGAATATTGGAATGAGATACTATCAGCGGGAACTGTATATTCCAATCCCTCATGTAAGAATTTAACACATTGGTGAATTGTAGAAGGCACTGCTTGCATTTTGTGAAGCCATGGTCTTTCAAGTAAGAAATTATATAAAACAAGAAAATCAATAACAAAGAATACTGTAAGAACAATTTTTGGCCCAACTTTAATAGGTAAAGCAATAATGTCCATACATTGATGCGTACTATAATCATATTCTTGGAGAGAAATAGAAGTTGGGTTAAGATTGATGACGGAAAGGCGTATATTTTGAATGAATGATAAAGTATAAAGATTTAGCTCAAAGCCATTATAAAATAGATTTCTCTTAACCCCCCAATTTTGGATGCATAATCATATATATAGGGGAGGATCATTTTTATAAACATCAATATTATCAGCTACAACAAATGGAAAAGTAATTTTTTGAGAAAATGCATCTAATAATGTTTGATATACCATGTCCAAATGAGTAGTAAAAGGAATGTGAGTATTATCTAAGAGAGTAATTATTTTATCTCGACAATCAGGATTAGCTAGTAATAAATCACTAATATAAATATCCATGACGAGAGGATACTCATAAAAATGAAAGAAGTGATGAAATGAGGACCCAAGAGTATTCGAATGAGATGGGTTTACCAAATTATTTAGCAAAGATGAGTATTTGTGAAATCCTAATTGAAGAGTCACAACAAAATAATAAGAAATGAAGTACATATCTGATCTAAGAAATTGGCCAAATAAAAATGAAACCCTAGGTGTAAGAGAGGGAATAAGAGACTTATCTGATTTTGCAATAATATCAAATATGTACTAAGCTAGACAGCTAATAAAACAGGAAGGTAATATGTAGTAACCCAACTCAAAAAAATGTATAACTATCATAAATTCCCAGAATGAGGTGCCTGGATTTGGTTAGGGGTACCTGGGTGTTATAGACCACTACAGGGTGCCTGTGACTATGAAAATGGCTAGAATGTCATTTCTTCTTTGTCACTTCAATTTAATTTCCCTTCATTTTTTATTGCCTATGTGTCACACTATGCCCGTAGAATTCACCTGTAACCTGAAAAGAGAAAGAGCACTTGTAAAACCCCAAAACACATCAAATCCTAAAAATAAAAACATTTAAATGGGGAGTCAGACTGACCCCAGCGGTCACCCAACAAAGTGAGCTTACAACCAAGTGTTGCAATACACTTCAGACTCCATGCAGTACTACATGTGTGTGTATAATTTTTCCCATGGGTTCTCTTGTGCCAAACACACTTGAATATTGAGAAATAGCTAGATATATCAATGTAGGTAAATGTGTGGATGTCAAAATGAACTTCCCCTCCTATGAAGTGTATGTACAAGAATATAGTCATGTATCCCTTAAATGATAGCTAGATGGATGCTTTGATGCTCTTAGAAATGCCTTTAGATGCAACCTTAGGCGACAGTAGTAAATTCGTAGAGCTTGGTCCTTTATTATGGTCACATAGATTTATATTTATATTATTCCATTTTTTTAATTTCATAATTAACAACTAAAATGTTGACCCATAAGAATACAAGATGCCCAAAAGATAAAATACGACAAAAAGAGTTCAATAAGATATAAATAAGTTGGGGAGATCAGAAGGATGGGGGTGTCAGGGTGATGGCATACTGGATGGGTGTTGGTGTCAAAATTGTTAAAATATGAAAAAATGAAGCATCAATTGGGTTGTATGGTGTAATAGGCCAAGAAGAATACATGAAAAAATATTAAAAGGCTAAAGATAGTTGTTAATTTCTAGTTTTCTCACTTAGGACTCATATGAATAGTGGTATGTGATAAGGACTTAGAAATGTACCCAAAATGTGTGATTTAGTGTCTACAGTTATGGAATGGTGTCATTGGTTGAATCATTATTTATTCTTTTCTGAATCCTAACTAAGAAAATGCTTATGGTAAGTCTTGTGGATGAAATCATGTCTTCAGTATGTTGGATATTTTTCACATGGTGAAAGTAACCTCGAGAATTTAATAATCCTTGTCATGTAGTTATTGAAGAAGGTAAGTCCATCAATATTGTATGTGTCAGGTCTATATTTACAAGGTGACAAGGATGATCATGACCCTATGTGAAGCTCAAGGATATTTGTGTGTGAGGAAATATAATTCTACATATCTGAGAATTTTTTCTTGAGGACTGTGATTGGTTTTTGGGAAAAAAGTGACTATAACATGCTTAAAAGGTTGAAATAAGTAAAATTCATCTTGTGAAGTGTTCAAAAGTGTTCATCACATTTCTAAGACTACAAATTCATAGATGATATGTTACTCCTAACATGTGATATAGTGATGTGGATAATTGTAGCATTGTCTGAGTTAGAAGTATGGATATCTACAGGTTTGTAAGGATCCTTTATGGACAAGAAATCCTTCTTTGCAAATAGAAATGTCTTAGTCAAGATTTTATTCAAATCTTATTACTTGAATTATATGCATGGTGATACTTCTTAGACTATAACAAAGAATCTATATTTTGTGCATTCTTTATCATGAATTTTGAAAGCTTATGTGTACTATATTTAAAGGTTCTGTTCATCATATCAAGGGTTTGAATAGAAAACCTAATGTTAGCTCCAATATTACCTAATGATGTCAAGATATAACCAAACCCCTAGGAATTGATAGATTTTTTAGAGTTAACAATGTATTACTACTACCAAATCATGAAGGTACAAGGTACATTATGAGGTCTCAAATGCTTGAAGAGGGTTTAAACTAGAAAATGTGAATACTGTGTGCATCAATATGGAAATGATTTGCATAAGATGTCTATAGGTTTTGAAAATAATCAATACAAAATTCAGTTGAAAAGGTCTCAAGGTGAGGTTATGAAGTATCTATGCAATCTTTCAAGTCTGTACATGAATAATTTGGAGGTCAATAAGATCTTCTTACATAGTTGAACATGAAACTTTATTCAAGGATGTGCCCAGAGTATGAGGTCTATGAAATTATGAAAATGTTTGTGAAAGTGACTTCTATAGTGGTTATGCTAGAGAATATTTCATAAAAATGATAAAGGTTAAAGGATAGAATTCATGATCTTATCAAGGTAATGTCGGTATCTCCTAGTATGAAGGAAAATATTATAATTTATGTGATTATTTATCAATTCTTGAAGATGTTGTACATTGTGTAAATCCTATCTAAGGTTGTTTCTGGTTTGTAAAATTCTTCTCATGCATCTTGATCAGTTAACACCAACAGTAATCTATATAATAAATGGTTATGATTCACTTTAATGAAAAATGCACAAGTGTTATACCTCTTGAACTCATGATCTTGTTTAATATGTCTTGGATCTTGTGTTGGTAGCACCAAGCCTAAAGGAAGCGGGTTCCTTTATCAACTCTATTTTTGGGTATAATTTCTTATCTATTTAATTTTTGTTGGTCAATAAAAGCATTAATAAAGGACTAAATTGGGTATTAGGTCTCTGTCTAGAGGCTTAAAATATCAAATGAAGGAATCATTTGAAGTATGTTTCAAAGCAAGATTCGGGGTTATTTATGACAAGTGCTTGGGTTATCAATATTTGAATATCATAGCTCTAACATCAACTAATTGTGTCATGAAAGAGTTTTATTAGAGGTCTGAGATTAATAAAGGCATGTGAATATCATGCTCTGTGAAAGAAAATTTCAAAGTTTCCAAACAAAGTGTGTGTTCTAATGAAGGTGTCCTTGAAGACAGAGGAAACCAAAATGCATTAGGTTAAGGAACAAAGATTTTACTCTCAATAAAACAAATAAGGTAGCAAGAATGTAGTGTTTTCATGAAAAAAATTATCCCTCATATGGAGACATTATATTTGTATGGTGTAATACTATGTTATGAAGGCTAACAACACTAAAAGAATGCTTTAGGAACATGATATTTTGCATGATACAGATCCAAGACATTAGGGAAAGGTATGAACTCTATATTTTAATTTTTTAGTTAGATATGAATGGTAAAAACACAGGGGAGCTATAAGGAGTTGAGTCATGTTGCATATTGTTTTCTTGATCATGAAGAAGGTTGTCAAGAATGCTTTGAAGTTTTAGTTTAGGGACATTAGTCCTACATTTTTTCATAATGAGTTTGGAGGTAAAATGGTGATTTGCGCATGAAATAGACCTAAAAAGAAATGTATGTCAATAATGAATCCTAAAATGAGGAGTATCATTTCAAGGGTAGTTGGTTTGAGGATATTTACAGATCCATGGATCTTTATATGTTATTGAAGGAGTCAAAGAGGAGTAGGTTTTAGTATTAATGGGATCCATTTGAGTCAAGTAATTTATTTTGAGCATTGTTGTCATTTTCCATGCAGTAGTATCATTTTATCCTTTGACATAGATGTCGAAGTGGGAGAGAAGCATCAGAAACATGGATAAGAGTCATGTAGGTGTGTTGGTCTTGTTGGTGGCCATTAGTGTTTTTAAATGTGGTTTTCATCAATGAAAAAAGGTGATATTGTTGGCCATTGTGTGTTTTTGTTGTCATTGATGTCAATTCCATTGATGGAAAAAGGTTTCATGAGGTCATATGAGTCTCCATGTGATGTTGGTCAATTGTAAAACATGAAGGTTAATTGGTAGTGCTATGTTTGAAGGCATTCTATGAGGTCATGATGCATGGTCTAGTGAGATAATTTATGTTTTAAGTCCTTCCACTTGAGTTAAATGTTTTCATGAGGTCACATATGGTCATAGAGGTGTGTTTTAGGTGTTAATGAGTTTGCACAAGGTCATTCGGTTTATGGTTTGTCATGGTTGAGTTAGGTCATTCCAGGTATATTCCTAATCTTGGTACAAGCACACTGGTAAGGAGGTTTGAGATTTGGAAATGATTATTCTTTTCTAAGAATGGTATAAGCATGGTGATGCTATACAGGGTATGTATGGTGATTTTTCAGGTCAGAACTCAGAGTTATGATGCATGTTTAGGGTCCTTGGGAAGCAAGTAGGTGAGAATCAAACAAGATAACACAAGTAAGTCTTAATGCCTAGACTATTTCAGAGTTATTTTCACTAAATGGTGTGTATGGTCAGTTATATTATGTTTTCATGCTGCTTCATGACAATTTTTAGCTAATTCTGAAGATTAGATTGCAATATATGTAATTTTTGATAAAATTGGGTTTTATAGAGTGAAGAATTGAATCAAAAGTGGATCTTTTGATGCTCATTATGAATTGTATTATTTGCATGGGTACCTAATATATTTGGAATATATTATTAGGTTAGTTATGAAGGTTTCAAAAAAATAATGAGGTGTTTTTATTTTCATGTTTTTATGGATGATCGTTAAGAAGATAAGTTGCTTTGAAACCCTAGCTAAACCCTAGCTCAAAGTGGCTTGAAGAAAAAAAGGTATGCTGATTTTTTATTTTTTATTTTAAAATGTGATAATTGTATGTTGTATAGGAATCTTCCATATTTCTAAAAAGGTATATTAGTGCATGTGATTGTAAGTAGGACCCACCTGAAAATGCTTATTTATGAAGAAGTTTAGTTTAAGGAAATATTGTACAAAGAAGTTGAAAAATAATTTGATATTTTTTTATCCCCTAATTTTTTCTACGTGTCCATGATAGTTTCAGATCATGGTTGAAGTGAAAAAGGGAAAAATTTACCCTATTTATGAAGACTAGTTTTTGGGGCATTTTGGAGCAACTTGTGGTAAAATTGGAATTGCAAGAGATACAGGAAGAGTTAGGAGTCAATTAAAGTTGTGTTGTGATATTGGTTCAAATATTTTTCTAATGTTATGTAAAAATTTTTTTATATGGTATGAAAAATTTATGACCTATTCATTGAAGACCAAATCTAGAGGATGTTTGTTCTAGCAAGGTGTTAAATGGTTTTAAGAGGTAAAGTGATGTTTATGACTTGTTCATGCTTGGTGAAGGTTTATGAGTGCTTATACATCATGTATAAGTGTGTTCCATGATTTTTTAACATTATAAGTGGTTTTTGAGGTGATGGAGCAAGTTGAGCTCATGGTTAGTACTTGAGTCCTAGAAGGCTTAAAAATTAGTTTGAAGAGATTATCCTTGTTGAAGGCCTTCCACTTAGATTTGGAAGGATTTATAATATGTTATGAAAATAGGATTAAGAAATATTTCAAATTAGGTATTTTTGATGTATTGGTGAGTTTATTTGATGGGTATTCTACCTTGATTTGTGGAGAAGGATGTTGATTTTCAGGAAAGGTTTGCTCAAGCTGAAAGATTGAGTTGGTTGAGGCATCAAATGGATTGTTTGATTATTGCTATAAGTTAGAGAGTGAAGAGTGATTAATTATATTATTATTTAATTCCTTTTGAGGTCTTGAAATTTATAGCAAGAGTTCAAACTAGTTGAGTTTGAAAAACTAGTTTCTGGGCAGTTTGATTTGGTAAAGAGGTGTAGTAAAAAAATCACACACTTAATTTTACAATTATACCAGCAAGTATGTTATTTTATATATGGATATTGCATAAGAAAAGTATTCACTAATGAACCATCCACCATTCATATTGTCAATTAGTCGGTCGTCATCTCATTTGTCTTACATATTCATCAGTTGTTTACATAGTTATGGCTGTCTCTTAGGGAGTCTCAGGTGTTATGATTTGGTCAGTTGTCACCTCTAGTCTTTAAATAAGGTGCCTAGGGTAGTATTGGGGTGCCCATAGGCACCCTGGTCCTTATTTTAGGCTCCCTTTTCCTGGCACCATATGATTCTAATATAGAGTTTTGAGGTCAGTCTTTATGGTTTTCCCTCTCATTCCCCTAGGTACTAGTCAACATGTCAGGTCATTAATGTCGAAATTTGAGCAAGAGATCCCCATATAAACATATCATACTCATTATCTTATGGGTGGATGATCTACCACTAAGGGTTATCTATATAAAAAGGAAAAGGACTATATTTGGGAATCATTGCATCACACACACTACATAGGAAGGGTTGTATTCATTCTATTCCATCCACAATTTACATATTACATCTAGTTATTTCCCCCTATCTCTACGTCATTGATGCTAGGGAACCCTAGGCACATAATTACACACACAATCACACAAAACTAGATTGGGTCTAGAATGTAGTGCAATGCTTAGCTATAATTCCACCATTATGGAAGCTAAGGTCATTCTAACCCCTTCATATGCATTTTTATTTTTGAAGGATTTTATGCTTTTTATGGATTTTTACAAGTGAATATTCATTACATGTTTATGGTGCCATTTGTGAAGTTACTACGAAACTCACACAACAAAGATGAAGATATTTTAAAGATCCAGTGACACTACTAGATTCAGGTCTTGAGTTATTCTACAAACCAGAGTGCCCATACTCTATACCAGGGAGTCCATAGGCACCCAAATCCTCTTCTAGGTGTCCTAGTCTAGGAAAATCACCATCTGCTGTAATTTTTGGGTTGTTCCATCATACTTCTCTTCATCCACACATCATCTGATTTAGTCCCGACACACAATGAGGTAAGTAATTTATAGGTTAGTACCTTATCCCTTTTATTTAATTTGTTCCATTTTATTTAAATATCAAAATAAAATATTTATAATCAGTATTTCACTTTATAGCGTTTATTGCAATTATATACATGCTTAGATTAACTTAGAATATAGATACAAATTTCATATTTTTTTAAATCATTTTGGTGAACCTATACATTAGAATATTTTTCCCTATAATCCATTTCAAACCCTAATGGCTAATAATAGTTCATCTTCTTCACCCATCATGTCTCATTTTAGCGTCAACCCTATATATGATGAGGTTTTCATTGTTGAACTCATGGCTCTGTATAGTAATCCTACGTTGGCTCATACTCAACAAGAAATCTTAGATGGTGAACAATATGTTCCTACTCACTTTAAATAATCTCCCATCTACATTAGCATTGTTAAGGATCCGATAGAGTTAACTTGTTGTACACCATGATAAACGACTAATAGTGATCCTCCTTCTGATCTCTCTAAGGAAATTTTATACAATTATCTTATTGATTATTTTCTTAGTATTGATCATCATTCACATGTGCATATTGATTCTCCTCCTATTCAGCATACTACTATAGTCCCATCTCATGATTCTCCTGCATCTGATATTTATTCTCATCATTCATAACATACTAGGTCTCATTCACTTTTGTATTGTGATGATGATCCTATTGATAGTACTCTTAGTGACATTCTCACATCTGAGTTTTTATCTGATCATGATGAGGCAATTGATATCCATGTTTCCCCTTCTTTTCATATTACAGATTGTGAATCTCATATTTCATCACTATCTTCTCATGAGATTGCAACTATCACTATGCATGATTCCCCTCCATCTATCAATTCTTTTTCTCCTACCATTTCATCTCCTATTGTTACACCATCCACATATATTAGCTCATCTTTTCATACACTAGTATCTCCATCAGCCACATCACTTATAAAGGATATTTCTTATTATATTCCTACCATCGTTATGTATTTTCCACCTCCATAATATATTATAGCTCTTTTGGAACCTATTCGTAGTGTGCCTTTAGCATTAGAGTCTCCTCTATCATCTCTTGATATTCCTATGATCACGCACAATGGCAAGTTATAACCTCTTAATAAATTATTTCCATCTTCCTCTATTCCTTAACAGGATATCATCTCACTCATGCATTCCATAGGTCAATTATGGTCTCAGGTTCAATCTCTTACTCTATAAATTAGGGCTTACTATGATTCTATTGATAACAACGCATTACATGGTAACACTATTCCAAAGAAGATTCATAATTCAGCATTTCATAAGGACTTAATCATGCATAAATCCACTTTCTTTGATGGTAGTGGTGATCCTCGTGATCATCTCTTAAATTACTGCATGGCTATGACCTCTTATTCTAAGGATAGGCTATTACTTAAGGCTTACCAATAAAGTCTCATTGATGAGGTGTTACATTGATACACTCATCTCCCCTTTGGGTCTATTATTACTTATTATGACTTAGAGGATGCTTTCCTATGTCATTTCATCCTTTAAAATGGCCCTAAGGTTACTTATGACTTAAAACCTACTTTACATCAAGGCTCATTAGAATCAATTAAGGATTATATATTACAATTTAATGTTTGTATGCATCAGCTAGTATTCCAACCTATAGACCTTGAGAAAAAATTAATTTTATGTCGTGGTTTAATTCATGTGCTCAACAAAAGATTACAGTATGATACATGTGATTCATATATTCTTATATGCTATAAATTCCTAAACCTAGAGAAGGATCTTATTTCAGTAAAAGTCATTCACACTTCACATACAGTAAAAGTCATTCACCCTTCACATACATCTACTTCTCTTATATCAACTAGTCCTCCTCCATCGAAATTGGTTGAGAATCATACACAGTCTCCACCTTTTCCTCATAAGAAAATCATGCATGCTCACCCTACTCCACCACCACAACATAGTTCTTCTCCTCCTCCATGATAGGCTACTCCTCCTTCCTCTTTTTCTGTGCTGCATGAGCCATTGAATTTCTCCCATCATGCTAGACCCCATGATGTGTCATTTACCTTACTTGAAAAGCATATAATCCACTTACCATCTAACCAACATCATCCACAACATAGGCTACAATTTCAACGTGATCAATCATACTGTAATTATCATCACATAAATGGCCATAGGGACAACAATTGTCTTTCCCTTCATGACAAATTGCAACAATTAGAGGAAAATGGGATCATATCCATTGGCTCTCACTCATGCAAGTGGTCTATTTATCCTCTACCCTTCTACTCCACTTGAGTCCTCTTATCCATTAGGTGCTCAAGCAATAGTTCATCCATCACCTCCATATGTCACTCATGCGTGCTTTCTACCACATCCATCTAAGGCTCCAACGTCACATCCATTGCATCCATCACATTCACACTATCCACTACATCATACTTCTTTTACACATCAGATTCCACAACCTTTTGCATTCACATATCCCACTACAGCTCCATATGATATTTAGTTTGTCACATATTCACATGCTACTTCCATCCCACCTACTTCTACTGCTACATGCTTCCTTTGTCTCTAGTAGGTGATGCTTACCACCTTACCCCCCCATGATGCACTTGTATTCTTACGGTTCTTACATGAATGTTGACGGTTTTTCTCTAAAAACCTTTCATCATGTGATCCATCATTTCATCTAGTGCATTCAATCATTTCTCAACGACACAATTTTACTTACGCAACTCATCCTTGACTACTGAGGGGTCTTAATTAACTAAGCCTATTCATCTACACATTGTGGGGCATCACTAATCTTCCCCCCCTTAGTTTCATCATGATAAAATTTTATGATTACATCACATTATCATCCATCCCAACATGTTAGTTCTAAGATTATACATTTTTTCACCTATCTTACTAATTAAAATTACATTCATTATGCATTAATTCCATCACATTACATTTTTTATACATCATCATTCACATTACACTATTTTTCTTTCATTCTCAACATTATACTATGAGTATACACCAATCAAACATGAGAAATATATAACATATTACACTAACTATGATATTACAACATTGAACCATACATCATCAACCACATTACGAATTTGATATACAACACAAAAAATTATCATATAACAATCACATGTCTCCATACATGCATACACACACACACACACACACACACACACACACACACACACACACACACACACACACACACACACACACACACACACATCAAATACAATTCATCATTACAAAACATGTCTCATCACTACCAGGTAATGCCCCCCACATCATATACAATAATAAAATTCAAACCTTTTCATCGCTATCACTCTCAGGTACTACAAGAGCCCTAGAACTAGATGCCTCTCCACCAATGTGACGCCACTATTCGTGGCCTCAATACCTGTCGACTTGACTTTGTAATAGGGTAATATCATAATCCTACTTGGAACACTGACATTGCACATCCACGTATCGTGAAAACACATCTTCCACCAAGGGACCACCACCTACTGCCTCTTAAGCTCGTCGAGTCCCCTTGCATGCCTCAATCCTCTCACCTAGAAATATTGTGTGTGTCACCATTGCTATTTCCACTGGCTCAAATAATTGGGTATGCTCATCCTCTATATCATCCAATCACTCAAGTATACCTCCACTAAGTACATTAGTTGGCATGTTTCATGTTAATGTGCAGATGGGCATGTCTACTATCAAAGACTAGTATGCATCACCTATAAAACAAACAAAACAATGCATTAGATGATCATCGCTATCACATAAGTATACATGACATAGTTATCTATAGGTACTTACACTCATCTTTAGATGATACTATATTTTTGGTGGCATGGGCTTCCCCCTCTATTCCTCCTTCATGTGGTAACCCTGATGGACCTACAAATAATGGGAACAACAACACCTACTGATGTGCCACCCAAAATGCATGGTACTCCTCCATATAACCTTCATCATCTAATTCTATTGGATATATCACTGTAAACACCTCATTTGAAACTGGTGGTACTATTTGCTTGGTTATGGGCCCTAGTCTTGCTTCGGTTTAGGTGCTTTGATATCTCTCAACCATATATATTGCTCTAGGGGTATGTCATGAGCCATATCCAACTATCGCGATACTCTGTCTACCTAAAAAATCTTGGCCATGTGTGGAAATCAATTCTCCAACCACATAGTCCTCTAGATACGCCGCAAATCTACACCATCATCGATCTATCCTCTATAGTCACAATATGGCCTCCACATAACTGCCTCGGGCCCCATCCTATCTATCAGTTCCCTATAGGTATCTGTGTCCATACTACTCCCATGAATATTAATCCACCTCCTTGCATATATCTCTATCCTAGCCCACTCTCCTTGTGAACATCCATCTAGTCTCAACATGACTATGTGCTCATCAGCCCATACATGCAATAGTGTAGTGGCTCTTATCCCACCACCATGCTCATCATGAGTAAACAGATATAGATCATTGTATAGGTGAGAAAACACACACCATGTCCACATGTATCTAACACCCTCCTCCTCTATCCATTATCATATATCATGCATCTTATACAAGATGCCTACACCTCCTACAAGATGCCTACACCTCCTCCCTCCATTGCTATAGATGAAGCAATCAAAACTACTATGAACTTTAGCAAAGGAAAAACCCCAGACCACAAGATAAAATCCAAGCTGATATGGGCCTCAATGGGTACTCGAGTCCCCATAAAATATTGTCTATCTACTCACATCTACCTTTCCATATCCTCTAATGTCATAACCTACACCCTCTCTCCAACAACCAACAACTTCAGTATATGATACACATCCTCCAAAGTAATAGTCGTCTCCCCTGTAGGAAACCAAAATGTACACATATCTATGCACCATTTCTCACATAGTGTGGTCAACATGGGCATATTGTGGGGTACATCCCCCATTTGTGCTATGTATCATAGGTGAGCATGGTCCATAACATCCCAATCCTCATCTGATAAACCTAATCTAAACAAATTAAAAATCTCAAATTTGTAAAAAAGTCAACAAAAATGATTACTACACCATTAATTTTTTGAAAATTAACACACATACAAAATTTTTGGTCATACGTGAAGCTATGGAATTCCCCACCATCTCAAACCGGCTAGGATGTGCTGCTCTCACTTGCGGCATCCTCACTAACTTAGAGCTCACAATCAATATCACACAAAAGACAATTGAAGTAACTAATCAATTTTTCATCTTACTATTTATAGTTGTACTTTGTATCAATCACTTTACTATGGCCATTATTTCACACTTGTGATCACCACTAACACAAACTACATTGTTTATGCCATATCTTCAGAACTCATACTTTGATTTACACCCCGTTTGTGAAATTCTCTTTATAATTCCACCTACCACCGTACTATACATATTTCACATGCATTACCTCTCCTTGACGTTGTCTTCCATCCAATTCATATACACTTTTTCATTTTCTATCACTTTCTATCTATTTTCGCGCTTACTTTCGACTTAGCATTCGTTCTACTCATCACTTCCCCTTTCGCTAAAAGGGGGGAATATCATTGGGGTAATCCTATAAATCCCCTTATATTACTATGAGATCAATCAACATTACCAACTCATAATTTTCAAACATTTACTAATTCATCATGCGACATCTCACCATTAATTGCCCCTAATGACCTAATCTGGGGGCAAAAAATATACAAATCTCTATGTGCGACATTTCATCAATTCCCCCTAATGACCTATCCTAGGAGAAACTAGCATAAAATATCTCTACGAGTAACCAATCGATCAATGAAATAAATGATCAATTCATTTACATCCTCAAATCATGATCATATAATAAATACAATACAACACAACAAAAAAGGCCTCCCAAATGATCTAACTGGGGTAGTTATTTTATATTTGGCACTTGCTTCTAGATGACCTAACTTCAAAGCCATTGTACATTTCACATTTTCTTCCAGATGACATAACTTGGAAGTTATCACATTGCGACGACACCCGTGGAGTCGGAGAAATACTTCCTTACTTATACCACTCTATATGGGTCAACTGTTTGATCAAAAAAAATTTGGATCCAAAAAAAATAAATGTTTGATCAAACTCTTTCTGTAATGGATAGATCTTGAGGATGTAGTTAGAGATTGGATAATAACAAAATTTTCTCCATACACTCTTCCTTTGGTGGTAGGATGCCCAAATCCTCTATTCGATTATTCATATACATGTGTTCAGGTTGGGAACTAATCACTCCCTAACCCATCTCATCATTATCATACAACATTTGGAATCATCAATCATCTAGCATTACAATCATCACTCTCATTTAGCTCACTTCATCATGAAATTACATTTTCTCACTACGTTGCAAGGATCAACATGTTGATCTATGGTTCGACACACTATTTGGTTCTTTCAGCAAAATTTTACTACACATATGTGGATTCTTCTATAGCATGGGATTCTCTAGATTTTTCTTAGGTATGCATATCTATTTACTTTATGTTACTGATATTTCAGCTCACTAACATAAAGTGGGGACAAATTTAGTTGTAAAATCACACACTTACTATTACAATTATACCACCAAGTTTTTTATTTTATATATGGATCTTGCGAAAGAAAAGTATTCACTACCGACCCATCCCCTAGTCCTGTCACCAATTACTTGGTCATCATCTTCATTTTTCTTTCACAGTCATCAGTTATTTACACGGTTATGGCCATCCCTCAGGGGGTCTTGGGTGTCATTATTTTTTCATTTTTCATCTCTAGTCTTTGACTAGGGTACCTAGGGTAGTACTAGGGAATCCACGAGTTCCCTAGTCCTTATTTTAGGTGTCGTGGTCTCAACCGCACTTGAGTATAATTTAGAGTTTCGAGGTAGGTATTTATAGTTTTCTGTCTCATTCCCCTAGGTACCAGACGACATGTCAAGTCATTAGTGTTGAAATTTGAGCAAGAGATCCCTATATAAACATATAATACTCACTATCTTATGGGCGAATGATCTACCACAAAGGGATAGATATCTACCAAGGCAAGGGACTACATTTGGACATCATTGCATCACACACACTATATAGGAAGGGTTGTGTTCATTTTATTCCATCCACCATTTTCATTTTACATCTAGTTATTGCCCCATATCTCTGGGCCATTGACCCTATGGCATCCTAGGCACACAATTGCACACATAAGCACACAAAACTACAATGGGTTTGGAATGTAGTGCAACACTTAATTGTAAGTTCACCATTATGGAAGCTAATATCAGTCTGACCCCTTCATATGCATCTTTTCTTTTTAGGGATTTTATGCTTTGTATGGGGTTTTACAAGTGAATATTCATTGTAGGTTTATGACGCCATTAGTGAAGTTACTACGACACTCACGTGAAAAGGATCGAGATATTATGAAGATCTAGCGACACTGCCAGATTCAGGTCTTGAGTTGTTCCATAGACTAGAGCACCCATATTGTAGACCAAGAATCCCATAGGTTCCCCAATCCTCCTTCAGGTACCCCATTCTAGGAAAATCACCATCTACTGTATTTTTTTGGGTTATTCCCTCATACTGCCCTCCGTCTACACATCATCATGTTCAATTTTGACACACAGTGAGGTAAGTAATTTACAGTTTAGTAACTTATCCCTTGTATTTCACTTATTCCATTTAATGTAAATATAAATAATATATATTTAGCATCAGTATTTCAGTTTATATCGTTTATTACGTTTTTTTAGCTTCTTAGATTAACTTAGAATATAGATACAAATTTCATATTTTTGTTAATCAAGAGGAAAGTTGGTGTGGTTTTAACATATGGATGTTTCATGAGCTATAACATTAATATATGTGATGTAAAGGTCCTAAGGATTCCATAGAGGGTTTACATTCTATAATTGAGTTGAACTTGGGTGGCCTTTAGGCCCAAAGGTGAAGACATGGTGCTGGAAACACTTGTTTGGTGAAGGATATGAGCCGTTTGTCTTGTGTTATGAATTATTTGAATGGTCTAAGATAATTAATTACCATGTATGATTTTTTTAGGATATATTACATATGTGTGATGAATTTTAGGGCTTTAATAATCATGCTTTTGGTGTTGGTGGATTTTACTCATCCTAATGATGGGGTTTTGAGTGGTTATATGCTTGTATGAAGGTTTTGGGAATGACCGAACTATATTGGTCAAATGTGAGTTTTTTATTGAATGTAATGAGATTTTTTAAATTATTTTTGGTCAAAAATATTATGGAGGATTGACCTTTCTTGTGTTTTAAGGAAGAGAATCCTATAAAGCAAGTGTTTTGAGTTCATTTTTGAACTAGTCTTCTAAAAGGGAAAAATGAGACCTTCCTAAGAGTTTCAAGGATATTATATTGCATGATTTTATATCTAATGAAGTGTGTTATAGTTTAAATACCAATTGAGAGCATGTGTTAAGGGTTTAGAGACAAGACAAGTCAAAGAAGAAGAAGATAGAGCTAGTTGAAGGAATGAGGGTTTGAAGAAAGGTTAGTGAGTTGAATCAGAGATCATAAAATTCATATTTTATCATCTACATGTGGTTGATTTTTTTCTTAATCATCTTAGGGGGTTATATCCTCCTTCTAGAGTGGCTTCTTCCCTTAATTAGGGGTTGGTGCTCATTGTGAAGTTGGTGTTTCACTAAATCTATATCATTTGTGTAATATAAACAAAGTTTCAGTTGGATTTATTCCCCATGAGGGATTCCCACTTACATATGGTTTTTATGTGTTGTGCATCTTACTTTAATTTATTGTGATTGAATGTTTAATATTTTAATGAGCACATATGGTTATGAATGATGTATAGACAACTTAATTAAAGAATGTATGGTTTAGTAAATGAAATGAATTTTTTTGTCGGAATGATTCAGCCCCCCTCTTATCCATTGTTCTTCCAATAGTGATAATAATAATAGATAAAATATTTGAAAAGATAACAAAACCATGCAATAACAATCATAGCATACACTAAATTATATAAGAAAAGATCCTCTAACTGTGGACACATTCCATGGATTTATGTGGAGTTTACTTAAAAAAATGATTGAGGAATGGTTTTTGGTGATAGCTTACCATGTAAGCACCCTTAACACATCTCATATTTGGAAAATTTAATCCAAGACATGTCATACATGATCCTAAAATAATTATCTCATTTTTTCATGCAAAAATTTAACAACAGTTTTCTTTTTGAATAAACAACTAGGAAACCAAAGCAACACCTGTAAACACATATAATCCATTTTCTGTATGTTTTAAGCTATAGTGACATCTAGTTAATTCTCAACAAACCATCAAAAATTACACTATATTCATTTTGAGTTAACAGTGAATTAAAATAAAATTATTTTTCAATTCAATACCATACAGATAAATAAACCATTTACTTTTCATTAGAAGTGATAGATGTAGTTTATAGATTTACTACATTAGATCTATGATTATTCTCTTAATTCTTATTTTGATTTTGATTTGGTTTATTCCATTTCTTATTTTTGAAATTTATTTTTTTTTACTCTACAATCTTCTTTCTTATAACTGAATTTACCACACTTATAACATTTACCATCAAAACTTACTCTTAAGTTTTAGGTTTCCTATCTTTACTAGGTGGTTTAAAGTTTGGACTTTGTTTCTTATTAAATATAGAAGGATTTTTATATTTAGTGGAATTCTCTTTCAAATAACAATTATTCATAATGTGATATTTCTAGAACAAAAGAGCACTTAGAGTTTGCAAATCAGGGATGTCCTACTCAGTTTAATATTTAGAATTCAATATTGAAATGAAATTCCTAAATCTTTCATGATATTTAATTGAATAATAAAACTAATTAATTTATCATGAATTAAATTACAATTACATCCATCCAATAGAGACTTAATATTTTTTGCTTAAAAAAAGTATTACCTTTTCATCTCCCTTTATGGTATTTTTCATCAGTTCTAGAATCAAATTTATAATTTTTATAATTGCGTACCTTCATGCATTGATTATAGTTACATCCAGGCCTCACTCATAATTTCTTGATTCCTGATGTGAAGGAGAATATCATCTTGCACACTCCACAATATAATATACATTGGTTCCTACACCTTCTGTTGATATGCAACAACATTGTTCGTTGTCACTTGCCTTTTAGTCAGAGTCTTCTCCATACCATTCACGATTGTCCAAAGGTTGTGAGCCATAAATTCCGCCTTCAACTTTATCTTCCATATTTTTTTATTGGCTCCATTCAACATCTATGATTTGTCAATAGTAAATTGATTAGATCCCATTTTCACATAAATAAATTCAACAAATGAGAACAACAAATTTTTAGTGATAATATTTCAAGAATCCCCTTTTCATTATTCAAACCACACCATTCATATTTCAATGGATTTATGTCAAAAAATTGACCTATCAAACCAATATTCTAGATATATAATATGTTAGTTTGATAATAATGCTGCTTTTTTGAAATGTGAGTGAATTTTTTAAAGTTTTACATGAAAAACGATGACTTGGTCATCGTGTCATAAAAAATTACTTCATATTAAAAAAATTGATTATCCTATATAAACAATACTATTTGAACAAATTTCCTACTAAAAGGGGATAAATTAGATTAAATTGAAATAATTTGATTAATAAATGAAAAAAAATAAAATGCATATATATATATATATATATATATATATATATATATATATATATATATATATATATATATATATATATACACACACACACACACACACGCACACACACACATAATGGAGCATATCTCCTATGAGAGGTTTATAGAGTAACTCGTTATTTAACTTGGCTGAGTTAGTTTTCCAACTCGTTGAGCTCATCCTTCAAGTCGCCACAAGTTAACTATTAACATATTTATCCCTGCGGCTGAGCCGCTTAAATTATTACTCAAGACAACAAAACAACAAGTTGGAAATCATTAAAGCTTTAACTTGCATGACACCCACCTAATGTGGGATAAAATACCCTTCCTTTAAAAAACAACAACAAAGCATTGTTGCTCTGATGGGGAACAAGAATAACATGCAACATTAGGGGCTTGGAGTGAAAGGAAAGTGCACAGGGCTTGCTAAGTGTCAAGAGGAGAAGAGATTTCCCATTAAGGGGACCGTTTAAACATTTTAGACATTAGGGTTGGATTTAGAATTTAGTAGGGTGAAAAATAGATTTGTTAGCATAGGTTTTAAACTATGTTATATTTTATAAGATCTATAGTATTAGGTTTTTGGGTATAAAAAAAAGTTTATACTAACTATAACTATAGATGAATTTTTAAAATATAAACTATAGTATTTTTATTACTATAGAATATAGTTTCAAAGAAAAATGAAAGCAACCTTATTAAAGGGGGTCCAAAAGGATATAGGCCAGATTATTTCAAAAAAAAATAAAGTTGAAATATTAATAAAATTTTTACTAAGACATCGGGGGGCCACGAGTAAAATATTTTACCACATCGGGGGACATGAAGCTAGTTTTGGCCAATATGAAAATTTGAATTACTATTTTCATGGAGTTGTGTCTCCCGTGGGTTTGGAAATTAACTTTTGATTTTTACCTATATCTATTTCAACCTGCACATTTAAAAAACTATAGAGAAATAAAAATATTTCAAATAAATTTACCCTCACCTTTATTTGTAGATCCTGAGCAAGATTTCACCACCGAGAATATTTCATGCATGGGTAAAAACTTTGAAAGGTTGAAAAAAATTATTTGACCTGTGTGTACAAAAATCATGTGTCCTGAGGGAAGGAGGGGGGTATTTAAAATACAATTTATAACCATCCACATAACCAATCAACCCAACTGACACATCTAATAGGTTAATTAATTGACAAAAATTAGAACTCAGCTCTAGTAACATGTCAAGATTAGGAGTTAGTTAACCATATTAATAAATATATAGCACCAAACATTAATAAAATAAACCATTGCATTTAAAATCAATAAATGAACATAAAGACGTAGATTTATGTGGAAAAACCCAAGGGGTAAAAACCACAGTGAAAACAAGATGTTTTATTTATGTGAGAAACATTGTTATAGTCCAATAAATCTCCCTCCTCACTTCTCTCCACCAATCCACATGAGGTGAATAAACAATATGACTTATAAACATATTTATTTGATCTCACGAGTCATGAACCATATCAAGTGATAAAGTATGAATAAATAGCACCCGGATTTAATATAAATTGATTAATTAATAACCAATTAAACATAAACAACTAAGTTTATATTAAATAATTAAGAATATTACTATTCTTAAATATTTAATTATAAACTAAGGTTTATAGGAACTTAATATTACATTCTAACTATTAATATTTATTAATCAAGTTTGATATTTGATTGCTCTAAATAATCTTTATTTCAATTATGTGATTTAATACAAAGAGTTTTGTACTTTAAAAAAAATCTTCGGTTTTTGGGGAAATTATTTTGAGGTGATACACTTTGGTATTAGAGTTGACGGTTCAAACTCTTAGAATTAATGGGTTAGTTATGCTAAAAAGAAATTACTTTTGTTTTAACATAACATAATTAAGTCCTTTTAGATAGTAGTTTTAAATTTTTCTATTTTCTTAGTTAAATGCTTGGGCTTAGTAAGAGAAATTCTAGAATTTTTCATTCCTCCAGATGATATAAAAAATATATGCAATGACAACAGGTAAATTTCAATATATTTGAGTGAATGGAACATAAATCTCTTACAAATCCTTCATTTATATTATAATTTTATTTAAATTTATAGGATTATATATTTACCAAAAAAATACCAAGACAAACTTTTTATACACGAAACAATAAAATGGGAAGATCTACTCGTGCATGGAAATACAAGGTTGAAAAATAATGAATATCTAGTTGTATACTAAGAGATGTAGACCCTCATATCTACGATTAATGAGCTATAAAGAGGAAGAATGATTCCTCTAATGCTTGTTGATACAAATATGAAAAATAAGACATCATGTTGAATGCTTTTACTAAAAGAAAATGGATTGCATGCATTGATTTTACTATAGTAAATCATGCAGTTTTTTGTCAACATGCAACTACCACTTTTCTTTTGACTCTAGCTACCTAAGGAAGAGAAGATTTTGGAGAATAAAAATATTTTGCAAAACAAATATATCTCAACCATGAGTTCTAACCATCATCCAAGTAGCTAACAATGAAAATACAAACAACTACATGATGATCAAAGGAGACAAAAAAGGAAAGAGTTGAAAACCACAAAATGGTGTCTCTTTTCCAAAAAAAGAGAAAAAAAAAGTGTTAAAAAACAAAAAATGGCAGCTATTTTCCAAAAAAAAGAAAATAAAAAAGACCAAAAAGACCAAAAAGAAAGAGTTGAATACTAACAAATGGTGGATATTTTATAAAAGAAAAAGGAGAGTAAAAAACCAGAAAATGGATGCTTTTTCCAATTGCAAAAAAATATATTTGATTCAATTTTTTATTTCCTTTAGATATGCAAGGTTGGAGTCCTTTGAAGCTAAAAATATTTGTGTTACAAGTAAAAGATCTGAATTTATTTATTGTTCTCTCTAGAATTTACAAAAATCAAGGTTGTGTAATAATAACAAAGCATGGATAACTTCTAACTATGGTCCAGTTATATTCTATCATTTTATTCTTAGATAAAGTCATTAGTTGTTTTGATTATAGATAAATCCACTTCCATAAACCTATCCAAAGAAAAAAAAAATTCAATAAGGATTGTAGCATGAGAATGAGAGAAATTGTATGTTGAAAAAAAAAATATAAAAGAAGAAAATAACTTCTTTTAGAAAGAGAAAGAAAAAACCATGCAAGAAGCCAAGTGTGGGGGAGAAGAAGATACAATCTTAAAAAGATATTTGAAAACTTCAAAAGAAAAGAGTTGATATATATAAAATATATGTTTATTTTGAAAAGAAAAATTAAAAAATCATACTGATTTTGTGAAGAAAAAAAATCACAAGTCTTGTACAAAAAGAGAAGAAGAAAATAATGGACTCAACATCAAAATCTGCATTGAAAACAATGATATACATAAGGACATGCATGAAGTTAAGTGTGGGGGGTGATGGGACCAAACTAAGTCTCATCTATTCCACAAAATAATATTATTCCTTCTCTTATAAAGTGGATTTAGATGTAGTCTTAAGAACTAGATAGATTATTTAAGATAAAATGTAGAAAATATTTTATCTATCTTTGCAAATTCTATTACAATCTAAATGTTTTCATTTCTTAATATTTCTTGTAAGTTGGAGTGCGGTATTATGTATGAGTAGGTCATGTGATCTTTAGAATACATTGTAGTAAGTGAAAGACTCACATAGCTAAGTGAAAGACATGCATTAAAGAGCATAGGACTTGTATAGATAAGAGCACATAATTTACATAGCTAAGAGTGTAAGACTCATAAAGACAAGAACACAGGACCACATAATCTACACTGAAAAAAATCTAACTAAAATTGTAAACCTCCAAATGAGAAAATAAAAGAGGTTTTTGTTCCTATTATTGCTAGGAGTAAAACCCACTCTCCATTATTACACATCAATAATTGTTATGAAGATATCAACATTTAAAAGAAGAAGGTTTTTAAGTGCAGGACTCGCACAAGGAACACTAGATTTTCTCTAACTAAAATTTCAGACCTCTAAATGAGAAATTGAAAGATTTTTTTCCTCTTATTACTAGGAGGAAAATAATCTCTTCATTTTTACACAGAAATAATGGTTACGAAGATATCAACATTTGAAGAAAAAAGTTTTGAAATGCAGGACTCACAGAATCATCACATGAATTGCTCTAATTAAAATTGCAGACCTCCAAATGAGAATGTGAGAGACATTTTTTTCCTCTTATTACTACGAGTAAAAATCTCTTTCCATTTTTACAAAGCAAAAATAATTGAGTATATATATTAATTTTAATTTTCAATAAAATATGGTTAAAGGAAAGTAAATAAGAAAAAAAAACACAAGTTCAATAAATCCGTGATATGTCCCTCATTTCTAAATTAAAAAAGAATTTTAAAATGTTTTAGAAATATTATAACAAGAAGCACCAAACCTAGAAAATGTTTAAAAATATGCTTCAAATTGAATTCACAGTAATGATTAGAAAATTAGGGATGAGAATATAGTGGGGTAGCTGCCATGTTGAAAGATTCAATCATGCAAGAGAAAACTTGGCAAATAGAAAGAAATAGTTACGTGTATGTGGAAGAGGTAGTTCAATATAGAGTTGTAATATTTGATTAATTATCTTCCACATTTGTATCCTTGTCAAGTGAAATAAGTATTCGAATGCAATTGAAATAAGAAGTTACATTGAGATTTGTAGTGTTTGAATAAATTCCTTCCACATCTATCTCATTATAAAGTAGAACATGTAGTCAATTTTTGCCTAAGATTATAAGTCGATAGTTCTATAATATTGGAGGATTGGCCAAGGTATTAGTTATAAATATCTCTCTAAAGTAATCAATGTAATAGTGGTAAAAGATGGATGATTTTTTTTTTATAAGGTAAAAAAAATTGGTTTTGAAAGGACCAAAAAACCCTGAACAAAAACAAAAGCTAGGAAAGAGAACTACCCATAAAAAATAACATAGGGGTCTAAGTCAAACCAACTTGACCAAGAGGAAAATTTAGAGAGAAGCATGATCCACACCAGGTCTATATAATAATTTTTTTATAAAAAACATTATAAAAAAGTAGAGTTTCAAGATTTAACCAAAAATAACCCTAGACATAATTATAACCTAAGTGTTGCAATGAGTTTTCTTCACTGGAGGAACCCCTGATTCTATTCCTAGTGCTAGGTATTATGTCCTTATCTTCTCCCTAATCATTTTTCTAGGAAATAATAACCTTTTTAGGATCCAACTTGGGTGTAACATTATCATCAATTTCACTATGCTCTTCATCCTTAGAACTACTGATCTCAAGTTGCATTTTTTTCTTACCAATAGTAGGTTCATTCTTATTAATTTAGTCCTTGAGAATGGAGATTCTCTACTCCTAAATAACCATTTTCATGTTGATCCCACAAATTATCTTGTTCTTCACCTTGATTTTTCTGTGACACTCCATAGTTTATTGGACAAGGTTCTTATTGACGTGGAGAATCATATTAACAATGGTCTCCATCCTCAAACCCTGGCTTCCCATTCCACCATACTCCTATCCTTATCCTTGTTGGATGTTCTTGCCCCTAAGTCATTATCCCCATTTTTAAGGCTACATAGAATGGTCACAGCCAAGCCATCATATTTATCTTGAGCCCCACCCTTTTTTATGTGGGTATCCATTTGGGTAGGGGTTGGTTCGGAACCATAGGCTTCACTTTTGGTACAATATAAAAATCAAACCATGGTGTAGCAGGGTGTCCACTCTTTCATTTTGAAAATCAATAATGGAATTAGTAAGGTATCTCAGAGGGAAGAATGGGAAGCACATAGCCTAATTCCTAAAAATATAATTAAGGATGGAAAGATGGTAGGAGAAAATATTTCTTCATTTACCTTCTAGAGTCAGGTATTTAATAACAACCATACACACATCCATCCAATGCTCAGGGAGATAGATTCTATCTATACCATCATCAAACATGATAATTATTTCATCTAGACAAAAGAAGGTTGTAATTGCATGCCTCCACATGATTTTTTCCTCAAAAAGATTTAGGCCTTCCAAGGACATCCCTGTGGCCTCGGAAATAGTTTCTTCAGTAACAAAGATCTCCATTCCCCTTATATTGACATAACCCCCTCTCATGCATTACCAGATTCACAAGCCAATTGGAGATCATTACCTTTAAGCCTTTTAATGTAGTTGGAAAGTACACATTTTCTTAGCAACCGCCATAGAGTCATATCCTGCTCAATTTGTAAATATGTGCTTAGATCAGTGAAAACCCTGACACCACCCATGTTTAACCAAAATCTATACACAGTCTTGAAAAAAATGATAGAAAAAGTGTAAACAGAAAACCACAAGACCTTTTGTATTCTGACTTCCTTTCTTTATGACATCTTATAAAGTGTTAACATAGTGCATTTACAAGTGGAAATCAATTTCAGGATGTAAATTTGGCACAAAAATTCTAATAAGTTGTTTCTCTAGTATTGTTGAAGGAAAGTGATTGGCTAACCCTCACCATCTGTGTAAGAAACTAGAAAATTTCTCATTGTCACGTTGTCTTACATTGCATAAGTTTAACATGGTAATGTCACGTTCTATATTGAATGAAAATTGGCACACAAACCTTTCTGCTAACTCAAGGAATGTAAAAATAGTACCCTTTTATATGTGGAGAAACCATTCAAGATCTTGTCCTACAAGACTCCATGGAAACAAGCGAATGAGATAATTATCGTTGTATATGAATTCTTGGAAAGCCATGTAGAATTCTTTGATATAATCTCATGGATCACCTTTAACCTTGTAGTTTTTGAATTTAGTGTAGTCGAAGTGATAAGGAAATGGTGTTCTTAACATTTCTCTATCAAAAGGATATAGGTACATTTCTTCAAATTGGTACTTCTTACTATGTCCCACAATATTTTATTGTAAATTGGTGAGGGAATTCTTCAGAGAGTGTCATTCTTGGTCAAATATTTGACCACATGTAGGAAAGGTGAGCATATATTCATGGTTAGATTTGGATATTTTACCAATGTAATTTTCATTATATAGCTCATGATATGCAGCCTTAGGTTTCTCAAGATATGGAGTCTTAGTGTCAAACTCTTAGAATGAAGCCCTAATTTTTTCATTATGTGGATTTCTAGCATTTATTCTTGGGTATTTATTGACAAGGGAAGCCAAACCTACCAAATGATGACTAAGATCTTGCAATTTTTGTTGAACTGTGACCTCATCATTTTGGGTTTCTTCATGAGTTTCATGTGGAGGTGATTGTTCACAATCTTCATGTTCTTCGTTACCATCATGGTTAATTCAAGCAATGGGTATGTGATAACTACTAATGATTTTAGAAGTCACATATTATTCATTCCTTTGACTGTGAGTAGAATCATTTCATGGGTTTAGTGTGTCATCAACAGATTGAGGAAACATTTTTATCCATATTCTCTGTGAACCATATTCGCGAGAAGAGTATGGTCAAATTTAGATGGCATTTTAGCCCTTAAGTATAAAACATGCACCAAGACTTTTTTTCTGTTATGAAAGACAAAGTTATCCATATGTGTGGGGTGAAATTTGAAGTCCCCTCGAGGAGAGTTTAACTAAGGTTGATAAATGTGTACAAAGAATATAAGGAATCCTAGGGAAAACCATATAACATGATAGCTACAAATGTCACAATGAATTTCAAGTTACAATCAAGGAAAATAATCCAAAGAATCAAGGAAAATTGAATCAAGGAAGTGAAGAATCAAAGAATACTTCAGGGATATGAAATTTTATGATGAGAAGTACCAAGGATAAAATAAGTAAGTTCTAAACAAGGATCCAATAAAAAAATATCTACTCCTTATGTGTTAAATATTGTTTGGTTTAATAATGATAGCGTAATGCCAATACCTAAATCAACTTTGGGATAAAAAATACTTAAGTATTAAAATAATGTTGAAGTGATCTCCATTCAAGGTATACTCAAATGATTTTAAATACAAACAAAGTCCAAGTTTTGAAAATGGAGGCTACAGATACGAGAAACGCAATAATACAACTTGGATACGTTAATAAATATTTTAGGAAAATTAGTATATTGACGCGATGTGAATAGGGTAACGAAAAAACTTTCCAAAACTCAAGGAAATGTTTGAATAAAAACAAGATCTAGGTATAACAAGGAGTTGATATTATGCGAGCAACTTAACAATACAATTTAGAAACTTAAATCAAGATTTATAAAAACAAGATGTAAGTATGAAAATATGTATCGATATGATGTGAGTAGCATAAAAAATAATGGGAAATCAATGATAAGATAACCTAGCTACAATGAGATAATCTTTACGTGGGTATCAATACAAGTCTTACAAAAAATGAAGATGTAGAAACACACTTTCAACACTTAACATTCTTGTCACAGCATGGCTATGTAAATGAATACAAAAGTGGTGGACATGAATATTTTTTGCAGTTCCACGTATGTTTTCACTCTTTTGACCCAAAAAGTGTTATGTTTGTGGACCCTGTTTTCATGTTAGAGATTTGGTACACCTTCCATGTGTTACACTCAGATATTTTTATGGCGGTCCCACTCACCGGTGAGTGGGTCAAGGGGGTTCGGGGGGGGCTCAGGGGTGAAACCCCTAAAGAAAATTTTCATGGGTGGTTTATTAACCCATGGGAAATGTGTAACCGTTATGGGTTGTTTTTGGGCCCATGGTTTTTCGGTACCCATTGTTTTGTAAAAATTGCCTCTTCAGCTACCTATTGATGTACTATAAATAGATGGACATACAATAGGATTAATATGAGTGTTTTTCTGAAGGTGAATAGTGTGTGTGAATTCAGGAGGGTTTGTTGAGCGCAACTCCAAACAAGATCTGATTATTGTAATTGTGAAGACTGTTGGCTTGTAATAAAATCTGAGCAAGGATTCTTGGTGGATGTAGCCCACATTGGGTGAACCACGTTAAATATTGTCTTCGTGTTTTGCATATTTCATTTCTGTAATTTCTATTCATACTTATTATTATTGTGATTCTGAGGAATTATTTTGCATTAGATTCTATTTATTACTAACAATTGGTATTGGAGCCTGGTTTGGTTTCCTGAAGTGTTGAATCGTAGGGAAAGTTTTTAGCTTCAGTGGGAGCTATGGTAGATGATGGAAGATCTAGGGTTGATAAATTTAACAGGAAGAATTTTAGTCTTTAGAAGATGCAGATGGAAGATTACCTTTATCAGAAGGATCATTATACTCTGTTGTCTGAGAAGGTGAACAAACCCTCGAGCATGACAGATACAGAATGGGATTTTCTAGATAGGAAGGCACTTGGGAAAATCTAGTTGTGTCTTGCATCTTCATTATTATTAATGTTTCAAAGGAAAAGACTACCAAATATCTAATGGATGCATTAAGGAAGTTGTATGAAAAACCCTCTACCTCTAACAACATATTTTTAATGATTTCTTTTTTTAATATGAAGATGTCTAAGAATAGTTCAGTAGCAGATAATTTAAAGGATTTCAATACGGTTGTGAATATGCTACCTTTGGTTACAATAGAATTTGAAGAAGAAGTCAAGGATTTATTAATTTTGTGCTCTTTACTTGAAATTTGGAATAGCCTCATAATGGCAGTAAGCAACTCGGTTCCAGATAACTCGAAGTTGAAGTTTGAGGATGTTGTAGGGGTGATTCTAAGCAAGGAAATGCAAAGAAAAAGCTTCAGGGAATGCTTTGACATTGGAAACTAGAGGGAGATAGAAGAATAGAGGAAACCGTGGAAAATCAAAAGATCAGGCAAGGTGAAAATCCAAGAGCAAGATTGTATGTTGGAACTGTGGAAAGTCTGGGCACGCAAAGAAGGACTGTTGGGAGCTTTGGGATAAGAAGAAACAACAGGAAGAAAACAAGGATGCAAATGTGGCATCAGGTAATGTATGCCATGATGCTTTGATTCTTTCTTTGCATAATATTACTAAATCTTGGGTTTTAGATTTAGGGGCTTCTTTTCATGCTACTCCACATAGGCATTATTTTGTTGATTATGTTCAAGGGGATTTTGGGCATGTTTTTCTTGGTGATGATGATCCTTGTAGTATAGTTGGAAAAGGTTCTATTTAGGTTAAGATGTAGAATGGGAATACATGGCTATTGAAGGATGTCAGACATGTGCCTACATTAAAGAGAAATTTGATATCGGTAGGGTAACTGGGAAGTGATGGTTGTACTGCAATATTTACAGATGAATCTTGGAAGGTTACCAAGGGTGCTCTTGTGGTGGCAAGAGGTAAGAAGGTTGGAACCTTGTATTTAGCCACTGATAGTACTAATGATTGTAATCTTGTGGCTTCAGATGCAGATACAACATTATGGAACTATAGGCTCAGTCATATGAGCCATAAGGGCATGGAAATCATAAAGAAATTTTTTCCTAGATATACAAAAATAGGTTTGGATTTATGTGAGAACTGCATATATGGAAAACAGAAGCGAGTAAGGTTTCTCAAGGTCAGACCTACAAAGAAAGAGAGTAATTTAGAGCTAGTACATTCTGATGTGTGGGGGCTGGCTCAGGTATCATCTCTTGGGGGTTCAAGTTATTATATTACTTTTATTGATGATGCAATAAGGAAAGTTTGGGTTTATTACATTAGAAACAAATCTGATGTATTTGATACTTTTGTTAAATGGAAAGCCTTGGTAGAGAATGAAACAGGCCTTACGTTAAAATGTCTCAGGTCAGATAATGGAGGGGAGTATTACAACAATGAATTTGATGATTATTGTTCTAAGAATGGAATCCCTAGGTAAAAGACAGTTCTAAGAACCTTGTAGCAGAATGGGATGTCAGAAAGGATGAACAAAACAATAATGGAATATGCTAGGAGCATGAGGATACATGCAGGATTACCTCTTTATTTTTGGGTAGAAGTGGTGAGCACAGTTGTGTACTTGATAAACAAAGGACCCTCAAGTGCTTTGGATGGAGACATACCTGAGGAGGTTTGGTACGGTAAGAAAGTCGATTACTCATTTCTTATAGTCTTTGGATGTGAGGTGTTTGTTCATATTGACAAGGATGATAGGACCAAGCTAGAGGCTAAATCAGAAAAATGCACTTTTATTGGTTATGGTGGTGATGACTTTGGATTTAAATGTTAGAGAATTAAGGACAAGAAAATCATTTGGTCTAGGGATGTGGTCTTTAATGAGAAAGTCATGTATAAGCAACAGTTGCAGGAAAACATGGAAGAATCCAAGAAAGAATATGCAGTGGTAGAGGATCTTCCAGATGGGAAAGTGACCCATGAATCAGTTCAGGAACCTACGCAACAGGAACCCCAAACTCCTTCAGTGAGGTCTTCTAGGGTAAGAAAAGAACCTGAACGTTTTTCTCCTTCTCTTTATTATTTATTACTCACTGATAGTGAAGAGCCATAGAGATTTGATGAAGCAATGCAGGTAGATACCAGTAAGAAGTGGGAGTAAGCCATGGATGAGGAGCATAAGTCTCTCATGGAGAACCAAACTTGGGATTTGGTGAAGTTACTGGAAGGTAAAAGAGCATTGCAAAACAAGTGGGTGTACAGAGTTAAAGAAGAAGAAGAAGGAAAGAAAATATATAAGGCCCGGTTGGTGGTCAAGGGGTTTACACAGAAACAAGGTATAGATTTTGATGAGATTTTTTCTCCTGTAGTAAAAATGACTTCTATCAGAACTATTCTTGGAATAGTGGCAACAAAATACTTGCACTTAGAACAATTAGATGTAAAGACTGCATTTCTCCATGGTGATTTGGAGGAGGAGCTATATATGTAGCAGCCAGAACGATATGAAGTCAAAGGTAAAGAGGAGATGATGTGCAAATTGAAGAAGAGCTTGTATGGCCTGAGACAAGCTCCACATCAATGGTATAAGAAGTTTGATAGCTTCATGATGGAGCAAGGTTATATTAGATGTCATTCTGACCATTACATGTATAAAAAGAAATTTGAGGATGGAAGTTATATTATCTTGTGTTTGTATGTTGATGACATGTTGGTTGTAGGTAAAAACATGTAGGAAATAAAAGTACTCAAGAAACAACTAAGTGAATCCTTTGATATGAAGAATTTGGTGGAAGTCAAACAAATCCTTGGTATGAGGATAACTCAAGATAGGAAGCAACAGAAGCTGAATTTATCTCAGGAAGAGTACATTAAGAAGGTATTGGATAGGTTTAACATGCAGGATGCTAAACCGGTTGGGACTCCTTTGGCAAGCCATTTTAAGTTATCAAAGGAGTAGTGTCCCAAGACAGAGCAGGAAAGAAACCAGATGTCCAAGGTGCCTTACTCATCAGCGGTTGGTAGTTTGATGTATGTTATGGTGTACACTAGGCCTGATATTGCCCATGCAGTGGGAGCTGTGAGTAGATTTATGAGTGATCCAGGTAAAGAGCATTGGCAAGTAGTAAAGTGGATCCTTTGGTATTTGAGAGGGACCATGGGGATAGTTTTTTTCTACAGTGGATCAAACACCACTTTATTCAGATATGGATGGAGATGTAGATAGCAGGAGGAGCATGACAGGTTATATTTACACTATAGGTGGGACAACAGTGAGCTGGATTTCATGACTACAGAAGCTGGTGGCTTTGCCAACCACATAGGCTGAGTATGTTGCTGCCATAGAGGCAAGCAAAGAGATGATTTGGTTACAACAATTGTTTGAGGATTTAGGGCATAAGTAGGAGGAATGTAAGTTGTATATTGATAGTCAAAGTGTTATACACCTAGCTAAGAACTCTGCTTTCCACTTCAGGACGAAGCATATATAGTTAAGATATCACTTCATCAAAACAGCTTTGGAGGAAGATAAGTTGAAGTTAGAGAAGATTCATACCAGTCAGAATCTTGCAAACATGATGACCAAGGTGGTCACAAGGGATAAACTAAAGCTATGTTTAGATTTGGTTGGCCTTGATGGATGACAGTGAAGGGTTGAGAAGCTTTCTCAATGGAAATTAGTCTCTAAGTGGGAGATTGTTATGTTTGTGGAGCCTGTTTTCATGTTAGAGTTTTGGTACACCTTCCATGTGTTACACTCAAATATTTTTACAGTGGTCCTACTCACCGGTGAGTGGGTCAAGGGGGTTCAGGGGGGTGAATCCCCCGAAGCAAATTTTCATGGGTGGTTTATTAACCCATGGGTAATGGGTAACCGTTATGGGCTGTTTTTGGGCCCATGGTTTTTCGGTACCCATTGTTTTGAAAAAAATTCCTCTTCAGCTACCTATTTATGTACTTATAAATAGATGGACATAAAATAGGATTAATATGAGTGTTTTTGTGAAGGTGAATAGTGTGTGTGAATTCAAGTGTGAATTCAAGAGGGTTTGTTAAGCGCAACTCCAAACAAGATCTGATTATTGTAATTGTGAAGATTGTTGGCTTGTAATAAAATTTGAGAAAGTGTTCTTGGTGGATGTAGCCCACATTGGGTGAACCAAATTAAATATTATCTTCATGTTTTACATATTTCATTTCTGTAATTTCTATTCATACTTCTTATTATTGTGATTCTGAGGAATTATTCTGCATTAGATTCTATTAATTACTAACAAAAAGTCAACAAGAGAATAAAGGAGATAGAACAAGTGGTGATGAAAAATACTTAGCCTAACTTTAACAGAGTTTCACCTTCTTTGATAACAAGGTAGAAACTAAGAGAAAGATATTCCTTGTAATTTTGATGTTGAATGTCACATGGAAAAACATTTAATAGAATCTCCCCTTATTAAAATAACAAATTTTTGAATCTGAGAAAGTCATTGCTTTGTGAATGCTATTTAGAACATGATTGGTTAAGGAAAATTTGGCCCTAATTCCAAATGGCTACCTATGGATTTTATCCACAACACTCGCCAATACTTACCTAAGAGAGGTAAGATTTTCTTGAATAAATCCTAGACAAAGGACCATTACACCACAATCAAATTAATGATAAAGGCCTCATATGGGTAACTAGAAGCATTGCCTCACAACTTTTTCTTCTATTCAAGTAAATAGTGGGGCACTACCCATTTTGTCCACCAATTCCCTCAAGGTGTGGAATACTTTAGGATTCTTGTAGTAATCCTCATTATGAGTTTTATGGCTTATGCCAAGATACTTCCCATAGTTTAAAGTGGAAGGGTTGTAACCCTTATTCGAACATGAAAATATAGTGTTTTGAATAAATGGTATGTTTTTTTATCTTGAATTAAGAATTTCATTTAGTACACCATGGACAACCTGCAACATATTGTTCTTATAATTTTTTTATATCTTGATTCTTTAACAAGTGTATTAGGTCTTGCACTCAAAAATTTAGTTATTTTCCAAGAAACTAGCAACATTTTGAAAGAGGAAAAAAGGTTGTTTCTGATTCTCAAGATCATAAAAAATACACAATAGAAAAGCATACACAACAATTAACCTGACTAGATATAAATGGTAAACTTTAAATCAAAGGACCATAGAAATGCTTTTTGAATAATTCATTCCATTAAGAGAAATGAATGATAAATTTTCCAAGTTAATCCAAATGTTAGAAAAATAAGGCTAAAGTTTCTTTTGATTCTCAAGTTCACCAAAAGGTGCAAGAGAAGAGCATACACAAAATTTATCCTAACTCAAGAAAAACATGTGAACATAACATCCATTAAAGCATGTAAACATGTTGGAAAACTGATATTTTAATTAAAACCTGTAAAACAAAGTTAGAAAACTTATAAAATAGTAGAAAACACCAAAACTCATATTCTAAAACCTTTACAATCCGAGCCAAAATTTGACACAAAACAGTAGTGCGTGGGTTTTAACGATAGAGTATAACAATTAACAGTAACAAAAAGTAGACAATGGTAATGTAGAGCATACAATGGTAATGTAGAGGTATTAACACTAACACATGGGAATTAATGCTAATGTATGCGAATCAATATTAGTGTAAGGAAGTTCTCTATGTAGACAGAGAAGAAAAGAAAAGCAACACTAGCCTATGGGTTTTAACACGGATGCAAGGAATATCAACACTAGTGTGTGAGCTACACAAAGGTAGAAGATATAGTAAACAATAACGCACAGGGAAAAAATGGTAACGCAACTGGTTTCATAGTAGTGCACAATTTTCAACACTGACGTAGAGGTTTATTAATTAAATACAAGGCTTAATTAAATAATAATAGTTAAATTATTACAGGAGGATTATAACAAATGAATTGTCATTAATTGTCATCTATAATGGGGAAGAGGATAGATAATTAATTAAGTGTCATTAATTGACCTAAATTGAGGGGAACATTAGCTAATTAGAGGGAAATCACTAATTATAGTGGAAATGATGGGAAAGAGGATAATTAATACAATTTTATTATTAAAACTGCGTAGGTGGATTTTAGGTGTCTACATTTTCCCCTCTATGGGGTGGCGTAAGTGATGCCACTTCAAAGATAGTATACAAGTATAAAAAATTAAATTTTGAAGGAGTGGAAGAAAAATGAGTAGAATGAAGGATTCCCCTTGAGTGTCTATGGGGTGATAAAAGAGGTCGATCGATGATCAAAAAGATGAAGTAAATAGATGGTAGAAACAAGGGTGGAATAAATATAATCCCTGTTGCCCTAAGTGTTGTGGGAGAAAATGTTGAAAGTGATGAGAAATGATTATAACTAAGCTGAGATGGCCATTGATAGAATCAAGGGAAATCAAAGAAAGATGGGTAGAAAGTTAGAGAGAATGATGGAGATAACAATCATAGAAGTTGTCTTAATAACAACTTTGTATCATCATATTTCTTACATGATCAAGGTCATCAGTCAAGGAGAAATTTTTTAATTCAATATGAGGACTGACTCAATGTAACATACAGAATGTAATGTAATATGAGAAATTAAACAAGCATACCAATAAAAAAACATGTACCAACATACATACTCAAATAAACAATGTTCAACATAGTTGTACTAATGTTTTCTTATCTAGTTGTAGTTCCCAAATTTTTAAGCTAATGACAAGGGTTAAAATGGCACCCCAAGCAAGAATACATATGATGTGAATAAATGGAGAGCGTAGAAGTCCCATGAAAAAGCAATATTGCACCATGAAACTTCCCCAAGCAATTGTTTGTGCAAGGGAATATAGACATAGTAAACAAACAAACTTTGTTAATGGAGGTAGATCAAAATGATCTGTAAGTCATGCACAAGAATAGGCGTGAACCAAAGAAAGATGTTTTTGTAAAACAATTTTTAATGTTCAAAGATAGTGTGTCTTGTAAATGAGTCAGATGTGTGAATGTTTTTTACCAATTTTTTATGGGATTTTTTAAACTGTTACCATTTTTTCGGAATTTTGGAATTTTATCAATTTATTTGGATTTTTTTAATTTTACTATTTTTGGATTTTTGAAAATTTTGGGAAGAAAGTGATATAGAAGAATGGAATTATGTGTGGTATACCTAAAAAAATCACCAAGAAACAAAAACATTCCTCAAGGAGAAGAAAAGGTTGCTATGAAGTTAAAATATGCCCCAACGAGGTGAAATGTTAGTAAAATTGACAATTTAAGTAAATAAATCACCGCAACAAAGTGTCAACATGTGGACAGAGGAAAATAGAAGAAAGAGTTAGTAATCTAGCCCTTGAGATGCAAGAAAAATGAAGAAACATGGCTGGGAGGGTATAAATAACAATATGGGAGGGTGCTCTCATACTACATTGCCTTTTTGAGATATTTTTCTCTGATATTTTAGAGAGATGGCACAAATCCAGGACTGCACACACTATGTTGACTGATTTCGAGAGTTCAAGAGGCCTCCTGTAAAGCGTTCCCTGGTAAGTATCACAAAAACTTTGAAATTTTAGTGCATTTAATGATTTTTTAGGTAGGATAAGTTAGTGGGTTAATGCAAACGCAGGGCTTTGAATGCACTAGCATGTCTTCCCATGTGCTAGCATGAAAGGCCATATGATAACATCAAAAGACAAGTATGAGCATTGAAATATTATTGAAGTAGGGTAGGAAATGTGCTAGCATTAAAATGAAAGCATGTGTGTTAAAATGTGTGTTCTAGAGTGGCATGCACTAGTGTGAAAATGACAGCGTGAGTTTGAAAACTCATGCGCTAGCGTGAAATGAACTAGTGTGAAATTGGATGCACTAGCGTCATAGTGGATGAACTAACATGAAAGGGGATGCACTAGCATAGAACCCGACTGTTAGAAGGTTTTTAGAACAATTTTGAAGATGCTAGGAAATTATTAAAGGAATATATGAGTAATTAGAAGACATTAGAAGATGTTTTCTAGAAGAAATGATGTTAATTGTTTGTGTTTTGAGTGATTTGCAAGAGATTCTCCTAAATCTAGATGTACGAGAGTGTCATCGACACCTGAAAGCATTTGAGATTGTTGGAAATAAACTGATACTTAATTCACCATATGAGTTAAAGTAATATAGTAATAAAGTAATTTTTTAATTACTTAAGTTAGCTTAGATAAAGTCAATTATTAGTGAGTTATCTTATCCCTTGATTTGTGGGCTAATGTTCTATCTTGCATATTTTGTCCTGGATGATTTCCATGAGGGGAAATAGGGGTAGTTAGCAGCAGTATGTTATTCCTACATATTTTCTCATATTAGATTATCTCTTTCCATATATTGTGGATGAGATAGAAGTTATCCAATATCTATAAATATTACAGATCTTTCATTTGTTTGTAATTCTTGATTTTGATATTAATAAAATAAAAAAGCACCATCTTGTTTATGTGTAAAGCTTCTGTGTCAAATATTCTTTTCAAGTATTCATTTTCAGGATTTAGTATCAGAGTATTATTCTGATCTAGGGAAAAGTGTAGGAAATTTTTAGGGAGACCTAGAGAAATTTCAAAACTTAGAGGAGCCATAGATGCCCCAAGCCATTTCACAGGCCCTACCTAAATCCACACCATAGTTCATGTATTGATTTGCAGTTGAATAACACCTGGATTGCAATAATAGGTCCTTGCAGACCTATATGTAACTCTATTGTAAAAGGTGACATTGTTTCATTCTCTGGTATTTTTTATAAAAATTTACTTATACCTGTATTTTTTAAAAAACTGGAAGCATTTTAAAAATATATACATACCATATTTTTTTATCATGGGGAACCAAGCTTTTCAAAATCCCCACATAAATTATCCTTCCTCTTCTTTTTTCTTTGTCTTTTCATATATTCGGTAAGAGAATTATACGTGCATGTGAGAAGATCTCTATCCAAAGTGACCTCCCGAAGCATCCAATCAACATGGAGATTACATTCATAGATTAAGAGTATTCAAGAGAAGAAGAAGATGTTCCTGCAATAGATTTCAAACAAAGAAATAAAAAACGGAAAAGGTTTTTAAATGTGGAAACTACTGTCCAAAGCTATTGATCAAAGAAACAAAATACCTGCGTGAAGCTAAAGTAAGGAAGAAATAAATAATAAAAAAGGTGGCCAAGGTTTATTATAACACTTAGGAAAAGCGATTGAACAAAATTTGTGCCCTAAAATGTACTAGGTTGAGCCATGTAAGCCATAATCTACGTTTTCTTTTCAAAAATCCATTTCTGGAAAGGGGCACGGAAATATTTTAAAATCAGAATTTAAACAAGTCATAACTTTCAAATAGTACCTCAGATTGAGGTGTCATTTTTTTGAAAGTGTGTGTTTTTACGAGCTCTATGTATTGTTCTAGCTTTTAATAAGCTTTGTTTGGTAAAAATTTCAAAAATCATATGTTTTTTTACTTGAAAAAGAGGCCAAAGAGTCTAAAAAAATTATTCTTACAAATCGGCCACAGAGCCAAATTTATAATAGGGCCAATAGTGCCAAAAATTCATTGTACATGGCTGAAAAGGAACCCCAAATGAATAAAATATTTTTTTTTGGGGAGGTGTGCATTTTTTAAGTGGGGAAAAGTGTTCAATGTTTTCTTCTACTATTTATCCATCTTCACAATGGCCGCAATTACAACACCAAAATTATTTTTGCTAGATTCTCAACTTTTACATTCTGATAATTACCTAGAATGGAAAACAAAAAATCATGCACAACTTGATTTCAAAAATCTATGGTCCATTTTTTCGGGTACATTAACAAGATTTGCAACAGATGTTACACAACAAGCTAAATTTGATCATGAAAATAAAAAATCAAAGTTAATAATCTTGTTTAGTGTTTCAGATGAGGTACAACCTCATATTTGTGAGGCCAAAATAACAAAAGAATCTTGGGACAAGTTGAAAACAATATATGAGTCCAAAAATAAGAACACAATAATTCATCTCTATAGTCCACTATTGAACTTGAAAATGTAACGAACTAAGAAAGTTGAAATGTTTTTTAGAAGAGTAGAAAATTTTTGTGCATCACTTCAAGATTTAGAAGAAGAAGTAACTAACACATCACTCATGCCTATAATATTGAGACCTCTTCCTCCTTCTTATAGGATTTTTGTTACCACGTTAAACATAAGTGGTCAAACAACAACTTTTGAAGAGTTAGTGAATATGCTATTACAAGAGAAAGTTATTCACTCAACTACTAAAATTGAAGAGCGGGAACTTGCTTCTAATAAAAATGAAAACAATAGGCCAAGTATAGTAAACATCCTCTGAAGCAATGTAATACTCAAAAAGGCCAAAAAGACCAACAAAAATGTATTATATGTGGTTGAAAAGGACATGAGTTAAAGAATTATTGCTACAACACATTCCAACAAGGATTGTCAAGTGGAAAAAATATTGATTACCGAAAAAAAAAATAAGCCCAATAATAGAATAAATAGGGACAAAATAATCAAAAGTGGAAAAAGAAACCAACTCAACAAGGAAATGTTGTCAAACAGGAAGATCAATTTGATAAAGATGACTTCCTATATTTTGCACAATCAAATGAAGTATCCAATTCTACAAATAAAATTTGGTATGTCGACTTGGGTACAACTTGACACATGACAAGAAAGAAATATTGTTTCTTCACAATGATTAAAACACCCACCAAAAATCTTGTCTCTTTGGGGGATGATACATCATACAATGTTGAAGGAATTGGTTCCATTTCACTACCATTTGGGCAACGTAATTATAAAATTACATATTTTCTTTATGTCCCTGGTTTTTAAAAAAATTATTATTCATGAGTCAATTATCAGATCACAATCTCAAAATTGAATTTGATTCTAAAGGTGGTAAAAAGATGTGTTTGATTTGAGATAAGTAAAGAAGCTTAAAAATTGTTACAAAAGCTTCGAATATGATAAGAATCTTTTAGTTGGATTTTTTTCAATGAAATGATCAAGCACTTGTATCCAATGATACATCATCAGCTCAACTATGGCAATAAATACCTAGACATGTGATTTTTGGTTATCTTAATACACTTTGCCAATATGACATGGTTAGGGGTTTGTCACTTCTTAAAAAGGGTAAAGATAAATTTCAGAATTGTTTGGAAGAAAAACAACATAGAGCACCATTTAAACATAGTACAATTCGAGCTAAGGAAAAAATTGACTTGGTGCATACCAATCTATGCAGACCAATGATACCTAGCCACTCTGGGTTTCAATATTTCCTGCTCTTTGTTGATGATTTTTCAAGAAAAATGTGGATATATTGTCTTTCTACAAAAGACAAAGATTTTGAAACTTTCAAGAAGTTCAAAGCCCTTATTGAAATAGAGTCTGGTAGAAAAATAAAAACACTTTACTCAGATCGAGGGGGAGAATACACCAGCAATGAGTTCAACAATTTTTTGGAAACACATGGCATTCATCATCAAATGGAACCTCCTCACACACCATAAAAAAATGGTGTTGTTGAAGGGTGAAATCGTAATATCATGGATATGGTGCGATGTATGATTGATGATGCAAGTTTATCAAAAAAAAATTGGTTTGAAGTAGCTAAAATGACAATTTATTTACTAAATAGAGTTCACAATGTAGCTCTTGATGGAGTAACACCATAGGAAGCATGGTAAGGGAATAAGCCGTATATTTCACACCTTATATTTTTTAGATGTAAAGTGAGTATGCACATTCCTAAGAAACAAAGAACTAATCTTGATATGAAATCAGAAAAAATTATCTTCTTGGAATACAGTGATGAAGCACTTGGCTATAGACTTATGGATCCAAGAACAAGGAGGGTATACACTAGTTAGGATGTTGATTTCTTTGAGAATAAAGAAGAAGATGATCCTTCATATACTCACATGGTGAAAAAATAATCCCTACGGTGAAAATAGAGGATGGTAATCGCTTTGATGACGACAGTGATGATGAGGCAGATGATGAAATTCAACCTCCCACGGGAATCACTAAAAATATGCCTAAATGGTATACAAGTATAATGAGAGATGAAAAATTGGATAGTGCCCCTGACACATCTACCACTAGAATGAGGAATCGCAATATGACTCGAAATGAGGTCAATTTTTCCTTAATGGGGAAATTTGTTGAAATTACCTAGCCATCCACAGTTTTAGAAGCCCTATAGTCTAAACCTTGGAAAGATGTTATGGATGCATAATATAAGGAACTTATGAAAAATAATACATGGCAACTTACAGATCTTCCACCAAGGAAAAAGTTGATTGGATGAAAATGGATCTTCAAAACAAAGTACAAAGTAGATGGAAAAATTGGTAAACACAAGGAGAGACTAGTTGCTAAGGGATATGCTTAAAAAGAAGGCATTGATTATGAGGAGAATTTTGCTCCCATAGCTAAGATAAAAACGTTCAGGTTAATCTTTTCTCTAGCTGCACAATTTGGTTGGAAAATACACCAAATGGATGTGAAAAGTCTCTTTCTTAATGGTGATTTACAGGAAGAAGTTTACATGACTCAACTAGAAATTTTTGTCATACCAGGTAAAGAGGAAAATGTATGTAAACTCATAACATCACTATATGGTTTAAAGTAGTCTCCCAGGGCATGGTATATTAAAATCGATGAACATCTCATTTAACATGGATTCACCAAGATTCTATACGATGCTAATCTCTATCGCAAAAAGAAAGGGGGGAGATAGTGATCATTGTAGTATATGTCGATGAGCTAGTCTTCACTGGAGAATCAATGAGGATGATTAAGTCAACAAAGAAAGATCGAACATGATCATTCAACATGACTGATCTTGGGCTTCTACATTATTGTCTTAGACTTGAAGTTTGGCTAAGATAAAATTATATCTTTGTGTCACAATTTAAATACACAAATACAATGCTCAAGAAATTTTCCACACCTATGGATATAAGAATTCAACTATCTCAAACAAATCCATCACCACAAGTAAATGAACCTCTCTATTGGTAGTTGATCGAGAGTCTCATCTACTTGACTTACACTAGGTTGGATATCAGCTATGCAGTCAGTTATCTTTCATCATTCATGCAAGTACCAAGGGTTTCTCACTGGAAAGAAACAAATTGGATACCGAGGTACATCATAGGAAATATGGACTATGGCCTAGAATACAAGAAGAACAATAACTTATTCTTGACAAGATATTCAGATTCAGATCATGTAGGAAACATAGATGATAGGAAATCCACTTCATAATTTGTATAGTTTTTGGGATCTAGACTGATATCATAGGGGAGTAATAAGTAGACATATGTTTCAAGATCCTCCACAAAATCAGAATATCATGCAACAAGTGGGGTTGTCTATGAAGCAATATAGATCCAATGTATACTTGAAGGATTGGGAATACCGTAGAAATATCCAACAATTCTACATGTAGACAATGAAGGAGTAATAAAACTTGTTCAAAATCCATTTTTTCATGAACGCACCAAACATGTTGAGGTGCAAGTACATTTCATTCGTGAACATTTTTAGAACAATAACATCCATCTCTAACATTACCCGAAAACACATTAGCATGAAAATATCTTCACAAAGTCTCTTGCACGTCCAAAATTAGAGGCATTCAATTTTTTTTATCTCCTGTTCACTTTAGATTATGTTGAATTAAGATGGGTAATGTTGGAAATAAAATAACAATTAAATCATCATATGAGTTAAAGTGATATTGTAGAAAAGTAAAATTTTAATTACTTAAGTTAGCTTAGATAAAGTCAATTATTAGTGAGTTATATTTTACTTGTCTTATCCCTTGGTTTGTGGGATAATGTTCTATATTTCATATTTTGTTCCCAAATGATTTCCATGAGGTGAAATAGGGGCAATATGTTATTCCAACATATTTTCTCAGATTAGCTTATTTGTTTCCATATATTGTGGATGAGATAGAAGTTGTCCAATATCTATAAATATTACAGCTCTCTCATTTGTTTGTAATTCTTGATTTTGATATTAATAAAATACACAAGCACCATCGTCTTTCTATGTAAAGCTTTTGTGTTGAATACTCTTTTCAAGTATTCATTGTCTAGAGATATGACCTTTTTATGACACGAGCAACAAGGTTTAGTCACCATGCTAGAGGTGACATGCTTATCTTACATTCCACAACTTCCACACATCATGTTGGATCATAGCCTCCTAACTACATTAGTAGAGATGTGGCATAGTGAGATTTAGACATTTTAATTTCCCACATGAGAGATAATTGTGACTCTATAGTATGTCTACTGGAAACTACAAGTGCTGATCCATGGTAGCTTGGTGACATACAATGGTGATCATGATGATATTTTAGAGAACATTTGGGACATGCTTCAGCTACAGGATATACCTCGATAGGGTATGACATTGCACCTGTACAGATTCTTCAAGAGCTAGAGGACAACTCGTATTCTAATATAGCTCATGGATCTTATCAACTATTACCTGCTTCTTGATAGGACCAGGAAAAATTTTCCATTGGGCTTAAAAGGAGTTGTGCATTGACTGATGGATGGGGAGGTTTTCACATGGGGTTAGTTCATACTTAACCATTTATACAGGGATCTACATTTAATAGTGTATAGAGGTACGAGGAGTCTGAGAACTGTGAATATTCTATAGATTTAGTCATGGGAGCACATAGCTATTGGATGCCCACTTGGATTGATTCAAGCTATAGTACCAGATGATCCATCTTGCATGGGATGGGAGCTAGTAGGATAGGACATCAGATCTCATCTGGAGAAATATAGCCTATTATAGGCAAGCGTTTGATGATTTACAACTATGGATGGTGACCTGGAAACCATATCATTTATACCAATGACATGGGGATGTTGTGGAGCTGAGAATTGTTGAGGTGGATAACTTTTTGATTGGAAGCCACCGACACATTTTAGAGTGGTACCACATATACCAAGTACAGTGGCATCTTGGAGTCATCTGGGGTATACCCGGGGATGATAGATGGCGAGTTACGTGTGAGATATTTGATTTTATTTCTCTCATTAGACCACGGTGAGAATTGGATAGCTATCATAGTGTTTTCCCATAGTTATGGGTTGGACAACCATAGATTGTAGATCCAAGGACTACTACATACTATGGGGCTTGGTATGATATAGTGTTACCTAGATGCATTACTATTCTACAAGCAGCCATAGTTATCAGTATAGTAGTAATAACAATAGGATTCCAAGTTTAGGCTTTGTGTGATAGGGCCTGATTAGGGTAGTGATAGGCCAAAGGAATGTAGGGACAGAGTCCTCTACCATAGTAGCTTCCTCCATAATAGGCTCATCTAAAACAGGCTCCGCCACAACAGGGTCCACAGGTTCAAATACCCATATTAAACTAGGTACATGTAATGCGACACATGGACCAGTTAGTCAACATATCCAATTATAGGGTCCTCAAGTGTAGGAACAACATGTGCCTTCTATATAGGTTCCACCCTCACCACCCTGAGTAGCTAGTTCGCATATTACAGAAATTGGGGGTCATGGACTTGGGGATGGATTAGGGGTCTCACAGGGGCTAACACAGATACATGTGCATGGATTCAAGCTCATTCCAGGATTATTTTGGCCATCATTGGCCATTTTACATGTGCAAAAGGAAACGGTCATATTATGGAGAAATGTGGCCTTCATTACAGTTATGTCTCTGAAAAGATGGGTTGAGCATGCTTCTATAGATCATGCAGTCTTGAGGCAATAGGTACAATAGGTCACTATAGAGATATATCATTCCACAGCTACGTAAGATCAACTTGTGACAGAGAGAGAACACTAGGGAGCTGAGAGGAGTCATCTGCAAGAGGATGTTTCTCGACTTACAAAAAAGTGTGATCATCATGCAGCCTTAGTAGGGAGATCCGTAGATTTAGTATATTATTTTTTGTCAACTACAAATTAAGATGGATACTACACAACTCTCTATCATATGGTTGTTCTAGAGGAACAGAGGCCCATTCCATATAGTTAGATTATTGGCATTTGATCTAGGTCCAAATCTCACATACCATCGAGATCTGTTAGATCCTTTCAGATTCCTCCCCTAGCCAAATGCCTCCACCTAGTCATAGGCCAGGGAGTCCTAATACTAGAGAGAGTCAAAGTTGAATCTTTTATTGTATATTTTTTTGGTATATGCCTCATGATGAAGACACACAATTTTAATATGGAAGTATATGTAATGTTTTTTATTATGCCTCAGGATAAAGGTACTTTTTTTATCTATGTCCATGATGGCTTACTTTTTATTTAATGTATATTAAGAAATTTTTGTATATGGACATTGACATTTTGACATGTATATGATGGTGTTTTTTGGTTTTTATCACATTTTATTGTGATAAGATAACATGTTTAGCTAATGTTTTTATTTTTATTTTTTAATATTGGTAAATAGTTTTTTGAAAGGGACTATACCCTTGTGTACAGAAGAAGGCCTAAAAGCCGGAATAAGAGAGAGGAGCAGAGAAGCTGTAGCAGAGCACAAAAGTTACAGCAAAGAACAACGAAGCCCAGAAACAGCAACACAAACGAGACTTAACAGCAAAACAACGGCAAAAAAATAGCAAGCCTACAGCCAAGAAGCAGTAATAAAAACAATAAGGTCCAGCAAAAGTAGTCGGGACTACTTCTTGGCCGCTTGATCAATACTCGTCTTTACTCTTTTCCAAGCATGATACATGCCCAACGTGGTCATATGAGCAGCATCCGTCTTATCGAGCTCCTCTCTGGTTCTTTTGCTCTCTTTCTCATTGCCCCAAAGTGTAGCCGGGACACCGCTAAGTTGTGAAACACTTCTTGCATGACCTTCGATGAACTCCTCGATGGCCCTGAAGGCTGCAATATTATACTCATGCCTAGTCTTCATCTTCCCTAGGCGGGAGTCTAAGGAGGTCAGTTTTTTGTATATGTCATCAATCTGGCTATTGCCAATGCTCCCTTCCCCCTCAATGCTTTTTTTGCCTTTTTGCTTAGCAAGGTTTTTGACCTCATCCTTCAGCAATTTAAGCTCAGCCTCTAAGGCCTCCAATCTCATAGAAGGGTTATCCGTTGGTGCCGCCTGGGGACTGGCACTACTAATGTTCAGCAGATCACGAGCAATGTCCTCCAAAGGTTCATCCCCCTCAGCAGTAGACTCAAGGTTGAGTCTCCTAGAAGCCCTGGTGACACGTTTAGAGGTAGAGACAGGGTGGGTGACAGGGGCAGCAATAGGAGGAAAAGAAGGAGAAGCATGAGCAGCCGGCATGGGGGTAGCAGCACCGAAGGCGGGAGCAGCAGCAGGGGCAGCAGGGGAGACATGACTGGCAGCAACGGAGGCCAACAAAGCCGGGCCGGGAGAGGAAGGGAGACCAGGGAATTTAATAAGGCAGTGCTTGTGAATAAGCAGAATAAGCTAATGTTTTTATTAAGGTCTATGATGAGGGGGGATTAAAATAATCCCTATTACCCAGTTGATGATATTATATTGTGTTATCTTAGCATACATTTTGATATCAGTTTATGATGATGTATCTTAGCATTGTATTGATATGAATGATTATGTGATGTTAGATGTAATGATATGAATGTGGATGATGAGATGATAAAAAATATTGTACAAACAACAAAAAGAAGCACAATGAACATTTAATCAAATCTAGTATATACACATTTTGAATAATAACAACAAAACTATATACAAAATGAACAAGCATGAAAAAAAATTAGTCTAATAAACTTCACAATAGATTAAACAAAAACTTTAATCTAAGAAAGAAAAGAAAAATTAATCTAGAAAATCATGCAATATGTACAAATACGGCAACAAAACTATGTACAGACAAATAACTAAATAAGAAAACACACCTTTATTTTTGTGGGACATTTTGAAACATTTTGCATTGTTTTTATATTTTCCAAATACAATGTTATATTGTTTTTTTATTTTTCTATGAGATTTAGTTGAATGTTAAATGATATATTTTAAGATTTTTACGAAACTATGTGTAAAAAAACAAAGAAACGTGGATGCTTCCAGCGATAGATGGGAATGTAAAAGGGAAAACGTCTATGTGCAAGAAAGTGAAGATGTGAAGGTGACCCCAGAAATAGATGGGAATGTAAAAAGAAAAAATATCCACATATACAAGAGTAGGATCAGCCGGCTCAAGGTCACGAAGGCTAAGCTCAAAAGGATCTCAGACTTAGGAAAAAACTAGCTTAGGATAAAGCCATTGTACTCCTAGGTGTGAGATGCTTGTGAAAAAGGACCCTCCTATGGTATCAAAAACTGATTTTCACAAAAGGACTTGTCTAAAGTGCCACAATTGCATGGTTTTCACATTTGGACAGATTTATTTCTCTTTACTTTTTTTATTTTTGACTTTTGATAACACCTCCATGACTAGGCATAGAAATGTTTGAGATGCATGGAATTCATGGGTTCCCGAAGCTCATCACCATTAGGATCAGTAAGTTATAAGTGCCTGAACCAAATTTAGCAACCACAACATATGGCCCCAAGCATATGCGTTCAAACTTAGATTTCTTCTCTCTGTCTTTCGTGGTGTTGAACTGATTCTCTTTCAAGAAAAAGGTCTCCTACCTTGAACTTATGAGGTATGATTCATGTTTTGTATCTTTTTAATTCTCGTTTCTAATACACTTTAAAGTGGTCAAGTGCATGAAGGTGATTTTCATCTAGTAGCTCAAGATCTTCCATCCTAGCCACTCTATAGTCTTCCTCTTTATCCAAGTAATATCTCAGGGATATGTGCAAAGAAGGGAGCTTGATCTCAAGGGGTAATATGGCCTCTGTGACAAAAACCAGGGAAGACAAAGTAGCACCATTAGGTGTACGAATGGATGTTTTATAGGCCCAAAGGGTGGAATTGATCTGTAGATGCTAATTACATCTAGTTTTGTTAACCATATTCTCCATGATGCAAACCAGATTCTTGTTTGAGGATCTAGCCTATGTATTACCTTAAGGGCAATAGGGATTTTCCCATTTTAGTCTGATTTAAAAGCGTTGGCATAAAACATTAACTTGTTTATTCTTGAAAAACTTACCATTGTTAGATAAAATGGTAGTAGGAATTCCATAATGAAAAATGATATGGTTCATTATGAATTTGGAAATTTGTGCACTAGTGACATAGGTGAGATGAAAAATCTCTCTCCATTTTGTAAAATACTCGATGGCAGTTATGATGTGAGTGTGGCCATCATACACAGTGAGGGTGATTTTCCCAATGAGATCAAGTACCCACTTTGAAAAAGGCCATGGTTTCGTGATTAGTTGCAATGATTGTGCTGGAGCATGTATCAAGTTGTCATACTTTTGGCACATCAAGATTTATTTTGCGTATTAATAACAATCAGTTTCCATAGCAGGCCAATAAAATCCTACTTTCAATAACTTCTTAGAAAAAACCATTCAACTTGTATGGGCCCCATAGATGCCTTCATGCAACTCTTTTACTACTAAGATGGACTCTTCTGAATTAAGGTAATGCAACATATTCCCATCGTAGCCTTGATGATAGAGAGTGTCCCCAAGTAGGCTATAACAGGCTATACGTTGGATAAGTCTATGTTTTTCAGAATGGGTAATGTTAGGAGGAAATATTCCATCATGTAGATAATTGCAGATGTGAATATACTGTTGGAACATAATGATTAAGTGGTCTAGGAAACCCTTAATGTATATGGTTCCATCACTAATATATAGGTTAATATTTAATAATATGAAATATTTTTATTTTTATTATTAAATATGCTAACCTAGGTATATGCTTTAGGTTAAATATTTAATGTCATGAAATGATTATATTTCTAATATTAAATATTATAGAACTAGGTGTATGTGTCAACTGTTTAGGTTGAAAAGGTGGGTCGGGAGACATACCCGATCACCATATATAAAAAGGACTGTAGGTCCTCATTTCATATATTCGGGAAATATATCAAAGGTGTGTAAATCAAGTGATTTGGTTTTACCCTTGGTAAATAGGGTTTCAAAGGAGGAGGTGATCTTACTGGATGTAAACTAAGTTCTCTGAAGTAAAAGGTTATTTTCAAAGTGGTTTTTATCCTATTGGGATTTTCCACTATAAATACTGTGTCACCTATGTTATTAATTTCCTGTGAGTATTTCTTTATTTACTTATGTTATGATGTAATCTTTATTTAAATATTTATTGTAACATTATGTAATATGTAAGTTGATTGAATCCGTATTTATTAGAATCCTCAAATTCTAACAAATACCATAGGGATAAGTAAGCAATGACTTCACATACCAAGAAATGTTCTTGCATGTCATAGGAAACCTTCATTTGGAATGTATGTGATGTCACTAAGGAGTATGCAGCCCAAAGGAGGACCGAAAATTGTGATGATATTGTGCCCTCATGGGGGAGAGAGTGTGCTTGGTAGAAACCATGGCACACAAAAACAAAGTGGCTAGGAAACAAGTGTTAGTACACAAAATAAAAACATGTATGCAGAAGATAAGATGTGTAAGTTAATCATGCAAGAATACAATGTAAACACACAAGAAGAAAAATTAGACCATCAAAATTTGGTTTCGAACATGGGACAACACTCACGATGTCGCAAGACAATCACATCCATAGTGGTCACAAGCATACAACAATCAGAGAACATGAAATACATAGGGAAAATCCTACAAACAATGGTAGACAAATGCAAAAATTAGTAAGTAGACAACTAGCTACAAAAAAACCATGGAAGCAAGTAGACTTGCAAAGAAAATTTTGCACTTGAAGCACCCGTTAGCATATTATAAAAATACAGATTATGTAAAAAAGGTACCCTTTAACAAAGTGTCCACAAACAACCTTATAGGTTAAACCGATACCAAACTTGTGAGCTAGCTTAGAAGTGTAGGATTTCTTATTACATATCAAATAAATTAGGCAGCCCTTTCCTTCTCACGATTGTTCAAAAATTTAAGCAAAAATAAGGAAGACAAGGGTTGTGTGTTTCCCCAAATACCATACGATCCTATTGTTGCTGAAACTTGGGAGTTGGAGGTAAAATGAGTATGCTATGAAAAATATGAAATAGTTATGGCAGATGGGAAGTATATATTAGGGCTTCTGAAAGGGGCAGTTAATTTCGTTGACAAATGTCCCAAACCACAAAAGGAAACCCCTAGGATTTCCTTATTTCATAGTATTTTTTGCATTAAATTGCATTTGAAATTTGATTGATAGCCTTATAGGAAGCACCTCACTTCCTAGATCTATCACTCACTAGGTAGTCCACTAACATATATTATTAATTCTATTTTTTGGTCTTATTGTGTTTCTTACAAGTCATTCCTCCTAGCCAAAGGGAAGCTCTCCACGATAAACTTAGATGAAAACTCAACAACGCACGGATTCTACCTTCAACCTTTGATTTTTACAGGTATTCCTCCTAACCTCCTTTTTATTTTGTATTGCATTAGTGAAAGACATACTCTTTCCTATTCATTATTTCTCTCATCGAATATAATTTGTGGATTTGGGTTTAAAATCGTTACATCTTATTTTTGTATGTTGCATTATAGCTCATTTAAATTGTGGGAAACTTATATGTTGGAAGTCATGACCAATAGATGTTTGAAAAATTGAACCATAGCTCACATTTGGCACACACTCTCTCTATACAAAACTAGTGAAAACAAACTACACATTTCTTAAAAATCTTTCTCAGAAAAAGCTGTCAATGATCACATGATCATTGGAACTACAGTGGGCTCCAGCTAGTTTTCTCGCGAGTCATCATATCAGAGTAGGGCCTCAAGTACTGAAAAGTATATATTGGGGACACCATGCTAAAACTTACTTGAAACCAACCATAGTTGTCAGTTTCCATAGGGAAACTTTGGTAACCAAAAACTCTATTCTATTCACAAGTCAATCCTAAATGGCATAAGCCACAACAAAAAATCTACACCATAAGATTTTGTGTTTGCTATATTTTTCTTAATTTATGTTTTGAGGTTTGAGTTTGTTTTCTTCATTTTTTCTCTCCCTACATACTCCACAATCATAGTTGGTGTATTTTGACTGTTTCTGAGTGTGTTAGGACTAATCATTTCCATACTCAGTCTTTGAGTTGGTATTTTTACTTGACCTAAATCACCAAAAAATATTTTTTTCTATTTTTCACAAATTTCACAGTAACCAGGGTCAGTCGAGCAACTGCCATCGATTTCATCATCTCACCATCGTCAGTTTTAGGTTGTTTTGGTATTTTTTTCCAAACTAGCATTCAATATATATTTCCTCTCTTTATGTTACTTCCTCTATCACTTTACTATATTTTAGATTCTTTAATATTAACTTCAAAGCATAGTTCATCTTTATTTTTATCATTTATTGCCAGATTTTCCAATCTTTCATTTCTCCATAGTAACCGACATCGGTCTAGCCAACCGATGGCAATTACCACCAAACAGAACAACGATCAAATCACACCTTTTAGACACATTTTTTCCCATTCCTTTTATGTTTCTGCATCATCAGTAGGGCTCAGAATACCCTTTCTATTGTCAATCACATGGTTTTTACTCATAGACAAGCCAACACTCTCATGTTTCACGCTATCCTCCAACCTCTTTCACCTAGCCCATCACCCCCCTCCATCTCATCACCTTTGGAACTTAATCAGTCTCTTACCATACCCACCAGTGATGATGCATTCACAAGACACCTTAATCATAACCTCATCACTTTGTAGTATTCTCACCCATTCATTTACCTGTGATTCATCAGGGAATCTTGTATACGATGTGCATGTGCCCATTCCTACTACTCTTACACCCACTTTTTCATCAGCTACTACCATTTTGGCCTTACCCTCTTCCACCTTACCACCTATGGTTTCTCATCTTGACTCCACATCATTGATATCTACCACACCTACTGCATCTATTGTGCCTTTGAAATTTTTCACTCCTACAATGTCAACCATGCCTTTATCAACCACCCTAAGTGTAGGTCTATATGTACCCTCCAGTTCTCATATACCTATTACATCTTAGCCACCATTGGTGTCAAAAGCCCACACAACCTTCCAAAACATCGCCCTCTTCATCTCATAGTCTCTTATTCAGACTTCTTTGAGAGTCTTTATATCCATCCCGTCTACCTAAACCTATCACCAACAACCCTCTATTTTATCTACCACTTATTCAGGGTTCTTTCCCTCCACATATATTTTGGCCTATGTTCCTTCATAACAATTTTCATACTCAGCACCACCATATACTAGATGTCATCCACATCATACCCACCTTATCTACCCCCTTATACTACAGGGTGTTCCCCATCATCAAACCTAAAAAATGAATCTTGTCCAAAATGATGATGACCAATATGAGAGGCATTAGAAAAATCCTGTCTCTAGCTCACGCAACTCTATGACATAACTACGATATTTGCAAAAAAACCATTCACCCATCCATTCCAATTCATCCATACCCTGCGCATTGGGAATGCCTAAATTCACTAATTCAATAGTAAGAAGACCCACAACAACACTTGCGGTCTTTTCAACATGTGTGTTAATCTCATCACTCACAACATCAATTTTGCTCTTATAGGCATTCCCAATGTCCTTGATGGATTGACTTTAGATTGGTAGAGTACTCTACCCAGGAACTCCATATTTTTTATTTAATCAGGTAGCTCAAGATTTTATTACCACTTTTCTATCAACAGTTTCAAGAAGGTCACCATGACCAACTTATACATGACATGCCAATATGAAGACGAATCTATCGTAGAATTTTCTCACTCATTGGTTTAGCCTGATTAACCAACTCCATATTCCAAGTACCTCAGATGGAATTGATAGAGTATTCACTAGATCTTTTGCTAGACACTCTTGCCAACTCTTCCAAGTTTTAATATAAACTTCCACATGTTTGACAAGGCCTTCACCATGACTTTGAAACAGGAAATTTGTGGTGCCATTTTAAGATAAGGATATATAATATAGTAACAAAATGTTAGAGTTTACAAAATCAAATGATACCTCTTTTTTTTGCACTTGAAGCAAACGGTAGCATATTATAAAAATACAGATATGTGTAAAAAAGGTACCCTTAACAAAGTGGCACAAACAAACCTTATAGGATGAAAAACCGATACCAAACTTGTGAGCTAGCTTAGAAGTAGGATTTCTTATTTACTATCAAATAAATTAGGCAGCCTTGCTTCTCACGTTGTTCAAAATTTTAAGCAAAAATAGGAAGACAAGGGTTGTGGTTTCCCCAAATACCATACGATCCTATTGTTGCTGAAACTTGGGAGTTGGAGGTAAAATGAGTATGCTATGAAAAATATGAACTAGTTATGGCAGATGGGAAGTATATATTAGGGCTTCTGAAAGGGGCAGTTAATTTCGTTGACAAATGTCCCAAACCACAAAAGGAAACCCCTAGGATTTCCTTATTTCATAGTATTTTTTGCATTAAATTGCATTTGAAATTTGATTGATAGCCTTTATAGGAAGCACCTCACTTCCTAGATCTATCACTCACTAGGTAGTCCACTAACATATATTATTAATTCTATTTTTTGGTCTTATTGTTGTTTCTTACAAGTCATTTCCTCCTAGCCAAAGGGAAGCTCTCCACGATAAACTTAGATGAAAACTCAACAACGCACGGATTCTACCTTCCAACCTTTGATTTTTACAGGTATTCCTCCTAACCTCCCTTTTTATTTTGTATTGCATTAGTGAAAGACATACTCTTTCCTATCATTATTTCTCTCATCGAATATAATTTGCTGGATTTGGGTTTAAAATGTTACATCCTTATTTTGTATGTTGCATTATAGTCATTTAAATTGTGGGAAAACTTATATGTTGGAAGTCATGACCAATAGATGTTTGAAAAATTGAACCATAGCTCACATTTGGCACCACACTCTCTCTATACAAAAATAGTGAAAACAAACTACACATTCTTAAAATCTTTTCCAGAAAAAGCTGTCAATGATCACATGATCATTGGAACTACAGTGGGCTCCAGCTAGTTTCTCGCGAGTCATCCTATCAGAGTAGGGCCTCAAGTACTGAAAGTACTGATATTGGGGAAACATGCTAAAACTTACTTAAACCAACCATAGTTGTCCGTTTCCATGGGAAACTTTGGTAACCAAAACTCTATTCTAGTTCACAAGTCAATCCTAACTGGCATAAGCCACAACAAAAAATCTACACCATAAGATTTTGTGTTTGCTATATTTTTCTTAATTTATGTTTTGAGGTTTGAGTTTGTTTTTCTTCATTTTTTCTCTCCCTACATACTCCACAATCATAGTGGTGTATTTTGACTGTCTTGAGTGTGTTAGGACTAATCATTTCCATACTCAGTCTTTGAGTTGGTATTTTTACTTGACCTAAATCACCAAAAAATATTTTTTTCTATTTTTCACAAATTTCACAGTAACCAGGGTCAGTCGAGCAACTGCCATCGATTTCATCATTCTCACCATCGTCAGTTTTAGGTTGTTTTGGTATTTTTTTCCAAACTAGCATTCAATATATATTTCCTCTCTTTATGTTACTTCCTCTATCACTTTACTATATTTTAGATTCTTTAATATTAACTTCAAAGCATAGTTCATCTTTATTTTTATCATTTATTGCCAGATTTTCCAATCTTTCATTTCTCATAGTAACCGACATCGGTCTAGCCAACGATGGCAATTACCACCAAACAGAACAACGATCAAATCACACCTTTTAGACACATTTTTTCCCATTCCTTTTATGTTTCTGCATCATCAGTAGGGCTCAGAATACCCTTTCTATTGTCAATCACATGGTTTTTACTCATAGACAAGCCAACACTCTCATGTTTCACGCTATCCTCCAACCTCTTTCACCTAGCCCATCACCCCCCTCCATCTCATCACCTTTGGAACTTAATCAGTCTCTTACCATACCCACCAGTGATGATGCATTCACAAGACACCTTAATCATAACCTCATCACTTTGTAGTATTCTCACCCATTCATTTACCTGTGATTCATCAGGGAATCTTGTATACGATGTGCATGTGCCCATTCCTACTACTCTTACACCCACTTTTTCATCAGCTACTACCATTTTGGCCTTACCCTCTTCCACCTTACCACCTATGGTTTCTCATCTTGACTCCACATCATTGATATCTACCACACCTACTGCATCTATTGTGCCTTTTGAAATTTTTCACTCCTACAATGTCAACCATGCCTTTATCAACCACCCTAAGTGTAGGTCTATATGTACCCTCCAGTTCTCATATACCTATTACATCTTAGCCACCATTGGTGTCAAAAGCCCACACAACCTTCCAAAACATCGCCCTCTTCATCTCATAGTCTCTTATTCAGACTTCTTTGAGAGTCTTTATATCCATCCCGTCTACCTAAACCTATCACCAACAACCCTCTATTTTATCTACCACTTATTCAGGGTTCTTTCCCTCCACATATATTTTGGCCTATGTTCCTTCATAACAATTTTCATACTCAGCACCACCATATACTAGGATGTCATCCACATCATACCCACCTTATCTACCCCCTTATACTACAGGGTGTTCCCCATCATCAAACCTAAAAATGATCTTGTCAAAATGATGATGACCAATATGAAGGCATTAGAAAAATCTGTCTCTAGCTCACGCAACTCTATGACATACGACGATATTTGCAAAAAAACCATTCACCCATCCATTCCAATTCATCCATACCCTGCGCATTGGGAAATGCCTAAATTCAACTAATTCAATAGTAAAGAAGACCCACAACAACACTTGCGGTCTTTTCAACATGTGTGTTATCTCATCACTCACAACATCATTTTGCTCTTATAGGCATTCCCAATGTCCTTGATGGGATTGACTTTAGATTGGTATAGTACTCTACCCAGGAACTCCATATTTTTATTTAATCAGGTAGCTCAAGATTTTATATACCACTTTTCTATCAACATTTTCAAGAAGGTCACCATGACCAACTTATACATGACATGCCAATATGAAGACGAATCTATCGTAGATTTTCTCACTCATTGGTGTAGCCTGATTAACCAACTCATATTCCAATTACCTCAGATGGAATTGATAGAGTTATTCACTAGATCTTTTGCTAGACACGTCTTGCCAACTCTCCAAGTTTAAACCTTCCACATGTTTGACAAGGCATTCACCATGACTTGGAAACAGGAAATTTGTGCCATTTAAGATAAGGATATATAATAGAGTAACAAGAATGTTAGGTTTAAATCAAATGATACCTCTTTTTTTTCCAAACCATAAAATAATTATTCTAAAGAAAAAGGATCTTCCAATGTAATAGTTTTGAACTTCAGCCCATCTCATCCATCTAACCAATCAAAAAATTCTTCCAACCTTTCTCCTATTAAGGATTTTCAATTCAAACAGGAGCAACGAAAATATACTCCCATAGGATAACCCTACTCTTCAATTTTAGAAAAAATTCTAAAATCCAGATCAATCACTCTTCTACCCATCAAACCACATACTGGTTTTGACCATTCTCCTCTTGTGTATGCATGGTATAAAGAATATTATTACTGTAACTATCATTGCATTAGAGGTCATAGCGACGGTAATTGTATAACTTTCAAAAACATCATCTAAGAAATGTTAGATAACAGAGATATCGTCTTGGATAACCCTAATGCACTAGCTAATTAGAACCTTCACATATTCAAGAATTCATTCCTGAATCACACCCCATTGTCTAATCAAACCAATGAAACTTTAACCAGTGACAGTAATGTTTGTGAAGTTCATGCCATTTTCAACATCATACCAACTCCTTATGTTCAATTTCCCCCCATTCCATCTATCGAGGAGATTCTTGCATGAGCTCTTTCATCCATGGAGGGACCTATTTCATCTTATCCTCTACCCATTGAGGAGTCCCTCTTATCTTCCCCTCCACCCATAGAGGATTCTACCATATCTTCCAACAAAGTTTCCCCACTCACCTCTCAACTCAATAAACAACCCACAATGCTTACCCTTCTACCCATGGGAGAGTCACGCTTACTTTCTTCTTCACCACAAGAAGAACCTACCTCGCCCAACTTGTCATCTCACCTACTTACAGGGAGTCCATTAGTAGTGTCCCATCCTATTAGTGAAAATACTCCACTACATTTCAGGGATCATGATGATATGCTCTCATCTTTTCTACCCGCAGATTTTGAAGCCAACCATTTCCCTATCTCACAGACATTCTTTATAGGGATTACTACCAAATCAACATCATTCTCCCCTACATCAGTTTCATTCTCACGTTTGTCCGACCACTTGGATTGTGTTGACAGTTCCATGCTTTGCTGATGCCTTCAACTTCCTGTCTCAAATAAAATGCAGATGTTTCCCATTCAAACTTCCATGATATATCCAAAGGTGTTTGAGATAATCAAACCCATCATGCCCATGCCATTTCTAGATACCATTTCTTCATCACCCTCACTCACACCTAAAACATTACCATCAAACAAATGCTTTCCTATGCCTAAAACCCTACTTGTGCCTATATCTTCCTTCGTGTTCAGACCCATTACCACATTGTGATTCATGTTGAAATCAATCCTTTTCCATCCTCTTGTCAAACTAGGTTTAGCCACATCCTCACAAGTCGTCATAAATACTATTCCCCCACTTAAGAGGAAGACCCAACCTATTAGGCCACATACACCAGCTTCACCCACTACCCCTCTGTCACCTGCATCACTTACATCTATTCTAGGATCCCACCCATCAACCTTGGTAAAATAGCCTCCTAAAAAAGTTAAACCAAAAACACAGCAGCCCACCTCCTCGTCATGATCCTCTATTCCACCCAAATTACCTACATATCCTACACCTTCATTGTTACCTACATCCTTTCTACCTCCTATATCTACACCACTTCTTGTATCCTTGTCATCACCCATGTCATTCCCTTCTCCTCAAACAATCCCTTCCACATTTCATCTTACCACCACCTTCACCACACCTCCATTATCACCTTGGCTAACCTGTCCCCTTCTGCCATTTTCCTTTCCTTCTACATCACTTACACCTTCACCTGTACCCAAGAAGGTGTAAGCCAAACCCAAAACTATACTATCTACCAAAAAATTCAAACTTACCCAACATCTAAATCCACCTCCAATGACGCCTCTCCCACCAAAGCCACCAACACTTCCATCCAGACCCACACTCATGTTACATTGTGATACATTGGCAAGGTCTTACGCCAACATCTTAGCTAGCCTTTTGGAAACCTTTGTCATCATATTTCCATTGTTTAGACCTTACGACCCACTCAAACCTAAACCAAAAGGATTTTATGATACCAAAATTTACATTCACCATGGTGTGTCAAGGCATGGTGTGGAAAACTATAAGCCTCTTAAAATTATTCTTCTCCAACTATTTCCTCTTGAAGAAAACTTTAACAATGATGATATTTTAGATGAGGACCCTATTCACCCTACATCTATTACCACACAAGCTCATCCCATACCTATTCAGTGACCTCCATCTCCACCTCCATAACCCTTTTATCCTCTTCCAAAATTTAAGATCAATATGGTCCACATCAGAGAGCTAACCAAACCTCCACCAAAATGTCAATGAACCGCATTGCTTTCGTAAAACCATTATATTACCTCACCATATTTTTTCCCATCATGTGGCTACACCTTTCATGACTAACCTTCTCCTTCACCACAAATCAATATGGTTTAAGTTTCCACTTGAGCCTAAAAGGAAAAAGGAAAGGAGGAAAAAACCATCTTATTTGTTACACCTTTACCCAACATTCCATCTGCATATGTACCCAAAATCACCATCCATGGACCCACATACTCTATTTCTGATGGGGTTTCCCATTGTATAATGCTTAAATAATTACACCGGTATCCACTCAAAATTTATCTGTTCGACCTCTTCCAAACCTCTAAGTCTCATTGTCGAGCCCTCATTGAAGTCCTGTAATCTATTGAGGTTCTACCTAATGACCCTATGTATGTTTCATCCATTATCACCCCTCACCATGTTGCCTGTCTCACCACTTTGACCCCTTCCTCTTCTCCCACTACCACTCATCAAGTAGCCTCTCTCATTTTTTCTGATGAAGAGATTGTCCCTCTCCAATCAGATGATCCCTACCTTTCCCTATTCATTTCTTTCTACATGTATAATATAAGCATTTGATGTATTATGATCAATGGAGGTTCCAGTATCAACATCATTTCATACCATGCGTATAAAAAAATGAGCATCCCTATCAATTGCATGCATAATAACCCAGTTATGTTGTGTTCATCTAACGATGCCATGACTTCCACCCTTGGCACCATCATTCTCCATATTCACGTGGGCCCTCGTGTCATTCTTGAATTATTCTATGTCTTAGAGGGGGAATTCAAATATAACCTACTTCTTGACCAACGCTAGATTCACACGATGGGTTGTGTTCCTTTAACCTTAAACCATTGTTTAAAATTTAAACATGAAGGGCACAACTATACCGTTCCATCCTATCCTTAACCATTCAATACCTGGAACATGTTTTATCAACCCAATGATGTCCTTATACTAGTTAAGGCATATACCACTACTACCACTTCTTCTTCAGTCACTGCCTCATCCACCACATTTGTCACTACATCTTCCATAACTAACTCCTCTATTCCCATTGTTGCCGCAACTTCTACAACTAACCCATAAGCCAACTCATCTACTTCTCAAATATCGAATGCTTCTTCTTCCCCTTCGTAAAGTGATTCATCCATTCATGCTACCCATATACCAACTAATGATACCTTAGAAGGTTTTTTTCAATGCCTCACTTTGGGGGAATATTGCCTTTAGAACATTGACACATTCCTTACTTCTCAAGAGTATGGTAACCTTCACCAACATCCCTGCTATGATCATCACTCAGGAAAAATTTTCCCCTGTGGTCCTCCCCACCTTCACACCAACTTAACATATGAGGGACTCGATGCTTCTACCTACTCTCCTGAACCACCTTCCCAAACTTGACCATTTTCCTCCAACCTTCACTCTCTCACCAACCACTAGTTCACCCACACCTTCCTCAATCGTTGTTCTTGAAAGAGATTTAGATTTGGTTTCTATGAACAAGGTCACCATACTGTAATTTCTTGCACCACTTGTTAGCATAAATACTGCAGTAGTATTGGATTTACAAAACCACTTTCCAAGAAGGCCTGAGTTGAAATCATTGAGGGTGATAAAACTTCTCCACCCAATTCACCTACCTCATCATCTTCACCTATGGAGTCTATGGATCCAAAATCCATTCCACCTATTTTTTTTTCATGAACACTATTTCCTTAGGACCTCTAACTTATCTACGTGATGGTGAGGATCCCTCTTCTCTTCCCTTCCTGTATATTGACATGATCAATGATGATACACCTATAATCGTCGTTCAATGTTAGGATGATGAGTCTATTCTTACCTACCTTGGTGTGGAAGATTCTTATATTCATTTAGCATTACCTTTTGAGATGTAAACCATTTTGAATGAATTGACCATCAAAATTAACATTCACACTTAGGATAGCCCAAACATTCTAAAAAGAGGCCAATATTTAGATAATGTTGAACAAGAATCTTTCACTTCTATCATCTAGGATCATAGAAATGCTTTCTATTTTTCTTATACTTATATGCCTGATATTGACCCAAACATTGTTGTCCATAATATTGTAACCATTCCTGATGTCAAACCCATGAAACAGAAACTACGAAAAATGCATCCTCTCATTTCCCTTCTTGTCAAAGAAGAACTCAAGCACCTCATTTTTTTTTCCTTCATTCTACACATTGATTGTCCTATATGTATCTCTAACATTGTTCCATTCACAAAAGAAACAAGGAGACTCCAAATTTGCATGGATTTCAGGGACCTTAACCTGACTTTCCCCAAAGATGACTTTTCTCTATCTAGGATTGACCAACTAGTTGATCTCACTGCCGACCATGATATGCTATCAATCATGGATGATTTTTCTGGTTATAACCAAAAATTACTTGCACTAGAAGATCAACACAAAACCACATTCATTACTCCTTAAAGAACCTTCTACTATCGTGTCATGCCCTTTGGCCTTAAAAACCTTGGTGCTACATATCAACGGGATATGACTTATATCTTTCATGAAATTTCACATAGCATTTTGGAAGATTATGTTGACAATATTTTTTCAAAATCCAAACATCAGGCCAAACATCTTGTAGTCCTTAAAGTTATCTTTGACCATCTCATCAAATAATACCTTCACCTTCAACCTAAGAATTGTGTCTTCATTTTTCTCTCAGACAAGCTCCTTGGTTTTATCATTTCTTTACATGGAATTGAAGTTGATCCTGCTAAAATCAAGGCTATTCTTAAGATACCTCCACCTACTAACCTTCGTTAACTTTTTAGTTTACAAGGAAAGTTACAATCTATGCATCACTTTATTTCTCACCTTTCCAACCATTGTCATCCATTTCATTAGCTTCTCAAGTAGAATGTCTCCTTCAAATGGGATTATGAATGCCACAAATATTTTGAAGTATTAAAGGTATACCTCCTCCAACACCCTGTGCTCATCCCACTGAAAGATGAAATTCCTTTGTACCTCTACATTTTTGCCATATATGATTCATTGGGGGCCATGATCGCTCATTGCGATGAGAAACATAGGGAGCACGTGGTTTATTATATAAGTCGTACTCTTCTAGAATATGATACTAGCTATACTCACATTGAAAAACTTTTCCTAGCCTTAGTCTTTATCACCAATAAAATTTTCCATTACCTACTCAAGCATAAGACCTTTATTGTCACCAAAAATGACCCCTTGTATTACATGTATGTTAAACCATACCAACACCAACGTGTCACACGTTGGCTCATATTTATAATAGACCTTGATCTTCAAATAGTTTGCAAGAATCATATTGAAAACTATGCACCATGATGAAGTTGAACTCTAAAGGAAATGTAATACCTCCAGCATAATAACAAGGAGGAATCGATAAATCAATGGAAGAACTTGCATAATAGAACAAAGCTTGCATATAGAGAAAGACAACGGAGTGTTTCAGAATACTCATAAATGTCAAATGAAAGGATACATATAGGGTGCTAAGTAACCCTAGTACATGACACACAAGTAAACCCTAGACCTAACCCATGTGAGATGACCCTCTATATGTGAGTGGAGGACACATAGGATCCCACACACCAACACCCCCCTTCATCGAAGTTGGGGTAACAACTATGATGAGTCAAAAAAAACAAGAAGACACTCCTAAACAACTAAGAAACATGTGTCAATGGGGCCTAACAACTAAAGGCCTAATAAGGTGCCCATGTACAAACAACATCTTCCTAGAAGAAGAAGAAGAAGAAGAGAAGGAATATATAGGCCGAAGAAAATGAGCGAAAAAATAATACCTCACCTGAAGAAGAGACCACAAGTGAAGAAACTTCATTTTAGTGAAGGGCTTGGTGAATATATCTACAATCTGATTAGCTATTTGAATGTACTGAATGTCAATGATACCATCGTGAATAAGCTCTTATATGAAGTGCATGTGGATCTCAATGTGCTTCGTCTACTAATTCTGAATTATATTTTTACAAAATGAGATAGTGCTTGTGTTATCACAATAGATAATGGTAGGTTGTTGAAAGTGGATGCCAAACTCTGTCAGAATTCCCTGTAGCCAAACGTCCTCTGTGGAAACGTTAGCTGCTCCTCTATATTATACCTTTGTATAAGATATCAAAATTACATTCTGCTTCTTGCTAGACCAACTAATAGGACCCAAACCAAGAGAGAAATTGTAGCCATAGGTAGATTTCCGATGATCTAATTCACTGGCCCAATCAGAATTTGTGAACCCAATCAAGTCAATATCCACCTCTCCATAATAATGAATTCCATTAGTATAGGTGCCACAAACATAATGAAGGATCCACTTAGCTACTTTCCAATGCATCTCACGTGGCTCCTGCATGAATGTGGACATGATCCCAACAACATAAGATAAATCCATAGAGTGTGATTCAAGTAAATCAAGATCCCCACTAACTATCGATAAAGGGTACCATTAACCAAGGGAGTAGAGCAATCAGAAACAACCTTAACCCCAGAAAGAAAAGGATTAGGAGAATACTTGCAATTAGACATATGAAAATGAGAAAGCAAACCAACAGCATACTTAGGCTACAAAATCAAAATTCATGAGTTAGATTGTGAAATCTAGATCCCAAAAAAGTAATGAAGCAGACCTAAGTTAGTCACGGAAAAATTGTTGGCCAAGGCAATCTTCATAGAATCAATGATACAGGAAGAGCTTCTTGTGATCAACAACTCATAAACATAGAAAACAAGAATGAGTATGGAGTCATCTTACCATAGAATATAAACATTTGGATCAAAATGACACCTAGAAAACCCTGATGTAAGTAAAAAGGAGTCCATCTTGGCATACCAAGCCCGAGGGGATTGTTTAAGGCCATAAAGAGACTTCTTTAACTTACAAACAAGGGAGGGATCATGGATATAACCCAAAGGTTATTCCATGTAGATCTCTTCCTCTAGGTGACCATGAAGGAAGGCACTCTTAACATCCATTTGATGGACTTTCCATCTTTTTACTGCAGAAATGGCAAGGGTCAGTCGTATAGAATTTATCTTCACAACCGGAGAAAAGGTTTTAGTATAATCAACCCTAGCTATTTGGGAGAAACCCTTAGCTACTAATCATGCTTTAAAAATTTTCACATCTCCGTCTACTCCATACTTTGTTTGGAACACCCACTTACATTGAACGATTTTTCTTCCTTTCGGAATAGGGGTGAGATCCCAAGTATCATTCTTCATGAGAGAGGAATACTCCTCATCCATGGTAGATTCCCACCCAGGAATACCAGAAGCCTCCCAGAAAGACTGTGGATTAGAGGAAGAGGTGAAGAAAGAGTGGGGTCTAACAAAATCTGAGTGAGTACATCTCATATCTGAAATATGTAAAACTAAATATCTAGCACTTTGTAAAGTTTTCCTAGCCCAAAGAAGACAAGGAGGATCAGGCTCTGAGTCAAAATATTAGTCACTCGAGTGAGAAGGGACATAGTCCTTGTCATCACTACTATCAGAATCAGAAGACTCAATGGTTTGATGGTCGAGAGGATCAGGAAGAGGATAACGCTCAACAACATCATCATCTGATGCATCAGAATCTGAATTAGCAAGATGAAGAACCTCAATAAGTAGAGAAGTAGAAGTCAAAGAAGACTTATCAAACTTAACACTTCTCTAAATATAATTCTCATGAAAAGTAGGATTCAATAATTGATATCCCTTCATGCCATCAGGATACCCTACAAAGATACAAGATTTAGATTATGGTTCCACTGCCTTACATTTTTTCTTGGGAATCTGAGCCATAACCTTGGATCTGAAAACTTGAAAGTGCTCAACATCAGGATTGCATCCAAACCAAGATTCAAAGGGTATCATCCCTCTTACTGCCTTGTCTGGAACATAGTTTTGAATGTAATTAGCACAATTCATTGCTTCATCCCAATACTATGGAGGAAGAGACTTTGAGTGAATCATACAAGTGACAATCTCCTTAAGAGTACGATTCTTTCTTTCTACTACTCCATTCTACAAAGGGCTATAAGAAATTGTATGAAGCAAGGAGATCCCTTCAGAAGTATAGAAATCCATGAACCTATTGTTTACATATTCACCTCCATTATCAGTTCAAAGAACCTTAATAGACCGTTCCGCCTGTTTCTTAGCAAGAGCCTTAAAGTCTTGAAAATGTTCAAAGACTTCAGACTTAAGCTTAAGAAAATATACCCAAGTATATCGCGAATAGTCATCAATGAAGGTGAGCACATAAAGAGCTCTAGTAAAATAAGGAGACGGAAATGGACCAAAAATATCGATGTGAACAAAATCCAAAGGATGAGTAGCTCTCCAAGCTTTTCCTTTTTCTAAGTTCTTTTCAGGATGCTTTCAAAGGGTACAACCCTCACAAAGACCCTTATAAAATTTGATGTGGGGTAACCCATTGACCATTTTGTTTTGGCTCAATTGTTCAAGGTAGTGATAATTTAAATGTCTAAAATGCTCATGCCATAGCTTACTAACCTCATTTGCATGAGTGAGAAAGGTAGTGGGCATAGAATCAAAAGTAAAGTGGGAAAATGTATACAACCGTGAATGGTGATCCGCCTTTCCCTTAACCACTTTAGTTTCATCGTTAAAATCATGAATAATCACCGAGTTAGGACCAAATTCCACTCGCATTCCTTCACCAAGGTGAGTAATTTGGTAAACCAATAGGATATTGGTAGAGAGATCAGGAACAATCAAGACTTGGTTGAATGTTCCCCCATCCATCTCTACCAATCCACTACCAGAAACCGACACTGTCATGTCATTACCCATCATGATTTGGGACATACCACAAGGCTCGATGTTGGAGAACTAAACATACGAAGAAGCCATGCAGTGAGAGGCACAGAAATCTATAATCCATGTTGATGAAGGAGAAAATTTAGCTACAAGGGCCTTTCCTTTCTTCTTATTAGATTTAGAAACTTTTGCAGTAGAAGACTCGGCCTTTGGAGCATTTTTTTTATAGACTCAGGAACACCTATTTGATTTTTCTCAATTAAATGAGTAAGGTGATCAATTTGTTTTCTCATACAAATATGCTCTTTATGATCAGGATTCTTGCAATAGGAACACAAATACTTGTCTTTATGTTATCTAGGCTCAGAAGTGGAAGCGTTCGTGTTAAATTTAGTTTTGGTCTTGGTTTCCTTCTTAGGTTGGTCCTTTCTTTCTTTCTTCTTTTCAGTATTCTTTTCCTTACTAGTACTCACTTAAAGGGAATGTGACTTGGACTTAAGATACCCCATTTGAATGATTTTTTCTTGTTCTTGAATGATTTGGGATGAAAAACATTCAAAGGAGGGCATATTCCAATCCTTGCCCAAGGTAGCTTTTGTAGCGTAAAAAGTTGACACAAAGATAGAATATTCAAGACCTAACTTAGAGAGAATCGACAAGATCAATTTAGAATCTTTCTTCTCTACTTGAAATTCCTTAACAACAATCTAGCGTGGAAAAACTTAGAGAAGAATGCTTGTAGGTTTTCAAAATCACTAGGATTTAACCCTAGTAGTTCACTTTCCAACTCATGCGCTCTCATTTCATCTTGTTGTCTCAACATTCCATTTAACGTTTTCCACATAGAATTAGGTGTTTTGGATGACACAATGTGGAAGAGTAAGTCAGGAGAAACAAACATGCAAAGAATACCTAAAGCTTCATCACTACAGTTTAACCACTTAGATTTTTCAGGGTCATCGTCTGGTTCAGTCTCAGTTCCCATGGTGATGCCGAATAACCCTTTACCCCTTAGTTTCATAATTATTTTTGATCTCCATTTGAAGAAGTTGAATGGAGTAAGAAAAGGAATTGAAAATACATCCATAATGAAGAGAGAGAAATAATGTAGAAAAGAAACACAAGAATCACAACCACCCAAGATAATATAATAACCCCCCCACTTTCGGTACTTTATAGTTTAGTGTGTTGAATACAATCGGGTTTGAGTGTGTGTCTTAAAATAGTTGGTAACTCACCTTGCAAACAATGTAATAATGTTCAAGAGAGGATACCACAATTGTGTTTTGTGGAGCATAGCAAAGTGACACCGTATACAAGCACAACTTGTAAAAAACTAGGAAGGAGGCAAAATTAAATCCTGGTTGTGAGAAAAAGCGTCTCACGTCGCAATGGATACCCCCTTGCTACAAACTGTGACGGATGTGCTCACTAGTTATAAGTAATAATAAAGGTAATCCAAGGTTTAAATGAACTCAAGATGAGTCCTGATGATCTTCAGAATGTCGGAAAGGCACATGGAAGAAAAAAAATGCTTAGAGTGTCACTGCACACTTGAGCACATGATTAGTAAATTTTTTTGACAATAACGTGTAAAATTACCATTTTGAAATGCCTAAGTTAGATAATTTTAAAGCTATTGGAGTTTTTTAAAATGACAATAAGACGTTAATTTGAAAGGATTATTTTTAATGATTTAACTAATCGTAAATGATAATTAGATTTGAAATTAATAAAACTATATTTAATATAATTAAATCTAATTAATTTAAAATAGTAAAAACACTAATTAAGATCTAATTAAAAATTAAATCCTAATTAAATATATATCACTTTAAAAAGGAATTCCCACCTAAAAGTTAAAAAAAAAATTCCTTCAGTAATATTAATGGTCCACATTTAAAAATCCTAGCAAAAGATATTTTAAAAAAAACTTACCATAAATTTTACCAAAAAAAACGTTGACCAAGGGGGCTCAATGGAAACCACCAGATCATTCAAGTTGGGTGGATCTCAGTGTCTAGAAAGGTGAGAGGATCCTAAGTTAGAGATTGAGGTGCCAAGAAATCAAGATGACAGGGAGGAAGGTAAGTCGACAGGGGAAGTCCAGCATGGGTCTCGACGAGTGGTCGAGGGTAAGGCATTGGATACAAACTCGGCAGAAGGAACTTGGGGCCATTGGAGGAAGACTCGACAAAGGTCATTACACATGCAAAGGAGATGATTGGAAGAGCCATGCTTGGTGATAGGTTGGGAACAAGCAGGATGGGCTGCGAAGGATGAGCCAAGGTTGAGTAGAACAACACGAGGGGTCTACACAGGGGCGATGGAAGTCTCAATGAGGAGAGAGCTCAGGCCAGGGCACAGGGCCACCCACAGAGGAGGGAAGAGTAGAAAAAACTAATTGCAGCCACTGCAAGGAAGGAGACGGCTCACCAAAAATGCCTTGGATAGGGGTTTGAAGCTTGGCTAGAGGAAAAATCACACAAACTCTCTTGTGGTTTGAAAGACTTAAAGGAGCTCGAAAGTATAAGCTCGGGGCTGAGAAGAGAAGCTCGGTTCTCGGTGGAGATCTTGGCTAGGAGCTTGGTGGAGAAGAAAACCAAAACACCAAAGAATTCAAACTTGAAATTTTGAAACTGTTATTCTACAAAAAAACCACCATGCAAACATAGAAAAGACCAACAAAACAGAGATCTAAATTTTTTTTTTTTAATAAAAATTTAAAAAACCAAAAAAAATAACCTCTTATTTTAACTGATCTACCAGATTTAGTTGCAGTTAGATAAATGTAGTTGTAAAACCCCTGAAAATCTTAAGGAGATCTACACATGCACGAAGAACACAGTAAAACTGAAGCTTTCCAAGAACAATTTGTTACAAACATTAGCAATAAAATTACAAGATATAATGATAAAAAAACTTACACGAGGAGAAAAAAATGAAACCAAGAGTAATCACAACTCAAATAACGAATGCAAATTTACCTGATCTCAGCTTTGATACCATGAAAGAGTTTGCGAGAATAATATCGAAAACTATGCACCACAATGTAGTTGCACTCTAAAGGAAACATAATAGCTCTAGCGTAATCACAAGGAGGAATCAATCAATCAATGGAATAACTTGCATAACAAAACAAATATTGCACATAGAGAAAGATAGCAGAGTGTCTTGGCATACTCATAAATGCCAAATGAAGGGATACATATAGGGTGCTGAGTAACCCTAGTGCATGACACACAAGCAAACCCTAAACCTAACCCATGTGAGATGACCCTCTATATGTGAGTGGAGGACACATAGGATCCCACACACCAACAATACTCACATTAAAAACTTTTCCTAGCCTTAGTATATATTGCCAATTAACTTTTCCATTACCTACTCAAGCATAAGACCTTTTTTATCACCAAAACTTACCCCTTGCATTACATGTATGTTAAACCCTACCAACACCAACGTCGCCACACAATGGCTCAATGCTTTCTAGCAGAGACGTTGATCTCTGAATTCATTTATCAAAAATTTGTCAAAGGAAAAACCATTGTTGACCAACTTGTAGACACACCTCTATCCAGAAACCACTCTTCTAACTTCGACTTTCCAAATGAATCCATTACTACCCTCTCCCTAGATGATACTATTTATCAGATGACCTTATTATTTGATGGTTTCAAATGCCTTCGTGGGTGGTGGTTGTAGGAGATATCCTTATTCCTCGTAACAGTGAACCTATGCCATTATCCTTCAAACTAGATTTTGATTGCACCAATAACATCATTGAATATGAAGCACTTGTATTGGGTCTGAAAAGTGCCATAGCCTTAGATGTGAAATCCATTAATATTTTCGGCGATTCTCAACAAGTTGTGAGCCAAGTCAATGGTCTATACCAGTGTCGTAACAAGATACTTCAAAAGTATAAGCATCACATTGACATGTTCTTAACTACATTTCACCATTATGAACTTCAAACCACCCCGACGTTCCACAAAATATATTTTCGGATACCATGGATTGTATCTTTCTTCACAAATACCCACTTCACCGTCAAACTCAAAAATATTTGTCACAGTACAAAGGTTTCAATCGCCTTCTTATCTATTCTGAGGTGTTAACTTTGTAGGGAAACATTGAAACTGACCCATGTGATATTTGGTATAAGTATGTTTGCTGACTACATTTCCCTTTCAGTTTTGCCTCCAGATCTTACTTGCAATGGAAAATGAGCCTTCCTCAAAAGTGTTTCTCGCAATGTCATCATGGAGTGGTTATTCTCTCTAAATGTGGCTTTGATGAGTATCCTCTTACGATGCCTTACAAGTTCTGAAATCCACATACACCATCAAGGAAGTTCACTGATGGGATTTATAGAGGTCATTTCAGTGGCTTCACCATCGCTAAGCATGCATCCTTTTCCTTGGCTATTACTGGCCCACCCTGAACCAAGAGTGTTGTGACTATGTAAAATCATTGTATGAAATGTCAACAATATGTTAATATTCATCACACCCCTAGTCACGATCTTATAGGTCGCACATGAGACCTTTAGCCTTTCTCTCAATGGGGTTTGGATCTTGTCGGAGAGAATTAACCCTCATTCTTCCCAACATGTCATCAATGGATTATTACCGTTACAAAATATTACACTAAATGGGGTGGAATCCGTACCTCTAATTTATACAAAAGCTGAGAAAAATATGTAAAATTCATTAACCATCACATCATTTTTCACTTTGGTGTTCCTCATCACGCCTGATCACCGATAACGGAAAACAATTCAAAAACAAAACCCTATGGAAACTCTGTGACGCCTTTGACATTTAACTCAATTTTTCTTCACCTTACTACCCTCAAACAATGGCCAAGATGAATCAACCAACAAAACCCTAAACACAATTCTTATGAAAGTCGTTGACGATAGTGGTAAGGATTGACACACACACATTCCTTTCACCTTATGGGCTTACCGCACTAGTATTCACACCTCAACCACTGCCACACCTTTCTCCTTGGTCTATGGTACATAGGCTATGTTTTGCCTCTTAGAAGTATCCAAATTCCATCTCTTTGTATCTCACTCAAATATATGCTCAACAAATGACGATTTTTGCCAAGACCGTTTTGGAGCAAACATGAGTTATTAGACAAGCATCATCTAACTATTCTTGATCACCTTCAAATCTACCAAAAACGTATCAAACTTTCCTATGAAAAATGTGTCCAACAGTAAACCTTCAAGGTTGGCGACCTTCTCTTGAAGGAAAATCAACATGTAACAAAAGTGGAGAAAATTAAATGGGGAAAATTTGCTCCTAATTAGCTTAGACCCTATATCATTACTCATGCCTATGGGTCAGGTGCTTATCATTTATCTTCACTCGAAGGTAAACCCAAACTTGAGCCCCTCAATGCCTTGCATCTTTGACCATTCTATTGTTGAATCAAGTACTACATCACCTTTTTTCTATTACAAACTTGTCCCTTGAGTACCCCTCCCTTTCATTTACCTCTTTTGAGGACCAATGACTAAACAAGAATTGTGTGATTATCTATCACCTTTCAACCTTATCTTAAATATGAGTGCACCATGTCTCTACTCATGGCATGGTTCTCATGGACAATTTTTGTTCTTTTCGGGATGGAATCCCATGGCCGTTCGTCACTCAAAACACCTCTTGCATAGTTAACCTTTGCGTGCTATGGTTTTTCCTTCATAAAGGAAGCCTATACTCCTCTATAGTCTTGTCCATGCCATAAAAGCCCAAAGACGTTTAAAGTAATATATGGGATTTTTAAATTCAACTCCTTGAGTCAAAAAATTTCCAAATAGATGACTCCCTCAAAAAGGACATCTATCTTTCTATCTTGCTGCTATAAATAGACTACTCCCTCAAAGGAAAACTATAAAAAGCTAAGCCATACTGTACGTAGTATATCAAAAAGGAAGACTATTTCTGCAAAATAAAAATAAAATATTCTGAACCTTCCCGCATCGATCAACTTTACGAATACCTTAAGGAGTCATTCTATTTATCCCACATAGACTTATCACATCGATCAGTATATCAAACAAAAGTAAAAAGAAAATACAAAAAATCAAGAAAAATATAACTTTTTCTTCATGGAATTGCCTATTTTGGTTTTGGGTATCTTGCAGAAGAGGCATGTTGTTTCACAACAAGGTTACGTTAAACATCCCATTTCACATCATCTTCCTTTATTTATTATTTTCTACCTACTCAAGGGACATACCAAAATTACGACATTTCGTGATCATGTAACTTATTTAACACTTAAAACAATCAATCATGCACTGTCTTTAGGGGTTTAAGTTCATCATCCCATCCTCGGTAGGCTCATTATGGTCCTTTTGCATTCCACCTTCTGGACCATTCCATTCGTCTTTTATTCTACCATTCGTCTCTTTTCTTACTTATTGATTCTTCTACGTAGGACTAGACCTTCGACACCTACATTTTGGGATTTCTTCCCCTTCAACCTAGACTCAACCATGCCTAACTGACCTACACTCAACCATACCTATTCAAACTAGACTCAACCATACCTATTCAACCTAGACTCAATCATGCCTAAATCCTACCAACCCATTCATCTACCCCATCATATTCTTCCCTTGCTTATGGGAGAACTACATCGGCCTTAGGCCCCTTTCCACTGAGGCTATTTAGGCAACACTCTAAGGGCATGGGGCCCTTGGAGGTTATCTCAACCACTTTTACCCCTAACCAATTTTCCCCCTTTACATTCACATACAAACTTACTTAGTTTCCATTCCCGTAATAACTTGGAAATTGATATATCATAAAACATATAATGTTTCATCATACCTACCATTTTATAACCTCAACCATATTCCACCTACATCATTTAACATTTCTAGTATATCAATTACTTGGAAATTTAAACACAACATACATACAACACATTATTTCCATAAAATTAGTAACTTGGAATTTTTTTGACTCAACCAGGCCTACACTTGACTCCATCATGCCTATACCTGACTCAACCATGCCTACACCTAATTCAATCATGCCTATACCTGAATCCAACATGCCTACACCTAAATCCATCATGCTTATACCTAACTCCATCATGCCTACATGACCTCGACTCAATCATGCCTAACTCACCTAGTTTCCATAATAAACAATAACAATGGAAATTAAAATGATTACATCATCAGTCCAATAATCATCATCAACTATATAAACATGAATGTATGTGTATCAATACATATGTACATAGGGATAAATAATCAAAGTGTCTCAAAAAATATCATATATAATCTCACAAATTTTTTGACACAGACAACGGTATATATACCAAAATCAAAATCATCAAATAGTATCAAATTTCATGATCAATCAACCCCACCTAAGACCCTCCTCTCCACTCTACTGTCTCCTCCTCTCTACCTTATTACTCTCCACCCCACCATAACCTCACAATGGGTAGTTGAGCTGGTAACAACACCCATACCTTGTCATGACCCCTTTTTACCCCTAATGTGGCCTTACCTACAACCTTGCCTAAGTCACCCAACCCAACCTCACCATCGATACTGATTTCCCAAAAAACTTAACACATAACCTAAGAATTCCACCTGTGTATTTACCACCTAACCTATACCTTGTTTTCCTCTGATGCGGCCTTACCTACGGCATTTTCCAACTCGCCCAACCGACACTTGCCTATTGTGACACTCAAATTCGTGTATTTGTTTGATCTTGTGATATGATACTCGTGTTGTTCATCCTAGTGACCTTACCTTGCCTAAAGTTGTGATGTATATCCTGACCATACCTTTGGTGCCCTGGAACACAACCTACTGCTTGTTCCTGCTCCTTGCCTAGTTGTGTTTCAGAACCATATCATATACCTTGGATACCTGAACCACTTTAACATTGTTGGATAAACCTATCGAACTTTGATGAAGTAGAGTTTGTAAACTCTTCAACCTGGTACCTTATCGCAATCTATATGTATGCATGTGTTAGATTGCCATTACCTATTACCCGACCTGACATTACCCTTACCTACAACCCACCTACCCTTGTTTTCATCATTTACCTATTTATCAAACCACTCACCAACTTAGTTTAACACCTCATCAGTTCCTGGTTTGAGGGGGATCACCTCCACCCATACTTAGAGAAACCTAGTCTTCACTCATACTTGGGACACGATTTCCTATTTTTGTCAGTGTCACTTATCAATACAAGCTACGTGACAAAAAAGGGGAAAATGTAGACACCAAATTTGGGTCACACTCCCCTTGGTCCCCTTTAATTAATTAACGTAACGTATTCAGCTAACCATGACCCCTTACCCCTATTCATATTAATTTAATTACTTACATTGAATTAATGTGAATCCTCACATTATTAATTAATTAAATTAATTTAATTTACACATCACTGTAGACACCTCACCATGGACTTATTCCTAGCCTATTAATTAATTAAGAGTCATACCTTCCCTACTTATCCCAACCAAGTGCTGACTCACTGACTTAACCCTAAAATTAAAGTTCTATTCCTTCTCCAACAACACTTTCACTTATCTTCCTGCTAACCCTCACTTAAGACCTAGTATTAGCAGACTCAAAATCACGCCAAAAATAGGAAAGATCTAGGCTATTTTTGGTAAATGGGTCTAATTCACCCTATCTGACGCTGGTTTATCCTCGGCCGACGTCAGTCACCTAAACTGCCATCGGTTCCTTTATATACAATTTTACAAATCTTCACTTGGGTTGGTCATTCAATTTTTGGGAATTTAGATTGCAATCAACTAAGGATCTTAGAGCCATTGCTTCATCCAAACAACGTCTACACATCATCAGAGAGCAACACAAGCCAAAGATTCCCTTTTAGATCATTAGAGCATCCATGGGAACACAAAGGTTGTACTGCCCCGGCACTGAACCAACCATTATCTCACCAATCAACCACCAGCCTCCTTCCAGCCATGAGACCTTCATAGTACCAAGTGATGTGATTTTAATCATTTGTGCTTACTTTATTGCAAATCTCTTACTTCCTTCAGTATTTTCAATTTCTGCTATTACCCGGATATCTCCATCTTCCCACTAATCCACCAACCCAACCGGTTCAGGCCCTTTCACCCTTTGTGACCTCTCCCTCTGTATTAACGAGTCTTCTCAGTTATATTACGAACCTAACCACACCCTTCTTACTTTCTGTGCAATCACAAAGAAACCCAAAAACCATTTTTATTAAGTTATTGCCATTTTCACCCACCGACATCGGTTTACCCTACCACTATCGGTTTCATATCTCTACCGACATCGATCACCTGTGACCTGACCGATATCGGTCTCTGTGTAATTTTATACCCTTCTGATTAACCTAAACCAACCCAAACCTCGCCCAATCATTCCTATACCCTTTACCAAACCTCTATCAGACCTGTAAAACCCAAAATAACCCACCAAACCTCCGGATCTAATCCTAGCTTTGCCTGTTAGATTAGATTTGCTTATTGTATATACATGAGATACCTAAATCGTATAACTATAGTAGGATTTCTTTACTTCATGATATTTACTACATTAATTTGTATTTAAAAGTGGGTTGACAACCTTCTAGGAAGCATCACTCGCTTCCCAGATATAACAGTTGCTAGGCAGTCCACTAACCCATATTATTAATGCCATCTTGTGGTCTTGTTGTGTTTCTTACAGGTTGTTCCCCTTAGCCAAAGGGAATCTCTTCACGATCAACTTGGATAAAAAAGTCATCAACGTGCACATTCAACTTTCAACCTACATCTTACAGGTATTCCTCCTAACCTATTTCCTATCAATTTTAACCAAGAGCAACAAATTAGGTGAAACACTCGGTACTAACTCCTCGAGTTGCCCATGCTACCTTGATACCCCTGCGACCTGCCCAGTGTGCCGAGTAGCTCGTCGAGCTACTCGACGAGCTCTTTCCAATGCATGGCTCCCTAGCTCATCAGAGCTCATATTTAGCTCGCTCACCTGGTTGGGGCTTTAGACTCGAAGGATCATGAAGACAACAATGAGTTGTGAAGGGGGGGATTTTTCCATTTTTCATTTTTTGCCCATCTTGGCTGCTTGCAGGGCTTGTCGGAGCTTGCTTCACTCCTTTCCAACTAAGCTCTTGAGCTTCAAAACCCATAAGAGGAAAAAAACCTCCTATGACCTCAACACTCCCAAAAACACTGCATATGCTCCCGAAATGTGGAAATCTGCCTGCAATTCAGGTGAATGCCCTTGGTGGCTTGACAAGTGCTCAAGCTTAGACCCCCAAGTTGTCCATTTCACCTTGGGGGTGAACATGGATAACACTTTCTCTAACTATGTTCTTTATGATAATATCTATATTGGGTCGTTTCATCTTCTTTGGGTCAACTTTATCAAAATATTTCACCTACAAAATGTTATACAAGAAATTCAATATCATGAGTTATAACTTACATTACACTATTACAAGATCCTATTACAAATATCCTCCCAAAAGCACTCAATGGTCTCCTAAATGTGCCTAAATTAGCTGTGCACATCAATTAGAGTAGTCCCTATTATAGGTTTGAAGAAGTCAACCAAGTTAGTAGTTTAAATTCATCCATTTTCAAGCATATAAAGGTCATGGAGCCATGTATTAGTAAGAGAAAAGTCACTCCAAACATTGTTTAAGGGTTTCAAGGAATAATGGGTTGGGTCACATAGTTGAGGAACACTACATCACACTACTACCATAATGGGTACATTATATATTATATAATTATCCCTCTATCCCGGTTTTAAGAGTGATTTAACAAAATTAAATCTTAATCGGAGGATTGGACTAAATAGATATATTAGAAACACATAATATGCCAAAGTACAATGATGAACAAGTAGAACCAATAAGAGGATAAACATGACTTAGCTAATGTTTGGTTGTCTGGACTAGATCTGGACTGAACTGATTGTAGAACATGATCAATATGGACTATATGTGCTTCATTTAGAAAACAATGATCTGGAATTTATTTCGAGTACCGCCCAAAAGGGGATAGGATCACATGGGTGCTAGTGTCTAAACTAAGTGCTAATGTTTTGGTACTGGGTGAATATCTAGCTCTCTTAGTGTATGATAATATCGCCTTCACTTTACTTTGTGTCGCATCTACTTCATTGTAGGGTTCTCCTTTCATCTGTCACCAATAGAAATATCGACCTACCTTCTTCATTCACCTATTAGTGTACCCATTGCACACTTAGAGCATGGTCCCATGGAGGGGGGGCTCCATAAATATCTCAGTGGGTGCTACTGACAAAAATTAGGAGCGTTTTAGCAGTTTTAAGGTCCCATGTTTTTTTATTAGTTTTCTCAACAATACTTGACGAGATATTATATGATCCCATTGGATTTTTATGTTTATTTGTAGGTAAATAAAATCATATTTCCCTCTAAAATCACCAAAAAATAATGGTGGGAATGCATATTACATTCCACATGGACAAAAGAAACTCCCAACCCCCCTCTCCATCCACCTCTTAAGTTTAAGAAGCAAAAAAAAGTGGAGCTCCTATTTTTTAGTACTAGATTCTATTATTCCGTTTAGCTGACTTTAAAAATAAACATGGGACCTTCCGCTACAAGAAAATAGAAACTTCAGCGCCTCAATGGGACCATGCTCTTATGGTGCAATTGCTATTTCTAGTTATTGCGGTGAAGACAATACTTACGGCAGGATAATTAAAAAACAGGCAATTTCAAGCACGTTCCAATTTTTAGGGCAAGATTGTAGCTCCATCGTGTGCTTGTTGCTACCAGTCCCACTAAAAATAACGATAACCCCATTTATAGGACCGCGTCCAATTTCTAAGCCCCTTTGCCCTTCCTAGGGTTTACGAATACGATGCCTTCCATTGAATATTCCTCATAAAATTTTGGAAAAAAAAGCCGGTAAATAAAGCGTGGTGCCTTCCGAATTCCTTCGAAGACCAGTCCAGTAACTACGCGAACCTTCCAATTCACAATTCAACGTATATTATTAGTGTTGGGATAATCAAGAAAACATACAGTCGGGATCGGAAACACAGGATTCATCACCAGTAATAGAAATTAAGGTCGAGTCTTTGGTGAGAAGGTAGAGGGCATGGCGAAATTGGGTGAGGGCGACAGTCGATGGATTGTCAAGGACAGAGCAGACGGCACCAATGTCCACAACTGGCACTGGTCGGAGAAAGATTGCCTCCAGTGGTCCAAAAACCGCCTCGCTCAACTCCTCGAAAACCTCACAGTCCTGGACCATGAGAGCCTCTCCATCAAAATCACAACACTCGAAAAGATCGAAGGCGAGGCTTACGTTAACATCCGCAAGGTGAGATATTCACATATTTTAACGTCCTTAAAGGCTTAAAATGACATGTACCATGCATCAAAATGTGAAGAGTGCTTCTGAGTTTTTATTTGAAAACTTGTTCGAGTTGGTAAATTCCTCATTTAGGTCAATCTCGGAGGCATATAAAAGTTTCAGCTTTGAGTAATCTTTGGTTGATGTCTATTGGGTATGTCACTCCCAAGGTGTTGGATGCGGTGTTTTACTCAATTTCAACACTTTATCATGTTCGATCTGGGGTTTGATCATAGGGTTTTTCTTTGGTTTGGTTTGTTGGGTATACCCCTTGCATTGAGTGAAGTGTTGATTTTAACCAATGCCACGGGTTTTTATCAAATTTCAATACTTTATTGTGTACTGAATTTTGCCCATTTTTAATGCTTCATTGTGTGTGAGATTTTGCCTGATTTCAATGTTGCCCAATTTCAATGTTTTATTGTGTGCCTGATTTTGCCTGATTTTAATATTACTTATTTTCAATACTTTATTGTGTGTGGAATTTTGCCTGGTTTCAATATTGCCCAATTTCAATCTTTTGTGTGCAGGATTTTACTCAATTTCAATACTTTAGCGTATGCAATATTTCACCCAATTTCAATACTTTATTATGTGTGGTGTTTAGCCCAATTTCAATTCTAGATAATATTCATATATTTTCACCTGGGGCTATACCCCACATCAGCTCAATTCTGGATAATCTCTCTCAGAGGTAGCAGCGTAGACCACATAGGAGTTCATGTAGAACCTCCCTGTTGTTGAGAGTTGTTGGAGTTGCTCAGAGATGGTGCTGCTAATGATTTTTGCCTATGTAAAATGCTGATTAGGTACATTTTTGTTCATCGTTTCAAGATACCTGAGCATCCATTTATGGAAGTAATGGGCATCAGGAAGCCCAAAAACCTTGCTCGAGAAGGTAATGGTGTCGCTCAGCTCCTCTGAGAAGTTGCTCCGATGAATAACCTGGGGCCGCCTAGTTATTACCTTCTTATTTTTTAGGTAAACCTCGTTCATGAGCTACATAAATTTGTCTTCATTGTCCTCCCATGACTTTATGCAGTATTCCTGACTCATAGCCACAAAGTGTCAGTGGTGGGGGATACCTAGCATGATCTCGAAGTTCCAAGAAGTGAGGTTGATTATAACCTCACCCTTCTCATTCTCGACACATCTTGTGTCTTTGTTATAGCAGCGGGCCACCACCATCATGAAATCATTATTCACTGCACTAATGGGGATTCCCCCAGTGAAGTGTAGACCATTTCCAACCAATTTTTCGATCCAAGGACTGCCTGTGACCCTTCTGGTTTTGACCCAAAAATTTTCAATGTCAATGTGGCCAATTTCAGCATCCCTGATGTCTAAGTCACATTCTGCATGGGACTTGGGCATCCTAACCCTTTGATACTTATATTTCATTTCTTCATCTATGAGTTTGGCCTTACCCTTTTACTAGGTTGGAATCTTTCTTGATGTAGACATATGCGATTCCAAGCTCAACTGTTGATCTACAAGAAGGGGTGAGGTCCAACGCAGAACAACCATGTTAGTTGTTAGATCCTCCATCAAAGTTTTACAGAATGAGGAGTTAGCAATTTAGAAGCTTCTAGGTGTAGGGTACAGGAATACTACAGACTGCAGGCTCAGAAAAGCAAGGAGCACTGATGCAGAGTGTTGTAGGGAAGAAAACAATGCCAAAGGGTGCAGGGCATAGGTAAACTACAGAAAAAATTTAGTGTTGATGTAGAAGGATTTGCGCCTGTACCATTGTGTCGGTTTAAACTAGGCATAAATAATTTTTGTGTTGCATGGCGGTAGGATGTGCCAATGACGCAGATATTGATCGTGTTGCAAATAGTTTTGGTGCACCAAATGGTGTGGGATTAAAGGGTGTATCACCGACTTTAGGTGCGCCTAGGGGCTTTTTGGCTTTGGCACAGCACAGGAAAAGTTTACATGTCATACATGTTGGTGTATCCGGAGTTGTGTCTGTGCCTTGTTTTGAGTTTTAAGGGTTTGTAAAGGGCACGAGAAGAATGCATGTTGCAAGTAGGGATAGTGCGCCCCTTAGCATGACTATGTTTCATGCAACAATGATGGCATTTGTGCCAAGGGAAAACCACAGTTGTGAATTGTGATAACTTCATATTTCTTCTTTTTCAATTGGTTTACGTGGTTTTCCAGGCTCTTTCAACATGGATTTTGACAGTAAGGGAAATATCGTGAAGAGGATCTTGGGTCTATTTCTGATACAAATCCCTTGAGGCTAGCAAATCTGGAAGGAGGGTAAAACTAGTTTGGGGGAGAAAGAATATTGAAAAACAGGCTGGAGGGGTTTAGGTTTCTTCATATTCATTTTATTATTATACTCCACCAACAACCAAACAAAAAAAAAACCATAATAAAAGTAAGGACCACCTACCTGGGATATATAGACTAGAAGAAATGATGTGGGGCCCATGAATATGACGTAAAGTGACACGGGGATGACTGGAGTGTTGAAAGGTTCAGAGGAATAAACTTTTCACGTTATTTTCAATCATGAAAATGACAGGTCAGATGCACCTATTTATAGAAAAATGTGCAATAAATGCGCCACCAACCTTTTTTAAAGGGCCCACAAAATAGAATGCCAACATGAAAATACTTGCACCTTTGGTGCGGTTATGCATCTGTCAACATGAAATTATTTGAGCCTTTGGTGTGAATTCAGGACTGTCAACATGGGGTTTTTAGTGCCTTGGCACACCGCTTAAGGGTGCAACATTTTTTGTGTCGACATGTTAGCACATGCACCTCGGCACAGGTTAGAAGGGCACAACATGGGGAGGCACAACATTTTTTTTGTTAAAACGATAGAGAGTGTGCCAAAGGCGTAGAAGAGGGCACATATACATTTGATGTTGCATGAACAAAATCTGCGCCCAGCCAAAAAAGGACCGAAATGACTAAGTTTGAAAAACTAGATTCTCTGGAAAGTGTTTTTAGGCCATTCCAAACGCTAAGGAACCTCAGTGGGAAACTGAAACAAAATTTGGTATGGTTACCTGTAAAATTACCCTTGTCAATTTTACAGGATAATAGCTAGCTCTTTCTAGGGACTATCTTTGAATGAAGCTCAAAAGGTAGAGAATCCTAGATCAACATGTGCCTATCCAATGGGTTACAGAGTCAAAAACAAGGGTGATGATAAAATGAAAACACACAACCGAAAAAAGCAAATACACGACAAAAAATAAACACACAACATAAACTAAACTGTACAAAGAAGAGAGAAAGCTCTACTTCCTGAATATTTTGAGATGCTACCTACTATAGGGAAGTGGGAGATCAGTCCCATATAGATATGAGAGATAGAAGCTATTCTCTCTGTTGAGTAGCTTGATCTTGAAAGGTCCTCTCCATAGAGAATCAAATGTCTTGTGTATGCCCTTTGGCTCTCTTCACTTGTCCCACAAAAGGATGAGATCCCCCACCTAGAAATATCTCTGCTTGGCCTTTTTATCAAACAACCTCTTGACTTGATTCTGATGTTTGGTGATCTTGTCGACCACTCTTACCCTTCTTTCTTCAAGCTCTGCTAGATACATGATCCTCTTTTCAATAGAATTTTGGAAAGTTTCATCTTCAATCACTCGTGCCAAGCGTAGAGCGGGAAGTTCAGTAGAAATAGGAATTTCAGCGTCGATTCCATATAATACTTGAAAAGGTGACATGCTGAGAGACCTCTTTTGAGTAATGCGGTCTACCCATAAAGCATCATACAATGACTTGTGTCACAACCACTGATTCTCATCAACTAGCTTTCGTATGATGGTCACTAAGTTTTTATTACTGGATTCAGCCTGACCATTTCCTTAGGGGTAATAATCCAAGGTGTGCAACAAGGTTATCCCGTATTCATAGCAAAAATTGATAACTTCCCGTGAGGAGAAGTTGGAAGCATTATCAACAACGATCTTGTTTGGAATGCCAAACCTTACAATGATATTTTCTTTGATGAAATTGTAAACAACTTCAGAGGTAGCACTCTTAACAGGTATGGCCTCCACCCATTTGGTGAAGTAATCTATTGCCGTTAGGACATAACTATGTCCAGCACTCGATTGTGGATGTAGTGCTCTGATAAATTCAATTCCCCATTGCTTGAAGGGCTTGTCAATAATGACCGGCCTAAGGGGAAAAGCAGCCAATTTTGGTTTGCCAATAAATTGTTAGCAAATCTCACATTTTTCTACCTAGGTGGCTGTATCCTGAAATAATGTTGGCCAATAGTACCTGGCCCGGATGATCTTGTGTGCTATCATGGAAGAGAAAAAATGACCACCGCAGGATGAGTCATTAAAAATTTCTAGCAAGTTTACCTGTTGTGGTTTGTCGATGCATCGGAAGAAGATGGCATCAATTCCTCTCTTGTATAAACCATCATCCTAGATGACATACCTGGCTACTCTGAGCTTTACAGTACCCTTCTCTTTTGAATTTAGATGAGTTGGACACTCACCGTAAGTGAGAAAGAAAGTGATATTAGAATACCACTCATCACTAATTGCAACAAATAGAACCATAGGCAGAGGTTTAGCTTTCTTTGGCTGGCCTTGTGTCCCACTAACGCCATCATCCTTTTCTTCAGGGCCCTCATAATCTTTGTTTTCAGCCATAAGCTGACATAGGCCCTTGCCTCTTACCAGCTTGGTTGGATTTATATCTAGATCATACTCTTGGACCTTTACGATCCAATTCCGTCATAAGCTTCCTAACTCCTATTGAGTTAAGATTGACTTGACTGCCGTGTCAGAAACCAGCACTACTGTATGTGAGTTTAGGATGTAATACCAGAAGTTCTTAACTGCTTTGATAACGGTGAAGGTGCACTTTTCCAACTATGACATCTTCAATTCATGAGGCTTGAGGGGAGAGCTCATGAACGTGATTGGAGATTCAATGTCCTCAGAATTCGTTTGCATTAGGATGGTCGATACAGTATGCTCAGATGCATAGTTGTACATGATAAAATCCTTGGAGAAATCGAGACATACCAGAATTGGTGCATGGGCCACAGAGGCTTTTATATCCTTAAATGATGTCTTTCCTTCTTTGTTCCATCAGAAATTTTGTGACCCTTTCATCATATTTAATATGTGGTGAGTCTTTTTAGTAAAGTCAAGAACAAAGTGCCTGAGAAAATTCACTTTTCCAAAGAGGGAGTGAACGCAAGTCTTGCTTGTGGGTAAAGTAAGGCTCTGCATAGCCCTAACCCTTTTGGCATCTATCTTTTTACCCTCCTTGCTTACAACGTGCCCTAGAAATTTTTCCTCAGTGACCCTGAAAACAAACTTTCTAGGTTTAGAGAAATCCCATGTTCTCGGCATCTATTCAATACTTGTTCCAAATGATCACAATGATTACTTCACTGTTTAGAGAACACAATCAAGTTATCCAAATAAACTACGATAACCTTTCCCATCATACCTTTGAACGTGAACTTCATTTCTCGTTAAAAGGTGGCACTAGCGTTGGTCAAGCCAAAAGGCATCCTGCTATAGGTGAATGTGCCCTAAGGAGTAGTGAATGCTATTTTGAATCGATCTTTAGGTGAGACTTCAATTTGATTGTAGCTTGAAAAACCGTCAAGCATGGACAACATTTCTGAACCAGTTACTACCTGCAAAACCTGATCCATTATGGGAAGTGGGTAGTTATCCTTCGAGGACGCATGGTTCATGTTGCTAAAATCTACGCATATGCGTATCTCACCATTTTTCTTGCATACTGGTACAATTTTTACGACCCAGGTACTATGATGGATAGGAAAAATGATCCTTACATCCAACATCTTTTGTATTTCAGCTTGGATGGTACCTAAGATCTTGGGATTATAGTGCCTTTATTTTTGGGGAAAGGGTTTGACATCTTCTTTCAGCGGGATGTCATGTTGGACATCCTTTGGCTTGAAAGACTTTAGATTGGAATAAGACCATGCCAATACGTCCATATATCTCTTCAGAAATTTAACAAACTTCCATTTTTATTTGGGTGTGTAAGACTTCCCGATGTTTACAAAATGCGGATGCTCCACAGTACCTAGATTGATTGGCTCAGTCTCTGGAGAGGAGTTAGGATCATCTTGTTGCTTCTCCTTGACAAAATGATCGTGTTTGTCAAACAATCATTCTAGATAGACTAAACCTTTTGGAATTTTATTTCCTTTGAGCTGACATATGTCATCAATTTATTTTGATTATCTGATTGATTAGTGATGGATTCATGGCATGCAGAAGTAGATCCTTCAAAATGAAGCTCACTGAAATTTTCCACCTTCTCCAAAAAGGCAATAAGTTGATTGTCGTCATTGAATACCTGTCAATGCTGAGAATTATCTAGCACGCTTGGGTGAAAGACTACCTCAATGGTATATGTGTTTGTCTTCAATCCTGGGTGAGGGAACATGATGGATGCTGAGATGGCAAATGGATTGGCCATATCGTTCTGAGCTCTCAGAACGGCTTTAATTGAAAAAGCATAAAACTCCTTAATGATGTCCCATATCGCGTTGCGGTAATGCCTGAGCCTTTCATTCTTCACTTAATATATCTTTTTTACTTGATTCACGACCAGCTCAGCATTGCCTTGCAATTTTAGGTTCTTGATTCGCCTTTCTTTTGCAGCTTGCATGCCAAGTAACAAAGATTCATACTCAGCAGTATTATTTTTGTTGAAAAACTACAACTTGAAAGAGAGAGGAAAAATCTCCTCCTCAGGAGATATTAGCACGGCTCCAGCACTGCATCTGCTAGTTGCACAACTACCATCAAACTGCAATGTCTAAACCTTATTAAGGTCTTCTTCCTGGACGAGAACGTCCATTCTGTCAGACTCAGTAGATAAGAAGTAATTCCCCATCCCTGATGATTTGAAGATAATTTGGGCTTGGGGGTCGTCAGAATTGGTGACCAAGTACTTCTTTTGCGATTCAGGCTCTAATGTCTGTATTACACCTTTGACGGGGATTCTAGATTTGGACCAGTCCATATAAATCTCTCCACCAACCTCCTTGCAAAATATCCTTCCTAGTAGGATTCCATATGCTGCAGGGATATCGGCAACGAGGATAGTCATCTTTACTCTTTTCTCTGGGAATGCCGCAAAGGTAAATTGTGTGTCTTTGATCTAACCGATCAATGGAACTTACTTTGTTTTTATAGAGTAACATCTGCCAAAACTCTTGGTAAGAGTGAGGCCTAAAGCATGAGTGACCTTTACTGGCATGACATTATCAGAAGCCCCAGAATCAATTATGCAGTTGCTTAGCTTGTGACCATTGATTAGGAGGGAGAGATAGGTTCAATTTTTCCTGACACAGAAGTCGAGGAAACATTTATGTGAGATGCATGAGGAGTGGAAAGGATTCCTTTTGGGGAGATCTAAGTTTTGACAGCTTGGCTTTGAATATATTCAATCAATCTTACAAGTTGTTCAGGGTTTGACTGAAGATACTCAGCTTCAGACATTTGAATCTTGGTCTTTTTAACATGATCAATTATGTCGAATGCGGCCAAGGGTTGCGTTGATGAAGGAATGAGTTCCTCATTTCACGATGGTAGGGTAGGATTACCGGTCTTTATGGGAATAGAGGAAGGCTGATTCAGAGGGGAGATAGGGGAAAAATATTTCTTCGTAAAAGACTTAATAAGAGGTTGAGCAGGAAGAGGATTACCTCTTTTAGCAATAGTTGGAGGCGTGCTAGACGCAACCTTTTCTTTTTGTGTCCTAGCAGCAACTTCTGATTCTTTTCCTTGAGAGTGGGTGAAAACAACATATGACTGCCTACTTCATATCCTTGAGTGCCCTCTTCTTCATCAGATTATTCATCCTCAAATTCCATATACTTGATTGTAGAGTCACCAATCAGTTCACCGACATCTTGATCATCTCCACCAGGGGATGAAGGTTCTTCGTAGATTCGCTCCTCTTCCTCAATCTTGACCAGGGCATTAACTGGAGGGGCCTTAAGTGCCAACTGCGGAGCAGTTGCAGGTAAACGTGGCCTTGGTGGGGCATTGTTGGAAGTGAAATTTCTTCATAGGATATCCCGGTATGAAGTGCTAGGAGAAGCTTGAGCTAATTGCTTCTTCAACGCAAGCAAGTCATTTGCCATCTTCTAGAATGCCAAATTTGATGAAGTGGCTTGAGAAGGGGTTGAAACTTTGGGCTTGGATGTCTCTCATTTTAATTCACCAGATATAAGCAGGTTGTCCTCTATCTGAATGGCTACAGCCTAATCTAGAACCAGGGTGGTGATTTTTTCTTGTAAGAGTAAGAAACTCACTCTAAAGCTCATGGCATTCATAAAGAAACACTTTTGATTTTCTGGCATTAGTAGCATGGTAGGCGGCACATGGTTAATAAGTGAATTGAAGTGTGTAATAAAATCATGCATGGTTTCATTGGATTCCTTCTTTAGGTGAGTGATCTTGGACAATAACGCGAACGTGTCTTCTGAAGGCTTATACCTTTCCTCAAATGTAGTTCATAATGTGGCCCAACTAGTGATAGATCTGGATGGCAAATGTTGGAACCATTCTATTGCGGGTCCTTGCAAAGTCTCTACAAAAAGGCATACTAATACATCTTCATAATTCATGTCCAGGATGTTGCATGACATGATGAATGCAGATATATGTGAATTTGTGCTTTGATTTCCACTCCCATCAAATTTGGAAAAATTATTTCAGTTTCCATGAGGGAGCGCGTGAACCGGATGTGGCAAAGTAAGAGGGCCCATAGCATTTCCCCATGGTACTACCATCTAAAAAGTTGGAAAAAGGACACGAGTTGGAAGCATGGTTCCACTAAGCAACAAAGCACTACAAAAGGATGTGGAGGTTCCTTGAGAAAATCGAATCTTTCGCAAAGGCAAAACACTTCTGGCTGACTGATCAGCTGAACTCGGTGATGAGAAACGTGCTGGTGTAATACTAAAGTCGTGCCTTTGAAGTAGCTTGAAAGTAGGATCAACTTCTCCATGAGCTCTCCTGCTATGAGTAAATGGTTCACCCGCTAGTGTATCTTTCAGATCTGCAATATTTTGAAGCGGATTTAAAAACTCTTTTTGGTTGTACTTGCTAATTTTCTGACTTTTCTGACAAAATCAACAGCATACACTTTTCTAAATATTTAATTTTATCCTTCTTTTGAAAACCGATTGCGGTTTAATGACAAAGATCAATGAGGATAAAAAGATGGTTAAACTCAACAAGTTGATTTTTGGATCTTAGAGTTGACTTTTTGAAAGGGTTTTGAAATTGTTGTAAACTGTAAGAATCTCAAATCTATGGAAAAATATGGGTTTTTATAAAAACTTAGTGAACTAAAGCTCTCTAACAAGCCTAGATCTATGGATCTCTGAAGAAAATTTTCAGTTTGGAGCACTTTTGTAAAAAATTTAAATTTTGAGCAAAAGTTAAAATTTGTAAATAGGTAGTGGTTTCTACAGTTTTATTGATTTTATGACAAACCATGACCATAGATCTATTTCGATCCGTAGTAGAGTCACTAAAAACTATTGGTCTGAAAATCTGTCAGGTGGACAGATCTATGGATAGATGAGCCAACAGTGTGCAAGGCATATTGCCTCTTTGAGAGAACAAAGCGAAACTAGTTTATTGCTATTCTACTAGCGGGAATCTGCGTAAGTCCTACAATATTCTGCCTTCAAGGGTTTGGGATCTTGTCCCAGTTGGGGTATTTTTGACTACAAAAGGAAGGGGATGAAGTGGGGAGAGGAGATATGATAGATCTGAAGGAAGAAAAGAAATGAATTCCAAAGCAGAAAATTCAGAGGGTTTATGTTTTGGGATGGTAGTAAATAGAGCCAAACCTACTTGCATAAAAAAACAAAGCAATACTGATGAACAAATGAAAAAAAAGTAGAGATAGATCCAATAGAATAAATGCATAGATTTGACATAAGAAAGATCAGATGTCCATAACACACATATTCAGCACAAAGTCTTAATATCTGTATTAATGTTTTCTTCTGTTACAAAGAGTACAAAGTCTTTTCTTCTCACTTCTATTTTTCATCTAAAAAGTGTCCACCACTTCAATACAATAAGTATTCAAGTATATATAGAAGGAGAATGAGAGAGAAGGAAAAAAGAAACCAAACACTTAATTACAAAATATCTAAAAGTCAAATGTTGACTTTGGGCAACTTGGTGGATGACAACATCCCATGGTGCAACATAGATGATGTCATCATTTGTGTCAACATACTTTTAAATATTAAAAAAAGAAAACCAAGAAGAGGAATGCTATTCATCATCATCTCATGGCTGGAAGGGAGTATCCTACTTCTAGTTTGGAGAGGCAATGTGGAATTGGGCCCTTGTACTCCATGAATTTGCTGATCATCGGCTGGAGTTGATCCTGTGCAGGACCCTTGGTGTGATCGCCAATGACTTCATAAGTCTCCCATTCATCTCTGAGTTTTTCTAGGATTTTGAAGTATTCATAACCTACCTCCATCAAGTATCCCACAAAGTCACGGTAGGAAAGAAGGTTGTTGATGGATTCAGCATCAAAAGTAGCTTCTGGCCCTAACCCTTGCGAGATGATCTCTTTGAAGATTCGAATGGTTTCATCTTCCTTCCTCAAGGTGAATGATGGAGTGAGCAAGCCCAAAGACATTCTCAGGATGATTTACTCCATCTGATGCATTGCATCCAGGGCCTCCTCTTTGACCTTGTCAATCTTCTCCAGGACAAATTCAATCTGATCGATCCAGTAGTCCAAAGTAGCAAAGACTTTGTTGGGTGCTCTGGGGTGATCGAAGATGTCGAATTTAACTAAATCATCGACTGAGTAGTCGATCATCTTCTGGAATGTCTCATGTTGCAACCTAGCATGGTTCAACTCTTCAGAGATAGGTCCTATAATCGTCTGGAGTTCCTTGTTCACCTGACCAATATTCTGATGTAGCTCGGTGAACTTGATGATTACTTCCTCACTATCTTTTAGGATCTGGTCTCTCCACGCGGATACTGCCATGCCTTGTTCACCAATCTTAGTGTATTCATTTATCTTATCCTGACTAAGGGCCTCAAGAGTTTCAATGGTAGTTGTAGGAGGTGCACTGCCCATTTTCTGCAGGGCTTGGAGAAGATGTTTATTTTTCTCTTTTAGTATCCTCTTCTCTACCTTTCCTTCCTAAAGCTTCTTGTAAAGGGCATCCACTTCAGATAGGGCCTCCCCTTGTAGGCTCTCAGAGGATGTTCCCATTGTGACATGTGTCACTATAAAATCTGTAGGAGATAGATCCTTTTTATCCTTTGTGGGATTGGGATAAGTGATCTCCATTACTATTTCACCTGAGGCGCTATGAGAGAAGTGGGTTATTGGATTTTGCTTCTTAGCTCCTTTTTTTAGAATGATGAAGAAGTCCATAGGCGCAATGGGGACTTTCCTCTTGTGTTGTCTCAGGTGTTGGGAGATCCATGTTGGACTTAAGGGAGAAGAGGGAACGATGGAAGAAGAAGGAGCAACTAAAATGTACTCGGGGAAATGGGTTGAAATGCTTGGCGGTGGAATTGATAAAGAAACTGAACCTCCAATGCTCACAGGGGTAGGAGCTACTGTAAGAGAGGAAACTGTGGGGGTAGAAGGGAGCTGAGAAATGAGGGAAGAAATACTGGGGGAATTTTCTGCGAGGGAAGAGAAGATGGAATAAGAGGAAAGGGGAACAGTAGAAGATGGGGGAGAAGACACAACCAAAGGAATGGTTTCTTGAGTGACCTTAAGAGGGGAAGGAGGAGCAGGAGAAGGGATAGTGGGAACTTCAACGATTGTAGTAGTGGCAACATCCTAAGTGGATGTGCCCATTGGAACACTTACCGCCTGCTCTTTCTTTGAGATATCAGGGTTTTGACCTGTTCCTGGGTAGCGGAAGGAGGACTCTCGGGAGCTTGCTCCTGAGTGGAACTTGACTCCCCTTCCTTGTCTTTTCCTTTTCCCTTTGGTAAATGCTTCGGCCTGGCAGGTGCATTACATAAGGGAGACGTGGTGAAGTCTACCCCAAGGTAGATGAGACCATTGAACCTGCACTAGTATTCTGAGCGTTGTAAAGTGCCTTTTACCCTCTCCTCAATAGTTTGAGGCACATTTATTCTATCTATCTCAGCAAACAGCCAGTTGTCCCCATCCGTATCTAGATATACTTGATCAACTTCTTGATCAGTCATTTGGAAACCTTTCAGAACAATTACCACACAATACTGGATGATCTCTGCCAAGGCCAGGCGGGAGTGATCCTTTCTTCTAAGCTCGACCTCGTGATAGAGATTGATATAGACATCCTCGATCTGTGTGACATGGATTGGATCGATCTTTGCCTTTGGGAGGCAATTTCGTGGATTGAAGGTCGGCCTTGCTGGGAAATTGTGCTTTAGGTTGAGCAGCTCTAGTTCTGTAAACATTTCTCGAGCTTTGGTGTGAGAAGTGCATGTGTACCTTCCCACCATGAGGGGGAATGGAATTCCACCCTTCTTTCTCTTTAGGCACTTCTCGTGATATGTTATGAGCTGTCTAGATAGCTCCAACAGGATCAACTTTGGGCCCACATATCTTCGCAACTTGGTGGGCTCGCCCAAGAAGTTGGCTGCTTTGAGATAAGTAAAGGTGGGGAATTACGTAAATAACGACCCCCACTTATCTGTTGTGGTCACGATGCTCTTGTTCATCTAACCATGAGTCATATTTGACCTCAATAGGTAAATGATGCCATAGAAGAAGGCATCGTTAATCTTGCTGAACTGCGGAATGTTGTTCTCTAGTTTCAATTCTGGATAATATTCATATATTTTCATCTGGGACAATACCCCACATCGTCTCAGTGCCGGATAATCTCTCTCATAGGTAGCAGCATAGACCATGTAGGAGTTCATGTAGAACCTCCCCGTTGTTGAGAGTTGCTGGAGCTTCTCAGAGATGGTGCTGCTAGTGATTTCTACCCATGCAAAACACTGATCAGGTACGTTTTTGTTCATCATTTCAAGATACCTAAGCATCCATTTTTGGAAGTAATGGGCATCAGGAAGCCCAAAAACTCTACTCATAAAGGTAATAGTGTCGCTTAGCTCCTCTAAGAAGTCACTCTAATGAATAACCTGGGGCCACCTGGGTATTACCTTCTTATTTTTTAGGTAAACCTCATTCATGAGCTGCATACATTTGTCTTCATTGTCCTCCCATGCCTTTATGCAGTGTTCCTGACTCACGGCCACAAAGTGCCGGTGATGGGGGATACCCAACATGATCTTGAAGTTCTAGTAAGTGAGGTTGATTATAACCTCACCCTTCTCATTCTCAACACATCTTATGTCTTTGTTATAGTAGTCGGCCACCACCATCATGAACTCATTGTTCACCGTGCTAACGGGGATTCCCCTAGTTAAGTGTAGACCACTACCAACCAATTTTTCCATACAAGGACTGCCTGTGACCCTTCTAGTTGTAACCCAAAAATTTTCAATGTCAATGTGTCCAAGTTCAGCATCCCTGATGTCTAAGTCACATTCTGCATGGAACTCGGGCATCCTGACCCTTTGATACTTATATTTCATTTCTTCCTCTATGAGTTTTTCCTTACCCTTTGACTTGGTTGGCCTCTTACTTGATGTAGACATATTTGATTTTAAGCTCAGCTGCTGATCTGCAAGAAGGAGTGAGGTCCAATGCAGAAGAGTCATGTTAGCCGTTAGATCCTCCATCAAAGCTTTACAAAATGAGGAGTTAGCAATTTAAAAGCTTCTGAGCGCAGGGCGCTGGAATACTATAGACTGCAGGCTTAGAAAAGAAAGGCACACTAATGCAGAGTGTTGTAGGGAAGAAATTAGTGCCAAAAGGTTCAGAGCGCAGGAATACTACAGATAACATTCAGTGTTGATGTAGAAGGATTTGCGCCTACGCCATTGTATAGGTTTAAACCAGGCGTAAATAATTTTTTTGTTACATGGCGGTAGGATGCACCAATGGCATAGATATTGATCGTGTTGTAAATAGTTTTGGTGCACCAAATGGCACGGGATTAAAGGGTGTATCATTGACTTTAGGTGCACCAAGGGGATTTTTGGCTTTGGCGCAGTGCAGGAAAAGTTTACATGTCATACATGTTGGTGTATCCGGAGTTGCGCCTGCACCTTGTTTTGAATTTTAAGGGTTTGTAAATGGCGTGAGAAGATTACATGCTGCAAACAGGGACAATGCACCCTTTGGCATGACTGTGTTTTATGCAACAATGATGGTGTTTGTGCCAAGGTAAAATCGTAGCTGTGGATTGTGATAACTTTGGATTTCTTCTTTTTCGATTGGTTTACATGGTTTTCAGGGCTCTTTCAACATGGATTTTGATAGTAAGGGAAAAAGAGTGAAGAGGATCTTGGGTCTATTTCTGTGACAAGGCCCTCGTGGCCAACAGATCTAAAAGGAGGGTAAAACTGGTTTGGGGGAGAAGAAGATTACAAAATGGGCTGGAGGGGTTTAGGTTTCTTTAGATTCATTTTATTATTATACTCCACTAACAACCAAACCAAAACAAAAACCATAAGAAAATTAAGGACCACCTACCCGGGATATATAGACTGGAAGAAATGATGCGGGGCCCACGAATGTGACGTAAAGTGACGCGGGGATGATTGGAGCGCTGACAGGTGTGAGGAATAAACTTTTCACATGTTTTTTAATCGTGAAAATGACAGGTCGGATGTGCCTATTTATAGCAAAAGGTGCAATAAATGTGCCACCAAACTTTTTCAAAGGGCACACAAAATAGAATGCCAACATGAAAATACTTGTGCCTTTGGCGTGGTTATGCATCTATCAGCATGAAATTATTTGTGCCTTTGGCACGAATTCAGGACTGTCAACATGGGGTTTTTAGTGCCTTGGCGCACCGCTTAAGGGCGCAACATTTTCAGTGTTGATATGTTGGCGCATGCTCCTCAGCGTAGGTTAGAAGGGCACAACATGGGGAGGTGCAACAGTTTTTTTGTTGACACAATAGAGAGTTCGTAAAAGGTGTAGAAGAGGGCACATATACATTTGATGTTGCATGAACAAAATCTGTGCCCAGCCAAAAAAGGACCGAAATGACTAAGTTCGAAAAACTAGATTCTCTGAAAAGGGTTTTTAGGCCATTCCGAACACTAAGGGATCTCAGCAGGAAACCGAAACAAAATTTGGTATGGTTACCTGTAAAATTTCCCTTGTCAATTTTACAGGATAACAAGTTTGCAATATTTTTAATTCACAAGACCTTCGTAAAATCACCAAGGTATTTCATTATTATTGGCCAAGGTAATGCCTCTATCCCTAAGGCTTATAAAAGTCACAACGAGGTTCTTTCTTGATTTGAGCTTGGCATCATTAACAATTCTTCTAGTTCATTACTTGTAAAGGTGAAACATTTTCCCATGAGCGAGAAGAATGAACATTTTCATGGACCATACATAAAGGATAGACAAGGTACAATGTTTACCTACCACTAGATGGTCATGAAGATTGAAGTAAGACCCATTTTCTCAGCTTGGGGAGAAATTAAATCTCAATTAGCAATGGTAGGTGACATGGTAAAAATCCCACTAAGGTGTTCAATCCCACTATGGAAAAAAGGGCACAAAGGTAAGCTCAAGGGGACCATTCTGTACAACAAGAGTTATTGTTTCATACTATAAGTTGGTTTTTCACTTTCCACACAAATGAAAACACAAAATTACAAGATGTTATTTTTCTTTGAAGACTAAAATATTTCCTAGGTCTGCACATCATTAAAAAACATGCAAAATACACCATTTTCAAATTATTAACCTCAATTTACTGGTACAAACAACATCCAAAATTTTGATCGTACTAACAATTTCAAATAACAAGATTTCAAATTCATCATCCTATAACAATTTAGATGTTATACATAGGATTCTCTTATATTATTTTCCATAACAACATGATAAGAAAATCATGCAAGACAAAGATAAGAAAACCATGCCTATGGGAAAAATCGAATCAGGTGTTGCGGAGTCTGACTATATACGTGTTGTTTACACTTTCTTGTAGTGATCTAAGGCATATTCAAAGCTCCATTTTTTCATATGTCTTACAAATATTGTAGTTCACGAGGGCACATATCTTAGAGGAATTTAATCGAATGGTTCACCCACTTTGATTATGCTTCCTAGGAGAGTACAAGAGCTACCAAAATCCTTTAGGTATTTTTCCAAACAAAAACGTCCCTACTGATTACTTTTATGTTTTGGCATACTGGTCTACCAGAGAATAAGTAACTACAACATCTAATAATGTTCCTCTACCCTTATGCTTGGATGGATTGCTTATATCACGTAATATTCACAGTCCATGTGATCACATCTCGTTAACGCATTTATCAAATAGTATTATCACCTTCTATAGCTCCAAAGCTCTCATTTTGGCACAGATTGAGAGGATGTTTGGAATTAATGAGGAGTTGGCCTTAATCTGAAAAAATACATTTTAAAAAATTCATTCTTTACACATCTTGAAATCATTGTAGTCCATTTCTCACAATTCTTTCAGCCATTTTGTCAAATAATTCATTTACCTAGTCTAGGCTCCCCACAATTTCAACGCTCTTACAAGAAACCATGAAACAATTCCTATGCCATTTTTTTTCAATCTCAACCTCACAACATGTATCCATGCAACCAGCTGGGGAAAGAGCTAGCACAGGATGTGAAGGATTGGCTTACACCTGTCCATGCATTTTCTTGAAGTTCTAGGGGCTTTTCAACAAACCTACTTTACGTATACACTGCATATCTCTTTCTTTTTTCCCAATAGTTTGAATTCCAAGTGTAAGTTTCCACATTTTCATACATGTTAATAGATAATTTGCAACCACAACATCTAACAAATCCCTCTCTTCTAAAGCTCTAGAAGACAGTCCATACCTTGTTCAACAACTCCCCATTTGGCACAGACAAGGGAACCCTAGACAAAGGTTGTGGTGTTTGGATTTACAATTGTTAATTTTTATTTTCCTGAAGGTTTAAAGGCCTTTTAACAAAAATATTGCATGCACATCCTAAAACCATGGCAAACGGGAAACTTGGGCTATATTTTTTCAAGGAATTTTGTCAAACAATCCACATGTTAAGCATATGCTTCCCCGTTTGCATTCATATTTACCAGGGATAGATTGCAACCAAATTTTTTTGTCAAAAATCCTTCCTCCCTAATGTTTTGACAGGTTTCCACACCTTGTTTGGAAGCTCTGTCATTAACACAAGCTATGTGGAGGCAACAAGGTAATAACTGAATTTTAACTCCTTAATACTAACCCATTATGGGAAAAACCTACAACCAAATCTTCCCTCACACCATGAAAGCTCCCATACAATTCCCATAAATTGCAATAACATCCTCTAACCAAAAATCCCCTATGTATGCATGCAACCTCACATTAACCAAAAATTCCATAATTCTTTCTTAAAATGAGGTTGGCACAAGCCCTAAGTAGTTGGAGGGATTTAAGAATATTTTCCAATTTTATTTATATTTATTTTACTTTTGTTATTATTATTTTAATCTCAAATGATTTATATAATTTTATTATCTCAAATATTTAATACAATTTATTGTTATTATTGTTTTACAATCACAAAAAATATACTTAGAGCGACCTTCAAGGAACATTTGACAATCACCTCAAACGAAGTCAAACATGACAACTGAAACGCGTCCAAAATTTAACGACCATCCCGAGATGCTTGGACAAAGATTTTAAATACCTTTATTCAAAAACCAAGAGAGTTATCCCTATCTCTATGGGCACAAGGGGATTTACAACAACAAAAAAGCACAAACATATTTCAAAGTTTCGAGAAAACCGTTCTGATCAAAAACTAAAAATTACTATGAACCAGAGGGGCACGATATTAAGGCACTCAAAATTATTTATTTTGTATGCGTTTTAGAAGCCTCTTTATGATTTTTTTAAATCTTGTTATGCATAGAAATTTCAATTGAGTTTGAACTTACATCAATTAACTTGTAAACATAAGTTTACACCAAAACACCAAACTAGGGTGCTTGGTAGAGCACTTACAACTATTGATTTTTTTTTATCAATTTTCATGATGAAAATTTTTCTTCACATGTCGGTCAACACTGATAATCATGTCAAATCCATTGTTTTACATCAGACTATATCTAGACAAGGCTATTTTCAATTCCTAAGTAAATTTTGATAGAATCTAAACCCATCAAACATGCCTCCTAAGCTAAAATATGTTCTAGGCTTGATTCTGCATTCCCCCATGTTTATTTGATGGCAAGGTGAGTGTTAGTGTGCTACATTCTAGAAATAATTTTTTTGGGGGGAAGGTACTCAAAATAGGGTCTCCTTGAATTTAAAACTAGATTGACTACTCTGGTTGTATTGACATGACTTGTGGCCCTGGGGGTGGGTTAGATTGTTGTATCAAAACTTCAACAAGGATGTCTTTTCATGATCAATGGTTGTTGCAACTCACTAAGGCTTTACCCATCTTGCTTCAATTAAAATTGATTTTTTTTCTTGAAGCCTAGTTTTGAAAATAAACCATATAAAAAATGTGACTTTTTTTCAATTTTTAAAAATTCAAATACAACATATGAAAAAAATTCCTCATACTTCCTTAGTGCAATTTTGTCTCTATTTTGAATTAAGGTAGAACCAACAAAATTTTTGCATCAACTATATAATCTTGTTTCAAAATAAAAAATCGTATAAAATTGTCAATAAATACATGCCTTATTATAAAAAGTCAAATATTCCTCAGTGGTGTATCTTGGAATTTGCTTCCACGACTCTTAAAATCCTCATTCATTGTCACTCTTGCAAAAAAATTATTTGACATAGAATAAAATCTCTCTAAATATTTTGTTCCTGAGTAAATTTTATCCATTTTTCTTTTTTAGTCAAACCCAACCCTGGGAAGAAAATTATAGTCCAACATCATAGCACCCAATATACATATCCTTGGTTTAGAAAATATACATAACACATAACTAACATAACAAGGCATTACAACAATAAATATGCAATAGGTTTTTAGATAACTCAAAAAAACCACAACTGTAACTGCACAATGTCAAGATGGGATCAAATATCATATCTTTAATGAGGAACATCAAGCCTTAACAACATAAAATATAATCAGACTCACATGAGTAATCATGAATCATAAATAGCAACTCCATGTACCTCCCAATCTCCATAAGCCTCCAAAAACAACTTCATAGGCCTCCCAAACAACTCCATAAACCTCCCAACATAGATAAGAGAACCATAATATCGAAACTAGGCCAGGTCACTCTATGGACATAAACACATAGAGTTTTGTCACCTAAAAAACCAAAGGCCTAGCAACATGCAACCTCAAAAAAACAATACTATGACCTTTAGGCATACCCCGCACTATGCACATGGACGTTTTAGGTCGATGGAAATATATAAGCACATACAACATGGTGAAACCCACTCATTCAAACATTTAATAAGGTCCCCACTTTACAACAAATAACCAAGTGGCATCAAAATAATGAAACCTTAAGTTTTGAAAGAAACTAAAACAAAGGAAATCTCGATAAATAAAGAAAAATGGCTAAGTAGCCATATTCAAATAGCAAAAAAACATATCACAAAATAGATAAAGAGTCTTGAATCTTAGCAAAAAAAATGAAAGTTTATGGTTCCAAGTACAACTGAGTTTACAAATAAAACACATTTGAAAAGATTCACATCACAAACACTATAGTAACCTCTAAAGAGGCCACTCATCAGGGTACTATATCATCGAGTGCACATCTCGACATCAAGAATCCATCTTGGAATATACATAATAACAAATCAAATAATATAACTATCATAATATCTATTTGAAGCATCCCTCCAAACTCTTACAAGGCTCAACATAGTCATAACCACACAAACATCATCCATAAGACAACTAGTTAAGGGGAGATAAAGAGGTACATGTTTGAATTCATTGAGCCTAAGGTGTTTGCAAAACATAATATACATGACACCTGTTGATCAAGCGTCATACATACCAAACAAATAGAATTTTATTTTTAGTCTATGCTAGACTCCACTTCCTATCTCGTACTTGGCTTGAGTAAAATGGACAACGATCTATATTTCTCACTCCACACATACAATTTTGATACTACCTGTAGGGATCATAAGTGTAGGGTACACAACATAACAAATCACTACATTTCTAACACAATGGTGATTTATGCACAACCATAGTTTTTTACACATGGTATATTAATGGGGTATAACATAACATTATTTCTACAGCTCATAACATGCTACATTTACACAAAATGCACCCAAAAGTGCAAGTACAGTAAAATAGGGGGTCATAAGATCACCATATGCCCCCAATTCACGACATGAATCCACTACCTAACGTATGAATACATATTTATGATGAACATATTAAATAACATCATAAAATATACACAATTACAATGGAACATGGTGGCATAACATCATGATACATAAAAACATGGTGGAAACATAATGATATGACACAATTCACTACAAAACATTTTTGTCTTACAACACACTAGTACACATATACAATATCATAAGATAATGATCACTAAAACACTTCGTAATCCTCATCAACATTTATTTCACACAAAAAGGTGGCAACACATGTGAAATTCATATTGAATTCATGAGATAGAGAGAGAGGATAATCTCATCACAAAACACATCAACATCATAATAACTCCATACTAAGTGGTATGCACAATATGTGCATTCATAATATCAAAAGTAAAAAATTTGTTGCATAACATTACTCTTCTAACTCCTTCACCATCATGCATAATCATCACAACACCAACTATCCCAGAGGTTTGAGATCATGAACCTTGCTTTGATACCATATGTAATGCCCACACATGAATAGACCAAAACACAACATGAAATGAACCAGGATAATTGTTTTTTTCTTCTTTTTTCATTTACTTTATACAACTTGAATGACACCACATATGCTCAATAGAATGACTCAACATCAGATGATGTGTTTACACAAACATGAACCCACATATATAACATGACAAGGAAAGAATAAGCTCCACAAGTAGATACAAAATACCTTTCCAAGCCTACCTATGAGACTTATAATGAGGAGAGGTCATCATTGCAACTACCCCTTATCTCTCCAAGAAGGAATATTGGCTAGCGTTTGGTTCCTCCAAAGCATACACACCACATCAACTTCGATAGGCCCCTTAGGTCCCTCGATTATAACATGCTCTTATCCCTCCACTAAGACTATCCATGAATTCCTTTGGTTCCTCTAAAACAAAACACACACTTCCCCTTATTCCTCCCTTCACTAGCCACACCTTATTCCTCCAATAATCAATGATGAAACCTCACCCCAACAAGAAGAAAACATATCCACATGATAACACAAGATTCACATAAAATCCACATTGTTCCAAATGAAAAATTATAAAACAACGATCCAACCACAATTATAAACTCACGGATAGACACTTTCCACAAACACTACACTTTCATGGTTACATATATATTTCAATCAATATTTCATTATTTGAAATTAAATATTTGAGGAGCATTTAATGTGTAAATCATACATTCTTCTTTTATCTAGACTACATTTTCTTTATTTCGTTTAACATTTTACTTGTAGTGATTCCATTTGATTTTTCTCATTTCTCTTATCACAATTAATTTATATTACTTGATTGTTACATAGGAACATGTTTGAACATAAATGAGTCTACCAGTAGTTATTCTAAGATTTCATTTCTCAAGAGCATGTTTACTTGGTTTTGTATTTTACCTTCATTTCCAAAAGGGAAATTCACATGAAGAGAAAAGGTAGATTTGATTAGATCTAAGGGTAGGTATATTTCATGTTCCATTCATTCATTATAACACTTAATCACTACAGGATACACTTTTTTCTCTTTCTAATTATTACAACTAACTATGTAAGTTAACTACTTAGTTTGCATCATTTGTGATATGTATAAGAGGGTTTGCATTGAGTTTAAGGGATGAGTCTCAAATTCCACTTTACTTATAATCCATGATATTAGGATATTTCAATATCGATAGTTACGAGTTAAATACATGTCTTCGACCACAATTAAAATTACTAAGTGGTCCTATGTTTAATATATTTCCAGTGTACGCCAAAGGGTTATAATCCCTACTACAAATTGAACTACAATGTATATAATCCTTAACTCACAAGTTCGTAAAATACTAAGTGTGATTCACATTACTACCTAGGTGAGAAGATTTTTTTTTTAATCTTAAGGATTAGGAAATGTTGCTACAAGGTTCTTATGTGATGCGATCCTTAGGCATCATTAACAAGTATCTAGTTCATTACTTGTGAAGGTGATAAATTGGCCTACGAGGGTAGACAATGATCATTCTCATGCTACCATGCATAAAGTATGAACGAGGTACAAAGTTTACCCACCCCAAGACGATCATGAAGGAACAAAAGGGACCCATTTTATTGGCACCTATGGTAGAACCTAAATCAATGTAGTCCATGGGATGACAAATTTAACAAGTTTACCAAGTTCTGTCCTACTATGACAAATAAGGCACGAGGTAAACTCTAGGGGACTGTTCCTTATGACAAGGGTTCTTAGTATTATGCTACTAAGTTTTATCTTCAACTTTCCACCCAAAAAACATGCAACTACAAGTTGTTATTTCTATTGAAGACTAAATGGTTTTCTAGGTCCAACACATCACTAGAAAGTAGATAAGATACATGGCATGGCTCAAATTATTACCATCTAATTTACTGATATAATCAACATCCAAAATTACCATGGTACAAGCCAGTTTTAAATAACAAGATTTCAAAATGTACTCTCCTACAATGATTCAAATACTATATATAGGATTATTTTTACATCAATTTCCATAGTAACAAAAAAATCAACTTATTTTACCTAATTGACTTATAAAAGTAGAACGGGTTATCTCCCTTGATGGTTCGGCTCATCATATAAAATTACCAGAATGATGATTCGGTTTATCTCCCTTGAAGGATGGTACATCACTGTCCCCACAAAACACTTGTTATTTCTTAGTCATTTTAGGAGGAATTTTGTTGTTTGCTTCCCGCACTATCTCCTGAATTCCATGGAGCATTCCATTCTTGACTTCCAAAAGTGTACTAGGGCCATTTCCCTCCACCAGGGCTCATCTTTCTCCTTTACAGGAATTGCCTTATAAATTTTCCTACCATTCCTAATACCCCGCCGCCCTGCCCATTCCCATTAACAATATTCCCACTGTTAACCCAACCACCATTCCTAACCTTAGAAATTCTAAAGTGACACTATCTCCCTCTGGCCATGTCCTTAGGAGAAAAAAAATTGAAATAGCTCACAATATTTTACACATTAGTAATGCAGGGAAGGATAATGTTAATCAACAAGAGAGGGACAATCTTCTCCTCATAATGGAAATGCTGGAAAATGAGGTCAAAATCATTAAAAATGATCTACAACATTTAAAGAAGAAAAAGGGGAAAAGAAGATGAATGAGGATGTTGGTATTGGGATAGATCAGACTGATGAAATATACAATAAATTGAAATCCCTTGATAATAGACTTGGGAAATCTAAGGATAGACATGATCACAACATGTCCATATTCAAAGCTATAGGTGATTTTATTGATCAGCAGGTCAGAAGCATCACTATGCTAAGTGGAGCTCCTAAGGAAATTTGGGGTGCTGAAAAGGAAAGAAAATAGGTCATCTCACAGCTGAATGTAAATGACCCTGCACATGTCACCAATTTGGCACTTTTTACCTCTCTACAAACGATCAAAACAAGTATTGAGAGGGCTTCGAAGAAATAACACCTTCTAGGCAAGCTGGATGCGATCTAGTTGATGTTTTGATGTTGATAGTATGTTTTTTTTACAGTTAAATCCTTGTCTTTATTTTTCTTAGTGGCTTCTCTTGTGACTACTGTTGGTCTTATTGTAGTATCTAGATTTAGATCCTTTTTTGCTACTTTTTCATGTTTATCTAGCTATTGAGCCTCTTTTGTAACTGGGTATAGTCCCTTCAAAGCTATTTTCCATTACTAAAAAAAGACATATAAAATTCGAACCAAGTAGGAAATTAGTCAACATATAAAAGTGCAACTATGTACAAAAATAACACACTTTTCGAATATGCTAATAATGTCATATTCATCACAGAAACAATAAATGACAATTCTATTTATAACAATAACATTGATTTATCATATACAATTATATTGTTTCCAAGATCACATGTTATTGTGCAAACACCAGTAACAATTCAGTTTGTCTTTATCCTAGTACCTGCATCCACCACATGGTCAACAAAAACTGGTACTGGCATGTCATCTACCCAAAATATAACATAGTTCACGATTTCATATTTTTCCACTCACATTATTATAATACTTAGTACACAAAAAGAGAGTTAAATATACATTCATTTTATTACATTTCATTTTCTAACTAGAGGGAGGGAGAGAAACAGAGAGAGAGGAGAGAGAAAAAACCATTTCCCGACAATCAAATTTCTCATAACAAACAACAAAAGAGAGTTCCATACAGTCATATATATAAGCACCTATAATTTTTTCCCGTCGGCTAGTTGATTTGAAGAGGGTCCTACAACATTATTTCACATTTTCCTACAAGTTTGCAAAAACGTCCAACTTTAACCTGAGGGATATGAAGTTATATTCAAAAACTAATTTTTGATGGGTGAACGCACCATGAGAGAAATCCAATACACTCTCTTATATATAGGGAAATCATTAAAGTTGACGAAACTTAGAATTGATGAACATGGTATGAGAAACTGCTTTTATAGAGCCACTTGTCGTTATTGGACTAGTTAAACTGGTCATTCAATGACCAGAGGCCTACAAAATACCCTTGTAAAACTAAATGATAAGGTGTTTTTCTCATACTTAAGGGTTACAAGTAATTTTCATGGATAAATACTAGAGGTATACAGAGGCCGATATCCATTTATTTACCTAGGGCCAAAACGACAAGCCAAAACCAAACCCAACTTTTGACTTTTAGCAGCTTCCCAAAATTGTAAAAAGGGTTAATAGGGCTCCTAGAGGGGTGACGAAAAATATAAGGATGGTGATAAAACCATTCATGTATTGATCTTGTGCACAAGAGACAAGGGGTTGATGTTACCCACGTCCACTGGAAGCTTCCATGTTGTACACAAATCTACCCAAACAACCACAAAATTTGACTCGAAATGAGGAGTTGCAAGGTTACCAAGTACTTTGGATGACTAATATTTGATCTAGGTGAAAAAAAACCTCATTCAAAAAGGGGCATGGGATTAGAGTAAGAAAGCAATTGTGAATCAGATTGAACATCCCTGGCTACATTTAGGGAGAGAGTGTCCATGCCATGTTTGGATACCCATGTTTTTTGTATGCTGCAATTAAGATATTCCATGAGACCACGTTCTACATACATATATATCAAAATTTTATAATTTCATGCCTTGGTAGAAGCGCATAATCATTCCGTGTACCATAAAACCATCATGTGCATAGCCTGAAAACTGTTTTTCCATTTGAAGGCATCTCATTGAGGCATTTTATAAAACATAACCCACACATTTGTAACAATCAACAAGCATTGTAGTCCATGAAACCATATTTATTTCAGGAATTTAGCGAAGAGTCTACACGCTGTGTTCGGGCTCCCACATCCAATGTGCACCATGAGACCACCTTTCTTTCCAACATTCTGATAACAATCCATGTGCTCGTAGAGTATAAAAATCATTTTAACAGAGGAAGAGAGGGGGAGTGCATTGGAAAATGAGGGAAGAAATATTGGGCCCACGTCCCCCTTTTCTTGCTTTGATACCAAAATCACACAACCAATTCCAACCATAGATAATTTGAAACATAAATTCAATCTCACAATATTATGTAGAGATGGTGAGGTGTAGGAGGTGTTACACATTCCTGTTTCAAAGCTTCCATTGGCGCACATGTTGGTAAAAGGAAAATGAGGGGGTTGGAACTTATTTAATGCATTTGGTGAAACCATGTGAATGCTTATTGAGGATGCCCATACCCTGCCAAAAATGATAGCCCATGCCTTCATCCTCATGCAATATCCTCCTCACCAACCATAATTAAAGCATTCCTTTATTGATTTTATTATTTTTAATCCATTTTATTTACTGTATTTTACATTGTTTATTTATTATTTTATTTTACTATTTCTAAATTTTAACATCAAAACTTCTAATTTATTTTTATCATTTAAATTTAATTTAAGATTCTCACTTCATTTATCCCAATTTTATCGTGCAAGTAATTTGTTTGATTTGAAAACTTAAATCTCATTTCCGTATTTCCAATCCAATGAATTTCATGAGCTAAAATGTAAAGGATAAGGTACAAGAATTTATGATAATTATTTTTCCTTACAAAAAAGTTCTCGTAAGAACTCAACTGAGGCTGACCAACAAAACACCAACAATTTCCATTAAAATGGACACTTGCTTGAGAAAATATTTATGCTCGCCCTCTCATAACAGGGCCTTCATCACTTTCTTGATGTCTGTAACCATTACTAAAACTTGAACATTACCCGTAGTCTATAATAATAATAATATTAACAATAATTGTTATTTATTATCATTTAGTGAAACGATTTAATGGGCAATCATGAGTCTGAACCCAAAATATCTTAGACGATACTTACGAAACCCATGATTGGCGGGGCATATCTATATTTGATTCACATCCCACTAAGACCTTAAAGCATGGTCATATGACCAATATAGTCCTCTCATGATTAAAATCACTAAAAAATTAATACTTACCCCTATTCTTTTAAGTCAGGAATGGAGTTTGAATTAAATAACTCATAATATTTAACTTGCAACGAAACACACTTTACCTATTTGTGATGTTTAGTAAAACACATAGTCTTACGAAGAGGGTCCAAAACCTCACTAACTAGGAATAATGATGTGGGGCACAACAATATAGCTTACTGCTTTGATAATGTTCTCCAAGGATTGTAATGTGTTTCAATGATTCCCAGATTTCTCCTAATAGGTTAGTGTACACACCTAAAATTGGTTACCCAATTTAGTGTCCCCTGGGTTTGTTTATCCTCTCTGGTAACCTGGGGCACCTTTATATCACCACTTCTCCCTTAGGGTATTACTTAAATATTTGATTTAAACATCTATCCTAAGTTTATTATACCCCATTGTGTTTTACCCATGGATAATTAAATATTAACTATTTAATTATACTTTTTACATGTATCTTAACCACTTATCTACCCCATATCAATTTCTAACCTCCCATATCAATTCTATCCATCTATTCCCCCTATTTCTCCTCCCCCCAAACCATGCAGTGGGATATTTCCCGTATTTGAGTCAGAAGGATACACTTTCATCTCTCCAAATCATCCTTTTTGGCCATTTCGGGACTCTGTTCCCCGATTGGCGCCGACTGATACTCGGTCGATGCTGATTTTTCAGAATGGCACCGATTGTACCTCGGTCGGCACTGATTATAAATATAGGGCCAGAATTTAGTTTTGGTTAGACAAAGAGAGACGACAGAGAGTTTTGAGCATCCTTTAGAATCGTCTATCAAGAAGAGAGAATTTTTTCCAAATCAATCCCTGAGAGGAGTACCATTACTCTGCTCCCACAACATTGACATCGTGAGGCTTCATCGATCTCTTGGTGACTCTATTCCTGCATCTAGCTAAGGTGGAGCTTTGTTAGTATCCCTACAACTCCTGTAGCTCTAGCAGACATTGACGATCTAGCCTTCATTGTCCATTTCTCAAGCTTCCTGCAATTTTCCCCCAGTTGACATCGACCAAGCCCAGTCGATGCCGATTGAGCCTAATCGACGCCGATTCACCCAATCGACGCCGATCAGCCTGCAGACAGGTAAAAGAACTCAGGTAACACAAATCCAGCATTGTTTTCACAGTTTCCTATTTTCTGTTGCTTTTTGTCTGCTGTTTACATTTCTGTCTGTCATTTTTAATCAGAAAATCTAGACATTTACTTACATATTTTATCATGTATGCTTCTTTCTTTAATTGAAAATGTGGACTGACATCCACTAAGGGAGCTTATCGCTTCTCGGACCTGCTTTTCGGGTAGTCCACCCAAATATATTTTAACGTTGTCTTTTTCTGTCAAGTATCTATGTCTCATAGGTTTCTCAGATCTACTTTGCAGGATTGCTCGTGTGCACCCGTCTTGTCTACATCGGCTTTCTTTTCTATCTACATCTTTGGATCTTGTCTTATCTATCAGGTATTGATTTCATTTGAGTTTTTCAGGGTTTTTGTGTTTAGTTTGGTACATTAACTTGGACAGGTAACAAGCGCGGAAATTCTTGATCTACATTCTGGCACGCCTGGTGGGACCAGACCAAATTCCCCTATTGGTAAGTTCATCTCTTTTCCAGTTTTGAACTTTTGTTCTTTTTCTTCACTGATTTTCATCAGTTTTCCTTAAAGCATTTCCTTTCTTCATTTTGGTCCTTCTTTTGTTTATAATTTTCAAAATCAAAATTATTTCTTTCTTGCATATCTAGATTCCCATTTCTATTTCTAAAATTAGTAAATCTTTCATTTGATTTCAAAACTGCACTTTTTGATTTATCTCTTGGTGCAGAATTGTCATTTCTTTGAAAGTTTCTAGTTTCTTAAATAGAAATATTTGTTCTACTATTATCTGGACATATTTTTCTGGATCTTTTTGCGTGTTTGCTTAATCTTTTCTTGTGGAGCACTTTGCTTGTTCGCGGGATTGTTTCGAGGGAAAGAGCTCAACAACACACTTTTTAAAGTCCACACACCTTGGAGAGCTAAATCTACAGGTATTTCTCTTTTACGGTGTTTTCTCCTTTTTAAGAACTTAAAAAGAACTTGTTTGTTTATTTTCTATCACATTCAAACATTTCGATTTTGGTGCTTAAAAATAATTTAATCGCATTTGGGAAAGAACTTGTTTGACTTGTCTTCATCGAAATCCAACACTTCATTTTTAGTGCTTAAAAAGAACTTCTTCTTTGTCATTTCTGTTGTATGTTCTTCATCTAGTTTTCTAAATAGGTTGGAAAATTGATCAAAATCGGTAGTGACACTATTTGATTTTTATTTTTCACCCTTGCACACAAAGCCAAAATCACTAGGTATAAAGTATTTAAACAAAAATTCCTTCCCTGGCCTCGCCTACTTGGAAGTGACATCCAAGAGGAAGAGCCTATGCGGTACTCAGGCCACGCTATAAATTCACAGAAGTTTTGGTATATATTGGAAAAGCACCCGACTCCCTTATCATAGCGGTGTGTGAAGTGCGGGGGTAGGCCCCTATATCAAGCCATGTACCAGTCTTTTACTGAAGTGCCTTCGGGACTCCTCACCAAAACATTCCCCAAACCATCCTTAGTTTGGCTATCTGAGTAGTTCCTGTTCTAAAAAGCCTTCCCTAATATTTTCTTTCTTAAAAGCATGAAAACTTAAAAGAGATAATCACCCACGCTACTTGAATTATCTGTGCATTAGTTAGGTCAATATTCTTTTTCTATATTTCTTACTTGTTTATGATGGTCATCACCCGGTCACAATCTAGAAAAATGGCTCAACTGGCCCCTTCTTCATCCAAGATCACCACTAATGTGGATGTTTCGGCACCCCTCGGGTCTTCCTTGGGACCACTGTTAGTTGGTTCCCCATCTTGGTCATATAATCCTTTCTATCATCCTAAAGCGATCCCATCACGTCCAGCTTCCCCCAGTCCTTCAGAGGTATCATCTACTTTTGATATAGAGTATGTTCCTTGTGGAGATCCTAAATTTCAGGCACTCCTTGATCCCAATCTGGTAGCCCTTATGGACTATCTAGTGCATAAGTTTGTTTGAATATTTGATCAGGGACCACCAATCCAACAAGTTTATGATTATTCTCATGAACCATCCCAGGCTTTTATAGAACAGTTAGCATACTTTTTCTTGCCTCGAACCATGGAAGAGGGTGGTGCATCTATGCCTCCTTTTTCTCTTCCACCAACCATGTCGACTGGTTCTCAAATGATCTTGCCTATCCCTAGTGCCACAGCTACCTCAGCTACTCCACAACCTACTTTTGAGAGGCCCTCTTCTTTAGCTATGATGAGTGCATCCACACTCTCACAGATTGCTGTTAATTCTTCTATGCCATCTTTTACATCTCAGGGTCAGTACCTCTCTATGAATCAACCCCCTTCTACGAGTCAGTCGGTTCCTTCTTCTCGTCCTCCAGCTGGTCTTTCTTCCAATGCTCCAGTGACAGTGACCTTTACCCATCCTCTGGCATCGGCACCCTTAATAACCAATCCGGCAGTCAAAAGCCTCATTCAGACTTTGTTCCCCACCATGTCTAATCAAATCAACACCCATGTTCCTCAATCCATTCTGATTTAGTCGACAAGTGTAGGAGCCCACCAATCACAGGCTCCATCTTTCATTCAACCACCTTTCTCTCAACCACTTGTCATCTCATAGCCTGTTTATACGCAGGATCCTTCATAACAAATACCTCACCAGGCGTCACCCAGAATGCCTGGTTATTCCTCTTATCATCTTGTTAATCAGCAGATGAATCCCCCGTTAACACCTCAACAAAATCTACCGTTCACTTCTTATGCAGGACATACCAACATGCCTCCTCCTCAATCTGACATTGTCTAAATTTTTTTCAAGAAAATCGTAGACCTAGAAGTCTCCACCAAAGGGGCTCACCCTTCATACTCTTTTAAAGAAGTTTGTAATGAACCAATTTATCCATCAGTGGCTTTTAAACCTTATCCTCCCCAATGGGAACTTCCTACGTTCTCAAAATTTCATAGTTGTGAGGATCCTCAACATCACCTGTGAGCATTCAAGCACGCTTGCTACCTTATAGTCCAGGATCAGGAGCTTATGCTGCATACTTTCCCTATGTCTCTAGCAGGGCCTGCTTTAGACTGGTATAATAACATTCCCCAACAATCCCTCTTTTCTTTCTCTCAATTAACTCAAATGTTTGTTGAAAACTTTTCAATAAATATCTCACATAAGATCTCGATTACAGATCTTTATAACATTCGTCAATTCAATGACGAGTCTATTGTAGATTTTGTCACTGGTTGGAGAGGGATAATAAATCAATTGTCTTTCTCCCTCCCTCAATCTCAACAGATCGAGTTGTTTACTCAATCTTGTGCTAATCATATTTCTTCCACTTTAAGGATTCAAACCTTTCATACATTTGAAGAAGTCTTTCCGATGGCACACAAACTTGAGTCCCGTGCTGTTGAACAAGGGAAGTTAAAACTTCACTCTAAATCTAAACCAGATTTTTCTCGGTTTAAAAAATCAAACCCTTCCACTTCTAACAAAGACAAGAATCAAGGGTCTAGCAATGCTATCATATTAAAAACATCATGAAATGATAACACTTCTAATCAAACACCACAGAGAGACTCTTCATTTTCTCGAAAAGGACCCTCATCATCTCAATATTTTACTTCATTGGGGGAATCATATGCTTATATATTAGAAAAAATGTTGGAAGTTCACATGATCAAACTTCCCCCTATTAGAAATTTTGATGAAAGCCAGGAATGACCCTTATAGTATAGGGAAAATGACTTCTGTCGTTATCATAGAAGAAAAGACCATGACATTGAACGATGTTAGACCTTCAAAAATCTTGTCCAAAAATTCATTGATAAAGGCGAGCTCATTCTGGATAACCCAAATGCTCCCCCAAATCAGGAACTTGATGTCTTTAAACAACCTTTTCCCAATCATTCCCCAAATAATGACGCTTCAGGGTCTCAAAAACCAAACACTCATACTATCAGCTTCATCTCTACTGAAGAATCTTCTTCTAAACCTAAGCCATCTATGAACACGTCGATTGAATCAGAACTTCCTCCCACTTCGTTAATATCTGAGATTCCACCATCTTCGAACAATTCATCTTTGAATATTCCTCCATTGTTAGAGATGGATTCATCTCTCTCTGCCTCTTTATCTGATCTTCCATCCATGTCAGAGACAGTGTCATCCTCATTTGTCTCATCGTCAGACATTCTTTCAATGCTTGAGGCATTTACATCTCTTCAAGTTTCCACTAACGAATACATCTACTTCTGTTTCTCCCATTTTCACCGTGACTATGCCATTGGTGAACATACCTATAGTTATACCAACTTCTCTACCAACGGAAGCGTCTTTGATTTTGACTCTTCCCATTTCCTTTCCTACAGTAGTTGTACCCACAATTACTGTACCGGAAGTATCTTCCTCACAGGGAATTGCTTCTTCATCATCCACTTCTTCCATCACTGATGCTACCAACCCTATTAAGGAAAAATCTAAAGAAATAGCACCAGCACCTACACTTTCGGTTCCTGAACTTAAACCGAGACAACTGAAGTCTAAGATTGCATCATCAGTACCTCACCATCTGCTTCCCCTGAAAAGGTTACAATCACGTTACGTAGTCGAAGTTGTCACTATCCCTGAAAAAGGAAAACCAATATTTCAGACTATCAAGACTCTTGGTGCTTTCCCTCAAAAATCTCTCTCTACGCCTCATAAAAGATTGGATTTATCCACTGAGAAGGCATCTTCTTCTACAACACCATCTTCACCAGCGCCTCGTAAAGTGGACTTACCTACTAGAAATGCATCACCTCTTTTATCAGGACCATCATCTTCGTCACCAAAAACCAAGGCACCCTTTATTCCTCCTATCAGACCTATTTTGGGAGCTCCTCCCTCATCTAAATTAGTCTTATCTAAATCATCATCTGTTTCGACCAAGTAGCCTTCTTCATCTCTGAAGACCACAACACTTGTCACATCTTCGTCATCTTTAAAATCTATCTTAGGAGCTCCTCCTCCACCAAAATCAATCTTGCCTCACTTACTTCCATCTCAAGCACCCAAGGACTGCTTTTCCCAATGTCCAGAAAAGAAAAATGATCCCTAAAATGACTGTCAAACTAGATATGCAGATTCTTTTACCTCGGCAGTCTGTTAAGGAAAAAGAGGTGCCTTCATCATCTCTGACCTCATCTTTGTCTACTAGATTCTATACTGAAATTCTTCACCAGCTTATCCAATCTTCATCTATATCTCTTCCTCCGATCAAACCCTATAATCCTAAAGGAGTAAAACCTTCCTGGTTCAACTCTGATTTGATTTGTGCTTACCACCACACTCCAGGTCATGACACCGAGGGATGTAAAGCCCTTCAATCTGTCGTTAACAACCTCTTGGAAGAAAGTGATCTTCTGCTGGAAGAGGAGGAGGAACAAGTGTCTCCTATCATCTCAACTACATTTGAGCCTGAACGGTCTACCCAGACCTCTAATTCTATTAATTCCACTCCAGATGATCTTCCACCTTCTCAAATTGACACAATTCATATCGCCACTAGAGCACAATAGTATGATAATCCATCATCATCTACAGCATCTTGACCATGGGTTGTCATTTCTATGGCCCCTGAAGGAGTTCCTCCTTCCTCATCAGCCTCGAGACCTTGGGTATCTATTTGTGCTTCACCTCAGGCTTAGATTCCCATGTCAGTTGAGGAGAGTGTTATGAAACAACTCACCCATGCTCCGGTCAAAATGTCTCTTTTTGACCTCATTCAATCATCTCCACAGCATCACCAGGCTCTGATTGATAATTTGCATCACATCGCAGTGAATTCAGATGAGCCCTAGCCTTTCAAGATGGTTGTTGGATTGAATAGACCGTCAACCACCATTTCCTTTGAGGATTCTGAAATTCCCCCCCTTTCTTTCAAGGATTTAGAGGCTCCCCTCTTTATCACAGTTCAAATCAACAACACTATGTTAAAACACATTATGATCGATAGTGGTGCTGCACTCAACTTCATTTCCTCCCACACATTTGAGCAACTTAAGTTACCAAAGAACGTAGTGTCACCACCACCTTTCACCCTTCGATCATTTAATGATCAGTTGGCAGTTACTTTAGGAACTGTGGTCCTGCCCATTCGGGTAGGTAAGAAACTACTTCACGAGCTTTTTTACTTTGTTGAAGGGAAATTCCACTACAATATGATCCTCAAACACTCCTGGATTCATAAAATGCATTACATCCCATCAACCCTCCATCGATGCTTAAAATATCAGTATGAGGGCAAAATCTATACTCATCCAGGAGATCCTTTCCCTTCCGCACAATGTGACATGACCACAGGGTCTACCCCTCTAAAGGAGAATGCTTGTTCTCCTGACAAGGCTTCATCCTCTTTCATACCTACAACAAAACTACCAGATTTATAAAATCTGGAAGAGACATTGCAGCATTTTTTGCTAGGAGAGCTTCCTCTTCTCTCTTTTGACGCCCATCTCAAACCTAATGAGTATGGTAGACCAGACAAACAACCTGAATATCAGCCAGGTCTTGGTTGCATCATCACCATTGGTCTACCCAATCAATAGACTAACTTCATCTACGGTGGTCTTGATACACCTCACTATCGCGTGGATTCTCCCCCTAGGGCCAAACCCTATTCAGCAAGGTTTGATTGTTTACAAAATCCTGAATTCATAAAAACTTATTTATATTGATGCGCGTGGAAGGGCTTTGGCCTAGGAAAGTATGAATAGGGTGTGCATGACCTCGTGTCCATTCCAACTCTTAAACCACATCAAAAATTTGGTTTAGGATTTAAACCTCTCTCAAAAGCCACCATCACCATTCTCGATGAGCCTCTTTCCATTGAGGAACCATCTTCTCCCACCAGGTCAGAAGCATCACTTGATGTGGATGATGCCATTTCCATCCCACCTAACTTTTTTTTTAGTCAATACCATTTCCATAGGTCCATTGACCTATAAAACTAATGGAAAATCCACTTCCATACCATTAGTCTTCCCTGAAATAGTTGGAGATGACTCTCCCACTATCAACACTATCCACTGTGCGGATGATGATTCTATCCTCACCTATCTGGGGGCAGAGGATTCCTATCTTCCTAAAACCATTCCTTCTGATATGTCTACGCTTCTCAATGAAGCCACTGTCAACCTTAATATAGGGACTTCTAAAGACCCTCACATCATTAAGGTCGACCAATCTCTTAATCCACAGGAGTTAGGAGACTTCACCACCTTTCTTTCCAACCATCGCCAAGCTTTTTCTTGGTCATATGAAGATATGCCAGGACTCGATCCTGATATTGTGGTCCACAATATCATTACTCTTCTAGACATCAAACTAGTTAAACAAAAATTACGTAAAATGCACCCTCGTGTAGCCCTTCTTGTTAAAGAAGAGTTACAGCGCTTGCTTTCCACTAACTTCATCCAACCCATTGACTATCCACAATGGGTTTCAAATGTAGTACTAGTAACCAAAGCTACTAGGAAAATTTGAATTTGCACCGACTTCTGGGATCTTAATCTCGCTTGTCCGAAAGATGATTTTCCTCTACCTAATATCGACCAACTCATGGATTTAACTACAGGTCACGAGATGATTTCTCTGATGGATGGTTTCTCTGGGATATAATCAAATTCTCATCGCACCAGAGGACCAACATAAGACTTCCTTCATAACTCCTTGGGGGACTTTTTGTTATCGTGTCATGCCTTTTGGTCTTAAGAATGTAGGAGCAACCTATCAACGAGCAATGACCTACATCTTCCATGATCTCTTACAAAAAACTGTGGAAGATTACGTCGATGATCTCCTTGGTAAATCCAAACACCATCAGGATCACCTTTTCATTCTTGCACCTCTCTTTGAGAGGCTCATTCATTTTTTTCTTCACCTAAATCCATCTAAATGCGTGTTTGGCATTCTCACTGGTAAACTCTTAGGCTTTATCATTTCTATTAGGGGCATTGAAGTTGATCCCGACAAAAAAAAAGGCTATCCTCGAGATGCCTCCCCCTTCCAACTTAAAGCAGCTCCGTGGTCTTCAAGGACACCTTCAATTAGTGCATCATTTTATCTCACAACTATCGGACCGTTGTCAACCTTTTCATCATCTCCTCCATAAGAATGTTCATTTTGAATGGGATGAGCATTGCCAAAAGGCCTTTGATGATCTCAAAGCTTATCTTCTTTCTCCACCTGTGCTTACACCTCCACATGAGGGGGATCCATTCTATCTTTATATTTCTATGACTGACCATGCTCTGGGAGCCATGATCTCGCATCAGGATGCTAACGGTAAAGAACAAGCCATCTATTACATCAGTCGCACTCTTCATGAGTATGAAACATGCTATTCCGAACCTGAAAAACTGTGTTGTGCTCTCTTCTTCACGACTTCTAAACTTCGTCACTACCTCCTTAATCACAAAACTTATATTGTTACAAGTGTCAATCCACTCAAGACAATGCATGTGAAACCTTATCACAATGATCGTATCACTCATTGGCTCATGCTCATGACAAAGTTTGATCTCGAGTTCATCTCACAAAAATCTATCAAGGGTCAGGTCATTGCAGATCAATTAGTTGATACTCCTCTTCCGGACACTCAAATCCCCCTTGCTCAATTCCCAGATGAGTACATCCAACAAATCAATTTCGGTCTGTCTCCATTTAAAGTAAAACTCTTCTTTGATGGGTCCAAATGTCAGCAAGGGGGAGGTGCAGGTTTCATCATGATTCCTCCTTGGGGTGCACCTATCCCTAGTCACACACAAACTTAACTTTGAGTGTACCAATAATATGGCTGAATATGAAGCTCTTGTTTTAGGTCTTCAAAATTCCATTAATCTTGGTGCTCACCATATCGACATCTTCGATGATTCTGAGCTTATCATTAATCAAGTCACTGGTGTCTATCAGTGCAAAAATGATATCCTTCAAAAATATTGCGATATCGTTCTCTTTCAACTTCAATATTTTGATAAATTTACTATCCAAGCTATTCCTCACACTATGAACCGATTCGTAGATACAATGGCTTCTTTAGCCTCACTTATTCCACCTTTTACCAAATACTCATGACTTTATGTGGTTGTTCAGTGTTTAGACCAACCATCTCATCTCAGGCAGTTGACTTCAATCAACGCCGTCACAACCAACACTCAAGATGAGTGGTATCAACACATTTTTTATTATCTATCCCATTCAGTGCTTCCTCCAGATCTAACTTTCAATGGCAGAAGATCTTTTATCCTATGTGCTAATCGCTATACTATTCTGGGCAGAATCCTCTGCAAACATGGTTTTGATGGTATTTTGCTTCGGTGCCTCAAAACCCCTGAATCATCTAAAGCCATCCAGGAAGTCCATGATGGTATCTATGGTGGAAATTTTAGTGGCTTGGCCATAGCTAAATGCATCTTACGTTTAGGTTACTATTGGCCTTCTCTTAATCAAGACTATTGCGAATACACTAAGAAATGTGTTAAGTGTCAGCAACATTCCAATCTTACACATATCCCTAGTCAGGCTTTGCAACCTGTAGCAGATTTGTGGCCCTTTTCACAATGGGGTCTTGATCTCATCGGTCTCATCAATCCCCACTCTTCACAGTGTCATCACTCTATCATTACTGCCACAGAATACTTCACTAAGTGGGTGGAAGCTATTCCTTTTTCATCTACCAAAGCTAAACCCATTGTTGATTTTGTCTATCAACACATCATTTGTCACTTTGGTGTCCCATACAAACTCATCACAGAAAATGGTAAATCTTTCAAAAACATCAATTTACAGAACCTCTATGATGCTTTTAATATTAAACTCAACTTTTCTTCTCCGTACTATCCCTAAGCTAATGGCCAAGCTGAGGCTTCCAATAAAACTTTGCGTAATATCCTCACAAAGGTAACTAGTCAAGCTGGTAGGGATCGACATCTACATATCCCTTTTTCTCTCTAGGCTTATCGAGAATAGCATTCGTACTCCTACTGGTGCTACTCCCTTCTCTCTCATCTATGGGTCATGAGGCTTTCCTTCCTTTGGAAGTTCAGATTCCATCTCTTCGTGTCTCTCTCAGAGAATTTGTCTCTGATGAGGACTATCGTCAAAATCATCTAGCGCAGCTTGAGTTGCTAGATGAGCGGCATCTCAATGCTCTTGAGCATCATCAAGTCTATCTTGAGCGTGTCAAACGTGCTTATAACAAGCACTTGTGCACCTTGAATTGTAGCACCGTGACTTCAAGGTTGGTGATCTTGTTCTTAAAGAAAACCAAAATGTCACTACACTAGAAAGGAGTCAGTGTGGTAAGTTTTCTCCTAACTAGATGGGTCCGTACGTGGTCACTCATAAATATGGATCCAGGGCTTATCACTTATCTTCCATGGATGGTGTACCTGAAATGGAGCCTCTTAATGCTTTGCATCTAAGGCCCTTCTACTGTTAAAATCTATCTTAGATGATCTTAGTCGCAAAACCAGATTGTTCATCCATTTGTAACCAGTCATGCATTTTGTAGTGATTCAGAACTATGTGGTTCTCCGCATTATGTCTTTTCTACCTTAAATATGAGTACCATGGCTCTACTCATGGCATTTTCCTTACAAATTTGTTCCTTCTCATGGTAGGAATACCTTAATCACTACTTCATCCACCCTAGGTGTTCATCTTGATCAAAACAACTTTGGGGCATGAGTACGTGCTTATATACATTTTCTTTCTCTCTATCTGATCTATCTGGTCTAAAATTAGCTTCTTCCAAAGCTCAAAAAAAAAAGAGATGTTATCCTAGTCCCAAAAGATAGACTGATCCCTCAAAGGACAGCTATCCATGCCTTATCAACTAAAATAAAAAATATAGACCATCCCTTGAAGGACGGCTATCATCAACATGAAAATACAGACCGCTCCCTTGAAGGACAGCTGTTCATTTTATGGCATTTTCAACCTTTTCAGTAACAAACTTCCTCTCATTGGCCATTTTTTTCACTTTTTAGCATCTCTGAAAGACTTCCCATATCAATCAGTCTTTCTATATCTCGCAAACTTCCCACATCGATTAGTTTATTTTTCTATCAAAAGAAAAAAAATTAAAAAAATCATGAAGCTGAGATATGAGACCTTTTCGATTATATGGAGAACTTGTTTTTCCCCATATGTGCACGTATTTGATCTTTCATATGTTCCGACAAGATGTATACTGGTCTCTCTTCCTTATCTACCTCCTCGATCGGGTCTACAACTAACTAGTGTTAGGTTTATTTTAACCTCATCTCTGGCCTTGTGTGCATCATCTTTTGGTTTTTCTATCAAGGTCTCTATTTATGGTTGGTTAGCGAGCCTGAACTTATCATTATTTTTCCTATCTAGGTGTATTGCTTTTTATTTCTAAACAAAGATAATATCATTACATCCCTTTCTATCACAAGGAACATTTCCCATTATAATTTTTTGTTCATCCAATTAAATTGACATTTAACATGTTAATTTCAGTCAAATCTATCATCTATCTATGACTCATCATATCTACTTCGTCTAAAACACATCAAAGCATGTATTAAAAACACATGTGAATTCATCTATCTATTTCATTAAAATTAAATTAACATCTTAAACATGATTATTTTATCAAACTACCAATTGCATCAATCACATCACATCTATCCATCTATCCTCTATAAACATGTATCTATGACCATCAAAATCACACTACATCTATCTATATCTATCATAAATAAATGCATAAGTACAATCACATGACACCAAAAGATGAATATATATACATGAATATCTTTACAAAAGAATGGATGGCTTCCAATCAAGCCATCTATACCATACATCAAAAATTCCTTCAAATTGAGGCTACATCAGTATATCGATACAAGAATAACATATCTATATGGTGAAGTCAGATAGGTGGAAGACACTATCTCCTCCACCCTCCTCTATTCCAGGTTGTCTCTCCTAGCCACATCCTACGGAGCTACAAGCACCTGCTACTGGGGCCCTACTGCCATCTCGATCTCTCCTGGTGCTCACACACTCTGATGAACCACTAGTTGCGGTTGTCGCTGATCTCCTCCTCATATCATAATGAGGCACATCAGGGGCATGTTGTGCCAAGGCATCCTCATAATATCTCACCTCAGCAAGGAGAGACTGATAGGTTCTCAGACTCACCATGCCAGGTGATCGTAATGGCACTATTGTTGTTGGTGGTGGCACTCCTACTACCGCACCCTGTGCCCCAAACTCTAAAGTGGTGCCTGTCTCACCGTATTTGGCCCTGAGGGCCTCTGTGCCTATGGTAGCGATCTCTCTATTGTATCACTATATCCCACTCCTAACGTACGGTATCCCTCTCCAATATCAGTGCATCCCTCTCCTCCTTCAGGGCTCTAATCTCCTCGAGGGTAGCCTGGTGTGCATGTGTCAGGGCAACATGCTCTCCCTCTAGTCTCTCCAGCACTCTAGCTATGACCTCCTCATCTACATCTATGGATGCTGGGAGGTGTCGTGGTAGCTCTGTAGAGTACCATGCCACGTAGCCATCTTCCAATCATCATCATCACTATATGTGGGAGGTGGGGCCTCTCTCAGTGGATCTGCCAGGATCAAAATAGACAAATCGGTCTCTCTGCTATCCCACCTATATGGCATATATGTGGTCGGGACCGTCTGTACTAAACCAAACTACCTCAACACCCATATAAATGGGATACACTCCCACATATCTAGCCTGCGGCCCCCTAACCACCCTACTCCATCTCAGCTCCACTAGGTGTGCATCTTGACCGGCCCATGTCAGGTAGACCCGATATGGTCTCCAAATAACCTACTCTTGTGTCAGCGTCCTGAATCGCTCAGTATACCACTCTGCAGATCTCCCTGTATCTCCCAGGGCCATGTCTACCCGCCATCACCGGAATCCATAATCAAGGGCCCCCTCTGCTACTGGCATCCATGGAAGCCCTGATGATTTGATCACTACTATATGCTCATATGCCCAGCAATGGAGCACAAAGCTAACATCAATACATGTCTGCCTACCTGTGGTGTACATCCATAGGTCATGATATATCTGTGCTACTAATGTATCCACAAATGCGAACACCTACCTAAACTCTAGGATGTCACAAACACAGTCCAGTAGAAGCAATAGAAATCTCCCACCTCCTAAATGGTAGAGCAAAATAGGAGATTGCCATCTGAATCAGCACTATCTGTCTACTCCTGGCATCATCTTGTCTATAATGTGAGGCTATCCTCACTGCCCCGAACATTATCTCTGAATCATCTACCCTATCTCCATATAACCATCCCAGGGCCCTCTGTTGCTGCTCTCGTGGAGTGGTCTCTATCGGGTCCCCGGTAATTAGTAGCCTGAGGATCCTATAGATATCCTCATGGGTGATAGTCATCTCACCCGTCCTAAACCAAAATGTGCATGTCCTACTATCGCATCGACGTATCAATGCTCGCATCAACTCTATGTCTCGAGGCACCCATTGGTAGTAACAAAAGCCCCTAATCCTGGCTAGCTCTAGGTGACACCAATTAGCGTCTATCACATTAGGAAGAATAGTCTCCAAAAGCTCAAGAATAGCATCCCGCATATGTAACGCCTCTCGTGCCTGCATCCATGACATCAAACACGGTGTTAGCTTCTCCTTTATTCAAATCGAAACATCAAAAACACATTCTACCACTTTCTCAGTCTAATCAATCCAATCAGCACCAATTGATTTCTAATCGACGTTGATATTATGTAGTCGACATCAATTGGAATTCCAATCGGTGCCGATTGAACCTAATCGGTGTCAATTTTTCCAATTGATGCCGATTGGTAGGCAAAGTGTCCAAAACACTCTGGCCTCCCACTTATTCCTTTTTCCCCTAAAAACTAGCATCCTAGTATGCTATTTAATGGTAAACATATACACAAGGTTAAGGTAGACCCATTTACCCCAAGAAGTGTCCTCTTCTGCTTCTGACTGCTCCTAGAGGCTTCCATGTTGCTCAAAGTCAATTTTTGACTCTTTCTAAATCAATCATCGCGGTGTAAATAAATCGTTCACGTTTCCCTTTCTCATATTTATATGGGTTCGGTATGGTTGGCACTTATTTTTATGGTCGGCGTCAATTGGTTTAATCAACATTTATTTTGGCTTGATCGATGCCGATTGAGGAGAATCGTTGTCGATTGGTTGCAATTTTTCCTTTCCACATCACTTTCTTCCATCTCCTCATCTTTTTTTTTGCCAAAGTATTGTTGCTTGGCTTATTTATCTGATCATTATTATGACCTGAGTGTTGGCTTTTGGCACATATTTTCAATATTATCACCCATTTCAAGTTTGTTCCCTATACATGGGTCACTCGCATTGGTGGCAGCCTAAAGATAGTGGGTCTGTAGGCACTAATGTTGTCTGGTTCACAGACCGTCTGGTTGTACCTACCAATGTGTCACTCTTTAGTTGCTACTATTTTTCAGCCCTCCTTCCACTCACGGGTCTGTAGGTACTAACTTTGTCTCATATGAAGACCGTCTAGCCTACCCTACCAATGTGAGGTCCTTAGGTTGTTGCCTTTTTTATTGTTTTCATGCGTCATCAATAATCAGATTCACTCCAAATTTCTAGCTGGGGCATCCTGCATTCTCATCTACATTTTTCAAACTTGGGATCGACTGGTCTTTTGGGATTCATACCATCCCTAGTTTGAGGGGGATCACATCATCACCTTTTTTTTCTTTATTTCTTCCAACTCCTTGTTTTTTCTTGTAACTTTTCTTATCACAAGTTACTCAACAAAAAGGGGTAGAATGTAGACACCTAAAATTGGTTACCCAATTTAGTGTCCCTTGGGTTTGTTTATCCTCTCCGGTAACCTAAGGAACCTTTATATCACCTCTTATCCCTTAGGGTATTACTTAAATATTTGATTTAAACACCTATCCTAAGTTTATTATACGCCATGGTGTTTCATCCATGGATAATTAAATGTTAACTATTTAATTATACTTTTTACCTGTATCTTAACCGCTTATCTACCCCATATCAATTCCTAACCTCCCATATTAATTCTATCCATCTATTCCCTCTATTTCTCCTCCCCCCAAACCATGCAGCAGGATATTTCCTGTATTTGAGTTAGAAGGATACACTTTCATCTCTCTAAATCATTCTTTTTGGCAATTTCGGGACTCTGTTCCCCGATCGGCACTAACTGATACTCGGTCGACGCCAATTTTTTAGAATGACACTGATTGTACCTCAGTCAGCGCTGATTATAAATACAAGGCCAGAATTTAGTTCTGGTTAGACAAAGATAATGATAGAGATTTTTGAGCATCAAGCCAGAGCATAGTCTATCAAGCGAGAGCGAATTCTGTCTAGATCAACCCATGAGAGGAGTACCATTACTCTTCTCCCACAACACTGACATCGTGAGGCTTCATCGATCTCTTGGTGACTCTGTTCCTGCCTCTAGCTAAGGTGGATCTTTTTCGGTATCCCTACAGTTCCTGCAGCTCTAGCAGACATTGACGATCCAGCCTTCATTGTCCATTCCTCAAGCTTCTTGTAATTTTCCCCCAGTCGATGCCAATTGATCCTAATCCACGCCGATCATCCTACAGATAGGAAAAATAACTCAGGTAACAAAAATCTAGCATTGTTTTCATAGTTTAATGCTTTTTGTTACTTTCTGTCTGTTGTTTACATTATTTCTGTCATTTTTAATTAGAAAATCCTGACTTTTGCTTACATATTTTATCATGTATGCTTCTTTCTTTAATTGAAAATGTGGACTGACATCCTGTTATCTCAGTTTTGAGTTTACTCCAAACTATCAGATAACCCCTACGAAATTTTTAAAGCTGGTTTTGCAAAATTACCTTTATTAGAGAAAGTCGGGTTTTCAGGTTTCACCAATAGGTCAACATGTGTTTTGAATGCTTTATGTCTTGTGTTTCCCAAAACCCAAAACTCGCTTCAAGTGAGTCGAGTCAGGTTTTTCGACCTTCGGTGCAACGGAACATGCCTTATCCAAAGCATGTTTTGTGTTGCCTGTCTCCCGATACACGAAGTCTGATTTAGTCCTTGATGTCGGGTTTTTGGAACGTTGAAGCATCTAAACATCTCATGCTCTGTGTCGATTGTTTCCCGCAACCCGAAACCTGAATTGCTCTAAACATCTTTGTGTCAGGTTTTCAGACCTTCCAAGCATGCTGACATTGCGTTAATGTTGAGTTATCGGGTGAGTTGGCACGTGCCATCCGAGGTGTATTAATTGTAAATTTTCTTATAAATATGCGGATTTACACGTCATTTTTACCAGACGTGTTTTTAACTCGTGGATTTTCATACATGCTCTTCCAACCTCAAAACTCGAAAGCTCACCTGTGCCCAATTGAATCACCTGTTTTCGATCTTTCGTTTCTCTGGTTGAAGGTATTTCTCTCTCCATTCTTTGTTCCTAGTTTTTATGGATTGATTGCACATGGGTTCGTCTCATTTTCTTACCGGGTTTTGTGGGATTTTTATTCTTCTTCTTTCTTGAGTTGTTTTCTAAACGGGGTTTAGGTTTTAGGGTCTATCTCTTCGAAATTACCACTTGGTGTTATTTCCTCAGAATTTTCTTGTAATCAAAATGTGCTTGGTACATAAATGGTAAAAAAGAGATTGCATGTTTGAAATTAAACAAAAAACCTTGTTTTTCTCTTCTCAAGTTTTGAAGGGTGTTGTGCAGTGTCAAAGTCCCAAAGTATTTTGGAAGGTTTGGTGTGTCGGACTTTCTAGAGTTTCCAACATCATCACAAGTGCCAGACTTTCCAGGGTTTCCGACATCATCACAAGTGTCAGACTTTCCAGGGTTTTCGACATCATCACAAGTGCTGGACTTTCCAGGGTTTTTGACATCATCACAAGTGCTAGAATTTCCAGAGTTTCTGACATTCTCAATGCATCGGGTTTTTTAGATTCCCCGACATACTCCTCAGTGTGTCGGACTCTTCCGTTCTTCCGGCATCTCCAGTAGGTCAGATTTTTCACAGTGTGTGACATCCCCTGATCTTCAAAACTTTCTTCCTTCGACATCCTTCATGTCAGACCCTGGTCCATCTCAAGAAAAGACTGAGAAGTCAGGAAGAATGAAATACAAGTTTAGAAAGGTGGAGTATCCATCATATATTGATTGCAACTATGCCATCTGAGATACAGAGCTCGAGATTATAGATATTGAAGATTTTTGGAGTAGGGTAAGGAGTTCCTCCCAAACTCCGTGGACGAAAGTGATAGCCGATAGTGGCTTACCCCTTGCAGTGGGTTTTCTCATGGCCGCTCAGTGCCCTGAATTCATTTTGGCCTGTGCCTCCAGTTATGACTCGGCTTCTCATTCTGTGAGGAGTCAAGAAGGAGTAGTAATCAAATTGGACGGAGGTTACTTTGATGACCTCCTCAAATTGCCCAATTTTGAAGAGTATGGAGATTTGGACATCAAGTCAGCTCAGAAAGCCTGGGATAACGATCAGGAAAATTGTATCAAGCATGTAAATAAGAAGTTCCTGATCAAGGCCAAACCGGCTGTCTCCAGATTCCCAAGACTGATCCCTAGGAGTGATTTCATCCAGGAGATCAATGACATCATCACTTTGTTGAGTCAGGTTTTTGGTTTACCTGAATCAAATGTGTTCCAAGGGTGGATGTATCAATTCACGATCACCATCAAGAAGAATCAACAAGGGATTGACTAGGGCACTCTCATTAGTAATGAGATAGATTCCCAATTGACAACAGTCTTGTCCACAGGGAAATTTTATGTCTTCATATGTCACATATGCAGCAGCCGGGATGAGGAACTATCCCGGGTTGGATACCAAGGGAAGCAGGACAGGGAGCCATGTGTATCAATAATTCCCTCAACTAACAAGGAAGGGATCCCAAGACCAATTCAGAAGGGTTAATGACACCTTCTTCTATGAAAACATCTGCAGGCTAAACCATGAATTGAGGAAGACAAGAGTCTCAGATGAGGCTAGGGCTGAAGTTTCCAAATAGGGATGTGTCTTCTTACAGTTCAAGAAGTTCACATATCTTCTAGTGGTCATGTACTCGGGAGATACTTTTCGCCTGCCCCAATATCCAGGGGATAAACTGATATTGATGGAATTGGTTAGGCACCTGTTGGATTTCCATAAATTCCAATAAAGTAAACATAAGGCTGTTGTATCCTTCCCAATTTCTATTGGGAGATATACTTTCTCAATAGTGGTGAAGGCTAAAAATGTTATCCATGAGCTTCAGGACAAGTTGAGGAAGCATATGAAACCTCGAGATGGTTTTGACATCTGAGGAGTGCTCAGGGCATATGGAACCCTGCATCTGCACAGGCCAAACATAGAGGATATTTGGATTGATCTGCGTAATGAGGTTGCTGTTCACAGAAAGGATAATAGCAGATTGACAATTGCTGAGATTCAAACACTTGAGCTTGCTGATTTACCCGAAGGTACCAGTGACAATGAAAGTGTTTTGGATCTTTCCTATGATGGACTAAATGAAGATCAATATGTTTTCCCACCTATTGATTGGTCAATCAGTGAAAAAGCCTCCATTACAGATAGGTCAGCTCCAATTCTTGCACGCACCAAAGCATGGCTCTCCTCTTGGGGAATGAATTTTAAAGATGATAAGTTTTCAAAGTTGGTTGCTTTAGTGGTGGGTCCCTCCAAAAAGGAAAAGGATAGAAAATCTTCTAGGGGGCCTATAAAGGTCAAGATTGTCAAAAAGAGGAAAGAAAGAGAAATCTCTTCAATTGTTTCTCGAGTTGAAATGGTGAATGTGCCAGAATCACCAACGCCACCAGAAATAGGAGAAATTACTTTGGAAGGAGAAGGAAGCTAGCCTTTGGTTTCACCATTTGTTGATTGCTCAACTGAAGAGACTTTATCTCTTGCATCCAAGGCTTTGGAGTTTGAATATGTGCCTCTTTCCTCACAACCACTCCTACCTCCTTATTCTACATCAACTTCTTCAGTAATGGCCAGTATTTTCTCTAGACTTTCACCCCTCTCTGCTGGGACCCAAGTGATCACCAACATGCCCCCTCCTGTGCCTCTTTTTATTGGATCTACTACCACATTGGTAACTATTCCCCCTCCACTAGTAGAATCTTCTCCCCTTGAGAGTATGATACCAGCTTCTACAACCGTGGCAACTCCCACTAATATGCCACAATGACTACTCAAGCAAACTCTGAGGAAGAGGAAGGTGATTGTGCCCCTACCAGTCTTTGATTTCAGCTCACTCAAGACTCCTACTGCTAGATCAGGCAAGAAACCCAAAACAATTTCAAGGGTGTTGGTGGACACTTCAGGAGATAAGTTCGTAGAGATAGCCACTCACGCAACTGACAAAACTAAAGAGGAAATAACAACCTCTGATTATCAAATAACCAGGGTGGCTCTAGGAAGAGTGACAGCAGAAGGGGCGCAAAAAGATGCGTGGGATGCCACGAACGTGTTGTGCGAGAAGTTGAAAGAAACAAAAGACAACAGAGATGAGCTTAAAGGAAAAGTGGAGCAGTTGACTGAGGTTTTTCTTAAACTCTCAAAACCCCTTGAATCCATACCATATTTTTCTGTCCTTGTCGGATTTGATTTCTCATCAGTACCTACAATTGAGAAGATTGCTAAAAAATTAAGAGTGGTTGATGAATGGATCCAAAGGTTACTCCAACAGGGGAAGGAGGTGATACAAGACGTTGTGAAAGTTCATCAATCTATGGGGGATATTCAGAAGGATGGAGAAAAGATGGATGATGAGTTTTCTCAAGAAATTGGACATCTTGATTTGACTTATGAAGCTCTCCAAGTATTAAATCAAATACTATCACATCTCTTGGTAGAAGAAGGCATTATCCCACATACGGATAAACATTTACAGCTGACTAAAGCCATCAGGTTCAGGGTGAGGATTTTAAACGAAGCCTGCGCTAAGTTGAGAGAATCAAGGGATAAATTGATTGATGGAAAAAGTGATTTGGAAGAAGAGTTGCTAAAGATTTTTCCAAAGGTGTCAGTTGGAAACTCAGGTGTCCCATCGGCAGATGATCTTTTCAAACAAGTCCACGAGTCTGTTCAGCATGAACCAATGCACGGATTTGGTATTGAGATCATTGATTGATTTGTAAGAATTGAACATTCTTTTGAGGCCTTGAGAAAGCTCAGCAAAAGATTGAAAAAGCTTCCTGGCAGTGGTAGTGATATCCATGAAACCTGCAAAATTTGGAATGATCATTCTACTGCACTTGATGAAAATGAAAAGCAAGGCATAATTCGAAGGTTCCAAGAATTTCAAAACAAACAGGTGCAACTGGAGGAAGAGAAAGATGAAGGAGCGAAAGATGATGATTCAGACTAATTCTTGATGTTTCATGTCATTTCAATCTTGAAATTGACATGTCTTTTTCATTTCTGTTTCGTCATGTAGGAAGCAAATTTTGACTTGGTCTCCTGCATGAGGATCAAGCAAAATAGAACACTGTTTAAAGAACACTATTTTCTAGGATTTATCCTATTTTCTCTCATTCCCTTTTATTATAAATAAGGGATTCTTATGCATTCCAAAGGGTCGAGATTTTTGTAATATTCAGAGCTATTGGAAAGAAGAAAAACTTTGTGTTTTCGTTCAATCATTTCAAAGAATAGAAGTTGATATTATTTTACAAACTTTGTGTTGTGGGATATATCTGTCTTAAGACATTGTTCTTACGTTCATGATCTTAAGCTATTCTTTGCATAGCATCTTATTGTTTCTAATCATCTCAGACATTATATTTATGATCTAAAGCTCGTATGATTATTTTGTGCTCTGCGTTTACTCGAAAGAAAATACGTTTCTCTCATTTCCTTTCCATTGTGCTTCTTTCATTGTAATAGTTTCTAACCCCGTTCATTTACGAAAGCAATACCTTTGAATCGTGTGAATGTGGATTTCGGGATTCTATCCCAACCCCTAATGGTTAGATTAGTGTGAATACTATATATATTGTTTTCACTGTGTTTTAGATCATTAGCAAGCAGGAAGCCTCACCTATCTTTGAGGAGGGATTTAATCCCATATACTATGGTTGAACCTCATATTTTGGGTTGACAAAATATCCAACCAACAGTTTTTGGTGACTCTATTGGGGAATACAGATTAATAGTATAAAGCTTATCCTCTTGGTGTCTAGAGACTCCGTATTTGCCTTATTTTTAAAGGTATCTTTCCCAGTTCAAGCTGGTCAGGAAGATCTTCACTCGGTCCTGCCAAGCCCAAGGTGAAATTGACCCACTCTTTGAGTTGCTACATCAGCACAATTTCAGCCTGTCTCCCAACAACATTGTTTCTAACCAAACCAGAAGTTCTTCACCTGTTTGGAGACACTGGATCCCCATGGAACGGGAAGTATCTGAAACTTTTCGTACATTACTCTTGTCTGATACTTAGATCCCTATACATACTCTTTTCAGAAGGATGGCAGTGCAACCTGTGCCTTGGGATGCAGTTATTGGTCCTCTTTCTTTAACTCCACCATTACATGAATTACCACATGGATCACGTAAAAACATTCCTAAATTCAATGGGGATGGAAAGTAGCATCTTGATGAACATGTTTCATCTTTCTTTGTAGCATGTGGCGTTCTTGGAGTAGCTCACGAAGATGTTTCTGTTCGACTTTTTGTTGAGACGTTGCATGGTGCAGGAGCTAAATGGTTTTATCATCTTCCAAATGCATGCATCACAAACTGGACTACCATGTGGACCAAGTTCAAAGCACGTTTCAAACAAGCTGAATATTCTCATGCCTTGTTAGCTCAACTTACTCATATGAAGAAGGAATCTCATGAACCCATGCGGGACTTTGTGGCCAAGTTTAATAAACTGATTCGAAAGATTCTGGAGGTAGCTGTTCCAACTCCAGAAAATTAGAAATGCTTCTTCATTAATGCTCAACCTCCTGATGTGAGCTTTTTATTAAGAAGGTCGGTTATCCCAAATTTGGATGTTGCTCAGTCAACAGCTATTGAAATAGAGGATGATCTCATTTTGGCCGGAAGGATTAAGAAGGACATACCCAGACTCAAAAATCAAGGTTCTTCTCAAGGTAATACTGATCCTATGTTTTAGAAAATGGCTAATGATTTGATTGCTTTAAAAAAAGAAAATGTCTCAGCAGGTGAACAATGTTCCATATCGGGATATCCCTAGATGGAATTTCAATAACAACAATGGTGCACCTACAAGGGATAGGCCACGATTAACTCCCGCTCAACCAAGGCTAGCGATTGAAGCTCCTCCTATCAATGCAGCAGTTGAAATAGTTGAAGAAGATGAAGAACCAGAAGAACAAGATTCTGTGGAGGCTTTTGAAGCTTCAGGATATGCCGATGAGTCTTATGATGATTCGGCTGGTGACTCCAGCATTGGGTATTTAGAATACGATGAAGATGAATGTGCACCAGATTGTCAGTCATTTGCTGTCTTCACTCGATCCCAATCTCAGAATCCCAGAAAACATCTTGAAAACACTAAGGAGAAGAATAAGGAACTTCCCATAGCCATAGTTAAAAGAGGTACTCCTATTTCAGCACAAACTGAAAGAGAGGTCACCAAAAAGGCAACTGCTCCTTATTCTCCTTCTCCTAAGATTAGTGCCCCAGCTCAAGCTCATGTGATCAGAACTGAGCCTACCATAACCCCTTCTTATACTACTTTTGACATTGTTGACCATGCAAAGAGAACCAAAATCCAAATGTCGGAAGCAGAATACCTTCAGTCAAATCCTGATCAGTTCGAAAAACTTGCCAAATTTATCAGAAGTAAAGCGGCTGTTCCATCACCTTCAAAATGTCTCCTTCCAAATCCTACTAAAATCCCACCTCAGAACAATCTGACCTTTGTTTCTTCATCGGAAAAGATTGAACCATTTTATTTGTCTTTACTTATAAATGGGTTTAAACTCAGCAATTGCATCATTGACTCAGGGGCCTTTGACAATGTTATGCCCTCAAAAGTAGCCCATGCTCTTGGGATTACTTTGACTAAGTCATATGGACGGTGTTACTCTATGGAAACCAAACAAGTTCCTTTGATTGGTCAAATCAAAGATGCACAGTTCGCATTTGTTGCTTTCCTAGAAAAGAGAGTGAAAATGACCATTCTAGTTGCTGACATCCCTACAGCTTACGGTATCCTCTTGGGTAGGGGTTTTTGTAAAGATGTTGGAGGAGAGATTAGCATGGATTGGACCAAATCCAAGATCCCAGTCAATGGGGTTCATCAGGTTCTCCATCCTGAACCACAGGCGAGGTATTTGGTAACTAAATCAGATGATCCTAAAGCTGAAATTATTTTCGAAGATGCTAGCTTTGGAAATTATTTCATGACTTCAGAGATACCCACTGTAAATGTCGAGGAAGAAGATCCTAATGCTATTTAGACCCTCGAATTCGATGGTAGCTGCTCAACCACCGGATCAGGCGCGGGTGTTGTTCTCATATCTCCTAATTCAGAAATTTTCCCATCAGCTTACAAGTTGCAATTTGATAATACTAACACAACTGAATATGAAGCCCTGTTATTAGGATTAGAAATGGCCAGACAAAAGGGAATCTGAAATCTCAAAGTCCAAGGGGATGTGGAGCTGATTGTCAACCAGGTCCAGGGAATCTATCAGGTGAAAAATGATCGCTTGAGACATTACAGGAACAAAGTTTGGGATAGTATAGAATGCTTTGATGCATTTTCTATTAAGGCAGTTTTGAGAGATTATAATGACAAGGCTGATTCTTTATCTGTGTCTGCGTCCCTCCTTCTTCCTCATCCTCATTTCAAGCAAGATACATACTCCATCGAGATTGTGTAATGTCCCAGTATCCCAGATAATGCAACTCACTGGCAAGTGTTCAATAATGATCAACAGGTGTTAGCTTTTCTAGAAAAGGTTGATAATTTCAGTGAGTTATACTTTGAAGGTTCTGAATCATCCTTTCATGAAACTATCTCAGATCCATATCAAGAGGTTGATGGTGAGTTTATTTAGCTTAAAGGCAACAAGATACCAAAAGGTTTGGTTTCTTTGGAGGGTTTGTTTGATAAGCATGATCGTTTTATTATAAACAAAAGGCAAGTTGAAGGAGCTTCTTCTTCGGAGGTAGATCAAATCAATCTAGGTTTGTCTGATCAACCTCAGATGGTGAATATTAGGAAATGTTGTTCTCCTAAAGAAAAAGCAAGATTCACTTCACTTCTGAAGAGATACATGGATGTGTTGGCCTCGTCTTATGCAGATTTAAAATCCTTCAAACCCAAAGACGTATAGCACAGTATTCCTTTGAAACCTGATGTGAAGCTGTATAGGAAAAAGCAAAGACATTATAATCCCAAGATCTCAGGGACTATCCTTACAGAAATTTAGAAGATGTTGGATGCCAGGATTATTTTTCCAATCCATCACTCCACTTGGGTTGCTAACATCATCTCTCTCAGGAAAAAGAACGGTGAAATTCGAATCTGCGTTGACTTCCGGAACCTGAATCAGTCTTCATTGAAGGATAACTATCCCTTACCTATCATGGATCAGGTATTACAAATGGTTACCGGATCTGAAATGTTATCCATGCTCGATGGATTTTCAGGATACAATCAAGTTGAATTAACTGCGGAAGATCAACATAAGATAGCCTTCACAACCCCATGGGGTACCTTTGCTTACAGGAGGATGCCTTTCGGGTTGATCAATGCCAGAGCTACCTTTCAGAGAGCTATGGACTTGACATTCAGAGACCTGATGGGCAAGGTCATAGTTGTGTATTTAGATGACTTGATTGTTTTCTCTAAAAAATGGAGTGATCATTATAATCATTTGGAGTAGGTACTTTTGAGATGCAGGTGTCACGGGATTTCATTGAATCCCAAGAAGTCTATGTTCGGGGTGACCGAAGGAAAATTGCTGGATCATATCATGACTAGAGAAGGAACAAAAATTGACCTAGAAAGGGTAAAGGCCATTCAGAGCCTTACCCTACCCAAAAGTAAAACTAGAGTTCACTCTTTATTTGGAAAGTTTAATTTCCTAAGAAGGTTTGTACCTGATTTCGCTGACAAAACCAAGGATATCCTTGGGATGATGAAAGGAAAAGTTCCATTTCAATGGAGTACAGAAGGTAAGCTTGCATTCGAAGAAATCAAAAGGGCAGTTGTTGGCACTCCTATCCTAGTATGTCCAGACTTTAAGAAAGATTTCATCATGTACAGCTACACCTCTACTCACACAGTGTCAGCCATCCTAATGTAGGAAAATAGGGAAAGCATTGAAGCTCCCATCGCATTTATGAGCTGCCCATTGAAGGAGCATGAATTGAAGATGTCTCAAATTGAAAAGCATGCTTATGCGGCTGGTACGAGCGAGTGAAGCATTTCAGGTACTATGTGCTAAATTCCCACACTCTCATTCTCGTTCCCGACACTGCCGTTAAATCCATTTTGACTCAACAAGAGCTGGGGAGTCAACGAGGTACCTGGATAGCTAAAGTTTAGGAGTATGACTTGGACATCAGACCTACCAAGTTGGTATGAGGAAGGGGCCTGTGCCAATTGATTGCAGAAAATCATGTTGAGGCAGAATGTGAAAAGACTCAAGATGCTTCTTCAGAGCTGCCCTTGGTGCTTTTCATGAGTACAACTGACGAATGGTACGTGGATATTGCTTTCTTCCTAACTTATGGTGAATGCCCCCCGCATTTAAGCCATAAGGAGAAGAGGACAATCAAGCTAAGATATGCAAAATACCTTTTGTGGAATAATGGAATATACAAGAAAGGTATTGACGGTGTCTTCCTGTGTTGTGTTGATAAATCACAATAGGTAAAGTTGTTAGAATCCTTCCATAGCCTATCATGCGGAGGACATTTTTCATCTTTTGTAACAGCTTATAAGATCCTACAGGCTAGGTACTATTGGCCTACTCTCTTTCAAGATTCAGCAGAATGGGTGTCAAAGTGTGAAGCTTGTCAATATTTCGTTGTCCATCCCAAGTTAGCAGCTCTTCCCCTGAAGCCCGTAGTGATTGAAGAACCTTTTCGCCAGTGGGGAATTGATTTCATTGGAACATTGAATCCTGCCTCCAGTGCCAGACATAATTACGTGCTGACTGCTACAGACTACTTTACCAAGTGGGTAGAAGCCGCACCAATCAAGCAAGCAACCTCTGAAGTTGTTTGTAACTTCCTTAAAGAAAATATAATTGTCAGATTTGGTGTGCCTCATAAGATTGTAGCTGATAATGCTTCTAATTTCTTGTCGCATGAGTTGACAGAATTTTGCTATGGATTCAACATCACCCTGGCTCACTCATCTGATTATTATCCCCAAGGCAATGGGCAAGCTGAATCCAGCAACAAGAACCTGGTTACCATAATTAGAAAACTAGTAGATGAAAACCAGAGGACATGGCACAAAGCATTGTATGATGCGTTGTGGGCTGATTGGATTACCCCAAAGCGGGCTATAGGAATGTCCTCTTTCCAAGTACTGTACAGGATTGATGCTGAGATCCCTATTTCAGTAAATTTTCCAGCCTTATAGTTGGCAAAAGCAGTTGAAGATATGGCCTTTCAAAATTCCATTGAGAAGAGGGTTATGTACCTAGCCAGGCTAGAAGAGGAACGAAGTAAGGTGGTTGATCGCATCGCAGATCATCAGAGTAGAGTGAAGATAATTTTTGACAAGAAATTAAAGTAGCATAATTTCCAGATTGGAGACCTGGTGTTGCTTTGGGATAAGAGGAGGGAACAAAAAGGAATGCATGGGAAGTTCAATTCTTTGTGGAAAGGGCCTTTCAAGATCCATGAGCTGAATGGTGAAAATAGTTTCCTTCTATCATATCTGGATGGAGGGTTACTTCCTTTACCTTTTATTGGACAACATCTAAAGTTGTTCCATCACTAATGCAAGATGTTCTCTTGCATTGTATATACTTTAATTTTTGTTGTGTGTTTGCTTTTGGTTTTCTTTCTTTCTTCATTTTGTTTTGTTTCGGTTTTCTTCTTTTCGGACTCCATAGCCCAATGGATAAGACCAGAGATTCTGAGTTCTCTTCCTTTGGTATTATAAAGGAAGTCCCTAGCTGGAGCCAGTTGTTATCTCATTTTTGAGTTTACTCCAAACTATCAGATAACCCCTACGAAATTTTTAAAGCTGGTTTTGCAAAATTACCTTTATTAGAGAAAATCGGGTTTTCGGGTTTCACCAATAGGTCAACATGTGTTTTGAATGCTTTATGTCTTGTGTTTCCCAAAACCCAAAACCCGCTTCAAGTGAGTCGAGTCAGGTTTTCGGACCTTCGGTGCATCGGAACATGCCTTATCCAAAGCATGTTTTGTGTCGCCTATCTCCCGATACCCGAAGTCTGATTTAGTCCTTCATGTCAGGTTTTTGGAACGTTGAAGCATCTAAACATTTCATGCTCTGTGTCAATTGTTTCCCGCAACCCGAAACCCGAATTGCTCTAAAAATATTTGTGTCGGGTTTTCGGACCTTCCAAGCATGCTGACATGGCATTAATGTTGAGTTGTCGGGTGAGTTGGCACGTGCCAGCAGAGGTTTATTAATTGTGAATTTTCTTATAAATATGCGAATTTACATGTCATTTTTACCGGACGTTTTTGTTTTTAACTCGTGGATTTTCATACATGCTCTTCCAACCTCAAAACTTGAAAGCTCACCTGTGCCCGATTGAATCACCTGTTTTCGATCTTTCCTTTCTCTGGTTAAAGGTATTTCTCTCTCCATTCTTTGTTCCTAGTTTTTACGGATTGATTGCACATGGATTCTTCTCATTTTCTTACTGAGTTTTGTGGGATTTTTATTCTTCTTCTTTCTTGAGTTTTTTTCTAAACGAGGTTTAGGTTTTAGGGTCTATCTCTTCGAAATTACCACTTGGTGTTATTTCCTCAGAATTTTCTTGTAATCAAAATGTGCTTGGTACATAAATGGTAAAAAAGGAGATTGCATGTTTGAAATTCAACAAAAAACCCCTTTTTTCTCTTCTCGGGTTTTGAAGGGTTTTGTGCAGTGTCGAAGACCCGAAGTATTTTGGAAGGTTTGGTGTGTCGGACTTTCCAGAGTTTCCGACATCATCACAAGTGCCGGAATTTCCAGAGTTTTCGACATCATCACAAGTGCCGGACTTTCCAGGGTTTCCAACATCATCACAAGTGCCAGACTTTCCAGAGTTTCCGAAATCATCACAAGTGTCGGAATTTATAGAGTTTCTGACATTCTTAGCACATCGGGTTTCCTGGAGTCCCTGACATACTCCTCAGTGTGTCAAACTCTTCCGTTCTTCTGGCATCTCCAGTAGTTCGGATTTTTCAGAGTGTGTGACATCCCCTAATCTTCGAAACTTTCTTCCTTCAACATTCTTCATGTCGGACCCTGGTCCATCTCAAGAAAAGACTGAGAAGTCAGGAAGAATGAAATACAAGTTTAGAAAGGTGGAGTCTCCATCATATATTGATTGCAACTATGACATCTGAGATACAGAGCTCAGGAATATAGATATTGAAGATTTCTAGAGTAGGGTAAGGAGTTCTTCCCAAACTCCGTGGATGAAAGTGATAGCCGATAGTGGCTTACCCCTTGCACCTGGTTTTCCCATGGTCGCTCAGTGCCCTGAATTCATTTTGACCTGTGCCTCCAGTTATGACTCGGCTTCTCATTCTGTGAGGAGTCAGGTAGGAGAAGTAGTAATCAAATTGGACGGAGGTTACTTTGATGACCTCCTCAAACTGCCCAATTTTGAAGAGTATGGAGAGTTGGACATCAAGTCAGCTCAGAAATCCTGGGATAACGATCAGGAAAATTGTATCAAGCATGTAAATAAGAAGTTCCTGATCAAGGCCAAACCGGCTGTCTCCAGATTCCCAAGACTGATCCCCAGGAGTGATTTCATCCAGGAGATCAATGACATCATCACTTTGTTGAGTCAGGTTTTTCGGTTTACCTGAATCAAATGTGTTCCAAGGGTGGATGTATCAATTCATGATCACCATCAAGAAGAATCAACAAGGGATTGACTGGGGCACTCTCATTAGTAATGAGATAGATTCCCAACTGACAACAGTCTTGTCCACAGGGAAATTTTATGTCTTCATATGTCACATATGCAGCAGCCGGGATGAGGAACTATCCTAGATTGGATACTAAGGGAAGCAGGATGAGGAGTCATGTGTATCAATACTTCCCTCAACTGACAAGGATCCCAAGATCAATTCAGAAGGGTGAATGACGCCTTCTTCTATGAAAACATCTGCAGGCTAAACCCTGAATTGAGGAAGACAAGAGTCTCAGATGAGGCCTGGGCTGAAGTTTCCAAATGGGGATGTGTCTTCTTATAGTTCAAGAAGTTCACATATCTTCGGGTGGTCATGTACTCGGGAGATCCTTTTCGCCTGCCCCGATATCTAGGGGATAAACTGATATTGATGGAATTGGTTAGGTAGCTGTTGGATTTCCATAAATTCCAACAAAGTAAACATAAGGCTGCTGTATCCTTCCCAATTTCTATTGGGAGATACACTTGCTCAACAGTGGTGAAGGCTAAAAATGTTATCCATGAGCTTCAGGACAAGTTGAGGAAGCATATGAAGCCTTGAGACGGTTTTGACATCCGAGGAGTGCTCAGGGCGTATGGAACCCTGCATCTGCACAGGCCAAACATAGAGGATATTTGGATTGATCTGCGTAATGAGGTTGCTGTTCGCAGAAAGGATAATAGCAGATTGACAATTGCTGAGATTCAAACACTTGAGCTTGCTGATTTACCCGAAGGTACCAGTGACAATGAAAGTGTTTTGGATCTTTCCTATGATGGACTAAATGAAGATCAATATGTTTTCCCACCTATTGATTGGTCAATCAGTGAAAAAGCCTCCATTACAGATAGGTCAGCTCCAATTCTTACACGCACCAAAGCATGGCTCTCCTCTTGGGGATTGAATTTTAAAGATGATAAGTTTTCAAAGTTGGCTGCTTCAGAGGTGGGGCCCTCCAAAAAGGAAAAGGACAAAAAATCTTCTAGGGGGCCTATAAAGGTCAAGATTGTCAAAAAGAGGAAAGAAAGAGAAATCTCTTCAATTGTTTCTCCAGTTGAAACGGTGAATGTGCCAGAATCACCAACGCCACCAGAAATAGGAGAAATTACTTTGGAAGGAGAAGGAAGCCAGCCTCTGGTTTCACCATTTGCTGATTGCTCAACTGAAGAAACTTTATCTCTTGCATCCAAGGCTTTGGAGTCTGAATCTGTGCCTCTTTCCTCACAACCACTCCTACCTCCTTATTCTCCATCAACTTCTTCAGTAATGGCCAGTATTTTCTCTGGACTTTCACCCCTCTCTGCTGGGACCCAAGTGATCACTAACACGCCCCCCTCCTGTGCCTCTTTTTATTGGATCTACTACCACGTTGGTAACTATTCCCCCTCCACTAGTAGAATCTTCTCCCCTTGAGAGTATGATACCAGCTTCTACAACCATGGCAACTCCCTCTGATATGCCGCAATGGATACTCGAGAAAACTTCGAGGAAGAGTAAGGTGATTGTGCCCCTGCCAGCCTTTGATTTTAGCTCACTCAAGACTCCTACTGCTAAATCAGGCAAGAAACCCAAAACAGTTTCAAGGGTTTTGGTGGACGCTTCAGGAGATAAGTTCGCAGAGATAGCCACTCCCGCGACTGACAAAACTAAAGAGGACATAACAGCCTCTGATTATCAGATAACCAGGGTGGCTCTAGGAAGAGTGACAGCAGAAGGGGCACAACAAGATGCGTGGGATGCCACAAACGTGTTGTGCCAGAAGTTGAAAGAAACAAAAGACATCCAGAGATGAGCTTAAAGGAAAAGTGGAGCAGTTGACTGAGGTTTTGCTTAAACTCTCAAAACCCCTTGAATCCATACCATCTTCTTCTGTCCCTGTCGGATTCGATTTCTCATCAGTACCTACAATTGAGAAGATTGCTAAAAAAGGAAGAGTGGTCGATGAATGGATCCAAAGGTTACTCCAACAGGGGAAGGAGGTGATACAAGACGTTGTGAAAGTTCATCAATCTGTGGGGGATATTCAGAAGGATGGAGAGAAGATGGATGATGAGTTTTCTCAAGAAATTGGACATCTTGATTTGACTTATGAAGCTCTCCAAGTATTAAAGCAAATACCAGCACATCTCTTGGTAGAAGAAGGCGTTATCCCACATACGGATAAGCATTTTCAGCTGACTAAAGCCATCAGGTTCAGGGTGAGGATTCTCAACGAAGCCTGCGCTAAGTTGAGAGAATCAAGGGATAAATTGATTGATGGAAAAAGTGATTTGGAAGAAGAGTTGCTGAAGATTTGTCTAAAGGTGTCGGTTGGGAACTCAGGTATCTTATCAGCAGATGATCTTTTCAAACAAGTCCAAGAGTTTGTTCAGCATGAACCAACACACGGATTTGGTATTGAGATCATTGATCGATTTGTAAGAATTGAACATTCTTTTGAGGCCTTGAGAAAGCTCAGCAAAAGATTGAAAAAGCTTCCCGGCGGTGCTAGTGATATCCATGAAACCTGCGAAATTTGGAATGATCATTCTACTGCACCTGATGAAAATGAAATGCAAGGCATAATTCGAAGGTTCCAAGAATTTCGGAACAAACAGTGCAGCTGGAGGAAGAGAAAGATGAAGGAGTGAAAGATGATGATTCAGACTAATTCTTGATGTTTCATGTCATTTCAATCTTGAAATTGACATGTCTTTTTCATTTCTGTTTCGTCATGTAGGAAGCAAATTTTGACTTGGTCTCCTGCGTGAGGATCAAGCAAAATAGAACACTGTTTAAAGAACACTATTTTCTTGGATTTATCCTATTTTCTCTCGTTCCCTTTTATTATAAATAAGGTATGCTTATGCATTCCAAAGGGTCGAGATTTTTTTTAATATTCAGAGCTATTGGAAAGAAGAAAAACTTTGTGTTTTCATTCAATCATTTCGAAGAATAGGAGTTGATATTATTTCACAAACTTTGTGTTGTGGGATATATCTTTCTTAAGACATTGTTCTTATGTTCATGATCTTAAGCTATTCTTTGCATAGCATCTTAGTGTTTCTAATCATCTCAGACATTATATTTATGATCTAAAGCTCGTATGATTATTTCGTGCTCTGCGTTTACTCGAAAGAAAATACGTTTCTCTCATTTCCTTTCCATTGTGCTTCTTTCATTGTAATAGTTTCTAACCCCGTTCATTTATGAAAGCAATACCTTTGAATCGTGTGAATGTGGATTTCGGGATTCTATCCCAACCCCCAATGGTTAGATTAGTGTGAATACTGTATATATTGTTTTCGCTGTGTTTTAGATTAGTAGCAAGCAGGCAGCCTCACCTGTCTTTGAGGAGGGATTTAATCCCATATACTGTGGTTGAACCTCATATTTTGGGTTGACAAAATATCCAACCAACACAACTATCTGAGGGAGCTGTAAAAAAGGTCAACATGAATTCACTTATCAGGTAGTTCCACCCAAAAATGCATGAATAGAAATTCAAAGTCATGTCTAATGTTCTATCATAGCATTTCCAACTGACAAGTAACACAATCAAAACTTGACTTTACAGGATTTTGGGGTTTGGAGAGGTATTTTGTGCATCAAATATGAGTGAGGCTTATTAACTTTTGCAAGGTACATCTTTAAATGGTGGGTATAACTAGAATCAAATTTTGACTCGTCATTTAGAGTGGTTTCTAGGGTTATCCAATATAGTTTCAAACATCTAACTTGGATAGGTAACAAGTGTGAGAAATTGGCTTTACACTACAATTAGCATGTGTCATCAGTTGCAGGTAAAAGAGGATATTTCGTTGTTTTTTATACAATTCATGTTAATTAACCATGATAAGCATATGTCTAGGTTGATTATGCTAAGTTACCCATTTTTGATATCATTGTATAAAGGGAAAAACTAGAAATATAAAAATCATACAAGATGGATAGGTTTGATATGAAATATTTCCATGATCTGTATTGATCTTATCCAAGCACTGAGAAAAATTAATTTAAGATTACACATAGTCAGGAATCTAATTTTTCTAGGTTCTCGGTCTTTTCAGCACTCCAACGTGCATCTCAATTGAGAATTCTATATGCAGTCTATGAGAGCATGTCTGAACTTTAGCAAAGGATATCAAACACTACGGATTCATGTGCCTGGGATTCATGAATGGAATATTTCATTGAAGGTTAGTCAAATATAAGAAAAAAAAATTGATTATGTAAGAACCAAGGCATAAGGAGCAAAAGTTGACATTATCCAATGTACTTAAACCAAATTTATGGTACTACAAGACACGGACTACCCACTTACTACCATAACCATTAGCAACAGTCAATCTGTTTGGTACCTTCCACCAGCAATGTTTTCTCATGCCATGTCCACTTGATTTTCAATCCCAAATGTCTTTCATCACAGTTATGGGTATTCTAACTAGTGCAAATTTTTTGCTTACATCTGGAGCACACACATTCCAAGAGATATCAATCATAATGTCGTTACCAAGGATTTGCTTAACTCACCATACTTATTAATAACATTGGTGTAACTTATTCACAAATTTCTCTCTTAACCTGGTGATACATGGTGTTCATGATCAAACCTAGATTTAAACTCCCATGTGGAAACAAGTCAAAAGATTATGTTCTAAGAAATGTTGTTGAGGGAGGCTAACTACACTGTATGGCCAAGATATTATTATTTTTCTATTGAAGGTTCTCCAAGAATTATTTTCAACAAACTCATTAGTGATGGTACACATAGATGTGAATCATTGTAAGTTCAAAATTAAAATTGAAAATGGTCATGGAGCATCACAAATTTCAACCACTTCTATGAATGCCATTGTAGAAGACCTCTCAAGATTTTGAGGTAAACTATGGGAGTGTTTCTCTGACAGTCCTGGGACTTTCCATGTTCGCTTGACAAATACCTCTAGAGAAGTATCGGCTTCCTTGTCACGCAAATTCGAAGTAAAACCCACATGGAATTTTTTCAACCATATTTCAATATTTGCTAAACGACTCCTATAACTAATCTAACTATGAAGAGCATTCCATAGTGATTCTTAGGGGGAGAGAGAAATGCATATTGGAAAGTAAATCCTAGAGTTTTTCAAGGGGGTGGTGATAATGTGTACCAAAAATAAGGTTAAAATCCTCCATATTCAAATGACAGGGGATGCAAATCTGCAAGATTGCAGGACTACGTGAAAATACATCACTAGTTCAGGAATGCAAACAAATAAGATAACATAAATATGTAAGAGGGAGAAATATGCCACATTCGAATGCAATATATTCAAAGGAAAGAGTCCTTAATCCAAACTCACATTAATCAATATTATATAGCTTACATACAGATTTGAGGCAAGGAAATCACTCATTCACAAGTTACAGAGAGTCTGAAAACATAAGCTTTTTAAGTTTCACAGAGGAAGATCTTGTACCAAATATGCTAAGGTAGATGAGAAGGGAGTAAAGTGTGAACCGTAATAAAATATGCAGTATGGCACTGTATCCTGTAGTACAGGATTCATGGCAATAGGATAAAAATGATTTAGAAGAGGAATGGGAGAAGGAATTTTGAGCTATAACTGACCACTTTAAAATGAAAATTGAAACTACCTTGTCTGGCATCATGAATTCTTAAAAGAGTTTGATTTTAGTACATTTTGCATGGGAACCCCAAAATGCTTCCAAAAAACATCAAACAACATTCCTTCTTGATTGTATCACATGGCATGCATTCTATAGACACTAGAGTTGCAAGTGTCATGATTCATTAGAATATTGGTGGTTGGGGTGGTTAGGATCTTTGGTTCAGAGTCTAGTGTGGCTTTGAGACCTTCCACGGATTTCACTTCACTCACCTTGAAGTATGTTAGGCCTAAACACTTTGTACCTCTAATCATAAGGATTGTCTAACCCTTCGATCAACTACTTTTAGACTTGACCATTCTATATCCTTCTTTCACACATACACATTTGAGGTCGGGCCATAAGTGTCTCTTTTTCCCATGAAAATACAACTATGCAGAAACACAATTTATCAATAACCTTTCCTACAAGGGAGCTTATTTTCATTGAGTGTTACAAAGATTTAAAAGATGTCGAGCAACACATGATTTCATCTAGGGTCTCCCTAGACGGTAAACAAGAGCTATGTTATATAAGGGTGCCACTAGGTAGTGGGAAAGAGCTATAGTAAGGTATAATGCCACTACGTAGTAAAGGAAGAAATTGAAATGGAAATAATGTAAAATATATCAATAAATCAATGAGCATGTACTAAAGTATACGATATAATGCATGAAGCATCATACATCTACAATATCGACCATAATACAAAAGAAAGATAAATTAGGGTTAGGCATACCTTTTTTTCATTAACTTGATGGAACAATAACCTGCCCCTTGGCTTGTAAAAAAAATATGGTTTAGGAAAAATCAATATGGATTGGTGAACACTTTAGTCCAAAGTTGGGGACTCCAAAGAATACGAAAACCTTGCTAGTGAAGCTCCTATTCTTGATATCATTAGGGCCTTTATGTTAATATTTTCTTCTTAAGTGCAAGTTATGTTAGCCTTTGTTGTCTTATTTTTCCTTAGGTAGATTTTATTGCATAAGCATCACAAACTTATGTTCTATATTTTGACAAATGATAAAAGAGAACCTTATAAATACAATTTTACCCAAAAAGGCCAAAACACAATTTTAATCAATGTTTTTATGTAGCCGGTGATATGCATTTTTTTGTAGTGAAGTCGATGATGTTGTTTTAAGAAAGGATGCTACAAGATATCATTGGTCATGCCCATGACATTGGCTATGTGCATGTAGTGAGGAAAAAGAGAGCAAAGAAAGGTTAAAAGGGCAAGGAATACTATCGTGCCCAAGTTTTTGCATGAATGAAACAACTAAAAAGTAAGACTTTATTTTGTTTGAGAATGCACAATGCTTATGCTACATGCAAAATAGTCTTATACTAGTTGCCTAGATAATGAGTTACATACAATGCTTAAAAGCAAGAAAAAATTTGCTAAACAAGTTTAATTTATGGTGTGCAAGTGGCCACAAGGTTTCTAATTGTCAATTTTGGGCCCACTTGCACCAACAATCCTAGATGCATCTACATGACTTATAACAACCTAAGTGGACCTAGTGGGCTCCACGACCCTAAGGTTCACTCTTATCACTCAACTAAAGTGAAGAGGTTCCATTAGTATGGCCCATGGAGGTCTGGTCATATTGACACATACTAAGGTGGGTTCTTCTAGTCAACTAAGAATGAATGGTATGCTTTGATGTTAAATTAGTTTCAAAAAGGACCTTGGAAATTTTTTCCAATCAAGAGGCTCAGATCATATCTTAAGTTGAAAAAGGTATTAATTTAAATTTTACTTTTTCGAGTTAAAAAGTTATACACCCAGTCTTCCCTAGGTCTCATGTGAACTCAAAACAACTTAGCATATCTAGGTTAAACTAATCTCAAGGTGGAACATCCAATCTCTGTCGGATTGAATCCACCTTGTTCGTTGGGTCAGGAGATAGTTAGGAAAGTCTTGCACAACTCTAATGAGTCTAATAAGGTATCCCATCCTCATTTCGATTCAAGAGACAAGTGTTGAGATAATGGGTGAGAAGGATTGGAGGGGGATTTTTTATGGCCTCACCTCTTTAACATTTCCATGATCAAATGACCTCCATTAATGCAACCTCCAAACTTTTATTAATATTTTGAATTGTTTTATTTGTCCTAATTTTACTAGTTCTATAGGTTATTGGGTGGATTCTATAGGTCATGGACATCTCAGAAATATCCTAGGAGGTCATGGAATTTTATAGAAAGGAAAAGAGTGATAGGATCTTCAAGCTATCGATGGTCATTTATGACCACTTGGGATAATATATAGGTTGACTATTTTATTACACACACACACACAGATATGTGTGTGTGTGTGTGTGTGTGTAATTTTTCTTTAGGTTCACCCAATCCTTAGGCTATTATAGCCCCTTAATGGCATTGCAAGGTCCTTAGGACCTAGGCTAGAAGCCCTATTTAAAACTTCATCTTTAATAATTTATTTTATTTTTGTAAAATCCTTGATTGCAGACTATAGAAAAAGTTTCCTGGGACAAAGGCGGTCCTTATTGGTGAGCCACCATTCCACCACTCTTGTTTTTATTATATCGGTTGATGGTAACTTTTTATACCTATCTTCAACATCAAATATGACCCATAAACCATGGCTTTACAGTTTTCTAATTGCTTCCCATAGGGCTATATAACTCTTGATCTCTTGTATTTCCTACCCTTGCTACTTCAAACCACTACCTCCACCACTGTGGACAAACCCCTTATAGATTTCATGAATAAAATATAGGGAAAATGAATTGATTCCTAAAGGGTCCAAGAAAAATTCAATACTTCAACTCTAAAAATGTGTATCTTTTAGATCGAAATGTAAAATATGTTCCGTAAATTTCAATAGGTTTGTGGCATTGAGTAGATTACTCTAACAATGATTTAGGGAAGGGAAGATTTGGTTTGTTATAAGCACATTAAAAGTAAACAAAAATAAAATAGTGTTTTAGCCTTGAGACAATATAAGAAATTTATGTTAATTGTAAGAAAATAAAATGGCTTTTCTCACATGTATAATATAAAATAGCAACTAAAATTTTAGAAACCACAAAATTCCTTTCCAAACTTATAAAATTAAAACTTGGCATTATTCTTGTTTCAACAAGGTAAACAAAATATCTTACCTTACATAGTTTACAAATGATAAGCTTGTAACAAATTTCATTTTTCCTCCAAGAATAGATAAAACAGATCTTGAGGCATGCACTCCTTTTACAAGGCTACAACCAGCCAATTATAAATTTTACAAAGTCTAAATAAGTTCATGCATGCTCTAGGGTGAAAGCTAGCTCCATAATACATCCATGAGGCCAAGTCAAGGAAAGGCTCGCGTTCCACCTGATTGTGAATAGGTAGACCCCTAAGCACCCCCAAGCCATGGGCTCCCAACCGTGAGTACCAAAATGATGGATTTATTAGTTAAGTATATGGAAACTTACTACTAAAATGGGGAATGAAGACTGGACAACTCATAGTTCAAACTTTTCTTACAAAACAAAATTTATTTCAACTCTCAAACCAAAACATACATCCATTGATCTAAGTACACATGCTCTTCATGATGGAATAAATCACAAGGATATGTGAGGTAAGATCCCTAAGAACAATAGGGTTTTCATGTCTATAAAATGGAGTTCCACTTCCATTCTAAGAGGTGCGGGATGAAAGCCAACAACCCATGAATAATTTAGTTTTCAAAACCTCAAAAGAGGGCAAGGATAGGTGGCCAAATCCTCCCCAATATAATATATATGTTTTCCTCACCAAATAGAGGGGTGTGAATAATTTTTTGGGATATGTTCACCAGATACCAACTCACCGCAAATTTTTTATTGATTACAAAATAATGAGGCACTACCTCTAATCTCTTCCACAAAAATAGAAAACCCATTTTGGCAGCATAACATTGCTAATTTAAGACACAAAAACTCATTTAAAATTAGAAAGTGGGAATAATCACCCCCAAATACCCTTAAGAGGGTTTAAAGAAAACAAAATGGCCATAGGACCAACAAGAACCAAATCAATAAAAGATTGCAAGCCAAGAGGACTTTTAAATCCATAAAATTTGCAATTCCTTTGAAGAAAAGAAACAAGATTTAGAATTAAATGAATTCTAAACAAGGATGTACTCATGAAATTCCTTACCTTGGTTCCTCCACTTGCTAACTGATTTCAATTCTTGCTCTAAATATTTAGTACTATTCAGGTGTTGATCTCCCAAGCTTCTTCTTGATTTCCAAAACCTTGAGCTCCATTCAATTTCTGAAATAGAAAAGGTGTTTCCAAGGATGTTTTTCCCTTCTCCTATAAATATAGTCTTTGAATCCTTGAACAATTGTAAGATAACACTTTTCCTCTCCCATCCTCAAGCCTTACTTCACAAAATTCTTCTCTCCAACAATTTCTTTTAAAAAGGAAACAACTCCACCCACAAAGCACACGGGAAAGCAAAACCAACTTGAACTTTCATTGATGCCTTTCAATTCCATGTATTTAATGGGACCTTAGATGTCCTAAAATCTTTCTAATATCCCATAAATTTCTCCCCATTTCATCCCTAAAGTCAAGGGTCTTAAATTTCACAGATAAAAGGTCCTAATTTAAAACTCACACCACTTTACAAGTGGGTTTCTTTTCCCATCCGAATTTCTCAACTTTGTTAACTTCTATTGAATTTCCCATACATCCACTTGGCTATCTAAAGGATTATAGAAGTTCCATCGGTGAAGATGAATGGATTTGAATAATGATAAGATCCAAATTTATCCAATATTTCCTTAATCAAGTCAATTATATGAGATTTTAACTATAAGAACCTATTTGTTTTTATTGTACCACGATCAATGAAATTTAAGATTCCCTACTTGGAAAACTTGTAAACTTGTATACTCAAGTCACATGTCAAAACATTGAATCCCAAATATAGCATAAGAAATTTAATTGTATAACAATAAACTCTACACTTAATAAAACTAATTAATCCAACCAAGAACTATAATCACAATAAGCATCACATGCATTAATAAGGTATCATGTAAGTAAACATGTGAAGCCTTATTTTACCCACAAAAATTCCAATGTGCACTAGAAATTCACCCAGGCAGAACCTGAATGCTCACTAAAATCACAAAAGGGTAACAGGTCCCTCTTTTATATGATCTCTATCACGGATTTATCATGATGAACATACATGTCTTGCAGATCCATAACAACCATAAAGAATTATATTGTAGAATATAAACTAGATCTAGATCTCAACTATTATGCATGAGTAATTAAACAAGAACCTGAATCAGATTTACCACATAAAATCGAGTATTATAGATGTCTACAACCAATATCCACCAACAAAGATCCATCATATTACTCCATCAATAACAACGGCTGAATACATACAAAATATTGTCACCATAAGTCATGTGCACATAAACACTAGCAACATAAATCTATTACATAAGTGATCATACTAATCTATGTAGAGCATACATATATATAGGGGTGGGGACTTTGCCTTCACCGCTCATGCATCCTCAAAATAGGCTACATGCTAATAATAGACATACGATTTTACAAGATAAACAAAGAAGCATGCAAGCTCACTAATAATAGATTATCTAGTAATAAACTATAATCTAATCCTATTAATAGCTCCAAACCTATGCATGTCGATTGGTCTTCCACTCACCCAAAATAACCTTTGTGTGCTCTTCAATTCTTCATGTTGTTGTGTGTTCTACACTAAAATTCTATAATGTTCCTTAAACTAAAAACATATAAGTCCTAAATCCTCACTTATCCTAAGTGCGCCTTTCTTTTTATATTCCTACGTGCACCTACGTGCCCTATGTCTGTGTGCCCAATCCTTATGAGCCTTCAATATTTAGGCTTCACTTCATTAACCTAATATTACCCCATATTTGTTGCATTTACATCCCTATAAATGGGTAATCATGACCCATCTCTCCATGAATAAAGAATAAGTAATGAAAGAGTAATTGTAGAAATGAATGAAATAATACTTGAGTGCCCTATGTTTCTCAAGATGGAATCAACTATGTATATTCTGATTTTATTTCTTCTTCAAGCTCATCCCAATCACTTAGTGCCTTATTTTTTTTTTCGAGGATGTATGTAAGTACTCCATCCATCTCATCCAAAGTCATGTTCTAGCCCTCATTCTGCAATATCTAGAGAACATTAGCTAAGCTTGAGACCATCCCATCCATGACTTCCATCTACCATGCTATCAACTTTCTGATCTCTTTAATTTTCTCCTTATGAGGGTCCTGGTCTGCTGCAAGCACATCGCGTTTCGCTTCTGCCAAACTGAGCCTCTCCTCACACCTAAGGGTTTCATTATTTATTGCTTTAATGACATCATTTTCCTGTTCCATAGTCCTTGTCCTAATTATTATATCATGTTTCACACATATGTTTAATGTCATATCTACCTTCTTCATTTCATCTCTCAATGTTTGTAGTATAGACTCATAACTGGTAATTTTTCACACGACATTGGCCTTTGATTTCTATTTTTACGCCACTACATCTTTAGGTTTTGGCATGTGAACTGGTCCTTCATCTAAAACCATGTGGACTAATGTGCGTAAATAATGTAGGGAAAAAGGAAATTATCCAACAACCTTTTCCTCATATTGGGGTCTCACCTTTAGGATCTCTTCCCCGATTTGTTCTGCCATTTCAAGAAATTTTTCCTACCTTCACCTTAGCTTTCTCTTTCTAATCTGTAAGGTACTTGATCTTAGTATCCTTATCTTTCCTTTCTTTTAATAAGGACTGAATATTTATCACCTTATCAATATTTCTAACAGCAACTTCTACAGACATCTTCGTTAAAGCATTACTCACCTATTCATCTGAAAATATAATTGGTTTGGTTGTAATATGGTGAGAATTTGGCACTCTTATCATTCTCCATGATGTACATGATTCCTCATAAACGTAAAATTCAGGCTCATCTATGTGAGTCTGCATAATCCACAACAATTGTTTGGGGATGTGTGTATTCACCATATCTGGATCCATCAATTCCCAACCATATATGTTTTCACTAGGCATAGTACTCTGGAACCTAGCATGAATTATCTTGTTCACATAATCAGCATAGCCAAGGCTTTGTGTTCCCGCCACCTCATATTCATTAGGCTCACTAGTGTGCTCTCTGAATTTTTCCTGTAGTTTAACACCCACATTCTATTGTACTTCCTCTTTTTCCTCTACTCCCTTAACTATGTGTGTAACATGTTTTATGATTTATGTATCTCCACCAACATTTGTTTCCTCTTTAGGTCCCTACGTAGAGATAAAGGGGACATCCTCCTCTAACATAGGCTAATTTCCACCTATCTCCTCATCTACATGTGTTTCTTGACTATGTGTGGCAATATCATGTTGTGCGCTCTTATCTGAAGACTTTTCATCATCACTTTCCTTAACTGGAACATACCTCTAGTGCTTCTATCTTCCTTCCTCCAAATTATTCACTGGTGTTACATGCGGTGATCTTCTAACTGGATGTGATATCCTAGCACCAGTATCTGTGCCCATATGCCTTCTGTGTAACACTCTTATAGAATAATCTAGTCTAGAGTTGTTTTCTTGTTCTTCTTCTTGTTGCTCTAATACATTCTATAAGCCTTCCGGTACTAGATCTTCCTTTTTTGGGGGCGTATGTTCAACTACCTTCCTTGTGCCCATCGTATGCTTCTATTTTGGAGGATGTAGCAAAGATAATTCATATCTTGTAAGAACCTTCCCATCCTTAAACCATGGCATTAGATATACATATACGTGCACATGCTCGATTTTCCCCATGGCCATAGTCTCTGAAGTTATATCTATGTTTTCCATCTCCATTGTTTGTACATATCCTTCTTTATTTGTCCATACATTTTTCTTACATAAGATATGTATATCTACATCTACTTTTTCAGCATCAAACTATATCTTCCATGCATTATGCAATATGTTCACCAAATCTTTAAAATAACGTGTAGTGAAAGAGAAGGGTAACTTACACTAAGGGATATTTTCACCTGTCTTCATGAAGAACCTCCCTAGGCTTAAGTGTTGGTACACCAAAAAATCTACTTGTCCGTCTAATATTGTAGGTAGTCTGTGTGGTATGCACCACTCTCCTTCAAACATCTAGTGCATCCTTCTAAACCATTTCTCCTATCGCTCTTTGTAAGTTCTCTAAATGGAACCATGACATGTATACTTCAAAAAAAATTACGCATGTGATTTATTTTCCATGGGATACTCCAAAAATTTCTCTCTTGGCTCATCGGGCACACCAATTTTACTGAATACAATTAGAATTAAAATAGCACCCTAGGTTATTTTATCACCTTTGTCATCTTGAATGCACACCTCTGCTACCAGGCTCTCCACAATATAACCCGTGATGTTATAGAAATTTTTTCTTGCCATTTTGTGTGCTATATGTAGCCAGTGTTGAATGACCTCAATCCATCTTTTTAAGGCACCAAATTTTCAACCTATGAGCCTTGTTGAACCCTTGTAGCCATATCCTCTATGTTCATAACCTTGAATATTCATCCTCCCTTTTTATACTTGAACAAAGTGGCCATCACATCGAATCTGTCATCATCTGTTAGATCTCCTACAATATCGAACCCTGAGTCATGCAACCATGTGATATTTACAACTAATTATGCGTTAATCCTCATACTCCTACCCACAAAATAAAAGAAGTCTTCATGAATGTGTGACAATATCCACTGGTAAAACTGATCAGGATTTCCAAAATATGATAACTCAAGGAGTTACATTACCCTAAAACTTTCCAACATTTTCTTCACTCAAACATCAAAAACCCTAGTTCCAACTTATGTCCTCCTATTTATCTTTTAGACGGTCTCCACAACAACATCCTTCATGATATTCTCGGTCCTCTTATTGAAATAAGAAATTTTACACTATGTTATCTTTGATACCCATGATCTCCCTTCGATCACCCCTTCTAGATACAACATTTCTACCAACCATTCTTATGTCACTTCGTCGGCCTCCTTCTCTATGACGCGGGCTCACCTAGGTACCATTGCTATTTTTTACTTACAAGTTCTCCCTGTACCTCCAACGCTATTACTTCCCTCTACTTGTAGACCTTCAATTCAAACCAAACCCTTTGATTTTGTGAAATCCTAGATGTAACTCTACCACCATGATAACCTAACTAGATGAACCTTTCTTTCTAATACCCCGAAAACCTCAAACACACATGTGGAGTCCTATCACTAACATGTCATGAGTTCACTTGGTTTACTAGTCAACAATTCATTCTTTGCACTAACCACCTCATCACTCTTAGTCACACAACACAATTTGATAGCTCAAACGATGCAAGGTAATAATAACATTGTACACACTAACTTTATAGACCATTTCAAATTCCTTTAATAATTTCTCCCTAACTACCACCGTACAGAGAATTAATTCTACCTTCTCGTGTTTCCACATGTACCACCCTATTTTTTTGGGCCATATTTTTTTGTGTCTCAATCATAACCTTCTGGGGCACCCACTACTTATTTCCTATAGATTTCCTTACGTGCGCTTCCTTGCATTGAAGTACCTATCCAATGTGCCCCATTCACAGTAGTTTCCAAATCTATAGCCTACATCATGTTACACTGACCATCCATCCTATTATGAGCGGTCTTCAATCTGAGAAATTTATTTGAAACATCTTCTCAAGTATAACTCTTCTCTAAGCACCTGTAAGTTTTCTTTTACCATGTATTGTAATCTAAAAAAGGAACCAATCAATCCTTCTTGATCTATCCTGTTGGTGCAAATTTTGAGTTTACACACTGTGCCCTGATTTCTTCTCTCCAAATTTGCTCAAAAATGTTTCATTTTTTCAATTTGATGATCTACAACTCATTTATCCCAGTGGAATCCTTCAAAAGTGCCTAGGTTGTTATTATTTTTCCCTAATTTGAACACATTTCCAAGTCCCCCCCCTTCTGTGCCGTAATTTCTTCTTTCCCATGGGCTGTGTCATTTTCACTTTATCAAAACATGCAAGAAACTCATATTTGATCGATTTCCATTTTTGTGCAAGTAAAATCTCAATCCCCAGGTCGAAAATGAACTTAAATCATGTTTTAATTGTTTTAAAACCAAGAAATCTATCTTCCTTGTGAAAAAATCCAATTTCCAGGGCATCCTCTACATTTTTACATTTTTGAAGGGTATACGGGTGTCACCTACCCATCAAACTTATCTTTGCAACATATTTCTAACGTGGCAGGCTTCTATTGGCTGAGGATGTTTGGGAAAATGTTATAAATTATCACTTTTTAATTTTTGGCACAAGGAAAATTTTGGTCTGTGGCCCCGCATTGCTACAGTGATGTGCCTACATGGCACAATTTGATTGGCTGGAGGATCGGTGGGTGGTGGAGGTCACTTGGAAATTTTTCCTTTATTTTTGCAAATTTCTCAAAATCAAATTTTCGCTCGAAGGCCCGCAATGAATTGGAAGGTGACACGTGGCACATGAAGGTCAGGAGGGTGGAGGAAGGACGTGGAATTTTTTTTTTTTCCTCAGATGCCAAGGTAAAATTTTGACCCAAAGGCCTGCCTCCAATAAGAAGTGGACACGTGTCCAGGAAAGTCAGCATGGAGGGACAAAGTTTGTGAAAATTTTGAAGTTTTTAACTTCAAAATGTTAAAGTTAAAATTTGGCCCAAGAGCCCATGACCAATTGGAGGAAGACACGTGTCCAGGAGGCGAGATGGAAGAAGGGGCTGAGGGAAAATTTTAGGAATTTTTGCCTTTATGTTTGCAAGGTAAAAAATGAAAAATGGACCCGTCTCAAATGAAAAGTGGACACGTGTCTAGCAAGGTCAAATGGAGCGGCGGGGACTTCGAATTTTTTTTTTTTTTGGGCTTAAAGTTACAAAGGAAAATTTTTTCCCTAAGGCCCACATCCAATGAAAATAGGACACGTGTATAAAAGGAGGCAGAGATTCAGAGCTAGGGGAAAATATATAAAATTTTACCTATTTTAACAAAGACAAAAAGTTGTCCGTGGCCCCGACAGGAAAAAATTGGACATGTGCCACCATAGCCAATCAGGGGGCGACACGTGGCATTTTTGAAAGGTGAAAAGTGGAACATGGGCCCGTAAGAGGTTTTTTTGCTCACAGAGGGTTGAAGATAAACCTGAAGGGTCAGCTTCACAGCGAATGGGAGACCGCCACATGGCAGGGGAGAGAGCAGGTGTTCGGGCCCGCGGAGTTTTTGAAAAAAAATTCATTTTCTCAAAAATGTGCCAAAATTCATCAAAATTGGCCCACGGTTTTTGTGGGGCCCACCTAGGGACATGTGGCGGGTTTAGGGGGCAGGTGAGGAAAATTTTAAAAAATTTCCAAAGGTCAAAAAGGATTTAAAATGTGTTTTTTAAGATAGGGACCCGCCTCAATCATGTTTGGACACTTGTCCACCTAGTCCAAAGGGGAAAAAGGGGAATATATTTGACACGTGGAGGGCTAACATTAAAATTTTATTTTTAAATCAACGGTTGCTATGCAATTTCATTTTTGGGTGCCATAGGAACTCCAAGAAACTTGGAAATCGCGTTTCCTCATGAAAATGCATGAAATTTTATATGATTTCACATCCCCTCTGCCTTCTGAGTGCAATGGCACTATTTTTGGGAGCTAATTTGATGGCTTATGATGTTTTTTTATTAAATTTTTCCCTAGACCCATGAAAAAATGTGAAAAGTGAAAATAAAAGGTTTTAGAGGTGAAAAATGATGAAGTAAAAGGTGGAAAATGATTGCAAATGCATGTTGGCATGTCTGAATTCAAAAAACGTGACCCTAGGATGGATAAGGATCTAAATTCATGTAATATTTTAAATTATTTATTTATCCCTGGCATTTTACAAGCTATTTTACAGTTTAATGTCATTTTCATGAAATGGGTAAAGTTTCTTATAACAAATTTGATCCCTAAGCATATTCTTTGCTTGGGAGACAAGGATCCAAGCAGGCATGATATATAAAATATATTTTTGAAGCATTTGTAAAGGGGAGAGATAGAAGAGAGAAAAAGACTCTGAATTTTCAAGCAAAAAGACTAGAAGAAATCCATTTCTCTAGAGAAAACCACGTGAGAGCCATTTTTAACTCCATTTTGTATCATATTTCATCATATTGAGTTGGTTTCACCTGTAAATCCATCAACAGGCTCTAAGATTTTTCTTATAACATTCCCCTACTAATGTATTTAATCAGATTTTGGATTATGTGGTGTTATCTCTTGGAAAAATGTGCATATACTTATGTCTCAGAATGTTTTCAATTTGTGTTTCTTGCTCATGTTGCAATCTTGTGTTTAGGTTCTCTTTGATAATACATGGTCTCATTTCTTGTTTATGGTTTAATGTAATTTTCAATCTTGTATTTAGAAGAGCTTTGATCTGATAGAAGATAAACAAATTTAAAATCATTCTACTGTCCTTGAATAATGAGATTGTTTGTAAACCTTTGGGTGCACCTTAGGTCATGATTAAATAGGGATTCCTAGATACTTTGTTGGTATTTTTGTTCAACCATTTGTGGCAAGATATCAGAGGTTGTGTGGAAGAGTGAAAATCTGGGCCTCCATTTGTGCGCATATCCTGGTTGAATGAGAATTTAAAACCCTTGGAAGCATCCCTGTTGTGTAGGTATTACAAATTTCCTGCAAAGGTTTTCAAAGAAGTTGGTAATTCCTAGCTATACTTGTCTAAGCATCTCCCAAAAAATTTCATTCTAACTAACACATCCTACCTATACTACCCCTACATTTGCATTGTGTGTCAACAAAATAATACAATCCTTCCACCAAAATGCACAAAGTATATCAGGGTTTTATCATGTCTTTAGTAGCCCTAGCTTTGTTTTGAGAACATTTCCATCATTTAGTAGTGACAACTCTTTTGAGTTTGAATAATGGATGCTTGATCATGTTTTCACAAGGCCTTTTCCATACCATATGCAAAACACAAGGATATCTCCATCTCCTTTACCATATAAGGGCTGCAATATAGGTTCTCTTTCCTTTGTTGATAGGCACAACCTAAAACAGTGAGGGTTAGATCAAAACCCTTTTGAAGGTGCTATCCACTCCCTCATATCTTGAATACAAACAAGTAGATAGGTGTGCTCCCTGACTAGATATGACATACAAACCATCTATCTATCCTTGAGTGTCTTGTGTTATTTCATGATGCTGTTCAAAAGTTGTTGCTTATGTTCCCCACACCATGGTTAAGGACATATTATTAGACATGGAGGTATCAATCAATATATGTAGATGGGTCAAAAAAATACAAGAATATGATATGGATATCCAAACAACAAAGCTAGTAAGAGGTTTGGGTCTTGCCAAGCTCATGGTTGAGAACAATTTGCAAAATGTAGAAGTGAATCAGCTAGAGGAAGAAAGGGTAGACCTTCTTGACAAATTGATGAGGTCCGAGTGGTAAAAAGATGAGATTTTCTACCTCAGACATCTATGTTTTCCTAGTCACTTGAATAAAAATCAGAAAAGAGCCCTCAAGCTTGCTTCTCAAATATATATCATAACAGACCTTGGGCTGGCCTGGAAGATCCCTAAAGGTGTCCTCTTAAAATGTATAATTGAAGATGAAGCTCCCAATTTGATTGCTGATTTCCATGGGGAATTTTTTGGAGGAAATTTTTCTAGTAGGGTGACAACACATAATATTTTGAGGGTTGGTTATTAGTGGCCAACTCTTTTTAAAGATGTAACACAGCTGGTTAGAAAGCGTGATAGTTGCCGACATTTCTCTGGAAGACTGAAAGCTTCAAGCTCCCTTCCTTTGCAGCCTGTATCAATTGAAGCTCCTTTCAAACAATGGGGGATGGACTTCATTGGTGATATTTCAGATCCTTCTAGTGCTGGTCATAAATGGATCCTTGTAGTAACTGTTTATTTTACAAAATGAATTGAGATAATTCCATCTAGGAAGGAAACACACCAAGTGGTAATGGATTTCTTATTGAATATGATAATGCCATGTGTTTTAGAGCCAAGCCTTTGATGGCAATGTGCAGTGAATATGGGATAAATCTGCCTTATTCTTCAAACTATAATTCACAAGGAAATGGACAAGCTAAGTCAACTAACAAGAACTTGCTCAAGATCATCAGAAGGACCTTGGAAATCAACAAGAAGTGGGGAGAGCAATTGAAGTTTGTAGTTTGGGCTGATAGAATAACTCCTAAAAGAGAAACTGGTAAAATTCCATTTGAATTGGTGTATGGAACTCAAGCATTGTTGCCCTTACATTTGCAATTGTCCACATTTCAGTTTTCCCGATAGTTAGAAGATCAAGAACATGGCCCATATGAATCAAGGATCAATCAGATCATTGAGTTGGATGAAGAAAGGAGAGCTTCTCATCAAAGGCATATCAGATTTAGAGAGAAATTGAAGAGGTTGTTTAATAAGAAGGTCAATCCTAGAGCCTTCAGTGTTGGAGATTTGGTTTTGCTATGGGATAGTAGGCATGAAGACAAGGGAAAGCATGGAAAGTTTGATTCTCTATGGATGGGCCCTTATGCCATTGATATCAGGATTGGAGAAAATACATTTTTTCTTAAGGATTTGGATGGGGATTTGTTGCAGCTTCCTGTTAATGGCAGACATTTAAAACATTTCTTGTATTAAATCCCCATTTGAGGTATGCACAAGTTGTACATTTTGTATAGCCTCTTGTTTTCCTTTTTTTTGTTGATGTTGGCTTGTGGTTTGCCCTTTTGTCCTTGGAAACTATTTTTGGTTTGGTTTTCTCAGCATGTTTTTGGTGAATTTTCTAGTTTTTTGGGTTGATCTGCATTTTTTGACTCCTTGCCCAATGGATTTCTAGCACTTGGTCTATGTTTTAATCTTGTGGCACTCACTAGGAATGCCCATCCCCAAGTAGGAGCCAATGTTGGTGCAAATTCTGAGTTTGCACACTGTGCCCTAATTTCTTCTGTCAAAATTTGCTCACAAATGTTTCATTTTTTTGATTTGATGATCTACAACTCATTTATCCTAGTGGAATCCTTCGAAAGTACCTCGGTTGTTATTATTTTTCCCTAATTTGAACACATTTCCAAGTTTCCCCTCTTCTGTGCCCTAATTTATTCTTTCCCACAGGCTGTGTTCTTTTTACTTTGTCAAAATGCGCAAGAAACTCGTATTTGATCGATTTTCATTTTTGTGCAAGTAAAATATCAATCCCTAGGTCAAAAACGAACTTAAATCATGTTTCAATTGATTTAAAACCAATAAATTTGTCTTCCTTGTGAAAAAATCTGATTTCTAGGGAATCCTCTACATTTTTTACGTTTTTGACGGGTATACGGGTGTCACCTACCCATCAAATTTATCTTTTCGACATATTGCTAATGTGGCAGGCTCCTATTGGCTGAGGATATGCTAGAAAATGTTATAACTTGTCACTTTTTAATTTTTGGCACAAGGAAAATTTTGGTCCGTAGCCCCCCATTGCTACAGTGATGCGCCTACGTGGTACAATTTGATTGGCTGGAGGATCGGCGGGTGGCGGACGTCACTTGGAAATTTTGCCTTCATTTTTGCAAATTTCTCAAAATCAAATTTTTGCCCGAAGACCTGCAATGAATTGGAAGGTGACACGTGGCACAAGAAGGTCAGGAAAGTGGAGGAAGGACTTGGAAAATTTTATTGTTTTTTGCCCCGGATGCCAAGGTAAAATTTTGACCCAAAGGCCTGCCTCCAATAAGAAGTGGACACATGTCTAGGAAAGTCAGCATGGAGGGGCAGAGTTTGTGAAAATTTTGAAGTTTTTAACTTCAAAATGTTAAAGTTAAATTTTGGCCCAAGATCCCTTGACCAATTGGAGGAAGACACGTGTCCAGGAGGCAAGATGGAAGAAGGGGCCGAGGGAAAAATTTAGGAATTTTTTCCTTTATCTTTGCAAAGTAAAAAATGAAAAATGGGCCCGTCTCCAATGAAAAGTGGACACGTGTCTAGCAAGGTCAAATGGAGCGGCGGGGACTTCAAAAAAAATTGTTGTTTCTTGGGCTTAAAGTTACAAAGAATTTTTTTTTCCCTAAGTCCCACGTCCAATGAAAATAGGACACGTGTACAAAAGGAGGCAAAGATTCGGAGCTAGGGAAAAATATTGAAAATTTTACAAATTTTGGCAAAGACAAAAAGTTGTCCACGGCCTCGACAGGAAAAAATTAGACGTGTGCCCCTGCAGCCAATTAGGGGGTGACATGTGGCATTTTTGAAAGGTGAAAAGTGGAACGTGGGCCCGTATGAGTTTTTTGTGCTCATGGAGGGTTGAAGGTAAACTTGAAGGGTCAACTCCGTAGCGAATGGGAGACCGCCACGTGGTAGGGGAGAGGGCAAGTGTTCGAGCCCACAGAGTTATTTGAGAAAATTTTCCATTTCTCGAAAAGGTGCCAAAATTCATCAAAATTGGCCTGCAGTTTTTGTGGGGCCCACCTAGGGACACGTGGCGGGTCTAGGGGCAGGCGGGGAAAATTTTAAAAATTTTCCAAAGGTCAAAAAGGATTAAAAATGTGTTTTTTAAGATGGGGACCCACCCTAATCATGTTTGGACATGTTTCCACCTAGTCCAAAGGGGAAAAAGGGGAATATCTTTGACACGTGGAGGGATAACATTAAAAGTTGATTTTTAAATCAACTGTTGCTGTGTAATTTTGTTTTTGGGCGCCATAGGAAATCCAAGAAACTTGGAAATCACATTTCTTCATCAAAATGCATGAAATTTTATATGATTTCCCATCCCCTCGGCCTTCTTAGTGCAATGGAACCATTTTTGGGAGATAATTTGATGGATTATGATGTTTTTTGATGAAATTTTTCCCTAGACCCGTGAAAAGATGTAAAAAGTGAAAATAAAAGGTTGTAGAGGTGAAAAATGATGAAGTAAAAGGTGGAAAATGATTACAAATGCATGTTGGCATGTCTGAATGCCAGAAACGTGACCCTGGGATGGATAAGGATTTGAATTCATGAAATATTTTTAATTATTTATGCATCCCTAGAATTTTAAGAGATGTTTTACAGTTTAATGTCATTTTCGTGAAATGGGTAAAGTTTCTTGTAACAAATTTTATCCCTAAGCATATTATTTGCTTGGGAGACAAGGATCCAAGCTGACATGAGATATAAAATGTATTTTTGAACCATTTGTAAAGGGGAGAGATAGAAGAGAGAAAAATACTCAAAATTTTCAAGCAAAAAGGCTGGAAGAAATCCATTTCTCTAGAGAAAACCGCCTGAGAGCCATTTTTAACTCCATTTTGTATCATATTTCATCATGTTGAGTTGGTTTCAGCTGTAAAGCCATCAACAGGCTCTGAGATTGTTCTTATAACATTCCCCTGCTGATGTATTTGATCAAATTTTGGATTATGTGGTGTTATCTCTTGGCAAAATTTGCATATACTTATGTCTCAAAATGTTTTCAATTTGTGTTTCTTGCTCATGTTGCAATCTTGTGTTTACGATCTCTTTAATCATATAGGGTCTCATTTATTGTTGATGGTTTAATGGCATTTGCAATCTTGTATTCCTAAGAGATTTCATATGATAGAAGATGAACAGACTTAAAATCATTCTACTATCCTTGAATAATGAGACTGTTTGTAAACCTTTGGGTGCACCTTAGATCATGATTAAACAGAGATTCCTGGATACTTTGTTGTTATTTTTCTTCAAGCTTTTGTGGCAGGTTATCAGAGGTTGTGTGGAATATTGCATATCTAGGCCTCCATTTGTGCACATATCTTGGTTGAATGAGCATTTAAATCCCTTGGAAGCAACCCTGTTGTGTAAGTATAGCAAATTTCCTACAAAGGTTTTCAAAGAAGTTGGTAATTCCCAGCTAGACTTGTCTAAGCATCTCCCAAAAAATTTCATTCTAACTAACACATCCTACCTATACTACCCCTACATTTTCATTGTGTGTCAACAAAATAATACAATCCTTCCACCAAAATGCACAAAGTATATCAGGGTTTTATCATGTCTTTAGTAGCCCTAGCTTTGTTTTGAGAACATTTTCATCATTTAGTAGTGACAACTCTTTTGATTTTGAATAATGGATGCTTGATCATGTTTTCACAAGGCCTTTTCCATACCATATGCAAAACACAAGGATATCTCCATCTCCTTTACCGTATAAGGGCTGCAATATAGGTTCTCTTGCCTTGGTTGATAGGCACAACCTAAAACAGTGAGGGTTAGATCAAAACCCTTTTGAAGGTGCTATCCACTCCCTCAAATCTTGAATGAAAAAAAGTAGATAGGTGTGCTCCCCTGCTACAAATGACATACAAACCATCTATTTATCCTTGAGTGTCTTATGCAAGTTCATGATGTTGTTCAAGTTGTGAAGGAGATTAAATCTAGATACCAACATACCCCATACTAAAAGTATGTGTGGTTCACTCCGGATGAATTCAATAGATAGTAAACAACTTCTAGTGTGCAAGCCCTCTTATAATGAAAAAAAAATACTAAAAAAAATTGTCAAAGCATAACAACGATGAAAGGAAACACATATAAATGAAATTCATTAAGGGAAACATAATCTAACTAGCAATACTACCTTAGTAGAAATTCCAATAAGACTTATTTATAAAAGGGCTTCAGACTACTCACGTTGAAGTAACATGGAAACCATGTTCCATCCATCACCTCTAGTTGGGATGTGCCTAAATCAAGTATGTAAGTCACAACATACGGTGCCAAGCAATGCACTTGGAACTTTCTATGGTGGCACAAAAACTTAGAATCATATAGAAGAACCATCTGCCTAACCTCAATCTTATTTTTCTTAATATGTCAATCATGCCATGCCTTCTGCATAGCCTTTTCTGTCTTCTAGCTCCAACAAACTATAATGTTCCTTTCATCCAACTGCATTAGTTTGTCTATACACTCTTCAAGTGCTTTATCATCCACCAATCCTTCTACACGTGCAATATGTAGGGAGGGTAACATGAATTTGACTGGTAAAATAGTCTATGTGAAAAAAACCAACTAAAAGGGTGTGGTTTTGTTTAGTCTTTTATAAGTTATTTTGTATGCCCAAAGTACAACAAAGACTTTATCATCCCAATCCTTCCTTCCAACATCACAAATCTTAGTCAATATATCAATCATTATCTTGTTGAAAGCCTCATCATTCCCATTGGCCTATTGATGATAGGGGTTGTCTTGTGATGCACCACCATAAACTCATCCAACAATATCCTGATAGTATCATTCAACAAGTGTCTGCCCCTATCACTTGTCAAACTCAATGGACATCCATACCTACTGATAATGTTCTCCCATAAGAACCTTTCTTATGTAGCTTCCGTGTAATCCTTTGCAGGTACTACTTCCACCCACCTTGTAAGATAACATGTATAATTTATAATGTAGCATGACTCGATCTTGTGTGTGGGTGGGGAAATAGGACCCATAAAGTCAAGTTTCCATTTTTCAAAAGGTTTTGCACTAGAAATTAACCTTAAAGGCATTCCATCTCTATGCCTAGGATTTCCAAGGCACTAACAGTGATTACAGACCTTGTAATACTCTATACAATCCTTGTAAATCATTTCCCACCAAAGGCCTGCCAATAGGATCTTGTGCACAGTGGAATTTCCTGCATAATGACCACCTATAATTGCACCATGAGATTCCTCCTTAATAACCTCACACTCAGACTCAAGTACACATCGACACAAAACTTCATCCCAACCTAACCTGTAAATATCTCCACCTATCAGCATATAGGTTGCGATGCATATAACAAGTTGTTTTTTCTCCAAGGCCTTCATACCTTTAGGGGCCACACCCGTACGTAAAAATATTGTAATAACCTCTAAGTTATATGGCATGTAGTTCAATATGAATAATTGTGTATCTGGCATTATATCCTCAATTTTCTTTGCATCCTCTCCTAAATTAATCCTGGATAAATTATTTGGTCAAGTTACTCTTTCCTAGCTCAACTACCACTGTAAAATCTAATTCTTGGAACAAGAGAATCCATCTGCATATTTGTCGCTGTAAAATGGGCTTATTGACTAGATATTTTAACACCATGTGATTTGCATAAAATAAAAATGGAATTTCCAACAAATATTTCCTAAACTTATGCAACGCATAAATCATAGACAAAGCTTTGTGCTCCGTAGTTGTATAGTTGTGTTTAGCTGGAGTCAACTTCCTACTTGCAAAATAAATAGGGTGATCAGCACTACCTTCTCCAAGATAGGCTAATACTGTACCAATGGACATGCCAGAGGCATCCACGTGCACCTGAAATGGCTTTGTCCATAAAGGAAAGGAAAGAATAGGAATAGAAGTAAGTCTTTCCATCAATGTCTCAAACACTCATTGTTGTACCTCACCACAATGGAACTTACCTTTGCTCTTCAATAACTCCTCTAAGGGAACAGAAATCCTGACATACCCCTTAATTAATTTCATGTATTACCCCATGTGTCCAAGAAACCCACACACTTCACTTTGGTTAGTAGCCTCCTCAAAGCCCAAAATGACTGTAATCTTAGTAGGATCCACCAAAAAACCTTCTTTGCATATGATATATCCCAAAAGAGTGCCAAAGGGTGTAGAAACAACACACATCTTGATGTTGAGAGATATCTTCAGCACCTCTCAAACATAAGCCTTATATTCTCACAATGGTTCTTAATGAGCCCATAAACAGTCCAATCATCTAAGTAAACCTGTAAGAACTTATGTATGAAATCCTGAAATGATTTCACAACAATGCGTGAAAATATTATAGGCACATTATTCAACATAAAAGGCATAACTCTGTATACAAAAATTCCCCATTCAGTGGTGAAAGTTATTTTCTCTTGATCCTCTTTAGCTATTCTCACCTGATGATATCCAAAAAAACCCATCAGTAAAGGAGTATATCTCATTCCCTACCACATCCTACAAGATATCTTTTGTAAAAGGTGTGGGGAAAGGATCTATAACACAAGCAGTATCCAATTCTCTGTAATCCATGTAGATTTTTATCTTGTTACTTATTATCATTGGTCTAACCCATTTTGATTCCTCTATGGGCTCAATGATTCCACATTTCAACATCTTGTCAATTTCTTATTTAATTTTAACGTGCATGTTAGGATTCATCCTATAATGCCTCTTCCTAACCAGGCACATACTTTCCTTTAACTTGATTCTTATCTCACTCAAAGAGTTGTGCCCTCCTTTCAACTCATGATAGCCTCTAGGGAAAAAATCTTGGAAGTCACACAACAACTCAATGATCTTAGAAACTTCTGAATCAGACCAATAATCACCAACGATAGCCTCTTTAGGTTTTTCATGTATCCCAATGTTGAACTTATTTTTTTTCATAGGCGCATATCATGTGCGTGTCCATTCATCTGCACTATCCATGACCTTGCATGTACCCATAGTATGATCAAAATCCAAGTTCTCTACTTCCTCATCATCTATCATATAAACCATCTTGCCTTTTACCTTTGCTAACTAGCCATGCCCAAATTATTCTTCATCTATTTCCCCTTCTTCAAAGCGTACCTCGAGGTCTGATTCTCCCAAGAACTCCTGAATAAGTTCTTTAGATTTTTCACTATCTCCCTTAGTCAAGCGCTTCATTATCTGCAATTCCTCATTCACAAGTGGTTTATTAGAAATAAAATCAAAGGTATGAACCATACTTGCAGTCAACTCTGCCTAATTCCCTATCACTCTATTCAGCTCTGCGTAAACATACCATATGTTCCCACAACCTCACAAAGTGAAATAAAACTTATGCACCCACAATGAAGGTGGTAAAGCTTCCTTCCTCTTTGTCTAGTGTCTCTCAAACTATTTAATGTGGTACTGAACAAAATCTTTCCCATGAAATTCATAGATCTTATAGGGTACATTATCTTGTAGAAATCTAGCAAAAAATGCAACTCTCACTTCACACAACTTCACAAGATTATCCTTGTATGTAATCCACTAGCACATTATCATCCTGCACAAAGTATAAACTAGCATATTTCTCTGTTATACTTGACTATCCACTGGGCCTCCATAGAACCAAGAAAAACCTCAAAATTTCCCTCACTAGTGTACCTTGGTACCTAGTTATGTCTCAAATGCCTAACAGAGTATGGCCCACTGACACGTGTAACAACACTCTTCATTTCTCATCCAACCATCTCATAAGTCCCATGTTCCCAATTATCACAATCAACACTTGTTGTATCACTCATAGATTGTGAATCATCCCACTAAATCACTCCTTTGATGGTTCAGGCACCTCAGGATCTTGGACGGTGCACACATATATTTTGTTTATATCCTATTCACTCAAAGGTTCCACATAAGGTACAACCTTTCCATCTATCAAAGGGATTATCACATGCTCCTTATTCTCAAAGCTAATATAACCTTTGTTGAGTTCTAAGACCTCAAAATCAGTAGTAAACTTGACCCCCTGAATTGTAATAGTGGAATCTTTCAAAAATTCAACAAACATGGCTTTAGTCTTGTTTTCCATAAACAACACATTAGAAAATGGCTACAATCATGGTCTCCCCATCTGTAGCCACGTATCCAAAGTGAGGACATTCACTTCCGTAACTATATCAATAAAAATGTTACTTAAAATCCATCCTTTAACAACTACATTCAACATGATCTCTTTATCATAATCAATACTATGAGGAGGAAATTTGGCATGCAAGATTTGTCTCACATGCTCTCCCTCAACATGTAGTACCTCTTCTCTCAGCCATTCCCCTAATAATAGAATGATATTCTCTTAGCGTAGTAACTTACAAAACTCCTTAATTTCATCCACATTTGTCTGGGGTAATGAGGCTACCTTCAAGCATTATATCTCACCATGCAAGTTCCTGATAACATCCATAGATTCTCGATAAACTTCCTTCTAATGACCAGTGTCATTATAATCTTCATTGATAACCTCCTTTGTAATAAGAAGCTTCTATTTGGGAACTTCACGAGTGCGCATGGCCTTAGTTCGAGTAGTAATAATGATAGGTAGCATGTCAGGATCATGTGTTAACTTGGTTTTCCACTGATCTCCCATAGCACATTGTACTTTTATCATCTCCACGCATTTATCTTGCTTGTGTTGCTTATGAATATGCTCATATAATTATGGACACTCTTCATATTTGTGATTATTTCTGCACCAAGAGAAAATTGGGTTATGTAGGCATTCATGCCTATTATGACTGGGTGATACTCCATTATAACATGTTCCATGAGGAAAATCACTCCTTCCTCCGCTGCGACCATGGCCCCTGAATCCTCCAAAGTACCCTTGAACTAAACTACCTCTATCAGAGTGCCCTTCATTATTATTTTGATTATGTCCACAATTATCAACTTGCTCCTTGGAATCGTTTACAACACTAGTCTATCGCACACCCATATTAATTGCTTCATGAATATGATCAATCAACCTATAGTTCTCTATGTCATGAGTGTTTGATTTGTAAATCTTACAGTAATTGTACATGTTTTTCCTGATAACGCGCTGCAGTAAAGTTCACCTACTCAAATCATGATCCCAATGAAAAATTTAATAATCTAACATAATAGTGTGCACCAATATATGAGGGAAACTATCCTTGGTGTGACCCTTTACTTTGTAATATGTACACCACAATCCACTACACATCTCATGTGTTGAATTGGATGATAATTTTTCTAATTTTTTTGCCATAAATTTTATCTGTACTTCTAAAAAGGGGTTTACCCCATTTTTCACACTACCAACAGCCTCAGTGTATAGAGCTTCCTCAAGAGCTTCACACAGATCTGTAAAATTATTATGTGAGATATCTCTCCTGGATGGGGTTATCAAACCATCAACAAACCATTGTGCATGCTGACTAAGATTAATATCATAGGATAACTTTAATAACAAAGTCTTAAAAAAGGCATCATATTACCTTACACTCTCAGCCATGCCCTTCTTGATATCCTTCATCACGCTAATGATCTTCTACTCAAATTCAGGAATATTGAACTCCACCAAGAAAGTATCACATAACACATCGTAATTCACACAAGTCTGGTTCAGATCAAACTTCTTATACCAACTATGTGCGATCCCCTACAACATAGTTGCAAACTAACTTTCTTTACACTTTGGAGCTATAATCCTCTTGGCATGTCATAATATTTCACACATATGAATGTGCTCTATGGAATCTTCAATGCCTATGTACTCTAGGAGATGAAGGGACATCTCATAATACACCTATTGGAGTTGGTGCAAACCATGCCCACCTCATCCAAAACTTGTATTTCCTCATGTTTTTACTCCACCTCCAAAACCACCAGATCCACTAGATCCTAAACCTCCAAATCGTATTGATCCTCCTCCTGTGGTGGGAATTATACCAGAGGATGTGTTGTCTTGTATACGAGACATTGAATTGAACTAAACTCCCACAGTCTATGAATTTATGCTACCTCCATATTTATTCCCAAGATTTTACGCAACCACACTCTTTCCTGATGATGCACCATAAATTATGTCTTCAATATATCCTAAAAAATATTTTGTCACCTGAGACACCATATATGATTGTGTTTCTTGACTTACTCCTATATTCAAAGGAAAATGATATCTACCTATTACTACTCTATCTCCACTGCTAACATAATTATTAAAAACTGTTCCATAGACTGAAGCACTAGGCGTGAGGGTAACGTCACAAAGTGGGATTAGATGCATGCCTACAACTGTTACTCTATCTTCTTCTAATGTAATTTTCTTAGAAGCCAAGGGGGATTCTCTTCCATGATTTCCTAAATGGGGGATTACTAGCTGCTCAGGTTCCACTTTGGTTGCTTGAATCTCGAATCCTTCACACATCACCTTTATCCACAACTCTATACACTCCTCAGTGCCACAATTCCTCACCAATTACCTCTCCCACATTTTAGTATATTTAATTAATCTTTCCTCTCTTTCCTTTTCTACTATAGGATCCACCATCTTTCACCACACCTTCTTCTACCCTTGTGCATGGTGGGGGATTAGCTAGCCATAGGTTTCTCTTCAAAATTCAATGCTACCATCAAGATCTTAATTTCTAAGGGGATAACACGTATATAAGATCCTTTGGGTTTGTACAAGAACTAGAACTTAGCTACTAGAAAGGAATAATTAGACACAACGTACTCTAATACATAGCTATTCAAGACACCACTCCACCAGTGATCTACAACATGTGTCCAAGCCAAATCGGCATCTCGCAATTTTTGATAAATTCCTGCGTCCAAACAAGAGTTTTATACCTCCAACTCCTCTTTAATGCATAAGCTACTAACCATTCATAAAAATCCAAGAGAAAATAGGAAAATAACATCTCATAAAGTTCTTGATATAGATTATGTTCAACCCACATGCATTTATTAAATTTAGGTCCAGTATTATATCTCTGTGTAAATTTGTCCTCCAAATTCTATACCCAACTTTCAACAATGCACAAATTTATCCACTATGTTTTCATCTTGCATTATCCTTACAACAACTTCAAAAATAGGTCCCAATAGCAGAACCAAAATGTAGCCTTATTTTACCCACCAAAATCCAAAGGCACGTTGGAACATCACCCAAGAAGAACCAGAGTGGTCACCTAAAGCGTGCAAGGGTACCAAGTCCCTCTTTTATATGAGCTTTATTAAGGAGTTATCATGATTAACATTCATGTGTTGCATATCCATAACAACCATACATAATTATTTTTCATAGTATAAACAAGATGTAGATCTCAACTATTATGTATGAGTAATTAAACAAGAACCAGAATAAGATTTACCACATAAGATCTAGTATTATAGATGTCTACAACCAATATCCACCCATAAAGATCCATCATATTACTCTATCAATAAGATTAGTTGAGTGCATACAAAATATTATCACCATAAGTCATGCATGCATACGAACCAACAGCATAACTCTATTACAGAAGTGACCATACTAATATATGCATATCATACATATATATAGGGGTGGAGACTTTCCCTTCACCAACCATGCATCCTCAAAATATGCTACACGTGAAACTACAAGATAAAAAAAATGCAAGCAAGCTCACTAATAATAAATTATCTAGTAATAAACTATAGTCTAATCCTATTAATAGCTCCAAACCTATACACTTAGATTAGTCTTCCACCTACCCAAAATAACATTTACGTGCTCTGCAATTCTTCATCATGTTGTGTGTTCTACACTCTAAGTCTATAATTATCCTTACACTGTAAATGACTAAGTCATGAATCCTCACTTTTCTCGGGTGCGGCCTACTTTTTTATATTCCTATGTGCAACTACGTGCCATATGTCCATGTGCCCAATCCTTATGGGCCTTCAATAATTACGCTTTACTTCATCAACCCAAAAAAATACACTTAAAGGTTCTTAGTGGTTAGTCCAAATGAATCGTAACTATCTCAATTAGACCATCATCTAAAATATGCATATATGAAATCAAGACAGAACTGCTAGCTTTACTAGAGAAGAACTATATGTGTTTCACTACGAAATTAAAAAATATATATGTAAAGGCAAGGAGGAGTACTTGTGATAGTCAAAGAAGGTTATACATGCGTTGAATGTTGACCAAGCTGATTTTGAAGAGATTCCCTTTGGCTAAGAGGAACAACCTAAAATAGAACACAAAACCACAAGAGAGAGTTAAACAATATATGGCAGTATACTGCCTAACATGTGTTAGATCTGGGAAGTGTGATACTTACTAAGGAGGTTGTAAATCCACTATTTTAAACACAAACTAATGTAAATAAATAACTGAAAGAAAGAGTTCCTATTGTAATAACATGATTTAGGTATATCATATAAACAATAGACTATATTAAGATAAATACTAAATATAAAAAATTCTAGTAAAGGTAAGGTGTATTTGGGTTGGGCAGGTGTAACAGAGGTATGGTAGAAAATTTGGGTGATATTTGGTGAAGTTTGGGTTTGTTTTACGTGAATTGGAAGCTCGTTGGTCTGGGATATATTACCAGTCATAGAGACCAGTATCAATTGGGTGATTGATTTCAATACTGGAAATGAACTAACACCTGTTATGTGACTAGTGTCGGTATGGAAAATTATGTGGAGTGACTAAAATGGGCTAGTTTTGGGCTCTTTGTGCAATCTCAGAATATTGAGGAGGTTTAGGTATGGTTGTGGGATGTTTAAGTAGACTCATAGGTAATAAGATGGGTGCTTTGGAAAGGTATGACGGTTCTTTGGGAAGATACTTGGATGGAGGTGTTGTGGGAAAGATCTTGGTATTACCATGGGTGAAATGAAATAGATAACTAATAAATAATCTACTAAAACCAATGACAAAGAAGTAATGTGCTTACTTGTGAAATGGAGATGAATAATAGGAGGTGGTGATGGTTACAAAAGAATATGGTCCTAAACAAATGCAGTAGTAGAAGGAGGGCACAATGCTTCCCTATGAGTGCACTAGAGCTCTAGATCAATCCATTGATGAATCATGTGGTGTCTGAATGTTGTAATGTTCTCTTGTATGTCACAAGATTGTTGGGAAACTTGAGAGTTAGTATGCAAGGTTACAAGGGCTAGTAAATAGAATTCAAAACTCAAACAAAGAGTTTTGAAATCCTATTTAAGGTAATCAATGACATTTAGGTAACTAGTGTCAACTAAGGAATAACCGGTGTCAATTAGGGACAAAAGGTCATATCTACTAAAAATAGTTTGATTCCTCCCAAATTTGGCATGATTGAGATTTTGGTTCTGGGTCAAAAGTGTGGAATGGAGCTAAATGTTGCAAGATAGTAGTTAGAGGGATAATATACCATTAAGATTAGGGTTTGAATAAGTCCTAGTTGGTTAGGGGGAGTGGGATATGGGTCTTGGTTAATTAATGAGCTTGGAATAGGTCTAGGATGAGGTGGAGAGATGAGTTGGTTATGTGACGTGGAGATGTGAGGTGGAATAAGGATTAATTTAAATAAAATTAATACTGATGTGTGGAAGGGGCCATGGTTAACGCATGTGTGTCGATTAATTAAATAGAAGGGGCTTAGAGGGTTGTGACCAAATTTTTGTGTCTACATTTTTCCCCTTTTGTCGTGTATCTTGTATTGATAACTGACGATGACAAAAATAGAAGGTGTTTTCCCCAGGCACGGGTGGAGGTGATCCCCCTCAAACCAAGAAATGGTGAAGTAATAGGTGGAATTGGTGATGGGTTTGATAAGGTGGTAAATGGTGAAAGGTGTGGGTGTTTCTAATGATGGTATCATTGTGGGTAATATGTGGGGGCATTCCAACACATGCACATGTATAGAATGAGATAAGGCACTAGGTTGAAGATCTCACAAACTCTACATCATCAAAGGTCAATAGTTTATCCAAAAAAGGTTAATGTGGACCAGATATCCAAGGTATATGATATGATCCTAGAAACACAAGGAAGCTAGGTGCAGGAATGAGCATTAGGTGGTTTCCAAAGCACCAAAAGATGTGGTCTGGTTAAGATAAACATAACAACATTAGGTAAGGCAAGGTTAGCAGGCTAAAAAACACAAGTAACGTCATCGCAAGGTAAAATGAGTATGTGAATTCGAGTGTCAAATGGGTAAGGTTAGGGTGGTTGTATAGGTAAGGTCATGGGTAAGGCCATGGTTTAGGAAAAATATGCCCCTAAGTACACTCAGGTCAGGGGTTAGGCGATAAGGCTATTAGGTGATCTTGTAGGGCTAAGGTAAGGCTAAAGTAGCCAATAAATGGCATTGTTCATCAATATTTTGGTAAAATTAGGTATAATTGGGTAGGTAAGGTGATCGAGACCGGTTCAAGAGGAACATTTGTCAGTCACCTAGGGAATGACTTAACCGACATCAGTCAAGAAAACTTGATTTTAAAATGAAAACTCTGTGTTGAAAACAACTCATTTGACATTTCCTAAGTTAGAAAATGATAGAGAGAGAATATGTTCATTTGAAATGGAATAAAATGATAGGGTTTTATTCTAGGCTAAGTTGGTGAGAGCTAAGTGGCTGAAGGAGTGGAGTTTATGGGTCCATGTGATTTAGAAAAGGGATTTTATTGCTTGATAATTGAGAGATTGATTTCAGTCATGAAAAAGGTAGGAGAGGTCACAAGAGGACCTCCAGTTTAGAGACCATACATCTCACCTTGAAGACGGTGCCGGGTAGAGGTAGGATTCAAGCTCCCTTGGTGTTTTGGGTGAAAACTAAGGTAGAAAATTGAAGAATTTAGATTTTGGAATTTGATTTGAAATTTGGTTAGAAGTGGGTGAAATTGGGTATGGGAAGGGCCAAAACTAGTTTAATTAGGTGGGAAAATGAATTGAGAAGTGATTTGGGGTTGTTTGGTTAGGTATTTTAGGTGTTTTAGTTAAATTTTGGAGAATGGGCACATGGGGATTCAGCCCTAGGGCCAAACTAGTGACCGACACCAGTCAGGTATCGGTCGACGTTAGTAAGCTAGTCAATTTCAGTGGGGCTAAAGGGAGACTAGTATCAGTCAGGGTGACCGATTTTAGTCACTGTGAAAAGTGATGGAGGCTAAAAAAGGGAGTTTGGGATGGTTAAAATGTTAAGGGAAGGATGGGTGAGGGTGTAGTAAGGTAGGAGTGAGTGATTTAGGGTTAAGTTAGGGAGGAAAGGGGTGGTTTAGGGTCAATGTAAAGTGGAACGGAATTGTTATAGGTTAATTACGTAGAAATGGGTGAGTGAGGGTGGGTATGGTCAAATTGAAGGTATAGGCTAACCATGAAGGATATGCAGAAGATAGATAAGGAAATTTAGTACAATTGGTTAAGGGGGGGAGGATTGAATTGAAATAAGTGTAGATGTTTAGGCTAGATAGAATATATATCAGAAAAATGGGTTAGGTAAAAGGTGGGAAGGCTAAGAAAGGTATAGATAGGTATTGGGCTAGGTAGAGTCAAATAAATGATCAAAAGGGAAAATTGATTAACAAATATAAATGGTGATGATGCAGGCACGTCAGCAGTTGACCATGAGAGATAGGTTACCGCATCGTTTGGTGTAAATGATACCCATCATTATTGAGGACGAGTGGGATCATATGAGGGATGTTGGACTGGGCACTGTTAGTTGATATAGGCATATTGTCAGGGATCATAGCATGATGGTTGATCTCATCGACAGATGGGATTCAATGACCAACACATTCCACCTTCATACCGGTGAGATGACTATTAATTTGGAGGACGTCTACCGGATCTTGAGGCTACCAATTTTTGGGGAGTCGTTATATTATATTCTTTCACACGAGCCATTCGATCTAATGGTTATAGTGTTTAGAGAGACAATGGGAGCTTTGTCCTATCATAGTGTGAGCATTATCTATGAAGATATGTATGCCACACATCCACATGAGAACAAATTATCAGTGTTGTGTTAGGAATTAGAGAACAAATATGCGAAAACAATTCCTCAAACCATAGCAGTAGGAAACTATATAGTAGAATTATACTTGCAGAAATATAACAACATCAATGAATAATGCACAAAATAAGACAAGACAAGATTTAACGTGGTTCACCCAATGTGGGCTACGTCCACCAAGAACTTGCTCAGATTTTATTATCAACAAGAGTAAAATAAATCTCATAGTATTCTCTTAGTTATGAACTCACAACAGAATTCCAAAGATGTTAAACCAAATCTAAATCACAATTGACACCTAATTGCATAACCTTGATCACTCTTGATAACCTCTTGATCATTAAGACTCAAGACCTCTTGAACACTCAAGATATCTTCAAGATACCATAACACCTCTATTTATAGGATTAAAATCCTTTTAAGAAGCCATAAAGCTGACCCTAGAAGATTGAAAGTCGCGATCTTTCAACTTCCCACGGCTGGAAAAACAATCCTGACGTTAACAGCTCAATTAACAGCATACGTAACAGCAATGTCGCATAGCAACGACACATCAACGTCACAACAAATGAATGCAGAATGCTCCTGAAGTCTCCAAACTTAACCATTTGAGCTCCAACAATTCAAAACTGATTCAAGAAGACCAAAAAACAAGCTCCACACCCCAACATGTTGATGATGGTGGTTATTGAATGTTATACTCTCCCAAATTCATAGGGTGGGAGATTTCCATAGGAATTGATGGGAGATTTGGAGGATATGATTGAGGAGCAAGTTTTTTTAACATAGGTGCTAGCATTAATGGTACATCTTTATACTGAGTTGTGGGTGTATTGGAGGATTCGTCAGTTCATTGTATGCTACACCCATCTTCTTCATTATTAGCCCTACAAGCACATAGTGTGTCTATGTCCACCAAGCCTTCCATGACAAGATTGGTTTAGAGGAGTTTATAGAGCAGATTTCAAGAGATGGATACCTATAAGAGAACATCCTAGGGTGGATGAGGAATCACAAGATGTGACATATTATAGGAGACTATTAAATAACATATCATGATTTGACATTCTATGATGGCCTTATATATATTTCTCTTCATATGGAGGCATGGCAGAGGATTTGGAAGGGTTACAGATGGTTAGATGGATACAGGGATAGTGAACTGAGGAGCATGAGATGATTCCAATTGACTGATTCAAACTCCAATTTTGGCTTCAGCAAGATGTGTCTTCACCATTTCCACAGTATCGCAGGGATGACCTGGGGATACATTTAACTCCACCATATCAAGAAGATCCTATAGGGTAGGAGGAGAAAGTTTATGATAGACATATTTATGACATAGACACAATTGAAGGGTACATGACCTAGTGGATATCTCAGCTATAGGTAGTACCACCAAGGTAAAGACAACTTGATTTGGCTACAGTTATATTACAGAGGGACTAATTACAGGGGTAGCTAATGACTTTACAGTGGAAGCTAACACAAGAACATGCATAGGTGATTACCCTATAGGGACAACTAGCACAAGCCAAGGCACCAGCAGGGGATAGAGGGAAGGTCGCATGGTTACAGTCTCAGGTGACCTCTTTATAGGAAAAAAAGGCCTCATTACAAGTAAAATCAGTAGTTGTATAGGCACCGACAGTGGGACATGGTCCCGTTGTACAGGCACAAGCACCGGGATAGGGTTCCATTATACAAGCACAACGAAAGGGTTTACATGTAGATGTCAGAGCTATGGCACCACCCTAGGTGATATATATGGATAGGTACATGGAAATGGTGACTAAGACTAGGTATTATGAGGATCTACTGACAGAGATTAGTATTCTGTTTGTCTCATATGCCGAGTATAGAGCACAATAGTAAACCAGTGAGAGGTTTAGTTCACGGACCCATGGTACTACTAATTTAGGTAGCCATCGGTCGCATATGAAGGGGCATTGAGAGGTGACTAGTTTGTGGAGGATGAGGTCACGGGAGGTGATAGGTGTTAGGCCATCCTAGAGCCAATGTAGGTGTTGATAATAACAATGTGAACATACCTATTTAACCTGAGAAGAAAAAGGCTAGGCAGATAACTTAACTCACTAATGATGTAAAAAGGATAAGTCCACCCAAGTTTGATGGCACCACATTAGGAGATGAGGCTGAGAACTAGCTCAGTGAAATGGAGAAATACTTTGCAATAAGGAATTTCTCAAAAGAAACAAAGGTGATATAGGGGGCATATCAACTTTTTCACGAAGCATCTTCATGGTGGGATAGCCGTCACGCTGAGTTAAATATTGATGAAACTAATATCACATGGGATCAATTTAAAGGTTAATTTAGCAAACGCTGGCTACCAAAACTTTATTATTATCAGAAAATGACTAAATTTTAGAACTTAACTAGAGGAAAGCTAACTATAACTGAGTACTAGGAGTGGTTTACAAAACTTCTTAAGTACATACCCCAGTACCAAACTGATGAGAGGTTCAGGATATGAAAATTTATCATGGGATTAAATCCCATGATAGGAGGAGAGGTGGATGCTCATAGCCCAACCATGATGGAAGGGGTTGTTGAAAAATCCATAAGGTAGGAACAAAAAATAAAGGTAATTTCTAATCATAAAGAGCAAGTAAGGAAGAAAGCTCCAAACTCCTCTCCATCATCTCTTACACCTAAGGAAGGACCATGGAAGAAATTTAGAATGACAAGTTTTCATCTGATACTAATAAGAAAGTAGAAACAAAAAAGTCTACTGGTAATACACGGAACAACTTTGCTAAGAACAATAATAACAGACAAAAGTCCTATGGGGGTCAAAACGATAACTCTGAGGCTAGAAAAACACCCGATCCTAGTAAGGGACGTATAAGAGGCTGTTATAATTGTGGTAAAGATCATTACACAAATTAATGCCCTTTGAAAATAGATGATCATAATCAGCAACACAAGATACACGTTGCAGTATCTGACAAGCAGGAAGAGAAATAGTCCATGCCTATAGAAGTTTCAGAGTAAGTTATTTGGGTTTACCTATAACTATTCTTTTTGAAACCGGAGCTATTGAATGTTTTATTTATAGTAAATTAGCATCAAAATTAAAAGAAAAGATGGAAACATGGATGAAACATGGACTATACAGTATGGAAACAATGTTGTTCAAACTGTTAGTATGTGTCTTTTTGGAGCAATCCTTGATTTACCTAACTTTTCTAGTGAAGTTGATCTTTATGTTGCACCTTTGGGATCTTATGATGTAATCATAAATGTTAATTGGTTAGCATAACATAAGGCTAAAGTGGACTATTTTGAAAAATACATTTGTTGTTAAGATCACCTGTAGAAAACAACAGATATTAAGGGTGTGAAACGTGAGATTTCTGTTAGAAAACTGTCAACTATACCACTTAAAAAAGCCAAAAATAAAGGTTATACCTTATATGCAGTGAAAATTGCTGAAAAAATTGCTGAAACAACTGAAGAGAAAAATGATATTATGGAAATATATCCATTTTTACGAGACTTTAGTGACATATTTTAGGAGGAATTTCCAGGTCTTCCACCCAAAATGGAGTTTGATTTCACGATTGAGATCAAGCCGAGAACTGAACCTATTCCTAAATCACCATATAAATCCCATGTATTGTATGGATCAATAGTATAAGTGGTAAGAGTACCTTCCACTAGTTGAGTTTGCATATAATAATACATATCATGCCTCTCTTAAGATGGTACCTTTCAAAGCATTATACGGAAGAAAATGTAGAACCCCTATTAGTTGGGACAACATGGAGGATAGAGAGGTAATTGGACCTGAAATTCTTATGGAAAGGGAAAAACAAGTTAAATTGATTTGTGAGTGCTTGAAAGAAGTGGTAGAAAGACAAAAGAGTTATGTTGATTTAAAGTGGGTAGATAGGAAATTTGAACTTGGTGAGAAATTCTTTCTTCGGGTCAAACCAAAAAGGATCTCTATAAATTTTGGCAAGGCTGCCAAGTTATCACCATGTTATGTGGGACCTTTTGAGATAGTTAAAATAATCAACCTTGTAGCTTACCGCTTTACATTACCTCCTGCTTTATCGTGAATGCATGATGTTTTCCATATTTCTTTTCTTGAGAAATACGTTTCAAATTTGTCACATGTGTTAAATTAGAATTCCTTGTAGGTCCAAGACCCAAGAATAATTGTGGTTAAACCCATACGAGTGCTTGAAACTCACCATCTGCATTTGAGAAATCGTGAGATAAGTCAATGCAAAGTCCAATGGGACCAATTTAATGAAGAAAGTGCAACCTGGGAAAACCTTGACAATATGAAAACCACATTTCCATATCTATTTGAACAGAATTGATTTTGTTTACTGATAAATAAATAAATAAGTGTGTGATTTTATCTTTATAATACAATAAGTATGCCAGTTTTGGGCAAATATTGATTTTTTTTGAATAAAAATCTATGTAATGCTGATTTCTAGAACTTATAAATTCTGATATGTTTTTGACATATGATAAGAAAAGTGAATAAGTTGATTGTGCTAGATGTAGACTGTGAAAGTGATGCAATCATCCGGACTATAATTCTTTTTTAGGAGGGAATAATGTAACACCCTTGACAATTATTACATTCCTCCTTTGCATTTCAAGTGTTGACATGTGATTTTCTTGATAAAGATGTGTTCTTTTAACTGTTGAAGATCATTCTTGATATGGATAAATCATTTCTACTCTTTGATTGTAGGGTTGGTATGTTGTTCCTTACAACAATCTATTTCACTTCTTATGAGAATGTTGTAATCTGGTTTGAATGGTTGTAAAATTATCCTTTGTAATTGGACTCATCCTTGGATCAATTCCATTGATCCAAGGTATGTTTTAAATCTTCTTATCTAAACTAAATGAAAAACTGACATTCATTGATTAAGAGACTTAATGGAATGAACTTGTGTTTGCTGCAAATTCTTTACTTTCTCAAAATATTGTGCCTGCATTTTGTTTTGTGTTTTTCTTGGCTCTTCTTGATTGACCCTTGTAGAACACTTAATGGTGTTAGGGGAAACCTGCTTCAGTATTCTTGAGAAAGAGAGATTTTAATGTGTCCTATATCTATAAGGTCTATCCTAATAGATTCAAGACTCAGGTAAATTTTTCCTAACTCTTTCTACACCACTTTACATGGGATGCTATCATAACCTAAGTTGTTAACACTAAGTTAGTATGAAGGAAATAACCTAAGGGATGTAAAGTTATTTCTAATCAATTTCCTATACTATTTGGTTAAGCTAAGACCTAACATAGGGTGGCAATCTATTTAATTGTGGGTTATATCCTAAGGTTATATATTTTACACTAACCTAAGATGTAACCTAAGCAAATTATATCTATCCTAAACTAATGGGATATGAAAGGGAACCTATGGGTCATTGGAAAGTGGGGAACTAAGCGGCAGTTCCTAAGCTTTTAATGAGATTTGATTTTGATTTGGTTTTAAATGCATGTAATTACTACTAATTTAACAGGGGATAGTGAAAGTATCAGCATATCAAAATTTCCTTGTCTCCTCCAAAGAGAAGCAGAAGAGGAATTTCCACATCCCCAGTTACAGATTTACCTAGTAGGGGTCATTCAACTCCTCCTTACGGAAGATTTCCTTCACCCAAGAACAATCAACCTTTCATTACTATGGAGGGGAACAAAGTTTTTCCCCCTTTAAATGAAAGAAGTCCTCTTATGTTGGCTGAACGTGACCCGATACATGTTGCGGCACTCAAAAGTTTACCCTTCTACACGGGGGAAACTCACATTACTCCAGTGGAGCATATCTTTGATGTAGCCAACATCTGCGCAGTACATAATATCACAGAAGACAACATTGCAATTAGACTTCTTGCTACCTCTTTCAAGGGAAAAGCACTTCAATGGTTTTACGGGTTACATGTTGGCACTGTAACCACTTGGGACGAGTTGGGAGAAAAGCTATGTAAACAATTCGAAGAAAAAAGTGATCACCTATCACTTTTGGAACAACTTACTACCATAAAGAGAGCTTCCCAAGAATACATGAGTGATTTCAACTTCTGATTCCACAGAACTTGGAATAGGATTCCGGCGCTCGTAAAGCCTTCTGCGCATAATGCATTCTTATACTATTTGCGAGCCTTGAATAGTGATGTAGCAGTTATGATCCAGTCCATGGGAGGGACTACACTTCCTGATGCTTACAAAGTTGCCATAAGTGCAGAGAATTCTTTGATTCAGGCTGGAAAGATAGCTCCACGACCACCAATGCCCTTTTCTCCAAATCTTACGAATCATCAGCCTATCATTGCTCCTATTCCAGTAGACTCCAAGCAACCATCTCAATCTTCCCCTACCTCTTCAAATGACCTATTTGAAGTCAAGTCACTACTGCAAAATTTTGGAAATGAGCTCGTTGCACTCAAAAGGCAACAATTTCAATACAATCGTCCGTATCAGCCACAAAATCAGCAGTATCAAGCTAACCGTTCTCCTTTTCAAGGGAACAATCAGCCTCGAAATCAAACTACAAGTCAAGTTACAAATGTCAGGCCCTTGAACTTTCAGAACCCTCTTGCAGCTAGCTCATCTAGAGCTATAGTACCTGTTCAAAATAATCTAGTTCAAGACTACGAATGGTGTTATCCTTGCTCTCAACCTCACAATCAAAATCTTTGTCCCAATGGGGTTCTTAGCCAGGCCCTTATGGTTCAAAGTGTATCTGCCCCTTCAGAGTTAACAAACAATTCATCTACGCAAGAAGCAGCAGATCAACCACAGGCACCTGAAGAATCCACTTTGCTAAACTGGCAAGTAGAAGATTTTTGCGGATTGAATATAGATTCTTCATCAGTGGCAACAAACACTCGTTCCAAAAAGAGAGAAATGGAGCCTCAACCTCTCGAAGCTGATCTAGCATCCACTTCTCAACCTGGGTTACAAATGGCAGTTGATAAAAATGTGGGAAAGAAATCAATAGAAACACCGGCTAGCCACACCGCAGGGAAAGATGGTTCTCCAGGCATCACGGTACCCAACAAACATTTTCCAAAGGAGGACCCCAATGCCCAAAAAAGTGTCATCAAAGTTGGAGCAATTCCCTTCAGCATAGTAGAACAAATGAAGAAAACCAATCTGAGCGTTACCATGTGGGACGCACTCTCGATCCCTTCCCAAAGAAACCTGTTGCGAGAAGCTCTGAACAGTTTTAGTACAACCAGCGGATCACCAAGCCATGGAGTGACAAATGCTACAAATTTGTGTCAACAGGAAGGGAAAATCATTCGTATAGCAAACAAACCACCACCATTCTACATTTCCCTGATCATTGGCGACCACCTGGTACATAATTGCATGATCGATTATGGTGCCAGTAGCTCTGTCATGCCGAAACAAATTACAGATGTACTAGGCATACAATATGCACCAGTTACAAGAGGGGTTGTTCAGCTGGATGGCACAACTGTTAAGACTATTGGGGTTATCAAAGGACTTCAACTTACCATTCATGCATGCCCAAGTTTGTCATTCACCCAAGACATATCAGTCATTGATCTCCCTCCTCTCTTTGCCATCTGCCTATCACAGGATTTCACTGCCAAGATGGGTGGTTACCTATCAGCCGATTGGTCGCATATGATTCTCAGGACTCGATACGGAACCAAAGTAACTATAAGGGCAGAACCAATCTGCCATAATCATGTAGAACCCTACACTGCTAGTCCCATAAATGGAAATTACACCATCGGTGATCCCGAAGAGGAAGATGCCTGATCATGAACCAACCACCCTTGTTGAAGAAGTCCCTGATACTTTGCTGGATGAAGTAAGTAGAGATCATCAGTACGATCCCTACGCTGATGTATTGGCAGAAGAAGAAGTTGGTTTGCTGGTTTTGGAAGAAACAGGATTAGGTACTTACTGTATCCATGAAGAAGATACGATCATACCACAACTTGTCAAAACACCAAGTGATTCTAAAGGACTGTGGCAATTGTTCTTCGATGGCTCAAGAAGTAAGAATGGATCCGGTGCTGGTGTTATGTTAATTTCTCCAGAGGGAGATAAGTACTTCTCATCTTTCTGGTTGCAGTTCAGTTGCACTAACAATGTTGCTGAATACGAGGCTCTTGTGCAAGGAATTCAGCTAGCCCAAAGGAAGGGAATCAAGGCCCTGACTATTTTTGGAGATAGTGAGTTAGTTGTTCATCAAGTTTCGGCATGTAGTGCATCCAAAAATGATCTTTTAAGATCATATAAGAATCGAGTCTGGGACCTGATTGAAGATTTTGAAGCTTTTGGAATCCATGCAATCCCTAGAGATCAAAATCAAGATGCAGATAGGCTTGCTACAATTGGTTCACAATACAACATACCAGTTGATATCATGAAAGAAGGGCAGAAATTTGTTAAAATGGTGGTTCGACCAGCAGTCCCTGATAATGTGAGTAGTTGGCAAGTGTTTGATAGTGACAAACAAATTGTCCTCTTCCTACAAGAAGAGGCGGAGTTTGCTACAAAGAATCAAGATAAGTTGCAGGAGTCATATGGTGAGAAAATTATTCAATTGAAAAGCAACAAGTTACCAAAAGGTTTAGTCACTTTGGAATCCATTTTCAATTCAGATGACCAAGCCACAAGACAAAGCCCTAACATGGTGGTCAGAGAAGAATATTTTGAGGAAGTTGAAGTATCAAATGAAAAATTTCTTAAGATCGGAAAAGTGTGTACTTCTGAAGAGAAAGAAGCTTTCATCAAACTTTTTCAAGAGTATCATGACATCTTTGCATGGAGCTATAAAGATCTGCGTGGTTTTGATCCAGGTCTAGCACAACATACCATCAAACTGGATCCTAATGCTAAGCCAGTTCGTCAGAAACAGAGACCAATTAATCCCAAAATTGAGCCACTAATGAGAAAGGAGCTAACCAAGCTCATCGAGGCCTGTATAATTTTTCCCATCAAGCATTCCTCATGGGTAGCCAATTTGGTGCCCGTGAGGAAGAAGAACGGAGAGATCCGGTTATGCGTAGATTTCAGGGATTTGAATCGTGCATCATTAAAAGACCATTATCCTCTTCCATCGATGGAGCAGATCCTTCAAACGGTGGCAGGAGCTCAAAGATTTTCTTTGCTCGATGGATATTCAGGTTACAATCAAATCCTAGTCCAAGAATCTGACCAATTCAAAATGGCTTTCACTACCAAGTGGGGCACGTATGCCTACAATAAAATGCCATTCGGATTGTCCAATGCCGGGGCTACTTTCCAAAGAGCCATGGACATGGCATTTAAGGGACTAATCAACGATATTATTTTAGTTTACCTTGATGATATAACTGTATACTCTAAGCATGCAGAAGATCACATCACGCATCTAAGGAAAGTTTTCCAAAGGTGTAGGGAATTTGGGGTTTCACTTAACCCCAAGAAATGTATTTTCGCAGTGCACGAGGGAAAATTGTTGGGGCATGTGGTTTCAGCAGAAGGATTATCAATCGATCCAGCCAGGATTCATTCAATTATGTCCTTATCTCTCCCAAGTCACAAGAAGGGCCTCCAGAGTTTTCTGGGAACCATAAATTTCGTGCGGAGATTCATCCCTCAATTCGCGACATTGGCTAAACCACTGACAGCCATGCTAAAGAAAAACATGCCATTCTCATGGACAAAGGAAGGACGAGAAAGCTTTGAAGCCATCAAAACAGCCATTTCTCAAGCTCCCACGCTTGTGAACCCCAGGTTTGACAAAGATTTTATCCTTTATGCTTTTGCAGGTCAAGAGAGCATTTCAGGGATCCTCACCCAACAAAACAACAACCTGATGGAGCAACCAATTGCTTTCTTCAGTCAATCCCTCAAAGACTACGAGTTCAAATACTCATTCATTGAAAAGCAAGTCTTTGCGGTTATTCGAGCTTTGAAGAAATTCAAGCACATGTTGTCCAACAACAAGATTCATCTGATGGTGTCTCATCCAGGTGTCAAGGAGTTTTTGCTGAACAAAGAAATGAACGAAAAGCGTGCTGGATGGATCACGAAGGTAATGGAGTATGACGTGCACATCAAAGTCACTAAACTTGTCAGAGGTAAGGGTTTATGTCAGCAACTTGCAACAGACATGGAATCAAAAAGTAATGAGGACGTGACACTCCTAAATACTGATGAGGATGTTGATCAAGCTGACTGGTTATCCAAAATGAAGAATTTCATCTTCTCAGGAGCATACCCGACAAACATGGATAAAAACCAAAGATGAACTTTCCGTCTTCAATCTATCCCATATGTTTTGGTAGATAGCATTCTCTTTCGAAAAGATTTGAACGGCGTTCTCCTTCGGTGCGTAGGACCAGAACAGGTAAGTAAGATACTAGAAGAATTTCATAATGGCCTATCTGGAGGACATTATTCCGCACGAACAACAGCTACCAAGATCATGCGAGCTGGCTACTATTGGCCAGATTTATTCAAGGATGCCCATCTTTGGGTAAGGAAATGTAAGGAATGTGCCTTTTTCACAGGTAAGCAGAAGCTGGCAGCTCTTCCATTGCATCCAATTCAAGTGGATCAACCCTTTGTTCAATGGGGGTTGGACTTCATCGGAATGATTAATCCTCCATCCAGTGATGGACATAAGTGGGTCCTTACCGCAACAGACTATTTTACTCGATGGACAGAGGCGGTAGCATTAAAAGAGAGCAATGAAAAGGCAGTTCTAGATTTTTTGGAGGGTATAATGACGAGGTTCGGTGTTCCGTTTACAGTCATTTCAGACAATGCGCTGGCTTTTCTTGGTATGAAATTGAGTGAATGGGCTGTTAAAAATGGGGTATACCTCAAAACTTCATCCAATTACTATCCTCAAGGAAACGGATTGGCTGAGTCTAGCAACAAAAACCTCATAAGGATTATTAAGCGCACAATGGAGACTAACAAGAGGACTTGGCATACACAGCTTAAGACTGCCTTATGGGCAGATCGGATCACACCTAAAAGGGCCATCAGAAATTCTCCTTTCGTTCTTGTATATGGAAGAGAGGCAAAACTCCCACTCTCATTGGAGTTACCTTCTTTGGAGTTAGCTCATCAACTTGAAGTTATAGAGAGTGATCCTCTGACAGTAAGGTTTTCTGAACTCATGGAGTTAGAGGAAGTACGAGACAAGGCTATGAAAACTTTGGAGCAGCATCAGGCTCAAGTTAAGAAATATTTTGATAAGAAGGCGTCCGACAGGTGTTTTCAAGAGGGAGATTTAGTTCTCAAATGGGATGAAGACAGGGCCAAACCAGGCAGGCATGCCAAGTTTGACGCTCTCTGGAGTGGGCCATACATCATCACAAGTTGCAAAGAGGAAAATTCATTTCATCTATCTAGGCTCAATGGAGAAGAACTGCCCATTCATGTGAATGGGATACATCTCAAAGCTTGTTTTTGAGAAGCGTTCCACCCCTTGTACAGTTAAATTAGGTGTTTTCCTCCAAGTGCTTATGCACATTGTTGTGTGTTGTTGTTTTGCTTTCCTTGTTGTTGTGTTTTGTGTTGTTTTGCACATTGTTTCATCATTGGAAGGTGTCAAGGAGAAGAAGGTTCAGGGTTTCCATAAGAGTTTCAAAATCTGCTTCATTCAAATTTTTGCAGTGTTCCATGGATGTCAAGCATTCAATAGATTCAGTATACTTCATGCTTAGCATTCCAGGGAGGTCTAGGATATCGGCAATGCTCAAGGAGATTCTGGGATGTGTCAAAGAAAATCATACTACTTTCAGGATTCCAACATAGACTCCATGCCCAATGGATGACTTAAGGCTACTGGAATCATGCTTAGCAGGCAATCATCCCCAAGAGGTTGCCAAAAATGTTATCCAATTTTGCACACATGGCAAGATTGGACAACGGGGTCCTATCACGTTCAAAATGAAATAATAGTCCCAGGAACCCACCTTCGGTTATTATCGAGATGCAATAATTAAAAATAATTCTTAAATTGCATATGAGAGATCACCTAGCATCGAAAGGCACCCATTTTATCTCAACTCAGTGAAGAGTTCGGGGTCGAGTTGATAGAGAACCCGGTGTCAAATTGATAGTCATCTCGGAAATCATCTAGAGACTCTCAGTTGTAAGAGCTCGACGAGGTCTTGTTAATGCAAAATATAGCTCGTTGAAAATTGACGAATGAAGGGAACTCTATAAGGATCTCGGTAGAGATCGATGCAGGCTGGAAGATTGAAGGCCAAGTCAGGGAGAGTCAAAGTTCGAGCTATCAATAAAGTCTCAATGAATTGGAAAGTTTCAATCACATTAGAGATAAGGAGTTAGACTCATCTTCGTGACTCGTTCATTTTGGAGATCATGTGGTGAGCTTCTTTTAGGACACATTCTACAGAGCTAGGGTGATTCAAATGCAAGCCAAGGCATCAAGAGTGCCATAAAATGAATGGGATCGTTGCGTAAATAGAGATACGTGATGGAGCCCTATCAATGGGACTCATCAAGCATGATGGATAATTCAAGGCAACTCGTTTCGTGTGGATGCATTAAAGATGGTTTCTAGGATACAATTCCAGGGCTCATTGATTAATGCAAAACTGGGAGGCCTACTCGAAATAATTTTACAATGGTAAGCTCAAGAGGAGTCAAGAATTCCAGGCCAGGGTATTAGTGAATACAGTATATATATTTTTGCTGATGTTGTTTAGACCTTCCTCGGCCGAGCATTTGGTGAACAGGAAGTTGACATGTTGCAGTATAGCAGAAGTTCTTTTGAGCACTTCCAGCAAGCAGGTCATCCAACTATGTTTTTATCTGTTCAGCATCGAATGCATCCTCAAATTTGGGATTTTCCTTCAAGTTATTTTTATGAAAATCGATTAAGTGACAGTGAGAGTGTTACCGGGAGACCTGATGAAATTTATTACAAAGATTCTCTATCGAGACCTTACTGGTTTTACGATGTAACTCATGGAAGCGAATCTCATAGAGGTGGAACTGTTTCATATCAGAATATTCATGAGGCACAATTTGCTTTGCAATTATATGAGCATCTTCAACGAGTCACTAAGTTGTCAGGCATAAACGTTTCTGTTGGAATTATCACACCTTACAAGCTACAGCTGAAATGTTTGCACTGAGAGTTTAATGTTATCCTCAAATCTGTTGAAGGAAAACTCGGCAGGAGGAAAATCATGGGAATCCGAGAAGCCTAATGCCAAGTGGGTTTTCATGGATGGCAAGCCAAAGAAGAAGTTCCACGCAGGGGATTTTTAGGGCGGTATGACCAAGTCAAGAAGCGGAAATTGGGAACCGACCTGCCAAGGCAATGTATGGCAAATTGGATTCATAAGTCCGAGATCCCCACACATATCCTGCGGACTTCCTTGATACAAATGCCATGCCAATTTGACTTGGCAAAAGGAGGATTGGGCATGGAATGGGGAGATTCAGGAAAACACTGCCAAGCGTGGAAATATTGGTTTGGCAAACCATGACCAAACTTCCGTGAATGGGAGAAATCGGGTCAAATTGCCAAGTGAAGGCACGATCATGGCAAGAGAATGATATTTCCGCGCATGGGAAATATTTCACTTGATTTCCAAGTGGATTTTTATGAATGGCAGGCCAAGCTGAAAATCCGCGCGCTGGTGGGAATTGGGGAGAAATCGGATCAAACTGCCAAGTGAAGACAATATGATGGCTATCCGTCATGAAAACCCCGCGCAGCTTGGAGTGGTCCGAGTCTTTTTGCGAGTTACCAGGAGAATTAAAGTGGCAGTTGCAAATTGGGCGTTGAGTAATCTTCTGATCGATAAGGGAGGATGATGGCGAGATGGTTGAAGATGGGTCGACGTTGGAAACAGTATCCAGTTTCAGGCTCACAAAAAAGAAAACGCCTTCTCATGGAATACCATAATTGCAGCTTACAGAAGACACAGGTTTCCTTACAGCAATGCTAGATAGATGCCCGACCTGATCAGTTCACCTTTGCCAGCATACTTCTCCCAACTCTGATTCAAGCTGTGATCATTCAGGATGCGAGGCAAAATCCCACGCACAGGCACAGGCATGTTGCAGTATAATAGAAGCTATTTTTAGCACTTCAAGCAGACAGCTGCTGCAGGAAACAAATATTCACTGCCGTGTATGATGGATTGGAGTCACGCTATTCGAGGCTTCATAAAATTTCCCTGAACCAGGAGATGAAGGTTTATTACGGTGCAGAATGAAATGATTCATATTGCTCAGCATTTCTTCTCCTAAAATGAATTGAATGTGAAGGTCAACTCTGAAATACCTGGTCGGCCGTTTTGCATGCTACATCCTTGTCACTTGTAAATGGTCTCTTTGAGAAACTCTGAGGGCAAGAAGCAATATTTATACCCTTCCATTATGTACGTCCAATCAGACAATAAAAGTGTTCTTTTACCAGGTTCAGAGAAGCTTGTTTTAACAATGGACGATTATACTGTAATTTCAAGCTGATTTTATCTAGCTTTATTTCTATTAGCTTTGATCCACAACTAAGGAAGAATTCATATGGTTGTTACCTGTACATTTTTCCAAGGTCCTTTTGGTTGCCCCAGTTGTTCAACGTATTTTTTTGAAGGGCTTATTTTATGTGTTGCAAGTTGTAACATAAAGGATCTTTTAGTTTCTGGAAAAATGAGTATATGGTGTAGCTCACAGCTACCTATGCCATACTAAGATCCCAATAGTGGCATAATTGTTGATTGGAGCCGAGATTGCCGAGTGCACTACCAAAATACCGAAGGGCTCTTTGGCCAAAAAATCAGTCTTAAGGGTGTCTATCGACATGTTATGGGCATGAGCCTGGGTCATCATCATGGCAGCATTAGGTCTTTATTGGTAATGGCATTTTCTCATCGTTTGGAAGGTACAAATTGTGCTTATTATGGAAAAGCCAAAACATTCTTACTACAAGTGTTATATGATAAGGAAGAACCGTGAGCATTGTGGTAAAACCATTCTTTTTAGAAATATTGGGTTAAGCTCGGTATTCAAGTGAGTTTGAGCCCAGGAAAGGTAAGATCGTTTGCTGGATGAAGAGCTCGGTGACTTCGCAGGGAGCTCGTGGTGATGTTTCATGAAGTTTGAATGTGGAATGCATAAATGGCCTCGAGTTAACAGAGGAAAATGATAAGAATCGAGTTTGATAGCTCACCATTCGAAGGACTCAATGCAAAAGAGCCCGATTACCAAAGCAAGGAAAGAATTAGTGTGGGGTTCAAAATCGATTGCAACACCGAGTTAGAGGATTCGAAGCTCACCGAGTTGAGCTATGTGCAGACTCTATCCACATGGACCCCCCTCCTCTTCAAGTCAAACGGGTCAACGGGGGGGTCCCAACATTATGTTAATTAAATTAATATTTTTATTTAAATATTTTAATAATAATATTTATTATTATTATTTAAATATTCTTTTAATTAATTGAGAAGACTAGGTCATCAGGCAATTAATGACCCATGATGGAACCTTCTCAGGTGGTTCAACTAACTGCAATAAATACATCATGGGCCTTCAATTTAGGAATGTAATTATGACCATTTCCTCTTCTTTCTCACATATTCTTCTATAAATGTAAGTTGGAAGCTCATTTCAAAGGGTTCCAACAGTTCAGACAAGTTGGACAGTTAGATATCTCAGGCGAGTGTATACTTTTCAAGAATCCTCTCTCTTCTGCAAGTTGTTCTTGTGTGTTGAGAGAACTTTCAAGCCTCCTCTTCAAGACTGTAATGGCAACTATTGCCTCTTCTGAATGTATGATGCATTGTGCATGTTATTGAAGCAATAAAAGTGTGTGTTTTGTGACTAATCTTGGTCCTTTCATCCTTCTGTGCTTCTTTGTGCCTTTCTCATACTTGCAGGTACACTGTGCAAGTTTAAGTTCTATTGCAGGTTCTTGGAGTTCTGTGCTTATCGAGTGGTGAAGTATTGCATGCAGTTGAGTTGTGGTGTCTGTTCACCCTTCTTGAGTTCATCCTTCTTCACTGGGAAACTGGTATATTTCTTGGTCTGATAAAGTTTAACAAAGGGAACGCGTGTCTCTTAGTTTGTGGTATCCTGTACCCTCTCTAAGTTGCAGTAGGTGAAGTTGACCTGTGGTGCACACACCCTCTTCAAATTAACCCTTCCTGAGTCTGAAGACACCCTTTATTTGGTGCATCACCATCCCTAGTATAGTTTCATTTCTGTAAATCTCTTTCCCTAAAACCCCATGAAAATGTTAGCATAGGACTAGATAATCATTTTTGTTACACTAGGAGTAGTACAACACTTAGTTTAGGAAGAGGAAGCCGGCCTTCTCCGGAGGTTCACCTCGAGCCCAAGTCCCACAGCTTGAGAGGTGATCCCATGTGTCCCAATCACACCGAACGTCCTATTCACATCCTGGCCATTCGGAGGGTGCAGTGATTTGGCGACAACAGTTTTTGGCACGCCAGAAGTTAGGTGGGACCGTGCGACCACACACAACAGTTTTTGGCAATAGAGTTGGTACTTCTCTTCTCACTTACACAAGTCAAAGTACCTGGCGACTCTATATCTCTGGATTCCAAATCTCAGTGCAGTAACTTATGCGAAGAATTCAGACAAGAGCTTCTTCAAAGAAAGGAAAGTATCAGCATATCGAACTTTCCTTGTCTCCTCCAAAGAGAAGCAGAAGAGGCATTTCCACATCCCCAGTTGCAGATTTACCTAGTAGGGGTCATTCAACTCCTCCTTACGGAAGATTTCCTCCACCCAGGAACAATCAACCTTTCATTGCTATGGCGAGGAACCAAGTTTTTCCCCCTTTCAATGCAAGCAGTCCTCTTATGTTGGCTCAACGTGACCCGATACCTGTTGCGGCACTCAAAAGTTTACCCTTCTACATGGGGGAAACTCACGTTACTCCAGTGGAGCATATCTTTGATGTAGCCAGCATCTGTGCAGTACATAATATCACCGAAGACAACGTTGCAGTTAGACTTCTTGCTACCTCTTTCAAGGGAAAAGTGCTTCAATGGTTTCGCGGGTTAGGTGTTGGCACTATAACCACTTGGGACGAGTTGGGAGAAAAGCTATGTAAACAATTTGAAGACAAAAGTGATCACCTATCACTTTTGGAACAACTTACTACCATAAAGAGAGCTTCCCAAGAATACATGAGTGATTTCAACTTCCGATTCCACAGAACTTGGAATAGGATTCCGGTGCTCGTAAAGCCTTCTGCGCATAATGCATTCTTGTACTATTTGTGAGCCTTGAATAGCGATGTAGCAGTTATGATCCAGTCCATGGGAGGGACTACACTTCCTGATGCTTACGAAGTTGCCATAAGTGCAGAGAATTCTTTGATTCAGGCTGGAAAGATAGCTCCACGACCACCAATGCCCTTTTCTCCAGATCTTACGAATCATCAGCCTATCATTGCTCCTATTCCAGTAGACTCCAAGCAACCATATCAATCTTCCCCTGCCTCTTCAAATGACCTATTTGAAGTCAAGTCACTACTGCAAAATTTTGGAAATGAGCTCGTTGCACTCAAAAGGCAACAATTTCAATACAATCATCCGTATCAGCCACAAAATCAGCAGTATCAAGCTAACCGTTCTCCTTTTCAAGGGAACAATCAGCCTCGAAATCAAACTACAAGTCAAGTTACAAATGTCAGGCCCTTGAACTTTCAGAACCCTCTTGCAGCTAGCTCATCTAGAGCTATAGTACCTGTTCAAAATAATCTAGTTCAAGACTACGAATGGTGTTATCCTTGCTCTCAACCTCACAATCAAAATCTTTGTCCCAATGGGGTTCTTAGCCAGGCCCTTATGGTTCAAAGTGTATCTGCCCCTTCAGAGTTAACAAACAATTCATCTACGCAAGAAGCAGCAGATCAACCGCAGGCACCTGAAGAATCCACTTTGCTAAACTGGCAAGCAGAAGATTTTTGTGGGTTGAATATAGATTCTTCATCAGTGGCAGCAAACACTCGTTCCAAAAAGAGAGCAATGGAGCCTCAACCTCTCGAAGCTGATCTAGCATCCACTTCTCAACCTGGGTTACAAATGGCAGTTGATAAAAATGTGGGAAAGAAATCACCAGAAACACCGGCTAGCCACACCGCAGGGAAAGATGGTTCTCCAGGCATCACGGTACCCAACAAACATTTTCCAAAGGAGGACCCCAATGCCCAAAAAAGTGTCATCAAAGTTGGAGCAATTCCCTTCAGCATAGTAGAACAAATGAAGAAAACCAATCTGAGCGTTACCATGTGGGACGCACTCTCGATCCCTTCCCAAAGAAACCTGTTGCGAGAAGCTCTGAACAGTTTTAGTACAACCAGCGGATCACCAAGCCATGGAGTGACAAATGCTACAAATTTGTGTCAACCGGAAGGGAAAATCATTCCTACGGCAAACAAACCACCGCCATTCTACATTTCCCTGATCATTGGTGACCACCTGGTACATAATTGCATGATCGATTCTGGTGCCAGTAGCTCTGTCATGCCGAAACAAATTACAGATGTACTAGGCATACAATATGCGCCAGTTACAAGAGGGGTTGTTCAGCTGGATGGCACAGCTGTTAAGACTATTGGGGTTATCAAAGGACTTCAACTTACCATTCATGCATGCCCAAGTTTGTCATTCACCCAAGACATATCAGTCATTGATCTCCCTCCTCTCTTTGCCATCTGCCTATCACGGGATTTCACTGCCAAGATGGGCGGTTACCTATCAGCCGATTGGTCACATATGATTCTCAGGACTCGATACGGAACCAAAGTAACTATAAGGGCAGAACCAATCTGCCATAATCATGTAGAACCCTACACTGCTAGTCCCATAAATGGAAATTACACCATCGGTGATCCAGAAGAGGAAGATGCCGATCATGAACCAACCACCCTTGTTGAAGAAGTCCCTGATACTTTGCTAGATGAAGTAAGTAGAGATCATCAATATGATCCCTATGCTGATGTATTGGCAAAAGAAGAGGATGGTTTGCTAGTCTTGGAAGAAACAGGATTAGGTACTTACTGTATCCATGAAGAAGATACGATCATACCACAACTTGTCAAAACACCAAGTGATTCTAAAGGACTGTGGCAATTGTTCTTCGATGGCTCAAGAAGTAAGAATGGATCCGGTGCTGGTGTTATGTTAATTTCTCCAGAGGGAGATAAGTACTTCTCATCTTTCTGGTTGCAGTTCAGTTGCACTAACAATGTTGCTGAATACGAGGCTCTTGTGCAAGGAATTCAGCTAGCCCAAAGGAAGGGAATCAAGGCCCTGACTATTTTTGGAGATAGTGAGTTAGTTGTTCATCAAGTTTCAGCACGTAGTGCATCCAAAAATGATCTTTTAAGATCATATAAGAATCGAGTCTGGGACCTGATTGAAGATTTTGAAGCTTTTGGAATCCATGCAATCCCTAGAGATCAAAATCAAGATGCAGATAGGCTTGCTACAATTGGTTCACAATACAACATACCAGTTGATATCATGAAAGAAGGGCAGCAATTTGTTAAAATGGTGGTTCGACCAGTAGTCCCTGATAATGTGAGTAGTTGGCAAGTGTTTGATAGTGACAAACAAATTGTCCTCTTCCTACAAGAAGAGGCGGAGTTTGCTACAAAGAATCAAGATAAGTTGCAGGAGTCATATGGTGAGAAAATTATCCAATTGAAAAGCAACAAGTTACCAAAAGGTTTAGTCACTTTGGAATCCATTTTCAATTCAGATGACCAAGCCACAAGACAAAGCCCTAACATGGTGGTCAGAGAAGAATATTTTGAGGAAGTTGAAGTATCAAATGAAAAATTTCTTAAGATCGGAAAAGTGTGTACTTCTGAAGAGAAAGAAGCTTTCATCAAACTTTGTCAAGAGTATCATGACATCTTTGCATGGAGCTATAAAGATCTGCGTGGTTTTGATCCAGGTCTAGCACAACATACCATCGAACTGGATCCTAATGCTAAGCCAGTTCGTCAGAAATAGAGACCAATTAATCCCAAAATTGAGCCACTAATGAGAAAGGAGCTAACCAAGCTCATCGAGGCCTGTATAATTTTTCCCATCAAGCATTCCTCATGGGTAGCCAATTTGGTGCCCGTGAGGAAGAAGAACGGAGAGATCCGGTTATGCGTAGATTTCAGGGATTTGAATCGTGCATCATTAAAAGACCATTATCCTCTTCCATCGATGGAGCAGATCCTTCAAACGGTGGCAGGAGCTCAAAGATTTTCTTTGCTCGATGGATATTCAGGTTACAATCAAATCCTAGTCCAAGAATCTGACCAATTCAAAACGGCTTTCACTACCAAGTGGGGCACGTATGCCTACAATAAAATGCCATTCGGATTGTCCAATGCCGGGGCTACTTTCCAAAGAGCCATGGACATGGCATTTAAGGGACTAATCAATGATATTATTTTAGTTTACCTTGATGATATAACTGTATACTCTAAGCATGCAGAAGATCACATCACGCATCTAAGGAAAGTTTTCCAAAGGTGTAGGGAATTTGGGGTTTCACTTAACCCCAAGAAATGTATTTTCGCAGTGCACGAGGGAAAATTGTTGGGGCATGTGGTTTCAGCAGAAGGATTATCAATCGATCCAGCCAGGATTCATTCAATTATGTCCTTATCTCTCCCAAGTCACAAGAAGGGCCTCCAGAGTTTTCTGGGAACCATAAATTTCGTGCGGAGATTCATCCCTCAATTCGTGACATTGGCTAAACCACTGACAGCCATGCTAAAGAAAAACATGCCATTCTCATGGACAAAGGAAGGACGAGAAAGCTTTGAAGCCATCAAAACAGCCATTTCTCAAGCTCCCATGCTTGTGAACCCCAGGTTTGACAAATATTTTATCCTTTATGCTTTTGCAGGTCAAGAGAGCATTTCAGGGATCCTCACCCAACAAAACAACAACCTGATGGAGCAACCAATCGCTTTCTTCAGTCAATCCCTCAAAGACTACGAGTTCAAATACTCATTCATTGAAAAGCAAGTCTTTGCGGTTATTCGAGCTTTGAAGAAATTCAAGCACATGTTGTCCAACAACAAGATTCATCTGATGGTGTCTCATCCAGGTGTCAAGGAGTTTTTGCTGAACAAAGAAATGAATGAAAAGTGTGCTGGATGGATCACGAAGGTAATGGAGTATGACGTGCACATCAAAGTCACTAAACTTGTCAGAGGTAAGGGTTTATGTCAGCAACTTGCAACAGACATGGAATCAAAAAGTAATGAGGACGTGACACTCCTAAATACTGATGAGAATGTTGATCAAGCTGACTGGTTATCCAAAATGAAGAATTTCATCTTCTCAGGAGCATACCCGGTAAACATGGATAAAAACCAAAGACGAACTTTCCATCTTCAATCTATCCCATATGTTTTGGTAGATAGCGTTCTCTTTCGAAAAGATTTGAACGGCGTCCTCCTTCGGTGCATAGGACCAGAACAGGTAAGTAAGATACTAGAAGAGTTTCATAATGGCCTATCTGGAGGACATTATTCTGCACGAACAACAGCTACCAAGATCATGCGAGTTGGCTACTATTGGCCAGATTTATTCAAGGATGCCCATCTCTGGGTAAGGAAATGTAAGGAATGTGCCTTTTTCACAGGTAAGCAGAAGCTGGCAGCTCTTCCATTGCATCCAATTCAAGTGGATCAACCCTTTGTTCAATGGGGGTTGGACTTCATCGGAATGATTAATCCTCCATCCAGTGACGGACATAAGTGGGTCCTTACCGCAACAGACTATTTTACTCGATGGACAGAGGTGGTAGCATTAAAAGAGAGCAATGAAAAGGCAGTTCTAGATTTTTTGGAGGGTATAATGACGAGGTTCGGTGTTCCGTTTACAGTCATTTCAGACAATGCGCTGGCTTTTCTTGGTATGAAATTGAGTGAATGGGCTGTTAAAAATGGGGTATACCTCAAAACTTCATCCAATTACTATCCTCAAGGAAACGGATTGGCTGAGTCTAGCAACAAAAACCTCATAAGGATTATTAAGTGCACAATGGAGACTAACAAGAGGACTTGGCATACACAGCTTAAGACTACCTTATGGGCAGATCGGATCACACCTAAAAGGGCCATCGGAAATTCTCCTTTCGTTCTTGTATATGGAAGAGAGGCAAAACTCCCACTCTCATTGGAGTTACCTTCTTTGGAGTTAGCTCATCAACTTGAAGTTATAGAGAGTGATCCTCTGACAGTAAGGTTTGCTGAACTCATGGAGTTAGAGGAAGTACGAGACAAGGCTATGAAAACTTTGGAGCAGCATCAGGCTCAAGTTAAGAAATATTTTGACAAGAAGGCGTCTGACAGGCATTTTCAAGAGGGAGATTTAGTTCTCAAATGGGATGAAGACAGGGCCAAACCAGGCAGGCATGCCAAGTTTGACGCTCTCTGGAGTGGGCCATACATCATCACAAGTTGCAAAGAGGCAAATTCATTTCATCTATCTAGGCTCAATGGAGAAGAACTGCCCATTCATGTGAATGGGATACATCTCAAAGCTTGTTTTTGAGAAGCGTTCCACCCCTTGTATAGTTAAATTAGGTGTTTTCCTCCAAGTGCTTATGCACATTGTTGTGTGTTGTTGTTTTGCTTTCCTTGTTGTTGTGTTTTGTGTTGTTCTGCACATTGTTTCATCATTGGAAGGTGTCAAGGAGAAGAAGGTTCAAGGTTTCCATAAGAGTTTCAAAATCTGCTTCATTCAAAATTTTGCAGTGTTCCATGGATGTCAAGCATTCAATAGATTCAGTATACTTCATGCTTAGCATTCCAGGGAGGTCTAGGATATCGGCAATGCTCAAGGAGATTCTGGGATGTGTCAAAGAAAATCATACTACTTTCAGGATTCCAACATAGACTCCATGCCCAATGGATGACTTAAGGCTACTGGAATCATGCTTAGCAGGCAATCATCCCCAAGAGGTCGCCAAAAATGTTATCCAATTTTGCACACATGGCAAGATTGGACAACGGGGTCCTATCACGTTCAAAATGAAAAAATAGTCCCAGGAACCCACCTTTAATTATTATCAAGATGCAATAATTAAAAATAATTCTTAAATTGCATATGAGAGATCACCTAGCATCGAAAGGCACCCAGTTGATCTCAACTCAGTAAAGACTTCAGGGTCGAGTTAATAGAGAACCCGGTGTCAAATTGATAATCATCTCGGTAGAGACTCTCAGTTGTAAGAGCTCGATGAGGTCTTGTTAATGCAAAACATAGCTCGTTGAAAATTGACGAATGAAGGAAACTCTATAAGGATCTGTAGAGATCGATGCTGAAGGCCGAGTCAGGGAGAGTCAAAGTTTGAGCTATCAATAAAGTCTCAAAATAAATCAAGCCACAGTGCAAAAGCGAAGGCAGAGATAAGGAGTTTGACTCATCTTCGTGAATGATTCATTTTGGAGATCATGTGGTGAGCTTCTTTTAGGACACATTCTGCATGAGCTAGGGTGATTCAAACGCAAGCCAAGGCATCAAGAGTGCCAATGTAAAATGAATGGAGATCGTAAATAGAGATACGTGATGGAGCCCTATCAATGAGACTCATCAAGCATGATCGATAATTCAAGGCAACTCGTTTCATGTGGATGCATTAAAGATGGTTTCTAGGATACAATTCCAGGGCTCATTGATTAATGCAAAACTGGGAGGCCTACTCAAAATAATTTTACAATGGTAAGCTCACAGAGGCAGCAAGAATGCTGGGCCAGGGTATTAGTGAATACAGTATATATATTTTCGCTGGCGTTGTTCAGACCTTCCTCGGCCGAGCATTTGGTGCACAGGCAGTTGACATGTTGCAGTATAGTAAGAAGTTCTTTTGAGCACTTCCAACAAGCAGGTCGCCCAACTATGTTTTTATCTGTTCAGCATCAAATGCATCCTCAAATTGGGATTTTCCTTCAAGATATTTTTATGAAAATCGATTAAGTGACAGTGAGAGTGTTACCGGGAGACCTGATGAAATTTATTACAAAGATTCTCTATCGAGACCTTACTTGTTTTACGATGTAACTCATGGAAGCGAATCTCATAGAGGTGGAACTGTTTCATATCAGAATATTCATGAGGCACAATTTGCTTTGCAATTATATGAGCATCTTCAACGAGTCACTAAGTTTTCAGGCATAAACGTTTCTGTCGGAATTATCACACCTTACAAGCTACAGCTGAAATGTTTGCACTGAGAGTTTAATGTTATCCTCAAATCTGTTGAAGGAAAACTCGGCAGGAGGAAAATCATGGGAATCCGAGAAGCCTAATGCCAAGTGGGTTTTCGTGGATGGCAAGCCAAAGAAGAAGTTCCACGCGGGGGAGTTTTGGGGCGGTATGACCAAGTCAAGAAGTGGAAATTGGGAACCGACCTGCCAAGGCAATGTATGGCAAATTGGATTCATAAGTCCAAGATCCCCACACATATCCTGCGGACTTCCTTGATACAAATGCCATGCCAATTTGACTTGGAAAAAGGAGGATTGGGCATGGAACGGGGAGATTCAGGAAAACACTGCCAAGCGTGGAAATATTGGTTTGGCAAACCATGACCAAACTTCCGTGAATGGGAGAAATCGGGTCAAATTGCCAAGTGAAGGCACGATCATGGCAAGAGAACGATATTTCAGCGCATGGGAAATATTTCACTTGATTTCCAAGTGGATTTTTATGAATGGCAGGCCAAGCTGAAAATCCCGCGTGCTGGTGGGAATTGGGGAGAAATCGGATCAAACTGCCAAGTGAAGACAATATGATGGCTATCCGTCATGAAAACCCCGCGCAGCTTGGAGTGGTCCGAGTCTTTTTGTGAGTTACCAGGAGAATTAAAGTGGTAGTTGCAAATTGGGCGTTGAGTAATCTTCCGATCGATAAGGGAGGATGATGGCGAGATGGTTGAAGATGGGTCGACGTTGGAAACAGTATCCAGTTTCAGGCTCACAAAAAAGAAAACGCCTTCTCATGGAATACCGTAATTGCAGCTTACAGAAGACACAGGTTTCCTTACAGCAACAGACAGATGCCTGACCTGATCAGTTCACCTTTGCCAGCATACTTCTCCCAACTCCGATTCGGGCTCTGATCATTCAAGATGCGAGGCAAAATCCCACGCACAGGCACAGGCATGTTGCAGTATAGTAGAAGCCGTTTTTAGCGCTTCAAGCAGACAGCTGCAGGAAACAAATATTCACTACCGTGTACGATGGATTGGAGTCACGCTATTCGAGGCTTCATAAAATTTCCCTGAACCAGGAGATGAAGGTTTATTATGGTGCAGAATGAAACGATTCATATTGCTCAGCATTTCTTCTCCTAAAATGAATTGAATGTGAAGGTCAACTCTGAAATACCTGGTCAGCCGTTTTGCATGCTACATCCTTGTCACTTGTAAATGGTCTCTTTGAGAAACTCTGAGGGCAGAAGCAATATTTATACCCTTCCATTATGTACGTCCAATCAGACAATAAAAGTGTTCTTTTACCAGGTTCAGAGAAGCTTGTTTTAACAATGGACGATTATACTGTAATTTCAAGCTGATTTTATCTAGCTTATTTCTATCAGCTTTGATCCACGACTAAGGAAGAATTCATATGGTTGTTACCTGTACATTTTTCCAAGGTCCTTTTGGTTGCCCCAGTTGTTCAACGTATTTTTTTGAAGGGCTTATTTTATGTGTTGCAAATTGTAACATAAAGGATCTTTTAGTTTCTGGAAAAATGAGTATATGGTGTAGCTCACAGCTACCTATGCCATACTAAGATCCCAATAGTGGCATAATTGTTGATTGGAGCCGAGATTTCCGAGTGCACTACCAAAATACCGAAGGGCTCTTTGGCCAAAAAATCAGTCTTAAGGGTGTCTATCGACATGTTATGGGCATGAGCCTGGGTCATCATCATGGCAAGCATTAGGTCTTTATTGGTAATGGCATTTTCTCATCGTTTGGAGGGTACAATTGTGCTTATTATGGCAAAGCTAAAACATTCTTACTACAAGTGTTATATGATAAGGAAGAACTGTGAGCATTGTGGTAAAACCATTCTTTTTAGAAATGTTGGGTTAAGCTCGGTATTCAAGTGAGTTTGAGCCCAGGAAAGGTAAGATTGTTTGCTAGATGAAGAGCTCGGTGACTTCGCAGGGAGCTCGTGGTGATGTTTCATGAAGTTTGAATGTGGAATGCATAAATGGCCTCGAGTTAACAGAGGAAAATGATAAGAATCGAGTTTGATAGCTCACCATTCGAAGGACTCAATGCAAAAGAGCCCGATTGCCAAGGCAAGGAAAGAGTTGGTGTGGGGTTCAAAATCAATTGCAACACCGAGTTAGAGGATTCGAAGCTCATCGAGTTGGATTTGTGCAGACTCTATCCACATGGACCCCCCTCCTCTTCAAGTCAAACGGGTCAACGGGGGGGTCCCAACATTATGTTAATTAAATTAATATTTTTATTTAAATATTTTAATAATAATATTTATTATTATTATTTAAATATTCTTTTAATTAATTGAGAAGACTAGGTCATCAGGAAATTAATGACCCATGATGGAACCTTCTCAGGTGGTTCAACTAACTGCAATAAATACATCATGGGCCTTCAATTTAGGAATGTAATTATGACCTTTCCTCTTCTTTCTCACATATTCTTCTATAAATGTAAGTTGGAAGCTCATTTCAAAGGGTTCCAACAGTTCAGACAAGTTGGACAGTTAGATATCTCAGGAAAGTGTATACTTTTCAAGAATCCTCTCTCTTCTGCAAGTTGTTCTTGTGTGTTGAGAGAACTTTCAAGCCTCCTCTTCAAGACTGTAATGGCAACTATTGCCTCTTCTGAATGTATGATGCATTGTGCATGTTATTGAAGCAATAAAAGTGTGTGTTTTGTGACTAATCTCGGTCCTTTCATCCTTCTGTGCTTCTTTGTGCCTTTCTCATACTTGCAGGTACACTGTGCAAGTTTAAGTTCTATTGCAGGTTCTTGGAGTTCTGTGCTTATCGAGTGGTGAAGTATTGCATGTAGTTGAGTTGTGGTGTCTGTTCACCCTTCTTGAGTTCATCCTTCTTCACTGGGAAACTGGTATATTTCTCGGTCTGATAAAGTTTAACAAAGGGAACGCGTGTCTCTTAGTTTGTGGTATCCTGTACCCTCTCTAAGTTGCAGTAGGTGAAGTTGACCTGTGGTGCACACACCCTCTTCAAATTAACCCTTCCTGAGTCTGAAGACACCCTTTATTTGGTGCATCACCATCCCTAGTATAGTTTCATTTCTGTAAATCTCTTTCCCTAAAACCCCATGAAAATGTTAGCATAGGATTAGATAATCATTTTTGTTACACTAGGAGTAGTACAACACTTAGTTTAGGAAGAGGAAGCCGGCCTTCTCCGGAGGTTCACCTCGAGCCCAAGTCCCACAGCTTGAGAGGTGATCCCATGTGTCCCAATCACACCGAACGTCCTATTCACATCCTGGCCATTCGGAGGGTGCAGTGATTATAATAAAAATGTGAATATACATGTTCAGCCTGAGAATAAAAAGGCTAGGTTGGTAGCTGAACTCACTAATGATATAAAAAGGATAAGTCCACCCAAGTTTGATGGCACCACGTTAGGAGATGGGGCTAACAACTAGCTCAGTGAAATGGATAAATAATTTACACTAAGGAATTTCTTAGAAGAAACAAAGGCAATATGGGGAGCATATGAGCTTTCTCATGAAGCATCTTCATGGTGGGACATCCGTAAGGCTGAGTTAAATATTGATAAAAATAATATCACGTGGGATCAATTTAAAGGTTACTTTAGGAAACATTGGCTGCCGTAACTTTATTATGATCAGAAAATGACTGAATTTCAGAACTTAGCTCAAGGAAAGCTAACTGTAATTGAGTAGTGGGAGTGGTTTACAAAACTTCTTAAGTACACACCCTTGTACCAAACTGATGAGAAGTTTAGGATATGTAAATTCATCATGGGATTAAATCTCGTTATAGGAGGAGAGGTGGATGTTCATAGCCTAACCACGATTGGAGGGGTTGTTAAAAAATCCATAAGGCATGAACAGAAATTAAAGACAATTTCTTCTCATAAGGAGGAAGTAAGGAAGAAAGCTCCCAACTCCTCTTCATCATCTCTTGCACCTAAGAAATGACCATGGAATAAATTCAAAATGAAAAGTAAGTTTTTAGCTGATACTAACAAGAAAGAAGCAACAAACAAGTCTATTGGTAATGCATGGAAAAACTTTGCTAAGAACAATAATAATGGATAAAAGTCCTATGGGGTCAGAATGATAACTCTAAGGTTGGAAATAAACTCGAGCCTAGGAAGGGACCTGTAGGAGGCTATTATAATTTTGGTAAATATCATTACATAAATCAATTCCCTTTGCAAAAGGACGATCGTAATCAGCATCACAATATACACGCTACAGTAGCCGACAAGTAGGATGAGAAATAGGCCATGCCTATAGAAGTTCCGGTTAAGTTATTTGGTTTACCTATAACTATTATTTTTGATACCGGAGCTATTGAATGTTTTATTTCTAGTAAATTAGCATCAAAATTAAAAATAAAATCTAGAAACATGGATTGCAGTATGGAAACAATGTTGTTCATATAGTTAGTATGTGTCTTTTTGGAGCAATCCTTGATTTACCTAACTTTTCCACTAAAGTTCATCTTTATGTTGCACCTTTGGGGTCTTATGATGTAATCATAGGTGTTTATTGGTTAGCAGAACATAAGGCTAAAGTGGACTGTTTTGAAAAAAACATATTTTTTGTTTAGATGACCTAAAGAAAACACAGAGATTCAGGGTGTGAAACGTGAGATTTCTGTTAGAAAATTGTCAGCTATGCAACTTGAAAAGGCCAAAAATAAAGGTTGTACCTTATATGCAGTGAAAATTGCTGAAATGACTAAAGAGAACAGTGATGTTATGGAATGACATCCGTTGTTACGAGACTTCAGCGACGTATTTATGGAGGAATTTCCAGGTCTTCCACCCAAAAGTGAGTTTTATTTCACAATTGAGATCAATCCTAGAACTGAACCTAAATAAGCACCATATCGAATGACTACTATAGAATTAGTAGAGCTTAAGACTCAGTTGCAAGAACATTTTTCTAAATGTTTGATTAGAACAAGTGTTTCACCTTGGGGAGTGCCTGTAACTTTTGTGAAAAAGAAGGATGGAACACTTAGATTGTGCATTGATTACAGAATGTTAAACAAAGCAACAATCAAGAATAGATACCCACTCCCTAGGATTGATGATTTATTTGATTAGATGCATGGAGCATTGGTATATTATAAGATAGATCTTCAATCTGGATATCATCAATTGCGGATTAAGGATGAGGATATTCATAAAACAACTTTCAAAATAAGGTATGGACATTATGAGTTCACAGTTTTACCTTTTGGATTAACTAATGCACCTGCAACATTTATGAATTTAATGAATAATATCTTTCAAGAATACTTGGATAAAGTTGTGCTCATCTTCTTGGATGAAATTCTCATATATTCTAGAAGTATTGAGGAACACCATGAGCATTTGAAGATATTTGTGAAATATTAAGAAAGAGATGGTTATTTGGTAAGATTTCTAAATGTAATTTCTATGACACTGAAGTACACTATTTGGGACATGTGATAAGTAAGAATGGAATTATTTTAGATCCTTCAAAAATTGTAGCTATAACTAACTGGCTTGCACCCAAGAATGTACATGAAGTTAGAAGCTTCATGGGACTTGCTGGCTACTATAGAAAATTTGTAAAATATTTCTCTAAGGTGGCTGCACCAATAACTTCATTACAGAAGAAGGATAAAAAGTTTGTTTCGAATGAGAAATGTGAAATTGCGTTCAAAAATTTGAAGGAACAGTTAACTTCAACACCTATTCTTACAGTACCAGATCCTAATGGAGATTTTTTGGTAGTAACTGATGCATCTGGTGAAGGTCTAGGAGGTATTTTGCTATAAAATGGTCATGTCATAGCTTACGAAAGTAGAAAAATAAAGTTACATGAGTTGAATTATGCTCCACATGATTTAGAGCTTGCTACCATTGTTCATGCACTGCAAGTTTGGAGGCATTACCTACTTGGTAAACCTTTTGAATTGTAAACTGATCATCTTGGGCTAAATTATATCTTCACTCAGCCAAATCTTAATGCAAGACAACGAAGGTGGTTAGAGTTTTTGTCTCAATATGATTTTTCCATCAATTATATAAAGGGTAAAGAAAATAGAGTGGTTAACACTCTAAGTCATAGGAAGCATATTTCTGCTCTTATAACATTGAGAACTTAATTTAAGGATGAATTAAAAAGTGTTATGGAATCTGATTCTTATTTTTAGCAAGTAAAGACAACGCTTGCTACAAATCCTAGTGATTCGAGGTATAAAGGTTTTCACTTCGATAATGAAGGAATCTTATGATTTGAAAATAGAGTATTTGTACCTTCGCTAAATGATTTGAGAAAGAAATTGTTAGCAGAATTCCACAACTCACATTTTACTGGACACCTTGGTATTACAAAAATGTTTACTGATATAAAACAACAATATTTCTAGAAGGGAATGAAAAAGGATGTTATAGAATTTTTAACACATTGCCTTAAATTTCAACGTGTTAAAGTGGAACATATGCACCCAACTAGTTTATTCTATCCTCATAGCATACCACAGTACAAATGGTAAGTGATAAGCATGGGATTTGTACAAGGGTTGCCTATGTCAAGAAATAAACATGAGGTTATTTTAGTGGTTATGGATAAACTAACAAAGGTAGCACATTTTATTGTTGGTAATCTGAAGGATGATTCTCCTATGTTAGCTAAAAGACTCATACACAAAAAATTTAGATTACATGGAGTACCTAAATTAATCATTTTAGATAGAGATCCTAGAATGACATCAAGATTTTGGCAAATGCTTAATGCAGCTCTAGGAACTAAGCTGAATTTTAGTTCTGTGTACCATCCAGAAACATATGGATAGACTAAAAGACTTAATCAAGTTTTAGAGGACATGTTACGAATGTATTGTATGGATCAACAATATAAGTGGGAAGAGTACCTTCCACTAGTTGAGTTTGCATATAATAATACATATCATGCCTCTCTTAAGATGGCACCTTTCGAAGCATTATACGGAAGAAAATACAGAACCCCTATTAGTTGGGATAGCATGGAGGATAGAGAGGTAATTGGACCTAAAATTCTTATTAGAAATGGAACAATAAGTTAAATTGATTCGTGAGCGCTTGAAAGAAGCAGTAGATAGACAAAAGAGTTATGTTGATTTAAATCAGGTAGATAGGAAATTTGAGCTTGGTGAGAAAGTCTTTCTTCAGGTCAAATTGGAAAAGAGCTCTATAACTTTTGGCAAGGATCCCAAGTTATCACCACGTTATGTGGGACCTTTTGAGATAGTTTGATCTTCACTTAGTGGCTATTTTTGAATTCTGTGACCTATTTTCGGTTCGAGGAATTTATAAGTGGCATTGTGGAAAAAGATTATGGTTGTTTGATCTTGTTTGGAGAAGGAGTGTTGGAAACTTGGCTGGAAGCCTTCTTTGAATTGGTAAAGGCATTACCAGGCATGATAGGTTCTACCCATTAAGGTTTATTACTTTCTTCTAAATGATTCATTAAAACAATTCTACTCACTAGAAATTTATATTTGCATGATGTATCTGGTTATTTACTTGCATGTATTCATGAAATCTATGTGGGTTTTGGAATGTGAATCTTTTGTTGTTATTGGGAGTTTTTGGGAACTTTCCCTGTACTGGTTGTTAGAGGTTTTCATGTGAATTGTATTGAAACTCTGTAACTTGTAATTGAAGTTTGAATTTGTATTGAAGCTTTGTTTCTATCATTTGAGACTAATGTTGATTGAATGGGTGTGTTGCTTATTCGGTTCTAAATCTTTGTTTAGTCTTTTGTTTCGAGAGCTTGAAGTGGAGCTCTGTAGTGGTTCTAAATTTGTATTGAAGCTTGAAAATTGTTTTAGCCTTATTGGGACCTGGTGTTTGTTTTCGAATGTGTTGGAACTTATTGAAGTTTTGAACCTTGGTTGAATCTTTGTATTCAACAACTATACTTATATATAGTTCTTATGAATACTGAACTTGTTGTTGAGTTGTTGCGTTGTGCCCTATACTTAAGCTCTGAACTAAAGTTTTATTCTTCCTTAGGGAAACAAAAGGCTTGAACCTGTAATAGGGTGTTGGTGTTTACTTTGAGATTTTATTAGGGCCATGGGTTTCATTTTAAACTCATATTTGAGCTTGTGTTGTTAGAACTTTTGTTTGAAGCTCATATTTGACGCAACGCAGGTATTCCATTGTTGGTTGTTTTGATTCTATATTTGGAATCGAAGTGTTGAATATTTATAGGTATTCTGAGCTAGAGTTTAGGGGGTATTATGAATTGTAAAACTTCAGTCACATTTAATATTTTTTGATGGAAGGGGTCTTGTGAGTTTTGTTTGGTCGGAGTATTCCATGTAACTTATTTGAGGTCTCCTTTGTTTTGAGTTTGAGAAGGATTGGTTGTATTACTTCTACCTTTTAGACTGAACTGTGTTCTTGAACTTGACGGGGTGTGTGAATTTAGGAGTGTATTCTATTCATATTTTCTCTTAGTGTACCCGTGTCTTGTGGGAAAACTTGACTGTTTTGTTCATAGAAATAAATGGAATTGGAACTACATTTTGTTATGGGATAGTCTTATCAGTTGTAGAGGTTTATGGAATGAATTACTTACTACCTTTCTATCTATGATGTTGAGAAAATTTTTACCTATCATAAGCTTTTAATGGAACTTGAAAATCTTGTGGTGATTCTATTTAGTCGTGTTCAAAGAAGTTGGGATAGTATTTGTCTTTGATGAATTGTTTAGTTTCTTACTCTCTTCTGACCTTTCATCCGATTCGTGGGTTTCATCTGAATGTTGAATTTAAACCATGTATACTAGTGTCATTTAAAGAGAATACGATATTCCTATTTTGAATGCTTGGAAATTCAATCCTTAGGACCGTGAGTTTCATCGACCCTTGTCTATCTTGCACTGTTGTGTATTTCTATTCCTTGTTGGGTTCTTTGAATGGATCTCCAGGTTTTTGACAGAGAAGTGAATAGCATCTCTTGGGGATAGTATGTTGTTTAGAGACGGTACTGTGAATTTTGTTTAGAGAATGAATTTGAATTTGAGTTGGGTGAATGGAAATAGTTCTTCATTTGTAAGTTGGTAATGTGCGTTCTTGACTGTGCATTCTGTTTGAGTTCTCTTTTGGGAACTAGCTAAGGAATTCCTAAGTTTGTACTTAATAAAGGATTTCATTTCATAGTATAAATGAAATGAAATATGGTTTGGGTTCTTGTTGGTTTGAGATCCTTTTCCTGTTGACTGATAAGTTCATTGATTGAACTTCTCGTTATTTGATTTTTTTCTTTTTCTGTATGGAAAGATGAACCATACTAATATGAGATATGTTGTAACTAACTCCTTTGCAGATTGGAAAAAGCTAAATGTTTCTTTCTTTCCTCATGAATTTATGAAATAATGTAATGACAAGGCTTGTTGACTGTTTAAAGTGATTGATAGGATCAATTAAGTCTTGTGATATAATTCTGATGTTGCAGATTATAATATGTTCTTTTCTTAAAAGAAAATTTAGATATTCTTAATTGTACTTCTTTCTAGATGTTATTAATTATGATTATTTGTATAATGTTTATTAATTGTTTCATTAAAGCAAAGTTGTTTAATGAAATAATTAGTGGAATGCACTTTACTTTAATGCTTAGTGCTTATCATGCTCAGTTCATTAAATTGACCCGTGTTAGCAATTTTGCAGATGGACATCGTAAGTGATTAAAGAAGACAAGAACTTTCATGTTGTATTGGGCTTATTTAATTTTGAACCTTATGTAAAGAGTTTTGATTCATTCTTGAATTGTATTGAAAAAGAAAAGTTGTATTCTTTTTGGAATGGAGGTTGTTTGTTATACCACATGCCTAAAATACATAGTCATGTAATGTATAAGTTTATATTGAAGTATTGAATGTTGGAGATTTACTTGTATTGGTCTTATCCAAAATGAGCCCCTTGCTCATTTTGTGATTAACTCCCTTCATTTCATTCCTCCCTTGTGCATCAGTCAGAATTTTTTACTTTTCAGGCACTCAAAATGTTTTGGAAATGGCACCATTGGATAGAGCTCTTTCTCAGCTTTCCAGAAAGGTAAAGTTTTCTTCCTAACTCCATGTATATTTTGAAGTTATGGCTCAGTAGAGTTTTTGTGGGAAATTTTCCCTAGAAAAGCCTGGGCCAATAAGATGAGGCCACGTGTCCTCGGAAGGGCGGAGGCGGAGGTAAACTTGAAAATTTTACCAAGTGTTGGCAAAATTCAGAAAGGAATTTTTCGGCCCGATGGCCCGCCGGTGAATGGGATCGTGCCACATGTCCAGGTGGGGAGAAGTTGGGAAAATTTCCCAAGGGTTGGTACAAACAAAATTTTTGACGCCAGGCCCGTGTCCAATAACATTATGCCACGTGTCCTTAGGCCGAAGGAGTGGCGGAGGGCGGAGGAAATATTGAAAAATTTCACCAAGTGTTTGGCGAGGGCGCTAAAGAGAGATTTTTGCCCGTAGGCCCGCGCAACGAATTAGATCATGCCACATGTTCTCGGACCAGCGGAGCATGGGGGGGAGATTGGGATTTTTTCCCAAAACAAAATCAAAGAAAAATTTCAAAGGGAAAGTCCGCCCCCCAAAACCCGAGCCAGTGAAACCATGCCAAAGTGTCCACATGGTGGCAGAAAAAAACATAAAGAAGGCCCACAAAGAAAAATGAAAGGAAAATCCCGCATCCAATGGGGTTGTGCCATGTGTCTAGGTCAAAAAATATTGTCAAAAGTGATGGAAAATTTGGAGGAGAGGCCCACAACGAATCAAATCATGCCAAGTGTCTTCAGGTCATCCAACCGGCAGAGAATTTTTGGAAAATTTTCCAAAGGCCGAAATAATGGGAAACGAAGCAGGCAGGGTCCACAACAAATCAAATCATGCCACGTGGCACCAGGAGTGGCAAGGGGATTGCAGATTTTTGGGGAAATTTTCCCAAATGCAAAAGGTGGGAAATTTTCAAATTTTTGGCCTGCCAACCCATTTTGGCCCTGTTTTGCCCTAAATTTTCAAATGAGCATAACTTTCGATCCAGAGCTCGGTTTTTTGCGTTCTTTATATCAATGGAAATCTAGTGAAATTATCTACATGATTCTAGGGTCAATTTTGTGTTTTTATGGAGTTTGGAGAGAGAAAATTGGAAAACACCTCTAGCACATGGAAATCAATAGAAATGACGTTTCAACCACCATTTTTAATGAAGAATGGCTCGCATTCTCTCCCAGCATGGTTAAAAATGTTAGGGAATGGACTTTTGAGGGTGCCCATGCCATTTTAATACTATTTGGTTGGTGGTTGAAGCTCCTCTCACATTTTCCCATGTTTCTCTCTCCTGAGATCATTTTTTACATTGTAAAAATCCAGAATGGGCTCATTTTTTAAAAAGTTAGACATTTTTTTAGCTCTGTAACTTCCCTTTTCTTCCTAATCAAGTAGATTTGTGGAGTTTTTTTACCTTTCCATGTAAATATTGCACATATTTTTTCCTCTTGGCCATTGTAATGCACTGTATTGGACCTAGAATGATGATATATGCTCTGTGATTAAATCTTCTCAATCCTTCCATATGTTCATCATTATTTCCTTGATATTTCATTACATTTTGGCAATTTGTGCATGTTTTATGTTGTATTTTCTTGTGGATTGTGTATATTTTTGCAGCAGCAGGTGTCTAATACTCCTTTGGTGCATCACCTTATTTAGATTAGGTTTATTTTTGCATTTTCTCAACCCTGTCTCCTTGGCAAAGTTTGATTAAGTTATAGGTAAACCCTCTGCAGAATGTCATGCACACTTGAACAGAGGAGTTGAGGAACCAACCTCTAATCTAGAGATTCTTTTCCCATTTTTACAAGTCCCACACTTGGGGATAAGATTCAATGTTGTGTAATCACACTGGATGCTAGAATGTCAACTAGAAATCTGATAGAACATCCAGAGGGTGCTGCTGATTTGTACTAACAGTTCTGGCATGCCCGGTGGGACCTATGAGGTCTTCATCTTCATTACAACAAAATTGATGTGCATTTTTTACAAGTTTCTTGCTTAAAAGAGCCCTAAATTGTACATCTGGCGACTCCAAGGAAGAAGAATCAGATGGTTTTAGCAGTTACAGGCCTGAAAATTCATGAGAAGAATCAACACAAGGTCAAGAGTTGGAGAGGAAGAAGTATTTTTTGAGTATCTGACAATTATCTCCAAGAAGAAGACAAAGAGGGAGGAGAATTCAAAGGTGTCCATCTCCACCAAACAGAACTCTATCAACTCCTCCACTTGGTAGACCTTTCATCCAATCAACAAGGGTTCTAAGGCCAATCAGAATGGCACAACACAACCCCTATGTCAATTTCACTGGCAACAGCCCACTTGCTCTCAATGCACAAAATCTAATCCCAGTTGCAGCACTGAAGAACATTCCATACTTTACTGGAGAGAATCAAACCACTCCTAGTGATCATGTCAAGGACATTGCTAATATTTGTCTAATCCATGAGATTGATGAGATGCAAGTTGCTGTCAAACTACTGGCATCTTCATTCAAAGGGAAGGATTTGCAATGGTTCAGGAGCCTTGCTTCAGGCTCTATCCAAAATTGGAACCAGTTATGTATAGCCCTCCATGAGTAGTTTGGAGAAAAGGGAGATAACTTGTCCCTTCTAGAACAATTGACAACTATCAAGAGAGCTCCCAATGAGCAGCTGACTGACTTCAACTTCAGATTTCAAAGGACTTGGGAGAGAATTCCAATGGCAGTAAGGCCAATAGTAGAAGGTGATTTTCTATATTACCTTAAAGCTTTAAATTTAGATATTTCTATGTTAATTCAATCCATGGGAGGCACAACTATCCCTACTACTTATAGAATTGCCATTAGAGCTGAAAATTATCTGATTCAAGTTGGTAAGCTAGCTCCTAGGCCTCCAATGCCATTATATCCAAATTTAGAGATTCTAAGTACTAATCAAGCACCTAATATAGCTCCTATTCCCACTCCTAGAAATCAGAATTCAAGTGAAGCTTCTACTTCATCTTCTAGTGCCTCAAATGAACTTCAAGAAGTCATGAAGCAATTACAAAATTTAGGTAATGAGTTGGTTACACTCAAGAGGCAGCAATCCCAAGGTTTTATACCTTCTTACTAGCCTCAAGCTCGGCCTAACAGGCAGCCATATCAGCCTCAAAGACCACCCAATCCAGCTACAAATCAAAATCAAGCAAGGCCTCCTGCCAACAGACCATTTCAGCCCTATAATCCCAATGCTACATCTGCCTCTAAAGCACTAATGCCAGTGCAAAATAGCATAGCTCAGGAGTATGATTGGTGTTTCCCATGCAATGAAACTCACAACCAGTCTATGTGCTTCAATGGTGTTCTAAATCAAGCCTTGATGGTAACAACAACTGGCGTGGAGGGTGAAGGGAGTCAAGGAAATAATCAACAACAATAAACATCCCAGCAACAATCAGCTCCAAATGATACCACACTTGTAAACTGGTAGGCAGAATATTTCTGTGGTATGAATCAAACAATCTCTCAAAGTTTTGCAGCCAACACAAGGTCAAAAAGGAGAAATTTGGGTGAAGGACAGCCATTGACTCCAAGTAATCCACAACCTTCTACCATTCCACAAACTGTTGGAAAACAAAATGTAGTTCCAAACACGCAAGGGCCACCCAAACCAGCTCCTAAACCAACTCAAATGCCAGTTGTTGCTGCCCATATGCAAGAAATGAATGTGCAGGCCAAGGGACAATAGAGAGATGCTTCATCTCCATTCAACATCATTGATCAGATGAAGAAGACAAATGTAAACATATCAATGTGGGAATCACTATCCATCCTAGGCCAAAGAGATTTGCTACAAGCTGCCATGAAGGACTGGTCAACTTCAAATCAACAGGTCCAAATGCAAGAGAAGGTACTCATAAATGTCTGTCCCAGCCTGAGGGGAATCATGGAGGACAACAAGGTAAAATTTTGAAGCCCCCTCCATTCTATGTTTCATTGATCATTGGAAACCAATTAGTACACAACTGCATGATTGATTTTGGAGCAAGTAGTTTAGTAATGCCTAAGAAAATAGCTGATCAGTTGGGGCTTCAATATGAGATCATATCCAAAGGGGTAGTGCAATTGGATGGGACAACAGTGACAAACATTGGGAGTGATTAAAAACTTGATTCTTACTTTGCATGCATGTCCCAACATTGTTGTTTTGCAAGATATCTCAGTGATAGATCTTCCACCACTCTTTGCCCTATGTTTGTCAAGGGATTTCACAGCTAAGATTGGAGTTTACTTATCTACTGATTGGTCACACATGTTGTTCAGAACAAGATATGGAACTAAAGCCACAATCAGATCTGAGCCTATTGTAAACTTTCACATTGAGCCTCACACTCCAAGCCAAATCAATACCAACTATTCAACATTTGATCAAGAGGATTATCCAAGCACTGATGAAGCTGACACCAAGGTTAGAAGCATCCCAAATTTCACTCTTGATGAGTGGGTGAGCAAGGTGTATTCTTTTTACCCTTATCAAGAAATATAAGAATCTGAGCTAGGAGTCTATTCCATACATGAATAAAATTAGCCTATTCCTAGTATCGCCAAGCCAGACCACAAGAATGACAATGAGTTATGGCGGTTGTTCTTTGATGGATCAAGAAGTAAAAAAGGTGTAGGAGGGGGAGATATGCTTGTTTCACCTCAAGGAGTTAAGTATTATTCAACTTTTAGATTTCAGTTTACATGTTCTAATAACACTGCTGAATATGAAGCTTTGATACAAGGATTGCATTGGTCAATCAAGAGAGGAATAAAGAACTTGCAAGTCTTTGGTGACAGTGAGTTGATTGTCAACCAAGTTAAGGGGCAGCATGCTGCCAAGAATGATCTTCTCAAGTTCTAAAAAAATAGGGTGTGGGACCTCATTGAAGATTTTGAGGGCTTTAGCATCAAGTCCATCCCTAGGAAAGAGAACCAAGCTGCTGACATGCTTGCAGCAGTTGGAGCAGCCTTTGATGTTGTTGAAAGCATCAAGAAAGACAAAGTACAACCAAGCATTCATGTGATTGTAAGGCCTTCAGTTCCAGAAAACAATGTAAGTTGGAAAGTGTTTGAAAATGATCAACAAATCATCCATTTCTTGCAAGAAGAGGCTGAGTTCTCAGCTAAAAATCAAGAAAAGTTAGAACAACAGTATGGTGATCAAGTGGTACAACTGAGAACCAACAAACTACCAAAGAGACTTGTCACTTTAGAGTCCATTTTCAATCCTAATGATCAATTTAGGAAGGAGAAAGCAAACATCCAAGTCAAGGGAAAAGATTCAGTGCCCATCTTGGTGGGAGAAGGCAGATCACTCCAAATTGGTAAAATGAAAACTGAGCAAGAAAGGTATGAGTTCATAAAACTTTGTCAATGAATTCTCTGATGTGTTTGCTTGGAGCTAAAGGTTTCAATCCCAAGTTAGCTCAACACACTATTGAATTGGACCCAAGTGCTAAACCCATCAGGAAAAAACAAAGGCCAGTCAATCCACACATGGAGCCTCTCATGAGAAAAGAATTGAATAAGTTGATAGAGTCAAGTATCATATTCCCTATCAATCATTCTAGTTGGGTAGCCAACTTGGTTCTAGTTAGGAAAAAGAGTGGAGAAATCAGATTGTGTGTTGACTTCAGAGATTTGAATAGAGCATCTCTCAAGGATCATTACCCACTTCCTTCTATGGAGTCAGATTTTACAATTTTTTACTGGCTCCGAAAGGTTTTCATTGCTTGATGGATATTCAGGGTATAATCAGATCATGGTGAAGGAAGAGGATCAGTTCAAGACAGCCTTCACAACCAAATGGGGAACTTATGCATATAGAAAAATGCCATTTGGGTTGTCCAATGCTGGAGCTACATTCCAAAGGTCAATGGACATGGTGTTCAAGGATTTGACTAAAAAAATGGTGCTGATATATCTTGATGATATCACTGTTTTTTCAAAAAATGCAGTAGACCATCTCTTTCATTTAAGACAAATATTCCAAAGGTGCAGAAGATTTGGGGTATCCTTGAATCCCAAAAAGTGTATTTTTCTGGCTCATGAAGGAAAGCTCCTTGGCCACATTATCTCCAAAGAAGGATTAGTAATTAGATCCAGAAAAGAGTTGAAGCCATAAAAGCACTACCATTTCCAAGTCATAAGAAAGCCCTTCAAAGTTTCTTGGGAAGGATAAATTTTGTTCGGAGGTTTATCCCAAATTTTGGAGCCCTATTCAAGCCTATCACCAAGATGTTAAGGAAAAGCATAGCTTTCAATTGGACAGTAGAAGGCAAGGAAAGTTTTGAAGCAATCAAAGAGGCCATCTCATAGGCTCCAACTCTCATTAACCCAGATTTCTCCAAGGATTTCATCCTCTATGCATTTGGAGGTGATGATACTATTTCTACAATTTTGGTACAACAAAACAAAGACAATGATGAGCAAGCCAATTGCTTTCTTTGGCCAAAGCCTGGAGGACTATGAGGTGAGATATTCTTTCATTGAAAAGCATGTTCTTGTAGTAATTAGGATCTTGAAGAAATTTAAGCATCTAGTTTCAAACAAGGTTCAACTGTTGGTTTCTCACGTGGGAGTTAAAGACTTCCTCCTCAATAAAGACATAAATGAAAAGAGAGTAGGGTGGATTACTCGTGTCATGGAGTACAACATTGAGATCAAATTCACCAAGTTGGTCAAAGGAAAAGGATTGTGTGAGCATCTGGTCTTGAACAAACAAAAGGAAGCATGCAGTGAGAAAGAGGTTGTTTTGGCGTTGCAAGATATCCATGAGCAAGGAAGCGCTCAAGAAGAAAATGATGGTGTCCTCACTCCTTGCTAGACCCAAGACATAATGTACTTCCTACACATAGGTCTATGACCTCAAGAGATGAAAAAAACCAAAAGGAGACACTTCAAATTGTATGTTGTCCCATATGCCCTTGTGGATGGTGTTTTATTCAAAAGGAATGTGAATGGAGTGCTACTGAGATGCATTGGTACAAATTCAGATTCACAGAGTCATTGGAAGAGTTCCATGGCGGATCAGCTGGTGGTCATTTTGCACCAAGAGTGATAGCTCTCAAGATCATGAGGGTTGGCTATTATTGGCCCAAGTATTTTCAGTGATTGTTATGCATGGATCAAGAGGTGCAAGAATTGTCCATTCTTCACAGGTAAGGAGAGACTAACTAGCCCTTCCATTGCATCCCATTTCAGTTGACCAACCATTCATGCAATGGGTATTGGACTTCATTAGATTCATCAATCCAAATTCGAGCCAAGGCCACAAGTGGATACTCACATCAACATATTACTTCACCAAGTGGATCGAAGTAGTAACACTTAAGGAGGCTAATGAATCTAGTATATTAGACTTCTATGAAGGAATAACAACTAGATTTGGCATACCTGCTATAATAATATCAGATAATGAATTAGCATTCATTGGATCCAAGGTAACTGAATGGGATGTCAAGAATGGGATCTACCTAAGCACCATCAAATTATTATCCTCAGGGTAATGGCCAAGCTGAATCTACAAACAAGAACTTGTTAAGGATCATCAAGAGGACTCTTGATGAAAATCAGAGGTCTTGGCATACTAAGTTGAAATCAACCTAATGGGCTAATAGGATAACCCCCAATAGATCTACAGGTAACTCTCCATTCAAGCTTGTTTATGGAAGAGAGGCAACTTTTCCCATGTCACTTCAGTTTCCAACATTAGAACTCATGAAGCAATTGGAGTTGTTGGAGTTTGGGCCCATGGAGGTTAGGTATGCAGAATTTATGGAGCTTCTAGAAATTAGAAATCAGACATCCCAAGCAATGGAGAAGGATCAAGCTTTGATGAAGAAAACCTTTGATAGAAAGGCCAAGGATAGATTTTTCCAAGTTGGAGATATAGTGTTAAAATGGGATGCAAACAGAGCAAAACTGGGGAGGCATTCAAAATTTGATGCCATTTGGCGTGGCCCATACATGGTCACAAAGTGTAAGGACATCAATGCCTTCCAATTGTCTACATTGGATGGTGAAAAATTACAGATTCTAATCAATGGAATCCATCTGAAGCATTGCTACTAAAGGAAATCCTCCACCTTGTACATATTAGCTTAGGTTTTCTTTCCTCCAAGTTCTTATGCACATTGTTTTGTTGTAGTTTAGCTTTGCTTTCCCTAAGTGCTTTGGCAAATGCTTGATGTTCCAGGAAGTGTATCTTGATGGCCTTTCCCAATTTGATGGTGTCTTGCCCTCCGTCTTCCTCCTTGCATCATTCTAATCAGTTGGGGTACCAAGAAGAGATTTGATGACTCCGTGCCCAATGGATTGCTTCAGAAAACTTGTAAATTCATCCACCAGGTAAATGACCCCTTTGAGTCACAAAAATTGTCATCCAAAATGAGCCCCTTGCTCATTTTGTGACTAACTCCCTTCATTTCATTCTTCCCTTGTGCATCAATCAGAATTTTTTACTTTTCAGGAAATCAAAATGTTCTGGAAATGGCACCATTAGATAGAGATCTTTCTCAACTTTCCAGAAAGGTAAATTTTTCTTCCTAAATCCATGTATTTTTGAAGTTATGGCTCAGCAGAGTTTTTGTGGGAAATTTTCCTTAGAAAATCCCGAGCCAATAAGATGAGTCCATGTATCCTCGGAAGGGTAGAGGTGGAGGTAAACTTGAAAATTTTACCAAGTGTTGGCTAAATTCAGAAAGGAATTTTTTGGCCCGATGGCCTGCCAGCAAATGGGATCGTGCCACGTGTCCAAGCGGGGAGAAGCTGGGAAAATTTCCCAAGGGTTGGTACAAACAAAATTTTTGACACCAGGCCCACATCCAATAACATTATGCCATGTGTACTTAGTGCGAAGGAGTGGCAGAGGGCAAAGGAAAGATTGAAAATTTTACCAAGTGTTTGGCGAGGGTGCTAAAGAGAGATTTTGGCTCGTAAGCCCATGTAACAAATGAGATTGTGCCACATGTTCTCATACTAGTGGAGCATGGGGGAGATTGGAAATTTTTCCCAAAACAAAATCAAAGGGAAATTTCAAAGGTAAAGCCTGCCCCCTAAAACCCGAGCCAGTGAAACCATGCCACGTGTCCACGTGGCAATAAAAAACATAAGGAATGCCCACATAGAAAAATGAAAGGAAAAGCCCACATCCAATGGGGTTGTGCCACGTGTCCAGGTCAAAAAAGATGGTCAAAAGTGATGGAAAATTTGGAGGAGAGGCCCGCGACGAACCGGATCATGCCATGTGTCTTCGAGTCATCCAGTCAGTGAAGAATTTTTGGAAAATTTTCCAAAGGCCTAAATGATGGGAAATGAAGCAGGCAGGGTCCGCAACAAATCAAATCATGCCACGTGGCACCATGAGCAGTGGGGCTTGGAGATTTTTGGGGAAATTTTCCCAAATGCAAAAAGTGGGAAAATTTCAAATTTTCAGCCCGTCAACCCATTTTGGCCCTGTTTTGCCCTAAATTTTCAAATGAGCATAACTTTCGATTCAAAGCTTGGTTTTTTGCGTTCTTTATATAATGGAAAACTGGTGAAATTATCTACATGATTTTGGTGTCAATTTTTTGTTTTTATGGATTTTTGAGAGAGAAAATTGGAAAACACCTATGGAACATGGAAATCAACAGAAATGACATTTCAACCACCATTTTTAATGAAGAATGGCTCACATTCTCTCCCAGCATGGTTAAAACTATCAAGGAATGGACTTTTGAGGGTTCCCATGCCATTTTAATACTATTTGGTTAGTGGTTGAAGCTCCTCTCACGTTTTCTTGTGTTTCTCTCTCTTGAGCTCATTTTTTACATTGTAAAAGCCAAAATGGACTCATATTTTAAAGATAGACATTCTTTTAGCTCTGCAACTTCCCTTTCTTCCTAATCATGTAGATTTGTGGAGTGTTTTTTACCTTTCCATGTAAATACTGCACTTCTTTTTGCCTCTTGGCCATTGTAATGCACTGTATTGGACCTGGAATGATGATATATGCTCTGTGATTAAATCTTCTCAATCCTTCCATATGTTCATCATTGTTTTCCTGATATTTCATTAAATTTTGGCAATTTGTGCATGTTTTATGCTGTATTTTCTTGTGGATTGTGTATATTTTGCAGCAGCATGTTTCTAATACTCCTTTGGTGCATCACCTCATTTAGACTAGGTTTATTTTTGCATTTTCTCAACCCTGTCTCCTTGGCAAAGTTTGATTAAGTTATAGGTAAACCCTCTGCAGAATGTCATGCACACTTGAACAGAGCAGTTGAGGAACCAGCCTCTAATCTGGAGATTTTTTTCCCATTTTTACAAGTCCCACGCTTGGGGAAAATATTCAATGTTGTGTAATCACATTGGATGCTAGAATGTCAACTAGAAATCTGATAGAACATCCAGAGGGTGATGTTGATTTGCACTAACAATTAATTATGTAAATTATCTTGTATTTATGAATAAGATGGAATTCTTACCTTGATGATATTATTCACATCTGTTATATGCTTAATAATTTTAATCTTAATAATTTGTTGATTATTAAGTTGCATAAGATAACGATTTTTATCTAAACAATTCTAACATAGTAATGGAATGTGTATTGAATATGCAGTAAAGCTATAGAGAATGTGAAAGATATGAAGGGTTTGACAAACCCGAACACATAATCATGTAGAAGAAGAATCTTCCTCGTTCAAAGGAATGTAATCTAAAGAAAGGCGATATGATCGTAAATCATTAGACTTCATTTCCCTATAAAGTCTACTATAGCTGAACCTATTTGGTTACTACACCTTCTTTAAATGGTTAAGTTACATTGAATGGAACTTATGATATTGATGTCCTGTTTTGGATAAATTCTTGTTAAACTAAGTAAACAAACATTAAAATCAATCATGAGTTAAAGGAAGTTCTTTAATGCTTAATTGATTCAAGTATAGAACAAGAACTTATGGAGTGTTGGATTAGGGTTTAGCAAGGTTGCTATAATCAGTGTAATAATCCAAATTAATAATATATTAATAACCTCCTTGGGGTATGTACATCATGATGAGGTAGTTTCTGTAGGATGTTGGCACATGCCAACTATAGGGCTGTACCCTCGAGAAGACAGGGGTCTTCTTGAGAATACAGTGATGCAGTTGACATGTGGTAACACCCTTCTGCATTGGTCATCTAAATCAACACATAAAAAAGGAATTGAACTTAGTTTCTCTATAGGTAAAGTTAGTGGCATATTTAGGATAGGTACTAGCTTTTAATGGCTCAGGGTACCTTGGCACATCCAGTTGACTTAGGTCAACTGAGTATGGTGATATACCTTAAGTCATTGTGAGCATCTTCCTATAATGAATTATGCTTCTAACCAGGGCTAGGGTTAAACCTAGGACAAGTGGATTGATGGTAGCAGTAAAGACCATTCTTGATAAAAGAGGAGTGATGTGAAGGATGTATTCCAAAATGACAAGTATGTCATCTAGGAATAGTGACATAAACAGTATGTTGAAAATCGTTGGCCAAAGTATCGTAAGCTGTTGGTTACGTTGTCCTATGTCACCTAGTTTAAAGCAACGTGATATCAGATGAATATTGGTAACAAATATTCAGACATGTTCTTTAAATAGATCACTCAGTACCTAGTTTAGTGTATGAAAACCAAGTATACGAAGTATACGATAAGTATTTAATACTTTAAGTTAACATAAATAGATCGGTAGATCATCGAGTTATGAAATAAATAGATCGGTAGATTACCGAGTTATGAAATAAATAGGTTGGTAGATTACCGAGTTATGAAATGAATAGATCGGTGGATCACCGAGTCATTTACAAATGCATATGGTTATCTGTTTGAGATTGATTATCATGGAATGTTTGTTCTAAATAATGCTTTATTTAGAACATAGAACATTATGTAAAAAAAATACCTTTTTTCTAAAGTCTTAAAATGGGAATGTTACAATTAGTATGATGGAAACTAGTTATAGGCATGGTTTAGTGAATGTATTGATGAGTTATTTGCATGTTTATAATATTTTTGTCACGTAAAGTAGATTTTTAGGCATGGTTTATTTTAATTTCCAATTTAGTGATACTATGGAAATGAGATATATAGGCATGGTTTGGTTTAATTTCCAAGTTAGTGATACAAGGGAAATGTGATGATGATGTATGGTTTAGTTTTGAGTTAATATATAAGTTATTGTTTTTATAGAAATCAACTAACTAGGGTTTTTGGATATGGGGGAAGAAAGATAGGGGAAAAGAGTGGCCGAGCTAACCTTTAAGGGTCTCATACCCTTGGAGTGCTACCTATATAGCCCTTGCGAAAGGGGCCTCAGGTCAATGTAGTTCTCCCTTAAACTAGGGAAGGATGATATTGGATTAGGTAAGTTGAGTAGGTAGATTGGGTAGGTAAGTTGGGTAGGTAGGTTGGAATTAGTTGGTTGGGTAAGGTATGTTTGAAAATAGGAAAGGTCAAATTTTGAAAAGGTAATAGGAAAGGTGAATTAAGGAAATGCATAGATGATGGTGTTATGAGTGAGTCCATTTCAATGGTCTTGTCATGTTTGAAGAAATGAGAAGTAAACAAATAAGAAATGAAAATAGGTGGCATGCCCATATTTAGCAAGGACCATAGGTGTCATATCTCTAGACTTATTAAACATAAGGCCCTAGATACACTGCATGAGTGATAGTTCCATAGGTGAAATAAGTTGTGTGATAACAATGTGTATAATACACGCCACGTCCCTTGAGTGGATAGGAGAAAAGAAATAGAAGGTAGGGCGAAGGGGTTTTGTTAAGTGTAACCTTGTTGTGGGACAACATGCCCCTTCTGCAAGATATCTAAAACTAGAATAGGAAATTCCATGACCAAAAGATGGTATTTTTCTTACCTTTTTCTATTTTTTGCTTCTTTTTATGTACAGACTGATCGATGCAGGATGTCTATATTGGGATAAATAGGTTCTCCTTAAGGTCTTCATGAATTTGATCAATGGGGGAAACTCTAGAATAATATTTATTTGAAATATACATGCTAGTCTTATTTTTGTTAGATAGACTAAGTATAGCAGGTGGCTAACTTTTTATAGTTTTCCTTCGAGGGAGCAGTCTACTTATAGTAGCACAAGAGAGAGATAGATGTCCTTTTTGAGGGAATCATCTATTTTGTAGAATTTTGACTCAAGCAGTAGATTTTTTTTATCCCATATATTTTTTTCTTTTTGGACTTAAAGTCATGGACAAGACTATAAAGAAGTATAGACTTCTTTTATGAAGACAAAAAATCATAGAATGAAAAGGTTAGCTATGAAAGAAGGGTTTCAAGTGGCGAATGACCATGGTATTCCATCTTGAAAAGGACAAAAATTATCCATGAGAATCATGACATGAATAGAGTCATGGTACTCATATTGAAGACAAAGGCTGAATGGTGGCAGATAATAACACAATTCTAGTTTAATTGTTGGTCCTTAAAAAGGTTCACTAAAGGGACGATCGTATAAGTGACATAAAGTGATGTAGTACTTTATTCAACAATAGAATGGTCGAAGATGTAAGGCACTAAGGGGCTTGGGTTCAGGTTTAACCTCAAGAGAGGATAAACAATAAGCGTCTGATCCATAAGCATGAGTAACAATATAGGGTCCAAGCCAATTAGAGGAAAACTTACCTCGTTTACTTTTCTCGGATTAGGTTACATATTGGGTTTCCTTGAGGAAATGATCACCAACCTTGAATATTTTTTGTTTTTCATAGAAAAATTTGATATTTTTGGTAGATTTGAAGATGGTCTAGAGGACTTAGACAATATTCATCTAATAGCTCAAGTTGTGCCAAACGTTCTTGGAAAAAATCGTCATCAAAGAGCATATCTTTGAGTGATATATGAAGAGATGGAATTTTGACTTCAAGATTTAGGATGGCCTCTATACCATAGTCCAAAGAGAAAGGTGTGGAATTGGTGGAGGTAAAAATATTGGTACAATAATCCCATAAGGTGAAAGGAATGTGTGTGTGCCAATCCTTACCAGTGTCGTCAACTACATTCATAAGATTTTGATTGAGGGTTTTGTTGGAAAATTTGGCTTGGCCATTTGTCTGTGGGTAATAAGGTGAAGAGAAAATGAGTTGAATTTTGAAGTTATCACACAGTTTTTGTAGGGTTTTATTTTTGAACCGTTTTCCATTGACACTGATAAGGCAGTGAGGAACACCAAAATGACAAATGATATTATGATTAATGATTTCCACAATCTATTCAGATTTGGCAGAAATGAGAAGAATGACCTCCACACATTTTTTAAAGTATTCGGTCCCTGTAATGATCCATTGATGATGTTGTTAGGAATGAGGATTAATATCTCCGATGAGATCCAAATCCCATTGAGAAAAATGCCAAAAGTCTCTAGCAAATTACAAGGCATGAATTTGGGTATGATGAAGGTTAGTGTACTGCTGACATTTTACACAAAACTTAACATATTCAAAAATGTCTTGGTTAAGGGTTGGACAATAATATCCAGGGTGAAGGTAATGTTTAGGAATGGTGGGGCCACTAAAATGTTCACCACAAATCCCATCATGGATTTCCTTGATGGTTTATGAGATTTCAAAACTGGTGAGGCATCATAGGAGGATACCATTAAAGCCACATTTTCAGAGAAGACCCACCATGAAGACATAGTGAGAGACACTTTTGAGGAAGGCTCGTCATCCATTGTGAGTGAAATCTAGTGGCATAATTGAAAAGGAGAGGTAGTTAGTAAACTGCTTATACTAGATATCACCTGGGTCGGTTTCAATTCTTCCCATATAATTCATGCTGTGAATAAGAAAAGATGACTATAATTGTTGTATTGTGATAAAAAAATTGAGTCTGAAGGTGAATCAGGTATTTGTGATGTGAGGTAGGCCATGGTATCCTTGATTTTTTTAGTGGATCGAGGGATGGTTTAAATGAGATAGGTTTTAAACATGGTCAAAAGTATTTTGACATGATGTTTATTTTTTTGAAGGGCCTCATTATGAAACTAGTGCAAACCATTGACTCGGTTCACAACCAATTGAGAATCACTAAAAATATTAATGGTTTTAACATCTAAGGCTACTAAAGTCTGAAGGCCCAAAACAAGTGCTTCATATTCAAAAAAACATTTGGTGCAATTGAAGTCAAGTTTGAAGGATAAAGGCATAGGCTCATCCTCAAGAGGAATGAGGATAACCCCTACACCGCCCCCACGTTGACATTTATAATTTTTGAAGAATAATTTCATCTAATAAATGGTGTCCTCAAGGGAGAGAGTAGTAATAGATTCATTAGAAAAATTGAAGTTAGAAGATTGATGTCCCAGAAGCATAGTGTCGACAAGATGATCGGTAATGGTTTGTCCCTTCAATAAAATTTTGATGAATGAATTCAAGCTCTAGGTCTGCAAGGATCATGTGCCAACATGAGGTGTTTTGATGTTAGTAAGGTTTAGAATATATGTAATGTAGAGGGTTGGTGTTCGTGATGATGAATGTTTTGTGGTTAAGTAGGTAGTGGTGAATTTTAGTGGCCACAAAGACGAAGGCCAGGTAGATATTTTCAGCATGAGTATACCTAGTCTCATAGTCTAAAAGAGTATGGTTGATGTAATAAAATACTTGTTCCTTGTATTTCTCATCATGATGAGTGAGAATCACACCAGAGGAATGATCATTAGCAGAAATGTAGAGGTAAAAAGGTTTTTCATCTTTAGGTGAGATGATCACAGGTGACTGAAGAAGGCATTTCTTCAATGATTCAAAGGATTTTTGGCACTCATCATTCAAATTGAAGGAGACATACTTTTTAAGAATATGATGAAAAGGGTGACATCTGTCGAAAATTTGGTAAATAAAGTGTTGAATAGATTACAAATTACCTTGCAAAATATAAGATTTTCAAAGGTTAGTAGGTGGTGGCATCTTGAGAATAGCCTTGATTTTAGCGAGATCAAATTTGAAGCCCCATAAAGAGATGATGAAACCAAGGAGTTTTCTGAAGAGGATGGAAAAATTCACTTATTTGGTTGAAGGAAATCGTAGTATTTAATGAGATGATTAAAGATGACTTTAAGGATTGGGAGGTGTTCGACACAACTTTTGGACCTACCAAGGATTTTTTCAACATAATCCTCCAATATATGATGCATGATATCATGGAAGATATAGCTCATAGCAAGCTAATAAGTGGAAACAACATTTTTTAGGCCAAAGGGAATGACGCAATAACAGAAGATCATGTTATCCAAAATAAGCCCCTTGCTTATTTTTTGGCTAAGCACTTTCGTTCCTTCCTTCCTTATGTCTGAGTCAGAATTTTTTATCTTTCAAGCACTCAAAATGTTCTAGAAATGGATTCATTGGATAGAGCATCTTCTCAGCTTTCCAAAATGGTAAATTTTTCCTCCTAACTCCTTGTATCTTTCAAGTTATGGCTCGGCGGAGCTTTGGAGGGAAATTTTCCCATGGGAGGCCCGTGGCCAATCAACATGTCCCACATGGCATCGGAATGGTGGGGTCAAAGACAACCTAGAAAATTTTCATCAAAAATCGGTGGGATGTACGAAGAAAATTATTGGCCCACAAGCCCGCCAGCCAATAGGGGGAGGTTGCGTGTCCACAAGCCCATCAGGGTTCAACTCGGCGGAAGGAAATGGGAAAAATTTCCAAAATCAGCGCAATGGAGAATTTTAGAGAAAAATCCCACCAATGAATCACATTCGGCCACGTGTTCCAAGAGCATCAGGCAGTGGAAGAGTGGAGGAAAATTTTCCTTTTTTCCAAGCGATGGAAAATATTGAAATGAAGGCCCGACCGCGCAGGCCCGCGCCAATCAATAGTTGCCACGTGTCTAGGTGGTCAGCAAGAAATGTTAAGGTAGGCCCATGGGGAATGGACATAGTCAAAGAAAAATTTGGAAGCGTGGCCCCGAAGAGCTAATTAGAACATGCCACGTGTCCCAGGAATGTCAGGGTGGTGAAAATTTTTTGGAAAATTTTCCAAAGGTTAGATAAGCGTAAAAAGGTCAAGGAAAAGCTCACAACCAATCAAAGCTTACCATGTGGCATCAGAGCTTTGGGGGTGGAAATTTTTGGGGAAATTTTCCCAAAGTCAAAGAAGAGGGAAAATTTCAAACTTTGGGCCCGCCAAAATTCGATTTGCCCTGGTTTTTCCCTTAATCTTCAAAAGGGCACAACTTTTGATCCAAATCTCAGAGTTTCATGTTCTTAGTGGCATTGGAAAGCTGGTGAAATCCCCTACATGATAAAGAGCTCAATTTTGTGTTTTGGTGGAGTTTGGAGAGAGAAAAATGGAAAACACCTCTGGCATGGAGAAAAGAACAGAACTGACATTTCAACCACCATTTTTTAATGGACTATGGCTCGCATTCTCTCCTAGCACGGTCAAAAACGTCAAAGAACAGTCTTACAGGGGAACCCGTGCTATTTTAATGAAATTTGGTTGGTGGTTGAAGCATCCACTCACATTTTCCCACGTTTTATTCTCCCTAGCTTGCATTTTTCATTGTTAAAAGATAGATTTGGCTCATTGGTTAAGGGTTGGACATTTTTATGTTTTGCAGGCTCCCTCTTTCACCAAAAGGGGATTTTGTGGATTATCATACCTCTTCCAAGACTGCAATATTTTTTCTACCTCTTTACTATTGTAATGCATGTATTTTTGATATTGGAAATGACAATGCAAGCTCTGTGAATGAGTTTTAGTCCTCTGTTTGTGTTGTTTCCTTCCTTTCTGATCTTTCATTACAGTTTATCATTTTTTGCATGATGTTTTTTTGCATTTCAATGATCTGTGTCAATTTACAGAAGTAAAATTTTCACCACTCCTTTGGTGTATCACCTTGTTAGTATTAGTTTTATTTCTTTTGCATCCTCTATCTCTGTCCCCTTGGAATTTAGAGTAGGATTTACAATTTAAACCTCTACAATTTTCAAGCATACATCTAATCAGAGGAGTTAAAGAACCAGCCTCTAATTTGGAGATTCTTTTCCCATTTTTTTGCAATTCCCACACTTGGGGAAAAGATTCAATGTTGTGCATTCACACTGGATGTCCAAATATCAAACTAGAAATATGATAAACATCTAGGGGTGCTATGAATCTACACCAATAGTTTTGGCATGCCCAATGGGACCTTAGAGTTCTTCATCTTCATTGAAAAAAGTTGATGTGCATTTATTGCAAGTTTCTTGCTTGAAAAGAGCCTTGATTTACACATATGGTGACTCTAAAGAAAAAAAATCAACTAGTTTTAGCAGCCATAGTCTGAAGATTCATGAGAAGAATCAACACAAGATCAAAAGCTAGAGAAGAAGGGTTGTTTGAGTATCTACAGCTATCTCCTGGAAGAAGGCATAGAGGAAGGAGGATCTAAAGGTCTCCATCTCCACCAAATAGAACTCTATCAACTCCTCCACCTTCTAGACCTTTCACTCAATCAACAAGGGTTCTTAGGCCAATCAGAATGGCATAACCTAACCCTTATGTTAACTTCACTGGCAGCAGCCCACTTGCTCTCAATGCACAAAATCCAGTTCCAGTTGCAGCATTGAAAAACATTCCATATTTCACTGGAGAAAATCAAACCACCCCTAGTGATCATGTCAATGATATTACTTATGTGTGTGCAATCCATGAGATTAATGAGATGCAAATTGTTATCAAATGGCTGGCATATTCATTCAAAGGGAAAGCATTGCAATGGTTTAGAAGCCTTGGGGTTGGTTCTATTCAAAAATGGAACCAATTGTGCATATCTCTCCATGAGAAGTTTGGAGAAAAGGGGGATAATTTGTATCTACTAAAACAATTGACAACTATCAAGAGAGCTCCCAATGAGCAGCTGACAGATTTTAAAGGACTTGGGATAGAATTCTAGTGGCAGTAAGGCCAACAGCTGAAGGTGCTTATCTATACTATCTCAAAGCTTTAAATTCTAATATTTCTATGCTAATTCAGTCCATGGGAGGTACAACTATACATATAGCTTATAACATTGCCATTAGAGCTGAGAATTACTTAATTCAAGTTGTTAAGCTGGCTCCTACGCCTCCTATGCCTTTGTATCCAAATTTAGAAAATCCAAGCACTAGTCAAGCACCTACTATAGCTCTTATTCCCACTCATAGGAATCAAAGTTCGAATAAAACTTCCACTTCATCCTCTAGTTCTTCAAATGAACTTCAAGAAGTCATGAAACAATTACAAAATTTAGGCAATGAGTTGGTTACACTCAAGAGGTAGCAAGCCCAAAATTTTAGACCATCTTATCAACCTCAAGCTCAACCCAATAGTCAGCCATATCAGCCTAATAGACCACCCAACCCAACTGCAAATCAAAATCAAACAAGGCCTCTTGCCAATAAACCATTTCAGCCCTATAATCCCAATGTCACATCTACCTCTAAAGCTTTAGTGCCAGTGATAAATAATATGGCACAAGAGTATGATTGGTGTTTTGCATACAATGAACCTCACAACCAATCTATGTGCTTCAATGGTGCTTTGAACCAAGCCTTGATGGTGAAAAAAATTGGCATAGAGAGTTAAGTGAGCAAGGAAACAAACCAACAACAAGGAACATCCCAGCAAAATGCAGCTCCAAATGAGACTACATTAGTGAATTGGTAGGATGATGATTTTGGTGGTATGAATCAAGAAGTGTCTCAGAGTGTGGCAGCCAATACAAGGTCAAAAAAGAGGAATATTGGTGAGGGGAATTCATTGGCTCCAGGTGATCCACAACCTTCCATCACTCTCCAAGGTGTTGGTAAGTAAAATGCAATTCCAAACATGCAAGGGCAGCCCAAGCCACCTTCTAAATCAGCTCAAATACTAGTTGTTACAGCCCACGTGCAAGAAAAGAATGTGCAAACCAAGGGGCAGAAAAGAGATGTTTCCTCCTCATTTAGCATCATTGATCAGATGAAGAAGACAAACGTGAATATATCTATGTGGGAATCATTATCCATTCCAGGCCAAAGAGATCTCATACAAGCTGCAATGAATAATTGGTCAACTTCAAATCAGCAAGTTCATGTGCAAGAGAAGGTACTCACAAATGCTGCTCAACTTGAAGGGAATCATGGAGGACAGCAAGGTAAAATTTTGAATCCCCCTCCATTCTATGTTTCATTGATCATTAGGGATAAACTAGTACACAATTGTATGATCAATTCTAGGGCAAGTAGCTCGGTGATGCCCAAATAAATAGTTGATCAACTGGGTCTCCAATATGAATTCATATCTAAAGAGGTAGTGCAACTATATGGGACAACAGTAACAATAGTTGGGGTGATTAAAGATTTTAATCTTACTTTGCATGCATGTCCCAATGTCATGGTTTTACAAGATGTCTCAGTGATAGATTTGCCATCACTCTTTTCCCCATGCTTGTCGAGGGATTTCATAGCTAGGATTGGGGGATATTTATCTACTAATTGGTCACACATGTTATTTAGAACCAGATATGGAACTAAGGCCACAATCAGATCTAATCCTATTGCAAACTTCCACATTGAGACTCATACTCTAAGCCCAATCAATTCCAACTATTCAACATTTGATCAAGAAGATTATCCAAGCATAGATGAAGCTGACACCAAGTTTGGAAGCATCCTAGATTTAACTCTTGATGAATGGGCAAGCAAGGTGCATGCTTTTGATCCCTACTAAGAAATAGAGGAATCTGAGCTAGGAGTCTATTGCATACATGAAGAAAATCAGCCTATTCCTAGCATCACCAAGCCAGATCATAAGAATGACAATGAGGTATGGTAGATGTTCTTTGATGGATCAAGGAGTAGACAAGGAATAGGAGGGGGAGAAATGCTTGTTTCACCTCAAGGCATTAAGTATTATTCAAGTTTTAGGTTTCAGTTTGCATGCTCTAACAACACTACTAAATATAAAGCTTTGATACAGGGATTGCATTGGTCAATTAAAAGAGGTATAAGAAATCTACAAGTCTTTGGTGACAGTGAGTTGATTGTTAACCAAGTTAGAGGACAGTATGCTTCCAAGAATGGTCTACTCAAGTGTTACAAAACTAGGGTGTGGGACCTCATTGAAGATTTTGAGGGCTTTAACATAAATTCCATCCCTAGGAAAGAAAACCAAGCTACTGACAGGCTTGAAATAGTTGGGGCAGCCTTTGATGTTGTTAGAAGCACCAAGGAAGACAAAGTGTAGCCAAACATTCATGTGATTGTAAGGCCATCAGTGCCAGATAATAATGTAAGTTCGCAAGTGTTTGAAAGTGACAAGAAAATCATCAATTTCTTGCAAGAAGAAGTTGATTTCTCATCCAGAAATTAAGAAAAATTAGAACAACAGTATGGTGATCAAGTGGTACAGCTGAGAACAAACAAATAGCCAAAAGGACTTGTCACTTTGGAGTCCATTTTTAATCCTAATGATCAATTCATAAAGGAGAAAGCAAACATCCAAGTCAAGGGAGAAGATTCAACGCCCATCTCAGTGGGAGAAGGTAAATCACTTCAAATTGGTAAAGTTACAATAAAGCAAGAAAGGTATGAGTTTATGCAACTTTGTCAAGAGTTCTCTAATGTATTTTCTTGGAGCTACGAGGATTTTAAGGGTTTCAATCCCAAGTTATCTCAACACACCATTGAATTGGATCCAAGTGCTAAGCCCATCAGGAAAAAGAAAAGGCCAGTTAATCCACACATGGAGCCTCTTATGAAGAAGGAATTGAATAAGTTAATAGAGGCAAGTATCATATTTCCCATCAAGCATTCTAGTTGGGTAGAAAACTTAGTTCTAGTCAGAAAGAAGAGTGGAGAAATCAGATTGTGTGTAGACTTCAGATATTTGAATAGAGCATCTCTCAAGGATCATTACCCACTTCCTTCTATGGGGTAGATTCTACAAGTTGATGTTGGCTCTAAGATATTTTCATTGCTAGATGGTTACTCAGGGTACAATCAGATCATGGTAAAAGAAGATGATCAGTTCAAAACAGCCTTCACCACCAAATGGGGGACTTATGCATATAGAAAAATGCCATTTGGGTTGTCCAACGCTGGAGCTACCTTCCAAAGGGCAATGGACATGGCGTTCAAAGGATTGATAAACAAGATGGTGTTGATATATCTAGATGATATCACTATTTTTTTTTAAAATATAACAGATCATCTCTTTCATCTAAGGCAAGTGTTCCAAAGGTATAGAAGATTTGGGGTATCCTTGAATCCTAAAAAATATATTTTTCTAGCTCATGAAGGAAAGCTCCTTGGCCACATTGTTTCAAAAGAGGGATTATCTATTGATCCAGAGAGGGTTGAAGCAATAAGAGCACTTCCATTACCAAGCCACAAGAAGGCCCTTCAAATTTTCTTAGGAAGAATCAATTTTTTTTGGAGGTTTGTGCCAGATTTTACAGCCCTTGTCAAGCCAATAACCATGATGTTGAAGAAAAGCATGGCTTTCAAATGGATAGCAGAAGGTAAGGCAAGTTTTGAGGCAATCAAAGAGGCTATCTCACAAGCTCTAACTCTCATTAACCCAGATTTCTCCAAGGATTTTATCCTTTATGCATTTGGAGGTGATGATACAATCTCTACAATTTTAGTACAATAGAAGAAAGAAAATTTAGAACAGCCAATTGCCTTCTTTAGCCAAATCCTGGAGGACTATGCGGTGAGATATTCTTTCATTGAGAAGCAAGTTCTTGCAGTGATTAGGAGCTTGAAGAAATTTAAGCATCTAGTTTCAAACAACAAGGTTCGAATGTTGTTTTCTCATGTGAGAGTTAAAGACTTCCTCCTCAACAATGATTTAAATGAGAAATGTGTAGGGTGGATTACTCGTGTCATGGAGTATGACATTAAGATCAAAGTCACCAAGTTGGTTAGAGGAAAAGGATTATGTGAACAGATGGTCTTGAGCAAACCAATGGAAGCATGCAATGAAGAGGATGTTGTTTTGGTGTTGCAAAACAACCAAGAATAAGGGAATGTTCAAGGAGAGAATAATTGTGTCCTCACTCCTTGTTGGACCCAAGACATAATGCACTTCCTACACACAGGCCTATGCCCTCCAAAAATGAACAAAACCAAGAGAAGACACTTCAGATTGTAGGTTGTCCCATATGCACTTGTTGATGGTGTTTTGTTCAAGAAAGATGCAAATGGAGTGCTGCTGAGATGCATTGGAACAAATCAAATTAATATAACATTGGAAGAGTTCCATGGTGGGGCAACTGAGGGTCATTTTGCACCAAGAGTGATAGCCCTCAAGATCATGAAGGCTGGCTATTATTGGCCCAAGGTATTCAGTGATTGTTATGCATGGATTAAGAGGTGCAAGAGTTGTGCTTTCTTCACAGGAAAGGAGAGATTATCTGCCTTTCCATTGCACCCAATCTCAGTTGACCAACCATTCATGCAATGGGGTTTGGACTTCATTGGAGTCATTAACCCAAACTCAAGCCAAGGGCACAAGTGGATTCTAACAGCCACAGATTACTTCACCAAATGGACTGAGGCAGTGGCACTTAAGGAAGCAAATGAATCTAGCATTCTAGACTTCTATGAGGGGATAGTGACCAGATTTGGTATACCAGCCACTATAATATCAGATAATGCTTTGGCATTCATAGGATCAAAGGTAACTGAATGGGCTGTTAAAAATGGGATCTATTTGAGCACTTCTTCAAATTATTACCCTCAAGGTAATGGCTAAGCTAAGTCTACAAACAAGAACTTGTTAAGGATCATCAAGAGGAATCTTTATGAAAATCAGAAGACTTGGCATACTAAATTGAAATCAGCCTTGTGGGCTGATACGATGACTCTTAAGAGATCCATAGGTAATTCTCCATTCAAGCTTGTTTATGGAAGAGAGGAATTTTTTTCCATGTCACTTGAGTTACCAACATTGGAACTCATGAAGCAATTGGAGTTGTTGGAGTTTGAACCCATGGAGGTTAGATATGCTGAATTGATGGAGCTCCAAGAAATCAGAGATCATGCAACCCAGGCAATGGAGAAGAATCAAACCTTGATCAAGAAGACCTTTGATCGGAAGGCTAAGGCTAGGAATTTCCAAGTTGGAGATCTAGTGTTGAAATGGGATGCAGACCGAGCAAAATCTAGGAAGGCATTCAAAGTTTGATGCCATTTGGAGTGGCCCCTACATGGTCACAAAGTGTAAGAACAACAATGCCTTCCAACTGTCTACATTGGATGGTGAAGAACTACAGATTCTAGTGAATGGAATCCATCTAAAGCATTGCTACTAGAGGAAAACTCTCTACCTTGTACATATTAGCTTAGATTTCCATTCCTCCAAGTGCTTGTGCACATTTTTCTACTGTAGCTTAGTTTTCCATTTCCCTAAGTGCTTTGGCATAAGCTGGTTGTCCCAAACATGTAGTTTTGCAGGCCTTTGTTCCAGATCAGGTGATGATTCTACTCTCACAATCTTCCTCCTTGTAATTTTCTAATCAGTTGGGGTTCCAAGCAGAGAATTTTATGACTCCATGCCCAATGGATTGCTTCAGTAAACTGGTAACTTCATCTAGCAAGCAAATGGCCCCTCTGAGTTGCCAAAATGGTTATCCAAAATAAGCCCCTTGCTTATTTCTTGGGTAACCACTTTCATTCCTTCGTTATGTCTCAGTCAAAATTTTTTATCTTTTAGGCACTCAAAATGTTCTGGAAATGGTTTCATTGGATAAAGCATCTTCTCAACTTTCCATAATGGTAAATTTTTCCTCCTAACTCCTTGTATCTTTCAAGTTATGGCTCGGTGGAGTTTTGGAGGGAAATTTTCCCGTGGGAGGCCCGCGGCCAATCAACATGTGTCATGTGGCATCAGAATGGTGGGGGCGGAGACAACTTAGAAAATTTTCATCAAAAATCAGTGGGGCACACGAAGATAATTTTTGGCCCACAGGCCTGCCAGCCAATAGGGGGAGGCCACATGTCCACAGGCCCATTGGGGTTCGTCTCGGCGGAAGGAAATGGGAAAAATTTCCAAAATCGGTGCAATGGGGAATTTGGGGAAAAATCCTGCCAATGAATCACATTTGGCCACATGTCCTAGGAATATTGAGCAGCAGGAGAGTGGAGGAAAAATTTTCTTTTTTCCAAGTGATGGAAAATATTGAAACAAAGGCCCAACCATGCAGGCCGGTGCCAATCAACAGTTGTCACATGTCCAGGTGGTCGGCAAGAAACGTTACGGTAGACCCACGGAGGAGAAGAACTTGTCAAGCCCACACCAATGCTAGGGAACCACGTGTCCCATTTAGGGAATGGACACAGTCAAAGAAAAATTTGGAAGCACACCCCCGAAGAGCTAATTAGAACATGCCACGTGTCCCAGGAACGTCGGGGCAGCGGAAAATTTTTGGAAATTTTTCCAAAGGTTGGATAGGCATAAAAAGGTTGAGGAAAAGCTCATGACTAATCAAAGCTTGCCATGTGGCATCAGTGCTTCAGGGGTAGAAATTTTTGGGGAATTTTTCCCAAAGTCAAAAAAGAGGGAAATTTTCAAACTTCGGGCCCGCCAAAATTTGATTTTCCCTAGTTTTTCCCTAAATCTTCAAAAGGGCATAACATTTGATGCAGAGCTCATATTTTCATGTTCTTGGTGGTGTTGGAAATCTAGTGAAATCCTCTACACGATGGAGGGCTCAATTTTGTTTTTTGGTGGAGTTTGGAGAGACAAAAATTGAAAATTCCTCTAGCATGGAGAAAATAACAGAACTGACATTTCAACCACCATTTTTTAATGGAGTATGGCTCACATTCTCTCCCAACACAGTCAAAAACATCAGAGAATGGTCTTGCAGGGGAACCCATGTTGTTTTAATGCAATTTGGTTAGTGTTTGAAGCATCCACTCACATTTTCCCACATTTTCTTCTCCCTACCTCTCATTTTCATTGTTAGAAGCGAGATTTGGCTCATTGGTTAAGGGTTGGACATTTTTATGTTTTTAAGGCCCCCTCTTTCACCAAAAGGGGATTTTATGGATTATCAGACCTCTTCGAGGACTTTAATATGTTTTCTACCTCTCTGCTATTGTAATACATGTATTTCTGATATTGGAACTGGAAATGCAAGCTCTGTGAATGAGTTTCAGTCCTCTGTTTGTGTTGTTTGCTTCATTTCTGATCTTTCATTACAGTTTATCAGTTTGTGCATGATGTTTTTGTTGCATTTCAGTGATCTGTGTCAATTTGTAGAAGTAAAATGTTCACCACTCCTTTGGTGTATCACCTTGTTAGTATTAGTTTTATTTCTTTTGCATCCTCTATCTCTGTCCCCTTGGAATTTAGAGTAGGATTTACAGTTTAAACCTCTACAATTTTCAAGCATACATCTAATCAGAGGAGTTGAGGAACCAGCCTCTAATCTGGAGATTCTTTTCCCATTTTTTTTGCAATTCCCACACTTGGGGAAAAGATTCAATGTTGTGCATTCACACTGGATGTCCAAATATCAAACTAGAAATCTGATAAACATCTAGGGGTGCTATGAATCTATGCTAACAGGTCCCCTAAGGGGTGATGAATGTGGTTTTGCTTGATCTTTATGAGCAAGTAATATTTGATTATAACCTGAGAATCCATCCATAAGAGATACCATCTCATGGCCGACTATAAGATCAAAAATTTGGTCGATGTTAGCCAAAGGAAATTCATCCTTAGGATTGGAAAGGTTAAGGTCATAGAAGTCCATTTAGATGCGGAGTCCCCGTGTTGCTTTGGTGACAAGAAAAATGGTAGAAATCCATTGTGGATAGTTAATGAGTAGGGTGATGGAAACAAAAAGAAGTTTTTGGAGTTTTTATTTCACAAGAAGGGAATTGTAGTTGTAGGCTTAGGTGTAGGTTTAGGTTTGGGTGTGGATGGAGGTTAGGTTGTTAGTGAAAGTTGGGGTGAAGGAAAGGATGATAAAGAAGAGGTTGATACAACTGGATCAGATGCGACAGATTTGGTTGCATTGAATATTTTAGGATAGATCATCAAATTATCAGGAGAAAAAAAATGCATTTGGGTAGACACTTGGATTCGAAGGCACCCCTAGAGTGTGGAGTAATTGACATACTCTTAGTGATCAACTAAGAAAGAGAATGGAATAGAGGTAGAGGAAGATGGTGATGACTTGATGGTAATCCCTGTGAAGAATTCCAAGGTCTGTGGGACAAGGAATTTTTTGGATTCTAACTCTATTTATATAAGTGGCATAAGAAGGTTGATAGGATCTTGGAATACCCTAGGAGAAGCATCACTTACAGGAAGAGGATATAATAGTGGATCCTCTATTGGTCGAGGAGATGGAAATTTTGGTGGTGTAGACTCTTCCTTAGGTAGATAAGAGAATAAGATAGGATCTTCCATGGGTAGAAATGTGGGTAGAGCGGGATCCTCAATAGGTGGAGGGATAAGCGGGGTAAGCTCCTCTTTAGATTAAGGAGTAGATGAGGTAGGTTGTTTTGTGGGTAAAACATTAGGTAGGGTAGGTTCCTCTGTGGGTAGAGGAGTAGATGAAATAGGCTCCTCTTTCAGTAGAGGAGTTCATGCAAGAATTTCCTCAATAATTGGGATGGGAAGAAATTGAATAGAAGGAATAGGTATTGTTTCGAAGATGACATGGACCTCGTGAACATTGGTGTCATTGCTAGAAGTATCACTAGCCTAGTTTGAAGAAGGGTTGTGGTTTGGAAATGGTTTCTTAAAGACTTTAATATTTTTATTTGTTGGTGCATTAGGGTTGTCTAGGATGAGATATCCATTATCTAGCATTTCCTAGACAATGTTCTGGAATGTCTTACAATTTCCATCTCTATGCACCTTAACATGGTGATAGTTACAGTATCCATTCTCTTTATACCATGCAAGTATAGGATGGGAAGGTTCAAAACCAGTATGTGGTTTGATAGGTGGAAGGGTAGTAGCTCCCGCTTTTAAAAAAATTTCCAATAGAGAGGATTAAGGTTCTCTTATAGGGGTATGACATTTTTTATACTTGTACTGGAAATTATGAATAGGGGATAGATTAGGAGGAGTTTTCTGTTGTTTTGATGGATGAGAGGGTCTGGAAATCAAGAACGCCACGTTGGCGGATCCTTTTAGGTTAGAATGATTTTTGGAATGGTTGTTTTGTAGTTTAGAAGAATAAGAGGAGTCATTCGATCTAAACTAAGCATTCTTGTTGTGCAACGTAACAGTTTCCTCTTCAAGGGCACAAATCTCTAGCTTCCAAGCCATAGTGAATGCCTTGTCAAATATTTGGAATGTGTATACCTGAAGAGTTTGGGAAATGTTCCTGGCATAAGCCCTGGTGAACAAATCTATCAACTCGGTTTGTGGAAGTTGAAAGGTGTATAGACACTAAAATTAGGTCATACTCCCCTTTGGTCCCTCGACAAATAAACACCCTTCATCACATTAACCTAGCCATGGCCCCCTTCACTCCATTAATATTAATTTAATTAATTTAATTAAATTCATTCATTATCCTCACCATATTTATTATTTAAATATCTTAATTAGGGATAATGTCCACATACATCTCACCTAGACACCTCATCAAGCCAACTCACCCTAATACCTATTCTTAGTAAGTTGTCATAACTAACTAAGACTTACCCAAACCCTAAAAATCAATGCCTACATTCCCTATAACCACATTCTTTCATGCTTACAAGAAGCTTCCAGTCTAATCCATGAGTGAGTGAAATGAAATCCCAATAAATCAAGGGGATCTGCCTAGTTTATTAAACCTAGAAAATCTCACCTTGACCGATGCCAGTTAAGCCGGAACCACCATCAGTCACCTTTTAATCCCCAAAACAATGTTATTTTTGAGGTTGGAAAACATTAGCACATTCCTGAGAGATATTACATCTTCTGAGAACAAATTTGAGTTAGAACATGCATGCAAGGAAGGAGATAAAGCATTTTCTCTTACACATCCATCCAGTACTCACCCCAGCAAGGATTTTCTCCAACCAAGAAAAAAGGAATGCACATACAGCCCATGCAGAAGCTTTCCTATTATTGGTGATCCTCTGTAGCCTTCAACCTCTTACCAACACCTTCATTCCTTACTCGCAAGTGTCCAGAAATAGGTTCTAAGTAAGTAGAATGTTGTACTCCTTTGGTTCATTAGTTTCATCATTGTATTGTCATCCTTTGTTTCCTTAGCCACCCATTGACCTCCATTCATACTCACCCCTCCACATACCCTTTAAAAATTCACCAAATCCTATCCAATCCACCTAATACCTCGTTCTGGTGAATCAGCTCCTTTGTGCAATCACAAGGGAGACCCAAAACTCATTTTGTGGCATTCCCAGTTTTCCATAGTAACCGGCACCGGTTACACCCAACTGTCATCGTTCATCCTTAACCGGCATCAGTCTTTGTATTCACCAATACATTCTAGAATAGTGACCTATCCACCTATTCCCACATTACCTTTGTTCATCTGTGATCTACCTGAGACCTCTGTCAGACCTACAGAGTCCCAGAACCAATTACTTGACCTTCAAATCTTATTTTAAATTAGCCTATTAGATTAGATCTTTTTTATTATATTTTGGATAAGATACCCAAATCATTTTAATTACAGTAGGGTTTACTTTATTATCCACATTAATTTTTTTTAAACAGTGGACTGATAGCCATCTAGGAAGTATCACACTTCCCAGATCTAGCACACACTAGACAGTTCACTGCACATATTGTTTAAATCTTTTTGGTCATCTTGCTTTTCATTACAGTTAGTTCATCCTAGCCAAAAGGAAGCTCTCATGATCAGTTGTGGATTCAAAAGTTATACGCATGCAACAACCAACCAACCAGCATTTAAACAAGTATTCCTCATACGCCCGTTACCCTATCTGTTTTGTCAATATTTCAAAGAAATGTCTAAAAATCTAGTGAAACATTTTGGCATGCCTAGTGGGACCCATCCGGGGTTCTTTACATTTTATTCATTTCTAGGAAAATTTGTGTGTTTGTTTCCCTTCTGAAAATCATACACATTAATTTTCTTCCTTGTTAACCCTCTTTTCTTTCTATTTTCTCTAAAAAAAACCTTTCTTTTGGTGTACTTCAAAAGAATCATTTCTTCTTGTTTTCTAAATTTTAGAGAAAGAGCATCCCTCTTCCTAATCATCCATTTATGTCATCGAACTTCATATTTCAATTTTGGCTTAAAATAAGTGCATTGCATTCTGATTTATCACATTAGCTCACATTAATTGAGGGCAACCTATATGTTGGAAGTCATTCCCAACTGATGGTTTACAAACGAATCATAGAAAGCACATCTCTCTCTCTCTCTCTGAGTCTTGCCACATTGCACAAATTCAAAACAAATACATATTCTTAAAAAATGTCTTTCCTAGGAACGCCTGTCAACGATCACACTGATCCGAGGATTGGTAGGTACTCCCCAACTTGCTGCTTTGTTGAGTCATAATTCAAAGCGAAGCCCGCCCCCACCATATCATACCTAAAACCTAACCTTTTAGATCTCCTTCTTTGTGAGAAGCCATCCTCACAAAAAAAATATATTCTAGAGTTCATGAGTTAGCCCTTAAGTAGCATAAGCTAAACAAACATAATAGAAAAGGCACTCTTAGGATCACATTTTTCTTATTGTTTCTGCTTAGCTTCCATTTTGAGGTGAGAGGTCAAGTTCTTAATTCTTCTTGTTTATCCTTGCACACTCCTCATCATAGTTGGTATATTCTAGCTTCATCTAAGGGTTCCTGGACAATATTCTCATCATTCCCAGAATTTTGGTTCTGATTCCACATCATATTTTAATTCACAACCATTTTCCTTTCATCACTGTTTCAATTTCACAAGGACCAGTGTCAGTTCAATGACCATCATCGGTTACCCCTTGACCATCATCGGTTATACCAAGCCGACGTTGGTTCTATTGCTTTGAAAATTTGTCGATTAGGAAGATCGTGGGGAAACAGGCCAACAGTGTGTAGGGCATAGCCCCTATTTGAGACAGCAAAGTGAAACTAGTTTATTGCTAATCTATCAAGTAGGAATCTATGCAAATCTACACTATTCTAATTTTACGGGGTTTGGGATCTCATCCCAATAGAGGTAGTTCTGACGCAAATAGAAGCGTAAGAGGGAAGGAATGAAGGATTATAGATCTGAAGAAAGAAAAGAAATGAATTCCAAGACAGAAAGGTTAGAAGCTTTATGCTTTGGGCTGGTAGTAAATAGAGCCAAACTTACTTGCATAAACAAACAAAGCAATATTGATGAACATATGATGATAATAAGAATGAATCCAAAAGAATAGAAACATAGATCTAACTTAAGAAATATTTGATGCAAATAACACATATATTGAGCACAAAGTATGAACATATATATTAATATCTCTTCTATTACAAGAAGGCACAAAGTCTTTCTCTCTTCACTTCCTTTTTCATACAAAAAATGTCCACCTGAAAAAAACAAGTATTCCAGTATTTATAGAAGGATAAGGAAAAAGAAGACAAAAAGAAACCAACCACTATTTACAAAATATCTTACAAGATATTTACAAAATATCTAAAAAGTCAAAAGTTGACTTTGGGAAAGTTTTTAGATCACATCATCCCATGGTGCAACATGGATGATGTCATCGTAAATGCCAACATACTTTTTAAATATTTTTTTTACAATCAAAGTGTACACATGAGGAGAAACTACTCATCATCTCTTGGCTTAAACGGATTGTCTTACTTCTGATCAGGAGAGGCGATGTGACACTGAGATCAGTATTCAATAATATTTCTAATCATTGTCTGAAGTTGATTATGAGCTAGACCTTTGAAATGGTATCCAATAACTTTGCAAGTTTCTTTTTCAGTCGTGACCTTGTCAGGCATCCTGGCGTACTCTTCTCTTGCATCAATCAAGAAGCCAATGAAATCATGGAAAGCCAAAAGGTTATTGATTGATTCTCAGTCAAAAGTGACCTATAGCACCAAACCTTGGGTTGCGATAGCCTTGAAGAGATATATTGTATCGTCTACCTCCCTCAAGGTGAATGATTCACTAAGCATCCCTGGAGACATCTTTTTAACCATCTGCTCCATGTTGTACTTTGCATCCAGGGCTTCATCCTTGATTTTATCTATCTTCTCCAGGATATATTCCATTTGATCAACCTGATAATCTAAAGTGATGAGATCTTTGTTATGTGCTCGCGGGTGATTGATGACACTGACCTTTAATAGGTCATCAGATGAATAGTTATCCATTACTTAGAATGTTTTGTGTTACAATCTAGTGTTATCCAACTACTCAGAGAGGGATCATGCTAATGCTTATAGCTTCTTATTTGCCTGATCTATATCCTGGTAGAGTACTGTGAATTTCTTGATCATTTCCTCACTATCTCTGAGGATTCACTCTATCCAGGAGGATACTACCACTCCTGGTTCACCAATCTTGGCATATTCATTTATCTTGTCCTGACTGAGAACTTCAGTAGGCTCGGTGGTAGTAATAGGAGGAGCATTTCCCATTCTTTGCAATGCTTGGAGAAGATGTTTGTTTTGTTCCTTAAGTATTTTCTTCTCCTCCTTTGCTTCTTGAATTTTCTTATAGAGGGCATCTATAGTAGATAGGGCCTCTCCTTGTAGGATTTGAGATGAAGTTCCCATCGTGACTTGAGTAACTGTGAAATATATAGGATACATATCTTTCTTCTCTTTACTAGGATTTGGATATGTAATCTCCATGACTCTCTCTCCCGAAGTGCTCTTAGAGAAGTGAATTATAGCTTTCTACTTCTTAGGTCCCTTGTTTGGATTGACAAAGAAGTCCATGGGTGCTATGGGAACCTTTCTCTTGTGTTGACCCAGATGATTAAAGATCCAGCTTGGACTTATGGGAGAGGGAGTAGAGGGAATAGAAGAAGAAACATGGGTGAAAGGGGAAGCAACTGAAGAGGCCGCAGGGAAGAACATTGGGACACTTGGTGGTGGCATTGACAAGGAGTCCAACGTGTTATTTCTTGTATGGCCTGGAGTTACTACCAGAGAAGAAAAGGTCATGGAGGTGGAAGGGATCTATAATGGGATGGAGGGAACACTAGGTGATAGATCTATGAGAGAGGAGAAGATGGAAGAGGTGGGAGATGGAAGGGAGGAAGGGAGAGAAGAAGAAACATCCATAGGAATAGATGATTCAACAACACGGGAGGAGAAGTAGTGGAAGAAGGAATGGAGAGGACATGAGTAGTTATAGTTGTGACCACATCCTGAGTGGATGTATCTATTGAAATGTTGGAGGTATCTTCTTCTTTACCTGGAGATACCAGGTCAACCACTTGCTTCTCAAAAGTAGTAGGAGGGCTTTGAGGAGTTTCTTCCTGTTTGCTTGGTTCTCCCTCCTTATCCTTTCCTTTTCCTTTTGGCACCTGTGTCGGTCTTGGAGGTGCTCTTCCTGAAGGAGAAGTAGTGAAATCTAACCCAAGGTAGGTGACACCATTCTATTTACACCAATGCTCAGTGCCCTGCAACATGGGCTTGAACCTTTCTTGAAAGGTCTTCGGTGCTTTGGCTCTATCGACCTCTGTGAATGGCCAATCGTCCCCATCTGTATCAAGGTAAACTTGATCAATTTCTTGATCAAGCTCTTGGAATCCTTTTGGAATGATGGCAATGCCATAATGTATGATTTCCTCTAGATCCAGCTAGGAGTGATCCTTTCTCTTGATATCTATTTCATGTGTTAGGTCGATGTAGATGTCCTCGATCTCAGGAACATGGATAGGAACAATTTTTGCCTTTGGGAGGCAACTCTGGTAATTGAAAGTGGGTCTTGCTAGAAAGTTATGCTTCAAATTCATCAACTCAAGCTCAGCATACATTTCCTGAGCTTTGGAAAGTGTGGTGCAGGTGTATCGACCAACTATAAGGGGGAATGGAGTTCCTCCTTTCTTTTTCTTCATGCACCTCTCGTGGTATGTGATTAGTTGCCTTAAAACTCCAAGAGAATCAGCTTGGGCCCTGCATACCTTGGTAGCTTGGTCGGTTCACCTTCAAAATTCACTGCCCTGAGATATGTGAATGTGGGAAACTACGTGAACAATGCTCCCCACTTCTTTGTGACAGTGATAACACTCAGACTAGTTCAACCATGTCTCATGTTTGGCCTCAATAGGAATATCACCTCATAGAAGAAGGCGTCGTTGTTTTTTGAGAACTGGGGATGTTGTTCTTAAGCCTTAGCTCTAGGTATAATTCATATATTTTGACCTAGGGCATACCCCATTTCGAGCTAGGCCTGCAAAATCTCTCGCCAATGCTTCAGCGTATACAATGTAGGAATTCATATAGAACTTCCCAGTTGTGAGGAATTGTTGAAGCTACTAGGAGATGGTGTCATTGATGATTTCTCCCCAGCCAAAATGTTGATTAGGCACATTTTTTCTCATGGTCTCTAAGTACCTCTACATCGATTTATGGAAATAATGGGCATTAGGAAGCCCAAATACCCTATTCAGGAAGGTGATTGTATTGTTGAGTTCCTCATTGAAGTCACTACCGTGGATGGTGTGAGGCCATCTACTAACTGGCTTCTTGTTTTTCAGATATTGCTCATTCATCATTTACATACATTTTTCCTCATTGTTGTCCCAGGCCTTCTTAAGGTCTTCTAGACTTATGGTGACATATTGCCTATGATGAGGAATGCCCGGGGTTATTTCAAAATAACGAGTTGTTAGGTCGATGATCATATTTCCTTCTTTATCTTCAACACATATAGTGTCCTTGTAGCAACAGGAAACCAACATGATGAACTTGTTATTTACAAAACTTACTAGTAGCCCAGTTGTAAAGTGTAATCCACTACATACTAGTTTATTCATCCATGGGCCACTAGTTGCCTAGTTGGTCCTCGCCCAGAAGTCTTCCATATCAATATGCCCAAGCTCAAAATCTCTGATGTTGAGATCACTCTTTGCGTATGAGTCAGGCGTTCTCACCTTTTGATATTTGTACTTCATCTCTTGTTCTGTCAACTTTGCTTTTCCTATAGAATTTGTTAGCTTTTTTCTTGAAGAAGACGTGTGTGAGCTTGAGGATGGCTATTTTTGTTTTGTAAGGGGAATCAAGGAGGTCCAACATAGAAGATCCATGTCAACTATCATATTATTCATAATGAAAGCTTGCAGAAAGAAGAAGAATGAGAAATTATAAGGCTTAGGGCGCAAGGTGCAGGTTCACAACATGTTGTAGAGGCTTAAAAAGGTTGGGCACACTTTTGAGGATGCTGACATGGAAAAAGTTGCACCTGTGTTAATAGGAGAAAATATGTGCTTATTTTAGAAAGGGCATACTTTTGAGGGGTGTTGCATGACAGAAGGAAGTGCCAGGGGAAAAAGCACGTGGTGTGTAGTTTTGTACCACAAAACATGTAGTTGTTGATGTTGAGGAATATGCACCTACGCCTTAGGAAATTTACTTTAGTGGGGTGTAGGAAAAGTCTATGTTACATGCATTTTAAGTGTGCCCAAGGCACAATTTTGGAATATGTCGCAAAGCAAATCAATGCACCAAAGGAAAACTGCTTGGCATGGATTTTGAGCACACAACATCTAATGTTGATGTTGTGCAGGATGCGCCTGCGCCCTTAGGAAAGTTGTTAAGTGTTATCTAAGCTGGGCACAAGTTTAGGTTGTGTTGCAAGCAAGGACAGTGTGCCAAGGTGCGACTATGGGAGGTGTAACATGAAAGGATAGTGTGCCAAAGTTTAGATGATTTTTGCACTTTCTTTGATTCCTTCTCTCTTTTGGTTTGATCAAATGGTAAGGAGAGGGTTTTAACGAGATATCAAGAAGGAAAAAGGCCATGGTTTCTTTTTAGAGGCAGGGGCCTTCCAGATTTATAGATCTGGAAGGAGAGGAAAAGGGGTTTTCAGATGGCTATGAATTGTTAGGTTTTTCATTTTTTAGATTTAATCCTTTTTAACAACCTTAAAGACCTAACACAACCAAAAACAACACCATAATAACAAGAAGGAAGGTAGAAGCCACTTACACAGTTTTATAAAAGATGAAGGACGACATTGGGGTCCACAAACTCGACAAACGGCATGCGGGGGTGACTAGGATAGCTGACAGGTGCAAAGGAAATACTTTTTTCAATTTTCAAATCATGAAAATGACAAGTGTCAGGTGCCTATTTATAGGAAACTTGGCATTAATTATTCCACCAACTTTCTTTGGCACAAATTCTAGAGTGTCAACATGGGTGAAAATGCACCTTGGCACAATTTAATTGGTGTTGACATAAAGTTTTTAGCACCTTAGCACACTTTTCGTGATGTCAACACAAAATTTCCCACGCCTTAAACACACATTTTTCTATGTTGACATGTTACTTTTAGCACCTTAGCGCACATTTTAGGCACATGTTTATTAATGTTGACATGTCATTTCCTATGCACCAAAGGGGTGTATCTTTCTGAGATGTTGACACAAGTTTTTCAGTGCCAAAGGGATTTTCAAGGGGTGCACATATCATGGTGTCGACACAAAATTTCTTGCGCCTAGTTCAAAAAAGGTGAAAATGGCTAAGTTCTTGAAACTTGACTTCCGAAAGGGAGTTTTAGGCCACTTCAAACATCAACAGACTTCCTTAGGGACCAAAAACATAATTTTGGTATGGTTATCTACAAAATTTCCCTTGTCAATTTTACAAGATAACAGCTGGCTCTTTCTGGGGACTATCTTTAAGTGAAACTTAATGGTAGAGAATCCCATATTTCATGTGCCTATCCATTAGGTTACAGAGATAAAAAAAAAGTGTGACCAAAAAGGGATGGAAGGGAACACACAACAAATAGGAATCAAACACACAACGAAAGCAAACACACGACAAAAGCAAACTGTACAAAGAAGAGAGCAAGCTCTACTTCCTAAAGATCTTTAGGTGTTGCCCACTATAGGGAAGTGGGAGCTCGATTCCATCCAGATATGAGAGATAGAAACTATTCTCTCCATTGAGCTACTTAATCTTGTATGGCCCTCTCCAAAGAGAGTGAAACTTCCCGTGCAAACCTTTCGGTTCTCTACATTTGTCCCATAGAAGGACAAGATCTCCTACTTGGAAATATCTCTACCTAGATTTCTTGTTGAATAACCTCTTGACTTGATTCTGATGTTCAGTGATCTTGTCGACCACTTTCACTCACTTTTCTTCAAGTACTATTAGGTACATGATTCTCATTTCAAGATAATTCTAGAAAGTTTCATCTTCCATTTCTCGAGCCAAGCGCAGAGCAGGAAGTTCTACGAAGATGGAAATTTTAGCATTGATCCCATACAACACCTGGAAAGGTGACATGCCAAGAGACCTCTTTAGAGTGATACGATCTGCCCACAAATCATCATACAATGATTTGTGCCAGGACCACTGGTTCTCATCAACTAGCTTCTGTATGATAGTCACCAGGTTCTTGTTGCTGGATTCTGCCTGACCATTTCCTTGAGGGTAATAGTCAGAGGCATGAGCCAAAGTTATTTTGTATCCATAGCAAAAACCAATTACCTCCCATGAAGATAAGTTGGAAGCATTGTCAGTAACAATTTTGTGTGGAATGCCAAATCTCACAATAATATTTTCCTTGATGAAGTTACAAACAACTTTAGAAGTGGCATGCTTGACAGGTATCGCCTCCACCCATTTCGTGAACTAGTTCATTGCTGTTAGGACGTAACTATGTCTAGCACTTGACTGAGGATTGAGTGCTCTAATGAAATCAATTCCCCATTACCTAAATGGTTCGTCAATGATGATGGGCCTGAGGGGAAATGCAGCCAGCTTTGGTTTGCCAACAAACTTTTGGCAAAGTTCACATTTCGCTACCCAAGTCGCTACATCCTGAAATATCGTCAGCCAATAGTACCTAGCCTGAATGGTTTTATGTGTTTTCACAGATGAGGAGAAGTAACCACCATAGGCTAAGTCGTGAAAACTCTCCAACAATTTTATCTGCTACGGCTTATTAACACATCGTAGGAAAATGCTGTCAATTCCATGTTTGTACAATCCATCATCCCATAGGACATACCTTGTGGCCCTGAGCTTTACTACTCCCTTTTCTTTAGTGGTTAGGTGATTTGGGAACTCTCTATAGGTGAGAAAGAATGTAATGTCATAATATAATTTGTCGTTGGTTGCAACAAATAGAACCATGGGCAAAGAATCTACTTTCCCCAGCTCATTTTGTTCTCCATCAATGTGATCAGATTTCTCTTCAAGTATCTTTGAGTCTTTATTTTCAGCGATTAGCTGACACAGTCCCTTTCCCCTTACCAATTTGGTTGGTTTGATGTCTAGATCATATTCTTGGACCTTTGCGATCTAATTTCCTCATAAGCTCCCTAACTCTTGTTGAGTTAGGATAGACTTAACAGTCGTGTCAGGAACCAGTACTGCTTTATGAGAATTCAGAATGTAGTAGTGGAAGTTCTTGACTGATTTTACCATGGTGAAGGCATGCTTTTCTAGTTGTGACATTTTCAATTCATGAGGTTTAAGAGGATAACTCATAAAAGCAATCGGGGATTCTATATCCTCAGAATTCTTTTGCATCAAGATAGCTGATACAGTATGTGCAGATGCATAACTGTACATGATGAAGTCTTTGCTAAAGTTAGGGCATACTAGAACTGGAGCGTGAGTGACAAAGGTTTTTATTTCTTCGAATGATTCCTTGCCTTCCTCACTCCATCAGAATGTTTGGAACCCTTTTATCATATTAGATATATGACGAGTCTTCTCAGCAAAATCAGGAATGAAGCGTCTCAGAAAATTTACCTTTCCGAAGAAAGAGTGAAAGCCAGTCTTGCTTGTAGGAAAAGTAAGGCTCTGAATAGCTTTGAATCTTTTGACATTTATCTTAGTTCCCTCTCTATTGATGACATGTCCTAACAGCTTTCCTTCAGTGACCCCAAAAACTGACTTCTTGGGATTTAGTGAAATCCTGTGCTCTCGGCATCTGATCAAGATTTGCTCTAAATGATCATAGTGATAACTTCGTTTCTTGAAGAACACATTCAGGTCATCTAGGTAAACTATGATGAATTCTCCCATCAGAACTTTGAATGCAAAGTCCATTGTTCATTGGAAAGTGGCACCGGTGTTGATCAAACCGAACAATATTTTGTTATAGGCGAAGGTACCCCAAGGGGTGGTGAGTGTTGTCTTGAACTTATCTTTAGGCGTGACTTCAATTTGATTGTACCCTAAAAAACTGTCAAGCATAAACAACATTTCTTAACTGGTTACTACATGTAGTACTTGATCCATTATTGGTAGTGGATAGTTATCCTTTAAGGATGACTGGTTCAAGTTGTGAAAATCTACGCATATTTGTGACCCAGGTATTGTGATGAATTGGAAAAATGATTCTTGCATCCAGCATCTTCTAAATTTCAGCCTAGATGGTACCTGAGATTTTGGGGTTGTAATGCCTTTACTTTTGATGAAAAGTCTTGACATCGTCCTTGAGTGGGATGCCATGCCGAATGTCCTTTGGCTTGAAAGACTTTAGATCAACATAAGACCATGCTAGTATATCCATGTGATTTTTCAGTAACTTGATGAATTTCCACTTTTCTTCAGGCGTACTACACTTCTCAATGTTCATGGAACGAGGATGTTCCGCAGTACCCAGATTGACAGATTTAGCTTCCGGAGAAGAGGAAGGATCACCCTGTTGCTTTTTCTTGACAAAGTGGTCATGTTTATCAAATAATCATTTTAAGGAGACCAAAGCTTTTAGAATCTTATTTCCTTTGAGTTGTATCACTGTATCCTTTTCAAATTCATGTGCTTGGCCAGTAAGAGACTCACAACACGCAGAAGTTGATCCATTGAAATGAATTTCTTTGAAATTGTCAAATTTCTCTAGAAAGGTGATAAGTTGCTTTTCATCATTGAACACTTGCCAGTGCTGTGAATTGTCTGGCACACTTGGGCATAAAAACACCTCAATGGTATAGGTATATTTTTTCAACCCTGGGTGAGGAAGCATGAGAGAGGCTGAGATGGCCAATGAATCATCCATGTCATTTTGAGTTCACGGAATTGCTTTGATTGAGAAAGTGTCAAACTCCTTGATGTTATCCCATACTGCATTGCGGTAGTGTTTGAGCCAATCATTCTTTACTTGATATATCCCTTTTACCTAGTTGACAATTAGCTCAACATCACCTTGCACTTTTAGATTCTTTGTTCCTTTCTCTTTTGTAGCTTACATGCCAAGTAACAAAGATTCATACTTGGTAGTATTATTCGTATTGAAGAACTACAACTTGAAAGAAAAAGGGAAAATCTCTTCTTCAAGAGATATTAGAAAAGCCCCAGCACCGCATCCAGTCATTTCACAACTGCCATCAAACTAAAACATCCATACTTTGTTGAGATCCTCTTTTTGGATGAGAACGTCCATTCTATCTGATTTGGTGGACAAGAAATAATTTCCCATCCCTGACAATTCGAAGAGAATCTGAGCTTTGGGGTCATCACAATTGGTGACTAGATATTTCTTTTGTGATTCTAGTTCCAACTGCATCACTCCTTTGAAAGGAATCCTGGATTTGGACCAATCCATATGAATTTCCCCACTAACTTCTTTACAGAAACTCCTCCCTACTAATATCCCATATGCTACTAGAATATCAGCTACAAGAATAGTTATTTTTACCCTTTTCTCTAGAAATGTCGCGAATGCAAACTGCGCATCCTTGATCTAACCAATCAATGGTACCTATTTGGTTTCCATGGAGTAGCATCTACCAAAAGGTTTAGTAAGCATGAGGCCCAAAGCGTGGGCAAATTTTTTTGGCATAACATTGTCAGAAGCTCCAGAATCAATTATATAGTTGTTTAATTCATGGCCATTGATCGGGAGAGATAGGTAATAAGGTTCAATTTCCCCCAACGTAGAAGCTGAGGCAAAATTTACATGAGATGTAGGAGGCATGGGAAGAATTCCTTTTGGGGAAACGGGAGGAAGGGTGGCAACCTGGTCTTGGATATACTTAGTTAATCTTATAAGCTACTCTAGGTTAGACTAAAGGTATTCAACCTCAGACATTTGGATCTTGGTCTTTTTGGCATGATCAATTATATCAAATGTGACCAAGGGTTATGTTAACGAAGGAGTGAATCCTTTGTTTTGTGTTTGTGGAGGAGGATTACTAGTCTTTATGGAATTAAAGGAAGGTTGAATTAGAGGAGAAATAGTAGGAAAAGGTTTCTTTACAAAAGTTTTAATAGGAGGTTGAGTAGGAAGGGGATTACCTCTTTTAGTGATCGTTGGCGATGGAACTACCACGGCCTTTTCCTTTTGTTTTTCACTAGAAACCTTTTATTATTTTCCTTGCGAGCGAGTGAAAACTACGTATGATTTTCCACTCGCATACCCTTGAGTACACTCTTCTTCATCATATTCCTCATCTTCAAATTCCATATACCTGATAGTAGAGTCGCTAATTAGTTCATCGACATCTTGATCATCTTCACCTTGCGACAAAGGTTCTTTGTAATTTATATCGTCTTCTTCGATTTCAACCAAGGCATTAACCGAAGGGGCTTCAATTGCTAACCTTGGAGAAGCAGTAGGAAAATGTGGCCTTTGAGGGGCGTTGTTGGGAGTGAAGTTCCTCTATGTGATATCCCGATATAGAGCAGTAGGTGATGTTTGAGCCAATTGCTTCTTTAATGAGAGCATATCATTCGCCATCTTTTGAAATGCTGGATTTGATGAGGTAGCCTAAGAAGAAGTTGAAGCCTTTGATTTTGATGGCTCATGTCTTAACTCATTAGATATAAGAAGGTTGTCTTCTATTCGAATGGCTAAAGCTTGAGCAAGAACCAAGGTGGGTATTTTTCTTGTAAAATTAAGAAACTTACTCTCGAAATCATTGCATTCACAAAGAAACGCTTTTAATTCTCTAATGTTAGCAACATGGCAAGCAGCACATGGTTGATTAGTGAATTGAATTAGGTGATAAAATCATCCATGGTTTCATTGGCCTCCTTCTTCATGTGAGTGATTTGTGACAATAACGTGAATGCATCTTCTGAAGGCTTATATCTGTCTTCAAATGTAGTCCGTAATGTGTCCCAACTGGTGATGGATCCGGCTGGTAAATGCTGGAACCATTCTGATGCAGGTCCTTGCAAGGTCTCAAGAAATAGATGTACAGATACATCTTCGTGACTTACATCCAGAATACTGCATGACATAATAAATGCAGCTATATGTGCGTCTGTGCTTTTATTTCCGCTCCCATCAAATTTTGAGAAATTTTTGTGATTTCCATGAGGGAGGGGGTTGACTGGATGCGGCAGTGCTAGAGGACCCATGGCATTTCCCCATGGTACAGGAAGATTTATCGCCATTTGAAACATGGGAAAAAGAACATGATTAGGGAGTGTGGTTCCACTTAGCAAAAGAGCACTGTAAATTGATGTGGAGGCACCTTGTGAAATCTGGCTCTTTTACGGAGGCAAGGCACTTCTTGTTGATTGATCTGCTGAACTTAGTGATGTGAATCATGCTAGAGTGATACTGAAATTGTGCCTTTGAAGTAGATCAAATATTGGATCAACTTCTCCACAAGCTCTTCTACCACGAGTAAATTTTTCACCCACCAGCGTAGCCATTCAAATCTATAACAATTAAGAGTAGATTTACAACAATCTTTTTGTTTGTACTTGCTGATTTTTTTATTTTTCTGGAAAAAATCAGCAGCATGTACTTTTCAATTTTTAAATTTTATCCTCTTTAATAACAACCGATTGTGTTTTTCTAACAAAGATTAATAAGGATAAAAAGTGGGTTAATTTTAGAAAGCCGGTTTTTGGATCTTTAAACTGAATTTTACAAGGTTTTGAAAATATCATGAAATGTCAGAATCTCGAATCTATGGAAATATAAAAAAATTTGTAAAAAAATCAGCAAACTAAAAGCTCCTAACTAGTCCAGATCTATGGATCTGTATAAGGAAATTTTTAGTTTTGATCACTTCTGCAAAAAAATTATTTTTTTAACAAAGAGTTAAAATTTGCAATCTGGTAATGATTTTTACAGTTTTTTAATTATTTCTTTAGTTCGTTCCCCAGCATGGTCACCAAAAATTGTTGGTTTGAAAATCTATCAGTTAGGTAGATTTTGGGGAAATAGACCAACAGTGTGCACGGCATAGCCCCTATTTGAGATAGCAAAGTGAAACTCGTTTATTGCTAATCTATCAAGTAGGAATGTATGCAAATCTACACTATTCTAACTTCAAGGGGTTTGGGATCTCATCCCAGTAGAGGTAGTTCCGACTACAAATAGAAATGTAAGAGGGAAGTAATGAAGGAGGATAGATATGAAGAAAGAAAAGAAATGAATTCCAAGATGGAAAGGTCAGAAGGTTTATGCTTTGGGCTGGTAGTAAACAGAGCCAAACTTACTTGCATAAACAAACAAAGCAATATTGATGAACATATGATGATAATAAGAATGAATCCAAAAGAATATAAACATAGATCTAACTTAAGAAAGATCTGATGCAAATAACACATATCTCAACATATATATTAATATCTCTTCAATTACAAGAAGGCACAAAGTATTTCTCTCTTCACTTCCTTTTTCATACAAAAAATGTCCACCTGGAATACAAAAAGTATTACAGTATTTATAGAAGGATAAGGAAAAAGAAGACAAAAAGAAACCAACCACTATTTACAAAATATATTACAAGATATTTACAAAATATCTAAAAAGTCAAAAGTTGACTTTGGGAAAGTTTTTAGATCGCATCATCCCATGGTGCAACATGGATGATGTCATCATAAATGCCAACATACTTTTTAAATATTTTTTTTACAAAATTGATCAAAGTGTACACATGAGGAGAAACTACTCCTCATCATCTCTTGTCTTGAATGGAGTGTCTTGCTTCTGATCAGGAAAGGCAATGTGACACTGAGCTCGGTATTCCATAAACTTGCTAATCATTGTCTAAAGTTGATTATGATCTAGACCTCTGAAATGGTCGCTAATAGCTTCGCAAGTTTATTTTTTAGTGTTGAGCTTATCAGGAAGCCCGGCATACTCTTCGCATGCATCAATCAGGAAGCCAATGAAATCATGGCAAGCCAGAAGGTTATTGATTGATTCTTGGTTAAAAGTGACCTCTAGTGCCAAACCTTGGGTTGCTATAGCCTTGAAGAGCTAGATTGTATCGTCTTCCTCCCTCAAGGTGAATGATTCACTGAGAATCCTTGGAGACATCTTTGTAACCATCTACTCCATGTTGTATTTTGCATCCAAGGCTTCGTCCTTGATTTTATCTATCCTCTCTAGGATATATTCTATTTTATCAACCCGATAATCTACAGCAATGAGAGCTTTGTTATGTGCTCACGGGTGATCAATGACATCGACCTTTCATAGGTCGTTGACTTAACAGTTAACCATTGCTTGGAATGTTTTGTGTTACAATCTGGCATTATCCAACTCCTCAGAGAGGGATTTTACTACTGCTTGTAGCTCCTTATTTTCTTGATCTATATCCTAGTAGAGCACTGTGAATTTCTTGATCATTTCCTCACTATCTCTGAGGATTCACTCTATTCAGGAGGATACTACCGCTCTTTGTTCACCAATATTGGCGTATTCATTTATCTTGTCCTGACTGATAACTTCAATAGGCTCGGTGGAAATCACAGGAGGAACATTGCCCATTCTTTGCAATGCTTGTAGAAGATGTTTGTTCTATTACTTAATTATTCTCTTCTCCTCCTTTTCTTCTTGAATTTTCTTGTAGAGGGAATCTACAGAAAATAAGGCCTCTCCTTGTAGGATTTCAGATGAAGCTCCCATCGTGACTTGAGTCACTGTGAAATATGTAGGAAACAGATCTTTCTTCTCTTTAGTGGGATATGGATATGTAATCTCCATGACTCTCTCTCCTAAAGCACTCTTAGTGAAGCGAGTTATAGATTTCTACTTCTTAGGTCCCTTCTTTGGAATAACAGAGAAGTCCATGGGTGCTATGGGAACCTTTCTCTTGTGTTGACCCAGATGGTCAAAGATCTAGCTTGGACTTATGGGAGAGGGAGTAGAGGGAATAGAAGAAGAAATAGGGGTGAAAGGGGAAGCAACTGAAGAGGCCACAGAGAAGAATGTTGAGACACTTTGTTGTGGCATTGACAAGGAGTCCAATGCTTCTGCTTGTAGGGCCTGGAGTTACTACAGGAGAAGAAAAGGTCATGGAGGCAGAAGGGATTTATAATAGGATGGAGGGAACACTAGGCGATAGATCCACGAGAGAGGATAATATGGAAGGGGTGGGAGATGGAAGGGAGGTAGGGAGATAAGAAGAAACATCCATAAGAATAGATGCTTCAACGATAGGGGAGGAGAAGGAGTGGAAGAAGGAATAGAGAGGACCTCGGTAGTTGTAGTTGTGACCACATCCTAAGTGGATGTATCTGTTGAAAATTTGTTGGTCTCTTCTTCTTTACTTAGAGACACCAGGTTGACCACTTGCTTCCCAGAAGTAGTAGGAGGGCTTTCAAGAGTTTCTTCATGTTTGCTTCGTTCTCCCTCCTTATCCTTTTGGTGCTTAGGCCAGCCTTGGAGGTGCTCTTTCTGAAGGAGAAGTAGTGAAATCTACCGTGAGGTAGGTGAGACCATTCTATTTACACCAATGCTCAGTGCACCTCAATGTGGCCTTGACCCTTTCTTGAATGGTCTTCAGTGCCTTGGCTCTATCGACCTCTGTGAACGGACAATTGTCCCCATCTGTATCAAGGTAAACTTGATCAATTTCTTGATCAGGCTCTTGGAATTCTTTTAGAATGATGGCCATGCCATAATGGATGATTTCCTCTAGAGCGAGCTGGGAGTGATCCTTTCGCCTGGTATTGATGTCATGTGTCAGGCCAATGTAGATGTCATCAAACTCAGGAACGTGGATAGGATCAATTTTTTCCTTTGGGAGGCAACTTTGGCAATCAAAAGTGGGTCTTACTAGAAATTTATTCTTCAAATTTAGCAACTCAAGCTCAACATACATTTCCCAAGCTTTAGCAAGTGTGGTACAGGTGTATCGACCATCTGTAAGGGGGAATGGAGTTCCTCCTTTCTTTCTCTTCATGCACCTCTCGTGGTATGTGATTAGTTGCCTTGACAACTCCAAGAGAATCAGCTTGGGCCCTGCATTCCTTGGTAGCTTGGTTGGTTCACCTTCAAAATTCACTACCCTGAGATATGTGAATGTGGGAAACTGCGTGAACAATGCTTCCCACTTCTTTGTGACAGTGATCACACTCAGACTAGTTTGACCATGTCTCATGTTTGGCCTTAATAGGAAGATCACCTCATAGAAGAAGGCGTCGTTGATTTTTGAGAACTAGGGGATGTTGTTCTCGAGCCTTAGATCTGGGTAGAATTCATATATTTTGACTTGGGGCCATACCCCATTTCAAGCTAGGCCGACAAAATCTCTCGTTGATGCTACAACGTATACAATGTAGGAATTCATATAGAACTTCCCAATTGTGAGGACCTGTTGAAGCTGCTGGGAGATGGTGTCATTGATGATTTCTCCCCAGCCAAAATGCTAATCAGGCACATTCTTGCTCATGGTCTCTAAGTACCTCAACATCCATTTATGGAAATAATGGGCATCAGGAAGCCCAAATACCCTGTTCAGGAAGGTGATTGTATCACTCAGTTCCTCATTAAAGTCACTGCAGTGGATGGTGTGAGGCCATCTACTAACCAGCTTCTTGTTTTTCAGATATAGCTCATTCATCATTTGCATACATTTGTCCTCATTTTTGTCCCAGGACTTCTTATAGTCTTCTAAACTTATGGCGACATATTGCCTATGATGAGGAATGCCTAGGGTTATTTCAAAATGACAAGTTGTTAGGTTGATGATCATATTTCCTTCTTTATCCTCAACACATCTAGTGTCATTTTTGTAGTAACAGGAAACCAACATGATGAACTCATTATTTACATCACTTATTAGTAGCCCATCTGCAAAGTTCAATCCATTGCTTACTAGTTTATTCATCCATGGGCCACTAGTTGCCTGGTTGGTCCTCGTCCAGAAGTCTTCCATATCAATATGCTCAAGCTCAGAGTCTCTAATGTCGAGATCACTCTCTGCATATTATTCAGGAATCCTGACCTTCTGATATTTGTACTTCATCTCTTGTTCTGTCAACTTTGCTTTTCCTTTAGACTTTGTATGCTTTTTGCTTGACGAAGACATGTGTGAGCTCAAGGATGGTTGTTATTGTTCTGCAAGGGGAATCAAGGAGGTCCAACACAGAAGAGCCATGTCAACTGTCATATTATTCATAATGAAAGCTTGCAGAAAGAAGAAGAATGAGCAATTATAAGGCTTAGGGTGTAAGGCACAGGTTCACAGCATGCTGCAGAGGCTTAAAAAGGTTGGGCGCACTTTTGAGGATGTTGACATGGAAAAATGTGCGCCTATGTTAACAAGAGAAAAGTTGTGCTTATTTTAGAAAGGGCATACTTTTGAGGGGAGTTGTATGACAGAAGGCAGTGCCAAGGGAAAAAGCATAGGGTGCAGTTTTGTAACACACAACATGCAGATGTTGATGTTGAGGAATATGTGCCTACGCCTTAGGAAATTAACTTTAGTAGGGCACAGGAAAAGTCTGTGTTACATGGATTTGAAGTGCACCCACGGTGCAATTTTTGAATATGTTGCAAAGCAAATCAATGCACGAAACAAAAATTTCTTGGCCTAGATTTTGAGCACACAACATTTAATGTTGAAGTTGTGCAAGATGCGCTTGCGCCCTTAGGAAAGTTGCTAAGTGTTATCCAAGCTAGGCACAAGTTTAGCTTGTGCTGCAAGCAAGGACAGTGTGCCAAGGCGCCACTATGGGAGGTGTAACGTGAAAGGACAGTGCACCAAAGTTTAGATTATTTTTGCACTTTCTTTGATTCCTTCTCTCTTTTGGTTTGATCAAATGGTAAGGAGAGGGTTTTATCGAGATATCAAAAAGGAAAAAGGCCATGGTTTCTTTTTAGAGGAAGGGGCCTTCCAGGTTTGTAGATATGGAAGGAGAGGAAAAGGGGTTTTCAGATTGTTATGGACTGTTAGGTTTTTCATTTTGTTAGATTTAATCCTTTTTAACAACCTTAAAGACCTAACACAACCAAAAATAAAACCATAACAACAAGGAAGGCAGAAGCCACTTACCCAGTTTTATAAAAGATGAAGGATGATGTTGGGGTCCAAAAAATCAACAAACGGCAAGCATGGGTGACTAAGATAGCTGACAGGTGTAAAGGAAATACTTTTTTAAATTCTTAAATCATGAAAATGACAGGTGTCAGGCTCCTATTTATAGAAAACCTGGCATTAATTATTCTGCCAACTTTCTTTGGCACATATTTCAAAGTGTCGACATGGGTGCAAATGCACCTTGGAACAATTTAATTGGTGTCAACATAAATTTTTTAGTGCCTTAGCGCGCTTTTCGTGATGTCAACACAAAATTTCCCGCGCCTTAAACGCACATTTTTCTATGTTGACATGTTACTTTTAGCACCTTAGCGCACATTTTAGGTGTATGTTTATTAATGTTGACATGTCATTTCCTACACCAAAGGGGTGTAACTTTCTGGATGTTGACACAAGTTTTTCACCGCCAAAGGGATATTCAAGGGGCGCACATCTCATGGTGTCGACACAACATTTCTTACGCCTAGTTCAAAAAAGGTGAAAATGGCTAAGTTCTTAAAACTTGATTTCAGAAGGGATTTTTAGACCATTTTAAACGTCAACAAACTTCTTTAGGGACCAAAAACAGAATTTTGGTATGGTTATCTACAAAATTGCCCTTGTCAATTTTACAGGATAACATGTTCACTTTCATTTTGGTTAACCTGCCCAAAAGGAAATTTATTCACCTTCTTCAACTATCACTATTACCATTCCCATTGACCTTGTAAAACTCATCAAGTTTGGCATACCTGTCAGATTTGACCTTACACCTTGTTTTTGACTCACTGTCCATTTCCCACAATGACCGGTCGTGGTTACCTGTGAGAAACGTCAGTTTACCCTAACCGACATCGGTTAGCCTGTCATTTTCCAGTCAACATTTGGTACCTAGTCCACTTTTTACAGCATGTTTCACCTGTTCCTCCTATTTTTTTGTGTCATTTACAGAGAACTAGCCTAACCTGATCAATACTGGTTCACACGGTGCTAACCCAAAAACAAACAAGCGCACTCATATTCCATGCAAGTTATCAACCACTCCCACCTAGTCCTTCACCACCTTCCATTTCATCACCTGCCATGGTTCCTATCCAACCTATCACTATCACTACCGGAGATGAGGAGTTCGCATAACTCCTTGACCAAAACATTGTCGCCTTGTAGTTTTATCTTTCCCACTTATCTACCCGAGATGCCTCAGGTCAGTTGATATACGGCATGCCTGTATCTATCCCCCAAACTCTCACTCCCACTCCTGCATTAACCCCATCTAGCTCTGGGTTTCCTGCATCTACCTTACCCCTAGTTGTTTTGCAGCTAGGTCCTATACCTACTATGACTACCACATCTACCATACCTTCGATAACCACCCAAAATGTAACCTCATCCACCCCTAATGTCTCGCATATACCCGTAGCTACATTACCACATCCAATGTCAGTTATCCCTACCCCTTTTCAGAACGTGGTCCTTTCCATTCCACAATCATTAGCCCCCATTGCCACTAGGGTTACCATGACCCTTCCACCCCCATATATGTACTATCAACAACCTCCCATTTCATCTATTATTCACTCTGGGTACGTACCCCCAGTTTCACTTCCTTATTGTCAATCAACCTACATGGCAGTGCCATATACTAGAGTGTCACCCCCATTATATGCCCAAAACCAACCCTCTCACACTACATGAGGCACCCAATCATCGCAACCTACCAACGACCTAATCAAATTGATGTTGGACAAGATGCAGACATTGGAGGCATCAGTTTCCAGCTCCCATAACACTCTCACCTATGACAAGATTTGCAATGAGCCAATCCACCCATCCATTCCTATTCGTCCATACCCCATATATTAGGAGATGCCTAAATTCAATTACTTCAAATACCAGGGAATACCTGCAACAACATTTACAGTCATTCAAACATGGGTGCTACCTAATCATGCATGATGATGCTTTTCTCTTGAGGACCTTTCCCATGTCTCTGACTAGACCTACGTTAGATTGGTATAGTGGGTTACCTAGATACTCTATATTTTCAATTAATCAAGTATCCCAAGCCTTCTTGGATCATTTCTCCTTTAATATCATCAAGAATGTTACCATGATTGACCTATACTCCACGTGTCATTATGAGGATGAATCTATCACAGATTTTGTCACTTGCAGGCATAGCTTGATTAATCAGCTCACCTTCTAACTACCACAAACAGAACTCATCAAGCTCTTCACATGGGCTTGTGCCAGACATATATCACTGACCCTGCAGGTCCAATCTTTCCAAACCTTCAATGAAGCATTCACCATGGCACAAAAGCAAGAGATTCGAGCCATTGAAGAGAAGAAAATCCAATTACACAATAAGAATTTGGAATTCAAGTCGAATGATACCTCTTCTTCTTCCAAACCACAAAACAATTATTCAAAGACCAAGGGCACCACTAACAAAGTGGTACACAAGGTTGGCCTAGCTCATCCGTCAAATTAGGCTACCCCCTCATCTAATCTCTCACCCTTCTAGACTTTTTAATTCAGACGAGAAGAGTAGAAATACACCCCAATCGGGGAGCCTTACTCTTTTGTCTTAGAAAAGCTTATCAAAGTCGGGGCCATCACCCTTCTGCCCATAAAACCACACACTAGTTTTAACCCTGCTTGCCCCATGTTGGCATGGTATAAAGAACATGACTTATGTAACTATCACTGAGTAAAGGGTCATAGTGATGGTAATTGCATCACTTTCAAAAAAAATGTCCAAGAAATACTCGAGAAAGGCGAGTTAATCATGGATAATCCTAACACACCTGCCAACCAAAACCTACACATCTTAAAGAAACCATTTCCTAATAATGCCCCTTCATCTGATCAAACTAATGAGGCCTCAACTCATGATACCCATACCCATGAGGTCCATGCTATTTTTAGTGACACACCTGTTGCTTCCCAGTTACCTCATATTCTCTCCATAGAGGAGATTCTAGCCTGAAATCCTCCTTCTACATTGGAACCAACCTCCCTTGTTCCTTCACCCATAGAGGAACACCTTTCACCTTCTTCCTCACATATGGAGGAGTCTTCTGCTAACATCGAAACCATTTCACCTTTGGCTTCTCCACTTAGAGAACCGATACCCACAATACTTCTTCAATTCAAAGAGGATACTTATTTTCCTCCTCTACCATAGAGGAGCTCCCATTATCTCCTCCACCTATAGAGGAGCACCTATCATCTCTGCCACCTATCATAGACCCAGTTGAGATACCTTTACCTCTTAGTGAGCATTCTCCATCGGCTACCCAAGATCCTGCAAACCTACTTTCGGCTCTCTTACCCACTGAAGCTAAAGATAGCCAATTCCCCATCTCTAAAACACATTTTACTGGAATAACCATTACGTCCTCATCAACTCCACCTACAAATGTGCCATTCTCATGTTTAGTTGATCGCTTAGATTATGTGGATAGGGACTTACTTTGGGGGTGGATTTTGCTTCCTGTCTTAACATAGATGTAGATGTCACTTGTTGATACCTCCACTATCTACCCAAAAATATTTTGACCAATCAAAACAAACAAAACCACCTCTATCATAACGTCTTGCACAACACCCATCATAGCTCAACATACACCCTTACCCATAACCCAAACTACATCTAAACCCAAACCCACACCTACAACATCTGCCTTGACTAAACCTATTACTACCTTAGGGGTCACCCTAACCACTAGCCTTACTCATCCACCTATCAAACTGGATTTAGCTACATCTTCCAAATTCAACACCACACCTACTCCGTCACCCAAACAAAAGAACCAAATCCATAGAACTCATACTCCGGCTACACCAATCACACCTGAACCAGTCCCATCTATCTTAGGACATCAACTTCCCAACACGGTTAAGAAACTTCCACCCATCAATAAACCAAAAACACAACAACCCACTCCTTCCCCGTAAACATCTAACCTACCCAAGCACCCGAAATGACTTCCACCTACACTTGCAACATATTTACCACCCATACCCTCAATACTCTCCGCAACTTCTTCACTACCCACTACACTTTAGTCTTTTTCTCTCACACCCCCTCCTCGACCTGCATCATCTACCTTCATAGCACCTCTGTTATCCCTGTGGGTAACTCACCCTCTTCCCCCATCTAATTTTCCCTCTATATCTCGTACACACATATCACCTTTACCCAAGAAGGTGCAACACGAAAACAAAAATCCGTAACCCTCAAATAAGGTAGTCAAAGCAACCATACACCCTCCTTCCCATTCATCTACCATACCCCTACCCAAACAAACACGACCAACAACCAAGACTACTCTAGCACCCAAAACCATGGCTCAACCCACTCCCCCTCATGCAAGGACCGTTCCTCAACAATCAACCATACCTACACCCAAACCCACTTTCACTTCCCATTGTGATCCACTAGCGGGGTCCTATGCCAAAATATTAACCAACCTCCTTGAGACTTTTGTTATCACATTACCGCCACTCAGACCTTACGACCCCCTCAAACCCAAGCCAAAAGGGTTTGATGACACTAAAATTTGTGCCTACCATTGTGTGTCAGGGCACGATGTGGAGAACTGCAAGGCCTTAAAAACCATCCTTATCTAGTTGTGTCCTTCGGAAGCCAACTTTGACGATGATGACATTCTCGATGAGGACACTGCTTCACCCACACCCATTCCCATAGCCCTTCCCTCACTGCCCACTCAACAACCACAACCTCCACCACTATAGCTCCTAGAACCACCTCCAAGATTTGAAATTAACATGGTTTGCATCAGAGAACTTGCCACACCATCACCCAAATGTCGTTGCACCCAGCTCACCTCACAGGGTTTTTCTCCTCTGGTAGGTTTTTTCCTATCATGTCATTATACCACTCACCCTACACCTTCTCCATTTGCCAACTCCCCTCAGATCAACATGATCCATGTTACTACCCATGCTCAGAAGGATAAAGGTAAAGAAAAGGTGACTGACCCACCAACCAATCCTATACCCAACATACCATCTGCACCCATACCTAAAATCACTATCTGTGGCCCCACATACCCCATTTCTAATGGAGTCACACATCGCACCATGCTCAAACAATTACACCAATCTCCCCTCAAAATTTCCTTATATGACCTCATCCAAACCTTGGAATCCCATGGTCAACCTCTCATGGAGGTTCTTAAATCTATTGAGGTTTTACCCAATGACCCTACACCCGTAGCCTCCATTATCACACCCTATCATGTAGCCTCTCTCACCAAATTGTCACCTTTATCCACACCACACCCTACTCACCAAGTAGCCTCCCTTAGCTTCTCAGAGGAAGAGATCGCACCACACCAAATGGATGACCCAGACCCAACCCTCTTCATCTTTGTCCACATTGATGATATACGTGTACGATGTGTAATGATTGATGGGGGTGCTAGTATTAATATCATTTCATCCCATGCATTCACTCAAATGCGCATACCTGACAACTGCATGCATAAACATCATGTCATGTTGTGTTCATTCAATGACACTATCACCTCCACATTAGGCACTGTCATCCTCCACATTCACATGGGCCCCCACACTATCCCAGAATTATTTTACATCTTGGAGCTGGAATTTCAATATAACTTGTTGTTTGGCAGACCCTGGATTCATGTCATGGGTTGCGTTCCTTCCACTTTGCATCATTGTGTAAAGTTTGAACATGAAGGAAACACCTATACCATTCCAGCTGATCCATCACCTTTTAAAACATGCAACATGCTTTACCGACCTAATGACATGCTTATACCCATTAAGGTGTCTACCTCCACAACCACTACCACTTCACCTACACTTCCACTTACCAGTACAGTCGCCACCTCCACCACACATACCTCTTCCACTCCTACCACCGCCACAACCTCCATGGCCAACCCATCAGTCTCCCAATCTATTAACTCTAGCTCTGCATCGACCTCTGACACATCATCTATTCCTGCTACCCTCATACCAACCACTGATCCCTTGGAAGGTGTTTTTCAATGCCTCACTCTAGGGAAATACAACCTATATAGTGTCAACACATTCCTTACTCCATAAGAGTATGGAAGTCTTCACCAACACCCTTGCTATGATCACCACATAGGAGAATGCCTCCTTTATGGTCCTCCTCATCTTCGTACCAGTCTCACCTATGGGGGACTTGATACTACCACGTACACACCCGAACCACCATCACAAACCCACCCATTTTCCGCTGACTTCCAGTCTCTTACCAATCGTCATTTTTCCCACACCTTCCTACACCGATGTGCATGGAAGGTTTTTGGTTTTGGCTTTTATGAGCAAGGTCACCATACAGTTATTCCATGTACCACCCACAAACATAACGACCGTAGTGGTATCGGTTTTCCTGAACCACCTACCAAACAGGCCCACATTGAACTCATCAAGGACATCAGCCCTTCTCCACCCTCTTCACCCGCTCCACCTTCATCACCACCTTCCCTAATGGAGTTGATGGATCCTGAATCTATCCCTCCTAATTTTTTTTTTTCATAAACACCATTTCATTGGGGCCTTTGACTTATCAACATGAGGGTGAGGCTCCTTCCTCTCTTCCCTTCTTGTATCCTAAAATGATCGATGATGATACACCTTCAATTAATGTCATCCATTGTCAGGATGATGAATCCATACTCACCTACCTTGGTGAAGCAAACTCATATATTCATCAGTTGTTACCCTCTAAGATGTAAACCATGTTGAATGAATCGACTATCGAGATCAACATTCATACTCAAAATGACCTGCAAATCCTAAAGATCGGTTAATCTTTAGATGTTACTGAGCAGGAAGCCATCACTTCTTTTCTCAAAGATCATAACCATGCTTTTGCTTGGTCTTATGTAGACATGCCCGGTATTGACCCCACCATAGTGGTCCACAATATCGTAACCATTCCCGATGCCAAACCCATCAAACAAAAGCTGAGGAAAATGCACCCTCACATTGCCCTTCTCATCAAAGAAGAACTTTAGTGCCTTCTTTTTACCCATTGATTATCCTTGTTGGATTTCTAACATTGTCCCTGTCACTTAGGCGACAAGGGGACTCCACATCTTCACAGATTTTAATGGCCTCTACCTAGCCTGCCCAAAAGATGACTTCCCCTTACCTGGTATTGACCAACTGGTCGACCTTACCGCTGGTCACGAGATGCTATCACTCATGGATGGCTTCTCGGGTTATAACCAAATCCTGCTTGCCCCAGAGGATCAACATAAAACCGCATTCATCACCCCTTGGGGGACCTTCAGCTATCGTATCATGCCTTTTGGCCTTAAAAATGCTGGTGCCACATATCAATGGGCTATGACTTATATCTTCCATGATATCATGCATCATATATTGGAAGATTACGTGGAATATTTCTTGGCCAAATCTAAACACCGCTCTGAACACCTTACCATCCTCAAAACCATTTTTGACCATCTCATTAAATATTGTGTTTGCCTTCAGCCTAAGAAGTGCATTTTCACGGTCCTCTCAGGAAAAATCCTGGGCTTTATCATTTCCCTACATGGTATAGAAGTTGACCCTGCTAAATTCAAGGCCATTCTCAAAATGCCTCCACCCACTAACCTTAGACAACTTCGTAGCCTGCAAGGTAAGTTGCAGTCTATTCACCATTTCATTTCACAATTATCTGATCGGTGCCAACCATTTCATCATCTGCTCAAGAAGGATGTTTCCTTTAAATGGGATGATGACTACCACAAAGCTTTTGAGGCCCTAAAACAATACCTCCTCCAACCACCCGTACTCATTCCACCTAAAGATGATCAACCTTTCTACCTATACATCTCAGCTACCGATCACTCCCTGGGAGCCATGCTCACACATCGCGATGAACAACACAAGGAGCAGGTGGTTTATTACATAAGCCATACTCTTTTGGATTACAAAACCCGATACACCCATCCCAAAAAACTTTACTTAGCCTTAGTTTTCATTGCCACCAAACTCCACCATTACCTACTCAACCACAAAACCTATGTTGTGACCAACACCGACCCCTTACACTTCATGTATGCCAAACCTTACCAAAATCAGTGTGCCGCAAGCTGGCTTATGCTTTTAGCTGACCTTGACCTTGAATTCATTCATCAAAATTCCATCAAGAGCCAAGCCATCACCAACCAATTGGCTGATGCACCTATTTCCAAGGATCAACCCTCTAATTTTGACTTTCCAGATGAGTCAATTGCTACCCTTTCCTTAGATGAACCCCCTACCAAATGACACTCTTCTTCGATGGTTCAAAGTGTCAGCGTGGGGGTGGGGCTAGTATTATCCTCATTCCACTTGATGGTGAGCCCATGCCTTTGTCTTTCAAACTCGATTTTGAATGCACAAACAATATCACCGAATACGAAGCACTCGTATTAGGTCTCCAAGCCTGCCTATGCCCTAGATGTCAAATCAATCAACATCTTTGGTGATTCTCAATTGGTCGTAAACCAAGTCAATGGTGTATACCAATGTCATAATGAGATACTTCAAAAGTATAAACATCATGTAGACATAATTTTGACCACCTTTGACCATTACACCCTTCAAACCATCCCACGTTCAACCAACAAATTTACAGATACCATGGCCTGCTTAGCTTCCCAAATACCCGCTTCGCCCACCAATTCTAAAATCTTTGTCACCATACAATGACTCCAATCACCTTCTTATTTTCCTCATGACGTTTACTCTATTAGAAACCACTACCCCGACCTGAGTGACCTGTGGTATAAACAATACCATGACTATCTTTCTCTCTCCATCTTACCCCTGATCTCACCCGTAATGGACAACGCACCTTCCTTAAAAAGGTCTCTCGTTATGTCATCATGGGGGGCCTCCTCTATAAGCATGACTTTGATGGTATTCTCTTACGATGCCTCACAAGTTCTGAAATTCCTTATACCATTAAAGAAGTTCATGATGGCATATGTGGAGGTCACTTCAGTGGCCTTGTTGTTGCTAAGCGTATCCTTCACCTAGGCTATTACTGGCCGACCCTTAACCTTGATTGTTGTAACTACATCAAATGTTGTGTAAAATTCCAACAACATGCCAACCTTCATCACACACCCAGTCATGCCTTACAGGTTTCCTGTGACCTTTGGCCCTTCTCTCAATGGGGTTTGGATCTTGTCGGAGAAATCAATCCCCATTCTTCCCAACGACATCAATGGATCATCACTGCTACCGAATACTATACAAAATGGGTTGAAGCCATACCACTCATCTCCATGAAAGCTAAGAAAATATGTGAGTTCATCAATCATCACATCATTTGTCACTTTGGTGTTCCTCATCGCCTCATCACTGACAATGGAAAACAATTCAAAAACAAAACATTGCAAAAACTTTGCGACGCCTTCGGTATTCAACTCAGTTTCTCATCACCTTATTACCCACAAACCAATGGCCAAGCTGAATCCACTAACAAAACCCTAAAAAAAATCCTCATGAAAGTGGTTAATGATATTGGGAAGGACTGGCATATGCACATTCCTTTTTCCCTATGGGCATACCGCACTAGTATTCGCACTTCCACTACCGCCACACCATTTTCTCTGGTCTATGGTACAGAGGTTGTTCTACCTCTCGAAGTCCAGATTCCCTCACTCTGCATTTCTCTCCATGACATGCTCAATGATGATGAATTTTGTCAAGACCATTTAGCATAGCTTGAGTTATTAGATGAATGTCATCTTAACGCTCTTGATCACCTTCAAGTTTACCAAAAATGTATCAAACGTGCCTACGAAAAATGTGTCCATGAATGAACCTTCCAAGTTGGTGACCTTGTCTTGAAAGAAAATCAACATGTAACCAAAGCAGAAAAAAGTAAACGGGGAAAATTTTCTCCTAATTGGCTTGGACCATACATCGTGACTCATACTTATGGATCAGGTGCTTATCATTTATCTTCACTCGATGGTAAACCGAACCTGAACCCCTTAACGCCTTGCATCTTTGACCATTCTATTGTTGACTTTTAGTCCTACCTCACCTTTTTCTTCTTTCCATGCTCGTCCCTTGAGCGCTATCCACTTCATACACCTCACCAATGATTAAACAAGAATCATGTGAGTACCTGTCACATGTTATCTTCTCTTGAATGTGTGTACCACGGTGTTGCACATAGCATGATTCTCATGGATACTTTTCATCTACCTTTAGATGAGATCCCATGGTCATTTCACCCTACTTTCTGAACAAGAATCCTATTCTTCACCTTGGTCTTGTCCATGAATTCAAATCCCCACATGGGACCCAACTCCTTAAGTCAAACTTCTAACAAAAAGATGACTCCCTCAAAAGGACATCTTCCTCTCCACAATCATTGCTGTAAATAGACTTCTCCCTCGAAGGACAACTATGTAAAGTGTTTCAAAAAAAAGTGAGAGAATTTGAAGCTTCCCACATCGATCAGCTTCACGAAGACCTCAAGGAGTTAAATTCATCATCCCATATAGACTTCCCGCATTGATCAGTCTATCTCCAATACAAGTCAAAACAGAGAACTTTTTAGTCATGGACTTGCCCATTGTGACCTCGGATCTCTTGCCCAAAGAGCATGCCACCTCATACCATATAAAAAATTAACCACCTTTCACCTTTCTCACCATTCCCACTCCCATTTTCTACCGCCTCAAGGGACCTCTTGGAAACCAAGACATTTGGTGATCATGTGACTACTTTTCACCTTAGAACAATCAATCATGCAATGTCTTTAGGGTCTTATGTTCATCACCTCCTCCAAGGTATGATCTACTTGGTATGATCCTAACCAATCAGGTGGATTTATTGCCCCCTCTTATCTTTTGACCATCTTTATTTATGTTTTGATTACCTTATACAGGATTTGGTCCTCGACACTTACCTTTGGGGTATTCTTCTTCTTTTTCCACAATCAACATCACCTATATCACTTTACCTCTAACCCACCCACACCTAATAGACCTCAACCCACAACATGCCTAAAACCTACTAACTCATTCTCATACCTCATCATATTCTTCCCTAGCTCATGGGAGAACTACATCGGCCTGAGGTCCCTTTTTCACCGGGACTATGTAGGCAGCACTCCGAGGGCATGGGGCCCTTGGAGGTTAGCTCGGCCACTCTCTACCCTAACCAATCCATCTTTCATCTTCCTAAAATACATTCTACCCCACTTAGTTTCCTCTTTATATCAAAAATTGAAAATCAAACCAAATAGACAACAAGTTGCTTAACATTTTTATCATCATCACAACATACATTTCTTATGACTACTATTTCTCTACCATCATCATACATATATTATAAAGCATCTTAACAATAGCCCATATTATCATTCATTATACAAATTAATGAATCACAACCCCAACCACTTTAAAAATCAATCATGCCTAAACAAACCTGACTCAACCATGCCTAAACAAACCTGACTCCACCATGCCTAAACAAACCTGACTCGATCCATGCCTAAACAAACCTGACTCAACCATGCCTAAACAAACCTGACTCAATCCATGCCTATGACCTAACTCAACCATGCCTAAAACATGACCTGACTCGATCCATGCCTATGACCTGACTCAATCCATGCCTAAACCAAACCTGACTTCATCATGCCTAACTCACCTAATTTCCATCCATATCAAAACAACAAATCAAAAGTCTCATCCAAACATCAACAAATCAAAAATCTCATGTATCTCATCATATAAATAAATGTGTATCTCAATACAACATACATGGCTATCCCATCATGTCCATCATCTCAAAATCATTCGGACACACAGGCCGATACTCAATACAAAATGTCATCAGCACGTAGGCCGGTCTCATATACAATAAAATAATGAACCAATACAAAATCTCTTCGGTGCGCAGGCCGGTATATGCTCAAAATATACAACAAAAACTCTCATACATCCTCACTATCTTTGGCACGTAGGCCGGTATATATCAAAAAATGACTATAATACATCAAAAATCAAAAGCCACATATCAGGCATCTCAGTGGATATCCTCCATCTCTGTATCACATGTACCCTCTACCTCCTCCGCCCCTGTCTAGTGACCTGCTAGCATCTCCCCACCCATCATAGGTGGTGGCTGAGTCCCTACTTGTACCTTACCTAGAGCTGGTCTCCATGCACTGGTAGCCTCTCCTTGATCTGGCCTCGGAGCTTGATGGCCCCTATGCTCTCCACACTATGAGTGTGGGATCTAGTCCTCTCATTCAATGCCTGTTGTGCCTAGTACTCTCCATAGGATAGAAATTATATCTTGGCCACCATCAGCTCATCCTTGTAGTATCTGGCCTCACCTAAGGCATCTCGTAACCTAGAAATAGGCATGGTCTTGTGGTTGCCCCATAGGCCTCGGCCCCTGTACCTATCCTGTGGGACCCTGTCCCACTCCTGCCTATGAATTGGGACCCTGTCCCGGTGCCTGCGGTGGTGCCCCCTATGTCCCTGTGCCTATATCTGGGCCTGTAAGGCCCCAATCTATGCCTGAGCTATGGCCAACTAGCCCTATAAACCTGTCACCTATGCCTGTAAGGCTGCCACCTAACCATCATCCTCCCCTCCATCTCCATCCCCACCATCGGCCATCTGGGTCTACAAATTGGCCACATATACATGTAGCTCTGCTACCTCTACCTCTGAGCTTGTCATTTGTGTCTGTACCATACCCAACTGGGTAATCAGAGTAGCCACCTACCCCTGTAGGGCATCTCTCTGCACTGTGATGGTGGCTAGATCCGGCTGCCCTGGTCTGGGTGGTATGGCTCGTAAATGGGCCGCCCACCACTATCTGTACCTATCTGTGACCTCGACATCATCTATCTGCCGGTCCACTACCTGCTCCTCCTGCCCTTGTGGGCATCGTTGGCTATGGTAGAGGTAAGGGCCTCTCCATGTCATCTCTCTGGTACTTGTGGGAAGGGCGGAGGACATGTCCTGTAATAGCCCGAACTACCACCTGACTCTGTCTACTGGGATCATCTCGTGCTCCCGGCACATGGTGACCCTGTATCCATCTCAATAGCTAGAGCTCAACTAGCTCCTCATGCATATGCCTATATGAGGGGAATCCCACATACGGCCTCCATATAATGTCCACTCTGGACAACCCCTCCAATAACTGCCAGAAATAGGCCACATCATGTGTGGGCCTGTCTGATCTCCTGCTCTCCAATAGCCAGGCACCCATCACCTGTATCCCACCCACACCACTCTCGGTGGAAATGCATCTACTCGGGGCATCCCTACTGGCCACACACAAACTATGTGCTCATAAGCCCAGCAGTGTAGTAAGAAGGTACAACATAGGCTGAACCTGCGTAGCCGCCCATATGCCCATAACTCTCTGTATAGCTGCACCAAGAATGTTGGCACCCAGGAAAAGTGGGTCTCATCTATCATCATGTCGTGGAGTACCCCCATCAATGATCAGGGAAAATGTCCACCCTCTGCATCTGGCAGTGCAAAGTAGCACACTGCCTCCATCAAAAGAACCACTAGCCTCGTCTCCTCCAGATGGGCTAGGTACATCTCTCCATAGCGAATGCTGGCACTATGGAATGTCAGCTCAGCCATCCCCTCTCCAAACACCATCAACATCAGCTCCTCTGAGGCCTCAGAGGAGATAGAGTAGACCTGCGTACCCAATATGGGTAGCCATAGAATCCTGAACATGTCCTCCAGGGTGACAGTGATCTCACCCATCGGCAGGTGGAATGTGTTGGTCACAGAATCCCATCTATCGATGAGCATGACCATCAAACTAGGCTATCGAACTACATGTCGATAGCGTCAGACTCCACTCAAGCCCACTGCCTCCACATGTTGCAGCTCCTCAGGGGTCGCTGCGCCATGCACTATCATGAGCAGGGGTGGAACCCTGTCCCACATACATAGCTGATCTCTCCCCTACATCCAATATGAACAACACATTAATCTACATTTTTATACCCATACTTTCCCCCTATCATTTCCCAACACCCTATTTTACCCCTACCCATCTTGATCCCCCAACTTATGGCACTTTTGACCCCTTTCTCTCCACATCCTGACCAGTGTCGGTTATCTCTAACTGACCCCAGTCACCCCTTAACTAGCATTGGTCACCTGTTTAGTGACCGATACCAGTTCAACCCTATCGATGCTGGCCAAACCTGACCGATGCCGGTCACTGTCGCGGTGAAAACCCGTGACCCCCAAACCCCCCTTTTCTCAAAAACTACCCACCTTGACCCTTTTACCCCCCTAAAAACACCTACACCTCCCTTCCACCTCATCCCCTCCCTTCCTCTCCCATTTATTTCTCTCCCCATTCCTATTTTACCCACTTTCCCTCTCATTTCCAAATTTAATTTTTTTTTTCACCCACCCAAAAACAAAAACTACAACAATTTGCAAATCACCTAATCTATCTAACCAAATACAACTAGAGTTGGATGCTTACCTCATCATGTTGCCATCATCTCGGTGGCACATCTGGCCACTGCACCGGTGGCCCCTGATCCTTCTCCGGCCTCTACCATCACTAAATCTCCACCCGCGTCTCCAATCAATCGAATCACATGCACCGATCTTGTGGACCCACCTCTCACCAACCAATCACCCACCGTTCACACCACCAACTCAATGCTCCATTCCATCCAGCCACTTTTTCCTCTTTTCTCTCTCTTTTGTCATTTTCTTAATTCATTAAATGACAAATGAATAACAAAAAACATGGATTTTTTACTTTTATAACAAACCCAACCTAACCGACACCGGTTTTACCCTCACTGGCATCGGTCACGTGCCCTACCTTACCATGGTTAGTTTCACTCTACCAGCGTCAGTTACCCTTAACCGGCATCGGTCACCCTATCTAGCACAAAACCCAACATTTTACCCTATTACCCCACCTATCCCTCCTTTTTTTCCACACCTACCCTTTACCCTGACCATTTACCTCACCTAACCTTTACCATGACTACTTACTCCACCTTCCTGACCTTATCATTTACTACCTACCTTTTTCCTCCTTTGGGGACTCCTTATTTTACCCCTCCCTCGGCCTTACCCATGCCATGAACTAGATTTTTTTGGCCCTAGACCATCGCTAGTGACCTTTGACCTCACGTGTTCGCTATACCTTGTGGCACTGTTACCTGTGTTGTTGACCTAATGACCTTACCTAGCCTATTGTTGTGACCATTTATCCTGACCCTACCTTTGGTGTACCAGAACATACCTAAACGTTCCTGCACCTAACCTACATTGTGTTTCCTGACCATATCCTATACCTTGGATACCAGAATCATTTTGACCTTGTTTGGATAAACCTATCGACCTTAGACAATGTAGAGTTTGACTACTCTTCAACCCGGTAGTGTGCTGTAGTTTATACATGTGCGTGTGTTTGACTGTTACTACCTTTGACCCTGACCCATTACCTAGATTTCCCGAGTAGATCTTTAACCCCTTTTTCCCCCATTCCCCACCTTCCCTTTTATCACATTTACCTTTTATCAAACCACTCACCGATTCTGCCTCCTACCTCTTCAGTTCCTGGTTTGAGGGGGATCACCTTCACCCACACATGGGGCAACCACATCTTATTTTTGTTAGCGTCGCTTACCAATACAAGCTACGCAACAAAAAGGGGCAAAATGTAGACACTAAAATTAGGTCACACTCCCCTTTGGTCCCTCGACAAATAAACACCCTTCATCACATTAACCTAGCCATGGCCCCCTTCACTCCACTAATATTAATTTAATTAATTTAATTAAATTAATTCATTATCCTCACCATATTTATTATTTAAATATCTTAATTAGGGATAATGTCCACATACATCTCACCTAGACACCTCATCAAGCCAACTCACCCTAAGACCTATTCTTAGTAAGTTGCCATAACTAACTAAGACTTACCCAAACCCTAAAAATCAATGCCTACATTCCCTCTAACCACATTCCCGCATGCTTACAAGAAGCTTCCAGTCTAATCCGTGGGTGAGTGACATAAGATCCCAGAAAATCAAGGGGATCTGCCTAGTTTAGTAAACCTAGGAAATCCCACCTTGACCGATGCCGGTTACCCCTAACCATTGTTGGTTAAGCGGAACCACCATCGGTCACCTTTTAATCCCCAAAACAACCTTATTTTTGAGGTTGGAAAACATTGGCACATTCCTGAGAGATATCACATCTTCTGAGAATGAATTTCAGCGAGAACATGCATGCAAGGAAGGAGATCAAGCATTTTCTCTTGCACAAGCCATCCAGTACTCACCCCAGCAAGGATTTTCTCCAACCAAGCAAAAAGGAATGCACATGCATCCCATGCAGAAGCTTTCCTATGATTGGTGATCCTCTATAGCCTTCAACCTCTTACCAGCACCTTCATTCCTCACTCGCAGGCATCCAGAACCAGGTTCCAAGTAAGTAGAACATTTGTACTCCTTTGGTTCATTGGTTTCATCATTATATTGTCATCCTTTGTTTCCTTAGCCACCCATTGACCTCCATTCATACTCACCCCTCCACATACCCATTAAAACTTCACCAAATCCCACCCAATCCACCTAATACCTCATTCCGGCCAATCAGGTCCTTTGTGCAATCACAAGGGAGACCCAAAACTCATTCTGTGGCATTCCAGTTTTCCACAGTAACTGGCACCGGTTACACCCAACCATTGTCGGTCACCCTTAACCAGCATTGGTCTCTGTATTCACCAATACAACCTAGAACAGTGACCTATCCACCTATTCCCACATTACCTTTGTTCATTTGTGATCTACCTGAGACCTCTGTCAGACCTACAGGGACCCAGAACCAGTTACTTGACCTTCGGATCTTATTTTAACTTAGCCTGTTAGATTAGATCTTTCTTATTGTATTTTGGATGAGATACCCAAATCATTTTAATTACAATAGGGTTTACTTTATTATCCACATTAAATTGTTTTAAACAGTGGACTGACAATAGTCTAGGAAGTACCACACTTCCCAGATCTAGCACACGCTAGGCAATTCACTACACATATTGTTTAACTCTTTTCGGTGGTCTTGCTTTTCATTACAGGTAGTTCCTCCTAGCCAAAAGGAAGCTCTCATGATCAGCTGTGGATTCAGAAGTTATACACACGCAACAACCAACCAACCAACATTTAAACAGGTATTCCTCCTACGCCTGTTACCCTATCTGTTTCATCAATATTTCAAAGAAACATCTAAGAAATATTGAGTGCCTAGGTAAAGCACTATACCAATCTAGGGAAGTTCTTGTCAAGGACATGAGGAAGGTCCTAAAGAGAAGGGAATCATCATGAGAAATCAAATAACATACATGTTTGAATGATCACAAATGTTATTGTGGATCTTCCTTGTTATTATATCAATCGAACTTAGGAATCTCCCAATGTACGTGATAAGGATGAGTGGCTACGGATGGATGAATAGGATCATTACAGATTTCATCATAAGTCAAGGTATTGAGAGAGCTGGAAACAAATACTTCAGGGGTCTACATATTATCCATCATCATCTTTATAATATATATTGTAGGATTTAATTAAGGGACACCTCCCATAGTACAAGGGGCTGGATGAGGTAGATAAGTTGTAGATAGTACACCAGTGTATGTTGATGTTGAATAAGAAAAATGTGATGGGGGTATGTAAGAGAAGATAGATGATGAAGGCATGTACCCTAAATAATAAGTAGAGGGAATAGGAAGTTGTTGAAGTAGATTATAGGTGGGAGGATCTTGTGTGAAGACCCTCATAGCAATAGGCAAAAAATTTTGGGGAATGGAAAGGACTAGGTTTTGGAAGGGGGTATGAGATGCCAAAGCAACTGGTGGCTGATAAGAAATGAGTACATGAGGTACTTATGATGGTGAGGTGGACATCGAAGGGGTGACAAATGGCAAAGGTGTGATAGATGATGTAGGTGTGATAGATATTGAAGATGTAGGGATGATCTGAGAAATAACGGGTTGTGAGGTGAGAGTGGATAATGCTACATTGGTGTTGGATGATATGGAAGTGGGGACAAGAGTGACAGAAATGGAGGTAGGTATGTCAAATATGCGTTGAGATGATGAGTTGTAGGTGGAGGAATGGGGGAGATAATACTGTAAGGCTATGATATTATGATAAAGGAATTTTCTGAATTCCTCATCACATGTGGGTATAGCGGTAGAAGAAATGGGGTCCATGGGTGAAGAAATAGAAGGTGGTGAAGGGATGGGAGGTAGTGGTTGATGGATGGTGTGAAACACTAGGGCATTGGCTTGCTAGAAAGTCAAAACCATGTGAATGATGGAAACATAGGTGGTTTGAGCTCTAAAAATGCTACAAAAATAGATGACGGTAAGAATCTAGAGGATAAAAATAGGTTGTTTCTGATAAAAATCTAAAACACAAAGACTGATACCATTCAGGTAACCAATTCTTGTTAGGTTAGAATATTGACGTCGGTCACTGGACCGATGCTGGTTACTGTGGATAACCAAGAAATTTGGAAATCTAGAGAATAAAGGTCTAAAACATGTGAAATTGGGTTCTGTTAAGAGTGACAGAGACTTAGAAATTGTTTATTAGAAGAAATTGGAACACAAAAATGGGTGAATGTGAAAAATTATGTTTTTCACAGGAATATAAAAAACAAAGGTAGACTGATACTGATCAATTAACCGGTGCTGGTATGATGAAGGAACTGATTCCGTTCACTAGACCGATGCTGATTACTTATATTTTTGAGAAAAATGAAGAATTTTTTTATTTTGAAGTGAATCAAGTCAAAATAAAGCAAACCCAAAAGTTGTGTATGACAACAAGATGTCCTATTACACATAGAAAGAACCAGAATACACTAGTTGTGATTATCGAGTGTGAAAGAAAAGAAAGAGTGATTAATCATCCTCACAATGTAAAACACAATTCAATCAAGCAAAACCTAGCAAAATACGTAAATCCTAGGTGTCATATTTTAGTGTTTAGTGGCTTATGCATTTTAGAACTGACTGTTAATGAACTAGAGTTTTTGGATAACGAAGGTTCCCTATAAGCAATCTATGGCTGATCTCAAGCTAGTTTTGGCTAAATTATCCCCAATATACCTTCCAGTATGTGAGGTCTAAGCTCTGATATGATAAACTGACTAGAACACTGGGTGGGGACCACCATCAGCAGGTTGTTAAATCCTTGATGGTTTCTTCCTATAAGGGAAATGTGTAAATTGTGTAATTGGTTTGTCTTGGGAGTGTGTGCACAAATGTAAACTACGCTTAATCCAATCTAATCATCAAGTGGTCATGACCTCCACCGTGTGATTGCTAATCAAATCTATATGATCTAATGCAACACTCAAAGTATGAAATGTACAGATTTTAAACCCAAATCAAAAATTAGATTCAATATATCAAAAGGAGAAGAGGAAGAGGAATTATCTTTCACTAAATGTAATACAAAATAAAAGAAAGGACAAATTTCTTTTATACAAATAGAAAGAAAAGAAGATTTACCAAAGAGAGATTTAGTGTGAATTTTTCAGGAAAGAAACAAACACAAAAATTCACCCTATATGAACAAATGCAAAGAACCCACACTAAGGTCCAACCAGGTGTGCCAAAATGTTTCACCACAAAGTAGAGATAAAACAGATAAGAGGTAAAGGTGAGGAGGAATACTTGTTATACTCAAAGAAGGTTATGCATGTGTTGAATGTTGACGAAGATGATTGTGAAGATGTTCCCTTTGGCTAGGAGGAATGACCTTAAATAGAATACAAGACCACAAAAGAGAGTTAAACAATATATGGCAGAGGACTACCTAGCATGTGTTCTATCTGGAAAGTGTGATACTTCCTAGAGAGGCTATCAATCCACTATTTCAAACACAAATTAATGTAAATAAATAACTGAAAGAAAGAGGTCCTATTGTAATAGCATGATTAAGGTATCTCATATAAAAAAAAAACTAGATTAAGCTAGATACTAAATATAAAACAAAATCTAGTAAAGGTAAGGTGTATTCGGTTTGGGCAGGCGTAACAGAGATATGGGTGAGATTTGGTGAAGTTTGGGTTTGTTTTAGGTGAATTTGAAGCTCACTGGTCTGGGATATATTACTAGTCATAGAGAGTGGTTTTGGTTGGGTGACTGATGCCAGTACTGGAAATTAATCGACATCGATTGGGTGACCGATGTCGGTAGGGACAATTATGTGGAATGATTAAAATGGGGTAATTTTGGGCTCTTTGTGGAATCACATAATATTGAGGAGGCTTAGGTAGGGTCTTGGGATGTCTAAGAAGACTTGGAGTTAGTAAAATGGGTGCTTGAGTAAGGTATGAAGGTTCTTTGGGTAGATTGTTGGATGGAGGTGCTATGGGAAAGATCTAGGTATTATCACGGGTGAAATGAAATAGATAACTAATAAATAATTAATCTACGAAAACAAATAATAAAGGAGGAATGTACTTGTGAAATGGAGATGAATAACAAGAGGTGGTGATGGTTGCAGAAGAAAATGGTCTCCATCAAATGTAGCAAAAGCAAGAGGACACGGTGCCTCTTTGTGAGTGCACTGGATCTCTAGATCAATCCGTTGATGAATCATGTAATTTATGAAAGTTGTAAGGGTCTTTGGTATGTTGCAAGATCCCTAAGAAACTCAAGATTTGGTATGCAAGGTCGGAAGAGCCAGGAAAGAGACTTAAAAATCTAAACAAAGAGTTTCAAAATCCTATTTAAAGTAACCGATGATGGCTAGGTAACTGGCATTGGCCGAGGAATAACCGACTTCAGTTCGGGAGAAAAGGTCATATCTAATAAAAATATCCCGATTCCTCCCAAATTTGGCATGATTGAGATTTTGGTTCCAAGTCAAAAGTGTGGAATGGAGCTAAATGGAGTGGTAAAGTAGTTAGAAGGATAATAGGACATTAATATTAGGGTTATAATAAGTCCTAGTTGGTTAAGGGGAGTGGGGACTTGGTCTTGGTTAATTAATGATCTTGGAATAGGTCAAGGATGAGGTGGAAAGACAAGGTGGCTAGGTGAGGTAGAGATTTGATCTTGGAATAGGTTAATTAATTTTCATATGGGTGATAAAATTAATAATAATGTGTGGAAGGGGACATGATTAGGCGTGTGTGTCGATTAATTGATTGGAAGGGGCTTAGAGGGTTGTGATGTAATTTTGGTGTCTACAATATGTAAGCAAATTTCATTTTAATTTCAATACGTTAAAGAGGGCACTAAGTGCCTCATAATAATACATGACAAATGGGCTCCTCATGCCTCAGAATAGTTCTATATAATCTGTCACAAAAGACAAGTACAATGTAATGGAATGAGATAAAGCTGTGTTAAATTGGGCCTCACATCCCCCTCTCTTTATGTAGACTTCCTCTTGAAAGTCACTAAAATAGGCGAGGATAGTGTAGCTGAAAAGGTATTATATCATATCATGTAGACGTTGTCTTGTTGTAGTGATCACATTAGACCCTAACCTGGTCTAACTCCCAGCCTCAAAGGACCAATGTCCTATGAGCCAATATCCAAATGGTCTGTAATCCTAGTTGGCATTCCATATATTCCTTTAAATCCATCTAATCTAAAACAAGGGTACTATCAAGTATGTAATATTACAAAAGAAAAACATGGAACATTTTATGAACATGTGAATGGCTAGGTGATAGGGCTAGATGATAAGCTCTTAGAGAAACAATATTTAGTATCTCAAATAGTGTCACAAAATGAGGTGCAAGCTTAGAACCTTTTCCATGGCAGATTGGGTTTTTGTTAGGCCACACTTCCAAAAACATTTTGTCTCCCTAAGAGAAGTGTTTATCTATCTTGTTGTTCTTGTGCCTCTTAAAGAAAATGACAGATAAGAAAAACTTATCACTCCATGTGCTACAATATAACAAGACAAATATCAACCATGCTTTCAATTCAATACTAAATTAAGGTTGTCCTACACTCTCTACCATATAATTTTTTGTAGGGTGCAATGTCGATAGAACTGTGGCAATTTCTGTTATAAGTGAACTTGACCAAGTAAATATATTCCTCCCAATGGGGTTATTGGTCAATCATAAACATTTGAAGCATGTCCTATAAGACCCAATCTACTTTCTTGGTCAATTCATCTTCCTGTAGATGATATGAAGTGTATAAGTTGAGAAACATACCCAAAGCCTCTTGAGTAGTGGTAAAAAAATTGAAGGTGTAGATAAGATCTTTGTCTAAAATGAATTTACAGGTAATTTCGTGCAATCGAAATATGTCATGCAGAGACAATATTTTTGCGAACATGGCATTTCAAGTGGTATGTGCTTGTGAGAAGTGAGATAACTTAGTCAACTTGTCTATTGTTACCATGATTGCATCATGGTGATAAGATGACATAGGAACCTCAAGAATGAAATTCAGAGAAATGGTGTTCTAGTTCTACTCCAAAATCTCACTAGGGTATATCAACCCTATTGGATGATGATTCCTCACCTTGACCCTTTTACACTCAAGGAAATAAACTATAAAACCATCAATATTGTGCTATAAATCAAAGCCACTAAAACAACTATCTCAATTTTGCATGCATATTCTTCACATTAGGATGTGTTGAATAAGGGGTTCTATGAGCCTTCGATATGAACACTCTGTGCAATTCACCCAATTTGGGCACATGGATGCGCCTTTTATGTTGTAAAACACCATCAATCTCAAGAGTGTATCCCACAAACTTTCTCTTAAGGTATTTTTGTGCATCTACCATCTATTTAACCTCTTGGTAAAATGGATCATTAGGTAGCTGCATGACATCTCGACATCGTAAATTAGTACAAAATGTGATTTCTTATAAATTATGGTTTTTCCTTGTCAAAACATTTGTAACCATATTCTATTTCCCTTTGATTTACTGAATATCACCATTGTATTCACATAACAACTTTATCCAAGGTTTTTGATGGGCATTAAGGCTATGTTGAGTGAGTACTTGATAAAGGATCAAGTCATTTGTCTCTAGTACAAAAGGACAACCAAGAATAAAGTGTCACCATTTTAAGGAATCTTGCACAATTGGAAAAAGCTATAGCTTATGTGTTGGGTAGTTGAGCTCACAGTCCTTGAGTTTTTGAGGCTTCCTCTTTGAATGAAGACCTCAAAAACCATAAAGGCTCAAATCAAGATGTGAACTAAGAATTGATTTCACTAGGGGCCAATTGTTAAACACTTTATAAATACTCTAAGGACATATGAAGTGGACTGTAACTTCCATTAACATCTCAAAACTCATTGAAAGAAAATTGTGAACACTGTGGAAGATGGGAACTATATCAAATGAATTCATTCTCATGAAAAGAGTTCAAAAATTCCTCCACATTGACTTTTTTTTATATTCACTCCACCTCTAACCCAATTGTTAACCATAAGGCCCCCTAAAATTGAAGAGAACAATTTTGGGTGCCAATACTGTCGTCCTTGGGACAAGTACCCCTTATAGGTAACCAAAGATCCTAGAAAAATATGAAAGTATACCACTACCTCCAAGATGATTCAATTGATCAACCTCAAGTTGTAAAGGTAACAACAAAACTCTACAATCCCAAAACCACTCTGAAAACCTAAACGGTCTAGTTGTGCCAATCAATTATTTTTTTAAAAATACCATAGAAACATATATAAAATATACGAGGATATGGGCTCTCCAATCCTCATTCAATAAATCCATTCACGGGAATAGAGAAATATGATCCATTTCTTAATAATGTAGATTTTTTATCCAACAAAATAACAACAAAGGGTTGATAAACCACTCCCAAGTAGAACCCATAATGAATTGTTAATTTGACTAACCTCTAATGTGAAATCACATCCAAAAATCAGAACCAGTCTAAATAAGGATCTTGTTAATAAAATTGATACTCCCACTCCCAATCACTTGAAGCTATTTGAAACTTATATGGAAACTAGTATGAATGTCAGAGGGATCAACGCTCACCTTGTCATTAAAATTTGAGCATATGAATTTTGGCTTAAAATTATTTTGAGGAAAAAGGATAACGTGGTAACCAATTTTGAACTTAGGGACAATAATGCACCCACAAATCTAATCATCACTCAAATTAAAATCAAACTTACTCTCTGGCATCTAGTTTTTTTTTTCTCCTTGTTTCTCCAAAATATCAACCTTATCTAAATAGAGAGGCTAAACAACAAGGTAAGTAATATAAGAATCAACATGCAAATCTTCAATATCACAACCAATTGGCAAATCTCTACTCTTAAAGTGAATACTAATGCCAAAACTAACAATATATCTGCATCTTTAACATCAAAAAATATTGATTTTTTAAGTAACTACACAAAACAAGTCACATTCTGAATATGAGATGTATCTATTATGTAACTTATCACAACACTACAATAAGTCATAAGATGTTCACTTTTCCAACATAGAATTTTCTAGTGGAGACTTGTTATTATTTTAATGAAGTGAAATATGCTCACATGCATTCTATAAATCAAACAATAGTTTGAGTTCATCAAATCATGTATCATATAGGTTCACCTTAACATTTATGGTTTTAGTAGACTCAAAATCCTAATCGCCATGTCTTATGGTTTCTTAAAGAGCATCAAAACATTATTCTAGGTCTTATGAGTTAATTGAGTTGATTTTATCGATTTAATTTATAAGCTCAATATTTTCAATTATTTAATTGGAACAACAATGATCATCATGATCATACCTTTCCAAAATGGGAGGCATTCTATTGCAACTCATTTGTGTGATTTTATTTCTCATCTATCTCAAACAAAAATTTTAAATAATCCATCTCTTATTCTTCAGCCTCATGAGAGATCATTTTATTTACCTTAGTGTTTAAATATAGGCTTGAAATTTCAACACTTCAACATTCAAGGGACAAAATAATTTTTAGACGTTAAAAGAAATCATGATCACAACATTCAATTAAATAACATTGTTCACCTTTTTCTTCATTCTATGAGACTTGAAGTTGAGTCTCAGTAATGTCTTAAAACACTCTCTCTTTATCTTCATGATTTTTCTAATCATCAACCTCATTAGATACCTCTTAGATGGGAAAAAAAAAATCATAATCAAAATCTAAGACTCTTGTCTCAACATATTCTTTAATGAAAATTATATGTGCGAGGGGTTAATCATTACTGAGTTTCATAGCCAAATCTTGTTCAAACTCATACTCATTTACTTTTAACTCTAAAAAAATCTTCATGATGCATCTCTTCCTTTATAGCTCAATTGTAAGTATAAAATAATTTTTGATTTCCTCTTATTGAAAATATCCATAAAATGCATGTTGATTACCATCCTAAAAATCATTATCCATCTAATGTAAATATCATAATGCCTCATTCTCTATAACCTCTAGATGTTGAGATTATGTCGAGACACACATATTACCCAATGTCTCTACAATATAATAATCAATAGACCAAGTTTATTCATTTTCAACATAAGTGCTTCTTTTTGCAACAAACCCATCATCAACATCAACCATGACAAAATCATTAGATGATAAACATTTTGACTCCAAAAATTAAACAAAGAAAACAATATAATTAAATGTCTAAACATGCTCTTCTTCATCCTCAAAAACATGAAAAACTTCACTATATTCATCAATTTCATCAAGTATCCCACCATTACATACAAATACACAATCATATTTAACAAATGCCTCAAAAAGTGCATTATTATATAAAGTGGAACATATTTTGGGCTTAACCATTAAATTGACAGATTCACCATACATTTGAACTTGAAGGGATCATGATCATAACAAACATAAGGTTCCAAATCATGTAAAGAAGTGATGGAATGATTAGGAAACAAACTGTGAACATGGGGTTGTATATCAACAAGGAACTTTGAATCATTTTCAATAAAATTAAACCCCTCAGTCATAGATTCCTTCACCAAAATTTCATAGTTCTCACAAGTATTTAACAACATTGAGCACATACCATCTTGACAATCATTCAACTAAAATTCATTTTCATCAACATATAATTCAGAGGCATGAGAGATAGTTTCAAACTATAAAGCCAATATCAAAGCATGATCAAGTGTTAGTGGGAATTCGTCTCTTAAATAATAGTTCAATTCATCACTGAATACCTCACTATAAACAATAAGAGCATAATATTCACTTAGTCTAACATGCTTTGGAACTTTATTTCACACCTTCTTAAAATTGAGGTCAAAATATTGAATTCTTTCATTCCTCTCCTTAAGCATATTAAAAAAATAATTTCTAAGGGAGACATAATTAACTTTATCAACGTACTACCCAATAAAGAGTTGTTCAAATCTATCCTAGGAATCAATAACTTGTGTAGGAAGCTTATAATACCATTCCCGGGAATCCCCATTGAGACTTTGAACGAATAATCTAACTGCAATACCTTAATTATCAATGTTATAATCGTAAATTAAATTGATAAAGGACTTTAGATGTCTTTCCCCCTTTCTCTACATACACCATCATACTTAGGTAACATTTCTCTAATCACTTTAGGGAAATGAACATGAAAATTACATAGGAAATCTATATCAATAGGTCTAAATATTTGATCCATGATTGAATATTTAGGTAAAGGCTTATTTTAAAAATGAAGAGACTTTCTACCACTAGTGCAAGGCCTATCCACAAATTCCATAAATTAATTTACTTTTGAATGAGTATAATTGTTACCTTAACTTGTAACATGGAAAATGAAGGTTTTCATAAATGTATCTTAACAAATGTAAGAATTGAAACACTCACCCACTATGATCAAAACTCTATAAAACCACTTATTTGATCCAACACAAAGTTTCATGGTACATTTCCATAAAGAGGAGTCAAAAGGAAAAATGAGAGAACAAAAGTTCTAAAGCCTTTAGAAAAAATAATCAAAACATAAACCACCAACATCAAATGTTTGAGAAAAAAACAAATGTTGAAGCAAACTGGTCAATAAATTAGTTGGGAGTCACCACTTCACAAAGGAAGAACCAAATCAGAACTCTCTATGAAAGTATGCAACAACCAAAATTGGAAAGAGATTACTAATTTGAAATTAAAATGGATGCAAGTAACGATAAGCTTAAACCCAAGCCAAAATGGCACATCCCCAGTAATGACATCGATTTATTAGCTCATAAATATATACCAATATTGTAAAGAGTGAAGACAATGAGATAATTCGTCATAGTGAGTGGATTCTTCACCTAGAATGGCATACTTATGGCCAAAAAATGGGAGGGTGGTTAACCTCCTACTATTCATGGTGGTTAACTTCCTACTATTACATACTTATGGTTTGAGAGGTGACTTAGATGATTTAGGTTGACTTTTGACATTTTCAATGATAAATCTGAAATGAATGTTCTTTAAATTTTTCCAAATGAATTTTTATTCACATGAATGTGCATGGGAAGGACTATACTCCAGTATAGATTGAATTATATGGTTTTTGGACCTATAAATGGTGGGATCTTAGTTTCTCTTGTGTCACTTCATCGTCATTCTGACACACTTTGATATCTTTAACTTTGCATGTAACCATAAACTTCACACATATACTTGCAATAACCTCAAGCAAGTGTGAAAACAAAAATAAAACATCAAAATTATTGAGTAAGGTTAACCTTGGTGGTCACCCTATTTTTGATTCATCGAGTGTTACACTACATTTAAAACTCAACGTAGTTCTCCTAGTGCTTCATGCAAGTGTACACACAACTAAAACCCTTTATCTATATTTTCCCTCATTCTTCTACATGGATAACAAGCTATGGTACTTTGTTCCCATAAAATCCTTGTATGAAAATGTGCAAATCAAAATTATGTCCTCTTGTGATGTGATAAGAAGTAACAAATTATTGCATTCTTGACTCGATAAGTGGTAGATATATAAGTGTTTTCTAGATAATAAATGCTTAGAGTAAACTTGTATATATTCGAGTCTTTTACTTTGAATTTTGAATCTTACTAGCATGTAAGGTTGACCTAGAACATAAGAACTGAAAGAGAAAAGAGTGATGAAGAAACCCAACATGTATAAAGGACCCAAAAGTAAAAGGGTCCAAGACCGTACAATCAAGATCAAAATTGTAATACGGTCTTGATCAAATTGTATGGTCTTAGACCAAAGTCAACAAATACCAAACAATAAATTATAAAAGTTAGATGTCTTTGTGACACAACATAAAAATATAAGGGAGTATCAAATACATTACAAACCAGAAGACAAATCAAGTAATGTAAAAGTGAGATAGCAAGAACATGTGCCACTAAGACTTAGTTTTGTCTTTCAAGATGGCCATATATAAAGTTTGCTAAAAGCATGATGTAATAAAAATTCTACGCTAATTTTAGTGTCTACAAATATATATCATTTATACTATCATGAAAAGGTGAAATGCCCACTAATATCATAGTAATTTGCAAACTTCAATGGTGTGTGGGGCATTGGAAAAAAACACTATTCATTGTAGAATGTTATTTCCTATTGATTGAGGGGGCATAGTTTTCAAGCTTAAGAGTTTGAGAAATGGTGATGTTCACATAATGGTATAATCCTTGGACTTTCTCTCTCTCTCACTCACTCACTCACACACACACAAACACACACACACACACACACACACACACACACACACACACACACACACACACACTCACACACACACACACACACACACACACACACACACACACACACACACACACACACACACACACACACACACAATCTCATACAAAACCAAATTAAAGAAAACTCTCCCTCAATGATATTTTCCTATGTCCAAATGATTTTAAGCTCTCCAAAAATACTAAACTGTCGCCATATACCATCCAAATACTATGTTGAAATGGAGACATGCAATTTACAAATGTCATGCAACTCAATAACTAATATTAAAACATGAAAAAAAAAATATAACATCAATGATAATTGACATGCAATTTACAAAATTCATGCAACCCAAAAAATGATATTACAACATGCAAAAAATAATGTAACATTAATGATAATTGAATGAAATTACGCTATGTAAACAATGAGTTGTTTATTTATTACAATATAAAATGTGAAGTAATTACTGAATAATGAAGATGATAAGGATCTCAATACAAATCTATGGGTATATTTTTAATGATAAAGATTAAGCCAAATTAATTTTGATGGAGATGCAAAAGGTAGTTATGGGTTAGCCGTTGTTGGTGGTATTATTAGAGATGAGGTGGGTTCCCTTGTTATGGCTTATGTTGAGCCAATTGGCAATAAATCTAATAACCATGCTAAGGCTTATGCATTTTTAATCTGTTTACAATGGGTGAAGTATTTTCAAATAAAAAATATTCAAGTGTAGTGAGATTCGTTATACATTGTTAATTTTATGAAGGGTCTATCAAAGCATTATATTAATATTGATTCAATTATTAGAGATGTTAAGACTATGTCAGAAATTTGATAATATTTAATTCAATCATGTTTTATGTGAAGCTAATACATGTGTTCACATGTTAGCAAATATTTTTTTTTGAGTTTATAATAAAAGGTGGTGGTGGAGTGAGGTGGATTTACTTGATAGTACTAACGTTGTGTTAAATGCAGGAAAGAAGATTCAAGCATGAGAAAAGGATACGAGCTATCCTTGATATAATATTCTAGTGTGTGATATTTATTATTGCTATCATTTATGGGTATGGGTCGGCATGGTTTATTAATTTAAAGGCTTGTTTTAGATTTTTATGAAGGGTCATTGAAGACTGGTTCATATTTCATTTATGTGTCTTCGAGATGGGTGGAGCTAGGGTTAGGGTTGAGCCATCATCATCGGTGGGTTTGGAAAGAGATAATTTTCTTGGGGATATTTTTAAAGAAAAAGGAATTACTCATTTTATGTAGAGTTTACAAGGGTATGATGAAAACATTTCGAAGGAATTTACAATGGTTTGGGATACTGGGGTTTTCACTTTATGGGGTGTTAGTTTTTTATTTTCTGAGGAATTGATTGGTAACATTACTAATTCATCCAGAGGTCAATACAGAGGAAATATGCTCCCTAAAATTCCTAGGATTACTACATTGTGGAATTTGACTCGAGAGCTTTCCGTTAAATATCTAAACGTCAAAAATGGAGTCTATATGTGTAAACGGTAGCTAGTCAAAGTTGAAGTCAACCTTATGAGAGAATGGGTCAACTGACTAATCACAACATGGTAAAACAAATATCATGTGTTTGGGTTTATACCTTTGGTCTTTGATGCATCATATCGGTCATCTTCATCAGCAAGCAAGAAAAATATGCCACGTGGTGTGTCCTCATGCCACCACATGGCCTACCACAACTTATCAATTAGTCAACTAAGTAGACTGAGTTATTCATCAACCCAGTTCGAGTTGAGTTTTAGTTAAATTGCATTCTCTCAAGTTAAACATTGACAAAGAAAAACATCCATGGGCTTGAGTTAATCATTTAGCTCAGCGAGCTAAGGGATGATCACCGGCCAATAAAAGCTTGTCTAGGTGGCCTAATCCATAGTTAGTAAGTTGAATAAAGGATATTTAAAGCCTTGTTATAACCATCTGCCACTCAATTTGGGATAAAACATTATCCCTAGCCCATGACAAAACCACTGAATGGTCTCAGAGGATGACTCGCCATCAAAATAGGGGTTGGAAATCTACGTTGATGGCGTGGATGTAGTTAGAGGGACATGGCGATAGTCGTAGTAGTTGGAAAAACTGCCTAAGAACAAGGTCGGTGTAGAGTAGGGTGTAGGATTGGAACCTGCGACCTGCCCTTTGCATGCAAAGCAGCCCAATTAACTCAGCCAATGATTTGGTTAGGATATGGATGGAGCAATAAGGGTTTTAACGTGAATTTCGGGTCACATTTTGCAAATAAAAGGCCACTCCACTCCTTCAAGCCACACAAGCTCATTTTTTAGAGCTCTCTCTCTCCAAGCAAAGACCAAAGGAAACACATTTTGAAGGAAATCCTAAGGAGTTAGATAATATGGTGGAGGAGGAAAATATATAAGTCCCATATTATTTATTATAGGCATTATTATGTTATTTAAGATATATATTATATATAGGCATTATTATTTTGAAATACCCATATTTTAATATAGGTATATGTTCCGGAGCTAAGGCCTATTATTATAGGCATGTAAATATGTAAACCCTATCATTATAGGCATTATTATTATTTTAAGTCCTATTATTTTTAATAGGGGGAATATTATTTTTTAGTTTTGAATTCACTCCGATAAGACATACTGAGAGCCCGAGATGAGAAGGAAGACTAGTGAAGTTTGATGGTGATCATGGCAACATTATGGAGATGTACAACCTATTTTAATATAGGAAATATGGAGAGATAAGACCTATTATTTTTAATAGGAAATATTGTTATTGGGAGTTATTAATACTATCCAATAGGCCATTTGAGTCACACTACATATTGCAGATCCTAGACTTTAGAGTCATAGGATATTCTGCAAAGGGAGATCAGATCTACTACATAAGTTCAGGATTATCACTTGGTGGCCGTGGAGGAGGTTCTTGTTCTTCAAGCTTAGACACAAATTCAAAGTACTTCATGTCTGGAAGACTGAGTGGAGAGCCATAGGGTGTCAGAATAACATCTATAAGACCAATCAAGGAACCATTGGGCATTCTACCATGAAGGAGAATACTAGATTGAATCTGCATCATAAGCCAGAGTAACTATTTGGTGTTTCTGATAAAAGTTATTGTTCCAATTTTTATTCAACATTATCTTACTTAGATTGTAATATTTGTTACATTTGTTGAAGTAGATTATATATATATATATATATATATTAGTTCTATTGATTAACCCAGAGACAGGCATTCTTACAAACTCCGTTATCAACCTGTGTGTAGTTTGTTTCAATTCTTGCATTTCTTTAAGTTTATTTTAATGGGGTAAGTTCAAAAAATAATTTAATTCCTATAGGGGTCTGTGATCAAGGAAAAAAATTAAGTTAATTTTTAGATCATGTTGGTATCAGAGTAGGTGATCACACTTGCAAACTTTTTATTCTTCAAGCAGGTTGATCAGTGTAGGATGAGTTAACTGTGAAGGAATCACCTTGTACTTGTGGAGTCCAGATTGGAGGGATAGACTAAGGAACGGGTTTATCATCCTCAGTAATTTTATCGCATTTATATTTGGATTTATTATATTATAACTCATGTTCAGATGATTGATCATTTGACGATCAACAGGGGCACATTAGTCAAAGACCTAATTTTAGGGAAATGTTTTTACTCTCCTATATGTGCATTAGTAAGACCCCTTAGAGGGAAATTATTTTGATGATTTTACTAACACCATGAGATGCAATATATTTTTTCCTTGTTGAGTTATTTTTCCAGTAGGGAGGAGACAAACAAAGTGAATCCACGAAGAAAAATAGTGGGGAAGAAAAATTACAGAAGGCACCGAATAGGAGAAATCTTCGCAACATGTTTATCATGTGAAATTATTTTCCTTATTTTTGGTATTTAATCGTATTATACAAATAATCCAAAAATGGAGCATTATTACAACTAAATTTACATGAGGTATTAGGAAATATTTTCCTTACACTTATACTTAGAAGTTGTATAAAGACCCTTTTAAGGGCACATGTCTCCTAAACATCTTTTTTTAAGTGACTCTTATAGGTAGATACTCATACCTATAAGCTTTGAGAATTTTCAGCTCTTTGTGTATAAAATTAAACATTGGTGTCAAATTGAAACTTCATTTTGTGTAGAGGAATTGTAACCATGCAAAAAAATGGTAACTGAACAATATTGGCATCTAACATCAGGTCAGAACTTAATTTTGTGAAGAGGCCCATAATGGTTGTGCAACAGATTAGTACTTGATAATTTATGTCAACAAGAGGATCTCACAAGAGATTAGCTCATAAAATCATTCAGTGTTAAGGCATTACGACTGTACATTTGAATGGTAGCTAATCATCAGGACTTATCACCATGCAGTGGAAGTTTTGAGGTCTTGAGAGAGGACTTAGCACTATGCAACGGGAGCGTTGAGATCAAAAAAGGAACATAACATCAGATCACATCTCCATTTTTTGTATAGTCTATTATGGACCTATAGTAGAATGGTACCTACAAAGTCATTTTCCATTATCGACATTAGATCACTCTTAGCTCTGTGTAGCATGGAGTTCCTTCAGACTAGTTTGTATTCTGCGCAATCAACTCAGAGCTAGGAGTTATGTCATAGAGTAAAAGTGTATCCTTGTTGTTAGATATCTGTAATCTTAGCCCCGCACAATGGGATCCTTGAGGTTTCATTAGGAAACTTAGCACCATACAACGAAGGAATGGATTTATTCTTTAGATATCAGAGTGGTGTAGTAGGAGGTAGCGAGCCCAAGTGCCACAAGTCCTAGAGTTTGAACCCTCAATTTTTTGATTGTGGGGTTGGCAGTATACTACGTAGATATCTTCTTAGCAACATGATTTGGAGTTTACAATATTTTGGGACAAAATTCCTTTCCCATTGGGGAGGTATGATCTGTAGGTCAATACAGAGGACATATTTTTCCTAAACTTCACAGGATCAGCACAGTGCAGAAGTTGACTTTGAGATCTTTCTATCGACTATTTGAATGTCTAAAATGGAGTTAGTATGTGTAAATGATGGCTAGTAAAATTTGAAATCAACCCTAGGAGAGACCAAGTCAACTGACAAGTCACAAGGTGGTAAAAAAAATTGTGTGTTCAGGTTTATACCTCTAGTCTTCGACACATGATATCAGTTGTCTTTATCAGCAATCGAGAAAACAATATGCCACGTGGTGGGTCCTCAGGCCAACATGTGGCCTGCCATAACTTATCGATTAGTCAACTAAGTACACTGAGCTATTCATCGACTGAGTTCAAGTTTCATTTGTGAGTTAGAAGGGAGAGCTATTAATTGCATTGATGAGATCGAGCTCAAGTTAAACATCGACCGAGCTAAGCATACATGGGCAAGTTAATCATTTAGCTTGCTAAGCTAAGGGATGATCATCGACCAATAAAAGCTTGTCTACGTGGCCTAATCCACGGTTAGTAAGTTGAATAAAGGCTATTTAAATCCTTATTATAACCATATGCCACTCAATTTGGGATTAAAAATTATCCCTAGCCCATGGAAAAACCATTGAATGGTCTCGGAGGATGTCTCAGTGTCAGCACGGGGGATGGAAATCTACATGGATGACATGGATACGGTTGGATGGACATGGTGACAATGGTAGCTTTTGGAAAAACTGACTAAGCACAATGGTCAATGTAGAGTGGGGAGTGGTATTTGAACCCGCGACCTCCCCTTTACATGTGGAGTGGCCCAACCAATCGACCAGTGAGTTGGTTGGGATACGGATGGAGTTATATGGGTTTCAACGTGAACTTCGGGTCACATTTAGCCTATAAAAGGACACTCCACTCCTTCAAGCCACACAAGCTCATTTTTCTAGCTCTCTCTCTCCAAGGAAAGACCGAAGGCATTGCATTTTGAAGGAAAACCTGAGGAGTTATATAGTATGGTGGAGGCAAATATATATGTCCTATATTATTTATTATATGCATTATTATGTTATTTAAGACCTATATTATATATAGGCATTATTATTTGTAAATACCTATATTTTAATATAAGTATATGTTCCGGAGCTAAGCCTATTATCATAGGCATGTAAATATGTAAGCTCTATTATTATAAGCATTTTTATTTTAAGTCATGTTATTTTTAAAAGGTGAAATATTATTTTGTAGCTCTGAATTCTTCCCGAGAAGACATACTCAGAGCCCGAGCCAAAAAGGATGATTGTTGAAGTTCGATGGAGATCATGGCGACATTATGGAGATGTACAACCTATTTTAATATAGGAAATATGGAGAGAAAAGACCTATTATTTCTAATAGACAATATTGTTATTAGGAGTTATTAATACTATCCAATAGGCCATTTGAGAAACACTGCATATTGCAGATCCTAGACTTTAGTTTCATAGGATATTCTGCAAAGGGAAGATCAGATCTACTACATAAGTTGAGGATTATCACTTGGTGGTCGTGGAGGAGGTTCTTGTTCTTCAAGCTTATTAATCAACAACTTCAATGTATACCATGTGTGGAAGACCAACCAGGGAGCCATAGGGCATCATAATAACATCTAGAAGACTGATCGGGAGACATTGTGCATTGTACCATGAAGGAGAATACTAGATCAAATCTACATCATAAGCCTTGGTAACTATTTGATGTTCGTGATAAAGGTTTTTGTTCCAATTTGTATTCTGCATTATCTTACTTAGATTGTATTATGTATTACAGTCGTTGAAGTAGATAATATATTGGTTCTATTGAAGAACCCATAGATGTAGGCATTCTGCCAAACTCCATTATCAACATGTGTGTAGTTTGTTTCAATTCTTGGATTGATTTAAGTTGATGTTAATGGGGTAAGTTTGGAAAACAATTTAATTCTTATAAGGGTCCGTGATCGAGGAAAAAAATTTGATCAATTTTTTGGATCACTAATATGGATTGTAGTGGTTGTAAGGTGTTTAAGGATAGGAATTGGCTCTAGGAGGAAGTCCATATTTTTCTTGAAAATGATGAGAAAATATATTTTATGGAGGATGGTATAGCCCGTAAATATTTATCGGGGAGATGGTCTATAGACTATTTCTACATAATGAAGTATATCACATTGGATGGTAAGTACTAGAAACTACACTCTCAGCATTTAATTATTCTTAATCATTTTCGTAGAGGAAGGAAGATGAGTATCCCTTTCTACTTATTTAATTCTCTTCAACTTTCTGTCAAGAGTTTTAAGGAGGAAAAAACATAGGTTCTTCTTCACCATGGGTTAATCCTTCTACTTGTTAATAGGGTAAGTTGATTCCACAAACTAGGGGGATTGGCATTAGGTTTGGGGAAGACTGGGAAGATCACATTTCTTTAGTTGATAGGATTAGGTTTAATAAAAAGAAAGAGAGAGCCAAGAAGGAGGTGGATGTTGTGACTTCTTTAAAAAATCTTGTTGGGGATAATGAAGAGGTTAATCCTAGTAATGGGTTTCTGGAAGGAAATACTATGTTTAATTTTCTTGCAAGTAAAATTGAAGCTTTGGAGGATATTGTTTTTCAAGTTAAATTCCAAAATTGAAATTTTTTACGGGGGATTCAGAGGTCAAATGCAACGATCAAAGGTTTAGAAAATAGGTTTGATGTTCTCCAGGGGATGGTTACAGTGGACAAAGGAAATAAGAGGTGTCTTGACATAACCAGTTCTTATTAGGAGGATTTCTAAATGGATGGTGTCGATCCAATCTCAAGGACTAGGGGAAAATGTGTTTAGGGATTTGTTGCAGACTTGTTGTTGATTGTCTGTTGAGATGGTTTTGTTGTAAACTATTTTTTCTATGGGTTTTTTTTATCTTTTTTGTTGGGCTCTAGTTGAGTCAATCTCTTTTTGACTCAAGCTTTTTATCGGATTTTTTATAGATACTTTTTGATTTTGATGAGATTTATTGTAATATCTATTATGTAAATGGTCATTGGAGCCCTTTCCAAACATTATCTATCAAAAAAAAATGTTAAAAATTATAAAACCCATTAAATCTTTTGAGCATATTTGATATACATTTTTTAATGCATATGTGGATTGTAATTTGTTATTATTTAATAAATTACAAGTTTTTTCTGGCAAAAAATGTTGTAAAGGGTATTTTATTTTATTAAAATATTGCTCTTACATGGTTATAGGTACCATGTACCCTTTAACAAAGTGTCCACAGCCAACCTTGTAGGTTAAATTGAAACCAAACTTGTGAACTAGTTTAGAAGTGTAGGAATTCTTCTTGCACATCAAATAAATTGGGCAGCCCTTTCCTTCTCATATTTAATAAAAAATATAAGCAAAAATCAGAATGACATGAGTTATATGTGTTTCTTTAAATACCATATGATCTTGTTATTACTGAAACTTGGGAGTTGGAGATGAAATGAGTATGTTGTGAAAAACAACAAATAGTTATGGCAGATGCAAAGGATATATTATGGCTTCTGAAAGGGTCATTAAATGCCATTGAAAAACATCCCAAACCCCAAAAGGAAACCCTTAGGAATCTTGATGGCATCTCCTGAGGTGTATGCACTAAATGGTGGTTTACCTCTTGTCATGCCCACTTTGGACATCTCTAATTTGAAAAGGTGCCCTCCCTCAGATTCTTGCAAGGTATGGATTTCAAATTAAATAACATCCCTTTCATGCATTACAATTTCATCACTATTCTCATCATACCTAGAGTTGTAGCCATGTATCAAAATTAATTGTTTACCCAATGTTGAAAAAAACAAAATAAATTCAACCGTATCCACAATACATGCCCAAGATTGCTCATCAGTAAAAAAAGTAGTATTTATTTTCCCCTTTTTTCTGTAATTGTGAACAATCAAACAACAACTCCGAACAATTTTTAATAAATTACTTCGCCAGAAATTACAAATAACAATCAGTACAAAATCTATTATAAAATCTTTGAAATTAATTTTCATCGAAAATGGAGTGGAGCTGAACAAGTTATTTCTTATGATAGCCCATAAAGTTAGTTGAATTTAGTTTAAATTTAGTTTTTACTCATCCATTCTGCTAAAAGGATGTAATTTTCCAAAATCAGCTCAAGCAAATGAGGAAAAGGACAAAATGCGGATTTAAATTATCTTAATCAACGAAATAGTAAAAGTTAATAACGTTAAGCAATGTCATGATGACAATTTATTTTTGAGCCTCGGTCAACATGCTTCTCATGTCAAAGCCATTGTATTACAACTGAACTTAGATCAATTAGCTTATAAATTCAAGTCAACATCAAAACATCAAACTGAGGTGCTTAAAAAGGCACTTACAAGTTTTGATTTTGTATAATTTTTAGAAGCCTTTTTACAATTTTTTAGAAGCTTGTTAGGCATTGACATCCCAAATGGTATTTTAACTTAGAACAACTAGATTGTAAACATGAGTCAACACCAAAACACCAAATTGGGGTGTTGGGAAAATGTAAAGCACATACATAAAAGACCTGTTGGAGCTCAAATTTGCACCCGTTGTAAATCACAATAATATAGGGCTTTGAGGAAACATGGGACTGTCTCCAAGTTATGGGAATTGAACTAGGATATACCTATAGAGAAGGCTTGTTCCTTAACTTATTCCTATTACTAAACTACTCCTAATGCTAGAAATGAAATTATATAATCCTAAACTAAATTTTCGAGGGACCAAGTTAGGAAGAGTTGCATAAATTGAAATCCTACACTACAAGAGGTGATAGCATTGAAAATAAGGGGAAAGATACTTCTAAAAGAGAGAAAATGGGGATAGAACAGTGATGGAGAGGGCAAGATGATAACCATAGTCTAAAACAACATCTAAATTCCAATTTTTAGACAATGCACAATAGAAATAAACCTTGTAACACAAGGAATCACACACAACATACCTAAAAATAAATGAAGAGGAAAATAGATACAATAGATCACTAGCTAGGTAGTAGAGAACCATAAAACTAGTAATTTTACTACTTCAATATGATGTAATGATCATTACAATGAAGGAAGGAGGTGTTAACTCATTTGCAAAATTATATTCCAAGGCATGCAACTCTAGAACACTTGTGCAGAATTTATATTGATGCCCTTGTATTCCAAAAATATCCAATATTAAAAATTATCCTTCCATTACTGTATGTGTGTGTGTGTGTGTGTGTGTGTGTGTGTGTGTGTGTGTGTGTGTGTGTGTGTGTGCTTCCTCGTGTTACAGGGTATATTTCTATTTTGCATTATCTGAAAATGAAAATTTAGATGTTGTTTTGGACTGTGGTTATCATCTTTGGCCTCTCCATCACTGTTCTGTCCCCATTTTCTCTCTTTTATAAGCATATTTTCCCTTTATTTTGGTGTCATCCCCTCTTGTAGTGTAGGATTTTAGTTTAAGCAACTCTTCCTAACCTTGGTCCCTTGGAAAGTTAGTTTAAGATTAGATAATTTCATTTCTAACATTAGGAGTAGTTTAGCCCTAGATTATTGGAGTAGTTTAGTTCAATTCAAGTCCCACAAATTTGAGACAATCCCAATTTGCCTCAAAGCTCTACATTATTTTCATTATTTAAACTCCAACAAGACCAAAACAAAAGATTAAATAAATTAGATTTTTTTTTCTTTCATTACTTGTTACAAGACAACACATGGGCTTACTCAGAAGAACTCCACATCACATGAGACACTTGTATTAACATAAACCCACTTATACAACATGATAACACTAAGTGCACATCAATTCCACATTTTCCCAAATGAACAAGTACAAAACAACGACCCAACCACAATATGGACTCACGGGTAGGGAGTTTCCAAAACACAACATTTTCATGGTTCCATCTTTATTACAATCTAACTTCATTATTTAATCTTAAATATTTGAAGAGAACTTACCATGTAAACATACATTCTCATTTTCTCTAGACTAAAATTTATATATTTCGTTTAACATTTAACCAATAATGGTTCCATTTAAATTTGGGTCATTTCTCTCATTGCAATTACTTTATATATTTCAATTGTTAATAGGGACACTTTAAACACACATGATTCTACTAGTACTTTTTCTAAGGATTTGTTTCTCAAGAGCATGTTTTTTTTTATATAGATAACGATTGGAAAGGATATAAGGGCCACTTACAGAAAAGATATTACAATATAGTACTTTAGGAACCAAAATTATCCATAAAAAAACTGATAAAACAACTTGAGTCAAAAAGAGATTGACTCAAACAGATCCCCACCAAAAAGAAAGAAGAAGCTCGAACCTAAAACTAAAAACTACAAAACTGACATTATAAATAGTCAGCAACATGTCAATAACCAATAACTTTTTCCCTAGTCCTTGAACTTGGACCAACACCTTCCACTTGGAAATACTCCTCATATGAACTGCTTATGTCAAGCTTTCTCTTCTTTCCTTTTTCGTATGTAACCATCCCCTAAAGAGCATCAACCATGTTTTCTAACACTTTTATCTCTGCAATCGACCTTTGAATTCCCTACAAGAAATTTCTATTTTGAGCCTTTACTTGACAGACTGAATCATCTAGAGCTTCAATTTTACTCGCAAGAAAGTTAAAAACAATGTTACCTTCCATTAACCCACCAGTAGGATTACACTCTTCATCATTCCCAGCAATATTTTGTAACATTGTTGTAGCATCCACATCCTTCTTGACCCTATCTTTCATTTTAGTAATCCTAATCCTATGAGCTAAAGATATGTGGCCTTCCCAGTCTTCCCCCAACCTAATTCTAACCCTCCTTGTTTGCAGGTTCAAATTACCCATTTTAACTAGAAGAAGAATTAACCCTTGATGAAAAAGAACATCTATTTTTTTCTACGTAAAACTCTTAACCAAAATTTACATAGAATTAAATAAGTAGAAATTAATGCTCATCATCCTTCCTCTCCAGAAATGGTTTAGAAGCATCAAATGATGAGATTGCAGCTTCTGATACTTCCCATCCTGAGTAATATACTTCATAATATAGAAACAAACTTTAGTCCACCTCCCTGAAAAATATTTTTGGGCTATACCGTCCTCAATAAACCAAATTTTCTCATCATGTTCAAGAAAAATATGGACTTCCTCTTGAAGCAAAGTTCTATCCTTAAATACCTTATAACCACTACAATCCATCTTAGTAACACTTCCAATTAGATCCTCAGAGACCATAAATCTTACACCCCTCATTGTAACAACCCCTTTATCCCAAAATGTAGAAAATTCCTAAGATATGTTTTCATCAAACCCCCTTAAACTATGTATTAAATAAGAAACTCCTCCTTCCCTAAAAAGATCCCAAAGAAACAAATCTCTTTCCAGACCTGCTGACGAAGAAGGCTCCACCCTAACCCTAGCACCAACCATCTTGAAAACACATAAAAGAAAGATTAACAAACCTTCAAATGATTTTACATAAAAATTGTAATAATCTTTTAAATTAATGATCCAAACCAATGCATACCCTGTAATGATATCCACATTAAATCTCACATACTAGAAAATAATATCAAGGATAGATTTTATCCTATTCTCATGCTCAGATCTAATTTTCTGCATCCATCACTACTTTTTTACTATGAGGTAAATCCACCTCACTCACCCACCATATTTTATTATGACCCCACAACCCAATATTTTCTAATGTGTCTGCACACGTATTAGATTCATAGAAAACATGATTAAATTGAAAATTATCAAAATTTACCAATATAGTCTTAGCATATCTAATAATAGTATCAATATTAATATGATTCTTTGAAATCTCGTTCATCACATTAACAATATATAGTGAATCTCCCTCCACTTGAATATACTTTACTTGTAAAAACTTCACCCATTGTAAACCAAGTAATAATGCATAAGCCTCATCATAGTTATAATTTTTATTGCCAATAGGCTCTGCATAAGCCAAAACAAGGGAACCCACCTCGTCTCTAATTATACCACTAGAAGAAGCTAACCAAGAACTACCTTTTTCTACTCCATAAAAATTCAATTCCATCCACCCTATAGGAGGTTTAGCCCATTTATCACTTTTCCTAGCCAGAGCATTCAACAGATAAATTTGTTGTACACACTTAGTGATACCTAAACCTTGAATAATATCCTTCTCATGATCAAGGTAACCACCTTTCTCTTTAATCTTCACTATTGAAAGATTATTTACCAAAGCCCCTAAAATGATGCTCCCCACCCTTATAGTTTTTTTTTTGTTTATCTCTAAAAATTCTTCCATTTCTTTCAAGCTATATCCCCATAAGAAATGAGGGAACACAAAACTACAAGCCTTTGAAAGACTTAATGAAACAAAAGGACTTATCCATTGTGCATACCAATTAACAAAAGTCTCTGGAAAAAACCAAAAGATCTGGAAAACATGCATAACATAAATAATAACTCTTCCAGAAAAGGAACATTGAAGAAAAATGTTTTGAATAGATTCACAAGCTTCTTTGCAAAGAATACATTGATTAGGGATAATCATTCCTTTCTCCTGTAAGTTATCTACAGTTAAAATTTTATTTTTAACAGCATGCTAAAGGAATAATTTAACCTTAGGAATAATATTCTTATCCCATAATTGTTTCCAAAAAGGATGTGAATGAGGACCTTTTATTATTATACCATATCCAGTTCTCACCGAATGCACACCATCCTTTTTTGAAGACCACATTAGTTCATCCTCTTTTTGAACTAAAGGAATATGTAATACTCTTAGATTTGCATTTAATATTCTTATTCTTTCATTCATTTCTTCATCCTCACCTTCCCATCCCAGGAGTTTCCAATCCCATCCCCATTCAGATCTTCTCCAATAATCTCTAATCAATCTCCAATAATCTCTAATCAACATCCCCATAGAGAATTGAAAATTAGCATCCACATCTCTCCATTGATCTTGATTAATTATAAGAACATAAGCTAACCACCAATATTCCCAGAATCTAATTTTGGTATCATTCCTTACTATTCACTTACTACCTTTCAACAAAATATCCCTACATTTACAAAAACCATTCCAAAGGAAGGATCCATTTGGAAGATCAACATTAGAAATAAAAGACTCTTGATCAAAATGTAGATATTTTACTTTTAGAATTATAACTCATAAACCATCTTCATGCTCCAATCTCCATTCTACTTTAGCAAAAAGGGCCAAATTCATACTTTTGATATCTTTCAACCCAATCCCACCAGCCTTCTTAGGAAGGGTAACTTTATCCCATACCACCAAGGGAATTCTCTCTTTTGATTCAGTTCCAGACCATAAAAACCTACGCTGAATCTTAGTAATAATATTTTTTATTTTAGTTGGCATTTTAAAAAGTGTCATCAAATACACCACTAAAATCGCAAGGAAACTTTGGAGCAATTAAAGTTTACCTACCTGAGATAATAGAGTTCCTTTCCATGTGGCCAACTTTTTTTGAAATCTCATAACGAGAGGATTCCAACTTTCCAACTGCATCCTACCCTTAAAGGCATTCCAAGATAGGAACAAGGAAAAACCTGTAAAGTACATTCCAAAACCTCAACAATTCTATTTTGAATTTCAATGTCCACATTAAAAAAGAAAACTAAACTTTTCCTAAAATTGACAAGTTGTCTTGTAACCTCCTCAAAATCCTACAAAATCTCCTTAAACACCAATGCTTCAGCTTGAGTCACCTTTCCCAAAAGAAAATTATCATCCAAAAATTGTTGCAAAGCTATAGGGTCTAATCCATTAGAAACAACTAACCCATTTATCTTATTCTTCTGCTTATATTCAGCAAAAAGTCTCTACCACAATGATATAAAGAAAAGGAGAAAGTGTGCCCACTTTCCTTAAACCTGTTCAAATGAGAGAAAACTTTCAGATTTCCCATTGACAAGAATTGAATATTTCAGAGTAGAAATACACTCCATTATAATATCAATGAAATGCTTATGAAAACCCAAGTTTCCAAGAATTATTTTAAGAAATTTCCATGACACCCTATCATAGGCTTTATTCATATCAAATTTTAAGCATCATAGCTGACCTTTTGGAAATATCCACATAGTGGACTACTTCATGAATAGTTATGACACTATCCAAAATTTGTCTTTCCTCCACAAAATCTCCCTGATTTGGAAAAATAAAATATTGCAAAAAACTTTGATTCTTAAACAGATCATTTTAGTAATCATCCTATAGACTATATTACAAAGGCTTATTGGCCAAAAATCTATAATTTTTTCAGCACCAGACACCTTAGGAACAAGAGCTATAAAATTAATATTCACCTCCTTCAAAAGCTTACCATGCACAAAGAAGTCTTGAATAGCTTCTTCAACATATTTATGAATAATTTCCCAAAAAAGCATGGAAAAAAAGAGCTGGAAAACCATCCATACCAGGAGATTTTTCCCCTTCCAAATAAAAAGCAACAGTAGATATCTCCTGAAGAGATGGAATTTTAATCAACTCAACATTATCCTGGTGAGATATAACCGGTTGAAAAATATTTGCAATATAAGTTTCCTTACCAGAATCGGGTTCCCTTCCACAAGCCAATAATTGAAAAAAGAAAATAATAAATTCCTATGATATTCATCATGATTCTTAACTCTAACTCTTCTCATGTCTTCAATTTCCAAAATAGTATTACTGTTCTTATGCATAGATGTTGTAAGGTGAAAAAAATTGTATTCCTATCACCCTCCTTCAACCACTTAACTCGAGAGTTTTGTTTACAATATGCCTCATCTTTGGCTTCTAATTTATGATAATCTAATAATAGGTATTGCTCATTATCTCTTAAATCTTTATTCAATTATTTGTTATCAATTTCATACTAAATATCCTTTATAGCTTCACTAATCAAGGTTTTTTGTGCAAAAATATTACCAAACATTTCTTTATTCCAAACTTTTAACTTGTCTTTAACATTTTTCAATTTTTTCACTAGTCTAGCACATTGGTTTACCTTTGACATCAGATTTCTAGATATCCTTAATCTCATCCTCAATATTAGGATGTTGTATTCACATCTTAGAAAACCTAAAAGGCCTTCCTCTAACTCCAATACTATTACCAGTTTGCAGGAAAATAGGACTATGATCAGATCCAATCCTTGGTAAAACAACCAAAGATCCATCAAGCCACGGTAACCAATCCAAATTAATAAGAAATCTATCCAGTTTGATTTGGATAAGATCTTCTCCCACTCTCCAATTCAGCCAAGTAAAGGAATAACCTTTTAACTCAACATCCACCAAATCACAGTCTACAATAAATTCAGTGAAATCCCCCATACTATCAATGTAGACATTCAAGCCACCTTTTTTATCTTCCATGCACAAAGGAGTGATGTAGCCTAGAATTTACCAGATAACACCCTAGACACGTTGGCACATCACTCAGCCTAGACTGAGTGCTCCACCAAAGTACATAAAGGTATCAGGTCCCTCTTTAGGGTTTTTGTAGCAAGATGTTAGCGTGATGAAGGAGGAAACATATAGATCCATAACTAATCCATCATTCTACATTGCATGCCATATTCAGATCTATGAAAGAACAAGCTTAAACAATAATCATGATTGAATCAAGAACATGCACTACTCAATTACACATAGGATTGACACTTAGATTCATCCAATAACTTCCATCTATTAATAAACATAGAAGCTCCTTATAATAATGGCATTCTATACCGATGCGCACACGGATCTTATATAGTAATCCAATCATATGCACATATCTCTCTATGCTTACCGTTTACACTCTACATATACCTATATATCTCTCATACTTCTTTATCTTAGGTAATTCACTACCTATATATAGGGTGGGGAATTTCCCTTCACCGCTTATCTATTCTAGAAAAATTCCACATGCTATTATTAGCCACGCGTCGTTTCCAAGCATAGCCACACATGCAATTGTGTTATCTATAGACCTCGTTTAGTTAACTGAAGTGGAAATCCTATTCTTATATTTTCTCCATGCAAAACACTTCGATATGATCCTCCAAATATAGACAATGCATGGCACGCACGTCTCTGCATCGTTGGTGTGTTTTATATGCGATCTTCTAAAAATAGGTCTTCATGCTCAAAATCAACTAAATCTTGAATGCTGAACTTTCCCTCCACACATAGGTTCAAACTGTCCATTCATGCCCTTAAACCTAGCCTATTTTCTTCCGCAGACTTCTTGTGTGAGTTCTTTCAATTGTTCTCTGATCAACATTACCCCACACTAATCTCATTGTCACCTTGACAATGGGTATCTCCAAAAGTTGAAGTAAATAATGTTGAATGGAAAGAATAAGAAAGAATGTATTTGAATAAAGAATGTTTTATGAGGCAGCCTCCATTATATCAGAGTGAAGGATCAACTCTGGATACTCATCCTTTATTTTGGCCTCCAAGGCCTGCCACTCGGTGAATGCTTTCTCTGCCTGCTCTGGTATGTCCACAATAATAGACTCTAGTTAATCTTGGGTAACTTCACCTTTTTCATTTTGCAATACCAACATAATGTTGGACATTGCAGTATGTTTTCCTTCCAGCGCATCCATATGTTGTACGATGAGTTTCCCAAGCTCATCTAATCATTTCTTGTGTGGCTCTTGTGCTGCTGTTAGGCCCTCATGCTTTTTCTTTATGAGAGTTAACCATTCTACGTGGCCAAAGGAATCATCCTTCATAGCCTTCTAGACTGCATTATCTTCTTCCAAATTCTTTATCTTGATTAGTGCCTCTGGAGTTGTGCATATATTTAAGGCATGATCTTCCTTTTTCAATTCTTCTTGGAGTGCTTAGAGAAGGCCTTTGTATGATGCAATTTTTCTGACTATTACAGCCTTAGCCCTTTCTGCCTCTTTTTCAGGATTCTTTGGTTTTTGCATTCTTATTGTGTTCTATTCCAATACCAAGTCCACCAAATCTCTAACATAATGCATTACCGAGGGTAATTATTTAGGTACCTTAGATTTCAGATGCAGGCGCACTTTCATCACATGATCTCCAATGGCGTCTGTCATGCCAATTAATGCACTATTATTTTTCTGCTCCAAGTCCTTCTCTTGGGTTAGGTGCGCTATCTCTACATCCTTCGTCTTCAACTCCTCACGTAGTTCTCTGATTTTTACAACCTTGTCCATGTTTCTTCTTGTAACTTCAGTAGAAACCTTCACTAATTTGTTTCTAACCTACTCATCTGACATGGCATTAGGCTTTACTGTCATATGTCTAGTTTGGGGTGCCTTCTTCAACCATCTCATAACACATGACTCTTCACATACATCAAATTCAAGCTCATCCATGTGGGTATGAATTGACCATGATAGTTTCTTTTGAGTACACAAAGGCACCATATCCTCATCCATTAGGTCCCAGCCGAATAAATTGTTTTGTGTTATCATGCTCTAGAAGCAGGCATAGACAATTTTACCTATGTCGTCTGCATACCCCATGGCTGGTGGAATGTGCTCTCCACTCATACTCTTCAATCTAGGACCCTTGGGAATTATAGCTTCAAGGTTGGGAGCATGTCCTGATATGCCTTGAATAGTCACATGCGTGGATTTGGAGGTTTCTTTCTCTCTTTCTTATCTTTCCTTCATCTCTTCATTTTTTTTCCCTTCCTCGTTCTGTGGCTCGTCTTCTTACTTGATCATGGTCGAGATGCATGCTCTGTCTCCCCTAATTCCTCCACTTCTTCATCTAACTTCAAATTTATCCTCCTTTTGAGCTTAGCGGTCTCCTTGTGTGGAGAGAGGTGAGGTGATTTCCTTATAGTTTGTGGGGTTCCACTTTGAGTCCTTGTGCATCTAAACACTTTCTTAAACATATGCTCCCCCTTCTCAACCTTCATATCTTCCTCTTCATTATGTCCTTTAGGTGGAGTGGTTGCGCACCATGACTCCTCTTGTCATATGCTTTCTTTCTTCTGTGCTCCAAGCATCTACTATCTTCACGCTCCTCTTCTTCATCCTCTACTTCAATAGTTTCTATTGGCCTTGGTGACAATATGTTTTCCATTATGTGCATACCCTTCTGTGGCCCTAAGAGCATGAATTCATTCTCCACATACTTATTTTTCTCCATCATGGGCTTTAGCTGAAGATAAAATAATGTTGCCCCTATATCTGCTACAACCAACCTTATTGGCTTAATATTCAACACCTCCAAAAAGAGCTTCTTGTCATAGGAACTTCTTCCTAGATACACATACTTCTTCCTCAATGTGTGGTAGTCGTAGTATACCTTATTTTCATTGAATACCAATCGGCACGTGTCTATGAATCTGTGAACAAATGCTTGGAAATACCTTGCGGTAAATGCGTAAGGCAATTTACACCAAGGGCTCTAGACTCCATCTCTCATTGGGAAGCAAGCGATACAAAAATTTTGATATACAACAAACTATACTTGTCTCCCCACTATTGATGGTAGGTCCTTCGGGATGTGCCACTCTTCTCCAAATTCCACACAGAGCCTATCATACCATTTCTCCACCCTTTTCTTGACATCGTCTGTTATGGACCCTTAACATAGGTACTTGTTGAACATTTTAGCTGGCGAATTATTCTCCATTGGGTATTCCCATACCTTTTCCTTTAGCCCATATGGTACTCCAATTTCCATGAATAGTAGTGATAATAGAACAGCCCCAAAACTGATATTCCCTCCTATGCACACTTCCTCAACTATATGCTCTATGATGTATCTTGCAATATTATAGACTACTCCTTCTGACATCTTGTGCGTAATGTGTAACCACATAGTATTTACTTGTGACCACCACTCCCGATTGTTCAAATATGTAAAAAGGTGTGTTGTTGCTTACACAATCAGAAATTTCTTCAATTTGTCTATATCCATACCGCACAGACCATTCAAGTACCCCAACTCCTATCTGTTCTTTAAGATTGTAGCTTTATCTATGATATCATTCTTTATATCCTCTCCTGTGGCCTTCAAACTTGTCACTGATGAAATAAGCACGGATGAGATTATAACTTTACGTCCTGTAAAGTAGAAGAAGTCCTCATGCACTCTACTCATGAGCCACTAGTATAAGGGCTCATACTTCCCAAAATATGGAAGCTCATATAATTGGTAGACCCCAATTTTCTTTAGAATATTTTCACCTCCATCATCGTGAACTGGCATGTCATCTGCTGTACGTTTGTTTTGTCCTCGCAGCGAGAAAGGAATTGAGATCCTTCTTGTTCTCTGAGGTCTTGTGATTATAGTCACTTAATTTGCTCTTTCTGATGTGTGAATCCCATCCCTAGACAACAATGACTCCTTCTAGATATTGCATTTCTAAAAATAATTATTTCAAGTGCCATCTCTTCCTCCTCAACGACCACCTTCTTCTTTCCTTTTGCTCCTGCTATAGATGCCTTCTTGGGTGAAATTTTTACCTTACAATCAGTCTCCTCTTTAACTCTGTAAATTTGCGAATCAAATGCTAGCTTTATTCAATTTTTCCCTAGGTGCAAACTTCGTGCCCTAAATCCTCTTTATCACCTTGCTTCACTCAAACCCTTCATCACTGGGGATGTAAGATTCTTTTCACACATATCTATTTATCATGCTTGGTTTTACACCCTTCACACTTTAACCCAATCACTTGGCTCTTCACACTTAGCTCTTTCCTGAAATAATCTTAATCGACAATGGTAAAAAAGAATTTGCATCCCATCCTTATATAATTTTTCAAATTTTGATGCATTTATTACTGCTTCACCTACCAAATATCCTCTCATTCATTGACAAAATTCATTCCGTTCTACGTGTGGTACATCTTCGCACCCCAGCTATAACCTTCTAGTGAACCTTCTTACCATTTAGTCATAGACTTCTCTTCAGCGCACACCCTTGCGCCCAAGTACCTCATCACCGTGCCTTCTCCTAGTAGGTATCATGGCCTCTTGCTTACCTTACGTTATATTGTCCTTTCATTCATCTCCATCCTTTGTCACTTTTGAGAAGCAATCTTCTTTTGAATTGAAGCACACCTCATAGCATCTTATTCCTTTCATGTTTTAATTCCCATAGTCTTGTTCTTGGATAACAACAACCACCCTACACTAAAAGTATGTGTATTCCTCTGTGCATAAACATTCTTTACATAGTAATTAGTCTTCATGTACACAAGCACACTTATTACACAATAACAACAACTATATTGACTAAGAATAACGAACAATGAAGGAAATACATCAAGGAAAGATAAAATTGAAAACCTAATCTAAGTGGAAATAATACCTTATTACAAACACTGAGAAGATCATTTATAGTAGGGATTTAGCCTACTCCCGTTAAATTAACAAGGTAGTTGTGTTACATCAAGCACTTCTAACTAGGAAGAGCGTATGATTCAAGTATGTAAGTGATGACATACGGCCCCAACCAATGTTGTTTAAATTTTCCTAGATGGCGCAAGAACTTAGAGTCATAGAGAAGTACCATTTTTCTAATCTCAAACTTCTGTATCCCTTATGTTCTTGTCATTCCATGCTTTCTGCCTAGACTTTTCCTACTTATGACTCCATCATGTTATGGCTCGTTGCTCATCCAATTGAATCATCTTCTCAATACAATCTTCTAAATACTGCTCATCATCTAGGCCTCTAGCGCATGTAATGCGACAAAGAAGGTAACATAAATTCTATAGGGAGAATGGATTTTGTTCCAAACACCAACTGAAATGGTGTGGCTTTGTTAAATCTCTTATAAGTTGTTCTATATGCCTAAAGAATAGTTGAAACTTTATCATCCCAATCCTTTCTTCCAACATCACATTTTTTTTTCAATGTCTAGCTTAAAATCTTGTTGAAAGCCTCAACAGTTCCATTTTCCTAAGGGTGGTAAGGTATAGTCTTATGGTGGGAAACTATAAACTCATCTAAAAGGATCTTTATGGTTTCATTTAAAAAGTGTGTACTCCTATCACTTTTTAAACTTAAAGGACATCCATATCTTGTAATAACATTCTCCCATAAAAACCTACCTATTGTAGCTGTTGTACAGTCCTTCATAGGTGCTAATGTATACCCACCGTGTCAGATAATCTATGCAAGTAATGATATAGTTTGCAATCCAGCCCTGCGTGTGGCTGGAAGAATCGGCCCTACAAATTCAATAGAACCATTTCTCAAATGGTTCAGACACTAGTAATTGGTCTCAAAGGAATCTCATCTCTTTGTCCTTGGTTCACCTAGACATGGTGGAAATGGTCACACGCTTTGTAGTACGCTTTACAGTCTTTATACTACTGTCTCCCACAATAATCCAACAAGTAGGATCTTCCGAGAAGTCCTATCACCTGCATAATGACCTCCTTGCAATACCACCATGGGATTCTTCCATAATGTCCTTGCACTCATGCTCCAATATACAATCGACATAATATTTCATCTCTACCTAGCTTGTATAGGTCACCACTGATCAACATAAATGGTGTCACGCATATAGCAAGATGTTTCTTTTCTAATGCCTTCATTCCTTCTTGGTGCCACACTAGTCCATAGAAAGACAATAATGTCTTCTAATTCTAATGGTGCATGCATTGTAACCTATATAACTGTGCATCTAGAATGGTTTCTTTAATTATCTGTGCTTCCTCTCCAGATGAATTCTAGATAAGTGGTCTCGTTCATAGTTACTTTTCCCTAGAGTTACCATAACTGTGAAATCAAACTCTTGAAATAGGAGTACCCATCTGCATTTTTGCCCTTGTAAGATGGGTTTTTTCACCAAATACTTCAATGTCATATGATCCGTATAGAATACAAATGTTGTAGCTAGCAAATACTGTCAAAACTCTTGCAATGCATAGATCATGGAAAAAGCTTTGGGCTCTGTAGTTGTATAATTTTGTTCAACACGATTCAACTTCCTACTAGCAAAGCAGATAGGATGATTGACAATACCTTCTCCAGGTTTAGCTAACATAGTGCCAATGGCCATGCCATAGATGTCCACATGTACATGAAATGGTTTGTTCTATAAAGGAAAACGTAGGATAGGCGTCGTAGTAAGTTTCTCTTTCAATGTTTCAAATGTGCACTGTTGTGATTCTCCCCAATAGAATGTACCTTTTCATTTCAGTAACTCCTCCAGAGGTGCAGAAATTTTTGCATATCACTGGATGAATTTTCTATAATATCCTATGTGACCTAAAAATCCACACACCTCATTTTGACTGTGTTATCCCGTAAAATTGACAAGGGCAATTTTACCGATAACCATACCAAAATTTTGTTCCGATCCCTCGTTAGGGATCCCTTGCGTTCGAAACGTTGTAAAATCCCTTCCCGGGAAATCTGGTTTTTCGAACTTAGTCTTTTGAGCCTTTTTTGGCTGGGCGCATGAAATTGCTATGTAACACCAACTTTTGGTGCGCCCCCTTTAAAACCTTTGGTGCATGATTTTCAGTGTCAACACACCTTTTGGTGCGCCAAAGTATGTTGAGCCTTCCCTGCGTGCGCCAAGGCGCATGCGCCTTTGTGTTGGCACAACTTTTGTTGCGCCATGTTTTGGTGCGCCAAAGGGCGCACATAACTTCATGTCGACATAGCTTTTGGTGCGCCAAAGGCGCGCTTAATTTCCTGCTAGCAAACGTTTTCATGCGCCAAAGGGCGCACGCTTTTCCCTGTCGACAGCAACTCTCATGCGCCCTTTAAAAAGTGGGTGGCGCATTTATGACCAGCTCACCTATATATATATGTGTGTGTGTGTGTGTGTGTGTGTGTGTGTGTGTGTGTGTGTGTGTGTGTGTGTGTGTTTGCATGCCCAAATGTCATTTTCACTATTCGCAGAGCACGTGATTTCCTTTCTCTGAGCCTGTCAGCCCCTGCCTCGTCGTTTTCAACGCGTTGTGGACCCGTTTTCCATAGATTTTTGCTATTTATCCGGGTAAGTGCTCTTGTCTCTTTCGTGAGTTTTGCTAGATAGTGCTTCTTGCTTGCTGGTTTGGTTTTTGATATGCATGTGTTGAGCTTTTTCCCCCCCCCCGCATGCTGTCTTTCCTTATCTTCCTCTTTCCAGATCTGCTGGAGGAGGATGTCATCCTAGAAACAATGGTTTGTAACCCTCCTGGTTTTAACCATTTCATTTACCCAAATGACCTGTCAAAAAGGAAAAGAGGAGAAGAAGAAATCTAAACCATGTAAAGCCCCCTTTGAGAGTGATTTAGTTCACTGTTTCTCTCTTGCCTTCGGCGCATCTGTCACCCCTGTTACATGAACAAAACCCGCGCCAATGGCACACCTTTCATACTTGTTGCATCATGAACTCCTGCGCCCTCAAGGCGCGCCTCTTTCACATGCTGCAAGTGCTAAACTTGTGCCCCTTTGGTGCACAATCCTTCCTTGCTGCATCACATTTCCATGCGCCAATGGCGCACCCAGCATCCATGCAACACAAGCTTTATCTGCGCTAAGTACAAATCTTTGAAGGCGCAGGCGCATCCCCGATTACAATAACATCATGTTGTGTAAACCTTTCGTGCGCCGCGCCATGCTCCCTTTGGCGCACGAAAAGTTCTTGTTACATGAACCATCCATGCGCCAAAGGGTGCACCAAATCCCAATGCAACATGAAAATTCCATGCGCCTTTGGCGCCAGTTTTATCCTTGCAACACCCTCTTCCTGTGCGCCTTACCTATTTAGCCCTGTAAGCTGCAATTTTCATGCGCCCTGCGCCCTGAGCCTAAAAATCTCTAACTCTTTCTTCTGCTAACATTCCAATGGAAGATCAAATGGCTAATTCAACCTTTTCGGATTGGGTCTCGCTTCTTCTTCATGCAGATCAGCAACTGAGTTCGAAAGAACATATGTCTACATCCAGCAAGAGACCCACCAAATCGAAAGGAAAGGCTAAGCTTACAGAGGAAGAGATGAAGTATAAATATCAAAGGGTCAGAATGCCCGAGTCACAGGCCGAATGCAGCATGGACGTCAGAGACTCAGAATTGGGGCATATCGACATGGAGGAATTCTGGGCCAGAACTCAGAAAGTTACAAGGAGTCCATGGATGGACAAACTAATAGGCAGTGCCCTGCACTTCACCGGAGGAATCCCCGTCAGCGCCGTCAACAATGAATTTATGATGGTGGTTGCCCAGTCTTATAATAAAGACACAAGGTGTGTCGAAAACAGCAAGGGCGAGGTAGTCATTAACCTCACTGCCCGTCATTTTGAGATCATACTCGGCATCCCTCACCACCGGCACTTTGTGGCCGTTAGCCAAGCAGAGTGCATCAAGGCCTGGGAAGACAATGAAGACCAATGTATGCAGCTAATGAACGAAGTATATCTGAAAAATAAGAAGGTGGTAACCCGGTGGCCCCAAATCATCCACCGCAGTGACTTCTCAGAAGAGCTCAGTGATACCATTACCTTCCTGAGCAGGGTCTTCGGGCTTTCTGACGCCCATTACTTCCATAAATGGATGTTGCGCTACTTGGAAACAATGAACAAGAATTTTCCTGATCAGCACTTTTGCTGGGGGGAAATTATAAGCAGCACCATCTCCGAGCAGCTACAACAATTCAGCACAACGGGAGTATTCCATATGAACTCCTACGTGGTCTACGCTGCAGCATCAGAGAGGGATTATCCAGGCCTAACGAGGAGTGGAGTTTGGCCTCAGGTCAAGATATACGAGTACTACCCAGAGTTGAGGCTGGAGAATAGCATCTCCCAGTTCACAAAAGTTAACGATGTGTATTTCTATCACATCATCTGCCTGCTGAGGCCGAATATGACTCATGGTCGTACGACCAAAAACATAGTGGCAGCCACGGAGAAATGGGGAGCCCTGTTCACCCAGTTTCCTACATTCACCTATCTAAGGGCTGCCAACTTTTTGGGAGAGCCAACCAGGCTACCAAGGTATGCTGGGCCTAAGCTGATTCTACTAGAGCTATCAAGGCAGCTGGTCACATACCACGAAAAATGCCTTAAAAGAAAGAAGGGTGGAACTCCTTTCCCCCTCACAGTGGGCCGATACACATGCTCTACCCACCACAAGGTGAAGGAAATGTTTGCAGAGCTGGAGTTACTTAATTTGAAACATGACTTCCCAGCCAGGCCTACCTTCGACCCAAGGGGCTGCCTGCCAAGAGAAAAGCTTGATCCAATCCATGTTCCTCAGATCGAGGATATTTATATTGACGTCCTCCATGAGGTAGAGCTCAGAAGAAAGGATCATTCTCACCTAGCATTGGCAGAAATCATCCAATACGGGATAGCCATTGTCCCCAAAGGCTTCCAAACTACGGAAGATGAAACAGACAAGGTATATAATGATACAGATGGGGACAATTGGCCCTTTCTGGCTATTGACAGAAACAAAGCTCCTCAGACAATTGAGGAGAGGGTCAAGGAAACTCTGCGTAGGACAGAGCACTGGTGCCGAATGAACGGGCTAATCTACCTCGGGGTAGATTTCACAACCTCCCCATTGGGCAACGCACCTTCACGATCCAAGAAGCAGCTTAAAGGCAAAGGTGTAGAAGGTGAATCCAGCACCATTCAGGAAGAAGCCCCTGAAAGTCCTCCTTCCACAGCGCCAGAACAAGTCATAACTCTGGAGGAAGAAATAACAGAGGATAGTCCCATAGGCCCATCCACTCAGGATGTCGGCATTGCTACCACAACAGAGGTCCCTTCTATCCCTTCTTCTTCTCTTCCTTCCCCTCCTCGAGTGACTCAAGCGACCATCCCTTTGGTCGTGTCCTCTGTCCCTTCTTCTACTCTTTCCCCTGCTTCTTCGTCTATCTTCTCCTCCCTCACTGATCTGTCCTCCTCCATTTCTTCCCTCATCTCCGGGCTCCCTTCCCTTCCTATGTCTTCCGCAGCTGCAGTTTCCCTTCCTCCCGTGGACACTTCTTCGGCTATTCTCTCAATGCCGCCGCCGCGTGTCTCCATGTTTTTCCCCTCTTCTACTGTAGCTGCCTCCTCCTCTGTCTCTGGTCCTTCTTCCATAGGACCAGCCTGGATCTCTCAGCAGCTAAGCCAGCAAAAGAGGAAAGTTCCCATCGCTCCGATGGACTTTTCAGTGATCCCAGCCAAAGGGGCGAAGAAGCAGAAGCCTGTTACACGCTTCTCTAAAAGTGCTGCAGGTGAGAGAATCATGGAAATTGCATACCCCGATCCCCTCAAAGAGAAAAAGGATCTGTCTCCGACAGATTTTACTGTGACCCAAGTCACAATGGGGACATCTTCTGAAAGTCTCCAGGGGGAGGCTCTTTCTGCGGTTGACGCCCTCTGTCAAAAGCTTCAAGAGACAAAAGAAGAGAAAAGGCTACTAAAAGAGCAAAACAAATATCTGCTCCAAGCCTTACAAAAGATGGGTAGTGCGCCTCCCACAACTGCCGCTGAGACTTCTGAGCTTCTCAGCCAGGAGAAAATCAACGAATATGCCAAAGATTGGTGAGCAGGGTATGGCCGTTTCTGCTTGGAGGAGCCAAATCCTCAAAGACAGTGAAAGAGTGATCACCGAGTTCTCTGATTTGTATCTGAACATCGGAAAGGCAATACAAGGAACTCCAAGCATTAGCGGGGCCCATATCAGAAGAGCTGGAACATGCTAGACTGCGAGCACGAGGCCTTTCAACAAATGTTCGACTGTTCAGTCGAAGATCTGGTCAAGTTCGGCGTCTTTGGCCATCCAAGGGCCCTCAACAAAATCATGTCCACTCTGGACTACCGGGTGGATCAGCTAGAATTTGTTCTAGAAAAAATTGACAAGGTAAAGGAAGAGGCCCTGGATACAATGCATCAAATGGAGCGAATTGTTCTCAACATGTCTCCAGGGTTGCTCACTCCTTCCTTTACCTTAAGGTCAGCTGATGAAACCATCCGGATCTTCAAGGAGATCACTTCTCAAGGAACGGGGCCAGAAGTCACATTTGACACTGAATCTATCAACAACCTGCTGGCCTGTAGGGACTTCGTCGGGTTCCTCATTGAGGGGGAAAAGGACTTTTCCAAACTTCCCAGAGAAGCTCATAGATGAGCGGGAGACTTGTGAGGCAATAAGCGATAGGCACAAGGATCCTTCTCAGGATCAACTTGGGCCAATAATTAACAAGTTTTTGGAATACCACCTGCGCTCAGTTCCATATCTCGTCACCTGAGCAGCATCAAAAGCAGGCTACCCCCTTTCGGCCGCAGGATGATGACGACGAATAGCTGCTGCTCCTTCTTCGTCTTCTTCTTCTTCTTCCCTTTCTCTTCTTCGTCTTTCTTGTTGGAATGTCTAAAGTATGTTGATGCACAAATGATGACATCATCCATGTTGCATCATGGGATGATGTCATCCATCAAGTTGTCAAAAGTCAACATGACTTTTAGATATTTTGTAAATATCTTTGTAAATAGGTGGTTGGCTCCTTTTTGCCTTCTTTCCTTCTCCTCTTCTATATATATTGGAATACTTGTTGTATTCAAGAGGTGGACATTTTTTAGATGAAAATAGAAATGAGGAGAGAAAGACTTTGAGCTTTCTTGTAACAGAAGAAAAACAACAATACAAATATTGAGGCTTTGTACTGAATACTTGTGTTATACATCAGAGCTTTCTTATGTTAGATCTGTATGTGTTTATTCTGTTAGATTCATATCTACCTTTTTGTCATTTGCTCATCAGTATTGCTTTGTTTGTTTATGTAAGTAGGTTTGGCTCTGTTTACTACCAATCCCAAAACATAAACTTCCCGACCTTTCTGCTTTGGAATTCTTTTCTTTTCTTCCTTTGGACCTGTTCTTTCTCTATCCCCTCTTTCATTCCTTTCTTTCCGCAGTCTAAAACAATCTACTGGGATGAGATCCCAACCCCCGAAGGCAGAATACTGTGAGACTTGCACATAGATTCCTGCTGGTAGAATAGCAATAAACCAGTTTCGCTTTGCTGACTCAAAGAGGGGCTATGCCCTGCACACTGTTGGCTCGTCTATCCATAGATCTGTCCAGGCGACAGATTTTCGGACCAACAGTTTTTGGCGACTCCGCTGGGGAACGAATAGATCTGTCAGATCTATGATGGTGGTAAGATAGAAAAATCAGAAAAAATAAGAAAATCGCTGCCTGTTTGCAAATCTGAACTTTTTGATAAAAATCCAAAAATTTGCAAAAGTGCTCTGAATTGAAAATTTTCTTCTGAGATCCATAGATCTGGCCTAGTTACAAATCTTTAGTTCGCTGAGTTTTTATAAAAATTAGTATTTTTCCGTAGATCTGGATTTTTGGCTGTTTGTTAAAAGTTTGAAACCCTCTGAAAAAAGTCAAAATCAGATCCAAAAATCAGCTTGCTATTCTTCCCTGCCATCTTATCCTCATTGTTATTTGTCATTAACCGCAATCGGTTTTCTGAAGAGGATAGTTTTAAATATTTAGAAAAGTATTTGCTGCTGGTTTTTATCAGAAAAACCAGAAAATCAGCAAGTACAACCAAAAAGAAAGTTTGAATCTGTGCCATAACGTTACAGATCTGGAAGGTACACTGGCGAGTGAACCTTTTACGCGCAGTAGGAGAGCCCGTGGAGAAGCTGATCCTACTTTCGATCTGCTTCAAAGGCACAATTTCAGCGTGACACCGGCATGTTTTTCAGCACTAAGCTCAGCTAGCCGGACATCCAGGAGTGTCTCACCTTCACAAAGAAAAATTCTTTCGCAGGGGGCATCCACATCCCTTTGTAGTGCCTTGCTACTCAGCGGAACCACACTTCCAGCTCGTGTTCTCTTTCCGGCTTTTCAGATGGCGGTACCATGGGGAAACGCCATGGGTCCTTTGGCCTTACCACATCCAGTTCACGCGCTCCCTCACGGAAACCGAAAGAATTTTCCCAAATTCGACGGGAGCGGAAATCAAAGCACGGATTCCCACATATCTGCATTCATCATGTCATGCAGTATTTTGGATGTAACTCACGACAATGTGTCGGTTCGCCTTTTTCTGGAAACCCTACAAGGACCTGCAGCTGAATGGTTTCAACATTTACCAGCCGGATCTATTACCAGTTGGGCCACCTTACAAGATGCTTTCGAAGACAGATACAAGCCTTCAGAGGATGCATTTGCATTATTATCATGGATCACTCACCTGAAGAAAGAGGAAAATGAGACCATGCGTGATTTTATCGCCCGGTTCAAAGCACTAATCAACCGTGTCCCTGTTGCCATGCTTCCAACGCCGGAGAATCAAAAAGTGTTTCTTCGTAAACGCTATGAGTTCGAAAGTTAGTTTCTTACTCCTTCAAGAGCGAGTGGCTACCTTGATTCTCGCCCAAGCCGCTGCCATTCGGATAGAGGATAATCTGATAATATCTGGCGAATTGAAAAAGGAATCAGCCAAGCCTAAATCTTTGGGCCCTTCGCCCACTACTTCGTCTGATCCAGCCTTTCAAAAGATGGCGAATGACTTGCTTGCATTGAAGAAGCAGTTGGCCCAGGCCTCCCCCAGTTCCTCGTACCAGGATATTCCACGGAGGAATTTCATTCCCAACAATGTTTCACAAAGGCCGCGCCTACCTACAGCTGCTCCGCGGTTGGCGCTTGAGGCTCCTCCGGTCAACGCTCTGGCCGAAATCGAAGAAGAAGAGCAGTATTATGAAGAACCTTCGTCTCAAGGTGAAGATGATCAAGATGTCGGTGAACCGGCTGGCGACTCTACTATCGGGTATATGGAATTTGATGAGGAAGAATCTGATGAAGAATAGAGTACTCAAGGCTATGCAAGCAGACAGTCATATGTTGTTTTTACTCACTCACAAGGAAAATAAGCGGAAGTTGCTGCCCATGTCCAGCAGGAGAAGGCCGTGTCAAATGCGCCTCTGATCATTGCTAAAAGAGGTAATCCTCTTCCTACTCAACTCCCTAGAAAATCTTTTACAAGGAAATATTTTCCCCCTATCTCTCCTCCAAATCAATCCTCTCACATTCCTACCAAGACCACCAATCCTATTCCATCATCGTGAGGTGAGGGACTCATTCCTTCACCAACGCAACCCTTGGCCGCATTTGATATCATAGATCATGCAAAAAAGACCAAGATCCAAATGTCTGAAGCTGAGTACCTTCAGTCAAACCCCGAACAGCTTGTAAGATTGACCAAATATATTCAGAGTCAAGCTGTTGCATCTAAGCAGGTTTCCCCAAAAGGAATCCTTTCCACTCCCCCTGAATCCCACATAAATGTTGCTTCAACATCGGCATCAGGCAAGATAGAGCCTTTCTATCTCTCTCTCCTGATCAATGGACACAAGTTGAGTAACTGCATAATTGATTCCGGGGCTTCTGATAACGTCATGCCGGCAAAAGTCACCCATGCTTTGGGCCTCACTCTTACCAAGCCTTTCGGCAGATGTTATTCATTGGAAACCAAGCAGGTTCCATTGGTTGGCCAAATCAAAGACGCGCAATTCGCATTTGCGGCTTTCCCAGATAAAAGAGTAAAAATGACAGTCCTCGTTGCTGACATTCCGGTAGCCTATGGAATTTTGCTGGGAAGAAGTTTTTGCAGCGAAGTTGGTGGAGAAATTCATATGGACTGGTCTAAAGCTATAATTCCGGTCAAAGGTGTAATGCAGACTTTGGAGCCGGAATCACAAAAAAAGTACTTGGTTACCAGCTCTGAAGACCCCAAGGCCCAAATCCTTTTTGAATCATCAGGGATGGGGAACTACTTCTTATCTACCGAGATGGATAAAACGGGTGTTCTCGTTCAGGAAAAGGATCTTAATGAGATCTGGACCTTGCAGTTTGATGGAAGTTGCGCGACTAGTGGATGTGGCGCTGGGGCTGTGCTGATATCTCCCGAAGAGGAGGTGATTCCTCTCTCTTTCAAATTGCAGTTTTTCAACACTAACAATACTGCTGAGTATGAATCTCTGTTACTCGGTATGCAAGCCGCAAAAGAAAGAGGAATTAAAAATCTAAAAGTGCAAGGTGATGCAGAGTTGGTTGTAAATCAAGTCCAAAGGATTTACCAAGTGAAGAATGAAAGATTCAGGCATTACCATAATGCAGTATGGGACAGCATTGAAGAATTCAATGCTTTTTCAATAGAATCCATTCCAAGGGCTCAAAATGACATGGCCGATTCATTGGCCGTTTCAGCGTCCCTCATGCTCCCACACCCAGGTTTGAAAACAAACAAGTACACCATTGAGGTGGTTTTCTACCTGAGTGTGCCAGACAATTCTCAGCATTGGCAGGTGTTCAACGACGATAATCAACTCATTGTTTTTCTGAAAAAGGCAGAAAATTTTAAAGAATTACACTTTGAAGGATCTACTTCCACTTGCCATGAATCAGTCACCGATCAAGGCGACGAATCTGAAGGGAACGACGGCATATGTCAGCTCAAAGGAAATAAAATTCCAAAAGGCTTGGTTTCTCTGGAGCGCCTGTTCGACAGGCATGACCGTTTTGTAAAAAATAAAAAGCGGGATGGCCCTGACTCATCCCCGGAAACCGAAACCGGTCAATATAGGTTCGATAGAGCACCCGCAATTTGTGAACATTGGCAAATGTTGCACGCCTGAGGAGAAGCGAAAATTTGTCAAGTTGCTGAAAAAATATATGGACGTGTTGGCATGGTCCTATGCCGATCTAAAGTCCTTTAAGCCAAAGGACGTTCAGCATGACATTCCGTTGAAAGAAGATGTCAAAGCCTTCCGCCAGAAGCAGAGGCACTATAATCCTAAGATCTCGGGTACCATCCAGGCTGAAATTCAGAAGATGTTGGATGCAAGAATCATCTTTCCTATCCATCACAGTACTTGGGTGGCAAATATTGTGCCAGTGCACAAGAAAAATGGTGAGATACGCATATGCGTAGACTTTCGCAATTTGAACCAGGCTTCCTTGAAAGACAACTACCCTCTTCCGATAATGGATCAAGTTCTGCAAGCAGTAACTGGATCAGAGATGTTGTCCATGCTTGACGGTTTTTCAGGTTACAATCAGATTGAAGTTTCACCTGAAGATCAGTTTAAAACAGCATTCACTACTCCCTGGGGTACATTTGCCTACAGCAGGATGCCTTTTGGCCTAACTAATGCTGGCGCCACTTTTCAGCGGGCCATGGATTTTGCATTCAAAGGTATGATGGGGAAAGTCATTGTGGTTTACCTAGATGATTTAACCGTCTTCTCTAAACAACGAAATGATCATTGTGATCATTTGGAGCAAGTGTTGGCCAGGTGCCGAGAACATGGGATTTCCCTAAATCCAAAAAAATATGATTTTGGAGTCACATAAGGGAAGTTGCTAGGGCATGTGGTCAGCAAAGAAGGAACAAAGATAGATACTGAAAGAGTTAGGGCTATTCAGAGCCTTACTCTACCTACAAGCAAGACTGGTGTTCATTCTTTCTTCGGAAAGGTGAACTTTCTCAAGCGTTTTGTTCCTGACTTTGCTGAGAAGACCCGTCACATATTGAACATGATGAAGGGGTCACCAACTTTCAGATGGAGTGAAGAGGAAAAAAGGTCATTTGAAGAAATAAAAGCTTCCGTTGCTCATGCACCAGTCCTGGTATGTCCCGATTTCTCCAAGGACTTCATCATGTATAGTTACGCATCTGAGCATACTGTGTCCGCAATCTTAATGCAAAAGAACTCGGAGGATGTTGAATCTCCGATCGCGTTCATGAGTTCTCCCCTCAAGCCTCACGAACTAAAAATGACTCAACTGGAAAATCATGCCTTCGCCGTTGTCAAAGCAGTGAAGAATTTCAGGTATTACATTCTAAACTCGCATACGGTGGTGCTGGTCCCTGACACAGCGATGAAATCAATTCTAACTCAGCAGGAGTTAGGAAGCTTGCGAGGAAATTGGATCACAAAGGTCCAGGAGTATGACCTGGATATTAAACCAACCAAGTTGGTGAGGGGCAAGGGCCTGTGTCAGCTAATGGCTGAAAACAAAGATTCAGAAAACCCTGATGACAGGGGTGACTACACCGACGAAACACAGGACCGGCAGGAAGAGCCTGATTCTCTGCCTCTAGTTCTATTTATTGCAACTAGTGATGAATGGTACTCCGACATCGCTTTCTTCCTTACCTACGGCGAATGCCCAATGCACCTAACTGCAAAGGAGAAGCGCACTATAAAGCTCAGAGTGGCTAAATATGTCATCTATGATGACGGTTTATATAAACGTGGGATAGATGGCATCTTTTTGCGATGTGTTGACAAACCCCAAGAAGTAAAACTACTGGAAAGTTTTCACAATTCATCCTGTGGAGGGCATTTCTCTTCCTCCGTAACTACACACAAGATCATTCGAGCCAGGTACTATTGGCCGACGCTCTTTCAAGATACATCCATCTGGGTGGCGAAGTGTGAACCCTGCCAGCAATTCATCGGCAAGCCCAAGTTGGCTGCCTTTCCCCTAAGGCCGGTCATTATCAATGAACCATTCAGGCAATGGGGAATTGATTTTATTGGCACACTCAATCCTCAATCGAGTGCCAAACATAGCTATGTCTTTACAACAATGGATTACTTCACCAAGTGGGTGGAAGCCATACCTGTCAAGCATGCCACTTCTGAGGTGGTTTGCAATTTCATTAAAGAAAATATCATTGTCAGGTTTGGCGTTCCAAAAAAAATCGTTACTGATAATGCTTCTAACTTCTCCTCATGAGAAGTTATTAGTTTTTTCTATGAATATGGGATAACTTTGGCTCACGCCTTAGACTATTACCCTCAGGGAAATGGTCAGGTGGAATCCAGTAACAAGAACTTGTTGACCATCATACGGAAGTTAGTAGATGAGAATCAGCGAATGTGGCACAAGTCTTTGTACGACGCTTTTTGGGCCGATCGTATTACTCCCAAGAGATCTCTCGGCATGTCACCTTTTCAAGTATTATATGGCACTGATGTCGAGCTTCCCATTTCTGCGGAACTTCCTGCTCTATGCTTGGCACGAGCTATCGAAGATGAAACTTTCCAAAATTCTCTTGAAAAGATAATCATGTATCTGGCAGAACTTGAAGAAAAGAGAGTAAGGGTGGTCGACAGGATCACTGAACATTAGAATCAAGTTAAGAGGATTTTTGATAAGAAGGCCAAGCAAAGAGATTTTCAAGTGGGAGATCTCGTCCTTTTGTGGGACAAGCAAAGAGAGCCAAAGGGCATGCATGGAAAGTTTGATTCCCTATGGAGAGGGCCCTTCAAGATCAAGCAGCTCAACAGAGAGAATAGCCTCTATCTCTCATATCTAGATGGAACCAAACTCCCACTTCCTTATAGCGGGCAGCATCTGAAGAACTTTAGGAAGTAGATATTGCTCTCTTCTTTGTACAGTTTGCTTTATGTTGTGTGTTTGCTTTCGTCGTGTGTTTACTTTCAATTTGTTATGTGTTTCTTTTGCTCCCCCTCCGGTCGCCCTTGTTTTTTACTCTGTTACCCAATGGATAGGCACAAGTGATCTGGGATTCTCTACCCCCGAGTTTGCTCAGGGTTAGTCCCCAGAAAGAGCCAGCTGTTATCCCGTAAAATTGACAAGGGTAATTTTACCAATAACCATACCAAAATTTTGTTCTGATCCCTCGTTAGGGATCCCTTGCACTTGAAACGTTGTAAAATCCCTTCCTGGGAAATCTGGTTTTTCGAACTTAGTCTTTTGAGCCTTTTTTGGCTGGGTGCATGAAATTGCTATGTAACACCAACTTTTGGTGTGCCCCCTTTAAAACCTTTGGCGCATGATTTTCAGTGTCAACACACAAACTAATAGGCAGTGCCCTGCACTTCGCCGGAGGAATCCCCGTCAGCACTGTCAACAATGAATTTATGATGGTGGTTGCCCAGTTACAACAAAGACACAAGATGTGTCAAAAATAGCAAGGGCGAGGTAGTCATTAACCTCACTGCCCGTCATTTTGAGATCATACTCGGCATCCCTCACCACCGGCACTTTGTGGCCGTTTGCCAAGTAGAGTGTATCAAGGCCTGGGAAGACAATGAAGATCAATGTATGCAGCTAATGAACAAAGTATATCTGAAAAATAAGAAGGTGGTAACCCGGTGGCCCCAAATCATCCACCGCAGTGACTTCTCAGAAGAGCTCAGCGATACCATTACTTTCCTAAGCAGGGTCTTCGGGCTTTCTGATGCCCATTACTTCCATAAATGGATGTTGCGCTACTTGGAAATAATGAACAAGAATTTTCTTGATCAGTGCTTTTGCTGGGGGGAAATTATAATTAGCACCATCTCCAAGCAGCTACAACAATTCAGCACAACAGGGGCATTCCATATGAACTCCTACGTAGTCTACGCTGCAGCATCAGCAAGGGACTATCCAGGCCTGACGAGGAGTGGAGTTTGGCCTCAGGTCAAGATATACGAGTACTACCCAGAGTTGAGGCTGGAGAATAGCATCTCCCAATTCATAAAAGTTAACTATGTTTTTTTCTATCACATCATTTACCTACTGAGGCCGAACATGAATTTTGGTCACACGACCAAAAGCATAGTGGCAGCCACGGAGAAATGGGGAGCCCTGTTCACCCAGTTTCCTACATTCACCTATCTAAGGGCTGCCAACTTTTTAGGAGAGCCAACCAGGCTACCAAGGTATGTTGGGCCTAAGCTGATTCTACTAGAGCTATCAAGGCAGCTGGTCACATACCATGAAAAATTCCTTAAAAGAAAGAAGGGTGGAACTCCTTTCCCCCTCACAGTGGGCTGATACACATGCTCTACCCACCACAAGGCAAAGGAAATGTTTGCAGAGCTGGAGTTACTTAATTTGAAACACGACTTCCCAGCCAGGCCTACCTTTGACCCAAGGGGCTGCCTACCAAGAGCAAAGCTTGATCCAATCCATGTTCCTCAGATCGAGGATATTTATATTGACGTCCTCCATGAGGTAGAGCTCAGAAGAAAGGATCATTCTCACCTAGCATTGGCAGAAATCATCCAATATGGGATAGCCATTGTCCCCAAAGGCTTCCAAACTACGGAAGATGAAACAGACAAGGTATATAATGATACAGATGGGGACAATTGGACCTTTCCGGCTATTGACAGAAACAAAGCTCCTCAGACAATTAAGGAGAGGGTCAAGGAAACTCTGCGTAGGACAGAGCACTGGTACCGAATGAACAGGCTAATCTACCTCGGGGTAGATTTCACAACCTCCCCATTGGGCAACACACCTTCACGATCCAAGAAGCAGCTTAAGGGCAAAGGTGTAGAAGGTGAATCCAGCACCATTCAGGAAAAATCCCCTGAAAGTCCTCCTTCCACAGCGCCAGAACAAGTCATAACTCTAGAGGAAGAAATAACAGAGGATAGTCCCATAGGCCCATCCACTCAGGATGTCGGCATTTCTACCACAATAGAGGTCCCTTCTATCCCTTCTTCTTCTCTTCCTTCCCCTCCTTGAGTGACTCAAGCGACCATCCCTTTGGTCGTGTCCTCTGTCCCTTCTTCTACTCTTTCCCCTGCTTCTTCGTTTATCTTCTCCTCCATCACTGATATGTCCTCCTCCATTTCTTCCCTCATGTTCGAGCTCCCTTCCCTTCCTATGTCTTCCGCAGCTGCAGTTTCCCTTCCTCCCGTGGACACTTCTTCGGCTATTCTCTCAATGCCGCCGCCGCGTGTCTCCACGTTTTTCCCCTCTTCTACTGTAGCTGCCTCCTCCTCTGTCTCTGGTCCTTCTTCCATAGGACCAGCCTGGATCTCTCAGCAGCTAAGCCAGCAAAAGAGGAAATTTCCCATCGCTCCGATGGACTTTTCAGTGATCCCAGCCAAAGGGGCGAAGAAGCAGAAGCCTGTTACACGCTTCTCTAAAAGTGCTGCAGGTGAGAGAATCATGGAAATTGCATACCCTGATCCCATCAAAGAGAAAAAGGATCTGTCTCCGATAGATTTTACTGTGACCCAAGTCACAATGGGGACATCTTCTGAAAGTATCCAGGGGGAAGCTCTTTCTGCGGTTGACACCCTCTGTCAAAAGCTTCAAGAGACAAAAGAAGAGAAAAGGCTACTAAAAGAGAAAAACAAATATCTGCTCCAAGCCTTACAGAAGATGGGTAGTGCGCCTCCTACAACTGCCACTGAGACTTCTGAGCTTCTCAGCCAAGAGAAAATTAACGAGTATGCCAATATTGGCGAGCAGGGTATGGTTGTTTCCGCTTGGAGGAGCCAAATCCTCAAAGACAGTGAAAAAGTGATCACCGAGTTCTCTGACTTGTACCTGAATATCAGTAAGGCGAATAAAGAACTCCAAGCGTTAGCATGGCCCATATCAGAAGAGTTGGAACATGCCAGACTACAGCACGAGGCCTTCCAACAAATGTTTGACTGTTCAGTCGAAGATCTGGTCAAGTTTGGCATCTTCGGCCATCCAAGGGCCCTCAACAAAATCATGTCCACTCTGGACTACCGGGTGGATCAGCTAGAATTTATTCTGGAAAAGATTGACAAGGTAAAGGAAGAGGCCCTGGATACAATGCATCAAATGGAGCGAATTGTTCTCAACATGTCTCTAGGGTTGCTCACTCCTTCCTTTACCTTAAGGTCAGCTGATGAAACCATCCGGATCTTCAAGGAGATCGCTTCTCAAGGAATGGGGCCAGAGGTCACATTTGACATTGAATCTATCAACAGCCTGCTGGCCTGTAGGGACTTCATCGGGTTCCTCATTGAGGTGGAGAAGGACTATTCCAAACTTCCCGAGAAGCTCATAAATGAGCGGGAGACTTGTGAGGCGATCAGCGAGCGGCACAAGGATCCTTCCCAGGATCAATTTGGGCCAATGATTAACAAGTTTTTGGAATACCGCGCTCAGTTCCATATCTCATCACCTGAGCAGCATCACAAGCAGGCTACCCCCTTTCGGCCACAGGATGATGACGATGAGTAGTTGTTCCTTCTTCTTCTTCTTCTTCTTCTTCTTCTCTCTCTTCTCTGACTTTCTTGTTGGAATGTCTAAAGTATGTTGGCACAAATGATGACATCATCCATGTTGCGTCATGGGATGATGTCATCCATCAAGTTGTCAAAAGTCAACATGACTTTTAGATATTTTGTAAATATCTTTGTAAATAGATGGTTGGCTCCTTTTTGCCTTCTTTCCTTCTCCTCTTCTATATATATTGGAATACTTGTTGTATTCAAGTAGTGGACATTTTTTAGATGAAAATAGAAATGAGGAGAGAAAGACTTTGAGCTTTCTTGTAACAGAAGAAAAACAGCAATACAAATATTGAGGCTTTGTACTGAATACTTGTGTTATACATCAGAGCTTTCTTATGCTAGATCTGTATGTGTTTATTCTGTTAGATTCATATCTACCTTTTTGTCATTTGCTCATCAGTATTGCTTTGTTTGCTTATGTAAGTAGGTTTGGCTCTGTTTACTACCAATCCCAAAACATAAACTTCCTAACCTTTCTACTTTGGAATTCATTTCTTTTCTTCCTTCGGACCTGCTCTTTCTCTATCTCCTCTTTCATTCCTTTCTTTCCACAGTCTGAAACAATCTACTGGGATGAGATCCCAACCCCCGAAGGTAGAATACTGTGAGACTTGCACAAGATTCCTGCTGGTAGAATAGCAATAAACCAGTTTCACTTTGTTGACTCAAAGAGGGGCTATGCCCTGCACACTGTTGGCTCGTCTATCCATAGATCTGTCCAGGCGACAGATTTTCAGACCAACAGACTGGTAGGCACCTCCAACACTAAAATAACTACAACCTTAGTTGGATCAAAAATCAATCCCTCCTTGCATATTATGTGTCCTAACAGTATTCCAAAAGTTGTAGCAAATATGTACTTCTTGATGTTCAAAGAGATACTCAATTATCTACATTGATCAAACATTAAGCACAGATTGTCACGGTGATCCTTAACAAGCCCATATACTTTCCAATCATTTAGGTAGACCTGTAAGAAGTTGTCAATAAAATATTTGAATGCCTAAAAAACTATGTGTGAGAATACAGCAAGCACATTTTTCATTCCAAAAGGGATCACAGTATAGGAAAAACTACCTCATTCAGTAGTAAAAGTTGTCTTTTCTTTATCCTCCTGAGCAATCCTAACCTGATGATACCCGAAAAACCCATCTGTAACGGAATATATTTCATTCCCTACAACTCCCTCTAGTATTTCCTCAGTAAATGGCTTAGGGAATGGGTCTGTTACACATGTGACATTTAGCTACCTATAGTATACACATATTTGAATTCTGCCATCCTTCTTGATATTGATCACCATTAGACAAACCCATTCTGACTCATCAAGGGGCTTGATAATTCCAAATTTAAACATTTGATCAATTTATTGTTTTACCTTTTCACACAAATTAGGATTCATTATGTAAGGTCTCTTTCTCACTAAACGCACACCTTCCTTAATTTTTATCTTCATTTCCCCAAGTGATTCATGCACACCTTTAAGTTCATGATACCCTCGAGGGAATAAGTCCTGGTAATCCCATAATAACTCAATAATATTTGCTACCTCCGAGTTTGACCAATAGTCTCCAATTATGGCCTCTTTAGGTTCAGCCTCTAATCCTATATTGACCTTTTTGTCTTCATGGGTTCGTGATAGGCATGCATATCCTTGTTTGCACTATACAAGACCTCACGCACCCCTTCTGAATGTTCAATAACTAGGTTCTCAACTTCCTCATCATCCATGATGTAAACCATTTTTCCTTTTTATTTCTCAAGGCAATCACATTCAAGCAATGTGGAGTCTTCTCCTTCTTCTTCAAAGCACATGCCTAATTCTGCCTCACCAAATAATCCTTGTGTGAGTTCCTCCACCTTTGCACTATCTCCCATGGTTAACCGCTTAACAAATTTTAATGCCTCTTCTATTGGAGGTTGGGAAGAAAAGTATTTAAAGATCTGGATCACTTGTACAGTCAAATTTTTCCAATTCCGAGTCTCTCAATGTAGTTCAGCGTATACATATCAGGCACGTGCGCATCCTTGTAGAGTAGAGTACAATCTATGCACCCAGAGTGAATGTGGTAATGCTTCTTTTCCCATTGTCTAGAGTCTCTTAAAATTCTGAATATGATGTTGAAAAGGTTGATCACCAGTATAAGTGAAGATCTGCGTAGGTGCATTACTCCTTACAAACTTAGTACATAGGGAAACTCTAATATCCTTCCACTCTGTAAGATTATCTCTATGAACTACCCACCAGTGCATTGTTGTCCTGCACAAGGCATATGCTAACATGTCTCTTCTTTTGACTTGGTCTATCCACTATGCCTCTATGGCTTGTAAGAATATGAGAAGATCTTCTTCTCCTGTATACCAAGGTACTCCGCTACCTATCTATCAAACAAAATGAAGTCCATTCTTGTGTGCAATCACGCTTTTTACCTCACTTCTTGCTATTTCATATGTACCATGAGCTGAATTTTCACAAGCAATACTCATAGTATCACTAATAGAGTGAGAATCCTCCCACTGTAGGATGCCTTCCTTTGATGGCTCATTGACCTCTGGGTCTTGAATAGTGTGTACATAGATTTTTTTTAAGTCCTCCTCACTTAGAGGCTCAACATATGGTGTAGACTTCCCATCTGTTAGAGGTATCACAACTCTTTCCTCCTTTTTCTCAAAGTTTATATACCCCTTATTGAATCTCAAGTCAGCATTATTTTCATAACACCAAGGGCATCCAAGCAAGGCTGGAAAATTGTATTCAATGTCATAATGACATCAAAAAAAATTTGTTTGACCTTTTATGACTTATTTTTAAGGATAAAGGGTTTTCTATCCCATCAAATTCACATTACCCTCAAATTTAATCTATTCTTTTTTAGATAATTGATTATTGTGTGATTTTTATTTTGGTTTTTTTAGTCTTTATTAAAACACCACAAGTATTATCATATGACATTTTCCTCATAATTTTCATTAATAATCATATGGAAAGGATAATCACATAACACACAAACACATTAAACATTTGTAATTAAGGTGAGAAATGATATTTATATATAACTCACCACTTTTAACTTCTTCCCTTCTATACAATGGAATTACTTTTGGAGCATGTGCCTCATCCTTTTAAAATTTAATGTTTCTAGAGATTTATATCTTGGTAGATGGTGTGTATGTTGTTGTTTCCATAACATGCCCATGATTTCATAGTCAAAATCATGGATCCCCTAAGCCTTTCTCTAGGAAATCTACTTTTTTTCTTTGATTCATTTTCCATCCTTTACACAATTCATTGTTCTTCTAGACTAACAAGTTTTTTGTTACTTTTTCTTACACCCCCTCACTTTTGTGCCTTTATGGCCTTCATAAAAATGTTTTAGCCTCCACACAATATCCCATTCAATATAAGGCTCACACACATCATTGTACAATTTTACATGGCACCTTAGTTTTGTATAGCCTTATCTATCAATTTACAGCTCATGAAAATCATTGTAAAGTATCACATGGCATCTTAATATTGTGCAACCTCAAACTATGTACTGTGATCCACATAATCCATTACATAAAGCTATGCATCCTTCCCATTTACCTTGGCAATATAAAATCAAGCCCTCGAGTATTACCTAACTTCCTACATTCATCTAAGCATTGTGATTCACCATGTGTCCATATCACGAGTTTAGTGGCATTATTATGCTTTATGGAACTTCAAATCTCCAAAAGTCCCACATAATGCAATTACTTACATTGTGTCTTAAAATCCCTAAATGGACCACACAATGCAGTTCCTTACACTGTCACCCACCATACATTGCACATAAACCTAGTGATTTTATAACTCACCCTCAGATGATTTTTCTATCTCTCAACCTTATAACTCTGTAGCACAAGTATATTTTCATTACATATCACCCATTTGGGCATATCTAACAACCAACACTTGGTTTTTAAATGGTTTATGTTTTGAGGATATAGTACGTGCATTCATGGTATCTTAGATATTGTGAAAACCAAAGTGTTAAGAGGGTCCTCTAAGTATGGATTTATGCATAACTTGGCACGTGATAATTTTGGTTTCTCTACAAAAAAATTTGAACCTCCAGAGAGTGTGCATTCTTACATGAAAAATAAATGAAAGAAAGTAAATTTCGCTGATACAACATGTGTGTTAGAATTAGATTTACCAATGCTTTAATTTTTAATTCAGAACACCTTCATTTGTGTGTGTAACTATTGAACATGTATTCATGACATTTAGGATGTTGCTTAAAAATGGAAAATGAAGGAAGCACACAATAGTCACAATGTGCAAACAAACCTCCAAAGTTGTTTCTCAACACAAAGTTAATTAAAAAGAAGACACACAACATAGAAACAAGTATCATGGTGAAAAATAAAGTGTGTCAGCATTGCACAAGCTTAGTAAACCCAAGTGTTATACAAACATGAAGCAAGAAAGATGAAAAAATGTTCAGAGTTCTAGAAGACAAAATATTGTTTCTCACAATTAAAATAATTCCATTCCTGACATCTTTGTTAGAAATACTAATATCTTTCCCACTCACTGAATTTGGAAGATAAATATACTTCTTTAGACATACCATATTGGTGGAAGGCAATGAATCTAATGAAATATTATTAGCTCCAAAGGTGTTTCTCTACACAGAGTTAATGAAAAAAAACCACACAACATAGAAACAAGTATCATGGTGAAAAAAATAGTGTACCATCATTCCATAATGTCAATAAACCCACGTGTTATAAGACATGAAGAACAAAATATGAAAAAATGTTTGCACTTCTAAAATACAAAATATTGTTTCTCACAATTTAAAAACTACCATTGCTAACATCTTTGTTAGAAATACTAAGATCTTTCCCACTTGCCAAATATGGAAGATAAATATACCTCCTTAGACACACCATATTAGGTGGAAGGTGGTGAATCTAATGGAATATTGTTAGTATAGGTTCCTAGATCATAGCTTCAAAACATGCAACATGTTATAGTCTAGGCTAATTCATATATGTATATGATATAAACTATATCTCATGATTTAGAATAGAATAAAAATTAGAAGGGTGAGAACAAGAACGGGAAAACATAAAGAAATTATAATTACTTGTAGTTTCAATATGAACACAAAAAATGGAAAGAACTTGAAATAACTTACTATTGGTATCGAATATTAACCTTTTTTTCAACATGTTTACATATTTCTATACAGAATAACATGCCTATTGAGGTACCAATCCTTTCAACTTCTTCTCATACCTTAAGAGGATTATCTTATTCTATATTTATCCTATGCTACACATTCTAAACTTTGTCTTATGTGAAAATATCCATATGCAATAGTTTACACAGTGATACAAATTATATCTATGTTGGCTCTCTAAGTCATTTTACAGTCAAACACTTTCCCAAACTTAAATAGTTGTATTATACTGAGATAAAATCTACTTCAATAATTTAGAAAGTTGCGTTTGTGATCTCTTTTTACAATTCCAAATGTGGATTTCTTTGCATTAAGTGATAATCTGTTCACAATCAACACAGAAGATGTCATTTGTTGGTTTTCATGCTTTTCGCACTACTTAATCAACCTTTTATTTTCTTAATCAAGTAGACTTTCCAATAGACCACACTTTCTGGGTTTTAATATATAGAAACTCCCTCATAGAAAAACCTCACAACTTTTCAATCTATGGGTTCCTGCTTACAGATATCAAAATTTTACACATTTTATACTTCAATAAAAATTTGTATTATCTATTACAAAATTATGGTGCTTCACCTACTCATGGTTACTACTCTAGATGTGTGGGATGCTCTGTTTGTTTCAGCTGACTGTGACGGGTGAATGGTGGAGGTGAAATAATCCATATTTCTTTAGTTCTACGAAGGAGTATATATGGAAGAATAAACCTTGGTGTATAGTTATTTTTTTGTAGTTGGTAGAATTACATCTAGGTTTTCCTTATATGTATTCTAATATATGAATGCTTCAGTTGTTCTCCCAAAGTATATCTTTAATTGCAATAATTCTTGCATGAATTAATATGATTCATTTGAACCTTATTATTGTTGGTATAATCATCATGGAAAGGAATGACACTTTATATTTCCTGAATCAATATTTCCAACCTATGCCACATTCATTATGCCTAAACTCCTACAATATATTATATAGTGCATTGAGTTCCAGTTGCCACAATATCTTAATAAAATCATCTCAGGCTTACAAGGATGTATGCAGTAATGTTTCCATCTTATGGTCATCTATTCTTGTTATTATCTAATCTTGAATTTTACTATCTATGTCCATATCATTTTTGGTGTCTTCTATGGTAGCTTACAAGTGTGTGTTCCAATCTATAAGTTTGAATGTAAATTATTTAGCTTGACCTTTGACATGTTATATAACTATAACATATTCTTGTAGTATCATAACCTTTTCATTGACTTCTTTCTTTGCATTGGCTACTTACACATTTATCTTCTTTTCTACATTATTCTCCTTCTAATTATCCACTAGCTTGTCTACTAACATTGTTAATTACATTTTCTCAGTCATTACTTGTTCCCCTATGGTATTGGTATCAAATTTTGGAAAAATAGTACCAATTTGAAATCTTACAATGTGTAGTACCTTTTCCATTTTTTATTTCTCATGGTCCATTTGTAGCATGGATTCCCCAATATTTTCTTATAGTCAATGCATTCCTTGAATCTGTGTCTACAACGGTAACTACTCTAAATAAACCTTGACTATGCTAACTATATTATGTGATGTTGTAGCTTACATACTTGTTTATGTCAGTTAGAGGGCTAGTGTATGAACATGGGATGAAGGTAGATTTAACTAACATCTTCATGTTGGCGTAGTTGATTGCATTATCCACCAACCACTTTTTGTATACACTTATTTATATAATTCTTCTTGTAGTTTCCCCACAGTGGATCTTCCCACTATTGTGGTCAGTTGTATTGTTTACGGTTTTTCATGAGTAGTGGATACTTTTTCTATTGTTTTGTAGTGACTTGTGCAGCATCATTTCTCTGCTCTATTCCTTTTGGATATTCTACGTATGTTATCGCACTAGCCTCCACAATGTGTTGTATTTCTTGAGCCTTGCTAGTTTTATCCACTTTGATTGCTTCAGATTTGTATAGTTCTATTATTTTCTATTATTATTTCCTCTTATACTCTTATGTTTTCTTTATTTTTTCTTCCTCTTCATTCTTTCTTTCCTCTTGTTCTCTCCTTATGTTTTCTTCTTCCTATTTTCTCTTCTCCCCTGCTTCCTTCCTTCCTTTTACTTCAAATTTTGCTTTGTTTTCCTCTTCTTATTTCATCTTTTCTTCAGCTTCTTGTATCATTTTTTTCTTTAATGGCCTCATGTGCCTTAGATTTCTTCATTACTAATTTTCCTTGTTCCTTTTCATATTACTTGTACTTCCTTTCTTCCTACTCTTGTTGTGACTTTGCAATTTTTACTCCTTCCAATTGTGCCTTTTACACATTTTTCATGTTTCAGCCATTATGGTGTCATGTTATTTATTTTTCCACGTTTATTATTACAGTTACAATTGTTCTTCCCATTCTAATTGTGTGGTTTCTCTTAGATCCTTTACAACAATATGCACACTGGTAATTAATGGATCTTCCTCTACTTGTATAGGTTTTTCAATTGTTTCATCCCTTGTAATTATTTTTGGAGGATTACTTACATCTTACAAGGACAAAGGATGGGAAGGTGCACTTGATGTGGTTTGGAGTGGTCTTTATTCCTTTGTCTTCCATCTCGTTTTCACTCTTTTATCTCTCTCATCTATAACTTTTTCTAATTCTTTGTGTGCTATAAAATGTGGTTCTTACACTTCCTAATGCAATATTGAATCCCTTCTTCATGTACCAAATCCCCACCGTAGGAGTGCACTTTATTTTCTGACAAGAAGGTGCACTTCTTTGAATGGAATTAGCTTAGTCCTTCATTTCTTGTGAGGGAAGGATGACATTTCTTATCCTAATGTTAAGACATCCATTACCTATTCCTAAAGCCCTTAATAGATATTTTGGGTGAGTTTCCCTTGTGTCACATTCTCGTGTCCTGAATTGATTGTAGACACTCAATTTTTGTCATGTAATTTTATAACTAAAATTTCACTAATTTCCCTTCATCCCATCATCACAATATAATTCAAAACCTTATGATAACTAGTTAATTCCCCTATCTTGGATGCCAATTAACATCAATTTGTTAGTTAAAATTCCATTTTAATTAATACATATTTTATTTAATTAACCCCTATTTCATAATCTTATATATAATTAATAAACCCTCTTATTAATAAAATACAAATCTCAAATCCCTCTAATTCCATAATTTCCCTCTACATCTCCTCTAAATAGCTTCTACAAGATAAACATGGCCTTTTAATCAATCCTAATAGATTAATTAAACCTCCTCCAACTCCTATGCGTCATTAATTCTAAAACAAATCTCTTGTAATCATTTTTATCCACTCCTAATTTTACATCTCCACTATCCCATATTCACTAGAATTTGAGCTTCGCCCAGAATGGAAAGCTATAAAAGAAACCTGGTACCTGTTGTCTAAAATAAACCCCAAGATATTTTGAAAAATTACAAATCCAATTCTGGAATTAGGTGTAATTTTTGACTCTTGAATTTACAGAGCATTAGAAAATAATATTTCATGAAATGTATAAACATAGTGTTCCATGGGTACTCCTAACTCGTGAAACAAAGGAAGGGAAGTTAGTATTTTGTGGAAAAAAGGAATTAGATCTTGGGGCCTAAAAAAAATTGGTGGAGTTAGTGCTTCATGGAGGTTGATGTTAGAGATTAAGTTCTTCACGGCCAGGGATTAGTGTTGGGCGGACATAAAAAATGGAGTTTCAAAGAGTTTTGTTTTTACAAAACAAAGGTTGGAGTCTTCTTAAGAAAATCAGTAATACACTGAGGACATGCCGCCAAGAGCCATGAATCAAGGAAAATGAGTTAAAATTAACTTAAGGTTAGAAGCCACATAACACTAAGACAATGTTCCATGGATTTACCATAGTCCACAGAAGTCTTGGAAGGCCGCGTAACATTCCAAAGTCTACATAACAAGAAAATTATTCCAAAGCCACAAAAAAATGATTTTCCATGAAATAAATAAAATCAAAATGAGGTTGTGGGGGTCTTAGTAAACAAAAACCAAATCAGAAGAACAAGCAAACAAACAAAAAATTGTGAAATAAATACTAATCATCCTGAATTCTGCAGAACAAAAGATTTTTTGTAGGTTGTAGGGTTTAATTTTTTAATGATATATTTGGTGTGGAGCTCCATTTTTCCTTAGATTTGATTCATTAGGAGCGTCTTGGAGATGCCTTTCAAAAGAAGGAAAATTTACAAGGAATGATTAAGCATATCAAGCGATTAAAATTAAGGATTTATGGGGACATATTAGGTTGCTTTCAGAAGTCATAATATGCCATTTTTAGTTGTAAGGTACTTGATTGATCCTCCCTTACCTTGATATCCTTCTAAATACTTCCAAAAGAGAATATTATTCCCATGCCCAACTGAAATGATGAGTAATTGTGATATATGTAATAGATTTCCATATTTGGAAATGTCACCTTCCATCCATCTTCCAAATTACATGGGAATCCCTTGGATTTAAAATTTGTTTCTCATCTGCAAAAAATATTTGGATTTTACTTACATGTAAAGGCAACACCAAAGGCATGAACCATCATGATACACAGACGTTACCTGTTGGAGGAATTTTAGAAGGTTTTGGTAAGGTTTAACATGTCAAGCATATCTCTAACATATTTTTATCTACTCTCCTCTCCTCCCTTACATAAAATATAATATGTTTCTTCATAGAAACTATCCTCTCTTTTTTTGGTAATGTTATTATGTCAAAATCTTGATAGAACCAAAAGAGTTGTAGACCCTGACATGATTTCCTTTATAATTCACCTTATCCCCATTTGATTGTAGTATTATGTGTATAATTTCAACAATAATATGATGTCAATTCTAACTTGAATCCACCCCTTGTGTTACATTATTTCCTTCTTTCCATCTGTTCTTTCATTTGTGATGTATATCAACCATGTTTTACATAGTTTCATGTCATTTGTGTCAAATATACAAGGTTGTGAGTTGATTTAATTGTATATTTGGGTCATGGAAATCATCTTTCCCTTTAGCCTTATAACTATCCTTCTTGATCCTCGGATACTTCAAGAGAGATTGATCAAATTATTTTGGTGCATCTCCATTCCCTTTTCTTTCAACTTAGTTTCCTTTCTTGCATTGACTTCCCCCTTTTCATCTGCAGTTTAGTTCTTAACACTATTTTAGGAGTAGAAGCAGTGTTGGTCAAAGGAACAAGATGAATCTGAAATTATTTAGACGTTGATCTCATTAATACAAGTCCTATATTGTGGATACCATCTCATTTTGTTCTAGAATTTTGAATCTACCATTTTCTGTAAAAGGGTGCAATTATGAGCTACAATAGTTTTTGGCATGTTTGATAGGACAAAAAAATAATGAAATTTATATCATTTCACTTATAATTGTGTGTTTTGATGATATATAGCCTTTGGAGGATTCACAAGAACACGTTTAATTACTCCCAATAACATATATACTGGTTTTAGAAGTCAAGTGTCCTAGCTTCATGAGAAGAGTATTGAAAAGGAAAAACATAGAAAGAGACAAGCCTTTTGAATATTTACAACTTTCACCAAGGAAAATATTAAAACAAGTTAAAAGGTATATATTCCCATCACCTACATTCTATTGAACTCCTTCTGCTAGACCTTCCTCTCCCAATAATAAGAATCTATAACCCACCTTTCCTATGGCCCTTCAAAGGAATCGACCCTTTGTTACTTTTAATGGTGGTAGCCCCTAATTATAAATGCACATCATGGTATTCTAATGGCTACCCTTACAAGCATCCCATTATTTACAGGAGATAATTCGACCACTCCCATTAAACACATCTTAAATGTTACAAATGTTTGTTATGTCCATCTTATTAATGAAGATGGTGTAGCACTTAGGTTATTAGCTTCATCTTTTAGTGGGAGGGAATTGTAATGCTATAGAAGTCTACAACCAACATATATTCATACGTGGGATGAGATTGGGAAGAAACTTTGCAAGCATTTTGAAGATAAAAGCAACCATCTATCCCTCATTAAGTAGCTTACTACCATTAAGAGAGACCCTAATGAAGTTATGACATATTTTAATATCAGATTTCAAAAGGCATGTGATAAAATTCCTCAAATTTAATCCCTCTCCAAGTAATACATTTCTATATTTATTTAGAGCCTTAAATATTGTTGTGGTTGTTATGATTCAATCCATGGGAGGGACCATCTTACAAGATTTTTATAGAATATCTATTAGAGCTGAAAATTATTTAGTCTAAGATGGGAATCTAACCCCTAGGAAACCAATATCTCTATTTCCATAACCCCTCCCAATGTAGCCTATTTTGGAAACCATTCTTGGAGAAATCAATCAACCAAATCCTCATACTTTTCCCCCTAATGAGTTTCATGGATTTATGACTATGTTGCAAAATATTGGAAATGAAGTGGTGGCCAGAAGGAGGCAAGTAGCCCAACAATGCAAACCTTATTATCCTATCAATCAAGAATATTAGCCCAATAAATAGTCTTATCAAGGTATTTCCAAAGGAAAAGGAAAAATAAGTTTCCCTGGGCCCTTAAACACATACTACCTATATTCATGTGTTTTTGTAAGGGTAAAATTCAATTGAAAACATGACAAATCTACCCTAATGTTGAAATGTTTCATTGTAGACCTTCCTAGATACCATTTCAGATCAGTTCATCCCATGTGTCAAGCCTATCCCCATCCATGTAATCCTCATGTCTGTGGTCTTATCCTTACCCATGTGTCTAAGATATGAAAACAAGCTCACAAGTTCCTTTTGAGACAATGTCTTTCAAGGGGGATCTTTCAACAAGTTTAGGAATAACTAGTTTTTAGCCTTTATAAGGCTAGCACATATTCTATGGAGTGTATTTGAAGCCATAAATTAATTAGGGAGGTGTACTAATGAGCCTAGATCATTTTACAAGTGATTTAGGAATATTTATGGAAGATTTGGTGATTCAAGAGAAAGTTAAGCAAAAGTGGATTTTTTAGGCCAAAGGAGATTGCAATGTGAAAAAGCACCTAAGTTTCAGAAGATGATTCCTAGAGCTTTGAAATGAATAGGAGGTCAAAAAATATCAATGGAAATATGACTCAATTTTCTACATGGTGGTACTTTCATATTTTTCTCATGGACCATTCATTTCATTGAACAACTCATTCTTTACAGGCACAACTATATATCCCAATAACAAAGGAATTTTTGAGTATTTTTAAAGGTGAATACTACCTTGAGACCCATCCCATTATTCTCAAAATTCCATTTTCATTAAAAATCATATAAGGAAGTTCCCAAATAGTCCTCTGGAAGCTTCGGTAACGTCATTTTCAAGCTCCTCTCCAAGGCATAAGCTCCGTCCTTAGCCAAATTTTTCAGTGCCATGTGGCAGCATGAAGCTAAGGCACACTTTTTTGTCCCCTTTGTCACTTTCCATTGGGAAAAAAATGTTTCACCTCACCTTATACCTCATGGTCCCATCACATGACCTTGGGAGGCTTTGATAAGCACTTTTCCCAATTTTCTAGCCCTTGCTCCAAGTCATGGATGCCCACCACTTGTTACTCTAGGGCCAAGGCACATTTTTATGTCCCATTAATCCATTTTCAAGAGGAAAATGGGGACATAAAAATGTTCCCCCCACCTTTTTCCTAGTTGGTTCCTCACACAACCAATTTTGGCTCTCGAGTGCTAAAATTGAACCCTTTACTCTTCATCCTTTGCCACCACATGTTTGTCACTTGTCCTCCTAGGGATAGGGTGCACTTTTGTGCCCCCTTTATACCTTTTCCAAGGGAATAAGGGGTAAAAATATACGCCACCCCCTTAAGGCACAAAACCAAGGAGATAACCATTTTTTCATCTCCCCCCATTTTTGCTTCAAATCTACCTGGAACTCTGGTGATTTTTTTCCAAAATCCCTCACCTCTATTTTTCATCTTGAATTCATCCCTCCATATTTATAGGATCATGGAAATAATATTCTCATAAAAATTGTAAATTTTTAAAGGCTCGAGGTACATTTTTTCCAGATTGACTTTGTATCCCGCAAAGGAAAAAGCTTTGTATCTTGCAAATCGGTGCACGAATCAAGGTGGGGTGTTTTGCATTCTTAATTATTTCTAGGATAATATAGAACACATGTGATAACAATTAAATGCATGTTTTATATTTTTCATGGTGAAAAAATCCAGACTTCATGCCCTAATTTTGTAAAAAAAATTCCCACCAGTTTGGTGATCGAATCAAGTTTAAAAAATGTACGTGAGAAAGAGAGAGAAAACCTTTCCCAGTGGATGTGTTATCATCAAAATATGAGGTGTGGAAAGGTACTTTCCAAAAATATTAAGTCTCTATATTATCACTTACTATAAATAGTAAACTCTCATACTTAGCAAATTTCTCCAAGGCATGGTTCATAGGGAACAACAAGGGCATCAAACAATGTGGTCGAAGGTGAAAAAGGTGAAAAAGGAAATTTACTAAAAATAGTAAAATCCCATTCTAGGTATAGAAGAGGTGTCAATTGTTCAAGATAAATAGCACCTCTTCAACCTAACTTCATAAGTAAGACAATTAAACTTACAAAAACTCGATATGGTGGGCTTTCAATGATACCCATGAGATGTGATAAAAGATATTTGAATTGTCATGCTCCATCTAAGAAATGAAACTATCTCCTCTACCACGAGAAGACCTGAAGATAATAGACACTAAATAGAGAAAAATTAATAATATAGATAGGTGGGTTTTCTGGAAAAGGCCAGTTCCTAGAATTCAAAGGACTTCCTTGTATGGATGTCAACCCACTTTGGAATAGTCAAGTTTATTTATGGAAACGAGATACATCATATGATATGTGAAATTTGTGATAAAATGTTTATGGTTTATTTAGATTATTACATACACACATCTGATGATGATAACATAGAAAGTAATAGGTATAAGGCTCAAATTCAGAATCATGATTGGCATCCAGATTCTCAGAAATTTGAACCCCCAGAGTATTTTTTTTCTTCCTTCTCAGAGAAGTATAAATCAGGCTACTCGATATAGTCGTCTTTGAAGTCTGAGTACTCTTCTTTGGTGTTGTATTGTCATAAAAATTATGGGTTGGGGTCTTCAAAACTGGCCTCACATTTAAATTCTTCTTTAGATTCAGTGTTGGAGCTTTCGATAATGTCTAATCCAACCTCATAATGATGCTCAACCACAGCGAGGTCAACTCGGATTCCTTTCACCTTGTAGTAAACCTACCAAAATTCATGAGTAGCTTCGTGGATCCTCTAGGTGAATTCAAAATTGCTCCCTAATATGTTGACAAGGGTTAAATGGATAGCACACAACTTGAGGTCATGAAAAAAGATCATATTGCTCCCAATGAAGTGGATGATGGATGATCAGTAAGGATTTGATTCTTGTGATTGGATGATTTTTTCCACTTATAGCCATCTAATAGAAGCCATTCTTGAAAAAATATTAGCAACATAAGAGATAAAAATGATTGATAGGAATTATTGAATGAAATCCGACTACATGAAAAACATAATACATAGGAATCGTAGGCAATTCTAGGAATCACGGGTGATTCTACAAGATTTTAAACAGACTGATAAAATGAAAGATTTAACTAACTTATACGAAACTATGGTCTTGTGAAGGCAAATGTGAAATAAGAAATGATCTGATAAGGATACTAAGATGAAGAAAAAATAGAGTTATAATATGATAACAGACCTTGGTTGATGATGAGAGACAAGAGGTTGATATGGATTGCAGCTGAGTGATGAACAACCTTTAACATGAATTCAAAATACTTGATGATCTTGAATGAGAATGATAGATGATGAAGTTCTCTCCTTGATCCAAAATGACACGGATGAACTCAAAAAAAAGACTCAAAATGTGAGAATTCTCATGGATTATCGTGGATGATCCCCAAGAGAGGTAGAGAATTTGGTTTATATAGATCGTTGGTGACCAAAGGAATCACCGGCGATTCCAGTCAGTTCAAGCTTAGGAGTGATAAGGGTGATTATCTTGCTTATTTGAACTTGATTTGATTGGTAATTTCAAGGGATAAGATGTGGTAACTAGAATAAGGTCTAGATTAATTTATTTATATAGGTTTAATTTAGGAATGAGTTTGTTAGAATAATTATGGTATGATTTTAGAAATTTTCTTAACTGGTTTGAAACTAGACTTAACTAGTGTGAAAGAGGGATTTCACATGGGGATGAATAATATTAATTAATTAATTGAATAAAATTGGGTGGGTTATGACTTAGAATAGGTGGGCATAATTTATTTAAATTAATTAATTGAAGGGTACCAGTGGATTACCTAGGTCGGGGGATGTTATGAAAGTGGATAAAATAATGTGATGGTGTGTTTTAATTATTGATGGTATCAAATGAACTTATTTAATTGAATAATTTAATGAGGATGGGAGGGCATAGATTTTAGGTGTCTACATTTTCCCCTTTTTGTCTGCCAGTTTGACAAATCGTTAGAAAAAAACAACGAAAATTTTATTTGTATGGGTGACTCAACTGCAACGCAATGCAGTGAACACCAGTGTGTTTCATTCAAAAAAATTTCCTAGTCTAAGGGAATACCAAAATAGAATGTGTTATCGATGAACCAAATGATAGAGTGAATAAAGGGTTTGATACCTATAGATGTATTGATCCTCACCAAGTAGGCTTATTTGACTGGAAGGTTAAGTGATGGGGGGCCAAAGGGAACACATCCCATAGACATATGACGAGTCCCAAAATTGATTCTTTTTGGTCAATTTAAATTTTCCAAGGATTTGGGTCCTTTTGAAAGTGACACACTTGTGCAAAAGTTGTGTTTTTCTATGCTTAAGGGGTAAAATGATAATGTTTGCTAAGAATGACACAAAGCGTAAGTGTTTGGGTGAATCACCCGTGATTGTTGATGAAAAGTAGGTGATTAGATTTTGTTATAATTTGGGGTATATAAATACCCAATCCCTATGGTTTATTACTCACTTTAACTGTGGGATAAAAAATGACTTGGAGAGTGAAATTTAGCTAATTTCGAGTGATTTAGAGTGATTCGATCAAGATGGAAACATTCGGGAGGAATAGGCAAGAACCTATAGTAGAGGTAAGTAGATTTTTCTTTAATTTTGTGTGATTTTGGTAGTTTTAGGTATTCATTTCTATTTTTACGGTGTACGGGTGCCCTAACTAGAATCCTTGTCAATTTATTTAATCATTGGCGATTCAAAAGAATCATTGGTGATCTAGGTATATCACTGGCAATTTACTTATGTTTTGGCCATTTTAAAAATGAAGTGGGATGTTTCAGTTTTTTAGATGTTGTTGGTGTTATTGTGATTATGTTGATGTTGATGTTATGTATCTTTGATATGTTTTTGATGTTTTCATTGATGATATTAATGTTAATTTGTTTATTTTTTGTAGGTGGATGTGAAGTTATCTATTTGTGACCATATCTCATTGATTTTGGAGCAGGTGAGGGAGGTCATGACTTATGATGAATAGAAGAATGTAGATGATGTTGTATTTGGTGCCATGAGATATTACAGATGGATTCAAAGATGTTTGAGTTGTATATTAACATTATTGGAGAGGTGGAACCCTTCCACCAGCACTTTTGGTTTGCCCATGGGAGATCACAATCACGTTAAAGTATTTTCATTACATCTTGAGGCTATCAATCCATCAAGAGGAGATGTATATCATTACTAAGCCAAAGAGAGATGGTGTGATGACTAGAAGATATGGGGAGGATGTCACAGATATTATATATGAGTTAGGGGATTTTTCTTACGGCCGTGTTTATTCATCTAAGAGAGATAGGTTTGTGCACTGATGAGCATGATGATGATGGTCATTATTTGTTATGCATTATTGGATTATGGAGATAGTCATTTCCCATGGATGATGACTAGGGTAGTAGAAAAGATGATGGAGCAGCGCATTATTTTCAAGTGGAGACCTACCCTAATTTCTCAGAAATTCAAATATTTTTGGGCCTGGAAGGCCCATAAGAGGTTTGGGATTGATGTTTATTTTCTTCTACAGGCTTGGGCCTTAGAGCACATTGATATTTCTCAACCAGCGGGGTTACCATGGGGTATTGATGATCAGCACCATTTTTTTATGAGATGGTTATCAGACATGGTTCGTGCGGAGAAGAGGAGGAGAATATGGTTTTATAGAGATTTTTTATCTGGATTACAAATGGGGGATATTACATGGAGGCCTTATTTGGATTTACCAACATGGCCTAAATATCCTCAATATTTTTTTGGTTTACAACAACCTATGTGGCTCTAAGCATGTAGGGAAGGTGAGCATGTGTTTCTCTATTTTGACCATGTTCAGAGAAAATTTTGATTGGTTCAGGGGGCACCCAATGAGCCCATTCAGTATAGGAAATAGGATACATATATAGAGACTCCATGGGAAGTGGTGATGAGATGTCGAGGCTATGAGCCTAAATGAGGAGGGAGAGATGGTACAGATTGATGTTGTGGGGGTTACACCGGAGTATACTGTATGGTGGGTTCCAGCCTCAAGGATTTTTGACATATCCCAAGTAGCACAAGGGGCTACACAAAGGGTGAGACGATTACATGCTCATACTGAGGGGGGAGCACAAGCAGTGTCAAGATTTGGGGACAAGGAGGATGATGGTGATGATATCATAGCAAAAGCTATTGTAGTAGTAACAGATGTAGTCATTTTTTACCCCTATTACAAAAGAAAGGAACCCCATGTGCACCGGCCTATCAACGAGTGGATGTTGGGAACTCATCCGAGGCACGCACAGGTGTCGAGTATCTCTTTTATGTGATTTTAGTGGGAAACATCATCTATGATCCATATTTAAGAGATTTGAAAGGAATTAAAACATATAAGCACCATAGAGCTTCAGAACGGCTTCTACATCCTTGCAATCATTTCAAACAGAAAGAGCTTAACAGATTTTATAACTTATACCGAAACAAAAATAATTTGTACAAGCATCCATACTTAATCATAAACATAATGAAAAATAACTATGAGAAATATGTATGCATGAGAATTGTCAATGTTCATATTCATGTAAGTTGGTAACCTCATTACATTCATGGAGCCATTACAGAATGTCACAGAGAAGCATATAGTAGTCATGTATTATATCTAGACTCATATGGCTAGGTTATTAAAAGAATTTTATAATCCCCATACCCTTGACTAAGCACAATTACCCAAACTAACATAGTTCTTGCAGTATTTCTGCAGAGCTCCGCCCTCTATCTATTTCTCTCTATTTTTACTTCTATAGGCGCTTGTAAATATAGGATTTCTAGACTACCAACTCATCCTCCAGTAGCCTCAGATCTGATGTCAAGTGTCTAAATGTGGTCCTCCATTTGAGCATGCTCCTTCAGGCCTGAGCTTTCCACTTTGTACCATGATGTGCTTCAAGAAGCTTCTACCACATGCATGTTCCTTCCTGGGCCAACATGTCGCCAGGTTGGCACCTTATCACCTCCACATGCGTAGTTAGGTCATGCTTTTCACATGTTCTTCCCAAAATTCCCAATATGGCTAAGTCCTGAACCCTTGGTTCTATCCATGCGTGCGACATGGGTTTCTTTAAATCCTTCCTTAAACCCTACCCTGTGTGCTTTATCCTTGTACGCCTTTCTTCAACTAGGCCTTCAGTGCCTATGCTCCTTTTTTATACTTAGCCAATATTTTTGGGGCCTAATAACATCCGAGAAGGCCGTAGTGGAGGGGGAGAGAGATTCGTCTCAGAGAGAGTGAGATTATCTTCTTAGTGTGTGGGATGCCCTTATTAAAGAGAGGGATGGGTTGATTGTTGAGAGGGACACAGTGGTGGTGGAGTGGGATGGTCTCTGAGTACAGCTTGTGTAGGTCATTGAAAATAGAGACAAGTACAAGGGCCATAGGGATTCAATGAGGAAGGCCTTGGGGATCACAGGGAATTTTATATCTAGAGTGGATCTGTCAGCAATGGCTTGATCTAGCAAGTAAAGAGGAGCACCTAAAATGCCTCCTCCATCTAGGATGATTTATGTTGCTCATTATGACATTGTGTGGGATGAGTGATATTATTAAGTTGATTTGATCATCAAGAACTATCCTGATGCCACGTTTATGTAGATTACTTGGCTGTCGAAGGGGAAGCTGCAACAGAAGCAAGTCCTAGTGTGAGTGTAGCGAGTGTGTGTCAACTGCCTCGGAGGCCAAATATATTAGATGGTGGTGAGGGCGGATCTAGAGGTGAGGGTGTGGCTATGAGTGATCCTTGAGGTGTTAGAGATACATGTATTTTTGGAGGCACATATGCTCTAGTAGGAGAGGGGAACACGGCTTAGGCTAGTGCGGTGCTCAAGGATGTGGAGTTTACTAGTTGATTCTCATGTATATGATGACATAAGCTCATAGAATCCCATTTTTTATATGATGATGATATATATTTATTTTTTGGACATTGATCACGATGTATATCAAACTTTTATTTATAGATATGATGATGATGAGATTTTATGACTTATATTGCATTTTGATTTGCATGTGTTTATATTCTATGTTTTTATTTGAAATGTGTTAGTGTTAGATGGATTTTGATGGATGTTAATAAGCATGGTTTGTAAACATGTTTGGTTGCATATGATTAAATGTGGTTGAAATGTTCCATTGATTCAAATGACTTTAAAATGTGATCTTAAAATATGGTGTATCAAAAATTTGACTAAATAAAATGAGGTAAAAATGAAATGATTTCCCCACTATGGATTTTATATATACATGATGGGTTTCAAAAAGTGTGAAAACACTTGAATTTGTAGCCTTAACAAATGTTAAGTAATATTATCAATAGGTAGTCACAAAAAATCTAAATAAGATATGAAGTGAATGTATTTCTTATGATACATAAGGGGTTTCATATGTATATCTCAACGTGGGAAAAAGGGATCTCCTTTTTAATGGGCTTATAGAGAAATGCCCCAGCTTTTACATTTTTTGAAGGAAACTGATCGATGTGTGAAGTCTTCCTTAATGGGAAAGTTGATCAAAGCATGAAGCTTTCCTAGGATTCTTTTTGACTTGTTAAAAGGTTGATAAATACGGGAAGCCTTTGACGTGGGTATCCATCCTTCGAGGGTATAGTCTACATTTCTAAATTTTTGTATTTTTTACAAATAGCCATCCTTCGAGGGATCAGTCTATAATTTTGAGCGGTATTTTTCATTCAAGGGATCATTCTACTATGTTTTCAATATTTTGATAAGAAGCATTTAATTAACTTTACATAAATTTTTGAGCTGGGGAAAAAATTGTAATAGACCATATCATGGAGGGGAGAAGATGTATATATGACCTATACACATATGCCCCATGTTATTATTATTTTTAAATGGTACAAGGTATATGGATGTAATCAATTAAGGGGCTCATGTAAAGGATAAACTTTTCCATAGTTAAATATGTGATGAACAGAGTCGCGGTGCTCAGCTTTAAAGTGTATGTAGAATGTTTATAGATAACCACATACTTTCAAATCATTATTATAGCAAAATGGATGGTAATAATATTTTAAATGCAGCTGCTGTCATAACAATCAATCATTTAAAAGTATAAAGGTCGCAAGTGAAAGGCATTCAGAAGTTCCTTTTCAGGTTCTCCATCAAGAGAAGCGAGACAATATGCTCCTGACCCATACTTGTGAGTAATGATATATGGACCAATCCAATTAGGGGTAAACTTTCCACATTTACTCTATTCTAATGTAGTGACATTTTAATTTTCTTTAAGAAAAATATCACCAATTTTAAATTCACGCTCTTTGACATGTTTTTTATAGGCTCTATTAACACGTTTTTGATAGACTTGATGATGTTCAAGGACTATTAGACATTTTTCATCTAACAGTTCAAGTTGTGCTAAGAGGTTGGCGATATTTTTCATCAGGGATGAAATCTTTAAGAGATATAAGAAGTGATGGAATTTGGACCTCGAGAGGTAGGACAGCCTCTGATCCATAGATGATTAAATAGGGTATAGCACTTGTAGGTGTGTGGATGCTAATTTGATAAGCCCAGAGAGAAAACATGATTTGGAGATACCAACCTGCATGTATCATCTATTGTTTTCATAAGGATTTTATTAAGTTTTTTGTTAGATGCCTTGGCTTGTCCATTTTCTTGAGGAAAATATGGTGACGAGAATCTGAGTTTGATGTTGAATGTATCACAGATATTTTTAACCACTTTATTCTTAAAGGATTTCCCATTCTCTGTGAGGAGTTTATGAGGGATACCAAAATTTCATATGATATATTGATATATGAAGTTAGTGATAGCTCCTGATTTTGTCGAGGTTAAATGGATGGCTTCAATCCACTTAGTAAAGTATTCAATGGATGTGATAATGGAATGATGTTATCGGGATGATTAGGATTGATAGCACTGATGAGGTCTAACCCCCATTAAGAGAAAGGCCATAGGTCCTGAGTGGGTTCTAATGCTTGACTATGGAATCAGATGAGATCTGAGTGGAGTTGGCATTTAGCGCATTTCTTTACATATGCACAACAATATTTGGTGATGGTAGGCCAGTAGTACCCTAGTCGTATGATACGTTTAATAATGGAATTTCCACTGAAGTGACCACCACAGATTCCATCATGGACTTCTTTGATTGCTTTGATTGATTCATGTGATATAAGGCATCCTAATAGTATATTTTCAAAGATACATTTATAAAGGATACTAACTATAACAACAAAGTGAGTGAAGCATTGAACAAATGATTGTTTAACACCATGTGATAATTCTGATAGCAGTTGATATTCAGTGAGATAGTCATTTATCTTAGTGTACCATAGATTAGGTGGATTATTGTCAATGACATTAATAGGAGGAATCTCATTTTTATGTGACAAATGGTCTAATCATTGAACGAATACAAAAAAATTAGTGTTATCCTTTGATTTTCCCTTTTTTAAAGGGATGAGGGATCCAAGAGATGCCATAGTTTTTGTAAATTTGTTAGAAGATCATGGAATATTTTGAATGGTATAATGATCGAATGCGTTGAGGATAAAGTCAAAAACATATTTATATTTTTGGAGGATTTCATTTTTACATTGATATTCTCCTTTAACTTGACTGATGACAAGTTATGAATCTCCATAGATTTCCAGAATGTGGACACCTAAGAGAATGGCAGTAGTTAAACCCATGATTAAGGCTTCATATTCTTCCATGTTATTAGTACACTCGAAGTTAAGTTTGAATACTAACAGAAGTGGAATATTCCAGGGAGGGATGATAATGACTTTGACTCCTCCTCCTTCTTGGTATTTAGAACCATCAAAGAAGAGAGTAATTTTAATGGGGATAAATTCATATTCATCGATGTTATTTATGGATTCGTCAGGAAAGTATTCATGAGGGAGTCATTTATCTAGAAGGGGTGCATTAGCGAGTTGATCTGAAATGGCCTGACCTTTAATAGATTTTTGAGATATGATCTCGAGGTCAAATTCAATCATGAGCATAAGCCATCGAGTTATGTGATCATTATGATAAGGTTTAGAGTACATGGTTTTAAGTGAATTAAAGTTGGTAATGACATATGTCTTGTTATTACGGAGATAATGTCAAAGTTTGGAGGTGGAAAAATACATCGCACAACATAATTTCTTCAGCTTCGGTGTAGCATGTTTCATACTCATGGAGTGTGTGACTAATATAGTATATGACATGTTCACAACCTTGATTACCATAGTGGGTGACCATAGCTCCTAGAACATGTTCTGAAGTGGATATGTATAGATAAAATGGTTCCCCTTCATGAGGCGTATTAATAACAGGAGGTGATAATAGATATTGTTTAATTTCACTAAATGATTTATGACAATCAGAATCCCAATGAAAGTCTACGTCCTTGCGGAGAAGATGGTAAAATAGTTAAAAATGGTTAGAAATTTGTGATATGAAACATTGAATTGACTGAAACTTACCTTGGAGGCTACGCATTTGTTTAATATTAGATGGTCAAGGAATTTCAATGATTTCTGTAACCTTTTCTGGATCAACTTCAATACCTTGGATAGATATGATGAATCCTAAAAATTTTTCCATTGAGGACACCAAAAACACACTTTACAGGATTAGCATGAAGACAAAATTGGATGAGACGAGTGAATATTGATTCAAGGACATCAAGATGGTCTTTTCAGTGATTTGGACTTTCCTAAAAGGTCATCGATGTAGTCTTCGACAATCTTGTGGATGAGGTCATGAAAAATGTATGTCATGGTGCATTGGTAAGTAGCTCCTGCATTTTTAAGACCAAATGGCATGACACAATAACAAAGGTTCCCCAAGGGGTGATGAAATAATTTTTGTGTTGATCATGGTGGGGGTAATAAGGATTTGATTATAACTAAAAAAACCATCCATGAGGGAGAGAATTTCATGGTCGGTTGTTAGGTTAACAAGTTGATCTATATTTGGAAGAGGGAGATCATCCTTTGGACATTTGAGGTTGAGATCCCTGAAGTCTATGAAAATTTGTAACTTGCCTAAAGCTTTAGTTATGGGGATGATGTTAGAGACCCATTGTGGATAGTCAATGGGTATGATAAATTTGGTAGATAAGAGGCGTTGCAACTCTTCCTTAACAAGGAGAGCTATACGGGGATGCATTTTACAAAGTTTTTGTTTACCTGGATTAGCATTGGGATACATGACTATGTTGTGTACAATGATGTTAGGGTCAATTCCGGGCATATCATTGTATGACCAGGTGAAGGCTTGGTAATATTTTTCTAAGAATGAAGTGAAATCATCTAGTTCTTGTGGATTTAAAGATTGACTGACCTTAACTATGCGAGGATCTTGAGGGGTTCCTAAGTTAACATTGAGGGTGGATTCATTAAGGAGAGTTGGTGTGTCAGATGGTAGGGATTTCTGAAGAAAGTGGTCTTCAGCTCCCATATGGGAAAGGATATCCTGGTCATCCTGACACTGGAGGATATCTACAGTAGGTGAATCTTCCTCAACCATTTCTGGCCAAACAAGGGGTAATGATTTAGTGGAGTGACTGGATTGATAAGTAAGCAGCCCTAAAGATATAACATTGATTAAAAAAAATTAGGTGGGATGGATATAGTGTTTTCTATGTCCATAATATCTTCAGGGTTTTCTGGTGATGACGATTCTAGTTTGGGAATAGCATAGATGTAGTGAGTTCAGATGTAGTGGCTTCAAATATTTCGGAGCTGGAATTTTTATAACCTAAACCATATTTCTCATAGGCTTTAAGAGAATGTTGGATGGTCAAGTCATGGGTTCCTTGTTCATAATGGTCGAGGCCAAAACCTCTCCATGCACAACAGTGAAGATACATACGAGTGAAGTTTGGATTATTGAGGGATTTGAAGTCTAATGTGAATGGCATGACATGGTGTGGATTGATAACATGGGATGAAGGATTATCGAGTCCCCCATAGACGAGGTTTATTTTGAGATAAGAAGGACCATAAGAGATAATATCTCCAACATTTTGCTCATACATGGGTTGTTTGTCAGGGTGACCATATGTTTTGGGTGAAGGGATGGAGTTAAGCATGAGGAGACAATATTCCCCAAGCGTAAGACATTTTACAGCCTCATCAAGAGAGGAATCATCTTGTAATTTGGAAGAGGGGATAGATGTGCTAGTAGATGCTTCATCAGATGATTCATAGATGTGGATTTAGGTACAAGGACGTTGTTTGGGTGGTATGTCATGTAACAGTCAACGAATGGATTTGGATCAACGGGGACAATGAAATTCTGACCCTCGTGTTCATATTTGAGACAACGATGGAGGGTGGAAGGAACACATCACATGGTGCATATCCAAGGGTGTCTTAACAACATGTTGTATTAAAACTCTCCTTCTATAATATAGAATATATGTGGTAGGGTTTTGACACTGACTTTAAGTGGTAGAATAACAGTGCCTATCATAGGTGTAATAGTGTCATTAAAAGCTCTTAGTAAAACTGGGTTTTGAGTGATAACGGTGTTGGGTAGTTTAAGTTGGTCAAAGGAGAGGGAGGATATAATGTTAATGGTGGCACCACTATCAATCATGACCCTCTTAATGGAGATGTCATTGATCTAAGTGGTGATGAAGAGTGGTAAGTCATGGTCCTCCAGTCTAAGAGAGGGAATTTCAGATGGTTCGAAATGATATAGCGGAGGATGCTTTAAGGTCACCTAAAAAATTTTTGAAAGGAACATAGATCATTGGTTGGACACAGTTATGGATTGAAGGGCTTCTATCATAGCTTGTTTGTGAGAAGGAAATGTTTGAACTAGTTCATAAAGTGACATCCTGATGGGGGATTGGTGTAATTGCTTGATAACAACCTTTTGTACTGTAGTGAAAGGGGGTTTTACTTCTTGTATCGAAATTTTGGCTTTGGGTGATGGTGTTTGATTATATGCTTCGGGAGCTAAGGAAATAGATACCTTAGGTTTATCAGATGAAGTGGATAATTTGGGAGGTGGAGGTATGACTATGAAAGTTTTTTCTTTCTTAGACTCAGATGGCTCTTTGTCATAATTTTGTGAACGAGTAGTGATGTGCAGAATGTCAACTTGATGAGAAGGAGTTTTAGGGATGGATTCTTCAGGTTTTGATGATGATGATGTTGATGTTGGCGTTGTGTTTGATTGAGAAGGAAGAAAGAGTGGACTTCCAATTTCCTGAACTTTTAAGTGAAAGGCCCTACAGTCATCTATGGAATGGCCTCATGTTCTATGGTAATCACAAAAACATTGAATTCATACTAGGTAGGTTTCCATCCTTGATGATCAGACAGCTTGGGAGGTGGTAATGTAATAAGTGACCACTGAAGGAGGTCATCTAAGATGGTGGCATAACACCCCTTAGGTGTAGATGTGGATGGTGACGATATTCTATCTATATTCTCCTTGGGAGGAAGTAATATTTTAGTTACATATTATTTAGTTATTGGCTAAGGAGGTTTTCTAGATGTCGTAACGGATGGAGGATAAAGAACCTGTATGGGTGGCCATTGTTGAGGGTAGTTGTACTGTGCAAGGGGTGAATGGCAAGGACCTAGTATAGATACTTGTTGTGGAGTGATGGGTGTAGGATACAGACTCAATGTAGGATCTTTGACCCTAAAATAATAGGGTGATTAACAGGTATAAGGGAGCAAGGTCCACGAAAAGGGTTTTGATCTAGAAAAACATACTTGAGGGCTTTTGAAGACCTGAACAACACCTTGTTTATGAGGTACTTTTGTGGTTTTAGATGAACTTGGGGTGGTTGATGAGGATGCAGAAGAGCCAAATTTACCCGAGGTAAAGGAGTTTTTTGGGTTGTTTGTCAGAATGTGGCTTTAGGTGTATTTTTGGGAGTTATAGAGGATGCAAGTGTAGATTCGTTAATGGCATGTGACAAAGATGTGGGAAAAATTTTATTAATACTCTTAGTAGACTAAGATTCAGTAGTCGTAGTTTTAGGCTCGTTGGGTACTAGTGTTGATTCTGTAGGTTTTGATTTGATAGGTAATGAGGTGGATCCAGGGATAGACTATGTCTTTGTTATTTTATTGATGGTGTGGACAAATTTTGTTTGTGATTGATATGAAGATGAGGGGTGATTCAAGAAAAGGTTTCTTAAATATGTCAGTATTTTGATTTGGGGTGCATTTGGATTATGTAAGTGGAGTTCACCCTTGTCAATCAAGTCTTGAAGTACGTTACAGAACATGCGACACCTCTCGATGTCATATCCCTTAACCCTATGGTATTTTAAATATTCATTATCTCGATGCCAAATGGCTTTAGATATTGACATGTCAATGGGTTGAATAGGTGGGAGAGATATCATGTTGGCGATAAGAAGTTTGTCAAAAACTGCACTATAAGTCTCTCCTATAGGTGTATAGCTACGTTGTTGATAGGAATGCTTTGTAGTGGGTTTTTCCTTTGAAGAAGATTTAACTACAATAACATTGGTAGATGTTTTAGACTTATCGGGGTTAGATGATGACTTAGATGGAAACTCAACTTTTGGTTTCTTAGGATAAAGCTTAACCTGACCATCTTCTAGAGCTCGCAATTCCAATTTACGGGCCATGGTAAAAGCTTCATCAAAAGTTTGAAATGATTGGATTTGTAATGTGGATGAGATATGTTTGGTGCATGAATGGTAGAAAAAATTGATTAATTATGTTTGTGGTAATGAAAAGGATAGTTGATTAATTACACCTCTCCAGTGGGTGACAAAATCGGCAATAGATTCGTCCTCAAATTGTTTGATGGCATATAGGTCATTAATAGTGACTTTGTGGGATATGTTTATGGAAAAGTGTTCTAAGAAGAGTTGAGCGAGTTGTACAAAGGATAATAGGGAATATTTTGGAATGCTATTGTAAAAATCCAAGGTAGGACTGACAAGGGACACAGGAAAAGTCCTTAGCTTAAGGTCTTGGTCGTGAGCTATTAGATAGCAAGCGTAATGAAAGGCATAGATGTGTTGTTGAGGATCTTCCTTGCTGTAAAATTTGATGAACTTTGAAAGTTCCCAGTGAGGTGGATATGCTTTAAATGAAACTGAAGGGTGAATGGGCTCATTGAAAATTTGGTCATAGGAGAGCACATTCTTGGGTGTAGATGAAGTAGCTTCGAGACTAGATATGTGGTTCATAAGGGCTTGGAGAGGATTGGGTTGAGCTTGTTGTTGTGAGGATGAGCTAGGTTGAGATGAAAACTAGCTAGGTTGTGAGTATGCCTAATACTTATGAGGAATTTTTTATTGGTAGGAAATATTTTATTGGGGAATGTTTTGTTGAGGAACATTCTACTGGTAAGTGAAATTCTATTGCAAGATATTTTATTGTGGAATTTTTTTGTTGAGGTATGTATTGTTGAGGTATGTTGTATTGCTGGGATATTTTTTGTGGTATGTTTTGATATGTGGTATGTTTTGTTGTGGGATATTTTGATGAGATGACTACTTTGTTGAGAAGAATAAAGGTTAACAAAAAAAAAAATTATTTGATTGTGAGGGTTATATGTATTGGTACTGGAATGTCATTGATGTATAGGTGAGTGGTTGTGAATAGGTAAGTGACTGCTGGAAAGGTATAACAGAAGCAGCTAAGGATGGTGCTTGTTGCATAACTTTGTTTTGTTGGCTTGATATTTTATTGTGGAATGTTTTGAAGAGGTGTAGATTGTGGATTGTGGAGATTAGGGTTGTGATGGTTGTGGTATGTGTTGTGAAATAGGGTGAGTGCTAGCAATAACACTAGTATTGATTAGTGGTTTTGTAGTTGTGGGAATAGACATGGTGATGATTTGAATGGGGGTAGTAACTGGTTGTGAAGATATGATAGTGGAAAAGGATACATAACTAAATTGAGTTGTTTGTACATATGACAACACCGGAGGGGTAGATGAGGAAAGTAGTTGTATTGCTTAGGGGAGGTGTGGAACCTATAGAAGGGTTTGGTGAAGATGTAAATTGTTGGGAAGATGTGTTTTGTGATGAAATCATATGAAGGTTGTAAATAGGAACTGAAGAGACATCAGATGTCTCAGGTTGATGGTAGAAGATTAATCATTCGATGCTTCAAATTGGTTAATAGGAATGAAGGATTTGGCATTTCAAATTTTAGGATGACTAACATTTCATGTTTCAGATTGACATATTGAAGTGTATGAGTATAACTATTGGATGATTGGTTCTTGATTTTGATCGATGAGACGTGCAATGGTAGATGAAGGATTATAGGTGTATGGAATTGGTTGGGGTGTGAATGGTTGTAGTTGAACACCCCTAGCTGCTAGATAAGCGTTGAGAGAAATGGGGTTTGAATCTAACATTTCTTCAAAAACAAGGTCTCCCCTATTATAGAAAGGAGGTTCAGACACTTCTGATTGTGAACTAGGGGGAAATGGTTGTTTTTCTTCTCCTATTCCATATGTATGAAGGATTTGACTATGATATTGATGTGTGGAATTCAAAAAAAATTGTCTCATTTCCTCATTATATTTGGCCTCTAATTCATTTTAAAACTGTTGGGTGTTAGGAAGGGGAGTGGATGTAAATTTTTGATAAAATGGGATTTGTTGTTGAATTGCTCTAGAAAATGTTGTAGGAAATGGTGTAGATAGTGGAACATGTTGCTAAAATGATATAGGTAGTGGGGTGGACATGTTTTAAAAAGTTTTGGTTACGAGCATGTTGTCTAGTAAGTACCATGGTAAAAAAACACACAAACACATAGAAAATCAAAAATAACTAATTGGGTTAATTTACAAACAAGAAAAAGCAAGAAAAATATCATTTTATATTTATCTTGATTAATTATGAAAGAGTGAAATGTGTAAGATGGTTAATGAAGGTCCTAAGAAATGGTATTCTATGGTTGGTTTCAGGAATGTTTAAGGGTGGAGTCCTCAATATACCCAAAGGTACGTGAGGCCCAAATTTATACAGCTGCTTCCGGTATGGGCATGGTATTGGGGCCTACCCCTCACTTCATGGTCCTGCAGTGATAAGGGTGTCAGGTGCTTTGCCAATATACCAACAAATAGGTGATTATACTCAACTAGAACACTGATTCAGCTTCTCCTCTTGGGGATCAAATCCAAGTAGGTATCCACCTAGGTAGGAATTTTTTAAATGTGTTTTGATATTGAAGTGATTTGGTTGTGTGTGGGGGAAGAAATAAGTGAATGCAACAAATTTCCTTCCTAATTAGACTATGTGAAGCAAGGAGAATGTAATTTGTTTATTTTAAAAACCCAAAATGAAATGTTTCTTTTGATGAGGACAAACAAACAAGGATGCAATACGAAAAGAAAAAGGAAAGCTTTAGGACTCACCTTGAAATCACTCCTTTTTTTATTTTAGCAAAAATTTTTAAGAGCAAATCAACCAAATCCAATTCTAAAAAGATCAAGACAAAAAAGCAATCCAAAAGGGTAATCAAACCAATCTAGATTGCAAGAATCTCTGGTGTGAACTTGCAAGCGATTACTAACAAAGAACCTTAGGTAGAAATCAATTTTAGTTTTTAAGTAATGTGAAAAAAGCTGGAAAGCAAAAAACTAGAGATTAAAAAGGCCAACTGTTAGAGTAATCAAATGCAATGAGAAAAATCACCAGCATGATTGCAATTATAAATGAACCTAAAGACAAGGTGATGATGCAATCCCAAAGCAATAATCGCAGGATTAAGATACTGGCGAACAGATAGAAAACCAAAAAAATAAAAAAAGATATGAAACTATTAATGATTTAACATGGATAAATAATCCACCAGGTGTGCCAAAATGTTTAAGATAAATCTTACCTCTTCAACCTAACTAAATAAGTAAGAAAATAAGACTCACCAAACCTCGATATGGTAGGTTTTTGATGATACCCGTGAGATGTGATGGAAGACAATTGGATTGTTGTGCTCCATGTAAGAAATGAAACCAGCTCCTTTACCATGAAAAGACCTACAGATAACAGACAATAAACAAAGAAGAATTAGTAATATAGATAGGCGAGGTTTTCTTGGAAAAGGCCAGTTCCCAGAATTCAAAGGACTTCCTTGTATGGATGTCAACCCACTTTGAAACACTCAAGTTTATTTATGGAAATGAAATACAACATATGATATATGAAATTCGTGATAAAATGTTTTCATGATTTATTTAGATTATTACAGACACGTAGTTGATGATGATAACACAGAAAGAAATATGACTAAGGCTCAATTTCATAATCAAGATCGATGTCCATATTCTTAGAAAATTTGAACCCATAGAGTATTCTGGGCCGTCCTCCTTGGAGAAGTATAAATCGGGCTCCTCGATATAGTCATCCTTGAATAAGTTTGAGTATCCTTCTTCAGTTTCGTATTGTCATGCAAATTCTAGTTGGAATCTTCAAAACTAGCCTCATATTCAAATTATGCCTTAGATTTAGTGTTAGAGCCTTCAAGAATGTCTAATCCAGCCTCGTAACGATGCTCAAACCAAGAAAGGTCAGCTCGGATTCGTTGCACCTTGTAGTAAACCTCCCAAAATTCATCAGTAGCTTCGCGGATCTTCTAGGTGAATTCAAAAATTCTCCCTAATCTATCAACAGGGGCTGAATGGATAGCACACATCTTGAGGTCATGAAAAATATCATACTACTCTCAATGAAGTGGATGGCAGATGATTGGTAAGGATTTGATGCTTGTGATTGGATGATTGGGTCCACCTATGGCCATCTAATAGAAGGAATTATTGACAAAATATTAGCAACACAAGAGATAAAAATGATTGATAATAATTATTGAATGAAATATGACTGCAGGAAAAATAGAATGCACAGGAATCGTAGGTGATTCTGTAAGATTTTTAACAGACTGATAAAATGAAATATTTGACTAACTTATATGATACTATGGTCTTCTGAAGACAAATGTGAAATAGGAAATGATCAGATAAGGATACTAAGAAGAAATAAAATAGATTTATAAGACGATAATAGACCTTGGTTGATGATGAGAGATGAGAGGTTGATATGGATTGCAGTTGGATGATGAATCAGCTTCAAAACAGATCAAAAGCACTTGATGATCATGAATGGGAATTCTAGAAGATAACACACTCTCCTTGATGCAGAGTGGCACTGATGAACGTGAATGGAAAACTTAAAACTTAACAATGCTCATGGATTCTCGTGGATGATCCCCAAGAGAGGTAGAGAATCTAGTTTATATAGATTGTCAGTGACCAAAGGAATCGTCGGCAATTCTAGTTAGTTCAAGCTTAGGAGTGATAATGGTGATTATCTTGCTAATTCAAACTTGATTTGATTGGGGATTTTGAGGGATAAGATGTGGTAACTAGACTAAGGTCGAGATTAATTTAGTTATGTAGGTTTAAGTTAGAAATGAGTTTGTTAGAATAATTATGGGATGATTTTAGAAAGTTTCTTAATTTATTTTAAACTAGACTTAACTAGTGTGAAAGAGGGACTTCATATGGGGTGAAAGGAAATATAATTAATTAAATAAATAAATAAAATGGGGTGGGTTATGACTTAGGATAAGTGAGCATAATTGATTAAATTATTTAATTGAAGGGTATCGGTAGATTACCTAGGTCAGGGAAGGTTATGAGTGGGGATAAAATAATGTGATGGTGCATTTTTAATTGTCAATGATTGTGAATGATCGTATTTAATCAGATAATTGAATGAGGATGGGAGGGCATATATTTTTGGTGTCTACACCAATGTCAGCCATGAAATTCAAATTCATGAGCCTCAAGAAATTCTCAGCTCTCTCATCTGAGTACTCAAGTGTGGTGTATAGTGAAATCACCCATATGGACCTAGAAGATCTCAAAGACCAAATTCTTGGTAGACCCAAAGTACTAGTGGAAGAAAAAAATCTCACAAGTGGGTTATATGCAGCAGGTGGATATCTAGTGGCAGTGTAGAGTATAGAATTGGTGTTTGCATGCTCACATAAATTTGATCCTGACACCCAAATCATTTGATTAAATGATAATCTGGCCATGACATTGCTCACACCCAAAGCCATCTCTCATTCCATGAAGATTCCAACTTGGAACAATATGGTCGTTATATCCAAAGATGTTGCAGCAAGTGAAGGGACCAAAACATATTCTTACCTTAAGGGTCTCACATTGGGTTCATGGTTAAAGAAATTAAGAAATCCTTCCCACATTCCAAAGTATCTCTTGTGAAGTGAATTTCATGAAGGGTATTCATATGTGTTCATCCTTCTTATTCAGATGATGAGAGAAGAAACCATGAACAAAATTCAAGATTGGATGGCCTTATTCATGCTCACAATCATTGAAGGAAAGAATATAATTTATTCGGGAGAAATCATCAATGACAACCTATACCATTAGTTTCTTCAGGTATTGGTCTCAATGAAGTTCACAGTGACTTCATATTTAGTATATTTTCTTACGAGCTCGAGACCATTCAAAGGGTTGGAACTTGCAAAAAATATCTCTCTGAAAGCCCAAACATTTGAGAGGTATCCTTAGTTGATCTTAAAGGAGAGAAATTGTCATTTCATGAGGGTGAATTATACCTTTACCATGTTTTTCATCAGAACGCTAGAGGGGAATCCCCACTCAAGTTTATCACCATAAGTGGCCTCTTTGATAAAAAAAAAAGTATGGGTCATACTTCACTCAGTTTTCCACTTTCTCCTATATCTGAGTATCTAGCTTTGATCTTACTCTATGAATATTACCTCATTATCTTAATGACAAGATCATATTGTTTGAGCTATGAAGACAACTTTCCCATGTTCACAGTAAGCTCAAGAATTGAAAAATGAAGAATGTATCATTTTCCATCTCACTTGGAATCTTCACTTGCAAGATTTTTGGTGATGTTACACACCTGGAAGCTACCTTCACACCCCTAAGAATGTATTCATATACTCTAAGGGTAGACTTTGACATCTCAAGTGATCCAAACACTTTTCATCTTCCTGAGTCATATCATGTTTCGTAGATCAAATGTTATTTGGTGAGTTGGATAGATGAATTGGAAGTTAGGGAAAGATACCAGATGCAGATGACCATCAGGAAAATGAAGAAGTTTAAATTTGACTGGTACAAGAAGGAATTCAAGATGATGGTACATAGTTTTATGATCCAGAATATAAAGTAGTAAAGTCTTTTCCCCTTACCTAACCTGTAACATGGATTATTCGTGAATCGAGAGACATGAGTGAGTGGGTGGAGGTTTTCATCATAATATCAAAGGAATGGTTCAAAAATAAGAAATATGCCTCCATTACATCAGGTATTTTCCCCACTCTTTAGAAGAAAGTATCCCACCACTCTTATTCAAAGGTTGTGGAGACAACTTGAAGCTCAGTTTATTTTGGGGAGAGTTTAAAGCGCAAAGCAGTGGAATTAGAATCCCCCTACTACAAGATATTACACAAGAAATTCAAAACAATAGAGTATCATGTACTAGAAATGGATCTTGGAGAGGATGATCAAATCCATATTTCAGTTCCTTAGTTTCCCTAGAGCTTTCCACGTCTCAGTTCCACTCCTTCTCTTACACAAGATGTACCATCTTACCCTTAGAAATAATCAACAGTCATTCTAATTTATGAGCCCGAAACAGATGAGATGTATCCTTGGATGAAAGAAATGATCACAAAGGAGGATTGCATAGTTCAGAAGGTGACAGTCCCTAATTTCTTAGTGTTATCATCATTGTTCAAAGGGAAGAATAAAAATTTCACTCAAGTAGCTTCTCACATTTTCAGAGGTACCATAGGAAATCAATATATGGAGGTAGTCAAGCCAAGGGAAATCATGCCCATTACATAAATGACCCCAGATGAAAATGATATGAGAACCATTTCCCTAGGTCCATTCACTCATGAGGGAGATGTACATATTTTCTAGGGTTCTTCCACTTGCCTCCTCACGAGGAACCATGAATAATAATAAAATATTGATCAGTTGGAATACCATGTGTGAACACTCTCCTTGTACGTGTAACATTTCAAGGACCCAAATGCTTCTTTATCTCTCCCCATTGAAGAATTTACTCCCATTAGTAGCTTTGATCCAGAGTCCATTTGAAAGGTGTAGAGTTTCACCATGCAAATACGAGCCAATGAAAAATGTGTGAACAAGATTATGGAGATAGGGAAAGTATTGCTTCCAGAGATGATATCATTGTATAGGTACATGTGCGCCACTTTTGACAAAGTCTAGATGATAAGGGAAATAATGGAAAAATAAAAAGAACATTAGGATCAAGTACACCCATTGGTGATTGAAAAGGGATAGGCTCATTCTCAGGTGTTGATAAGTAGTAAAGTGTTCAATTATCCATCTGAGGATTTGTCACATGTTTGGGGAAGGAATATCGGCTCTCGATATGAAATGTTGACTTCAAGATATTGATGAGTTGGACTCAAATGAGGAGAGTTCTTGGATTCAAAATGCAAGTTTAATTTCAACATGTGAGGATACAAAATCTTGGAGTGCTTGCCATTAATGAGAGAACTACGCAAAAGATGAGTTATTGAAGCCATTTGAGGAGTATATGTTTAGAAAGAAGTTACCAGGAACCCTTTTCTTTTAATGAAGATACACTGGAGTCTCTCACTTGAGATCATAGCCACAAATTTTAAACATTGCAAATAAACATCAGTCACGGTTCATGCTAAAAGAAATAACATCAACTGATATCTCGGATGGTTGGCTCGATTCCTTGAGTTGTGTACACATTCCTCAAGCAGATAAAGTTACACCTGTGGTGGCCTGATAGCAGTAAAAAATTCAAAGGAGTGGAAGTATTTCCCTTTGATCTTGGCAAGGATCAATCAAGAAGCAAAGTATGAATCAACAAGGGTGGCATCTTCGTTTGACCTAGTTATCTACTCTCCTTCTTTCTTTCTCTTCTCTCCCCTCTTCCCACCTCCTTCATGTTATATTTCTTCATTAGGAGTTGCATTTTTCCTTTTGAAAATTTTCCCTATTTTTTATTATTCATTTAAATATGACTATGGTCAATATTGTAGTAATTCACCCTTAATTAATAAAAATGGACTTAATTATATTCCTAGGAATTTAAAAAGTCACATATTGTGAGGGAAAAATGAAAATTCATGTATGGGGGTAGGTGAAGAATGTTTCTCAAAATATATAAATTGTAATGACTTCCCATTTTTAGGGGTGGTTGTCAATTTTGTATGCTCAGGAGTAGATAAATACTTATGAAAAGAAAAATAGGATAGACTAATTTCTTCCATTATTCTTCTTATATGTTTCTTCCTTTACTCTTAATGTATAATTTTTCCAAAATATCAATGAAGAAGGAAGGAGTTTATTTGCTTTTCGTCGATGAGGGAATTCATGAGATTTTTTGTTCATAATAATATATTTGTATTAGTATTATTAAAAAAAGTTTTTTTTCTTTTTAATTATGTATGATGATATGCTCTGATTAATCTTTGTCAGGAATATAATTTTCTACCTATGATATTAATCCCCTCTCCTTAGTTTCCTCACTCCCTTTTTCCACCTATTCAGCAAATTCCTCCCTTGTAAGAAATTAAAGAATTTTCCAAACATTTAATGGAGTGTCCCTGTTGGATCCCTAACCTTTAGGCCACCCAAAAATTTCATTTTCATCCAAGCACAATAAATGGAGCTGCACCAATCAAGAAGAGGGACCTAAGTCCTAGAGCGTTGGTAGAAATCCACCAATTTTGCTAACTACCAAATTTTCTCACCAAAATTTTTTGGTGCCCACCAAGGGGTAGACTTGGCATATTCTTTACCCAAATATGAATCACAAAAATACAAAAAATAAATAAATATCCCAAAAATTAAAAAAATGGAATTTGAAGAGTCATCGAGCCTTATGACTCACACAAATGGCTATTCCTGGTAACCCTCTCATCTAGAGACCTAAACTACTATTCCACTTCCAAGAAGATATCATATCTTACTTGAGAGAACTTTTTTGGCATAACAACAAAAAAATTGCACATTACTTCATAGCTACAATGGGGTTAGATACTAAAGATAAACATGTTGAAGAACTAGAAATAGTGAGACAAGCCCAAGTGTAATAAAGGAGAGCTTAGTTCCATCCCAAGTCTAAAGCTAGATGATCATAGATATACCAAGTCCCAAAGACGATGAGGGGATATTGATCCATATTTAAAGAGCTCCAAAGAAGGCAAGAACTAGTCAGAAATTCAAGGCACTCCCATCGTCTCAAGATTTCTCTCACTGGTGGTCCAAGCGGTTTCAATCACTTAGACATAAAGTTTCCAAATCTCAGCAAATATTTTTGAAAAAAACTTTGAAACAAAAGAAAAAGATGAAGCAAGATCCAAAGAAGAATCGATAGAGGAATTTGAAGTAGAATCAAGAGCTAGAGTAATATCAAAGGCAAACGCTATAGCTAGAGTGGAAGTAAGAGAAAGAATTGAAGAAAAACAAAAGCTCTGATGGGTGACAAAGAGAGACCTCAACCAATTGTGCCATGGGTCAGGAAAAACATTCCACTTATACTCCCATGAGGTTCAAGGAAAATCTTTCCCAAGTTTAGAGGAGATGGTTCACAACTCTCGGAAGAACATGTGGCCACATTCATCACTTCCTGTGGTGTGCTAGGATTTGAACACGAAGATGTGTCTGTCATACTATTCATGGAATTTTTGCAAGAAAAATAAGTAGAATGGTTCTACCTCCTACATGCTAGGATGATATCATAACATTCTTCAAAGACGGATTCAAGTCCACTTAAGACTGTCAGGACCTCTTGGTGTAATTAGTACAAATGAGGAAAGAATCCAATGAAACCATGAGGGTTTTTTAGCTAGATATAATAGGTTATTAAAAAGGATACCTCTTGAAGCTATACCCTCATATAAAAATGTAAAAATATTATTCAAAAATTCTTAGCTACCCGAGGTTGGGTTCATTCTCAGAATGTCCCAATCTATAAATCGGAATGAACATCAAGACTATTCCATTAAAACAGGGGATGATTTAATTTTATCTGGAAAGGTGAAGAATCCCATGGAAAGAAAAAAGGGTCAAAATTATAGCTCCATTCCCACATGCCCCCTTTTCCAAAATTAGGAAAATGATGTAATTGCTCTCAAGAAGCAACTTTCTCAAAGTACCATGGGAAATTTCCCAAAGAAGATGAATCTCCTAAAGAAGAAAAGGAGTGCTCCACTTCCCCACAGGCTTGCTCTTAAGGCACCACTAATCAATGCAATATGTGATTCAAAAGAAGAAGAACAAGAAGAAGTGGAGGATCCAAAAGAATAAAATGAATATTGCAATGTTCTTGAGATTGAATAAGTCAAAGATGATGCTCAGAATGGTCTCATTGAATACTACTTAGGAGGTGATAATGATGAGGATGATGAGGCACCAAGCTTCTCATGTTCCATGTTTACCCATTCCAAGTCTCAAAAGGGAGATTCCTCCTTAGTGACCTCTGTAACAAAGAAAACATGGGATGATCCTCAGGTGGTAGTCCCACAGAACAAGATTATCAATAGAGAATATCCACTCCCACCATCGATGGAATCAAAAAATGATAAACCCAACCCAATATCAAGTAAGAAGCCAGCTTTCATGATAAGTAAGTCATGTGGAGTTTTCCCTAGCTCAAATTATACACCTAAATATAATCCTTCTCTTATATCTAGTCATGCAAAGTCTCCTAATGCTAAACCAAAGTCAATGATTCCTTCTAAACCTGCTACCTCTTCCACTAAAAGTGTTCAATATTCCAAGGTAAAACCTCCTCCATAGTGTAAAAATTCTAATATCCTTAGAACATAAAGCTCACCCACCTTATCTCCATTTGATATCATCAAACATAAGAAAAAAACCAAATTTTATATTTGCAAAGCTAAATTTTTGTAAACACACCCGGATCAGTTTGAGAAGCTCATTTATTTTATCAAGGGTAGTATTTCAAAGCCAAAAATTGCAAGTCACAATCCTAAGGGCCTAATACCAACACCACCCATGCCTCCTATGAAAAACATGCTTATATTGAGTGCATATAAAACCAACAAGGTGAAACCCTTTAATCTATCCCTCTTGATCAAAAACTATCAATTAAATAATTACATCATAGACTCGTGAGCTTATGATAACATCATACCCATCAAAGTTGTTAATGCCTTAGGACTTACTCTGATACGAGTAAATGGATCTTATTACTCTATGGAATCTAAATAAGTGTCACTGATGGGAAGGATCAAATATGCGTAAGTGGCCCTAGCAGACTTCCCAGATAAGGTTTTACTCATGATCTGGTAGTATAAATCCCCGCATCTTTTGGTATTTTGTTTAGTAGGATATTCTAAAGAGACCTAGGTGGTGATATACGAATGCATTTGTTCTCCACAACCATTCTAATAAATGAGAAGATGAATAATTTTCTACCTGTGCTTAAAATGAAGTATACAGTTTAAAATTCAGAGGATCCAAGAGCTAACATCTTGTTCCAACACAGTGGAATGGGTAACTATTTTCTCACATCTAAAAGAGATAAGAATTTTCCTCTCCTCACCGAGGATGAATAATATTATTTTTGGACTATGGAATTTAATGTAATTCATTCAAGTGCAAGGTCTGAAGCTGGAATCATCTTGACCTCTGCCTCGGGTGAGCTCTTTCAATTTGCATACAAGTTACAATTTGAGAACACCAAAAACATTGCAGAGTATGACACTCTCCTCCTCAAAATGGATGCCGCAAAATCCATGGGTATCAATATATTGAAATTCCTTGGCAACGCTTAAGTGATCATCAAATAGGTGATAAACCAGTGCTAGGTCAAAAAGCCAAGACTTAGACACTATAAGAACTGAGTTTGGGACTATATCGAATCTTTAGATGCTTTCTCCATTCAATCCATTCCTCGTGATCAAAATAAAAATGTTTAATATCTTGCATTATCAGCTTCTCTAGTGACTCCACACCCATCCTTCATTAAGGAAAACATAACTGTCAAAATGGTGTCCAGACCAATTGTGCCAAACAATGCAAATCATTGGAAATTTTTCAACAACAAAAGTTGACTCCTCGATTTCTTGCAAAAAAGAAATAAATGTAGTAGTCTCTTCTATAAATGGAGTGACAATCCACATAGGGACTTAGTGGAAGAATAAGTATCGTCTCCCTCTTCTTCTCTCTTCTTCTTCTTTCCGAGAGATTTCCCTTTTGTACATGGGTACCTTATCAGGCTCCTCAGTGGTTGGGAGCCATTTTTGGAATATTTCTTAGATTCGAGAGTTTTTTTCATCTCTTTTGGTGGATTTTTTTCCCACTGATTTTTCCTCCATTACTTGAGACCCTTTTTGTGCATGGGTGCCTCATTAGGCTTCAGTGTCGGGACCCATTTCTCTTTTATGACTTTTTATCATCCTAGGTTGTGATGAATGGGGGTGTTGGTGTGATTCATTTTCCACACCACATGGCAGGTCATCTCAATTATGTGAGGTCATGGGTTTAGGTGTCACCGAGGTTATGATAGGTTTGTCATTAGATTCCTTACGTGTTATTACACATCAATGTGTCATATGCATTATAGGGAGTTACTTTCCATTCTAAGAATGTAACTGCCCTTTTCCACTTGAGGAGGTCATGATTGTACAGGAACTTGGGGTTACACAACACCCACTATATATACTACATGTTACCTTTTTCAAATTTATGAAATGGATTGAGATGATATTTTTACCCTTTCAAATCTTTTCATGCACATTTTCATGGTTTATGCTCACTCCCCTCATGGAGACCTCATCACGTTACCAGAGTACAACTCATTTGATGTTCACATCCATCCCACATGTCCTCATGCTTTGTGTTTTAGCATTATTTGTCATTCTATATGAGAATTATAGTATACCTATGGAATGTTAGAAACATAACCAAAAGATATAATGAAGTATATATAATTGTTTCACTCTAAGGACTATATGCATACAACACCATGATATGGTACATAAATTACCCACATAACTTTATAGTTAATAATGTAAACAAGTATTGAAACCAATGGTTATTGCAATAAGTCTTTATGTAGTGTTAAAGACATAACCTTTTCCTTTTAAAGGCTATGAATAGTTTGTGAGTGTAAAATGGGAGTGGGAGAGAATGCCATGAAAACCGTAATGAGAATAATAAATATCTATAATTAAGAGATATAAATATAGGATCAGATTTGACACCACTGTATTTAGTCAGACAGTATATATTACTTTGAGATCAATATATACATGACATCGGTGTTTTGTATCCATTCACGTGTCTAGGTACTATGTTTATTCGATAAAATTTAACCACTCTAAGGATAAATACTTATGAAGAGTTTATAACTATAGAAAGATAATTGTACCCACAATGGTGATGGATACTCAAATATCTAGTTGTGGTCTTACACAACCTACCCCAGACCCACAATCATATTGTATTTTCTAAGGATCTAATTGTCATTGAAATGGAACTTCAAGGGGTCTTTTATCTTGTATGTAGCCTTAGTCTGCAAGAAATTTACTCCTGGAACTCAGATTATATCACTCTGTATTGCAAACATTCCTAAGATAGAGGGTACACATAAAATCATGAAAAAGATTAGAAATGATTTGTTCACCTTTAGAAGGGAAACCACTAGTGGTAATAATCATAATAGGGGATATCCTTACCAGTTTTATGCACACTTACACAAGACCTCAAGATAGCATACACTATTGAAGTTTGAACCCCTCACTTACATCAACATGTAGGAAAATGATTGTTTAGAATTCAAGCAAGGGGTTTTCCACCATGAAATTATTCTAACTACATGACCAGAAAAAAAAAACCAGTTTTGTTATCTAATCAATGCACTTGAAGTGATATTCATGAATGACCTCCATGGTTTTTTACTCATTAATAATACTGAATGTAAAAACCTAGCTTTTGGAAGGAGTAGCACCAAAATGGTATTAAAAAAAATAGTAATTTCACTTCAATGATGAAGACAACGAGCAAAATGATAGATGTTGAGTGAAAGACATTCCATTATCTAGAATCACTAGGGTAGGACATAAGCTTCTTAGGACACTAGAAAAAAACAACCTTTGAACTAGTGTTCTATACCTCCACCTAGAGGTGATACATCTCTAGATATCAGATATGAAGAACAAACTAACCCTTTCGCACCTATTTAATCAAATTCCAAAGATCTAGATAAGCCTAAAAAACATTAAAAATACTATTTAAACTCCACTCCTAACCATGTTTTAATATATTTTATCATGTTCCCTATATTAAAGTATCATATTATATGTACATGTTAGATCTAAACGTCGAGCATTCATGTAAATAAATGATATCAATTACTGGAATAGTTTAAGTTTCAATCCAAGTTAACTCCAAGGTAGAAAAGGATTATATTTACACTTGGGTGAAAAAAAATCTATATAAAGATAAATATTGAAATCTACCTTTTTCCCACATGAAAATTATTTTTATTAGTTAAGCATAGTTTCATACCTCAACATAGAGCCAATTGATTGGATCATTAGTGAATGTCACTTGACTAGATAGGATTTCCATTGAAAAAATGTTCTAGGAATTGATTGACCAATAACTTGAATTTCCTCACTCATTAGAGAGTGAAGGTCATAATGGAACATTAATAAGGAATATTTCCCCGAGAGATCATTGAAAAAATAGATTAGTAAAAAAATTGTACTAAATAACAGTTCATGATTTCAAGCATGACAGATTCAACACACAAAGTCAGAATAATATTGGAACACATTTATTATTGTAGAGAGGTTCACATTATATAGACATGGGTTATTATACAAATATAGGAGGAGTACAACTCACATCCTGAATCCCCCTTAAATATCAATGATCCACATATCACTCAATATCATAAGCACAAAAAATAATCTGTCATAAAATCACTCACTAGTTCCCTAAAATCTGTATGTGAGCTGGTACTACAACTCACATGCAATAATAAAATACAATTTGTTATGAGTTTTTATTTAACAACTTTATTCTAAAATATTAATACTTACATTATTACCATGAGTAATTACAACATAATTCACGCACCTCACCTTAATATTTAATCTGTACAGTAACCTAATGCTAAAATAATGTGAGAAATTTAGTCATATAGTTTCCTAACATTCTAATCCTTAGTTCGAACATGGGGAAAACATTATCTTGTACTGCTACCCAACTCCAATGATGGTTTTACACTAGGATAACCACCAACCGAAAAATACCCATGATGGTTTTACACTTAGTTTACCAACAACCTACAAACAAACAAGATGGTTTTAACATTAGTTTACCAACAACCTACAAAAAAATGATGGTTTTACATGTGGTTAACCAACAACCATAACAAACGATGGTTTTCTAAGGTCAACCAACAACCTAGATATAACAATACTCTTTTAGCTCTCACCACCTTCTTACATCTAGGGGAAAATAAAATAAATTGCTCACACATTACAATTTTGAACAGGTATGATCCATCTGTTATTATTTTCACATAGCAGAAATCAAACACAGAACTGAAAAAATGCCACAACTTCATTGTGTGGCCTCGTCGCTTGCCGATGGTGAGAGGTCGTTGACTGACCTCCTTTCTCCATTGCCTCTGTCCTCCAATCAGGAAGTTATTCACTTAGTATAGAAAATCCTCAGAATTATAACCATTATCATCATTTGTTGGTTCTTCCTTTATCAGTTCTTCCTCGTTGGATGGTTCTTTTTCATTATCTACATTTGCTTCATTTGTTTTGATTTTTCCTTTGAGGATATCATTAGCTCAAGCCTTACAAAACCAAGATGTGTGCCCTTTTTTTGCAATAAAAACATTCAACTTCATCCTTGTTTTTGTCAAAAAATTTACGATTTCTCTTTGAGTACATTGCACTTTCTTCTTCTGCATCTTCTGATATTTCTCTTTTTCCTTCTACTAGGAGAGCTGAGATCATGTCTTTCAAGGACTGAGATGGAATTTGACCAAGAGTGAAAACAACATTGTTATATTTTTAAGAAAAACTATTCAATAAAATAGCTTTAGCATCTTCGTCATCAACTGGTGCTTTAACTTATGCTAGTTGCCTCATGAGAGATCTGAGATCATTTATATGACTAGACATAGTAGTTCCTTCACTCATTTTTAATTTGAATAAGTGTAATTTTAAGGAAAATTTTGGATTAACCACTTTAGCACCAAAAAACTTATTCAAATGTTTCCCAAATCTCAGTGGATGACTTTTCCAAATCTACATAGTGTAGTTCGGAATCTGAAAGTGCAAGGCCAATTATGGCTTTGGCCTTATCATCTCTGCTTTGCCATTCAAGTAACTTACTTGCATCTATGAGATGTGTTTCTTTACCACTGACTATTCCCCATAAGTTTTTATTCATTAGTTACATTTGAATTTTAACTTTCCATGTGTGAAAGTTAAAACCAGTAAATTTTTCTAATGGAATATTCATTTCAACAATAGAAGACGTCAGTTACCCCAAATATGCATCCTTTACAAATTGACTATAGACAATAAAAACATAATACCTCACTATTATTATTAAGCTTACAGATGAATCAAAGACTTATCATTTAATAAACTTGATACAACAAAAAAATAGAGACTTACTTTTTATCAAACACAGCTGTTATCTCATGAGCTTCAAAGTAGATTCTACTCTGATATTGATTTCTTCATTTCTCCATAACCAGGAACTGGGTTTTTCTAATTTTTTGATAAATCGTGCCCAAAATCTGAATAATCAAACTCTCAAAAATTTTCAGAATTTGGATTCTGGGTTTTGGATAAATATGCAATTTACCAAACGTATTTTAAAAAATCAGAATCGTTTGAATGTAAAACTCCATAGAGCACAGCCAAGAGCCACCTACTCTGATACCAAATATTATTTCAGTATTAGATTGCAATAAATAACATTCTGACTAAAACATAGATTTAACACACAAACTCAATTCATTTGGATCAATTTATTATTGTAGAGAGGTTACAATATATAGAAATTTAATCTCCTACAAAGGAGGAGTCAACTCACATCATGAATCCCCCTTATCCCTCCATGATCCACATATCACTCAATTTCTATCCCATATATCTCTCATAATATCTATACTAGTTCCCTAAAATCTCTAGTGAGTTGTACTACAACTCACGTACAATAATAAAATAAAACTCAATATGAGATTGTATTAATTTATTCTAAACTATTATATTATTATTAAATGAGTTATTTTACGTTAACTCATTTTAATAATAATTCTACACAATATAATTCTAACAAATGTGAGCACTAAAGAAAATATTCCTAACATGAATGACCATATGAAATTAAATTTTGAACCAATAATATAATACTTCATAGACATATAAGTGGTTAACATACTTGAAGCATATGGAATTTTATTAAGTAGATATTGGTCAAAATCCTTGAATGGATATATGTCAACTGAATGTTCACATATGTAGCTAGCATGGAGAGGATTAGAAATTCAAATAAGAGTGGATATAAAATTTTGAATGAATCATATGATCATATAATATAATGTAAAAGAGTGAGAGCATCAATTTGTTTGCTTCAAACATTCGTGTGTATGCTCTCACTATCAAATATGATCATAAACAAAAACCATTTCCACATAATGATGTAAACGACATACAAACAATGCACTTTGATGGTGAAAGGTCCAAACAAGGCTCTGGAGATGGGGTTTCGGTCATTATCCCTTCAGGTGATACCATCATATTTCAAATAAGTTTTTAGGTTCCATGCATCGATAATATGGTAGAATATGAATTATAAGTTCTAGGAATGATGTTTGCATTAAAACATAGTGTCAAAATTTTGGTTACCATTAGAGATTTAGAACTATTTGTAAATCAGGTCAAGGGTAAGTTTCAATGCAATTTGTCTTATCTAAAGAAGTAAACGCACAGGGCATGGGATTTGATTGAATCATTTTAAGACTTTAAAATTAGTGGTCCCTATAGAAGAAAATAAGATTTTTGACCATTTATCCACTACTACAGTAATATTATATCCTTTTAAGCGATCCCAATGAGAAAATTTCAGTGGAAATATCTCCTTATCCATCACAACTAAATAATGTGGATAATTTTCAATTTTTTACTGATGATCAGTAACTTGTGCACTTCCTCACTAATTTTGATGTTTTTTAGCCTCGGGGTTTAGATGAACAGAATAGGAAAAATGAGTTTAAAGAGGTTAAATAATATCATCCTACTTGGGATGATGATGGAATATTGAAACTAGAATACAAAACATCCCCAAAGTTGTGGTCGCTTTAGAAAGATTCTTTGATTTATACATTCCTCTTGACAGACATATAACGTAAAACTTTGAGTCTTAGGAAATTGTTACTCTAAATTTAGGAACAGCTAGTAATCCATAAAATCTCATCATGGGGAAGGTATGTACCTCTTAAGAATAAGAAAAAATGAAATATTTTTTGACTAAATACAAAAATGTCATTTCTTGGTCATATGAAGATCTTAAAAATCGTGATCCTAAAGTTATGACACTCACAATAAATCTTAAGGAAAATTGTAAACCATTTAGATAAATACAAAAATTAGTTAATCCTGTCCTTGATTTGACCACATACAAAAATTTCTAAAAGATAATCTCTACTCACATCATTTTCCAAATTAGACACTCCATGTGGATATAAATCTTGGTCCCTTCCAGGAAAAAGAATGGTGAGATCAAATTTCATGTTGATTTTAGAAACTCAAACAAAACCTCAGAAAAATACAACCATCCTCTTCTATCTTTAGATGAGGTACTTTAAATGGCTAGTGGTTTGGAGATGATGTCCTTTTTAGATGGATTATTAGATTACAACCAAGTATTGGTAGATGAACAAGACAAACTTAAGATACCTTTCACTACAAAATGGGGAAATTTTTCTTATAAAATAATGTCATTTAGATTGATAAATTCAAGAGCCACATTATAAAGATATGTGGATGAATACTTTTAAGGTTTAATTGGTAAATGTATTGTTATTTACATGGATGATCTAACAGTGTTTTCTAAAAGCATGTATCAGCATCATCAACATTTAGAGAAATCTTGGATAGATGCAAGTAATATGGTATCTCCCTAAATATCGAGAAGAGCATGATTTTTGTAACTGAAGGTAAAATATTGGGACACATCATCACTAAGGAAGGTATAACTATACATCCTAATAGAGAATAAATTATTTCCAAAATTCCTAGTTGAAATAGTAAACAGAGCTGAGATCAATTTTTTGTAAGATTAATTTTGTTTGGAAGTTTATATTTCATTTTGAAAAGATTGTTAAGCCATTATATGCCATGTTGAAGCAAGATGTAAAAATGGAGCGGAACTCTCATGCAAAGGGTGCATTTCAAGACATCGAAACTACAATTGTGCAAGCTTCAGTACTAACCAATCCTTATTTTAATCAATAATTTTATATTTACTCTTTTACTGCAATACCCTATATCACGATTCATCAAACTAAGGGGAAATTTTTTTGTTTTACCCATTTAATTATCTTGATGACTTTAATGATTTTAACACGCGGTGTTTAAAATCTAGAATTATTTAATGTTTAGAATCAATCTTGACAACATATGATAACCATATGTAACTATAAGGGTTTACAGATCCTACCCGATCCCTCTTTAATGCTCTACACGAGCCAACATACCCAGTATATCATTTGGTTATACCTTTTTAAAGGTATAGAGAATCATGTGTATCTTATTAGTTTCATCTTCCCACTCACAATACAGTTTAAAATAAGAAATGGTGACAGAATATGCAATCATTCATTTGTAATACTATGCACATAGTTTTGGCATTGCGCTAGCAAGCCTAGTTTCGTGACTACACATAAAGCGCATGAAACCTATCCTTTTATTCACCACATAGCCATCCCATTCAAGTATTAGGATTATTTTCCGTTATTTACTTATTAATTTTATTTTTCATCCACTTAAGTAATAATTAATTAATAAGTACAATCACCAAAGTTACAGACATCATTATTGTTGACAATTTTTGCACTTGTGCAAAAATGGGAAACTCAAAACTTCATTACGATGGATGGCATTGGTGAAGTAAACATAAACTAGGGGAGGTTCTTTCAGTTCATATTGTTTCTTTTGAATTAATTAATGATTACATGAAATCTGCAGCTATGTGTGTTGTTACAAAACGTAACAGATCACATAGTCTGTAATTTCATGACTATCTTCAGCAAAAGAACACAAAGCCTTAAAGGACATATGTGTTATCCTGATGAAGACATTGAATTACATAATAGATGAATTGTTAAGCTTTGGAACAAAAAATCATAACTACATATTTTAGCAATCAGAGTTCATTACTAAATGTTACAAGTATTTTTTAAGGTTCTTTCCTTCATGATTAAGACATTCAATTATATTATTGAGTTGTTTAATTCATCATATAATCCATATAGAAAGCTGAAATGCAGAAAGAAATACACAAATCAATTTCATAATTCAATGTTTTATTCATAAGGAATTTCAAATGTTCCCACACAAGCCATGGGATGTAACTGAAAATTAAAATACAGCTACTGAAGTAAGAGGTACATATGCATGAAAAATAAAGTAGAAGAGTATGAATGAACCCATCATTTCCTTAGGGGGTTTATTTCATTGCGGTTGATGTATCTCTAGCTCCAACTTTGTTCCATCATCATCTTCATTGCTTAGCAGAAAGCACTGTTCCTGAAAACAGAAAAGAGAAAAACTGTCAGTTATGAGCTCAGGGTTAATCCATATTCCTATACTATCCAGATTTGTGCAGATGGATCTCTTAACAACAGGAGATATAAATTACATGAAGATCAAAGGCACAACTGATAAATTACTTTTCTGTAACAACATACATGATTTACTCACTCAGAAATAAGGAGAGAGAAGAAAAGAAAAACCATGGAACACAAGAGAGGCCAAAAATCCTAAATATTTTCTAACTATTTTCTTAAGTGTACAGGTACAGGTTACAATCAAGAAGAAAATAAATCATGTCTTACAGTCCTCACTGTTAGATAAAGATTATAGATTTCAATGACTTATATAGTATGGTACATAAAGTAGACTATTGCAAGTACATATTGATATGAAGGAAGAATGCAACTCAAAGTTTAGTAGCTTTTCTAGAAAGAGAAGAAGTTATAGTGTAGATCAGAGGAGATACTAGCACACTTACTTTCACTCAAATATAAAGTACATGTTTAAGAATACAACTCAAAGGTGAAGCAGAAGAATCAGAATATAAAGGCTGAAGTTAACTGGAAAGATAAGATTACAGCTGAAATAGAATAAAATAAGGAAATCTAAGAAAATTTTGATAGGGCTTCGCCATGTAAAATTGACATTTTAAATTTTCCATCATGCATACTAAAGTTGTAATGAAGATCAAATGCAATATTTAAATACAAAAGAAATGGAACTATACTTTCAGTCATCAAGGTAAAGGACTTAGGAGCACTCATTATAGCTTATCAACTGAAGAAAAATGGAGTTTCAAGGTAATCTTACAAAGTGCAGCCATTCTAGAAGTACAATTTTCAAATGAAGCAAATATGAGTGCACATAAAATATCAAGGAAGTACAACTATTTAAGCAAGGAATCAGATCAAGAAAAGATTAAGATCAAGTTCATTACAGTCAACTGAAGGAGATCCAATTTATCAAACAGTCATGCTTTACCAGCAGAATCAAACAGGTACGGTTTGAAGAACAAAAGCATTGTTTCAGCATGTCTAGAATTTAATGGTCAGTTACAAGATTTAAAACAATTTGTTATGAATATACAAAGAAATTAAGTGAACATGTTCAGAAGATATAAGTTTTTAGATGACTATAATACACTCATATAGACAACAAAGAGCCAAGATAAATAAACCAGGGAGGCTTAAAAGGTGAAACATAGCATAAATATGGAGAGTTTTTCAGAAGCAATAAGAACTGACAAGGATAAGATACAGATGCAGACTTAGAGATAATGTAATTTCCCATATTTTATAGGTATGAACAGAAATTCACTAAGGAGTGCAAATATGTCAAAACATAAATGAGAATGGTGAACAATGCTATGATGAGTGAAAGTAATGTCATCCCTGAGCCATGATTAACAAAATCAAGACAATGAAGAATGATTAGAGGAAGCTCCAAAAGGAATCAGCTCACAGAAAGCTCATACAGAGAAGAATGTAAAAGAATCCATCTCAGAACTTGAAAAGCCAGTGGAGAAGGCATCTACAGTTTTAGAACACAGAATCTCCATCTTCAAGCAAAATAATGGAGTAAATACCCATATCAAAGGAGGAATACCCAGATCTAAGTTGTTTAAAAGCAATGATTCGAGCCACAAAAGGAAAATATATATGCAGATACAGATCTAGAAAATGGGTCATTCATACATAACCACTACATGTTCATCTAAGTATTGCAAATAACTCAAAGGAATGAATGTAAGTAGTGATTAAACAGATCCCATTTAGTGTTCAGAACACAAACACAAGTAGAGGAGCTTTGAATAATAAAACTCATGCATATCCAGGTTAAAGAAAGATTCAATTACTTCAGAAATTTTTCATTCCCATTGAAAGTAGTTTCAAGTTGTAGTATTCGAGGAAGAAAGGTACAGATCCTAGCTTTGATCAAAAAACCCATTAATGGGTATCAAGAAATCAGAGTAAGAAACAAGAACTCACCGATTAAATTGGAGCTATCAAACCCTCGAAAGATCATCAAATTCAAAGTGGAAAAATGAGGACCCAGAACGAGTCTCAACTCGAAATCTCCAAGGGAACCACAAAATCACAAAGATAATGCCCAGAAAGAATGAAGTATCAGTATCTTGAAATTCAAAATGGCAACGAAAAAGTGGTTGCAATGCTCAGAAATCAAGACTTTTCATCCCTCATCAAACAGTGATGCACATAGCAAGAGAACTGAGCTTGGCAGAGGTCGAAAATGGAGGCCATTCTTTTACTACAGAAGTAAACATAGCTTGAAAGGAACATAAATGGTGTCCACAAAACTCACAGAGTTCCGTAGACTCAGAAAACGTATTCACAGTCGGGAACCGAGCTCGAGGGTTACCCCAAAAATGACGAACATCAACCATTCACTCAGAAAACTCAAAAGAGATCAGAGGCGATAAGATACAGATGCACAAAGGTATAGAAACCAGACAAACCTCACATATCCGAGCTCAAACCCATGAAGACGATGGCCACTTTTTGCTACAGAAAATTTACAGAAGCTCAAAGAAATATCCATAGCAGAAATAAAGTTTCAGAACTCAAATATCAAACAAGGAACCATAGAACAAAGTCTTCACATTCACAGAAAAACTCATAGAGACCAAAGAATAACACAGTTTTGAGCTTCAAGTTCTCAACAATGACGGCCATAAGACCCTACAGAGAGTTCAAAAGAAGCAAGAACGATAGAGAACCATTTTTGTAGATGAACCGATCTTGAAAGGCTTCAACAATGGCGTTGAGCCCAAAAAATTTCCATGGCTACACCCACAAGCTAGAAAACCAAATGAAGTGATCATTAAGGGCGATTGACCTTTACCGCATGAGCTCGAGAGATGAGTTAAATGAAACTCAACCACAGTCAGAGAATCAAAGGTAGAGAAGAAAAGGTATGAAAGATCAACGTCCTCAAATCGATCTCCAAAATCAATGCAAACCACCATGGTCGGATGTCACTGGCCACCTTAATTGTAGGGTTGAAACCCTAACCATGGGTATGAGATCGATGGCCTAAGATCCAATGGTACAGAGATCAATGGCTTGAAATCAATTACAACTTTCAAAGAAAACTCAACCTGGGTTTCATATGCCATTGACACAATGATAAAGGGGTGAGTCATCGTCACGAGGGGGCCAGCCCATATTATATTAAAATTATTGCATTTGACATATCAAAAGGGCACCGAATCTCAAAAACTATAGTCCTATCACCAAAAGGTAAAATAAATTTATTCCATTCAAAAGCCGACAAGTAATTGCATGGTCATGTGTTAATCAAAGGTGGCCGAGTATGACATGGTATCCTTTTACAAAGTAACTCCATGTGTTTTCTAAAACCATGGTAATGTGCTAAGTCCACAAGAGTGGCCAAACCCAATGAATACAAGTGCTCACAGCCACAGGTGGTCCCCACTGATTGTGATGGATTGAACATGACTTGGAATGCAAATTTTTCATGTGACAAGGGATAGAGTAGAGGTCAACATCAAAATGCAAGCAACCTTTTGAAGACTTGATTACCTTATTTTTCATAAAATAAGAGTTGATTATGATTGCACATGTGCTCCCAGTGGTCCCCACAGTGAGGTGAATAATTTTTCTAAGTATTGGAGATCAAAGGTATTTATTTTCTTGCACAGGAGTATTTTTGCATACCTTCACAAAAGGACAAAACAGACAAGAAGACAAATTTGCATACACAAGGAAGGAGACTTGCTCATCAAGTAATATTTTATTATTAGCAAATTATTCACCCATGCTTTTTCTTAAAAATAGGACAGTCAACTTTAGTTTGACTGAGATGTAATCAATGGCTATTAATGCCTCTTTGTATTAGCTTGCTTTATTTTTATTCCTTTATTTAATAGATAAAGGATAAAAATAGGATGCATGGGGCGAGTACAATTTTAGCCTATTTTTAGGAAGGGTGGGGTGATTCAATTTAGTTATATATTATGTGTCTTGGCAAAGCACAAAGAGGACTTTTAGATACAGGAGTGCTGAAGCAGATTTTGCTAGTTTTGCCCTCTGAATGAGAAGTATTTTTTCCCTTTCCAATTATTTATAGTCTTGTGTATGTCCCATTAATCTTGTGAATGTTGAATTCCCTGATTAATCATCTTACCCTATTGCAAAATTCAGTAATTTTTGCATGATATTAATGTGTATGTTTAACTTAGTAGTATTGTTGTGATACTTTCCCTCAATACATCAAAGTGTTTGCCTTTAATATTCTACAGAAAACTGTTGGCTTGTGCATCAAGAATTCATTCTCATATCAATTGTGCATGTACTCAATCAAATACCTCATACAAGTTTGGTGTATCACTTCAGTTTTAAATCTTTTTTACAGTCTTCTTTTACCCTCATACCCCAGAAAATTAGTTTAAGATACATCAATAAGGAACCGGCCTTGATACCAGAGACTCACCTAAAAAATAGGTATACCTACAGACCTAAGGTGTTTCAATTGTATCTACGAAAGAGAGATAAATTTTGCAAGCTTAGAACACCTACAGCCATCTCTCTACAGGGTGAAATTTTGAGAGATAACAATTACTCATCATCTGGGCCATATGGTTCATGCCTGCATCACTTCATGATCCCTATAAGAAAAGGTACATTCACGTAATGACCCAAGTCATTACACATTTTTCCCTCTCCCTGTAGCCATCCTAAACTGGTACAGGTATGAATTGCATGACATGAAGGTCGTGCCATGATTCCTTCCTCTGATTACTATTCATCATACTTTAAATCCTAATAACATGCTAATTAAGTTTTGTATTTTTTTCAAAATCATGTTAGAGGTATGCAATGATCTGCACGAGTCATTGAATAATCTATACACCTCTTACTGTATGACAATCAATTATATCAATTTACAATCATGAGTTATGTTTAGTCAAGCACAAGACTTGAAGCCATTTCATAGGATTATTTAAAGTTCATTAATGCCTATTAGATTACTTAGGACAGATATGTACATATGTACCTTTTATGAGTTCGCAATGTACTTTTGTACCTTGTTACTTAACATCGTATCTTATTTCACACTATTTTACACCAGGTTAGGTTTGTTCATACGACAATACAACTTAATCTTTTGAAGTTAAAGGTGTTTCCAACAAAAGACAGCATTTAAAATCTCAATGACTCAATCATATAAGTTGATTCATACCATCTTAGTTATTTAAGGTTAAAAGCTATAATTTCATCACTTATACATATATTTTTAATATACATCCATAAGTTCTTGCTTACATTTCTTTTTTGTTTATTTGTTTACCTCATTTGTACTTATCATCCTTACGGAAGTTGAGGTCAATAAGATAGCAGTGTGATTCACACTATTTCATACCTAAGGGGAGAGATACATATTTATTAGAAAAACTTGTCTTCATTTTGTTCCATTCTATTGTATTCTATATTTATTTTTTCGATAACAATTAAATATTTGTAAAGATATCTAAATCAATAAGATTACTACTTAAATACCAATTAAGCAAGCTTGAAGCATAAATCAGCATCTTTGATTTAATAAATAATAATGATAATACATAGTCGAAAAGAGACTATCAAAGATAGCTAAGTATACATTAGGCCCAATGACCTTTTATCAATCACAAGAAAATCTTTCTCTTTTCAAATCAAATGAGAGTACATTATTTTCATCCTTAGAAATATGTATACTATAATCAATGCAAGTCAAGTCATCCTTTCTTTTATCAACTCAAAGTTCCTTTCAACCCTACAACTGAAAAAATAAAGTAAAACAATGTACTTGGTCAGCTCTAAAATAACTCGCATGGATTCATATCACTTTTTCTAATGGTTTCATTAAGAAATAATTGTATTTCTAATATTTGATTTAATAAGAGTAGATCAAGTATCATATAATAAATTCATATACCCTTCACAATGATCTAATGAAATCAACAGGTTATATCACAATATGGAAGACCTCAATCACATTGATCTAACTTGAAAATTAAATTACATTAATTAACACAATCTTCTTTTTTTCCTTACTAACAAAATCAGTCAAAATATTTTACATCCCAAATTTATAATTACAATTATCAGCTTGGTTTTCCAAAATAGTAAAGATAACAAGTTCCCATTTTCCAAGAATTAATATTTCCCCAATTTCATCTTAAGCACATCAACTTGCATTTAACAGTCTCATCATGTTTTCATATTCACGTGATAATTATATCAATGTATATTTGACCTTTATTAAGTGTAGACACTAAATCACACACTTTGGATAACTATTTAGTCTCGGTTTCATACTACTATTCATATGGTTCTAGAGTGAAAAAGAGTACTAATTAACCCATGTCTTTGGAAATCTTGCATTGTTTTTCTGTTGCTACTTTTGATCTTGCACCCACACTTTCCCAGTCCATATTTTTATATTTTTTTTCCCTATTTCTGACTGGGGCGCCAAGCCAAGACCACAGCACCGCAGGTGCCTGGGTCCCCTCTGGGCGTCCTGATCCTCTGCACTTTTCTCTCACTTTTTACGCACTTTCTAGTCGTTTGAGCTTTCTATTTTTTTAGTGGTCAGCCTTTTCAAGGTTAATTAGGAAATTAAAGCAAGAGAACCATATAAATATAAATTTATGAGACTATAATGAGGGACCAAACACTAAGCACTACTATCACCACCTAAGGTTGCATCCATCAAAGGATTCCATTATTCCATTGCATCCATCTAGCTCCATCACAAGGGACAAAGGTTAGTTCATCTACATCACACTTCATAGGAGGGGAGTTTATTCTATTCCATGCACCATTTACTTACATTCTACATCTAGTTATTGCTTGTTACTCACAAAGTGTGACTATCACAAGAGAACCTAGGGTACGATTTCCGCACACACACACACCTAAAACTACATTGGGTCTGAGATGTAGTGTAGCACTTAGTGATAATTCCATCCATTTGGTAGTTAAGGATAGTCTGACCCCTTCATATGCATATTTATTTTTTTATGGTTTCAATGTTTTGTCTAGGGTTTTTCGAGTGATTCCTTTATTGTAAGTTTGTAACGATACCCAGTGAATTTCACAAACATACACATGACTAAAGGTGAACATAGGATAACATTAAGTGACACATTAGAGGAGGTACTCTGGTCATTTTCATAGACCAGGGCACCCCATGCACCTCTATCCTTGTTTTAGGTACCCCAGTCTATGCAGAAAGTCCAGATCTACATTTTTTCAAGCTCCTGTGTAAGGGTTTCCTCCTCCTATTCAACCAATCTCCATGGAGACATAGTCCCACGACATCTGAGAATCATCTAAGGCATTTCTAACTCTCTTTATCTTTAGGGTTTCATATTTCATTTGCTTAGTTGTTTGGGTAATTTCAATATTGCATTTATTTATTTATTTATTTATTTATTTATTCTATAGCATCATATTAGGATAATTTATTCCATTTTAGATTAATCATTTTGGTGAACCTGATCTTTGCATCCACTTCCTTTCTTGAATTTTCTTATTATTATGCCTATCACCCGTAGTGGTTGTCTTATATCTTTTCAATATTGTGAGCTTCCTTCATCTTCCCGTAGGGTTTCTAAACCAATGGTTGATATCCCTAATTTTGTAGCTACAACTGAAAAATCCCTTGGATACATCTCACTAGAAGCCTCTAGTAGTGAAAATTTGTACGATGAGGATACCAATGTTGACCAAGAATAATTAGACACTCACCAATTTTCAAAAAGCTTCTTATAGTAATCCCACTCATCTTCCACATATTTTGCACACTTTGATTGTTGCTAAGAAAAGTTGTGATGCTTTGGTACCTTTTTTCTCAATCTTTAGATCCCATGGTCTTTGCTCCCCCCCTTTATATTTCAGCTTCCATTCTTACCAAAACTTCTCTAATCACTCACCCTAGCACTCCCAATGTACCGCTTGGCTCTTCTTCCAATAATCCTAATTTAACCTCTTTATATCAGGATCTACAAACACAAATTCACCAGCTCCAACTTGCTACCTCTCATGCATCACCATCTTTGGAATCCACTTCACTTTTGCATACTCCTTTTGCACTCGCCATTTCTTCCTATCCATTACCTCCTAACTTCAACTCCCCCAAATTACCCATCTTTAAAGGCCATGGTAACCTATAAGAACACCTCCACACTTTTCATGTCACATGCGTAGAATATGTGGATGACCATACTGTTCCCCGTAGTTTACAAGATTATGTGATGCGTTCGTTTTATGACCTACTTGTCCATTTGGTAACATCTTTCATGCATCTAGTCGATGTTTTTCTGACTCACTTCTCTATTAGCATTGGCTCTAATATCTCTTATGCCCAACTTGCACAACTTAAATAGGGATATAATGAACACTTAGCGGATTATGTCTCGCTTAAAAAAAAAATAGCTAAAATTTCAAATGTGTTGGTAGAATTTGAGCTTTAGGGCCTATTCATTCAGAGTCTCTTACAACCTCTCTAAGAGAGTGTTCTTTTCGAGACCTCTTCTTCATTCGATCAACTTTTTCATACTCTTAAACTTTGTGAAACCAAGCCCTTAGCTATACATAAGCTTAAATACTAAGATCAAGCATCATCCTCTATGTGTTTTCAAAGTAAGTCAACATTTAAACCATCTACAATTAAACTAACCAACAAAAAAGTTACCATCAATGTATTATCCACTACTAAGGAGCTTCAATTGTAACCGCATAGGTGTATCTTCACTAAGTTTAATGTACCTCCGCATATTTTAATACCACAACTTGTTGATATTAACCTCATTACACTTCCTTCTCCACTACAAATAGATCCATCTTGACCAAAAGGACGTAATTTCGATGACAATTCCCATTGTGACTATCATTAGTGCAAAGGATACTCCACATATCATTACTTCTGACTCTGATTTCTCATTCAAGGTTTGATTAATAGTGGTAAAATTGACCTTCTAAAATCTACATTTTCTCCACCTGTTAATGAAAATCATAAGCTCATAATTTTTAACAGCCCTCTACCCAAACATGACACAAAATCAGTCGAATCTTCAGCTAACTATTTATATCATGCAATGCCTCCTCCTACATCAAGGGCTCTTTACTTTCTAGTTGTGCATGCTAACACTTCTCCACTGATCATCTCTTTCTCTAACCATGACTATCATGTGAATTTCACTTCTAATCACTTTCACATCACTGCCTCTATCGAATCGATCTCCATCAATAATACCAAGGTTGACTCGTCCTGTCCCATCAATACATGTTCTATTCCACTTCTCATCGCTATTGGCTATCCATTATCACAAATCTCATATCCAATGAACAATTCATATGGTGTCATCAAGCTTCATGTCACAGTAGGACCTCTTACAATGTTTGTACCTTTACTTGTTGGACAATCATTCAATGGTTGTGACATGCTTTTAGGTCTCAATTGGATTTGTAGGTCTAATTCTATCCTCTCCATGAATCATCTACATTTAAAATTCATTCACAACAATCAATTCATTTCTATTGATGGTGTGCCTCCTTCTACTCCATGGTTGTTATCTCCTCGAGAATTGGTTCATGTATCATCTACTTCCTATAATATATCACATTCCACGTTACTAAAAGAGTAATCTACTCCTAATTCTCCTACTCACAAGCAATCTAAACATACTTTCCACTCTATTAGTCCTACACGTCGACATAGGCCCATTCCTCACATAGTTATAACATCTCAACGTCAACCACCACTTCATTTTGTTCTAAATTTTTCCTCACATAGATCACCAACACCTACACATTTTGTTACACCATGATACCCATTGTACACTCATCCATCACATGCACATAGACTTCACTCACCTATGTAGTGACTATCTACTATACCACCGCTCTTAGAGCATGGTCATATGCTTTCTTCACAATAGGCATAAGATGGAGGATCTTCATCCTTCACTTTCATTGGATTGTTCATTCAATCACATACACTTGGGGGCCATTACACATATCTCTTCCATTCCCCCTACTCACACATTTTAGATCCTAGCATAGGCATATTCATCCACATGTTAGCATCTATCATTACCTGATGACACACTCTTGTTCTTTAGTTCACACTTGATTGTTGATGCATCTTGCACACATGAACCCCACACACTGCACATTAGACACTACACATCACATATCTTCACACATATTATAGTACATCTTATATCATGCATACTACATCTTACATTTACTCTACATCATTCGTATTTCAACCTTTGTGCATCTACATATTCTACATACCATACTAGTGTTCGTCACATATGTCACACTTATATTGTCTACACATCATGCATTACATACTATACATCACACGTTACACGCTTTACACATCACATGCTAATCTATCATTATCACACATACTACATCTACTCATACACGTTACACTCACTACGCGATGACGGACTCTCGTTTACGGTTAAATTTTGATTGTTGAGGGGGCATAAAAAATTATCCTCACTGCATACAACTCCATTAACCCAATGGCACACAGATTCTATCATTCACTATGCATTCCATTCCATTCCATTCATTAACTGCATGTTGTATATCTTGGTTGCATTTACTTTTTCTTACATTTTGTTTTTACATGCTCATCTTATTGCACATGGTAGATATATTTCTTGTATGTCATTATATTTACCATACACACATGCACATTCACATCCTTTTCTATTTTTCATCATAGATACAGGGATTCTACATACAACATGCATGTTTGGCACACTACCAGTACCATAAGGGGTCCTAGGGGCATCCACCTTTCAAACACTACAGGTGTTATTGTTTCATTTTGTACTTATCACTCTACTTTATCATTTATACATTCTTTGACATACTTGTTATTTTTTTCACATGCTAACGGGTGCTTCATGTGTAGCATTGTTTTAACAGGATTACTTGCCTCCATGGTTATCTATTACTTTATTTGTCCTAGGTTGTCTTTGTTTTCCATTGTATATGGGCATAGCCCTTTGTTTTGTGTGCGCACTTTCTTGTTTATTTGTATCCACTACCGCTTTAAGTGTCTTGTGACATCATGAGTGATGTCCCATGTTTACAACCCACTTTTCGCGGTCTATGATTCACTTCTTGCATGTTTATTTACATTCCAACTCACACATTGGCTATGTAGCTTACATTTGGTCTTTTGGGTAAGTGTGCCAAGTTGGGGGGCCAAAAGGGAGTCTTAAGTGGACACTTTTTTCTAAAAAATAAAAATATTCAACTTGCACGAATTATTTTGAAATAGTTACACTCAAAATTGGAATATGTTGTAAGAACATGAATCGTAGCATTTTTAGTCTAGTTTCTAAGCTAGTAAAATTTATTGAAAATGGTTAACTTTAAGTGGGTCAAATAACTAAAATACTAACAGGTGATCCTATTTTTGTTAAAAAAACATAATATAGTGACTTTCATGTTCCCCACCATTTTTTGAGCAGGTAGAAAGATAGATAGGAGCATCTAGTTTGGGCTCCATTTTTGTTAGGATTTTTTAGTGAGTATTTTTTTAATGATTTACCTAGTACATAAATTTTAAATTTTGAAAAATAATAGAGCTTCGACTGTGCGCCCCTCCCCCTAATAACCTCAAAAAATATCAAAAATTGGATTTTTTTTTAATAACTATTGAATTAGGCCTAGTTTGGATTGGTACAATTTTTTCAATTTTGATGAGCCAAAAAAAATATACACAATGAAAGATAGACGTGTTTAAACTTCAAAAAATAGCTACAAGAAGGCATAGTTATAAAATAAATAATATGGAAAACTTATACTAGTCAGAAAATTTGAAAATGTATATTTTTAGAAATAAGAAAGCCTTCTCTATGTCGTAGTCATATTTTTTTTAAATGAATCAATCGTTTTAATTTGATCTATTATGGTGGAAGTGACATTTTAACATTTTTCTAAAAAAACACATTGTTTGTTGTGTTTGTGCAAGTCCATGCCTCAGGCTTGGGGATCCTAACCAGATCCAAGCCTTGAAGCATGCCTTAGAAAATGGGGAATAGAATAACACATACGCATACACACGTTATGCTCTTTACATATAAATGATGGGCCCCCAATGTCACTTTCACCTCTTTCATAGTATTTATGTCATCTTTCTATCTAGTCTGCAGATTCTTGTACATTCTTTATGAATTTTGAGTAGTTCATCTTGTCTCCTACCCCACTATATATTTTTTTGTAATCGTGGGTGAAAAAAGACGACGTAGGAACAAGAAGAAATTTGAAAAAAAGATATTGGAGAAATTGAAAGAGATGAGAATAAAGAAAGTGCAGAGGATGCAAAAACTTTGTGCAGGGCAAGGTACATCTGCTATATCAAATGTACCTAATGTTTTAGAAAATGAGGATGAAATACATAATGAAAATGTAGAGAATAATGATTTTGCAATGAATATTGATATTGAATTGAATGATAATGTTGGTATGGATGAAGAAATTGATATGAATCCAAATTTTGAACCTTTACCTGAGAATCCAAATGAACCTTTACCTGAGAATCCAAATGTTAATCCTAAAATTTTTATGGAAACATTGAATGAAGAAAGTAACCTTGTTAATAAATATTCACATCTAAGAACACCTCCTTCCATTTTGTGAAGAAAACCAATTCACTTAATTGAAATTGATGAAAACATTATAAAACCAATGCCTAATAAAATGTCTAAAAGAAATGTGAGAAGAAAAGCTAGGGGAATTTGGAATAATTACTTTGAGAATTTAAACGACACATAAAGATGTCAATTATTTGTTACATTAATGAAATCAATTAAGATGAGACCTATAATGAAGACCCTGGGGTTAAGAACATCTAATTTTGCTAATTGAAATGGGTCAATTGTTAAAAAATATACATAGAGCATACCAAATTGTAAGTGTCAACAAAAGCACCAAAGATAGTAATGCTACATGGCGTGCACTTACTAATTGTATAGTAATCGATAAAAAAAATTAATAAATGTTTGATTAGAAAAACAAACAGAGCTTTGAACCCAAACAGAAAAACACTAGAGAAAGCAATATAGAGATGAAAAAGTATTGAGTCAGTCAATAACACTGAATATTGGGAATTCTATAGTAGAATCCCACAAAAAGACAAGAATACATCTGATATTCTAAAATAATTACTTGTAAAGTATTGGAATTAGAACATGAGGGTGTCACTAAATAAAAGAGATACATTAAAAAGAAGAATAGGTTCTTGTAATCATGAATCATATACAAAACATTTCTTGGATATGACTCAAACACAATTGTTCTCTAAGTTTAAGAATGAAAATCCACAAATTAACATGAGCCAAATATTATTTGAAATGAACAAACCCTTTTCTGTGAAAATCAATCACTCACATACCATTTGTTACTATAGGCATCATATTAAATTTTCAATGCATTATATTTATTTTTTTCAAATACGTTGTGTTTTGCATACTAACATCATGTTGCAGGAGTGTAGATTAAATTCCCCACTAAATCTACAAGTCAATTTATTCCTATGATATTTTGTGAAAAATCATCTGGACAATGTTTTTATAACAAAGCATGTTTGGATGAAACGTGTAATGTATGTGGTGGCTTGCCAAAATTGAAAAGTTGTATCCATGAGGAGAGTACATATTTAATAGGAAAATAATTAGTTGGTTTCAGTAAATATAAATTAGTGCCATATCAATAAAAATATGGAAAATAATCTAAGAGGTGTGAGCTTTTTATAGAACAATTACCTGTATCAAAATATACAGTCAAATTCAGACAGGAAAGTGTTTATGAGTATGCAAGGCATGCACATAGAGATCGATGGTTGGATGATCAATTCAAGTTAAGCAAGGACACATTCCCACTCGGTATTATTTATTCAGTAATTGACTTCACATAGAATTACACATTATGCAGCCAGAAATGGAGGTTTGGTCTCAATACTATAACTCAGTGCAAGTTGTTGTTTTTGTGCATATAACATTCATGCACTCTCCAGAAAGCACTGAGCAAAATCAAAAAATATTAAAAGAGTATCATTTCTACATTAGTGATGATCAGACACATTCTACAAAATATGTGCAAGGGTGTTTCCAGGTGTTTTATGCGAACTTGAATGAGAGGAATATTTTCTTCAATCAACATTACATTTGGCCATAAAACTGCACATCACATTTCAAGAATGCACGAATGTTTTATTGGCTAAACAGGATGCACAAAGAAACACGTGTAAAACATATCTATATTTTTACTAAAGCGGGACATGGGAAATCAGAGCATGATGGTGCAAGAGCATGTGTGAAAAGAACACTTACAAGAGAAGAGTTAAAGTTCAAGGATGTGCTCAATTTACAGGTGTAAATTTTTTTTTTGATTGGTGTGTCAAGAACATGGGCCATGAATCTCAAGAGAGTTCAATGGTTTGTAGATATTTTTGGTTGATAGAGGAACAACATTTGACAAACTATGAATACCGTATTATAGTTCCAGGATCAAGTGATATGCACTCATTTCATAGTTCAGAGGCAAGTTATTGGACTATTTATACTAGGTGCATGGCATGTTTTTGTATATCATGCATTGATTTTGCATGGAATGAGTATGAGTCACAGTAGTGGGTGGACGAATGGACTTGCATACCTATAATTCCACTCAACACATATCAAGTTCCACGAGCATTACAACTTGTAGTGACTTTAATATGACAACATCACCTAACTTTGACCAAGTCTCTAATTTAGTGCAACAAAGTACATATGTATGCCATGTTTTAGATTTATAAATTATTAAATGATAAAATCTTAATGTATTTTAAATTTGACTTGAGTTTTAGTTTGTGATGTAGGGCACGTTTTTGTAGTTATTGCGACAAAATTTAACGAAGAGGGAACATACTACTTCTTGTCTCGTTGTGTAGATGGGAAAAAAATTGACTTCCGCAATCATTGACGGTGAAGACTAAAACGTTTTGGATACTAGGAGCTTGAGAGCGAGGTATCCGATACACGGAAATGGCAAAAAACTTTGACCCCGGATATAGCGTAGGATACGGCAGTACAAAAACTATATAAAAATTAAAAAAATATATAAATTTCAACCTTTTAAATAGGAATTTAATTATTAACCACATATTATGCATATGAAAGACAAGATAAAAGACAATTTATAAGCTAAATAAGTGAATAACCACAACAAACAAGCTAGGATACCGATAAAACTTAGAAACTTAAAATCCTTAAAATGGTTAAATTAAAATTTAAAATACTTAAATCGAACACAATGGAATGTCATGAATCTCATGATATATTAAATTCAATCATAGATCAATAGTCAAAGTTCAAACTATCTTTCATTGTCAATATTCATCATATTCCTCTTCATTTAGGATCAAAACTACCTAACATATTTATGTAGGTTCAGTCGTGCCAAAAAAGCTTCCACCTTCACGTGGTTGGCCACTGTTAGTAGAGAATTGTGCATGTAGGTCTCGTGGTGCTAGTGCCAAAGAACTCCCCTCATCATCATATGCTCCATGGTGGGAAATGGAAGCATCCAAGTCAACTATCTCTGGATCAATGTCTCAATGTCTTGTTGACCCTTCCTTGTTCACCACGGTTGCTTGTGGGATAAAAGGTGCAAGTTAGAATGTATGTATACCAAATCTTCATCTCTTTTACCCTCAACCTAGTTGCGTTTCTGTGAGTGGATGAAACTATATGTACAGTTGAGAGGAATATGAACTCGCAGACTGGATTAAAACCCAAACTTCAATTTCAATGTAAAGTTCAACTTCAAACTTAAACACTCAAACTTAAATTTTAAAAAACTAAAAGAAAAGAGAATCAAAGAAATCACCCAGTGAACTTATAGCATTTTTTGTCTCAAGGCTCTTAAGGTACTATGCTCAGAAGAATTATCTCGAAAGCACCAAGAGTGTTGGATACATAAATGATGCCTCCACTAGTGTTTAACAATTCATCTCAATGCGTGAGTGCAGTCATAACTTGGTCAGTATGACCCGTTTTTTCTTGGTCCCACGAGCTTGGGCCTCAGGATCAGGGAAGAGCCTAGCCAATGATGCCATATATCCCTCACTGAATTCCGCATACCTATATGGTTTTACCATCAATGGAAAGGAAAGGAACTCTGTGCTATAAAATCTAGAGAGTCAATTGCAAAAGCCAGTAGATGTAATGGGGTGTAGGTCATTTTGTTCCACCGCTCAATGAGGATTGACTTCACTTGCTTGAAAAATATTTCCTCAGGATCTTGTTCTTTTGCATTTATGACAGTTTTTATCTCTCAATCATTGAGGTCGATGCCATCATATATCTCTCCTAGACATGGCAATCCATGTCAGTACAAAGATTCATGCTCATAATGGGCTCTCATTTACTCAACAGATAATTCACTGCATATCCCACCAAGGGTCCTCTAAGATCCCAGGGCTTCTTTTTGAGCAAAATAAGTGTTTGACAACCTTCCATGACTCAAACTACATAATTTAGCACGGTTGTAAACAATATCACAACGAGAGAACTCAATTCAGATGGAAAAAATAGAGATAGGATTTTGTAGAGGGTACTAACACGGAGGTGTAGGATCTAATGGGACCTTTCTATGTGCCATGGAGTTTGATAAATCACCCATCGAAGTTATAGCATTTTTTGGTCTCATGACTCTTAAGGGACTATGCCCAGATGAAGTATCTTGGAAACATTAGGAGCATTGGCTACCAAAATAATGCCTCTAATAGCATTTACCAGGACATCCCAAAGTTTTTATGTAGTTGGTTTGGTCCCACAAGCTTTCATTTTCAAAATATAGCAACTGACAGCCTTACGCTGACTCAAACTGCAATATTTAGCATGATCGTAAACAATAGCACAACAAGATAACCAAATTGAGATGGAAAAATGGATATAGGATTTTTTAGATGCTACTAATACAGAGGTGTAGGATCTAACGGGACCTTTCTAGGTTCCACATAGTACAATAAATCACCTGGCGAAGTTATACAATTTTTTGGTCTCAAGGCTCTTAAGGGACTACGCCTGAATGAAGTATCCTGGAAGAACTAGGAGCATTGGCTACCAAAAAAATACCTCCACTAGCATTTACTAGGCCATGTTGACATTGGTGTGCACTAGTCTGTTCAGTCCACATGATTTTTTTGTTTGTCCAAAAGGGTGCATTAATCTTCTCTTCCTGGTGACTCAAACTACCTATTTCGGTGCCTCATTGACAAACTTTCACCATCTCAACCAATAAGATTTGATCTGGAAACAAACAAAGATAATCTCATATAGCATATACACATGGAGTGTATAGGATCTAACAAGACCTTTCCCTAGGTGCCACAAAGCCTTTTCCAATCACCCGTCGAAGTTATAACTTTTCTTTGGTGCTCAGGGAAACATCCTCATAAGTGGAGATAGGAGCCAGACAAATGGATCCTGGCATGGCCACCAGATTGGGGATCCACTAGGTGATGGAGCATAATAGAGGCCTAGTTGAATGAGATGATAGTCATTTTGGTAGCCAAGATGACCTGCTCATTTACAAAATATTGCATTGGGAAGCCTTACAATGACTCAAACTACAATATTTTGCATTGTTGCAAAAAATAAGACAACGAGAGAACCGAATGGATATGGAGAAAACCAAGATAAAATTTTTATAGAGGGTACCACACATGGAGGTGTGGGATCAGACGAGACCTCTCCAAGTGCCATAGAGGTTGAGATATAACATGTCGAAGTTATAGTCCTTTCTTGGTCTCAGGGCTCTTAAGGGATTACGCCCATACGAAGTCGTCTGAAAGAACCTGGAGCATTGGCATCCAAAATGATGCCTCCCCTAATGTTTACCTAGCTACCCCAACATTTTAGCGTAGTCAATTTTGGTGCCACAAGATTGCGTTTGCAAAATATAGCATTGGACAACCTTACACTGACTCAAAGTACAATATTTTGTATTGTTGCAAACAATAGCACAACGAGAGAAAAATCGAGATGGAGTAAACCGTGATAGGCAATTTTGTAGAGGGAACCCATGTGGAGGTGTAAGATCAAACGAGACCTCTCCAGGGGCCACAGAGACTGAGATATCACATGTAAAATTTATAGCATTTTTGGTCTCAGAGCTCTTAAGGGACTACACCCAGACGAAGTAGCCCAGAAGCACCGGGAGCATTTGCATCCAAACCGAAGCCTTCCCTAGCATTTACTTGGCCACCAGGATGTGTTGGCATAGCCAATTTGGTGCCATGAGCTTCCATTTATAAAATAATACATTGGACAACCTTACACTGACTCAAACTGTAGTATTTTCACGGTTGCAAACAATAGCACAACGAGAGAACCAAATCGAGACGGAGAAAACCAAGACATAGGATTTTGTATAGGGTCTTGATGCGGAAGTGTAGGATCTAACAAGACCTTTCTAGGTTCCATGGAGCCCGATAAATCACCCGTTGATGAAGTTACAACCTTTTTTGGACTCATGGCTCTTAAGGGACTACGCCCAGACGAAGTAGCTCAGAAGCACTGGGAGCGTTAGCCTCGAAAAAACACCTCCACTAGAATTTACCTGGTCATCCAGATACGTGTTGGCGCAGTTGGTTTGGTTCCAATAGCTTCCGTTTGTAAAATATTGCGTTGGACAACCTTATATTGACTCAAACTGTACACTATTTGGCACGGTTGCAAACAATAACACAACGAGATAACAAAATTGAGATGGAGAAAATCGATATAGACTTTCGTAGAGGGTACCCACGTGGAGGTGTAGGATCTCATAAGACCTCTCCAAGTGCCAGACAAAGTCCTTCTAATTCACCCAGTGAACTTTATATCCTTTCTCTCTCCATCACACTCAACTTCACCATTCTTCCTCTACAACCACGCACACTGCTCTCAATATAATTATAAGATATGTCTTTACAACAAAAAATCTAGAACAGGATCTGTTAACAAAATCCACCCTGACATGACCGTGGAATTACCAACAAAGGTGCCATGATTGGTATTATGGTTGGAGGTACTCTTGAGGATCATATTCATATTCGATGTATCACCATCAACTTTGTCCTTTCTCTCTCCATCAGGGAAGTTATATCCCTCAAATTTGTTATTCAGTATCGTCCATGATCAACTCAAATGAAAGCTGAGAGAATCAGATTTCATGGGTAATTAGTACTAACTATCAACAAGACTAAATGGCTTCCGACTTCCTGTCAACGTAACCACTTACCAAAATTAAAATTTAGCACTGATACTTAGTAACAAGTAAAAAGGACAATGACCGTGCAACATTACCAACAAAGGATTTATTTCCTGGTCTTATGCCTAGAACCATCATTGAGTCTGCTGTACAAAATAAGCATAGCAATAGGGGAATGGCCAAACACACATGGGTTATAATCACCTAGTCAAATCAGTTGTTTAGTTTTGAATGGAATTCATCTGGCCTATGAAAGCTTAAGACCTTAGATTCATTGATAATTCCTACTAATAAACCCATGGATGCTTTCAATATGCCTTCAAAAAGATTACTTAGTCATCAATCCTAGTGAAGGGTACCTTGATGTGAATCTCAAAAACTTTCAAATGCATACTTAGAGGTCATAACATGAACTTGTACAACTATCTCTATTCATAAATAGAACCATCATTGAGTCTGCTTGTACAAAATAAGCATGGCAACTAGGGAGGATGGCTAGGAACATCAGTGGGTTATCAGAATCACCTAGTAGATCTTTCTTGAATTATGTTTTGAATAAAATTCACCTCCTAAACTTAGTGCACCTTCTAGGTCATTGATAATTCCTTGTTATGTCCTGTTTCTTAATCATATATCTTACATTGGTCATGAATAGGAACTTGTGGATCATAACTTCTCATCATAATGTATCTCTTTCATATATGTTGGAAATGCCAATTATCAGTAGTGGGTTGGCCTCGGTGATGGCCAAGTGTTAGGAAATAAGGGATAAGATAGTGCACAGCATATTATCCATCACAAGAATCGCAATAGTAGAAACTAATATGCATAAAATATTACAGATCCAAATTAAAGTGTAGAATAAAATAACACAACACAAAGAGTCATATTTAACGTGGTTCACCCAATATGGGCTACATCCACAAGAATCACTTGCTCAGATTTCATTACAAGCCACCGCTCTCATCGATACAATACCCAAATCTATTCGGAGCTATGCTCAACAAACTCTACAAGAATTCACACCCGAATTCAAAACACATCTCTTGGACTTGCTTGAAGAAGGCCCTCCCTTAGACGTAGTTGGAGATCTCTGAGATGACTTCAGATCTTCCAAGCGGTCCATACTAAAATTTCTCTTCCGCTCTAAACTCACCCGTAGTCAAACCTATAAATGCAAACAATTTTTTTTGTCAAAACTTAATATATAAGTTTTCAACATGTATAAGACCATGCTAATGAAACTTTTAACATTTACACGCACTTACCGCAATCTGTCGGTCACGTTGAATATGCATCTCACACTCAGATGAGTCATTGGGAGCTCCTCGAGCATGAACGGAGTATCAAAACAATGAGCTCAAGGATTTTCGTGCCCTCGAAGTAAAAATGGAAGGGGTTGAACCCTAGATACACATAAGATCACAAAATCAAACATCAAAATTAGCCAAAATAAAACTATGTTTTAACCCTACATACGCATGTGAATCATATGAACATGGATGCCACCTATCTGTGAATCTGTCATAGGTAACTCCTGCGTATACACAATTAAGGACATTAATAACATAATTTAATAATGCTACAATGAAGGACATTATTTTAAACATAATTTAACATAATATGAATTATTGTACGAGCTATTTAACATAAATACATGTAGTTTGAATACCTCAGTGAGTTGTTGCACAGATGAAATTGCAGCACAACACCTTTCTGTACTCCTCTCAGAGATGGTGGTGTGTCTAGTGAGGCCATCAACTTTATCAAACATATATCACGTTAAGTTAGTTGAACATATATAATATATATACAAGAACATACATATATTAGATATATATTTGAGTTCAAAAGTTGAGTCTAGTTTTATACGCGAAAATTTTACACAATTAACATCCTAAATTACCTATGTGAATGTATACATAGACATGGTGCTCGCAGCCTGTGGTCAGGATGACGAGGTCCCTCCCGCATGCTGTAATATCAATGCATATATGTATACACATACAATTATTTGAAAAATTTAACATATATAAGTAAATCAAGTACTCATATCTTTTTGTAACATACATAATAAAAAATAAAAATTCCTTTTAAGGTGTCACCGATGGCTGGAATCCAAATGTATCACTCAAAAAGGTGTCTGGCATAGCGACATTATCATGTGTACCACCAGGCTGAAACTCTGCCAACACCAAAATGCATGAAAGTATCATCCTCCTCGGGCCCCAATCATATGCTACCACATTACGAGAAACGATGTAGCCGGCCTCATGCTATTACTTCTTGAGGGAATACTCTATGTACCTCCATGAACATCTGGATCAGAAATGTCCCTCGTATGTCAGACAAGGGTATCAGATAACCCGTGAAGCACATGGAGTGTATCGATCTCTATCGTCTCCTTCACCGTTGGAGGGACAATCTCTGGGTGAGGGGGCTTTTGTCTGGGGACTCTACAATGTTGAATAGGTACACATTGTGCACCTGGTCGATCTTGTGCAAAGCCTTTTCCTCGGCCCTGAAAATCTTGAAAATATAAGTAGTTCAAGATCTCATTAAGGATAAACTCGCAATAGAGTTTCATAAAAAAGTATAGTGGAACCTCATTGTTATTGTAAGGTGGAAAATCAAACACCATCCACCATCAGTCCCAAAAATTATTTTTAATCAAATCACTATTGTAGCAGTGGATTGGAAATTGTTTACATGACAACAGAACATACAAATTGGTTTGGGGGTCAATGAATAAGGCACATATGAGGTCTTTTGTAAAAAAAATTCTTTACATCCGCATATGACAATTTTTTGGCGTAATATTACCTACAATGCTCTCTATAAGATGTCCAATGATCAATTTGACTCGTTTTCGCATCAACTTGAGCCACTAATGCCTCCAATGTGTTTGCAAGAGAGGCATGGTGGGGGTTTGTAGAATGGGAATCCCTCATTTTTTTGATTAATTCCTCAATTTCAATCTTTTTTTCCACTATATGGGCTATTAAATCCTCCTGACTACCCAGGGGATGCTCAACAACTCTAGGAGGGCTAAGAGGGACCATAAGAATTGCAGGGTTTTGTTGTGGTTGAGGTGGAACTGTAAAAAATAAAAAAATGTAATCAATTCTAAATCTACTATATAATTACCAAATTTGAATGCAATTTAGAGAAAAGAATTTTTGCTACCTCTTCTGCATGGCACCATTGTCGATTATGATCTTCGCAGCGATTCTCAGTCAATTGTGGGAGCTATATGTAACTGAATATAAAATGTGAGTGCAGATTTTTGCTGTCAAATTCACATTTGGGAGAAAATAAAATGAATAGGGCTCCGGCCCTTTTTATTTGTAGTTTAGTATAACTTGTATGTGTTATAATTCCTACGCGTTATAATTTTGTAAATTACCAAACCAAAGAAAATGTAACATAATCATGTTATTGCAAAATGTGATCACGTTTTCCTCATTTTCACTTTCTTATCTGGTTTTTGGCTTCCTAACTTGGTACACTTACCCATTTGTTGAATCCACATCTATCAAATAAAATGTTGGATCAAAATTATGAGATAAGTATCAAAAGTCTTCAATATAATGAAGGTAATTTATTTTATTTTGTTTATGATGAAAATAATGTGTTTGCATTCTCATATATGGCTAGTGAACCTAGAAGTTATGTAGAAACTAGTCAAAAGAAAGAATGGGTTGATAATATAGAAACTAAGATGGATTTTATTGAGAGGCCCGATATATGGAATCTTAATTATCCTCAAGTTTATGAATATTTCATTTTAAAAAATTGGGATACAAGACTAAAGTCATAAATAATGGTACAAGTGGCAAACTAAAAGTTATATTCATTGTTAAATGGTTTGCACAAACATATGGGGTTGACTATGAGGAAATGTATGCACATGTGAGTTGTCAAGATACTATAAGGCTAATGCTTATTGTTTTTTCTCATAAACGATGTAAAATCCATCAAATGGATGTCAAAATTGCATTCATAAATGGATTGATTGAAGAATAAGTATGTGCAGGTAAGGCATGGGTATATGACCAAAGATGGGTTATAAAAATTCAAACACATTTCCAAAAATAATAGTAGCGCGTACACATTTTAAATAGTAATGTGTATACATTATTTTATTATAGTTTTGTATATTATTAAACCTATAATTCATACATGACATATAAAGCATACACGTTAATGTGTAATATATATACAAAAATAGAGATACTTCATTTGTATCCTTTCCTCCTCCAAATCACAATGTTAAATCCAACGAAAATAGTCTCATTTTTACTTAAAGGCTAAATATTGAATTATTGATCAACCTGTTGCACCCATTCATTAATCATCATCAATGGCATACTAAATAAGAGGTAGGAATGGTTTTAATTGTTCAATTCAATTAAATTTTAAATTTATTTTTTTTAAATATAGGTTTTGTTTTTTTCATAAAATCAAGACCCTCATGCAAATCCTCCTCAAAATCCTCCCAAAGGTCCTCCTCAAAACCCTCATGAAGAGATTCCTAAAAACCTCATGAAGATCCTCCTAAAATACCTCCTTCAATTCCACAAGACCCAATGACAAACCCCAAATATATGATGGATAAAATTGTTGAAAAAAACTTCAAATTGAGGAGTTGATACAAACATTGAGAGAGACCCAATCAACAAACCCTCACCGTATTTATTTTTTAAACTCCTTGAAAACATTTTTAGGATAATATGATTCGGTAACAAGTCAAATTGATAGATGTGAGTCATATATAGATGAAGAATTTTGTAGAGCTTTGACCAAATGAACATAGTAAACTATCAATACTTTGTTCATATAATAGGAAGATATTTATACAAAATACACTTTGATATGATACAATTCAACCTCAACAAAAAAATACTTGTAATACCTATATTCCCTCAACTACACATTCTATTATACATGATTCTTCATCCCACTCATATACAATATTATTTCACACACATTATTTTTTTGTAGCCTCACAAACTAACATCTAATCACATTATCCGAGTAACAAATAATAATAACCATATGAGTACTAATTATTTATAACAAGATTTACATGCAGGGCATGTTATGCAACTAAATTGTTTGCTAAGGAAACTAAAAGAAAATAAATAACAAAACATAAAATATGTGCATTATTTTTAGACCCTATAATGAATGAAGTGTTGCCTTTGAATTGAAAAATATTCCTGATACACTGGTGCATTCATGAGGGTTTCAAAAAAAATGGTACTAATGGTAGATGGATTTCAATTAGCCATTTTGTAATAACCATGAGGTCACAATTTATTTTCTGAGGAAACTATACTTTGAGTTTATCTTGAATAAGATTTTGAACTATTTTGACCACTATAAGCTTCAAGGTAGAGAAAAAGGTTTTGCGCAAGATAGAGAGGGCTCCATTTATGCACCTAATCAACCTTCTAGACTCAGTTCCTATAATATCCTTAAGCCTATGGTGTTCCCATTCTATATAAGAGATTATCGAAACAAATATGTTGCATAACCTTGGCTCACTCATAGAGAGACTATTTGAGCACACTACTTGTGTTCATGATGACATTGATAATTCACATGGAGATAGTAGGATACCCATGGTTGGTGAACACGTTTTCACTTCTTGTGAATTTTTATGTATTGGAGTTTTTGAGATAGTGGAGACCTTGATAGATGATTTTTTAGAGAGACGTTTGTCACATTTTATACCCCTGCATCATTGAGGAAATCCCTTTTGTTTCATAGGTAGTCTTTTGTAATAAGAAAATTATATGATTTGTTATTTTTTAATTGCATATATTCAAACTTATAATGTTGTTTCAAATGCACACATAATTTCATAGTAGACAATCTAATACTAGACCATGTAGTAGCACATAGATCAGTGGTAGTCATCCACTATTTTCTTTTATCGAGGTACTTTTTATTATTTTAAAATAACCTTACATATATGTATTTTTCACTATATTTATATCAAGACATGTACATGTATGTATGTATGTATGTATGTATGTATGTATGTATGTATATGTGTGTGTATGTATGTATGTATGTATGTGTGTGTGTGTGTGTGTGTGTGTGTGTGTGTGTGTGTATGTGTGTATGTGTGTATGTTTGTGTGTGTGTGTGTGTGTGTGTGTGTGTGTGTGTGTGTGTGTGTGTGTGTGTGTGTGTGTGTGTGTGTGTGTGTGTGTGTGTGTGTGTGTGTGTGTGTGTGTGTGTGTGTGTGTGTGTGTGTGTGTGTGTGTGTGTGTGTGTATGTATTCTTGAAAATAAACATGATTTTTTGCACACATATTTGATGACCTCAACCTTTACTCCTCCGCATTTACGAGACACGTAGACACATGGGTTGGTGTTGTAATTTCTACCATAGAGAAATATACATAGGTACCTGAGTTTTTCATGCTTTAAATTATGCATATATTTTTTAGAATACCTTTTGTCAATACTTTTGAGAATATATGACATTAAAATATTATCTACACAATGTATTCAAGCTTCGTCTCAACCCATTCCAACTCATATGTTTTCCAAGGAAACAAATGTGGTAAACCCGAAACATAATCCCATTATATAAATTTCATATGTTTATAGTTTTTTATGAGGTAAATGTACTTACATTTTGTATATATACTTGCAGGGTCCAAACCCCTACTTAATCTCATGTCCTACTAGTTCTCATTTTCATATTACTCCATGAGATCCATAGGGTTTCATTGATGAGAGTGAATGGAAGAAACAAATTTAGATGGATCATGCTATGGTGGTATGTGTTTGTTTGATTTTTGTCATTTTAATTAACTTTTAAACTTATGTAAATATTAGATTTTAATGGATTTTTGTGATGAATAGGTTGAGTTATAGGTGAGCCTTGAGCCTAAGAGGTCTACATGTTGGTAGATCATGGAGAGTTCTCGGGAGGGAACCCGATATTTTCAAAGGAAAAAAGCGGTAGATGTTTCTAGATGAACTTGATTGGATTCTACTAACATTAATTTTCATGTTGTAGAGACAATTGAAACTTAACTGGGTACTTTTTATTGTAATCTTTTATGGATTTTATGACATTTATGTTTATCAAGATTTATAAATATTTACATTTATGTATATTGAGACCTTAATTTCATCATTTATGTTATATTGATGTAATTTCAATAGTAATTTGATTATTAGTGTGTTTGAGATAACATCATGTTCCCTCTTTTACTCGTGTGTATATTTTATGAATAAACTATGATAAAAATATATTACGATTTTATTTCCATAATTTATTAGTATTATTTACGTTGATCTTAAGTGGAAATCAATTAACAATTTATTTTGTGTAATTGTTTGTGAGTAGACTATTATTGTTTTACAATTTGATACTGAAATAAATAAACCATCATTATTTCATACATGTTTTTAGGAACATTCTCAAAGATAATGACCTAAATGAGAATATCAATGTGGATATGCATTTTATTATGTTTATGATAAAATGTGTTATAACTTTTATATAATGAGAATTTATGTTGATATCATGCTAAATTGCAATCTCCAATTGTTATAATGGAAACAAATTTATATATCATAAATCAAAAAGTAGAAATCTTAATTGTCATTCATTTATGGACAGGAAGAATAGAAATGGGATCAGAAACATATTACTTTGAAAGTTTTATTCATGTTAATCTTCATGGAGAGATAAATGAAAGTGTTTCAATCAATAATAAATGGTTACATGTTACTACATAAGATATATAATATTAAATAATGTATTGATAGTTAATAAATAACACATTTGTGGCACTAGGTGGTAATGTATATAGTTAGATTTGGATCAAGCGATTGGTAAATAGTGTGACCATGTTTTGCAGTGATGTAGAAAATTAATAGAGGGTTTTCACCTCAACCCATAAGGTATATTTCCCCACATTATGTAATGGATTTCTACCATTTTCCGAATAGAAGGTAACAATGGAAAAGTTAGGAAACTTCTTCTAACATACAGTGAAATACGTAAGGGAAAAGGTGTGATACTTAAAAAAATATTATATATTTTATTTTATTATCTGAAGAATCATATATTTGACCCATTTTGGACCTCAATCGACAAAATGCAACATACATCACAATAAAAACTAGTTCTTACTTATACTCATAAAACTAGGTTTGAATGACATTTTTCACAAATTATAAATAAATAAGAATATTTTTATTTCATAAATGAGAGAATATATTACAAAATAATGTATGATATGGGTTAAGTTTTACAAAAATCTTGAATGTACATAATAAACCATTAAAATATATAGATCTCAATGAAAAGAACAGAGCACACATTAATCTTACCTTCATGAAGGTTCCATATAAAAATAATATTAGTCAATGGAAAAGGCCACTACTATTGTTTTTCCATGGAATCAAAAGTAAACACAATTTTATCAAGATAAAAACATGTTAGCAAACATATAATTTTAAGTTAAAACTCATCCAAATTGAATGGAAACCACTTACTATAGTTTTGGTTTTGTCCTTATGAAATTTAAAAGAAGGTTATTTAATCAATTACTCAGTTGATGTAGAAAATTTCAAAGTGTCTATCTAAATAAAAAATAATATTATCCATCATGATTGGTATGGCCTAAAATCCTAAGGAATGTCATCATTCTGCAATGATCGGCCACCAAAATTGTAAGTTTCTGTTGATCGAACGTGTTCCTTAAGAGAAAGTGAATGTTCTTTAGAGGAGAAAAAATATACTGTTTTCTTGATATAAATTGTCCAAGAAGATGCATAAGAGCTATGAAATGAGTGAAAATCGCTAGATCATATTAATGTACTACGAAATACATAGCTTGACAAGTTGTCTTCTTTTATCAACCAGAAAAATAGACAAACAATAGAGTTATATTGAGAACCACGAGACAATGTGTTGTTGTGCCATGAAATATAATGTTGATGCATCTATGAAATATGCACCATTTGCATATTTCAACTCCTAGTTTGTAAGGTCTCTTTTCACACATATTCCTACACCGTCATGTTCCCATTTTACATGGCCTACCTCAATGAAATTCCAAATATGTTATATGTACCGATATGAACATGCACCCTATTCAACTAGTAGAACATCCATGCATTCTTAAATTGTAAAGTAAAATTATATGAAAAGATATAATGTTGATTGAAATTAATGTTTTTTTAACTCAAATTAGCATAAAATATCTAAAATTATCCTTGTACATACTCTGAATAATGTGTTTGATCATCACTAATATATAAATGATACTACATCAATATATTTTGATATTCCTTTATACAGTAAAATACATGTATAAATGTTATATGCACAAAAATGGTAGTGAGTTCTATTACTGTGATTGAACTTCATTCTATGGTTTCATTGTGTATTCCTCTAAAACAATTGACCATGACAAGTATTGCATCGATTGGGAATGTGTCTTTTCTTATATTGAATTGTTCATCTAACCATCAAGCCCTATATGTGTGTCTTGCATAATCATATACAATTTTCTGTCTAAATTTAGCCATGAAATCTGAAACATATATTTATTTAGTAACTAGCTCACACCTTTTTTTTCATTACCATATTTTAACCGATATGCAATGGACATTCACTTTTTAAATAAAACTACTTGTTTTCTAATTCATGTGAAGCCTCATGAAAACATATTTTAATTTTGACATTCCATCACAAGTGTTTGATGTACCATCCAAACACATTTTCTTATAAAAAAAATTATACATCTACTATATGATAAAAGGTGGTGGAAATAAATTACCTTGAAGATATTGGTAGAACATGCAATCCACACTCCTAAAATAAAATGTCAATATGAAAATTACAACGTATATGACGAAAAAGAATTGTAATGCATAAAAAATTCAACATGCATCCAAGAAACAAAAAGTGGTATGTGTGTGATTGATTTTAACATAGAAAGGTTTTTTCATCTCAAAATATATTTGACTAATACTAATATGTGGATATTTCTCTAACAACTATTTATAAATTTTTGTTTACATCATATGTAATAAAAAATTTGGATGTAGCTCACGGTTACAAGAACCAAGTCTTCTTCTAAGTACATCACTTGGATTAGGTGACGCGTGTGTTTTTTCTTTCCGAAATTGTTAAATTAAACATTATAGTGCATCAGCTAACACTTTACCTCTCCATGGGACTCTACTATAGAATTCCCATAAGTCATTGCTATTGGATTCATCAAATTTTTCAAGTCTTACAATTGCTTTCATTAGTTATTTTTCTTATGTTTAGTGTTCTACGTGTTTCAATTAACAAACATTTTTTTATCATCTTGTTGCTTACTAAACTCGATGTAATTATGTGTCATACAACATTACTATATTAGGTGTGTCTTCTCAAACCTACATATTAGTATGCATCTTGTAAATTTCTTATCATCTCATTGTTTTGACCATCAATATTATACATTCTTAGTCCAATGGTGTTCATATTAGGTCTCATTTTCCACAATTTCACTATAATAACAAACAATTGATATTTTTTAGTTTCATTTAATTTAGCAAATATATTCCATATTTTATTATCCTTTCTTCTCAAATTACGTCTAGACATCTTATGAATTGATGGTAGCAAAATGTTTTCATCAATTTCAATTAAAAGCTTGTGATTCCTACTCATAATCCTAGGAGGTGTTCTTCTTGGAAAACCTTTTTCATTTTGTGATTCATTCTTTTTTTCTTCATAAATTTCTTCATTTGATGTTTCCATTGTTACTTCGTTTGATTGTTCCATTGTATGATCTTCATTATTATTTTCTTCATTTGATTTTTTCATTGAATTTTCATCACAGTTAGATTGTTCATTATGTGTTTTAGGGGATGAATTAACTTGCATATTTTTAACAATATCAAAATTAAAAACTTCAAAGTTTGAATGTGAACTTGCAACATAATTTGGTGTGACATCGTGAATTGAATTTGGAATTAAAATTATAGGACAACATTCATCAACATTAATCATTGTGTTTGGTGTTGTATAGTTGATTTCAAAAAGATCATTAGGGATATATGAAAATCCTAAAGTTTCTTGAACTCTTCACATTCATTCTTTTACTCTCTTGGTTTCCACTTCTAATTATTCATGTGTTTACCTCTTATACTTATTTCTCTTGCTACTACAAGACCCACAAACCATGGTCCTTAATTAAATAATATGCAAATATGAAATTGTTAGTATAATATAAAATCAATTAGAAAAAAAAGAGGTAATTATAGTGGGTTTGTAATTTTCTAGAGACAAAACAAAATTGGTTTCAAAATTTTGGATACACAACAAAAATAGATGCAATCAAGCATAAATAATATATTTAAATAATATATTTAAATATGTGTTCGTGTTGCACTATTATATAAAAAAAATAGAGTGGGGTGAGAATATTGGAAACACATTAAATATATGTTGGGAATTACTCTTTTATTGTATGTGATACATAACATATACATGTTATAACATGTACATATTATAAAGCACGTATATGTTAATTTCTATCATTTTCCCTAGGCAGCCCCTTGGGCTCAAAAATGGATCATATTTCCAAGCCAAAGGCATGGACCTATCATTTTTCTATGTGAAATATTTTCAATGTCAAATTTCAACTTCAAGCATGGAGGGAATTATGGGATTTATATAGAAATTTCATCAAATCATGACTAGGATGGAGAGAAAGTTTCCCTATTTCTAATGATACAATGTTTTTGAATCATTGACATATATAGATATACTAACGTCAAATATATTTACATATGTCTTTCTATGCCATTATATTGAAAGAAAAAACATGTCTAACTTTTTGTATGTAACTTTTGATATACACGTCCAAATTCGAAAAAAAAAAACTTCACATACTACACCTAATTTTATACAAATTACAAAAATTCTAATTTTTAATTAATTTTGATGTAATTTTCGGGGAAAACACTCTACTATATATTTATTAATCAAATTTAGGACCTATGTAAAATTCATTAAAAAATATTTACACTAACATTTAAAATAAATCCCATAACATATTAGATAACATTATCTAATTGTCCATAGAATGATTTGAAAAATACTAAACAATGCTCAAATTAGTGAGGGGCCAACGATTATCTATCAACTATTTTTAAACTAAAAAATGGGAGTGCTTTGGATTTTAACAATTTATACCACTTACACTTCACCATTTTCCAAATAAAAAAGTGATTTGAAAACTAGACTTAAAATTCAACAATTCATGTTTTTACACCTCGTTAAATTTTGAGTATAAATACTTAAAATAATCAATGAAATTATAAATTTATCAAATTTTTCATTAAAACATGTCCATTTAAGACCCCCTTTTGGAACACATCTTTATGCACTTATCCCTATAAGGTTTTGATGTAAAGGGTAAAGAATTTTAGGTATATAAGTTAAAGAATGCTCTTTATTGGCTAAAGCAAGCTCCAAGAGCTTGGTACTCAAGAATTGATAACTGGTTATTGGATCAAAGATTCATATTGTTTGTCTCTATGTAGATAACTTGATAATTATAGGAAGCTCTATGGAAATGTTTCAAACCTTCACTTTATGAAATCAAAATTTGAGATGAATGGTCTTGGTTTTATGAAGTACTTTCTTGAAATGAAATTTCATCAAAATAAAGATGAAGAATTCATTTTTCAAGCTAAGTATGTTTAGGACATGTTACAGAAGTAAAATCTTCAAGATTGTAAGCACATGTACACTCCAATTGAAAATGGAGAAAATATTATGAACGGGGTTGGAAGTCCGTTAATTGATGAAAATAATTTTAGAAGCATGATTGGAGGTTTGATCTATCTCACTATGAAAAGACCTGGTATCAGTTGAGGGGTTTCACTAGTTTCTATATTTATGGACAATCCGTCACTAGATCATTTGCAAGTAGTGAAAAGAGTTTTTAGATATATAAGAGGTAGTTATAATCATAGTATTCATTTCATACCAAAAATTTCATGAATTTTAATTATATACACAGATTGTGATTGGGAATATTCTTTTGATGATAGGAAATCTACTTCAAGGTATTGCTTCACATTGGGATGTGGTTTGATTTCATGTTCTTCAAAGAAGAAAGTTGTAGTTGTTTTATCCTCTACTAAAGTAGAATATGCAAACCTTACATCATCTTACACACAAGGTATGTAGTTAAGAAAACTCTAAGTTGAATTTAGAGAGGTTCAACTTTAGCCTGCACAATGTTTTGTGATAACAATGGAGCAATAAAATTGTCCAGTAATCTAGTTTTCCAAGTTAGAACCAAACATATAGAACTCGATCATCATTCTATCATAGACTTGGTTAATGGTAATCAGTTTTTCATTGATTATGTGAGATGTTAATATCAACTTACTGATATCATCACGAATGGTTTGTTACAACGAGTTCATAGAATACTTAAGGAGATGATAGGAATTTATGGTCTTTGCATCAAAGGAGGGAATGTTAAATATGATTCCAATATGGAAATGGATTAAAATATTATTTTATGTTTATGAGTTCAGAATGTTTTTGGTTAAGTGTAAAATTCTATTTTTAAACTGGAAGTGCTAGTTAGAGTGTTGTTCACTAGATGTGCACTTAAATAAGTTTAAATCATTGTCCATTCATCCCCAATATGGGCGGCACCATTTCTAAAATTATATGACTAAATGAAGTCTTATCTTGATCCATTTATATTATTAGAAGATGTCAGAGCACCTAGGTTGACTAGGATGCATAATAGGTGTGCATGTGTCACTTAAACTAATATTGGCTCCTTGCACGTTGACATATTAATTTTATTTTAATTTAACCAACCTCCACTACAATTTAGGATTCTCTGTATCAAACTTGACTATTTTATATGTGAGAATATTTTGGAACACCAAATTGCCCAGCATTTTCTATAAATTAAAATAAATGTATTCACCTTATATTTTTTATTTATTTCTTTATGCATGCATGAATTACGATTTGATAGATGTGCACTTAAATAATTTTAAATCATTGTCCATTCATACTCAATATGTGTGGCACCATTTCTAATTTTATATGGCTAAATGTAGTCTTATCTTGATCCATTTCTATTATTAGAAGAGGTCGAAGCACCTAGGTTGACTAGGATGCATGATAGGTGTGCATTTGTTGCTTAAACTAATATTGGTTCCTTGCATGTTGAAGATATATTATTAATATAGATGATACTTGTCATCTTGATTCTATTTTTAGTCATATTTAGTTGAATTTAGTTATTATAGGATATATAGTTCCTCTTATTAGTCTTTTACTTTTCATGCAATTTGAGACAAGTCTTGTTATAATGGCTATAGTAGCCTTGTTTATTATTTAATTGTTTGAATGCAAAGTGGGGTGAATTTTTCAAAGTGGTTGTACTTTTTGCAATGTGTTCATATATAATTTTATTTGTAGGTATTTATTTATACATACAAGCAAGCTTTGGATTCTATATGTGAAGTTACACAATGCATATTTTGCCATCAATCTCACTTACAATTATTTAATTTAATAGTTAGTTATTTTGGGAAAAAATAGATGATTACTAGCTTCATTTAGAGGCTATTTCAGATCTTGTTTGCACTCCTTCCACATCAAAACCTTCCTCTTGTGTAGCTTTGTATAATCTTTTCTCACCTATTTGAATGAACGTTATGTTTTCATTTAAACTAAGAGATAACACTGCAAAGTTGTGATAAATTAATGGATGCAAATTGAGTTTATGTTAGTTTGTATGATTTAATAAAGCTATTTTATTTTATTCTATAGTGATTAACTAGATGTGATTGGGTATTCTTGGAATAATTGCATGGATTGGATACCATAGTGTACTTTTGGATTGAATTTTGATCTATAAACTATCTCTTTCAAAAAATAATCAGATCCTACTATGTGATAATGAGTGTATAATTTTATAAATCTCTTAATATATGGTTCATTAAGCAAGGATTATTCATACAATACTAAAAATGAAAGATGCAATACAAGAAGACAACAATTTTTATCCTAGATAAACCCAATGTTGGAAAAACTCCAATCGGGTAAGCAATTGCTTCCCTCAACTATGTAAATATCCAATAAAATACGAGTTTACTATCAAACTATGACCTTAAATAATTAATCAAGATCCTTCTACTTGCATTACTTGCTTACAATCCTCAACAAGAAAGAACTCAACTCTTTATGAACAAAACAAGAATAATGCCAACTTCCTCTTTTTCTCACACTTGAATTCACTCAAATCACCTACCTAGAATGAGTAAATACACGTGTATTTATATTTTCTCTACCCAAGGACAAAAGGAGAGGTGAAATGAATCAATATGGGATCCCAAACATTTTTAATTGTTCAACACTTACGTTTTGGATATCGTCAAGGTAGAACTGTAGAGTGGCGGTTACGCAACTACCGGAGTGGTTGCATAACTACTGCATCAGTTGTGTAACTTCCGCAGTGGTTACGTAACCATTGGTTCCTACAAGAAGAGGTCCCACAACCACCACACTGTGAAGAGCAATGGTTTCATAATTGTTGAGGCGGTTTCATCATCGTCTCACTGTCACCAATAGAACAGAACATAAATAATGGTCTTCTTGTCATTTGGAGGTGTCTGAATCACTGTATTTTTTACTTAACCATCTTCCAATAGAATAAACCTCATGATAATGTGCATTGGAAGTTTTATTAATAGAATGCATAGAATTAGGTTATTCTAGATCCATTTTTGGATCATATCTCCCCAATTTGAGGCTTTTTAAGTCCCTAAAATATTCAAGGACTGATGAGGTGAGGAAATTTACTCCCCACATCTTCTCTTGAATACCACTTGGCCTTGGTAGGCAATTGGCCTTTCAACCCAATAAACCACCTGTCTTGCACTCCTTGTTATGTTGTCCTCTCTTTCCACTGCAATACCACATCTTCCTCCAATTCCAACTAACTGTATAGAGAAAGATCCTTAGTAGATGGTAACAAAAATCCCTCTACTTCATGATCCAACATGCAGGGCTCAAATAGACGTAAGTTCTCGGCATTCACAACTAAATATATTCTCATATAAGGAGGAAAATCCAAGCAAAATGCATTCTTACCCACTTGTTCTAGAATTTCAAATGGTCCATATCGAATAGGTTTGAGTTTATTAGATTTACCTTTTAGCCTTTCTTTGTTCAAGTACAACCATACCTTGTCACCAATAAGGAAAGAATGCTCAGTTTTGTGTTGGCCATGCCTTGCTTTGTACTTAGCCTGTGACGCTTTCAACCTCTCATGTACCTAGAGGTTTATTATCTGAATTTTCTCAATGAACTTTTCATCGTTGTGGACTCTTAGATCCACTTTCCTGTTGTCTCTACATGGTAATCTCAAAACAACATTGAATTCACTCCTAGGTAAATAAGAAAAACATGTTTAAAATGAGTCTTACTGGTAAAAGCATGAACTGTCCTGTTATATGAATGTTAGATATACACCAAATTCTCATCCCAAGTCCTAGGATGTTTCCTATTGTACCCTCTCAAGAGCTAAACCAAGGTACAGTTTACCACTTCTGTTTTCCCATCCATTTGTGGATGAAAAGCAGTAGACCTTTTTAGCTTAGTATCCATATTCTCCCACAAAGTAGACCAAAACTTTCCTATGAACCGTGAGTCCCTGTCTGAGACAATAGAATTAGGAAAACCAAAATGAACCCACACATTAGTAAAAAACTATCTCAGCTTCATCATTGGCTTTAATGGTCTTCTTGTAAGGAATGAGAATACGCATTTTACTGAATCAGTCTACTATGACAAAAATATAAGCATGCCCTTTCTTGAAAGTAGCCAAACCGCCCACAAAATCCATGGAGATGCTCTCCCGTGGCCATGAAGGAACTGGTAATGGCATATATAAACCCAACTTTCTATTACTAGGCTTTCTTGTACTACATAGAACACAACCCTTGATAAATTTGGCAACTTATACTTGCATGTTGGACCAATAAACGTACCTTTGTAAGTGTGCAATAGTCTTTGTCACACCAAAGTGACCAACCACCTTAGAAGTGTGTGTTTCCCTCATCAACTGAACTTTTTTCCCCTTAGGCACACAAAGTTTCTCATTCTTGTAGAGCAACCTAACCTAGAAGTAGTATTCTCCCCTAAGTGAAAATCCCTCACTTGGAGGTTTCTACTGAAATATTTCTCCAAAATTTTGATCCTTCTCATAACCTTCTTGATATGCTTCACATATAAAAGGTTCAAGAAGAGTTAAAGTGCTCATTACTAAAAGTAAAGGAGGTCTAGACAACATATCACCTAACTGGTTAGTCACACCTTTCTTATATTTTATAATCAAATGAACTGTTGCAAGAAACCCATCCACTTATGGTGTCTAGCTTGTTGAATTTTATTTTGAGCCTGCAAATATTTGAGAGGTTGGTGATCTGTGTGTATGATGGTTTCTTTACCCATCAGATAATGTTTTCATTTCTTGACCAATAGCACAAGAGAACGTAATTCCTTATCTTATGTACAATAATTCAAAATGACTTCATGAAATAATTCAGGATGATAACATATGGGCCTACATCTTTGAAGTAGAACAACTCCTATAGCATAGTCACTAGCATTGGTTTCTACTTTGAAAGGAAGTTACAAGTTAGGTAATGCCAAAACTAGAGCATGACTAATCTTTTATTGAAATGACTCAAAAGCATCATGTTGTTTCTTACCCCAATCAAAATCCTTTCCACTTTACTGTTAGGGAATTTAGTGTGCACTACTATGGAAGATAATTTCCTTGATGAACTTTCTAAAATACTAAACTATACCAATAAAACTCCTGGTCTCGAGTCAAACTAGATGGTGTAGGCCAATCCAGAATGGCCTCTATCTTATCCTGGATCAATCCTCAAGTCTCCATCTCTAGCCACATGCCCCAAAAGACAAGAAATTATTGAGAAAAATCAAACTTCTTCTCATTCAACACTAGTCAGTTCTCCTTTAAAACTTGCAAAACTTGATGCAAATGGTTAATATGCTCCTCAATTTCATCCAAGTACACAATGACAAAGGAATCAATAAATAGCCTCATTACCTCATTCATCAACCTCATGAAGGTAGTTGGTGCATTGCATAGCCCGAACAGTAATACCAATCATTCATACAACCCTTACCCAGTATTGAACATTTGTTTTCCATATGTCCTCTTCCTTAATCTGAACTTGGTGATACCCATATTTCAAATCAAGCTTAGTAAAATATTTACCATGATGTAATTGATCCAAAAAATCATCAATTGAAGGAAGAGGGTACCTATTTTTTTATGGTTTTTTTTTTTTATGTCCTATAATCAACAAACATTCTCCATGAACCATATTTCTTAGGTACTAAAACAATAGGAGAACCACATGGAGAAGTGCTAGGACGGATTATACCTTGTTTAATCAAAGACTGTAACTATTGTTTTTGCTTGTTGGCATCCTTCAAAGACTACTTGCTTGCACAATCCCATGTTTGGAAGTGGACTATCGAGTAGGAAATGTATATCATGATCAATTGGCCTAACTGGGGGTAGCCCCATAGGTTCTTGGAAAACTCCCCTAACATGTTTAACCAACTCTTTCATCTAATTCTTCTATTTGTTAGTAAACATACTACAAGTAGTTTTAGATGCAACAACTTCCTCTTTTTGTATATCTCTCAAAAGAAGTAATGTTAATTTTCCACTAGCATTAATAAGCTTCGTAGCTTCATAGACACTTGCCAAAGAGATATTCAAGTCTCCTGTAAATGATGAAATGAGGTAGGACTTACCATCCTTCACTAAGCGGTATTGATTGGCTCTTCTCATGAAGATGGCATCCCTGATATACAAGTATGCGCTAACAAACACTACACCACACACATCAAGAGGAACAATATCCAAAGTAGTTTCATCAATGAACTTCTTATCAATACCAAACGTAAATTTACATTTCTTAGTAACCTTTATGTCTATGCCTTTCTTCACCCAACCCAATGAATATATAATAGGATGATTGTAAGTATCTAACTTCAGTTTATGAACTAATTTCTTACTTATCAAATTATCTTGAGAACAAGTATCAAAAAGAGCATCCACTTTAGTTTTCTTCACTTGGATTTTTATATGAAAAAATTTAATAACTTCATTTTCTTGAATAACATTATTACTACCAAAACATACCTCTCTACGGATGGAGGTACAACACATGGTCTCATCCACATCTTTGCTACTAAATATCTCCTACCCTTGGAGAGTAGTCATTGCCTTATTTTTATTCTTATTATTCTTAAAGGGGTGTAATTCTGGGTGGAGCTTCCAATATTTTTCCTCGGAATGAGTGTTAGAATCACAAGGCCCACAATGAACTTTAGTATACTTCTTAGAAACAAAAGCTACATTTTTCTTACCTTTCCCTTTTCCTTTCTCCTTATGCTTGGTGTCATCTTGTTTGTTTATATTATGTTGAGAGGTAGATGAACTCTTCTGATTGTTCATCTCTAGATAGTGAGCTTGAGAACAAGCCTCATCTACATTCACTAGCTTGTCCAAGAGAATTGGTCTCCTCAAGTGGTTATGGAGTCCACTAATGTACTTCATCAAAATGTCTTGGTCTGCTACATCTTTTCCCATTTGAACATCTTTCTTCAAGAACTCACTAGTTTACTCTTGCACATTTTGGCCTTGCTTCTTCCTAAGATATTGCCAATACATGGACCTATCTTCCTCATAACAAATAGGATATAATTGCTTTTTTATTAGATTCTTAAATTCATCCCACTTAGAAATAGGAGGGAGCTTCTTAACAACCAAAGTATAAACATAACTTTCAAACCAAGTTAAAGCATGATTGGTTAATTTTAACCTTACAAATGAAATCTATTGACTTTCATTGATTTGATGCAAACGGAAATATGCCTCAAGTTGAGCTAGCCAATGGTCTAGCTTCTCAGTATTCACATCCCCATCATGAGTTTGAATTTCTATATTCACTTCATCCTTGAATGGAGGAGGAGTAAGGTTGGCACGAGGCTACTCTTCATCATACTCATGTCTTCTTTATGGTCTCCTAGTTCCTCTTTTAGAACACCGAGCTTCTCCATGAGCAATCCCATGATGGACTCCAACTTCCCCATAGACAAGGAAATATTGTCCACATCTTTTGACAGACTTGCCACATCTGCTCCACCTTGTAGAAACATTCTTCTTTAGTATGACATGCATATCTACTACAAGCCATGCTTCGGATTCCTTACTTCCACTTTTTGGTGGGAATCTCTACTTTAAAAGGAATGAGGATACCTTCACCGCTTTCACTTCCCTTAAAGTTAATGGACATTTAATTGAAAATGCCAACACAAGTTAAACCATGTAAAAACAATTTGATCTTAACTACTCTGATACCAATCTAATATGTAAATTGCCTCTTTCAAACAAATAAATAGATCTTATTATGTGATGAGTGTACAATTTTATAAATCTCTTAATATCCAGTTCATTATGCAATAATTATCCACACAATACTGAAAATGAAATATGTAAGACAAGGAGACAACAATTTTTTATCCTTGAGAAACCCAATGTGGGAAAAAATCTAACTGGGTAACAAATTGTTTCCCTTCACTATGTATATCTCCAATACAAAACAAGTTTTCTATATAACTATGAATTTCAAGAAGGATTCAAGATCCTTCTACTTGCATTACTTGCTTACGATCCTCAACAAGAAAGAACTCAAATCTTTATGAACAAAACAAGAAGAATTCCAACTTCCTCTTTTTCTCACACTTGAATTCACTCAAATCACCTACCTAAAATGAGTAAATGCACTTGTATTTATATTTTCTCTACCCAAGGATGAAAGGAAAGGTGAATCAAATCAATCTAGGAGCCCAAACATTTGCAACTGTTTGGTTCCCATGTTTTGGATATCGTCGGGGCATAACCGTCAGGGACTGCAGAGTGGCGGTTGTATAGTCGCCAAGGCAGATGTGTAACCACTGGTGCCTGCAGGTGGAGGTCTTGCAACTGCCAAAGTGGTTGTGCAACCTCCTCTCTATGAAGAGTGGAAATTTTACAGCCTTCGAGGCATTTCCATCACTGTTTCACTGTCACCAACAAAACAAAACATAAATAATGGTCTTTTTGTAATTTGAAGGTGTTTGGATCATTGTCAACCTAACTCAACCATTTTCCATTAGAATAAACCTGATGAGAACATGCATTGCAAGTTTCAAAAAGAGAATACATAGATTTGGGTACTTCTAGATCCATTTTTGGATCAATTTCATTAAAATCTATGAAGTAGGTTGAAATGAACCCGTAGTTATTTCAGTCATGCTTGTGATTTATAAATTGTAAGGAATAAACTTAAGGTTTTACTTGTCATTTAATCATATGAATATCAGTAAAATCACCCCTTAGACTCTTGCATAGGATTTGTGAGAATTGAACTTGCATGTTAGGTTTTCTAGATTTTGGTTTCCATCATATTAGGTTGACTCTATGTGTTCTGAGTTGTTACAAGATAAGAGTTTGAATTTAATTTATACCCTACCCTTATCTTATTTTTTTAGTTTTATTATGAAATCCAATTCACTTAGTCTATGATTAATATCATTGGGAATATCCATAAGGTAGATTACCTTGTTGGTTATCTAATTTAGATTATTAAGCCCTCTACAAGTAATAAAGATCACATAGTTCCCACTAAACATATGTCCCAAATATTGTGTACCTTTAACCCTACTTCCAGAAGGGATCCAATGCGAGTGGAATTAAATTTTCATCTTTTTTTGGAGCTCACATCAAAAATTACATCAACATGTCTCTTCCATAAGAGTTATATCTCGAGAAACTCTAATTAATTACCCCTCCTTGGTAGGTGTGAAGTATTTGTTGCTATTTAGATTTTGATGATTTGTTTTGGATCACTTTTTCCAATTTCGACAACATCGCATATAGTTGTTGTTTTTCACGCATATGGGATCAATCGTGATGGATCATAAGGATCGATGGCATAAAGAGGGGGGAGCTAATTCAAACAGGATTGGCCCTACAGATGCAGGGTGGTTGATTGCATTAATCTGGATGGATGAAAGTATGGGCTCAGACAACATACGTCATGTTATGTTACATATGTCAATGGCACCAGTAGGGGAAGGAGATGTTGGATCATAGTGACTTATGGGAGAAATTTTAATGGACGTAAGAATAGGATCCAATAATATTTTTCATGTAGTGACATTGTCCAGCATAAAATAAAGAGTAAAAGAATAGCCCAGGGGAATCTAGAGTGGATTGAGACTGGAAAAAAAATTATAAGAAGATACATGATGAAATGTTGGATATGACTCTCAAAAAGAATTTGTTTTCCCTAAATTCTAATGGGATCGAATGTGTATAGATGCACAAGGACCAATTATATCATGAACCTAGAAGAAAACTATTACAAACAAGATCAGACATGTAGGGGTTGTGCAAAGGTTGATCGCGTCAAGTTAAGAAGAATGGTTTATAGACCGAATCAACTAGGCAAGAAAGTTTACATATGTCCTATTGTGTAGGAAATGAAGGAAAAACAAATAAAAATAAAAATTTAGAGTGAATCTAACAACATCTATGGCAAAGTAAGATTTTCATCGATTTCACTAGAATGTATGGAAAGATAATATGGATCCACACGTGTTTTGTTCCTATTAGGGTTAAAATTTATGTCTGCACTCAAGATGTAGATATCAAAGAAACTCAAGGAGTGCAAGGATCACAATTCTAGAAAAATAGTAATCTTAACCCTAAGAAAGTTATAGGTTTCCAAGGCATATACATAAAGTAAAGAGAGGTATCCTACTAAGATTCAAAGCAAAGATGGATCAATCCAAGGGGGCATAACATAAATAAGACAAAGAAATAAACTAAGGAAAGCACAAATCTAATCTAATTTAAAGAAATGAATAGTCAATCATTCACACAATAATAAACATATGATAAGGAAAAGGTTAGAAATACTTACTTATGGTGTGACCATTGATGCATTGATCCTGCCTAGAGACAACAACACTGAGTAAGAATCATTATGGGTGGAAAAGGGAAAGCTTAAGAAGAAGACCTCTAGATGTATCTCATTACGGTGACCCAAATGCAAAATAGGAATCTTGAAGACCTCAAATTCAATAAATAGTTGTGAATATGTGTGACAATATAGGGTGTGCAAGTAGTAATTTACCTCTTGGTGAATGATGATGATGATGATGGAAAGACACAATGTGTGTGTATATACCTGGCAAGATCAACCATGGTAGATCTTGTTGGCGGTGAAGATCACAAAACCTAACAAGATCGCCCATGGTAGATCTTGTCAGAAATGAGGGGAATCCTAAGGTCAAAGGTGTAAAATAGTAAAGAATGGAGGGAAAATACATAATGAAGGCATGACAAAGGTCTAGGAAAGTGGTGGAAGGCTAGGAATGAGTGTAAACAAGTCAACAATTGGGGATAACATGTGAGCAAGAGAGGAAACAAAGCAAGGATATGGTAATTGTGGTATACAAGATGACATAGCAATATCTCTCAAATATTGTGGTCTAGCCCATGTGACCAAGTTTGATCATACCCCAAACCCAACAAGCTTCTTGAAGCTCCCACTCGGGATGATAATGTATCAAGAGCCCTTGCACACAAGAGAAAATATTAGAAAGCGTCAAGATGAGGTGCATACATTGTTTCTTTAAAGTTATTTTATAATAAGGGGTCAAGGTCATAAAGGTTATCATCATAATCCCCCCAACCCTGTAGGACCAAGTCGCATCGTTTAAGCATGTCATGTAAGAAAGAATATTATGGTTGTAACACTTATGGCTATATCTCCATCACACCATAGACACCTTGAATTAATCATGTGAAATGTCGGATAGTGAGGAACAATTTTGTACACCCACCTATATATAACATTTACTATTTTGTTTATCCACTAAAAGAATAAGGGTTGGGATATGTGCATTACATTGTAATGTCAGTTGATGGCAATATATTTGTTTGTTTATTGCATAATTATTCAATTGTTTATGTCCACCTGGTAAGTATCAAAGAAGTTCTACTCTTCTTTTGTTTAGCACAAATCTCAAAACAAAATGTTTTACTTACTCATTTTGCAAACTTAGCTAGCATATTAGAGTTTGAAGGAAGGAGAGTTCTCTAGTAGTAGCTGAATGAATTCTATAAAAGCAAGCCATGTATCTGGAACCCATGGTAGATGATCACGGTCATCAATCTAATTGTGTAGTAATTGAGATTTGTAGGAATTGTAGTGTTATTGTTTTAGTTGTGCTACTAAAAGAATGTTGCAACTATAATTAAGTTGATTTGGTTCTCTTACTTTTCTAACTCTATTTCACGTTGTTCTCTAAATATATTATCTATTATTTTACAGCTTGATTATGTATCATTCTAAATCCCTGATTTTTTCTAACATTTCAATTATTTAAATTATCTTGTATTCCTTACCGATCAATTAATGCAATTCAATATAAAATACCTGATTGAAATGTGTTTTGGTTACTTTGGTGCATTTGTTCATGCAAAGTTAGTTATGTATAGTTTCTTTATTTGATGTCACATAAAGACTTATTATTTCCTTTGACTTTCACAAAGAACAAGGCAAGCCAAACTCATTAAGAATGAGGTAGATTGGGATGATTATGTTTTAGATTGGATATCATAGTTTTACATTTTCATTTTTGTTTGAGATGTTGATTATTCTTGTTTTGAAAATGGTATGCACTTTTAATAACCTCACACCCACATAAACCAAATCAAAGTAGACTACATTTTTTAAAGATAATTGCCAACTTGGTTGTATATGCACGCCAAATTTCCATGGTTTCCTGAATGCAAACACAAATTTGCAAATCAAATACTTAAGCTCTAAGAAGAAATTTTGGCTTATTGCACTAAAATAGTAGAAGTCGGCTATGTGGTACTAGTGAATTTTGTATTTTGTTTCTCCATCTCCTACGACCTCATGGAGGTTACCTTTTTGCACTACAAAATATGATCATTGTTCACTAATTAGTGCAATCAATTCCACATATTGGTAAATACAATTTCTTTCTAGTTAAATGAATAAGAATGTAATCTGGATTGAGTCTCTCATACATAATCTAGATAATCTATAATGTAATTTGTATTATTTGTTAATTACTTACCTATATTACAAACAACAAATAAATATGATATAAATTAAACATAGTAATTTACTGGTAAAAAAAGTATTTCAAACTCAATAGCAACACAATAAATTTTATCAAAATTAAAACTTTCAACTTTTGTTTTCAAATTATTTTGAAATGTTAAACATTATAAAAAATATTACCAAAAGAAACAGGGAATGTAAAGTTACTTGAATCTTTAAGAAACTTTCATACACTCACAAGGGAGATATGAAAATTTTAATTTAAAATGGTGAGAATTGCTATTTATAATAAAATTATTGAGAAGAAAACATTAACATGGCATTGCTTAATATTTGTTGTTTCAAATTAATGCGTATATACATGTAGACTTCAAAGGTTTATACAATTTAGTGAAGAAGAACATATAATCAAACCGGCCTCAACTTGACTATAATTTATATGTCAGAATATTTTGGAACACCAAATTGGCCAGCATTTTCTATAAATTAAGATGCATGTATATTCACCTTATATTTTTTATTTATTTTTTTGGATTTGTAAGGAAGCACTTGGACGGTTGTTTAAAAAACAAATCACGCAATTTTCTTTCCATCTGTTTAAATACCTTCAACAATATTTTTATCGTGGCGTAGTTTTAAACACCAGTGAAATAAAATCGCGTTTGAATAAGGAAGACGAGAGAAGATCCAAAATAAATAAATAAAAGTCGTAATACCTACTTCCATCCAATTTTTAAAAAAAAAAACAGTGGAACTCTTATTTTATAATTTTATTTTTGATCAATATTTTCAAACGATATATAAAATAAAAGGTAATCGAACACACAGAACAACATGATGCAATTTGCGGTTTGATGCCTGTTGTCAGCTCCATAAATTTATTGAACTGTTATTTCTCTATTAATTAACTGACGTAAATAAATGCGTTGCATTTATCTGTTATTGTTGGCATTATCTCCCGACTTCATCATAAATGAAATCCTTTTAGAATATGTTTAAATGCATAGAAACACAATAATTGGGATTTGAATATCATTTATACGACAGTGAAGCTATTTAAAAAATAAAGACGCGTTCAAAATCAGTGTATTATAATTGTGTTCTTGTCTCTTACGTTTATAATTTCTTTGTTGCCCGCTTCCTGGTTATTATGAACGGTTTGTCCTCACCTCTTGTATTATGGTTCCTTTGGTATATTATTTTAGCTATGTATTTTATGTTTTGGATTTCTATTTTATTTGGGCAAATTATGGGTATCATCGTGTAAGAGAATGGGATCAAAGCGGACAAACTTAGAGCAAGAGCAATGTTTATGAGCGTAGAAAGCTATGAAAATTGCAGTTATTATTATTACACAACATTTAAGTATGGAATCTTGTACAACATTTACAAATGGAAGGAAAAAATGATTATTGAGATCGGAGATTCCCCTATTTGTTTATTTTCGGCTCGGCTTTAATCTACTGAAAATACAATGATGAATTCTCAAGGATGAGAGTTCACCTCGAAAACTTAATTAATAAACAAATATAACCAACTCACCGCATTAAATGATCAAATTTCTGGAAATCTTCATCATCAGATAACTGCATTGTTCAAGCAATTTCCAGACCACGAAAGCAAACTACACCGATCGATTCCACCGTTGTTTTTATTCTCATCGTCTTCAAAGAAACCTCTGGTAGTGCTAAAAATCGCAGAGGATTCGGGCAATTCGCCAAGATCTGCATACAAGTCATCGTCTTCTTCATCTAAATGACCGTTGGATCGAGAAATGCAAAGCTCTACATCCTGCATGAATGACGAAAGAGGTTCGGCCGCCTGCATTTGTTCCAATCTGTCCGGGGAGTTTATGATCAAAGAAAAGAGATTATCGGAAGAAGAATTGCAAGGCTGCTCTTCTGATGATGATCCCACCTGATGATCATGTGAAACAGTACAACTTTTCTCTGAAACACTTGGAGTGGCAATAGCAGTTACAGCAGCAGCAGAAACTGTAATTTCTTGAGACTGTTTTGCAAGAATCGAACCGAAGTTGGAGTTGGAATTATTACTACGACTCGCAGGCCATGGATGATTGTGATCAGAAGTATAGGTGATTATCAGCATGGACGGATCTGTGCAGCTCCGTTCCACTTGCTTTCTGGCACAGCAGCCCTTCGAACTGCTACACCTATAGTAACCTCTGTACATATTTACATCAACACACAACATCTATTACGAATATACATAAAATTGAAGAAAGATGCAAACTTTTTCTAATAAATCACGATCCTAACTAATCTCATCCTTCGTTACTGTGAAAGAAAGAAAGGAAATCAACCTGTCACACCTTCTTCACTAGTTACGAGCATAAATTGATGAGAAGAATATAAATGGTGGAGTTTCAGGATTTTAACTTGTATGTTCAAGGAATTTCTAATGTTTTTATCAGACATCTGTGTTATAATTATACCACCTTAACAGCTTACAAACAATTTTGAAAAGAACAGAAAAAAAAATGGGTTTTTACACAGACCTTGGAAATGGAGAGCCTTTGATTGGTTTCTGGCCGTATTTTCGCCATGCCCACATATCTGAAGGAGGTCCATCGCTCTTCTGTCTTCCATCTGCAGGCCCTACCGGGACACATACCACCCTCTTCTGAGTTGTCTTCCTGCGCCCAAACAAGTAGGAAGTAGGTGAAATATGAATAAATACAATTGAATGTTTACAAACTTTTCTTTAATTCCTTCTACGGAAAAACGACCCGAAACCAGGGAAATAAGATTTTGCCAGAGCCCACCCCGCGTACTTGTGACAGGAATCATCATTTTCATCGGCCCACAGTATAAAATTCAAAGCTCAGAAACCCGTGCACGTATTTGTATAAATCCAAAAGCGAGTTGGAGTTGAGCCTAACCCACAAATAATGACACCGAATACCAACACGGAAGGTGGGTGCAAAAATTAATGGTGATGGAAAATATATTGATGTGAACGTATCAGAAAAAACAGTCGTGCGTTAAAGGACTTGCAAGATAGGTACTGCCAATTTTATCACGACACACAGGCGCCGTTACAACGGAAAATTTGTGTCTTTCACTAACGTACAGGATTCATGAAAGGAACGAAAACCTTGTCCAAAATTAAGTTCAACTGAAATTTAAAATGAAATGAAATGAAATGGTGGTGATCGATATTCGATCCTCGTCATGAAAATCACATGAAATGGTGATTGATATCCGATCCTCGGCTTGAATAAGCACAAATGGTGATTGGTTGTGATTTTTAATGCATGTTCCAGTTTTGTTTGCCTTTCAAACGGATAACATCTTCGATTGCTTGGCCTATTTGAAAGCTTTAAACCTTCCCAAAAGCCATGGATACCTTAACCTCGTGTGAGTATCCTGCACAGACAAGAGCTTCCGCAAATACCTTCCCGCTAAAACATTCTGAAGATCCTTGCCCAGGAAACCTGAACCCTTCAAATTGTAGGGTTTTTACAAAAAAAAAAAAATGAGAGATAAATTATAGGCATACCTTCTTTTAGAGCACTGAGCCTTGACATCACAATCCTCGCCAGTGCTGTCTTCTGCAGAGTCCCGCTTTGCCGGAGACTCTGGTAATTTGTTCGTTTCTTCCATTTGAGGCTGAACTAGTACAAGCTCCTGATCCTCCTCTTCCTGCAAGGATTTCCCCTCTCCACACTCCTCTTTCACCCTCTTCTCCAAAGCAAGGCCTGCAGAAGGATAAAAACTAGTAGAGGGATCAGCAGATCCGAGATCGAAACTCATCAAACCCGCAGGAGAAACATCAGGAAACGTCATTGAAGTATTACAGTCCAGAACGGAAGACGGCGAACAAGACCTTATTGGAAGACTCAACCCTGGATAAAACTTAGATTTGCCCATAATAATATGATCATTGCATCCCATTCCCTGCTCAACCATAGAGACGCCGTATGCGTTATTATTATTATTGCTAGTATTCATACGCAATAACTCGACTGGTCCAGAGACAATTTCCCACACCCATACGCGGTGATTATTATTCCCAGAAAAAACGAAGCTTCACCGCCTGATCATATATTGACAATATGAAAGCTTCAACTAAAATCCCGCAGCGAAATTCTTTCAACGCGGACACTAAAAACTCCCTTCACGAGGAAAAGCGCAAATTCGAGCTACCCGCAGAAAAAAAAAGTAAAAAAAAATGGGCAGGAAAAATCGGATCCTCATTACCTACACGGTACACCGACGCCTTTTCCATCTCAATACCGTGTGTTTTGCGATGTTTTTGGTATCGTGGTAACAAGGGCGGCTTATGACGCTCATAAATGGCCAACTCTTCGGATTGGGTTTAACCATGGTTGGAGCCTGGGCGGGCCACGTTATCCACGCACTCACATGATAGGAGGTATTACCAATGCGGATATTACAAATAATCGCCAGTGACACCACTTGCACGCTCGTGCTCATTTACTACGACAATGGGGACCCTTTTTTGGAAATTTGGAACCTCTAATTTCAGGGGTGTGTACGCGTCTTTAAACTATAATTATATGATGTTAAAAAATGTTAATTAATTTAATTTATTTTAATTTTTAAAAAGTTGTTTTTCTTATTTTTTATTAAATAAAATTATATTAACTTTCATTATTTTAACGGTTATTTATCTTATTTCAATATTCATATTAATTGAAACTGATTAATCAAAATATGTAATATTGAAATTAAAATTGACTTTAATACAAAAGTTTGACACTTAATGTTGTGTATTGGGCTATGCATCCAAAGGTGGTAGCGGTATTAACTTTTGCATGTAGTTTGCCTTAAGTGTGACTGCAAGTGCTAATGGTTATGGTAAATGAGCTCAAACCTTACCATTCCTCCCCCATTTTCTAACATTGTCGACGCCCTATTAATTTCTACAAGCTCGAACTCTACAATATGCTTGGAGGCTACAAAACAATTGGATCTTGGAGTCGGTAAAATGTTTGGGCTTTACAAAACGCTTTGATTCTGGCCTATGGATGCGATGTTATCTCTCGCTGCCATGTTATGCATTACATTGCCGTGTTTCAGCATAGTAAGTCGTGATATCTCGCTTTGTTTTTTTAACACATCAAAACTAATGAAATTTGATCTCCCACAACCCTTTTCAATTTTTTGTAAAATTTGATATCATATACTTACTTCGAGACACCCAAGTAAGTGTATGAGTAAGTTATTACAATTTGTGGCACCTAAGAATGTTTTGTTTGAACCTACAAATGGGCATTGGGCCAACGTACAAAAGTTTATTCTAGTTTCTACCAAATCTTCACAGTTTAATCGTAGTGGCAATGAACACAATGTTGCAAAAACATCAATTATCTTCAACCTTATGGTGCCAAGGGTGATATATTACAATCGGCACCATGTGGCACCAAACCAATAGCACACACATGTATAGGTGGTCTAGTAGACACTATTAGAGGTGGCATTCCCCTTCCCAATCATCTGGATCCTTCTCAGCTAGATTGGACTGATGATGTCTCTTAAGAGCCCTTGAGAGTAAAAATAATTCAAACTTTGACAGCCAAGTACTCACAATCGATGGTACCTAAGACTGTTATGTTTGAACATGCAGATGCATATTGGGTCAATCTACAAAAGGTTCTCCCATTTTCTCCCAAACCTTGATGGTTTTTTCATGGTGGTAGTGAACACGATGTTGTAAAAAAATGTCAATTTGCTTTAGTATTAGGATGTCAAGAGTGAAATTTTATAATATGCACCTCATGGAACCTAACTAGCAATACAAACACGTTTAGGTGAGTTGGTAGATGCTACAGGAGGTGTCTTTTTTCTGCCCAAGCATCCAAATCCTTCATGACTACATCAATCTAACAATGTCTCTTAACAGTTGTGATAGCCAAAAACTATTATACTTTAACGGTAAATTTCTTGCATTTTATGGCACTTAAGAATGTTCTATATGAACCTACAACTAGGATTGGATCAATCCTAAAAATTTTCTCCCAACTTCTCCCTACTTGTAATGGTTTTCTCATGGTGGCAATGAATGTCATGTTACAAAAATGCCAAGTTACTTCATTTTAGGGTGTCAAGGGTGATATTTTGTAATCCACACCTCGTGGCACCGAACCAACAACACACACACACATTTGAGTGTGATAATAGATGTTACTTAAGGCATCATTTCGCTTCCCAAACATCCTGATCCTTTCACTTCACATGGGAAATGGTGTCAACTTAGGGAAGCCCTAAGATCAAAATGTGCAAAACAAAGTGGAATGGAATCCAATGAATAAATGGAGACAATAAAGAAGGCCTGAGATGATTGAAAGTAAAGATGAGAGCATGTAATGAGTATAAACAAGTTAGCACAATGAGATAATTATACATAATGAGTACAGTGTGTGAATGAAAGAGGGAATCAAGAAAGGATAAGGTATTTATGGCATAATATCAACATATCTCAAATGTTGTGGTCTAGCCCACATGACCAAGTACAATCACAATCCAATCCTCGCATGTCCCTTGAGGCACCCACTCAAGAGTAAAATACATCAAAAACCCTTGCACAAGAACAAAGGCAAGCAAGCATAAAAAATGATGTGTATACATATGCCCCAACCGAAGATCATCCTAGGTCACAATGGTGAAACACAAGATGGTCGACAGACAAAAGACGTATGTAACATCTGAAATTGAAAGTAAATGATAAAATTAAAATAGTAATGACAATGTTGTAAGGAAATAATGAACTCCATTAAATGAAATACACCTACCTCATACTTACTTATTAATGTCATTGAACTTTCTTGTGGTCGGTGTAAGAGTTGCATGTGCCCCTAAAGAAACAAGATTGAAAAGAAACACTAGAAGATAATTAGTGAAATAATGCATAAAACACCTAAGTAAGAGGTCGTGGATGATGTAGTTGAGCATTTCAAGTGACGAAGAAGTTGGGAAAATGAGGATTTTTAGCAAATTTTGTAGAGGTACGCTCAAGATGTCAAAATGATTGGCTCACCACCATGAGGGCACAATTTATAAAGTTTTCTAGGATTTGTCATTTGGAAGATATGGAGGATTGAAGATTAGGGGAAATCACGTCAAAATCAATAATAAACATTTTTATAAATAGTAAAGGGAGGAATCCAATTGTCACTTTATAAATTGGATATTGAGATAAACTAATCTATGAGATTATCCAATTCATTTGATATTAGTGATGATAATGAGAGTACAAGGTGATGAATGAGGTGGTTGAGATGGGGCACACGACAGTTAGAATCTTGTCTTAGGTTTTGTATGTAAATTGGGAAAGTATAACTAGGAGAAAATAGAAAAAGGTGTGCTAAGGTAAATCCGGCTAGTGAAAAATTCCCCAAAGATAAATGAAAAGTAGATTGGGTCGATGTCTAGGTGGGTTTGGGAGCATATTGATATTTTGAGTCATTTAAGATGATTTTTTGAATTTATTACTAGGAAGGGTCACCAACCCCTGAGACAAACAAAATCGACCATGCTAGAGCAAAAAAATGCATCGTGGCCAATGGTGTTGGGTTTACATATCATGGCTGATGGTGTTTGATCTTGGATGGGTGAAATCGTTGGATTAATGGAAAATTTTCATGTTGGTTGATGGCGTTTATACTTGGGTAGACAATGTAATTAGAAAAAATGGAATTTTTCTTAGTGGTCGATCCTATAAGAATTTGAAGGGTCAATGGTTTTTGAAAGTTGTGTATTGCTTGGTTTTTGGTAATTTGAGTTAGATATTTTATGATTATTTTATATTGAGATCTACAGGGTGCTTTTTATTTGTAATGAACCACTACACCAAACCTTGAGGTATTAGTGAAATCTGCACATAAGGATCTTAACATCCTACCATGCTTATGTATTCCAGACCGCAGGCTATATTTTCACCTGTAAAGCAGGACCACACCCTGCCCTATACGAGTCTCATGTAAACACTGTAATGTTGGTGTATCCACCCATGTTAGGACTCAAACCTAGGTGGTTTCTCTGATACCAAATGTAATAAACTGTTACACCAAAACCTCGAGGTGTTAGTGAAATCCACACATGAGGATAATGATATAATGTAACTTCAAGCTCTATCATCTTCCTCTTCGAGGGGGACAACCTCCAAACCATACAATAAGACTTAAATTCTCAATATGATGATTAAATACTCCTCAATACCACCTATATATACTAATCTTGTGTTATGGCCAACACATAGGCTGACCTACTATATATGAAAGCATAAATGAATAACATGTGATAAGAAGAGAGATTATGTAAGCCACAATTCAACACTACATATCCAATATAAGTTATAGGACTAAGGGTGTAGCATGCCCCTCCCATTAAAAGCAATAGTGTCCCCCATGCTGGGAAGCCCTGGATGTTACTGCACAAATGCTTCATCCTCTGATGTTGTATCCTCAATATTCATATTCTTCAACTTGATCATATACTCGGTAATGAATCCAACCCTCAATATTTTGGTGCGTGTCTGAAGAATACCTTTAGGATCCTTCCTTCCTCAACCAGTTCAAGAAACACTGACTGGGTGGAAATGTGTTGCCCAATAAATTTCGTCCAGTAAGAAACATGGAAGACTGTATGTATTTTACTTCATGGAGGGAGCTCCATCTTATATTCCACACTACCAATTTTCTACAACACTCGGTAAGGACCATAATATTTAGGTGCAAAATTATTATCCTTCTTATGTTGTTTTCAAGATAATTGTTTATATGTCTGCAATTGTATAAAAAAAAGTCACCCTCTTCAAATTTTCACTCACTACGGTGTTGACCAATCCATTGCTTCATACAGTTTTATGCCCTTACCAAATTCTCTCTAAGACTATAGAGTACCTCATGTTGGTGTTGAATGTGATCTTCAATTGTTCTCACCTTCGGTTTGACCTTCAAGCTAGAGATGAGTGATGGAGGATGGTACCCATAAAATGCCAAAAATGGATACATTTTGGAGGAGGTATGAAATGAAGTATTATACCACCATTTAGCAAGTGGCAACCATTGTACACAACATTCTTGTTTATCTAAAGTAAAACATCGAACATATCGATCCAAACATTTATTTATCGCTTTAGTTTTCCCATCTAATTGAAGATGATAAGATGAGCTATGGGCCAATTGGGTACCCAAACAAGAGAAAAAAAATAGGCCAAAAATTATTGTTAGTGCGAAATTGTTAGCATTAGTTTAATATAGTTTAATATTTAATACATTGTTATGGTGGACAATTATAACTGACACCCTCCACCCGCAACCTTTATAAGGGTCTGCACTCTTGTTTGTAAATACATGCATTGAATGAATATCATTCTGTCTTCTGCAATTAAACTCTTGCCATCATTGGTATCAGAGCGGATGCCTTCTCAGCGCAGTCTCCATTGCAATCATGGTGGATGAAGGAGTTTGGAAATTCGCAGATCTTGTTTGGTATTTTTCTCGACATTTTTATTGAATGGAATCATTCTGTTCTGCTCTCTTTTATCTAGCAATTGGTGTAAGCAGGACGTGTCTGCACAATTAAAATGCGTAGCATATAGAAAAGCGTGGCAGTTTTAAGGCATAGAATTTTAGTATAAAATCAGTGTGTGCTATGCGTGAAGGAGCTTGAGCAGCGTGGCAAGGCAGAGGTGCCAACAAAGAAAGTGCCAAAGCGCAGCAAAAGGGAGGCAACTGCCATCATTGTGGAACCGCGACAACGACAGGATTAGCGTGTTTACCTACATTCTAATTGGATTTCTACTATTTCCATAGTAAGGTAATTTACTTCCTACTTCACCATTTTTTTCGTTTCTCCAGTAGTTATTATGGACATTCACTTGGAAAAATACTCGGGGTTAAACTTTCATACATGGAAGGTGAAGATTCAAATGCAACTTATGCATAAAAACTTATGGGGTATAGTAGATAGGAAAGAGAAAAAGCCCACAGACGCCGCCAAATTAGCAGAATGGCAGTGCAGAGATGATAAAGCAAAATCCATTATTGGCGTTGCTCTCTCCGATTCTGAACTCCATCATGTTGATCTCAATAAATCTTCCAAGGACATGTGGGATAATTTAAATCAATTATTTGGAGCGAAAGCAGTGAACGCGAAGTTTTCCCTAAAACTTCAGTTATATAGATTCAAAATGGAAGAAAGCGTTTCTATGTCTAGTCACATTAATAATCTTCAGTCTCTACTCCAACAACTAGCAGAAGTCAAAGCTGTGATAGAAGATGAGGATGCCAAAGCTATCCTATTAAACAGTCTATCTTCCAAATACAACAATGTTGTTTTTACTCTCAGTCAAATTCAGTCTAAATCTCTAGATGACATGATCGCGGCTCTTCTCGCAAAGGAAAAACGCATAACTGACGATGTTGCAGAAGATGATACTCAACAAATAAGTGCACTTTATTCCACAAACAGAAAATTTCATAGGAGATCAGATAAAAATAAACTAAGGCCTAAACAAGAGATTGAATGCCACTATTATCAGAAGAAAGGTCATACAATGTGGAACTGTCATATCCGAGCAAGAGATGTTCTACAAGGAAATATAAAACACAATGGAGCTAATACTGCTCATATAGAAGATCCACAAGATTTTAACGAGAGTGAGGAAGCTGTTGATGAGATTGGCTTCACATCATCTCTAGTATTGTAAGCATCTGTACAGGAGGACGGAGGATAATGGAGGCTGGAGGAAATCCAGCGACCTCTTGCAAGCCGCAAGCGATGAGGCCGCCGACAGAGATTGTGGCAGAATAAGGTATTGAGGACCTATTCCTCAATTTTTGGCTTGTTTATTTTAGTTTTAGTTTTGTGTCGTGTTCCTGTTGTTTTGTTATTCAATAAATTACAAATGATACGAAGTTTCCTATTTGGGACCTTCTAATTGAAGAGCGTTGTGGGGAACAGAAAAGCACTGAAAGCAGCGCATGGTACTCGCCCTGGGTTCGTGGTAATCCTGTAAAACCACCGAGGTATCATCCTCTTGGGTTCGTGGTATGCCTGTAAAACCACCGAGGTAAAATCCTCTTGGTTCGTGGTAATCATGTAAAACCACCGAGGTGAACAGTTGGAAAGTGTTCCTGTCCCTCTAGGTTTCTGGTCAACCTTAGAAAAACCATGTGAGACCATGTAGGCACATGCTCGTGTGAAGACCCTCTTTGCGATGTTCTCTTTAAGGGGGGGACCTATTATCAGGAAATGTATGTTTTTGCAAACAATGTATTAAGGGGGGGAATGTTAGCATTAGTTTAATATAGTTTAATATTTAATACATTGTTATGGTGGACAGTTATAACTGTCACCCTCCACCCGCAACCTTTATAAGGGTCTGCACTCTTGTTTGTAAATACACGCATTGAATGAATATCATTCTGTCTTCTGCAATTAAACTCTTGCCATCAGAAATCACAGCACCCCCAAATGAGTTATGGATTTGCTTTTCTAAGGCAGGGTCATTTGGTGTGATTTACATAACATTGGATCATTCCCCAAGCTATGGGACTTGCAAATGGGAATGATCCTCCAGAGAAGGTTGGTTCCTCTTCCTAAACTACTTGCCACAAGTTATTCCAGTGCAGGAAAGCTAATCTAATCCTAATCTAACTTCCAAGGAGGCAAGGAGAGAAAGAAAACAAGAAAAAATAGAGCCTACACTAAAACGGTGATACACCAGAGAAGGAAAGTGTTGATCATCTACTAAACTGCCATGGAACAACTATAGGTGAGAAATGGAAAGGATTGATAGCAGCATCACAGACCATAGATCAGATTCACACAGAAAATGTTCCAAACCCCATGAACACAACTCCCAGATCTGTAAATGAACATTCAAAACATGCACAGATACCCTGCAATGAAGAAAGGCAAGAAGATGCAATAAAACGGCAAAGGATGGACAAATGCATCACAAAAACATGTTTTTATTGCTCCATATTTACACAGTGCACCATTTCATAGTTAAGAGGAAAAATGCCATTACAGAGCAGGGGAGGAGGTTCAAACTCCATTTTCGACCCTAGGGAAGAAAAAAAGGGGAGACAGAAGAAAAATGAAAAACCACTTGAAAAATGATGCCTTTGTTACATTATATAGCAAAATACAAGAAAGAAAGGGAAAAAATGTAGGATTTAATCCAACCACCTTTAAAAATGCATTTTAATTCTTCATCTGTTGATGGGCTCAATGCAAAATCTCATATTTCCATGTATCTACTTCGCAGACCAAAGAAAATGACCCATACTTCATTAAATCTGGTAGTTGAAATAGGTGTTTTTTTGTCTTTTCCGTGCCAAAACGTGTTTTGCAATTTTCTCCCACAAATATCTACCAAAATACAAAATTGAAGACTCCATGATGAAGAGAATCTCTAGATCTTTCCATTGGTACCAAGATTGTAGAAAATGAATCTCTGGATCAAAAGATATGGCCCTCTGAGTATTTCCTTTACATTTTCTGCTAAAATTGGCTCGGGCAAATTTTACACATTTCCCCCAAAAATCCGCTGATGATGTTGCATCATTGGGGTTGGTGGAGGTAGGGGCTCCTTTTATTTTCCTTCAGACAGCCCGCATCCCCACATAAGCTTTTGATGGGACCGCGGGTCGCATTTCGATTTTATGCCTTTTGGAAGAAAAGGCAATTTTTCACTTTTTCCTCTGATTCGCTGCCGGTCCGCTTTGTCATTGACTTGGGCCTAATCTTTGAATTTTTCCCCTTTGGGTGGAGTTCCAAGGCATTTCTCGACCTTTGCATTTTTGGGACAAAAGGGAAAATTACAATTTGTCCTTCGATGGCCCACCTTAGCGCCTTTGCATGAAATGTTGCCACATGTCCCTTTCAGGACTTAGTCAAATTTTCACTTTGTTTCCTTTGGCAGGCTCGTGGGAGCACAAATGAATTTTTTCTTTTAACCCAAAAAGAACTAATTTCTAAATTTCTTCCTCTACTCCGCCGACCCGAGTTTCCTTAGCAAAAATCTCTCCCAAGCTCCGTAGGTTTGCCTTAGGCAAATTTTCCCTCCTAACTCCGCTGAGCCATAACTCAAAAAATACGAGTTAGGAAGAGATCTTTACCTCTTTGGAAAGGGGAAGAAATTCTATATCTGATGGAGCAATTTCTAGAATTCCTTGAGTGCTTTAAACTTATGAAATTTGGACTGAAGCACAAGGAAATTAATGTTAACCCAAAATAAGAGGGAGCTTATTTTGGTTAACAATTAATTGTAAATATCGAATCATGATCACTTACTATAATTTTAGGTGTGCCATGGAGCTTTTGAGTTGTGTCTATAAATGATATGGAAATTGTACTAGTTATGAAAGGATGAACTAAGGCACAAAAATGAGCATACTTAGTAGGTATATCCACCACGACCATGATCACACTTTTCCCTTCTGATTTAGGCAATCTTGTGATGAAATCCATAAATACCTCTTCTCATCTCTCGCTAGGAATAGACAAGGGTTGGAGGAGACCTAGTGTCTTAATGGTCTCTCCCTTATTGCGTTGACACACCAAACATTTTGCCACAAATTTTTGAACATCTCCTTTCAACCCCTCCCAAAATAAATCTTGCTTAACTATATGATAATTTTTCAAGAACCCAGAATAACCACCTAGTGGAGCAGAATGGAGCTCTAAAACAACTTAGTGTTTAAGTGTAGATTTCTTACATAAAAATAACTTGTCTTTATACCACAATGTATCCCCCTTCCATATAAATTATTTAGATATGGCTGGATTGTTCTGGAGATTTTGAATGAGAGTATGGGTTTATGCATATTTCTACCATTCTTCCCTTGCTTGATCTACCCAATCTGTCTTTAGTATAGAGATGGCACATAACAATGTTTATGTGGACTCATCCCTCCTAGATAGAGCATCAACGACCACATTTTCCTTCCCTTTCTTATAAATAATCTCAAATTCATAACCCAACATCATTGTGACCCATTTTTGTTGCTCTTCAGAAGATAGTCATTGCTCCAAGAAGTATTTCAAACTATCATGATCATTTTTTACCTTGAAGTGTCTACCCATCAAGTATGGTCTCCATTATTTGACAACATGTAATATTTCCATCATTTCCTTTTCATAGGTGGGCTTAAAAAAAAATTCCTTTTATTTTTTGTATCTCAAATGTTATAGGATGTCCTTCTTGCATGAGTACTTCCCTGATCCCATTTCTTGAAGCATCACAGTCAACTATGAAGGTCTTGGAGAAATCTAGGGCTACTAATACTAGAGTGGTGCACATTGTCACCATCAATTTTTCAAATGCCCTAGAATCTTCCTCATTCCAATGAACGGATTCTTTCTTCAATAATTTTTCAAGTGGTGTTACTATACAGCCATAATTTTTTACAAATATGCAATAGTACCCTCTGAGACATAAGAAACCTTATAAATTATTGATGGTTCTTAGGACTTCCCATTCCACCATGGCTTGGATCTTGCAAGGGTCCACCTTAACACCTTCATGAGAGATAATATGGCCTAAGGATTCCACTTCTTTTACCCCAAAATAACACTTCGAAGGCTTGGCATATATTTGATGTTTCTCTAGGGCATCCAATATTATATTGACATGATTTAAATGTTTCTCCCAAGATTTTTTGTAGATGAGGATATCATCAAAACATACCAAGACAAACTTTCATAGGAAAAGTCTAAATACTAAATTCATCAAACGTTGAAATGTGGATGGTGCATTAGTAAGACCAAAAGGCATCACTAGAAATTCATAATGCCCTTGATGAGTTTTAAAGATTTTCTTATGAATATCTTCTTTCTTTAATCTGATTTGGTAATAGCTAGAACACAAATCTAGTTTTGTAAAATAAATTGCACCATTCAACTCATCGAACAAATCAATAATGACAGGAATAAGAAACTTATCTTTGACAATGTACTTGTTAAGTTCTTTGTAGTCTGGACACATGTACCACCTTCCATTCTTGCGGCGCACCATCACCACTGGAGTAGAATAAACACTATGACTATGACGAATAATACCCATTTCCAACATTTCCTCCACCATCTTCTCGATCTCACTCTTTTGCACATATGGGTATCTATAAGGCCTGCTATTAGGGGGTTGGCTTCCTAAAATTAACTTAAAGAAATGATCACAATCTCTTTCAGGAGGCAATCCTCTAGGATCCTCAAATAAAACTACATGTTGATTAATAACCTTCTAAAGATCATGATGCACAAATTTCGTTGGTGGCTGCACTTCCATGGAGAACAATTTTGCTGCAAATCCTTCAACCCCCTTTTTAAGAATCTTTTGCATTTGGTGAGAGAAAACCACTTGAGGATTTTTTTTTGTGTAGTCCTCAAAGTTCAAACTATCTACCCTCAGAATGAAAATGCATGAAAAAATCCTCTAAATTTAGCTCTATGGTGCCCAAAGTTGTGACCCATTGAACACCTAAGAAAATATCAGCTCCATCCATAGAAATATAAAACATCGTGGATTCCATTGTGTAGTCACTCATCATAATTCTAATTTTATGGCATTTCCACGAACATTGGACTAGACACCATCTACAATAATTAATTGAAATTCAGGTGCTTGGTAGATGAAAAAATTTATCCTTTCTTCCAACTTATGATTGATGAAATAATGTGTGCTCCCCAAATCAATCAATATTGTCACCTTCTACTTCTTAAGATAACCTGTGACTTGAAGGGTTTGTGGAGTGCTAATACCTGATAGAGCATGGCATGAAATAGTGGGATGGGGATCTTCAAAGTCTTCCTCTAATTTTTTCAATTCCTCGCTTGATGTTTCCTCATATGCTTCCTCATCATTGGTTCCCTCAATGTAAAACATTTTTTTCTCAGCACATTTATGACCTAGTCTATATTTGTTGTCACAGTTAAAACATAACCCTTTTGCTCTTTTTTTATTCAATTTGATGAGTTATCAGTCAAAATGGCCAAGGGTACGATGGTGGCAAAGTGTTATGATATTTTATAAAGAAATTTTTCCTCTGCCCTACGTGCTATGATTTAATAGAATCATAAACCTTGAGTGGATTAAACATGTACACCTCATTATCAATGTGTTCCTTAAGACCCCCAAGAAATAGTTCATTCAGATACTCTTCTGTAATATCCTCCACACACAAAGAAAGATTTTAGAATTGATGGACAAACTCCTTTACTGAACCCATTTTTCATAACTTTGCTAGTTTGTTGAAGTAATTCTCTAACACACTAGAATTATAGTGTAATTGAATATTTTTAGTGAAAACTATCCATGTGACACTTAGACCATTCTTTTGCCTTTAAGAACATAACCAATGATACCGGTGAATTGGTCAGGTTCTAGATATAAGGATGTCATGGTCACCTTTTGTCCTAATGGGATCTGATGGAGATAAAAGAAATTCTCCATTTGGGTAATCTAATTGAGTGGATCCTTTCCATCAAATTTACCCATTTCCACTTTTGTAATAATGCCACGCTATTGGTGAGGAGATCCACTTGAATGTGTAAAGGATCCTCCTTGATTGGAGTGATTTGGACCTGTGTGAGTATTGCTAGAGGAACCCATATAACTAGAATTGGGATTTTTTTTAAATAGCAAGCAAAAACTCCTACTTCATTAATTGAAAAGTTGTCTGAAGTTCACCCCTAAGGCTACCTTTCAGATGAAGAAGCTCATTGTTGAGGTCATCCTTACTCACCATATTATTTACCCTTTCCTGAAGTTGGATGACTACCTTAGATACTCCTAAACCAGAAGATTATAAATCCATATCTTCCTTATTTGGGGTCATTCCTAGAGTTTCTTGACCTTTCCCTTAGCCTCGAGGTTATCTATCGGTCATGATGTAGGGTTTAGGACTTAGGGTAGAAGGAACAAGATAAAACTTTAGGTTTTGGGGTTTCGTAAACTTATTGGCCAAATAAAGGAAATTATAAAGAAAAAACCCTAGCTAGTTTTTGGAAAGCTTTCCGAAAATATAAGAAACTTAGAAAATTTCTGAAAACTACACCCTAGATAGCCGATTTATGAAAAAACATTAAATTGCTATAAATTTTGCAAAAAAGGACCAAAATGTTTGAAATTTAGAGAGGAGCTTACTTGACTAATTTTTCCACACTAAAAAAATTGCAAAAAATTTTGCTACTAATTTTGAGATATAGCCAAACCTTCAAAATTAGGGTTTTACAAAACTCTAGCCAAGATCAGGATTTGATACCACTTGTAATGAAATTATTTATATAAATATGAATATCATCAGTAATAGAACACCAAAGAACACAAGATTGTAGATAAATGATCGCAATATGTAAGTAGAATAACTTAGCCACTTCGAGGGGGCAACCCACAAACCATACAATAAGAATCAAATGCTCAATATGATGATTAAATACTCATCACTACCACCTATATATACAAATCCTATGCTATGACCAACACCAAGGCCGGCCTTCTAAACCTATGAAAGCATAAATGAAGAAAATATGACAAGAAGAGAGATTATGTAAGCCACAAGTCGGTACTACATATCCAATATAATATATAGGACTAAGGGCGTAACACAAATTACATTATGTGCAAGTGATTCTTGGGTTACCTTTTTTTTGTGTTCATTTTTCTTGTGATGTACCATATAGTATTGCAGAAATGAGGGTATTAGCTCAATGTGCTAGTGTTAGTGATGTGTATCATCCAGGCTCATTGATGGTTTGATTGAGTGTTGTATTTTATACTAAGATTTCAAAGATCTAGAAAGTGATCATTCGAATGGTTGTGGCACGAATCTTGTGCCACAAGGTAGATGGAGTAATACCATTATTTGTATTAATAACATGCATGGATACATTGGATTCCAATATATAGTTAATTAAGGTGACTACCAGATGGGTACAATTAGTGCATGATTTATATAGGATTTAAGTGAGGTAGTAGAGGTTTGTGCACCCCATTATGCTTTTATCCACTTGTATTTAAGTGTGTTCCTAATCTATAGGCCTGTGATGAAATTGCTACAAGTTGCAGGAGATTCCTTGAGGATTATAATATGGGAGAGAGGCTCAGTAGTGAGATACAATGAGTTGATCTATGTTACTCTTGATTAGGTGGTATAATATCCTTAGAGAAGGGCATTAGACTAGTAGCTCATTACAAGGCATTATGTGTGGTTTGTGGAGATGCACCTAGTGGATAGATTTCATTTTAAATTTGGACACTTAGTTCATGTGGTAGCACTACCCCTCATGGAGTATTAATGATGAAATGCCATGGAGAAAGGAGGTATGGTAGGATCAGTGACATCTATTTCACCATTGACACCATTTTGAGTTAGGTATGACCACAGTCGGGTACTAGATGACAGTGACATAAGGGGAACAAGAGGATTAAAGGGACACTAAGTGATAGAGGTAGGGGATAACCCTGAGAGGGAGGCTACTAAGGAGGATGAGAGAGTGAAGATACCCAAGATATTGCACTGTGATTGGTGCTTATAGAGACCTGTAAGATGATATATGTCATCCATGACTTCTCTGATTTCTACATAGATTATGCAATAGCCTAAGTAGAGAGCAAAGGCTCATATGAACTAACTATTTACGTAGGAACCAAAACATGAACTAAATAAGGGAATGTCACCTAGGGCATATGTAGGACAATGATATGCCTAGAATAATGTGTCACCCAAGGTAAGTTACAAATCAAGTTTGTGATCATCGACAGTGGTACTTATATGTAGGTAAGTGTTAACAGTTGGAGGGAAAAAAATCGCTCTCCCAATATACTTTCCCTTATAGGCGACATGACACCTGAATCCAAATTTTAGCATTAGGATGCTCAAATCCCTAGTTTGGTGACAGGATGCGCCCAAATCCTTCATGTTATTCCAACTAGCTCCTACGTATCAAGTTTACAAGTAGGAACAAATTTTTATCCCTTTCTCTTTCAACACTCCAGGTGTATTCGAACCCCTTGGTTTAGATTTTCCAATACTCATTTCCATTTTAACATATTTTCCAAGTTAAATTTCAATTGCATTTACCTAGAGCATTGAATACATTTGTTTTCTTTTGTAGGTCTTATCTTAACCAACGAAGACAAAGCACATAAGCAACCATGAAGCAAATCTCAAGCACACTCTAGAACAAGAAATATTTCAAGTAACTACATGCACATATCATTATCTGTAAGGATATTACTTGTATAAATTAGAACATATACAACAGAATAACATGAGAGAACACCAAAATATAGATAAATGATGACAATATGCTCATATAATAGCTTTACCACTTCGAGGGGACAACCTCCAATACCACTTCAAGGGGGTAACCTCCAAACTATACAATAACACTCCAATACTCAATATGATGATTAACTACAACCTTCTAACCCCTATATATACCATTCTAACCTATGGCCAATACTGAGGCCGACCTCCTAAGCATAATAAATCATAAATGAATGATATAATAAGATAAGGGGATGTGTGCCACATGTCGGCATCTCCATCAATACATATACATCATAACATCCTTTCCCTAGGTGCATAGCATTCCTTCCCTCCTTGACATGTATCGTCCCCGAAACATAAGAGGAAACCATGTAATGAGTGTGTTGTAAATTTTTACACACTTTGCGCCATGATCGATCATCCATCCATATGTGATCCTGGTAGATGATACATATCTGAACTAATATCCATATTTCATTGCGCTACTCTAATTCCATTCATGACCATAGTTTATCATCCTTGGATTCCATGCATAACCAACATAAGGATTCAATGCATAACCATAATAAGGATTCCATGTATAACCATAATAAGGATTCCATGCTTCATAATTGTTGCTCCATTGATCCCCTGTATAAATAAAGTGATTATTCCTCCAATTACCTGTATATCTATATTGGTTGGAAATATGATGTGTTGTGGGATATCTCCATGATTTTTTTCTCTCATGTTGATGTGGATTTCCATATGCTGCAGTTGTAGTATCCTCAACCTTATCAACCTGTTTTTGAACTTTCTTTTCTTCTTCCACCTTTGCATTTGATATTTTATTTTTCTGTTGAGTAGATGAATCATCATTTCCTTCTTTTTCTTCATGTTCCTCTTTTGAATCATCCTTATTCCCTTCTTCTCCATATTCTAAATCATCCTCATGGTCTATATTGACTTTTCTTTGATTTCCATTAAGCCTGATATCATGTAAAGTGACCTTCTTCTTTTTGTACCAAATCTTCATAAACTTATTTTTCATATTAATATTAATTGTCCCTAATGTCTCTAACCAAGGATACCCAAGAACAATATCCAAACCATCCATATATAAGGCAAAAAAATCTGAATGTAAAGTATATTTGTCCATAGTAAGTTTTAAATCTTCAAAAACTTGAATTTTCTTACCATTCACTTGAGCTTCTTTGATATTACTTTCTTGAATATGTAGATGTTGAGCCATATCCTTGTTGATGAAGTTATACTTGCTGTTAGGGTTTATGGAAACAATTATCTTATTCCTTTGAATGCATCCATGAAACTGAAATATGGTATCTTCCTTCTTGGGAGCTATAATATCTTCTTCTGCATCAATATCTTGTTTTTCTTCCTCTTCTTCATAGTCTTCTTCAACTTCTTCTGGGTTTGATTCTTCAATATATGTTGCACCATCATCTTCCCTTGAATCTTCTTCACCTTCCTCTTCATCTTATTTCTCTCTTGATTCTTCAATATATTCTTCCCCATCATCTTCCTTTGACTCTTCTTCCTCTTTGTGGTCCCATCTATCCATAAAAAGTTGTTCTGTTTCCTCCCAAGACCAATCCTTCCTGTCATTTTTTAACTCAGAAAACCAAATCATGCAGGACCACCAAGATAATGTGAAAACCTATTCCTTGTCATGAAATATGAAAAATATATATTCTTAAATTTTATCCACCATTCTTTAGCATCCATCTCACCATTTCCATAAAAAATTGTTATCCCCGTGATCATGATTAGGGTTTAGGAATTTTGAAAATATTTCGGTAGATGGATAAAAACACAAAGAACAAATCCTAACTTAAATTTTAAGAGCTCTCCGAAAATATAACTTTTGCTAAAAAATACCACAATTTGCTTCCTGAAAAGTGAATTTATGAAAACACCTAAAACACCAATAACATCCGCAAAACAGATCCAATGGAGCTGAAATTTTCAGATATTCTTACTTAGAGTGTTTCCAAATAATGATACAAAAATTGCAAAAAAAATCGGTACCCTCTTCAAGATATATTTGAAACAAAAAATTAGGGTTTTTGCCCTAATTTTGGCCGAAATCGCTGCTCTGATACCACTTGTAAGGATATTACTTGTATAAATCAGAACATATACAGCAGAATAACATGAGAGAACACCAAAATATAGATAAATGATGACAATATGCTCATATAATAGCTTTGCCACTTCGAGGGGACAACCTCCAATACCACTTCGAGGGGGTAACCTCCAAACCATACAATAACACTCCAATACTCAATATGATGATTAACTACAACCTTCTAACCCCTATATATACCATTTTGACCTATGGCCAATATTGAGGCCGACCTCATAAGCATAATAAATAATAAATGAATGATATAATAAGATAAAGGGGATGTGTGCCACATGTCGACATCTCCATCAATACATATACATCATAACATCCTTTCCCTAGGTGCATAGCATTATCACTCCATGCATGCAAAGGTCATCCCTATGATCCTTATCCTTCCCTTCCCTTAGACTTACATGGCACATATCTTGCACTATTCCATTCGGCACACTACGAAACTCATTTAGCATGCTATTGGGCACAATCTTCATTTGACTCTCCAAGGTACAATTTTCTTTTCTACTATATGTTGTCGAATCCTTATTCACTAGCACAAAGTGGGGGAAAATGTAATCACTAAATCACACACTTATTATGTACATCTAACATCTAAATACTTCATTTATATGCATGATTCCTAAGAGAGAGAACTATTCATTAACAACCCTTTCACTTTAATTTGACATTTATTTTATCTTTTTTATCCTTATTGCTTACTATTTTAGACTTCCAACTTGTAGTTTTACATGCTAGTTAACATCTTTCTAAGCTCTAATTTCACTATTTACCTTTTTGAGTATCGAGTACAAGACTTCCCATTAGGCACATGAGTGTTTGAGCGCTACTATGAGCCACTGTCCCCTTTGGAAATTTTTATCCACTTTCTCTCTTTTACTTATTTTTCAAATTTTACTCCTTTCTTATCTTTGTTTATCATTCTTAGTCAGCCTTTCGCTTATTAATGACAGAACTTAAGTAAGGGAATCATATATAAACATGTCTTATTTAACTTCATTATGGGGGAAAGCATTCAAGAGGCACATATTATTACAAGGAGCTAATGTTTTATATATAGTACAGAAAGGAATTCATTTTGGGACTACATACTTCACTATATATGAGGGTTTATTTTGAATTCCATACCACACATTTACATTGGGACAAAGTAGTTGTAGCATGTTATTCTCTATGCGGCCACACTAGGGCATCCTAGCTCAAGGGAGATTATTTTAATCACGCACACAAGAACTACATGGATTCTGAAATGTAGTGCAGTTCTCGGTGACAGTCACATTGGGGTGACCATTGAGGTCAGTCCGACTTAAGCATATGCATATTTGTATTCATCTAATGTGTGCTTGATTATTGTGTATGTAGATAGGGTTTTCTTTTATAGGTACAAGTGCGATATAGTAGAGGTACATCGAACCTAACATGACCTATAGAAAATAAGAAGTGACATAGAAAGAATCAGATCCTAAGTATTTCTGCAGACACCAATGCCTAGATCGGATATTAGAGCCTAGGCGGCCTTGTCCTAGTCCAAGCAATCCCATCCCTGAGATTATTGCAACCCATTTTTTGATATAAAGCTTGCACAACCTATAATCTCCCTTTCCAGATCAGTCTCCAATCCAAAATCATTTCAAACCTACAGTTACAAGATAAGTCATTCTCTAAACCTCATCTATCACTCTTGCTTGTATTTCCCTTGTTTGATTTTGCTTATTAACTATTTTACTTATCTGATCAACAATGTGCTTATCTCAGATTTGATTTTATTAAATTGGCATGATCCTCCTTAAAGACAATAAAACTAGGAGAGAATAACTATGGGTGGAGAAGGGGAAAGCTAAAGAAGAAGAAATCCAATCCTATCTCACTACGGTGAACTAATGTAAAATGACAAGCTTTAAAACTTCAATTCTAATAACTAGGTGCTAAAATATGCGCCAATGTCTGATGTGCAAGCAAGTGAATTATTTTGGAAAGACGAATGAATGATGATCAAATGATAAGAGTGATGGGGTGTTTATACCTGATGTAATCACTCACAAGAAATGGTGATGACCATGAAAAAAATAAATTTGACACCATCGCCCATGGGTGACAACGTTAGCCATGGGGGAACCCTAATGTCATGAGGTACAAAATAAAGTGTAATGGAATCCAATGAATAAATGGAGATAATGATGGAGGACTAGGATGATCGAAAGTAACAATAAGAGTGTGTAATAAGTGTAAACAAGTGAACACAATGAGATAAGTAGACATAATGAGTACAATGTGTGAGAAAAAGAGGGAATAAAGAAAGGATAACATATCTATGACATGAAAACAACATCTCTTGATTAATGTGGTCTAGCCCACGTGATTAAGTCTAATCAAACCCCAATCCTGTAAGACCCTTTGAGACACATGCTCAGGGCTAAAATACATCAACAACACTTGCACAAGAGAAAAGGTTAACAATCATAAATGATGACGTGTATATACATCCCATGAACAAGCATTGCAACTAGAGGATGAAACAATTATGTTGTGGGATTAAATGATGGACAATTGGAGGTTGAATTATTGATTGTTAATGCATAAGGATGACACTCACTACGAACTTATAGACAAGAGCAAGTGTTGTCAATAGTGCACTTGAATGTTTTTGAAGCATTATCTACAAAGTAGGAGTGGCAACCCCTGTACCACATATATATATATATATATATATATATATGTATATATGTGATTGTTTAATTCAATAATTACATTAGTATTCCCTTTATTGATGCAATTCCAATGATGATTCCAATAATTCCTATAAAAATGGGTCACATGTGTCAATTGCCTTTGAAATTAACATGGAGTTTAACAATCCACAAATTACAAGGCACAATACTAAACAAAGCTCCACAATTGATATAAGAGTTACATAAAGACAAGATTTGACATTTAATATATATCACATGCTAAAGTCATTACAAAGAATGATAATTTCACTTCCTTTCACATATGTATGTTTTGTGAAATTTAAGAGTGGAAAATGTGTAGTGAAAAGAGTGGACAAAGAATAAAGACTTCAATTGTTGGAGGAAAAATTACGTATGTTTTGTGAAATTATATTTATATAGATATTAATATAATTTAAATATAAATTTATATAAAAATGATTGCCACTTTTGAATATGCAAGGGATATGAGATGATCAATTTAAATATTCAAATATTTTATAATTAAAATCATGAAAATCGTGAAATTTAACCCAAATGCAGATTAATGCACCCTACGTGAAACATATGTGCATGGAGGTGTAACTAAATAATATACACACACGTTTAAGTTCCCTAAAAAGTAGGCAACTAAAATAAATAAAAAACTAGTAAGGTGATTGGGGCTCCCTTTCATATCATTAGGTTTTTCTTCCATTACCTATATAATACCCAAGTGTATATACCCCTTTACCTTTTTGCACGTACCTAAAAGGTATGACTGATAAGATGTAAAGATTTATTTATAAAAGAAAAAGGTTTCAATTCCTACGAATGTCCATATGAAAGTAGGGCAGCTAAGTCTGAGAATGCAACTACTTTTTCCCATCAAACGAAATCAAATGGTAACCACTTTCTCCTACTCTACATTGTCAAAGGCTTCCCTAAATCAAGATCAAGATTTTGATTTTGAGTTAGTTACGTAGGCATGAGGCAATACTTAGATTAAACTATTTGTGGACCCATCCTCATGGAGCAGTTGTGAATACGAATTTCATAGATTGGATGAAGTCACCTCTATTATTGAGAAATTACGTATACACAAACTTGGATGATGACACGTATTTAGTTTAACACATAATTAAACATATAATACATATGAGGCGGGGTCCACAAACGTCATGTTAGTTACACATCATATTCTCCAAATTGCTGTGTTCAACTAATCACACCAGTTTAAGGCTTAATGACACCCTTAATCATCATCGAAATTGGAGCCTAAGTCGTGCACATGAAATCATTTAAGAAGTTTCTCAAGCAACATGTGCATTGACTATTTTATTTGGGTGTGCCTTTTCGCACTTCCACGTCTATTTCCTATGTAAACTGGAAAATCTATTGTGTTTAAACAATTGGCAAAGAACGTGAGAGATTGAATTCAAGAGGAATTAGGGTTAGGGTTAGGGTTAGGGCATCCTATCTTGGTTGCCAAGAAGATATTTAATTGAATTGTTTAATAGTACTCCAACTCATGTATGAGCTAACCATCCGTCATCGTGAGGATAGGCTTTCCTAAGAAACATTATTATTAGCTTGGAGGGATGCTTCCTCGTATGCTCACGAGTAAATTGCTCTACCACATATGTTATGGTATAAACTTTATCTTTGGATGGCTGTAACTTTGACTTTATTTGTAATATAATCACATTACATGCAAATGCAAGGATGGATTCATTGTTAAAGTTGGAGTCAATGGAAATGAAGTTTGAACATTAGTCGTAATTCTAGTGTTTGTCTTTTATTAACAAATCTATTTCAAGAAAAGATCCCTTCTGGCCATGGACAATGATTATAGTACAATACATTGTTTTCAATAGGATAGGCGAGCACAAAAGTCAGCCATATCTCTTTGTATTTAATCCCTTGTGATGGAAATAAATTGTTATTCTAGACGGAGCACCACCTTTTAGTCGTACCTTATTTATCGATCCAAACATTGCACTCAATCAACGCTTTCGTTTTCTTACAAAATACAAAATAGATAAATTCATGTGTTTCAAGGGGAGAGGGTTTCCGTTCTATATTTGGTATATGTTTTTATTTATTTCTTATTGTTTTGGTGTATTTGTGTGTTTATTGACGATAGTTTAAATTAGGTTTTTAGTGTGTGTTTCACGATTATAGTCTAAATACTATATTATAAGGAATTTGTACCATCTATAAGGTTAAATTTGTGTTCCAATTCAACATTAAATGATGTTTTGTGATACGCGCACACACACACATATACATACATACACACGTACACTACAAATAATTAAATACAATACATGCTTTGGTAAAATAAATTAAATTACTATGTAACTCTCTTTTATTTTTATTAATATAAAGGGCAGTTCCAATAGTAGATAAATTAAATTACCAAAAAATTAAATTATAACATTTTGTACTCTCTCTGTGAAAGGAACGATAACCAGATTGTACCAAGCCAAGAACACAAATGCTAATCAAACACCACGATCAATAAGATGAAAGCAATTCGCTAGAATAACTTTACATAAAACCTTTGCAAACAAATGAGCAGCAATATCATATATTATTATGGAACTCAATGCAATACATTGAGAATGGGCCTTGCTTAAATAGGCAAGGAATAACAATCTAAGAACCAGTCAAGGTTGTAGATCAAGCCATAAATCAAGGAAATAACTAGTCATTAAAGAACTAGTCAAGACCATAGATTTATGAGAGAACTAGACATCAAAGATCTAGTCAATACCAAAGATCAAGGAAAGAACTATACCTAACAACTAGATAATATCTTCTAATATCTAAATAAGATAAAAGAAATATCCACACACATAAATGGGTGAGGATAAATACAATAAAGGTAAATAAAGTACCTAGGTGAACATGACCTAAGGTAAATACCTACTTTAACACCCCCCCTCAAGTGAAACTAGGGGCCAAAATAAAAGTGGCATGTCCACAGTATGAGTCCCGGCAACTAGGCCTGATGAGGTACTCATGTACAATAACTGGGAAAAAGGGACACCACAAGGTACCCAAAACCAGTAACAACAAAGTAAAGAGAGTAAAAACCCGCTCCAAAGCATCCCAAGAAGCTCGGCTCAAAAAACCTGTATAATGTTGAAGAAGTTTGGTGTGCACTGTGGTCTAAATCCACTGCTCGATCACAAAAATAAAAAATAACTGACATTGGGCTCCACCAGAATAGCTCCATACAAGGAGACTGTCAACATAGTGATGTCGAAAGTGCAAAAAAACACCAAACATAATTCGATCAAGTGCTGCAAATAGGTGTGCCACGATCCAAGAACAATAACCAAAGCAATAAGGCAAGGACACAAAATCCAGAGTGTCACGATCCAAGAAAAACCAAGGTAACAAGGCAAGAACACAAAACCTGAAGAAGCAGGGTCAACACCACACCCTCCCATACTGCTGAATGGGTGGAGTGACGCTACAAATCTGTATGAGTTTCCCAAAATCAACTACTCGAACACTAGACTTCACTAGAATAGATCCCCCACAAGAGATACTGTCAACATGCCAAAAGTGTCAAAAATAAAGATACAAAATCTCTTAACAAATAAGAGAGATACACTACACCTACTAAAGAAAAATGCTCAAAACAAGGAGCATCACAATGCAGAAGCTATATAAAGTGGAGTAAGAGGCCTAATGGTGGAGGAGCCACGCCTGTAGAGTCCTCTCAACGAATGCCTATGTCTCCTCCACAAGTGATCAGATATCCATCCAAAATCAACATAGATGGATGAAGAAGATGCATGCATATGACTTGGTGCAAAATGCACAATGGGTGCATGCAAAAGAACATCAGAATGTGTGTCAAGTTGATCATGTTTGACAGCTGAAATCTCAGGTTTCTCAAACCTAAGTGAAGGTGCAGAACTCATGTGTTGCTCATGATCCTCAGAAAGAGTTGAGCGAACAAAAAAAGGAGCTCTGTCAATGTGTGATCCCAATGAAGTATTTTCTTGAAAACCAATGACATGACGAGAATTCCATGTAACATGTGGAATAGAGGAAAAAATACCATGTGAATGTCTACCAATGACTCCACTAGTGAGACCCATTTAATAGAGCATGTGAGATCTGAATGCAATGGTATGCTTCTCAAAAAAGCCATGCAGCTGAGCAAAAGTAGAATACACAACATGTGGTACTGTAATAGGCATAGATGTGGAAGAGCATGCAGTAACAAGCTTCATAGGTGTATGAGCATCAAGAACAGGAACAAACTCAAAGACTGACAAATCAATGTTAGTGAGTTCAAGAGCAATAACTACAAGTGGACTAGAAGCATGGATGTGGCTGTCCACAATACGATGGAGATGCTGTAGGCTAGCAAGTTTGTTCTACAAGAAGTGTATTATTGTATCCTTATCATGAATGAGTGATTTTAGAAGAGAATTTTGCTTCTTGAGCGATCTATTTTCTTCCACAAATTTTATAATATCCTCTTAAAGTCCACATACTTAAGAGAAAAGCATATCATTCTCAGAATCCATGATAGGTATAAACTGTAACTCCCAAAAATTTAGGATATTCGGCTCAACCGAAATTGCATCCATAATTGATTACAACACTTCTCCATATTTGACACTTTATAATTATAGTGCAAGTCTCAAAATAAATATTTCCAATGGAAAGAGCATGAAAAAACAAGCACTTTTGCAAAAAATGGCACTTAAAACTGAGTTACCGATCAAAAGTTACAAGCTTTTTATATTTTGCTCTCCTTATTTATTTTAGTTGCCACTAAAATAAAATAAATTGTTGTGGCCTTTTCCACACAAATAAAATTAAAGGGTGCTGAAGCTAAACACCTACTAGTAGGAATCACAAGCTTTAAGCCCTCATATGACCATACCATATGACCAAGGGCTAAGTATTTTAATGGGTGTTTGCACAACTTATTATTCTGGGGGGTGTCGCGTGTTTTCGAGAAAGTCACATCCAACTGTCTCTTTAGGTAAAAAATACTATTTCTGGACTGTGTAGACAGTAACCTTTATTGCCGAAAATAACAACCTATGGATTTGTCTGAAATAGCAAAAACGTGCACAACATCCGTGGACCCTTGCCAAAAAAGGAAAAAATCGAAATTCTTCTGCACACAACCCAAAAACAATCTACCGTACCAGAAAACAACCCAATGTAGATCTCGCAAAATCCAAAAAACTCAATAAAATTTTTCCTCCGTTTCTTAACCGTGTGGCGCAAATCTTGAGGTGAACCTATGTATTTCATTACAACCACAAAAAAAACCACAAAAAATGACTGCCCCCAGAAATGGCCGATTTTACAGTCGATCTTAGGGTTTTCACACCTTCCGGATCCAATGGAAGCATTTGTTTTGCATAAAAATACACGTAGTAACAAAATATGACCAAATCCCAAATATATGAATACATAAAGAATTTATTTGCAAAATAAAACTTACAGAAAGATGTCAACAGCAATCTCCATGTCTTTGATACCATGAAAGGAATGATAACCAGATCGTACCAAGCCAAGAACACAGATGCTAATCAAACACCACGATCAATAAGATGAAAGCAATTCACCAAAATAGCTTTACATAAAATCTTTGCAAACAAATGAGCAGCAATATCATATATTATTATGGAACTCAATGCAATATATTGAGAATGGGCCTTGCTTAAATAGGCAAGGAATAACAATCTAAGAACCAGGCAAGGTTGTAAATCAAGCCATAAATCAAGGAAATAACTAGTCATCAAAGAACTAGTCAAGACCATAGATTTATGAGAGAATTAGACATCAAGGATCTAGTCAATACTATAGATCAAGGAAAGAACTATACCTAACAACTAGATAATATCTCCTAATATCTAAATAAGATAAAAGAAATATCCACACACATAAGTGGGTGAGGATAAATACAATAAAGGTAAATAAAGTACCTAGGTGAACATGAGCTAAGGTAAATACCTACTCTAACACACATACACTCTCTCTCTCTCTCACACACACACATTTTGTAGAAATTAGGAACAAATCCAAAATGTCCCATCAATACTTATTTGCTCCTCATAATCATGAATATGAAAACAATTTAATGAGCAAATAAAAGAAGTTGCATTGTGTTTAAAGAGCATCACAAAGTATGCCTGCATCATGTAATTTAAGGATGTGAAGGCATATGAAAAACTGATGATATGTACCATGAGAGAATGTTATCCTTTCCTTAATGTAGTCTAATTGCAGTTGGCAATTATACTTTGACATTTATCCCAACATTGTCCTATTTATAAATTTATTGGATATACTTAAAGTATCATGTTATATCCTACTCTTTAAGTCCACTAGGTAATGACTTGTTCTTCAACTTAACTCCTCAGGAATCAGTGTACCTTATACATAACCCATATTCAGACTATCTACAATCCATCTCATGTCTAAATTTTGATCGCAATTTAATCCTAGAGAGGTTGATAGGTCCAAGAGAAAATTAATCGATGAATATGCCCAATGGCCGACGAACATGTCCCTTGTACTTATAACAGTCATATTTTTAAATGTACAAGTTATCTTAGTTAGTGTAAGGTTGAATGAGCAAGAAATATTTTGAATCAATCACCTATATAAACACATACACCCTTGTTTATTAGGGGCAACATACCCCATAACAAAAGCACTTATGAGAAGGAAATTAAGCCAAACATTGAAACATTACTCTCTTAGTGCACATCACAATAGAGTTATTTGAATTCGAACACACCTCTAATTGTTACCTTAGATCATTTCTATACACTGAATACATGCCAAGTGTTTATGGTCGAGTTAGGGTTTTACCTTTACTTGCATTTTCTAACTTCCAATCCATCATAGAAATCAGAGAACTACATGTGGCTTGATCTCAATTTGGTGTATTAATATGCAATGTAGTGTTCACTAGGTGAGTATGAGGATCAGTGAGGGTAATCTAACTCAAATTGTATTAACCCCATTTTTGGTCAAAAGAGAATATCTAGGGCTTAAAGACAAAAGATGTCACAAATAACTACAAGGGATTCAACGTAGAGATCTAATATTAAAAAACACATTTAGACATGAAGGTGAAGCATGTTCTAAAGGTAAATGATGGAACAAAGTAGTAGAGGACATACTTAGCATCCTTAGGACACATTCTTTGGGTGAACCTATCCAAAAATGAATCAACATGTCTTGCACCAAATTTCAAGCTCTTATATTTCATACATACATTTACAACACCATACACACCCTCCTTATTTAGTAAATTATACTAATGTCATACAACCTAAGCCTGATTTGGAGTGACATGTTCTAAACACTAACCTTAGTTTATATTATTTACATTTTATAAGTTGTGTTCAGTGAAAATAATATCCTTACATAATTCTAGCATTGTCATTTTTGTATTTACTTTTTTGGAATAATCTCATGTACACATATTATAATACCTCACTTAGATTAGCTATAGTTTTAATTTTACATTTTGGTGAACCCTCTTTATATATTGATTGCATGTCAACCTATAGCTTCATTCCCCACCCCAAGGATTTTACACGAGGGATTCACATACCAAAGCATTATTTAACTGGTGAGTTCATATTAGGGCTTTAAATATAATATGTCAATATGGATGCAATATATTACCCCATATTAAGGGGTATAAGGGATTAAAGTATAAATGATTTTTAAAATATATTGAGGGAAGGGTACATTGAACAATAAGGAGGAGGGAGGAGTAATTATGGAACACATGAATAATCTATACATTTGCATTACCTTTTTTTTATAGTAGTTTGTTTTGTAGAGTAACAACATTAATTCCTAGAGTAGTAACACTATATAACTATTAATAGTTGGGGCATTATTCATATTATCATTGTAGAGTATGTTTTTTCATTTTGATATTCTTTTTTTCGTAGGAGAATTAATGTGATGAACATACATGTAAATTTTACTGATAAGAATGTAAACACACATGAACCTTCACATTATTATAGAAAGTTCGATTACTATAACAAATGTATATAGAAAATAAATAAAGGGAAATATCCATATACACATATAAGGTTTGTGATTTTAAAAAATAGATTTTTAATAATAAACCTTGATTACACAGTCACATATGATAAATAAATGCTAGAATACAAATTTGACACAAGAAATAAGCTAATAAGATATGAAACCCTAAGTGCAAGAAAAAGAGAAAATGACTTAGCTAATTTCACACTTTTCCTGGAATTGACCTGGATTGAAAAACCAATGAATAGAGAGGGAGGACCATCATCAATGCTCAAATTAAATTATGCAACTATCAGATAAGGTCGGACTAGGGCGCTGGACTAGGTCAGGGGAGTTTGGGCGCCAAACTATGCTTTTGGGTGCCTGTGACTGCGAAAATGGTTAGAATTTGATTTTTTTAGTGTCACACAAGTTTCATTGATAGTCGATGTTGGTATCATGTATGTCACATTATGATCGTTGAGTACGCATGTAATTTATAAAATAAATATTCACATACAAACCCCACAATACCAAATAAAATCTAAAAAGAGAAAGATATAATATGGGGAGTTGGATTGACCCTGATGGTCACTCAACTAAGTGAACTTACGACCAAGCGCTAAACTACATCTTAGACTCCATGTAGTTCGTATGCGTGTGTGAAAGAATCGTGCCCTAGGAAGCTCTTGTGTAAGTGCACTCGATAGCAGACGATAGTTAGATGTACCAATGTAAATAAATGTGTGGATGGAATAATGAAATTCCCCTTCCTATGCAGTGCATGCAGTCCCTTGTCCCTTGAATGGATGCTAGATGGATGCCTTTAGTGCTCTTAGATGCCTTTGGATGTGTTATCAGCTAATTTTGACTTTGCAAAATTAATTTTTTTTTATAAAAATTTCAAAGTATTCTTTCACATGATTTTTATCCTTCATCACAATCGTCTTATTCTCATTATCATTCTGGCTTTCGTTTCATCCATTTTGAATGAGCCATTCTCCCGTTACGCTATAAATCGTGTTTTAATTATTTAATTAATACTTATCCTGTTATTTAATAAAAATAATATTTATTAAATTTTAGGGTTTTTAATTAATAAATATTAATTTAATACTCATATAAGTTGTTCGACAAACTTGGAAGTACTTTTCTTTTTTTATTAATTGCCGTAACTGCCGTGAGCAATTGCCGGGGGCAATTAATCTTCCGTTTCCAATTGCCGTAGACAATTTCAATTTTGCTTCTGTCATCTGGAAATTGGGAAGGAGACGGTTACAAGAAGTTGTAGAAGATGGAATTGTTGGAAGAAGAAGAAGAGATAAGAAAAAAAAATTGGAGACATTCAGGGCCAGAAGAAGGGAAAGCTATTTTTCAGGCACTCCTCGACTTTCATATGGAAACTTGACATGGGCATTAGCTAGAGTCAGGCAACCTTGAGGGTTCCAGGTAGTTGTCTCCATCCTTCATGCATTCATGTGTCAACAGTTTGTCAGAGTTCCACATTCCAGTAGAGGAAAATCCAACTGTTAGAAGGAATCAAGGAGAAAATAGATAAACATAGTCCATGCATATTTGTTTTTGTTTGTTGTTTTGCAGTAGTGCCCACGTTGGAGAGAAGAATTAAAAATCATAGTGGAAGGAAGACTACCCACACACGTTCCTCAAAAGAATCAATCCACCACGTATGCCATAACAAAGAAAACAGATTTCCACCCCAGGGAGAAATAAAATAGTTGCTCACGTGCCAGGAAGTAATAAACCAATCAAAGAAGAGGATCTACATTTCAGGAAAGAAGCAACAAAATCCAAGGATCCTTTTTCAACACTTAAACACAACCCACGTTGGAGAATACTATAAAAAAATAGATTTCAACACATTTATCAAGTTTTCCATTCATTAAAATCTCTAAGCATATGTAAAGGAGGGCAGTAAAGTTAAAGCAAATTCTACACAAGTGAGTGAAAGAAATAACATTGACATGCATAGCTGTTAGAGAACAAAGGCCATGCAGTCCAAGAACCAAGTATCCACGCACTTTTGGCAGCAAGTAAAAAAAGAGGGAAAGGAGAGAGAGCACACGTATTTGCATAAACAGGAGAATTCATGTGCCAGAATAAGAAATTCATGCAAAAGTAAAACAATATTCATGCATTTTCCTTGACAATAGATGCACGCAATTGAAGAGAAGTCACGGTTCACGCATGCAAAGGAAAGCTTGCTCACGCATTGCCAAAAGCAAAAGATTAAAATCGATCCTGCACGAAGTCATTAAAAATAGGGAGAATTTAATTAAAAAAATTAAATTATTTTCAACGCATTAGTAAGAAGTATTCAGAAAAAAATATCACGCATTCAAACACATTACCGATGTATATCGGCACAAAGAAAAATGAATTTAATAAAGAAAACGATAGATGCAGAAAGAACGTGCTGCGTGTTGTATCTGTTGAAGTAATAAATTTTGCAGCTCGATATCTCGAAATCGGATGATCGTCGAGAATAAATTTTTGGTTTGTTGAATTAATCCCAACTTCATGTACTCTTTTACCAAATTTCAAATGCGTAGCACCTCGTTTGATATTTTTCACAAACCCAAGAAAAACTCAGTTTGCTCGATTTTGCCGCGCGCACAATTTCAGCTTAGCGGAAGACCTACTTTGAGAATCTGTATCTCGAGCCCAGATGATCATCAAGAGAAACGGTTTGGTTGTTAACTTATTCTCAACTTCATATACTCTTTTAAAAAAATTTAAATGTTCAACACCTCGTTTGATATTTTTCACGGTGCCAAATAAAACACAATTTGTTTGATTTCACCGTGCATGCAGTTTTTAGCTTGACAAGGTGACTCACTTTGAGAGTTGATATTTTAAAATCAGATGATCATAAATAGAAAATAATTATTTCATTCAATTCTTCCCACCTTCATATACTCCCTTGCCAAGGTATAGATGCCTAGGATGACGTTTGGTATTTTTCCCAAGCTAAAACAAAATGGGATTTTCGCAGTTTTACACTTGCATTTTCCTAGCAGTTTCAGAAGAGTCAACTTTGACCTTTAATATTTGACTGAAAAATTTGATAGGAATTTTTTTTTTGACACAAAAACTTGTGGTACCTTAATAAACTCCCTCATCTAGTGAGAACTTATCAGAACAAGATTTGCTGTTTTTCCCCAGGGTAGTTTTACAGGTGATTTGTGTAGTTTTGTAAGATGGAAGTAATAGCCAGAAATCACGCTTCTTTCACAATCATGTCATCTCCAAACAAAACGATGTTGCGGTATAGGTTCCAAGGAATTCTACTCACCTTGACACTCCATTCAGAGTATGAGAACATCGTTGATACCAACTTGGGACACATCAACCTAAGTCGGTTCTGCGATCACATATCAACCGAAGGTGAGTCACAATTTTCCTGACGCTTGTTCTGAATTGCATAGATGCACCATGACACCTGTATAATGTGGTGATTCAACTCTAATGGCTCCGAAGCAGAAGCAACCTCTGACTTCCTCATTATGTGGTATAAGTTGTAGCTATTGGCATAGGTCTCTTCGGAGTCAAAAGCCATTGTTATCGACAGAGATCGATAATGGGAGAATCTTGTCTACAACAATTATTTTCACTTGATAGTTGTATAGATCTATTCATCAACAAACCAAGGCCAATGATAAGTATAATTATGTGGATCATCAAGCAAGGCCACATCATTCAAGTGTGTCCCTGTCAGCTCTCAGTTAGTAGCGGGCGCAATACTTCATTGGCCAGTCTTAAAGTTAGAGCGTTCTCGAATTGGACAATCGTGAGCGGAACAAAAGGCCAACACTTCAGGATGGTGATAAAGACAAAAGAAATAACTCCAAGAAGTGAATTGTAATTTTGGCTCTTGGAAAATCTTCTCAATGGCGAAAGATCAAAAGTTGGATTCTGAGAAGCCAAGGTGGCATAACGACTAAAGTCTTGTGACAAATGAATAATTCACCATGGAAGGCTATTCAGAGCATGTGGAGAATTGTGTGTAATTTTGAATGTGAATATTAATGAAGACGAACTTGCTCACACTAGGATGTTGCACAAACAAAGGGGTGGATGAATTGCTCAAGTTTCAAGATCGACTCTCTTCTCATCTGGAGGATTGCGGAACATGATCAATGAGTTCATTCTTGTACGATCTAGATAGACAGACTCTTGGCCCAATAGGTAAGGCATTGATCATAGGTGTTTTGATCTAGGTGTCGTATTGTTGACTAGGATGTCTATGTGTGCGTCCAAGTCATTTAAGTGGGGTCCCCATGTACCCATTTCTTTTATTTATGTATTTTTCCTTAAATGAATTTTTAACTTAAGTGGTTTCTATTTTTAGTCACTTTTTAAAAGTTGGTTGAAAAGGTCAAATTCACTTAAGTTCCTTATTTAATGATCATGTAAACCCTAACTACTTTGTAACCAACTTTTGGGTTATAAAAGAAAGTCAGGGGCTCATTCGTAAGGGTGACTTTAAGAGAGGAGGAGAAAATACTTTTGTGTGCAAGCTTTGTTTAAGGAAGAAACTTTGTGTTCTTTTGTGAAGACATTTTGGAGTTAATGAAATAGAAACTTTGTGTCTCATTCAGTGTCTCTTGTAACATTTTATGTTCTTATGTTAATTAGATGTTAGATGTTTAAATATTGCATGCAAATATTATCTTTGATCTTATTGTCAACATTATTAAGTTGTTGTTCTTGTTCACAGTGATCAAACTCTGCTATTTACTTGCTAATGTGTGTCCCCTTTTACTCATTCTCGTTTAATTGATGCAAACTTTGTTTTATTTGTATTAGTTATTGTTTGTTCTCCATGCAGTATTAGGCTATGCTTTTACCTAACTCTTGCATGTTCCTTCTATTCATTCCTTTCCATTCCTTTCCTTCATTCCATTCCATATCCCTCATTCACTTTTCTTTCCATTGATGTTCTAAAACACCCCCCACATACGATATTGAATGTATAGGTGTAAATACAGTTTTGGCTTTCAATAAGGTAGCCTCACTTTCATTGAGGAGGGACTTCTTTCCCACGCTGTTGCATGTCATTTGTATGCATGCAAATCCATATGCTAATAGGATGCAAGCTTAGGTGATACTAATATATGCTTAGAGCTTGGTCCTTTATTTTGGTCACATAGCTTTGTATTTATATGATTCCCTTGGTTGATTTTCATAATTGACAACTATAAGGCTGACCCATCAGAAAATAAGATGTTGTTTCGCACAGAATTTTAGTTCCAGAATAGAGTTGCTTCTATCCTTTCATTCTCTTGAGAAACAAATAAGGGGTTAGGGTTAGGAGGAATACCTGTAGAGTGTTGGGAAGGTGTGTGCGTACCATCTAGAGATTAGACTGATTGTGAAGAGCTCCTTTTTGTCTAGGAAGGACTACCTATAAATAAGAATGCAAGACCACCAGATTTTAGTTAGAAAATAAGTGAGGGAACTGCCTTGGGCCCAGGAAATATTAGACTTCCTTTCGAAGGTGGTCAGTTCCCTTTTTAATACAAATTGATGCAAATGATGATAAAGAAGCTATTGGGAACTCACGATTTAGGTATCTCGTTACTAACAACAATAGAGACTAAATTACCAACAATAGAATGTCATGCTGTTTGTTTGGTCACTGGTTATTGATATGTTCCGATCAAGTTACAGGGATAGACCAGGCTGGACACGAGATTGTTTTGAGGTGAATAGGTGAAAGGTTGGTTTTGGTATAAGTCATAGTGATAGATGCCAGTCACTGGATAACCGATCACGGTTACAAAACCGATACCGGTAGGGAATAACCGATATCGGTAGGGGCAATGATTTAGGGATTTTAAATGGAGGTTGGTGTAAGGTGGTTATGAGGTTTCTGATGTGGATGCAGGTCCAAAGAATGCAGTGGCAAAGGCAAGGCCCAGTTGGGATGATCCAACGATCGAAAGTGATCTGATGAAGCTATCCTCCGACTCTCCCAAGGTTTGGATGAGTGTGACAATGCTCTAGTTGTTCAGTCCCAGTTTTTGGGCTCGATGCTCCTCTTTGCAAACTCTTCTCTCCTTCTCACTTGTCTCTCCTTTGCAAATGGATTCGGATCCCTTCATTTTGGTTGGGAGAGGTCATTTACAGGGAACCGATGGCGGTTACCTAACCGACGCCAGCCATGTAGGGACCGATGTCGGTTAGGTCAAAGTTGGCTATTTTTAGTACAATAGCCAACTTTCCCTCCTTTTCTCCTGAGGGGTCAGTTGTGGGCTTGGTCAAGTCATTATTAGGTTCGTTTTGATGAGGGTGAGGGGTGATGAGTCATGGGTGTGGGTTTGGACCAAGTCATAGGTCTTAATTAGGTTAGTTTAGGGTTAGGGCTAGGTCATAGTGAGGTGGCGAGGTGAGGTGGAAGGGTTGGAGATGTGGATTTATTAATTACAAGGTAATTAATAAATAATTCAGTGTGTAAGGTTTTAGGTGGTGAGGTAGGGTTAGGTTGCGGGACGAGATACAAGGTACAGGGTGTCGTAAGACCCAAATTTGGTGTCTATAGATGCCAAAAAGATAAAAAAGACCTAAAATAAGTGAGTAACATAAAAAGGGTCAGGGGCACCCAGAGAGGATGAGGGCGCCTGGGCACTGGCGTCCTTGCTGGGCATTGGTGTTTGAAGTCATAAAAGATAAAGAAGTAAAGTATTGACTGGGCTAAAGGGTGTAAAAGAATAGAAAGAAGATAAGAAACAAAGCAAAGAGGCCAGAGATAACTGTCGATTACTAGTTTTCTTGCTTAGGAACCATATGAATGCAAATATGCTTTTAGGACCTAGAAATGTACCAAACAACGTGATTTTTTGTCTACATTTTCCCCCACTTTATGTTGTTGAGTGAACACTCAATAACATAAAGTAGATACAAGATGTATACCTGATAACCATGTAGAATGTGATGGTGATAGCGTTTCGAAGAGACAAGTGAAAGCGTGAAGTGATAATACATGAAGCGTAGAAGCTAAGAAAGAAAGAGGAACCGACCCTAGGGATGAAGTGCATTGTGTTTTACATGCTATTGGGATTGATGTAGGGCTAATTCTTCTTGTGTATTAAAGAAGAATCTACAAAAGAAGAGTGAAAGAGTAATCAAAGTAACGCATTATGAATTTTTAAAAGAAGAGCAAAAGAGTAATCAAAGTCACACATTATGATTTTTTTTAAAAAGTATGTAAATATGAAAAAATAGTAAAACGAAAGTGTGCACCTGATTTGTGAAGAGTGTAAATGATATAAAATGTCCCAAAATGTTGTAGAAGAGTGAGTTTTTTGGGTGATCTCATGTCAAGAGTGAGATTTTTTGGTGATCTCACACCAAGAACAAGTTTTTTGGGCGATCTCATGCCAAGTGTGAGATTTTTAAGTGATCTCAGGCCACGAAAGAAGAGTGTTAGGGAGAGAGGTCTAGTGTTACTATCCTTCCATAATTGCTTCCCGATTATAGACCACTACAGATGGAGCGATCCTGTTTTGTTCCAAGTTGTACCATAATAGTTTTGTATTTGTTCTGAGTTGAAATGAAGAAAGTATGCATCCTGTTTGTTTGAGGATTGTGCTTGTACTAGGAAACTAATCCGTAAACTATTGGGAAATGTGATGATATGAGAAAGTAGTTGTCTCTTCCCCCAGGAAATAAGTTCCCAAGAGAGGTTAGGAGTGCCCAGGTGTTAGTGTATGTATCTAGGCATTAGATTATGTGCTGAACTAAAGACCTAAGTTAAATTTTGGGATGTTTTTTTTATAACTATAGAATGTGTTGATTATGTACTGTGCATATCTGTGTTGTAGCTTTAAGTTACTACACAGGTTGATTAATTCATCTAATGTATACCCCCTCATTTTGGGTGCATGCGACGTTGCTAGGAGAATGTGGCCTAAAGGAGAGGACCTGATACTAATATGAAAATGTATTCCTGTAGGGGAAGGGAATGTGAATAGTAGAAAACAAGGCACAAGCAAACAATATGGCTAGAAATATGTGTTAGTAGAAAAATTAGAAAACTTGTCATAGAAAAGTAGTGTAACAGGAAAATGTGCATATAATATGGACCGTGAAAAGTAGGTTTCAAACATGGGACATTGCTTATAATGTCACAATACAATCATCGCTGAAGCGGCCAAAGGAATATAAGTAATGACCATGGTGGTAAATAGTTCCTACAAAGTAAATGATGAACATGAAGAACCCATTAACATGTTAGAAAGATATGAATTATGCCAAAGAATGTATGTATCCATGGAAAGTAGTTTGCTATTAAGATAGGAAGTTTTATAAAATGAAACAATATCACATTTAGTGTGTAAGAGTAGTAAATGTAGATGCCCCCAGGAGCCTTGTTAGGATTGGTAAGAGGTACAATGCCAAACATAATTGTAGCATGTAGATATCTATAGGAAGTTTGCATTCACAAATAGAAAACAAGTGAATGTGCATGTGTATATAGAAAACATATTTATATACTCGTCTCGGATCTCGAAAGGGCCGAGGTGTTTGAGACCACAATGGAACCATCCCCAAGTTGTGGGACCTTGCAAGCTTGGGATGGATCTCTGGAGAAGGCCGGTTCCTCTATCTATTTCTACTGCTACTGCTACTCCTAGTGTTGAAAGGGGAAACTAAGCTAAGAATGCCAAGGGACCAAGGAAAGAAGGATAACATGAAGTAAACTACACTAAAAGGTGATAGCACCAGAAAAGAGGGGTGAACACTATCTGTTCTGAGTGAGAATGATAGGGAATGTGTGAAAGGAGGCTAGGCACGAGTAGCACAGTGAAATACGCATTCACCAGATCATTCTCATGGAACACAACCAAGTATGGAACTATAGGGGACTTGAAATAACACAACAATACACAATGCAAGAGAAGAGGCAAGAAGAAGGAATGCAAACATGTTAGGACAAGAGAATAGTCACAAAATGATGCTTCTATTACTTCCAAAAATGCATAGAACTGTTACAATGATAAGGAGGCTGATATCCACATGCAAGAGCCAAACATGGAGGTCTGCAACTCAAAATACATAAAATATGGAGTCCTTAGCAACATGCATAAGGATCCAGAGTGTCCAACCCTTTACAATGAGCCCTGATCCCTCCTTTACAGATTCAGTCCAAAGAGAAGAAGGAGAGTGAGAAGCGGAAAAAATAATTCAAAGCTCAACCACCATTATTAATGCCTCCTGAGGAAATCTGCCCCAAATCTATCAAATGTCTGCATCAATTACTTGTTCATGTCTACACTGATTGCCTTGAAGGAGGAGGAACGACGGATCAGATCAAATCTGATCTGGTTGTTGGGGGAAAATAGATCTTGTATTAATGGCATGAAGATGTTTCTTCATTTTTTCCCCACCTAACCTCTCCAAAATTAAAGTTTCAGATCTCCATGGCATAGACGAGGTTGAGATCTTTCCAACGGTGCCAGATTTGTCAAATTTCGAGCACTGAGCCAAAAGATATGCTCATTTGAAATTTGAATTAGGTCCATACAAAATGACAGGAACCAACCACCAAAACGGGTGCCCTTTTGAAACCAGACACATGGAGGGCTGGTGCATGTCTAAGGGCAACCTTTGTATTTCACTTTTGAAGTTGCACCGAGTTGACACGTGGCTGCTTCCGTGGTTCACTTAGTTTCTTCATGTTTTGGCTAAGTCTTTTGCTCAGTAGGGTCATATATCTGACTGGGGACACATGGAAGCCTGGCACTTGTTTGGAAACCCTCCCCCAATTTTTCTCTTGAATTAGTGCCATGCTGACACTTGGCATCCTCCGCTGGCCTATCTCAATGCTTTGACTATTCAACCCCGACCCTGTCCTTTTATGAAACTGGATGCATGGAGGCTCCACGCTCATTTAGAAACCCACTCAGGATTTTTCCTTTGAAGGAGTGTCAGGTTGACACATGTGGAAAGAAGGTGCACATGGAATTTGGGTCAAGTGGAAGAAAGAGCTGCTCTTACCTGAAAGGGAGCACAGTGTGAAGAAAGAAGGCATTAGAGGGAATGTTAGGAAAGGTACTTGCAGAAGGCAAGTGATGAAGATGGACGTGGGCAAAAGGTGAAAGGAAGGCATGTGCAGTGGAGAAAGAAAAGAGGAAATTGCGTGAGAAAAATGTAGTCTAGGGTAAGCGCACAAGAGGAATGCTAGGGACTTAGCTGATTGGAAGGTAAGTGTAGAGGGCGCAAGGAGTGCATGACGGGATAGGAAGAAAAGGGTGCACACAGGAGGAAGGCACACAAGGGAAAATGGAAGGAGATAGAAGAATGCAAAGGGGAGCAGGAAGGCACGCAAGGGAATGTAGAGGAACTGCAACTGTGCCAAGGTTTTTAAAAGCATAATCTTGAGCGCACACAATCTGAAATGTGAAACACCAAAGTCAGTATGAAAATATAAGTTATCCAGATAACTAGGAGAGTTATTTGGATAACAGTTTTGGTGACTTTCAGGGGCCATCTGCCTACTAGATGAAGAGACCAGTAGCCTTAGAAGTCCATTGGGCATGGAGTCAGTGCTTTGTTGAAATCATGAAAATGCCCCATGTAATCACTTGAAAATCATATCTGCACTCTGTTCTGAATCTCACAACTACTGAGAGAAGCTCTGCATTCTAGAAGTAACAAAAGAGCATGCGCAGGAAGCATGCGAGGGGAAAGAACTATGTACAAACAAACAATGTGCGTGGAGCACACTTGGAGGAATTGAAACTACTTTAATATATACAACATGATGTAGAAAACCTAATGGAAGGGTTTGAGATAGATCCCGTTTACTGGGATTTGCAGCATGCTTCCATCTGGATGAGTTAACTCGAAAGAGTTAGCTTCTTTGCAGGACTTGATGATGTATGGGCCACTCCAAAGTGCATCAAACTTTGAATGGCACCCTGGTTTAGCTCTATCAGCATCCCATTTTAGAACCAGGTCCCCAACTTTGAAAGCTTGAGGCCTAGCCTTTCTGTCAAACCATTTCTGTATTGCTTGCTGATGTTGTTCTAGCTTGATCATGGCAGAGTTTCTGAGCTCTTCAAGATGAACCAACTCTATCATCTTGATTTCTCTCTAATCCGTGCCCTCAAATTCCAGCTACTGGGTAAGCACCAATGAATTTAGTTCTAGTGTCAAAGGAAGGACAACCTCCTTGCCATAGACAAGCTTGTAAGGCGAAGTTCCTATTGCCTTTTTGATTGTGATTCTATCTACCCAGAGCACGCACAAGACCTTCGTATGCCACTGTCTTTGGCTGATGTTCATTGTGTGCTTCATGATTCTGATCAGGTTCTTGTTTGTTGATTCTGCCAGACCATTTCCCTGAGGGTAATAGTTGGAAGAGGTTTTCAGGTAAATGCCCAGACTTAGAGCCCAATCAGTGATTTTAGCACCAAGGAAGGCCTTTGCATTATCAGAGATAATGGTTTGAGGAATGCCAAACCTTGTGACTAAACCTTTGAGAAAGTCAAGGATGACTGCCTCAGTTGATTCCTTAAGCATGACAACTTTTGTCCATCTGGTGAAGTAATCTGTAGCTGTCAGCACCCATTTATGTCTAGCGCTTGAAGGCAGATTGATCATGCCTATGAAGTTGAGACCCCATTGTGCAAAAGGCTGATCCACTTGGATTGGTTGGAGGGGAAGTGCTGCCAATATTTTCTTTCCTACAAAGAAAGTGCACTCCTTGCATTTTGTGACCCACCTATGTGCATCTGCAAACAGGGTAGGCCAAAAGATACCTGCCATTATGATCTTCATTGCTGTAGTTTTGGTAGAGAAGTGTCCACCAGAGAATCCATCATGAAATTCTGCTAACACTTGCTCAGTGTGCGTGCCATTGATACATCTTAACAGCATGCCATCTAGATTTCTTTTGAAGAGAAGTCCATCAATCAAAACATAAGGGATAGATTACAACCTCAGATGCCTTCTCTTTGCTTTGTTCAAACTAGGAGGGTACACACCCTTGGAAAGGAATGTGATCATGTCCTTCATCCAGTCACACATGCCAGGGTCTATATTATGTTCATGTTCTACACGCGGGAGGTCTTCATCCTAGAAATAATGAAGCCTCAGGTTCACTCTGTGCATCCTCAACAATCTGCTTACAGAGTGCACTACCTCTTACCAGCTTTGTGGCCTTAATAGTCACATCATATTCCATGATTTTTGTCACCCATCGCACTCTCTTCTCACTGATTTCTACTCCCATGATGAAGTATCTGATAGATGAGTGGGAGACTAACACCTTGATGTGATTTGTGGTGAGCATGCTCTTGAATTTCTTGAGCGCGCACATGATGGCGAAGACCTACTTCTCCATGTGACTGTATTTCAATTCATAATCCTTCAGCGTCTGGCTGAAGAAGGCCACTGGTTGTTCCAGCCCTTGTTCATTTTCCTGTGTTAGGACAACAACAATGCTTACATCAACACCATAAGCATAAAGGATGAAATCCTTGAAGTAATCTGGATTGACGAGTGTTGGCACACAAGTAATCTCTTTCTTGATCTTGTTGAAGCTTTCTCTTCCTTCTGCTGTCCATCTGAAGACTATGTCCTTTTTGAGCATGAGGGTGATGGGCCGAACCAGTCCCACAAAGTTAGGGATAAAATGCCTAACAAAGTTAATCTTTCCAAGGAAGGACTATAAGGCCTTTTTGTGCTCCAGATAGGGAAAGGGCTAGGATGGTTGAAACGTGCTCAAGATCAATCATGATACCATCTTTTGAAACCACATGGCCCAAGAGCTTTCCCTGAGCCACCACAAAATTACACTTCTTGGGGTTAAGAGATACCCCAAATTCCCTACATCTCTCAAAGACCTTTTCTAGGTGCACCATGTGATCCGTGCCTTGCTTTGAGAAGACAGTTATATCATCCAAGTAAACCAAGATGAACTCATTGATGTAACCTTTGAAGGCAATATCCATGGCGAACTGAAACATTGCGCCCACATTTGACAAACCAAAGGGAATTTTCTGGTATGCATATGTTCCCCACTTGGTTGTAAATGTTGTTTTGAATTGATCCTCTTCCTTAACCAAGATCTGGTTGAAACCTGAATACCCATCTAGCATGGAGAACATTTGCACGCTAGCCACAGTCTGAAGAATCTACTCCATTGAAGGCAAAGGATAATGATCCTTTAGAGATGCCTTATTCAAATCTCTGAAATCAAAAATTTTTGATTTCACCATTCTTCTTGCGTACTGGAACCAGATTTGCAACCCAGGTAGAGTATTTGATAGGAAAGATAATTTTTTCCTCAATGAGTTTTGATAGTTCCTTTCTCATGAGGGGCTCTATCTTTGGATTGACTGGTTGCTGCTTTTGTCTAATGGGCTTGATACCAGGATCAAGGTCAATAGAGTGTTGAGCAACACTTGGATCAAAACCTTTGAGGTCTTCATACTCCCATGAGAAAATGTCACTGTATTTTTGACAGAGAGAGATGAAGGCCTGTTTTTCTTCATGTGCACAAGTCCTGCTGAGCAACAGCTCCTTTCCGCACGCAATAGTAATGGAGGAGCAATCTTCTTGCGTGTGCACGCATGTATCTTTCTTCACCTTTGAACTCATCATCAGGGCTGAACATTTTCTCTAAGGTGACCAGCCCTTTAGGAAACTTATTTGTCTTCAGCTGTATTACTTGGTCACCATAGCTGGCATGGAGGTCAACTTGCATACTTGATGAAAATTCAACTTCATTCTGGATAAACTAGATGATCTGTGCATCACTGTCAAACACTTGCCAGCTGGTGTTATTGTCTAGAATGGATGGTCTGATCACCATCTTAATGTGCTGAGTGTTTCCTTTGACAAATTCCTCAGCAGGAGAAAATTGTGAACTGAGCACGGCCATTTGGTCAGCTTCTTTGTTCATTCTGCACGGGACTACCTACAGATTAAGGGCATCAAAGCTCTCAAGTAGGTCCCAAAATCTATGTTTATAAGCTTTAAGAAGCTTATTCTTTGTCTAGAATTTTTTGGTGACCTGGTGGATGACCAATTCTGTGTCCCCAAAGATCTGCAACACCTTAATTTTCTTCTTCTCAGTAATGAGCAAGCCATGCACTAGCGCTTCATATTCTGCCACATTGTTAGAGCATGCAAACTGCAACCTATGCGTGAAGAATAATTTCTCATCTTTAGGGGAAATGAGAACCACTCCTACTCCCACACCATTTCTACTTCTGGATCCATCAAAATATAACTTCCATAGACCAGTTTGAACTTTTTCTTTCATGAGCGCATGGAAGCATAGTGTCTTCTTCTAGAATGCAATAAGTACCAAGCCCAGTTTCATAGGCTTCCAGTTCTTCAGCATAGGGATAAAATTTGTGATGCCTTTCCACCCATTCATCAAGCACTAGGTCTGGAACAGAGGGTGGAAGAGACTACTCTTCAGGAACTGAAACTTGTTCTTCCTAGATAAGACAATTGGCTTGGAGAGGGGATGGGACATATGGCTCTACATGATAAGAAAATATAGGCTCAGCTTGTATGGTGAACAAGGTACCATACCTTGTCTTGAGTAACATATGAGACCAATCAGAAGACAAGTAACCACCCACTTTAGTAGTAAATTCTCTTGATAGACATAGGGAAAACAAAGGAGGTAGGTCAATAATTGACACATCTTGAGTAATTGTCAGGCTTGGACATGCATGGAGGGTTAACTCAAGATCCTTGATGACTCCTAAGGTGGTTACAATTGAGCCATCAAGTTGTAGGACTCCTTTAGACAAAGGGCTATATTTCAGACCTAAGACATCAGCTATCTTCTTAGGCATAACAAAAGTACTAGCGCCTGAGTCAATCAAGCAGTTATGCACTAGGTGTTTGCCTATAATCAAGGACATATAGAAGGGTGGGGTTTTAGCAACTTTACTTACTTGTTTCTCCTCCTCTTGGTAGATTTTGACAGAAGTGCATGGCTTCTGCATAACTGGGTCAGCATGCAGAAGTTGTGCCAGAGCTTCATGCAACAGATCCCGCTGAGATGGAATGGTCAGGGCATCCCACATTGTGACGTTTATGTTTGTTTTCTTCATCTGGTCAACAATGTTGAATGGAAGCCCCCCCACCTTGTGCATTTGGGGAACAACATCCCTTCTTGACTGTTCAGGTGTGGAAGCCTGAATTTTAGCTGGAGCAGAGGCCTGGCCTACCAAAGGATGGGTGCATGCTGCTTCAGAAGGAGCTTTACGCGTGGCCTCCTGCATAGGGATTTGAATGCTTTTGTTGTAAGAGGTCTTGTCTGATTATTTTTTCTTCTAAAGATCTACTTATATCGTTGGGATAGTGACATGCGCACCTAACTCTAATATTCTTTTTCTTATATCTTGTGTTGTCTGCAACTTGGGTGTGGTCTGCTTGTATCTTCTACAGCTTGGTTGATTGCACAGAAGTCCTCCACACCAAAGAACATCAAATTGGTTTCTGGAGGATCTTCTGGTCTTTCTGGATTATTTACTTCATGGGCACTTGTTGAGGGTTCACAAGATGAAGCATTCTGAATCATGAAGGCTTGGGCATGCAAGCATTAGCACAATGATATTGACTATGAGGCATTTTTCAAGGGAAGCACCATTCTGACTCTTGTGCCAAATTGTTCTGAACCGGAACAAGCACCTGGCTCGCACTGGGTGCTGGGAGAGAAGGCACGGGAGGGACAACTTGCAAGGGAAGATGTGCATTAGGCTGCCACCTATCATTTTTCTGGTTGGGCACGTATCTTTGATTTCTGTATTGATTCCACCAAGGATGATTCCCTTGGCCATGCACCTGATTGGAATTGCCTCTACAAGCTTGTGCCTATTGCTTTTCCAATGATATGATTTTGTTTGACAAATTTCTGATCATGGCCTTCATTTCTTCATTTTCCTTTTGCTATGATGGAGAATAGGATGTTGAGGCAACCAGTTGTGCGCTCTTCTCAGGAGTAGGAATAGAGGCTATAGAAGGTTGGAGTGCTTGCGACATTTCTAGGAACAAGGGCATAGGTGGTCTAGGAGCCAACTTTCCCACCTAAATGAGACTATTTTCTTCCCTTACTGTAGTGCTATAAGCAGCTGGTAAATTCCTACCTCCCATAGATTGTATCATAACTGAAATATCACTGTTGAGTGCCTTCAGATAATAAAGGAAAGCATGTTGGGCTATAGGTCTTACCACAAGAGGGATTCTATCCCAAGTCTTCTGAAATCTGATGTTGAAATCAGTCATCTGCTCATTGGGCACCCTCCTTGTTGTTGTCAGTTGCTCCACCAAAGATAGGTGATCTGACTTGTCTTCAAAATAATTACATAGAGCTATTCCCAGCTCATCCCAGGTGCTAATAGATCCAAGTCTCAAGCCTCGGTACCATTGAAGTGCTTTACCTTTGAAGGAGGACGTAAGAAACTTAACTGCTACATCATTATGTGTGATCAGATAGAATGAACACACATTTGCTACAACCTGGATATGCTCATAAGGGGTGACTTAATTCTCACCAGTAAAGTAAAAATACTCTTGATCGCGCCATTTGGCATATCATGCTGCACGGCCAAGAGTAAGGGACTCCCTCCATCAAAGTTTGTAAAGCTTCTTAATGGAGGAGGTTGTTGATTCACCATTGTAGGGCACACAAGTTGAGTGTTTTTAGGAGGATTTGAATGGGTGTGGCATGCTGGAGATAGAGATGCACGTGTGGGATTTCTGGAATGAACTCTTCTTAGGGATAGCTAGAGGTATTCAAAAGAATCTTCAGTTGTTGCACTTCTTCTTGTGTGCACTCTTCTCATGAAAGGTGCTCAGGACTACTGCTAAAACAGAGATCTTAAATATTGGGAGTCGCCAGATGTGTTTGAAATGAGCCTCTTCAAAGGCTGAAACACTAAGTTCACACACCAGAACTTAGAGATATGAAATTTGAGATTTCAATGCTGGTCCCACTGGGCATGCCAGAAACTATTGGTTGCTCAAACGTGCACCCACATCTTAGATCTTGAAAGGGCCAAGGTGTTTGAGACCACAATGGAACCATCCCCAAGTTGTGGGACCTTGCAAGCTTGGGATGGATCTCTGGAGAAGGCCGGTTCCTCTATCTATTTCTATTACTACTGCTACTCCTAGTGCTGAAAGGGGAAACTAAGCTAAGAAATGCCAAGGGACCAAGGAAAGAAGGATAACATGAAGTAAACTACACTAAAAGGTGATAACACTAGAAAAGAGGGGTGAACACTATCTGTTCTGAGCGAGAATGATAGGGAATGTGTGAAAGGAGGCTAGGCATGAGTAGCACAGTGAAATACGCATTCACCAGATCGTTCTCGTGGAACACAACCAAGTATGGAACTACAGGGGACTTGAAATAGCACAACAATACACAATGTAAGAGAAGAGGCAAGAAGAAGGAATGTAAACATGTTAGGACAGAGAATAGTCACAAAATGATGCTTCTATTACTTCCAAAAATGCACAGAACTGTTACAATGATAAGGAGGCCGATATCCACATGCAAGAGCCAAACATGGAGGTCTACAACTCAAAATACAGAAAATATGGAGTCCTTAGCAACATGCGTAAGGATCCAGAGTGTCCAACCCTTTACAATGAGCCCCGACCCTTCCTTTATAGATTTAACACCAGAGGGAAGAAGGAGAGAGAGAAGCGGGAAAACTAATTCGAAGCTCAACCACCATCAATTAATGCCTCCTACAAATCCACCCCAAATCTATCGTGTCTGCATCAATTACTTGCTTGGATGCCTCAAAGGAGGAGGAACGGAATGGATCAGATCAAATCTGAATCTGGTTGTTGGGGGAAAAATAGATCTTGTATTAATGACATGATTGAATGTTTCTTCATTTTTTCCCACCTAACCTCTCTAAAATTAAAGTTTTAGATTTCCATGGCATATACGAGGCCGAGATCTTTCCAACAGGTGCCAAATTTGTTGGATTTCGAGCACTGAGTCAAAAGATATGCTCATTTGAAATTTGAATCGGGTCTATACAAAATGGCAAGAAGAGCCACCAAAACAGGTCCTTTTGAAACTGACACATGGAGGGATGGCGCATGTTTGAGGATTTAGCCTTTATATTTAACTTTTGAAGTTACGCGCTGGGATTGACATGTGGCTGCTTCCATGATTCACTCAGTTTCTTCATGTTTTGGCTAAGTCTTTTGCTCGGCAGGGTCATATATCTGACCGAGGGACACACGATAGCCTGGCGCTTGTTTGGAAACCCTTCCCCAATTTTTCTCTTGAATTAGCGCCATGCTGACACTTGGCACCCTCCTGCTGCCTGTCTCAATACTTTGACTATTCAACCCCGATCCTATCCTTTTATGAAACTAGACGCGTGGAGGCTCCGCACTCATTTAGAAAGCCCACTCAGGATTTTTCCTTTGAAGGAGTGTCAGGTTGACATGTGGAATCATTCCGAAGGTGAATGTGTGGAATTGTTAATGGCGCAAGGGAGAAGTGCACTGAAGAAAGACTAGAAAGATAAGGCGCATGCGTGGAAGAAAGTGGTACTTGCAAGGAAGAAGTATGAAGAAAGAGATGAATGAGGGGCATTCAACTGACGTGCGTAGAGATGAGAAAGAAAAGAGGATGCGAAAGAGAACATCTGGGTAAGCATGGTAAGAGGAATGCCAAGGACTTAGTTGCATTGGAAGGTAAGTTTGTAGGCATGAAGCATATGGAGGGCACATGAAGGATATGAGATCTAAGTAAGTGCGCAAGAGGAATGTGCGCAAGGGAAAATTGAGGAGATAGAAGAATGTAAAGGGGAGTAGGAAAGCATGTAAGGGCGCAGCAAAGTGGACTGCAACTGTGCCAAGGTGTCTTACAAGAAAATTTTTGAGCGTATAAACGATCTGAAATGTGAAACATCAGAGTCAGCATGAAAATATAAGTTATCTAGATAACTAGGAGATCTATTTGGATAACAGTATCCATTTAGCATGGAAAATAAATTTTACATGTATGTATAAGAAAGCAAGAGTATGTGTAACCAAGATATGCAATATGTTGTGAATGAGCATGATGGAATGGTACACAATGTGAATGTGATAGGATCAACATGCCCCCATCAAATGTGTATGAGTATGAGATGAGGTCCATTTATAAAAGGCCCCTCAATAATCAATAATGAACCATAGAACAAGAGTGTGTCACTGGGAAATGGTTTGATAATGTGCACTAGGTAGATATATCATGAAGTATAGAGAGTAAAGAGTGAATGTGGTGAGTTTCATCTCAGATTTAGGCCGTCAAAGGTCAAGTATGAACCATGGAACTAGAGTGGGTCATAGGGTTATATGTTGTGTGAGATTGGAATGCTAGAAAGATGTATCTTGAAGTTTAAAGTGTGAAATGTGTAGTATGTAAGGTTCATGAATGTAGTATGCTCTCAACAGTAAAGTGTGAACCTTAACACAAGGGTGCATCATAGGGTACTGATGATACAAGATGTATATCAAGGTGTGTAATTATGTTTGGGAATATGAAGTATGAAGCACAAAGCATATGAGTAGAAATGATAGAAAATGGATAATTCTAGGAGGGATGAGGAAGTAAGCATGATGCCCCCTCAAGTGTATGATGTGTATAAGAATCAAGTAACATCGTATAAAATATTATCATTGTCAAGATCACAACTAATTGGACCTAGATCAGAGAATTGGTAAGCAATAATATGGGTTTGATTATATAAAGATCCATTATGACATAAATTATACATTCCCATAGCATATTCTTCATCAGTAAAAGGTGGTTGTGGACAATTATGTGCATACCATCGAGTGAAATTTTGAGTATAGTCGAGAAATGAATCATTGCAAATAAAAATATGTCTGAATGATATGGGAAATGTGATACTAGTATGATTAGTATCCAAAGTTCCACCAATGTAATCAAACCAAGACTATCCAAGTGTAAGTGGAGAGGAACAAGGAGTGCATGTAAGAAATACTAATAAATGGAAGACCCAGAGGCCATAAGAAGCGATAACAAATAAAAATCCATGATAAATGTGAGTAGAATGAGGTGGTGGGTGGATATCATCATGTGTGAATCCAATCTGGGCTAAGCCATCATGTGTGTAAATGGTATCAGTGCAAGTGAGATCAAATGAAATATGAGGCCAATAAGATTTAGTATGAAAAGAGTGCATGTGAGTGGAGTAGGTGCCAAAACAGAGTGTTCTTGGAGAGATGAAGTAGATGACATGATATACAATAAAAAAATAGGCCTTAGAGAAGGAGCATGCCTATGGTAGGTGCAGGAGGTTCCTTTGGCTGATAATCATTAGTGAGATATGTAGGAGGATAATGGGGATGACTGACATTGTAATAGAGAAGTGGAGTAGGGAGAGTTGTGAGTGGGTCTAGGTTGCAATATTTAAATGGGTCACAGTTAGAAATAATAGAATATGCATAATCATCATGTAGGAACTTAATGCACCAATGAACTATAGAAGGTACTGCCTACATATCGTGAATCCATGGCCTACTAAGTAAGTAATTGTATTAGAGTTTGGTGTCGATAACAAAGAATACCGTAGGAATGGTTTTAGGACCAAAGGTGAGTAGTAAGGTGATAGTGCCTATGCATGTGCATGCAAAATAATCATATCTATGGATAGAATTGGATGTTGGAATGACATGAGATAAGTATATGCCAAACTATCGAATAAATTGAGATTACAAAGATTGAGCTCATATCCAATATCAACTAGTACTCATCTAATGTGTATGTTTAATGATACAAGCTTAAATATAAAGAGGAGAATCATTGTAATAAATAGTAAGAATGGTAACTACAATAGATGGGAAAGTAAGTTGTTTAGAGAATGTAACTACAAATAACTGATATACATTTTCCATAGGAGTATTGGAGGGAATGTAATTATTATCTAGGAGAGAGTTGATTTTAGCCTTACATTTAAGATTAACTTGCAAGAAGGCATAAATGGAAATATCCATGGTGAGAGGATCCTCAAATAATGAACTTATGAGGAAGTGATGATCAAAGAGTTTTTGAATGTAGGTTCACAAAATGATTTAACAAAAATATATTTTTAAGGCTAAATCCTAATTGCATAGTCACATATTATAAATAAATGATAGAATACAAATTTTACACAAGAAATAAACTAATAAGATATGAAACCCTAAGTGCAAGAATGAGAGAAAAGGACTTAGCTGATTTCACACTTTTCCTAGAACTGATCTAGATTGGAAAACTGATGAACAGAGAGGGAGGGCCATCATCAATACTCAAATTAAATTCTCCAACTGTCAGATAAGGCCAAACCAGGGCACCTAGACTAGGTTAGGGGTGCTTAGGCACCAAAGTCTGCTTCTGAGCGACTGTGATTACGAAAATGGTTGAAATCTTATTTTTATGGTGTCACACAAGTGTTACTGATAGTCATTGTTGGTCACATGTATGTCACAATATGATTGTTGAGTGCACGTATAATATGCAAAACAAATATTCACTTGTAAAACCCATAATACCACATCAAATCCAAAAATAGAAAGATGCAATATGGGAGTCAAACTAACCTTGATGGTCACTCGACTGAGTGAAATTACAATCGAGCGCTACACTACATCTCAGACTTGATGTAGTTCTTGTGGGTGTGTGAAAGAGTCGTACCCTAGGAAGCCCTTGTGAAAGTGCACTTGATAGCAAGCAATAGTTAGATGTACCTATGTAAATAAATGTGTGGATGGAATAATGAACTTGCCCTTCCTATACAGTGTATGCACAAAATGCAGTCCCTTATCCCTTGATTGGATGTTAGATGGATGCCTTTAGTGCTCTTAGATACGTTTGGATGCAAGATTAGGTGATGATAATATTTGCTTAGATCTTGGTCATTTATTTTGGTCACATAGCTTTGTATTTATATGTTTCCCTTACTTGAATTTTGTAATTAACAACTAGAAGGTCGACCCATAAGAAATTAAGAGGCCCAAAAGATCAAAGAGACCTAAGAGAAGCGAGTAAGACAGAAAACAACTAGGGGCACTTAGAGGGGATGAGGGTACCTAGACGCTAGCATCCTTGCTAGGAATTGGTGTCTGAAGTCATAAAATATAAAGAAGTAAATTATAGACTGGGCTTTAGGGTGTAAAATACTAGAAATAAGACAAGAAACAAAGCAAAGAGGCCAAAGATAGCTATCAATTACTAGCTTTCTTGCTTAGGAACCATATGAATGCAAGTATTCTTTTAGGACCTAGAAATGTACCAAACATCATGATTTTGTGTTTGTGTTTCCCCCACTTTACGTTGTTGAGTGAATAATTGATAACATAAAGTAGATAAAAATGCATACCTAATAACCATGTAGAATGTGATGGTGATAGCGTGCCAAAGAGACAAGTGAAAGCGTGAATTGATAAAAAATGAAGCATGGAAGCTAAGAAAGAAAGAGGAAGTGACCCTAAGGGTGAAGTGTATTGTGTTGTACCATGTTATACCTGCTATTGGGCTTGATGTAGGGATGCTTCTTGTTATGTATTAAGGAGGAACCTACAAAAGAAGAGGGAAAGAGTAATCAAAATCATGCATTATGAATACTCTGTAAAAGCATGTAAATGTGAAAAATTAGTAAAATGAAAGTATGCACCTAACTTGCGAAGAGTAAAAATGATAGACAATGTCTTGAAATGCTATAGAAGAGAAAGTTTGTTTGGGTGATCTCACACCAATAACAATTTTTTGGGTGATATCACACCACAAAAAAATATTGTTAAGGAGAAAGGTCTAGTGTTACTCTCCTTCCATGGCTGCTTCCTAATTATACACCACTATAGATGGTGTGATCATGTTTTGTTCTGAGTTGTATCATATTAGTTTTGAGTTAAAATAGAGAAAGAATGCATTCTTCTTTCCGGAGGACTGTGTCTGTATTATGAAAATACTTTGTAAACTATTGTGAAGTGTGATGATATGAGAAATAGCCGTATCTTCCCCCAGGACATAGAATACTAGGAGGCATCAGGAGTGCCCAGACGCTAGTGTCTGTATCTATGCATTGGAGTTTGTGCTGAAATAAGGACCCAACTCAGATTCTGGGATATTTTTATAACCTTAGACTGTGTTGATTCTGTACTGTGCATATATGTATTGTATCTTTGATTTGTTGTATGGGCTGACTAATTCATCCAATGTATGCCCCCTCATTTGGGGTGTATGCGACCTCGCTAGGAGAATGCGGCCCAAAAGAGAGGACCTGATGTTGATCTGAAACTGTATCCCTATAGGGGGAGGGAATGTGCATGGTAGAAACCAAGGCACATGTAACTAATATGGCTAGAAACATGTGTTAGTAGAAAAAGTAGTAAATATGTCATATGAAAGAAGTGTAACAAGAAAATGTGCATACAAGATGGACCGCAAAAAATGGGTTTCAAACATGAGACATCACTCATAATGTCAGAAGACAATCAGGGCCGAAGTGGCCAAAGGCATACAAGCAATGATCAAGCAAGACATAGGGATAATCCCGAAAAATAATAGCATAAAATAGAGGACAAATGGAAAGAAAAGTGTAACAGACAACCATGGTGGCAAATAGTTCATGTAAATAAAATGCTACATATGAAGCACTTGTTAACATGTTAGAAAGATAATAAGTATGTCAAAGCATGTATGTATCTATAGAAAGTAGTGTGCTAATAAGATAGGAAGTAGTATAAAATGAAATAATAACACCTGTAGCATGTAAGAGTAGTAAATGTAGATGCCCCCAGGAGCCTTAGTGGGACTGGTAATAGGTACAACACCAAGCATCATTATTACATGTAAAGATTTGTCAAAATTTTGCATTCATAACTAGAGAACAAGTCAATGCGCATGTGTATATAGAAAAGATATTGACATACCAAGTATCCGTATGGTATGGAAAAAAAAGTGTACATATAGGTATAAGAAATCAAGAGTATGTGTAACTAAGATATGTAATATGCTGTGAATGAGCATGATGGAATGGTATGCAATGTGAATGTGATAGGAGCAACGTGCCCCCCAACGAATGTGTATGAGTATGAGATGAGGTTAATTTATTAAAGACCCCTCAACAATCAAGAATGAACCATAGAATAATAATGTTTCATCGGGAAATGTTCTGATAATGTGCACTAGGTAGATACATCATGAAACATAGAACATAAAGCATGAATGTGGTGATGTTCATTTTAGATTTAGGCCCTTAGTAGTCAAGTATGAACCGCGGAGCTAGAGTGGGTCATAGGGTAGTATGTTGTGTGAGAATGGAATGCTAGAAAGATGTATATTGATGTGCGAAGTGTGAGATATGTTGTGTGAAAGTTTCATGAATGTAGTATTCCCTCAACAGTCACGTGTGAACCTTAGTATAAGAGTCCGTTATAGGGTACTGATGATATAAGATGTGTATTAAGTTGTGTAATGATGCTTATGAATATGAAGTACGAAGAATATAGGGTATGAATAGAAATGATAAATAATGGATAATTTTAGGATGTGGAAGGAAGAAAGCATGATACCCCCTCAAGTGTATGATTTGTATATGAATCAAGTAACATCATATAGAAGACCATAATTTTCAAGATCATAACCAATTAGACCTGAATCAGAGACTTGGTAAGAAATAGTGTGGGGTTGATCATATAAAGAGCCATTGCAATGTAAATTGTACATGCCCATAACATATTCTTCATCAGTGAAAGGTGGTTATGGAAAATTGTGTGCATACCATCGAGTGAGATTTTGAGTATAGTCGAGAAATGAATCATTGCGAATAGAAATGTGGTTGAAAGATATGGGAAATGTGATACTAGTATGATTAAGATCCAAAGTACCACCAATGTAATCAAACCAAGATTGCCCAAGTGTAAGTGGAGAGGAACGAGGAGTGCATGCAAGAAATATGGATAAATGGAAGACCCAGAGGCTATAAGCAGCAATAACAAAGACACATCTGTGATAAAAGTGAGGAAAATGTGGTGGGGGGTAGATATCATCATGTTAGAATCTAATCCAGGCTAAGCCATTATGCGTGAAAATGATATCAGAGCAAGTGGGATCAAATGGAATATGAGGCCAATAAGAGTTATGTATGAACAAATTACATGTGAATATAGGAGGTGCCGAAATAGAGTGTTCTTGGAGAGATGAAGCAAATGGCATGATATCCAATGCAAAAATATATCCTTTGAGAAGGAGCATGCCTGTGGTAGGCGCAGGAGGTTCTGCTAGCTAATAATCATTAATGAGATATGTAGGAGGATTATGGGGATGGCCAACATTATGATAGAGAAGTGGAATAGGGAGATCAATGAATGGGTCTAGGTTGCAATATTTGAATGGGTCATAGTCAACAATAATAATATATGCATAACCATCATGTAGGAACTTAGCGCACCAATGAATTGTTTAAGGTATTGGCCCACCAAGTAAGCAATTATATTTGAGTTTGGTGTTGATAAAAAATAATACTGAGGGATGGTTTTAGGATCAACTATGAGTGGTAAGGTGATAGCACCTATGGACGGGCATGAAAAATAATCATAGCTATAGATAGAAATGGATGTTGGATTGACATGAGATGAGGATAGGCCAAGATATTGAATAAATGTGTGCTCATATGTAAATTTCCCATGCTGATCTAAAGAAGCTAACACCTAGTAGCTTCAAATCAATAATTAAACCTACTATAGAACCATCAAGATAAGAGCTTATAAGATCTTATGAGAAACAACTTCTTCAATGCATGAACAATCTCAAATTAAATGCTAAGCTATTTCTTACTCTCTAGATTGCTAGCTAACAAATGAACCTATTTAGATCACTTTAGCAATCAAAATGGAGTGGTTTCCTCAAGATTTGAAGATGATATCTCACCAAGAAATGGCTACAAGGCCATTTTTGGATCTTCCCATGCTCTTCAATTTGAGAGAATGGATGCAAGATGGAGAAGCTATTTCCTTCAATGGAGAATGGCTCAAGATCAAAATGCCTATAGTTTACTCTAGGGAAAATAAGGTGTAAGAAGAAAGGTAAGGAGGAGGGTTCCTTATATAGCTTTCTAGTTCAAGCAAGGCTAGTAAATTGATGAATGTGGGATAAACCCCAAAGAGGAAATACAAAGGTCATGTATGTTTAATAAAGTATGTGCACTTTGTGGGAGTTGAAAGGGGTGTTTTATTTAATCAAAGGTGATTAATTATTAGTAGGGGTATGACTATAGAGGCTTATTAGAGGGAAATTAGTATGATTAAGGGGATTTGAGAGGGGAAATTGGTTCAATAAATGGTGATTTATTGATTTGGATTAGTGGTAGTAATTAATTAACCTAGGTAAAAGTGAATGTTAATCAGCTAAAGGTCGTTAATCGAAATCCTGAATGATAGGAGGCTAATTAATTAGTGAAATGTAATTAATTATGATGATAGAGGGAAATGTTGGTTTATTGACGAAGTGTCGTCAATTTAAAGAAAGAGGATAGTTAGTGCAATTTAAGTATTAAAATTTCTTGACCGAATTCTAGGTGTCTATATTTGCCCCTCTTTGGGGTGGCATAAGTGATGCCAATTCAAAGATAGTAGACAATTACAGATAAATTTTGAAGGGATATAAGAAAAATTAGTAGAGTGAAGGATTCCCCCTCGAGTGTCGATGGGGTGATGAAAGAGGTTGATCGATGATTGAAAAGATGAAGGAAATAGATAGAAGAATAAGGAGGGGGAGGGGGGATAAAAGGTGATCCCTATTGCCCCAAGTGAGTTAGAAGAATAGTGTTGATAGAAGAGAATGATAATGAAGAAAAATGAAGATGAAGGGATGGAAATAGCTTTCATCCAACTGATGTAAAAACAACTTTATTTCATCATATTGCATGTGATCTATGTCATTGGTCCTTATTAAAATATACACATACAACAAAAGTGTATAATAACATGAAAAGATATAATACAAACATTTGTTCATTTCCAAAACACTAACTCAATGCAACATATAAAATGCAATGCAATATGAGAAAGTAAACAAGCTAACCTAACAGGGAAACAAGTACAAACACACATACTCAAACAAACAACGTTCAAGACAGTTGCACAAATGTTTTTGTTATCAAGCTTTGATTCTGACCTATGCGAATTAATGATAAGGGTTAAGAATGGCACCCCAAGCAAGGATACATGTGAGGTGAATAAGCGAAGGACATAAAATTCCAATGGAAAAGCAATCGTGCCCTAGGAAACTGCCCCAAGCAACACGTTCGTGCAAAGGAAGACAGAGATAGCGAGCAAACCAACTTTTGTTGATGGAGGGTAGATCCAAATGATCCATGAGTCATGCACAAGAACAGGTGAGATTCAAAGAAATATGTTTTGTAGGAAATTTTTGATGTTCGAGTACAATGCATTTGACATAGATTTCAGCTGCATGCATGTCGTTTACCATTTTTTGAAAATGAGTTTTTACAAATTTTTTGGACAATTTACCAATTTTTTTGGGATTTTAAATGATTTTTACCAAATTTTTTGCAAATTTTTAGGAGTTTTTTGCAAATTTTTAGGATTTTTAATTTTTTATAAGAACTATGGTAGAAAAGATCACCTGGAAACAAAAAATATGCCCCAGGGAGGAGAAAGGGTTACCAAGTAACAAAATAAATGCTCCAACGTAGCGAAAAATGGGTAAAAAAAGATTATTTAATAAAAATAATCATCGCAGAAAGTGGTAGAAGAAAGAAAAAGGCAACATGGTGATCATATCACCTCCCATGACCATCATGATGAGTTAAAATCACCACTGGGGGGTCAAAACAACCTATATATACCAAGCCATGGGGGGTAAATCATCGTGGCTCACTATTGTTACCAAACTCTGTTAGTTTGTCTATTGATTTTTCTCTGACGTGGAGAGATGGCTCAAATTTAGGATTCATACATGTGCATGGACCTCATTCAAGAGTACATGCAGCATCCTAGCAATGGACCCCGAGTATGTGAAGTTAAAAACTTTTCATTTGAGCTCATTTATGCATTTATTGGTAGTTAGGAAATGACGTGACAATGCTTACGTGTCCCTTAGGGTGTGTAAGCATTGGCGGGGATGTGCATGTGTGGAGGGGCCCTGCATGCACTAGGAGGGGGTGCATATGCATGAAAAGGGTCACACAAATGCTAGGGTAGGGATGTGTAGGTACGCGGGTGTGTATGCGATGATGTGGGGTTCTCATATGTGAAAGGGATCACGTGTATACTACACTGCATTGTGGGTTAGTAGGGGTGAACATATGTGAACATATGCACTCTATTGTAGAAAGGGGAGTGCATGTGCTAGGGTGCACAAGTGTTACCAGGGGCACACATGTGCTTAAAAGAAAACATTAGCATGAGAAAGTAGTTTCTAGGAAACCTTAGATGAAATTAGGAGGTTTTTAGAAGAATGTAGGGATGACATAGAAGAAAATTAGATGTTATGTGTTAGGATAAATGATGTTAATAAGTGTTTTTCTTAATCTTGTAGATCAACCTACCTATCTTGGAGACACGCGAGTGGCATGTGAGGTTGTGCTCTTTCCAGGAGACCTTTACTCAGCATGAGCAGATCTACCTAGAGATGACTCTAGATGTGACTAGACTTGCTTATGTGGCGTAGATGCCACATATTACTTTGGATCACAACCTTATGACAACATTAGCTGAGAGATGACATAATGAGAGTCAATGCTTTTCACTTCATTACTGGTGAGATGACCATCACATTGGAGGACATGTGGTGGATTCTTAGAGTTCTGATCTAGGGCCGACTTATAGAGTATGATGGGGATGACACCCACATTACACAGTGTCTTGTTGAGATGTTTGGCCTCTAGGACATACCCCAGAAGGGTATGGCAGTTTAGTTATACAGGTGCTTTGATGATCTTCAGCTATCTCATGTAGTTGTATACTTGATGGCTCTTGTTAGTTGGAATTCTTCTGCCTAACAAAATGGGTACCTCCTTTCCATTGGGCCTGATTGGAGTTATTCATGGATTGATCAAAGGAGAGAGATACTACTGGGGATAATGTTTACTAGCACATTTATATTGGGATCTTCGTCTGATTACGTACCGTGGTTAGAAGACCATGAGTCCAACTACCATTTTGTAGATATGGGAATGGGACCATATTTGCATTAGTCACCCTTTAGGAGTTCTATGAGTTTGGGCTCTAGATGATCCCTCAATGATGGGATGGGTGTCGATTGGTGATGATGTTCGGGGTTACATTAGAGATGCAGATTACTATCGATGTGCATTTGATGAGCTACAGTTACACATGGTTACTTGCACCCTTATAGAGCCTATTAGTGGCCTCAGGATGCTATGGAGCTTAGTGTAGCAGTAGTTGAGAACTTTCTGATTGGCAACTGAGATTATATTACAGAGTGGTATATAGAGTGGATCAGGGTGCCGAGGTAATTTTGGTCATGTGCAGGGTATACCTAGCGACAAGTGGTGGTACAGTCACCACTCTAGGGATACATTTGACATTGGCCCTTGCATTAGGCTACAATGATCTAGAGATAGATTCAAGAAGATGTTTCCCAAACCATGGGTACCTTTACGACATATTGCAGATCTAGGGGAGATAATATACTATCATGGATGGTATATCGTAGTGCTCCCATAGAGGTTGATGATTACGCATGCTTCTATTAATGCGGGGGTCATGGAAGCTGCAGAGGGGTTACAGGGCAAAGATCATAGAGCTAGAGCTCAATAATTAGTGCAGTAAGGTGTCCAGAACCAAGGGACTAGGGACAAGGTCAGGGTGTATAGGTCAGATGCCTACACAGTAGCAGATCCCAATGTAACAGGTTAGAATATAAATACCATTACAACAGGTTGGCCCATATGGCCTAGTACAATAGGTTTCTCCTCATGCACATATGCCATAGACACATATTTAGATACCACAGGTGCCTTTTTCACCATCACACATAGTTGGTCCACCACATAGTCCACTCAGGGATGGGTGGGATGGAGGAGGTGGAGATGGAGGTGGAGATGGAGTTGGAGGTGGAGATGGATGGGGGTCCCCACCATAGAGCCTCAAAGATGGGGGATGGAGAGAGGCCTATAGAGTACCATCACCTCCTAGATGGATCATTTGGATTTTTGGGGACTCAGCTTCCTAGAGGCAGTAGGTACGACAGTTTAAAACTAAGAGAGATTAACTACAGGTAGATAGGATCATTTGCGAGCTAAGTTAGCCTGTGTCAAAGTAGAGCATGATACTATCTGACAGTTGAGGACAACAATAGGAGTCCTAGAGATGCTTCTTTAGCATGCCTCAATTACTGGGGAGGCCACATATTATAGGATGTTATACCACACAGTCATGCCCGTGGATCAGAGGGCTCCAGATTATAGTTAGTTAGCTGACAGTCGGTCGTGATCCAGGTCACAGAGAGCATCTCGATTGGTTAGATCAATGCAACAACCTTTAGTGCAATAGAGTGTAGGGAATTTTGTGGGGCCATCGCAACAAATGCCTCCACCTGGGGGGAGACTTGATAGTCCACACATAGGAGAGAGTCAGAGTTGACTCATGTTATAGATGATATATGTACATATGTATCTTTTTGATGTATGCCTCAATATGAAGGCATATTTTTGACATGATGTATATGTATTGTTTTTTATTATTCCTCAATATGAAATCAATTTTTTAATCCATACCCATGATGGCATACATTGTATCTGATGATTATGTATTGAGACACTTTGTATATGGACATTGACATTTTTGACATATTTACATGTATATGATGATGGAATTTATTATGATGGATGATTATATCACATGTGTTTGATTTATGAGATAACATTAGATGATATCACATTGTTTTGATGAGATAATTATGATTGTCCATGTTTTCAATTGTTGATATTTGGGAGGGGGAACATGAGGTGGTCCCTATTGCCCCATTGGTTATATGGTAGGATGATAGTAGCTAACATACATGTTGGATGTTTATTTTCATGAGGATGTAGCTTAGTTTATTGTTATATATATATATATATATGATGTATGTGATGAGATAACAAAAAATGTACAAGTAATGAAAAGGCACAAGAAAATGTTAACAAATATACAAAAAATGTACACACTAAACAATTTGACAACACAACTATGTACAAACATAAACAAGCATGCAAAACAAATTGAATATAAACAAGCAATAATGAATCTAATCAAGAATAGATCAATCTAAGAAGTATGTTAAACAACATATTATAAAAAATGTACAAGCAAGTAAAGCTATAGAAAAAATGTACAAACAAACAAACAAAGCAAGACACAAACAAACAAACAAGCAAGAAAATGAGTACTGTGTTTTTGTGAAACAGTTTTGAGATATTCTACGTTATTTTTGGGAATTTTTGGAAACAATGTTCTATTGTTTTTATATTTTCTATTAGATGATTTTATAATGTTTTGGGATTATCTATCCATATTTGAATGTTTTTGTGATTTTATGAACATATCTGAATGTTTTTGGAATTTTCTAAAAGTTTTTTGAAGTTATGTACAAGAAAACAGAGAAATGTGGATGCCCCCAGCGTTAGATGGGAATATACAATTGTGGATGCCACATGTTATGTATAGGAAAGTGAAGATGTGAAGATGCCCCCAATTTTAGATGAGAATGTATAAATGTAATCTATTCATAGATTTACAAGAGGAGGATCAGCCAAATCAAGACTTCAAAAGGATATGCTCAAAAGGATTCTTAAATGCTTGTGAGAAACTAGCTCTAGACAAAGCTAATGTATCCCATAGATGTGAGATACTTGTGAACAACAAATCCTCCCAAGGCACAAAAAACTGGTTTTCACTAAGGGACGTTTCCAAAGTGCCACAATTGTGTGGTTTTCACACTTGGACGACCTACTTTCTCTATACTTTTTCTTGATTTTTTTTTATACTTTCTGGTTATTTTTGATTTTTGTGCTATGCTTAAGTGTAGAACTTCTTGATGTGTATGGCATTCATAGGTTCACATAGTTCATCTATGTCAAGATAGGCGAGTTTGTATGCTCTTGGCCCATATTTTTCCACTATCACATAAGGTCCCAACCAATTAGGTTTGAACTTACCCTTCTTTTCCCGTTCTTTCACAGTGTTGAACTGGTTTTCCTTTGGCACCATATCCCCTACCTCAAAATGATGAGGTATGGTATGTTTTTTATAGCTCTGGGACACTCTATTTTGATACACTTTTAAGTGATTGAGTGCACGGAGGCATGTTTCATCTAGCAATTTAAGCTCTTCCAATCTAGCCACACGGTAGTCTTCATCTTTGTCTAGATAGTCTCTGGGATATATGCTCAGGGAGGGAAGCTCAATTTCTAGGAGGAGGATGAAATCAGTGCCAAAAACTAAGGAGTAGGGTGTTGCACCATTAGGACTATGAATTAAAGTTCTATAAGCCTAGAGGGTGGGATGGATCTACAAATTCCAATTATGACCAGTCTTACTTACCATATTTTCCATAATCTGAACAAGGGTTTTGTTAGAGGCCTCTGTTTGTCCATTACCTTGAGGGTAATAGGGAGTAGACCACTTGAGATTTATTTGAAAGCATTGTAATAGAGCTTTCACAATATTGTTTTTGAAGGCTTTACCATTGTCATCTATAATGGCGAAAGGGATGCCATAATGGCAGTTGAGATGATTCATGATGAATTTTGAGATATGTTCCCCAATAACATACATGAGAGGAACAAATTCCACCCATTTGGTGAAGTATTTTACTATAGTTATGATATGGGTATGGCCATCTAAGGAGGTAGGGGTGAGATTTCTTATGATATCTAGTTCCCACTTAGAGAATGGCCATGATGTTATGATCAGTTGCAAAGAATGTGCCGATGCATGAATAATGTTCCCATATTTCTAGCATAATGCACACTTATTCACATACTTGCAGCAGTTGATTTCCATGGTAGGCCAATAGTATCCTACTCTCAATAATTTCTTTGCCAAGACCATTCCATTGGTATGGGCTCCATAAATAGCTTTGTGTATTTCCTTAATTGATTAGACTGACTCTGCTACATCTAGATAACGTAACAAATTCACATCATATCCACGACAATAGAAGGTGCCTCTAAGGAGGGTGTAGTAGGATATATTTTTGATAAGGTTCCATTTTTCAGAGTGGGTTATATTTAGGGAAAACATACCGTCTTGTAGGTAGTTAAAGATAGGATCATACCAAGGGGATAAAGTATCAACAACTTCATAGTCTAGGCATGATTCCAGCATGTCATATATAGGTTATTCCAAGTTTTAAACAAAGAATGGCATGCTGTTATTTTTTGGTGGAATTTGTAGCAAGGAACCCACCGTAGCCATAACATTTGGACCGATTTTGTGCTCTTGGGATCTCTTCAAAAGTTATACACATAAAATATTCTTTAAGAGTCTTCACTAACTTCTTATATGGGACAAGCTTCTCATCCTTGACCTTATATTCATTATTGACCTATTTGATGATCAAATGTGAGTCTCGAATGAATTTAAGTTGTTGGATATTCCATTTGATAACTAACTTCACCCCAGAAATAAATGCTTCATATTCTTCTATGTTGTTCATACATGTAAATATGAGGTGAAAATCATGAGGTATAAAGTCCCTAGAAGAATTGACTAGCAATACTCTTGCTCCTGAACCGTGGAAAGTGAATGATCCATAAAAGTGTACTTGCCACATGATAGATTCTTTGACATACATTAATGATGCATCTAGAAAATATAGACACACTAGCTCTATTCTAGGTAGAGGTGCCTCAACTAGTTGGTCTGAAAGCATTTACCCCTTAATTGACTTCTAAGGAACATATTCAATATCAAACTCCCTGAGTAGGATGATCTAATTAGCCATCCTACCAGTAAGTGCTGGCCTTGAAACTAGGTATTTTAAGGGGTTAACTTTAGATATAAGCTTGGTTTTATTGTTCAATAGGTAATGGAAAAGATTTTGAAAGGTAAAGATGATAGTTAAGCAAGCTTTTTTAATTTGAGGGTAGTTGAGCTCATAAGCGATCAAAGTATGGCTGAGAGAATACACTGTTTTCTCTTTCTGTTTAAGATTGTATTGAGTGAGTAAGCCACCGATATCAAATTGGGTCATGGATATGTATAAAAATAGTGGTTTACTTGGGGTTGATGGCACAAGGACTGGAGGATTGGCCAAATATTGTTTGAGAAAGGAAAAGGCTTGTTGCTGTTCAGGTCCCCAAAATAAGTTACCATCATTTTTCAACAAATGAGTGAAAGGATGGCATTTTTCTGTGATCTACAATATAAAGTGAGGAATGGATTGGATTTTTCCTTGTAAGCTACATAGCTACTTGAGGTTTTTGGGAGGAGGCATTTCAATAATTGCATCTACCTTAGTAGGATCAACCTCAATCCCTTTTTTGGATACAATGAAACCCAATAGTTTACTTTATAATACCTTGAAGACACATTTCTTTGGATTCAACCTGAATTTTTACTCTCTGAGATGTTCAAAGATGTGTCTCAAGACCTTAGGGTGTTCTTATTTCATCCTTGATTTACCCAAGATATTGTCCACATAATCTTCCATGATGTCATTGAGCATGTCCTAGAATATCACTGTCATTTCCTGTTGATATGTTGCATCGACGTTTTTAAGGCTGAAGGGCATCACCTGATAACAGAAAGTCCTCCAAGGGGTTGTGAAGGTATTATTATGCTGGCCCTCCTCCGTAATCTTAATCTGATTATAGCCAGAAAATCCATCCATGAGAGATAGCATTTCGTAGCCAGTAGTTGAATTGACAATATTGTCGATGTTAGGAAGAGGGAAGTCATATTTTGGACATACCTTGTTGATGTCTCAGAAGTCAGTACAAATTATGATTCCAATGGGATTTTTTATACACTGGGACCATATTGGATATCCATTATAAATAATCGATTTGTCTAATAAATCCAACTGCCAAGAGTTTTTCAAGCTCTTCCTTGACAAGAAGGGCTACATGCGGATGAAATTTTCTAAGCTTTTGTTTGATGGGCTTTGCATCTGCATACACAACAAGATTATGCACTACCAAAGATGGATCTATGCCTGTCATATCTACATAAGACCAAGAAAATATGTCTTAGAAGCATTATAAAAATCTTTTGTTATTGCGTTGAAAGTGAAGCTCCTAACTTAAATATTTTAGGTTGCTCTTCTATGCCAATGTTGACATCAATGGTTTCTTCTACTAACATTTTGGATGTATCCTCCACACATGTAGGATCAGGGGAGAGATTGATATAATCTTCTAAGGGAATCTCAATGAGATTTTCACCCTTGGCATGGTCACTTTTTATGTCCATAGATTTTTCGATTTATTTGTCAACCAAGGCCTCAAAGAGGTTTTCATTGCGTGACTTGGAATTTTGTTTTTGCTAAGTATTTTTGGAGGAAAAATTTCCCTTTCTTTTTCTTAATTTTTTTCTGACCACGTAACTCAACCTCCTCCCTGAAGTATGCACAGGTATCAAGGTCAATGTAGAATCCTTTTTTATGGTCCCCGATAGGAATTCTATCATGAATACCCATGAATTATGTAATTGCCTCATCATTTTAAAATAGGTTCATTAGCACATGAAGTTGTTGGTCCCAATCAATGAGAGTAGGATATACAAGGTCAAATTGGGGATTAACAAGGGTTATGGTAAGGATAACGATGTCTAGTAATAAGTTTTTTGAGGCAATATCCTTGTATTGTCTATAACTAGAATCCATGTCACTATCTGAATGAGAAGATATATCCTCACGTTCAGAGGAGGTAGTATCTCGCTCTGAGGGGTGAGATCCATAAGGTACAATGTTGACTCCATATCTTTATGTTTTAAATTATGGGGTTGGATCAAGATCTCTTATACCTTGTTCATTTTTGTCACACCCCTGTCCTTTATAGCCCATGGAGTACATCATTCTGCTGGATTTGGCGTACTCTGGAGTTTGATAGCAGGAAGGTATATTGCCTTCGGTGACCCATTTTGTAGGAGGGTCCAACAATTTTTCTTCTACTAATAGGCCATCAGGTAGGAACTTCCTAATAGTTATCTCATCTCTGGGTCGTTTGTATCGGTTATTGGGATTTCCTTTTGTCTTAGGAAACAAGGATAAATTTGAAACCAAGAGGGCTTGCTCGATATCATACTCTCTGTAGTTGTATTCATGAACCTTCATCTCCCATGAAGCAAAAGGAGAAATAGACATAGAAGCACTATTGTCACAAGAACTTAGTGTGTCTGAATCCACATTGAGGTGATAACTTTAGATTAAAAAGGTATAAAAAATTTGGTAGAGGGACTTTCATAAACACCCTTGCATGAAAAGCTATTAAAAGTTCTTTAGTGAGCAAAGGGCTTGAGATCTCCTTAAATGGTGATTGTGTGTCCTTCACGATTTAGTTTAATGTAATGATGGAAGGTTGATGGTATGGCCTAGGTGACATGAATCCATGGGTGACCAAGAAGCGTGTTATACAAAAGCTCCAAGTTTAGGACATGGAACTTGGTGTTATGATAGGTAGGTCTTACTTCCATTGAAAATGTTATGGTTCCAGCCGATTCACACTCTGCATTGTCGTATGCTATGATTGTGATGATGTGGGATTCTAGATTTGATTCCATTTTTCCCAACTATTTAATTAGCTTCAATGTATATATGTTCAGCCTAGACCCATTGCCCATAAGAACCATCTTTATCTTCATTTGGGTAACAAATAATTCTATGTAAAGAGGTAAAGTTATGTGTGTGATCTTTGTTTGAGATTTCATTATGGCTAAAGGTGATGTATTCACTTGATGTGAGATTTTACACCACATCTTGAAGGTGGGAATGATCTATATCCATTGACACTCCTGACCCCTGAAGTGTTGTGTAAAGGATGTCTTTATGCAAATTTGATATCTTGAGAAGATCTAAAATTGAGATCTTAGCAGTAGTATTATCATATTGACTATCCTGAGGGGTAGATAGAGGAGATTCTAGAATTATGAGATGAGTGCACTGAATTACCACATCAAAATACCTGCTCTTGATGTTAATAGTATTCACATGATCATTAGAAGAATGGATACATCCAATAAGTGAGTCAAATGGATTTTCGGATTGAGTGTAAACATAATTAACAACTTTATAGTTTTTGGAAGAATGACCCTAATCCAACTTTCTATCCACATGTTTATCATGCTTAGGGAAAGGTTCCTTGAATATTCCCATTTTTCGATTAGGTGTTTGATGGGGCTCACGTGAATTAACCTCAATTTCTCCACTGTCAATGAGGTCTTGGACAAAGTGCCTCAATTTTAGGTACTTGTCTTTTTTTTGGCCTTTGACACAATGGTACTCACAATATTCATGTCCTTTGTACCATGATGGTTTAGGTGCATCATCGCTAAAGGGTACTGTTGTGGGTTACTAGACCATGTTCACTATGTCCAACTATTTTAGAATTATGGACAAGGAGTCCATGAGAGGAGTGAAGACTCGATGTTTGACTGGGGGTTGAAGAGGCCCTTTACTAAGTTTGAAAGGAGCACCAATTTGAATCCCCTATATATGATTAGAGTCTGTGATACTGTCTCCTACAACATTTTTTATTTTTGTTAAAGAACTTTGGTTTTTTTGTAGGTTTGGATGGGTGGTTGTCTATTGAAAAGGGTTTCAATGTCCCTTTTTCTATCAAAGCCTTTTCGATTTGGATACCCTTTTCTATGACTTCTTCGAAGTTACCAACATAATTTGTTTGCAAATGGAAAGTAATGTCCAAATTTAAATTGGCTATGAAAATGCTAACCAATTACTTTTCTAGAATTGAATAAGGGAAGAGGCTAGCTAACCCCTGCAATCGTTGCAAGAAACTAGCAAAGGTCTCATTAGGTATTTTTATTTAGCGCTATACAAATCCACCATTGTAACATAACTTTCTACATTGAATGAGAAATGTCGTATAAATCTTTCCACTAATTCAGGCCAAGTAAAAATAGAGCCTTTAGGTATGTGAAGAAACCATTCAAAATATTGACCCCCTAGGCTGTGTGGGAGTAAATGTATAAGGTAGTTTTCACTATAGGCTACTTATTGGCATGCCATGTAGAAGTCCTTGACATGATCTCTTGGGTCACCTTTAACTTTGTACTTATCAATTTTTTGGCAGGAAAAATTTTTATGCAATGGAGTACGTAACATAACTCTATCAAAGGGGTAAGGACATAGCTCTTCATATTGTTACGTTTTACTATGTCCAACATTGTTTTTTTGAAGGGTCGTGCGTATAATTTTCATGGATTGTAGCTCTTGTGTGAGGAGTTGATCTTTGGTAGGGGAAGCTGGTATGTATACCCAACTATATTTTGATGTTTCATCCCCTTGATTTTTAGTATGAAGTTCATATTCTTGGCTTTAAGTTTCTCTTTGTGTCTTTGTTTTTTTCTTTTTACACATGGGAAGCCAAATGAGTTGATTATCTACTAAGGATTTGTATTTATTGTTGCATAGTGAATTCATCATTTTGGGTTTCTTCTTAGTTATCATGTGGAGGAGGTTATTCTGTGTGCTCATTCTCCACTCTAACTTTGCAAGGTATTTTGATGAGTCGTAATTTATAACCATCCGTGTTGTCATTTTGAGGATTTGAAGTGGAAGCTTTTCCCTGTTTTAAAATGTCATCCATGTTAATAAGGGGACGTTGTTCCTCTTTTTCCTCATGAGCGTTGTTGGTAGTGTTGGGGTGATAATGTTAAGCGGGATCAACCATTGCAGTACGCCCCAACATTAAATGTAAAATTTTGTTAAACAAACTTTATTGTGAAGGTATTTCACATTAAAGAGTGAAACGACTCAATCGATTCACCCACCCACATTGATTTGGCTGACCCCTCTCGGGATTGGTTGTCTATAATGTATACATATTATACAGACTAAATTAAAGACAAAGATCTTATTATAAGATACATTAGATGATCATTGTATGATCAATGATATAATCAAGAAAATAGCTGAGCAAACATTACCCATGACTACGAACTGGAAGTGGAAGTGCTAGGTTAGACTTGTGTGAATTCTTAATAAAGACAATGTTTTACCAGTGGAGTTTTTTCCTTCGGGTTTCTCCATTTAAATCTAGTGTTATTTGTCTCTGCTCTTGTTTTTATTTGATTTCAAGATCTTTCTCATTAAGCTCTGCATTTTCTATTTATTTCAAGTTAATTTTGTGTCTAATCACCTACATGCCATAATCTATAATATTTGACTTTAATGGTGGATCTGTAATTTATAGATTATTTATCCCCTACTAAAACTAACATGGTATTAGAGATTGGTGATTGTGCACATGCAGATTGAAGTAAAGAAGATTGAATTGAAGTGTTTAACTTGAAGAAGTAAAGAATATTGAAGTGTATTTAAGGATCTGCGAGACTCTAAAATATCCCGTAGTCATCTTCAAGAAAACCTGGTTTAAAATTCCAATTCCTGCCCAAATGTTGTTTGAAACATTGGTAAAATATGGGCTAAATGGTTGTTTAAATCATATTTAAAGATTTTGTATGCCTAGAACTTTGCTTCCATTTCTAGTTTCAGTAGTTTATGGTCTAAATCTGTTATCTGTGAGATTGTTTTAAGTTTTCACGCTGTTTGGGTCATTTTTTGAATTTGGATATGAAAGATCCATTTAGATCTAGTTTTTTTGAGGTTTTTAAGTCCGTTCTAGTGGTAAAAATCTTCTTTTTAGATAATTTTGTCTTTGCAAATCTTAGACCAATCATTTGGTGCCATCTGTCTTCACATTTTCTCTTATTTATTAGATTTTTCACTAGATTTACTTTTGCGAAGCCCGATCCATTATTTTTTTGCCATCTGGCTTCGTTTGATCAGTTTTGTGAAGTTTGGACCAATAAAATTGCTCCAAATAGCTTCTCTGTCCTCTTTTTCATATTTGCAAAGCCATACCCATGTTTAGAGTGCCAAGTTCCTTCAATATAACATCTTTCTATCTTTTCAAAGCTTGAGCAAATCATATTTCTCCAGCTAGCTTCACATTTCTCATTTTTTTACTAAGCCTGAGCCAATCAAAAGGCTCCATCTTGCTTCACAGTGTTAGTAATATTGTTTATCTAATTTTCAATTATAATCCATGAGTCAATAAGGAATTTACACGTGTCTCCTTCTTGTTAGACTTGACTTAGTGATGCAGCCTAGAATTTTCCAGATAACACCCTAGTTGCCTTGACCCATCACTCAGCCTTGACTGAGCACTCACTCGAAGCGCGCAAGGTACCATGTCTCTCTTTATGGTTGTTGTAGTAGGATGTTAGCAAGATGAAGGAAGAAACATATAGATTCATAACTAATCCATCACTCTATAATACATGTTATGCTTAGATCTATGAAAGACAAGCTTAAACAGTAATCATGATTGAATTAATAACATGCACTACACAGCTACACACAAAATGACATTTAGATTCAGCCAATATCTTCCATCTATAAAAAATACAAAAGCTCCTTATAGTAATGTCAATCTATATCGATGCGCGTATAGAATTGATACAATAATTCAATCATATGTGTATATCTCTTTACCACACATACATACACACACTCTGTATATTCTCTGTTACACACACACACCCACACACACTTCTTAGTATGTACCTAACATCATATATATAAGGTGGGGACTTACCCTTCACCGTTTATCTATTCTAGAAATAGGCCACATCCTATTGATAGCCACACGCCATTTTTAGGCATAACCACACATGCAAGTGTGTTATCTATAGACCTCTTGTAGTTAACTGAAGTGTCAATTCTATTCTTAGCTTATCTCCATGCAAAAAAACTTTGATCCGATCCTCTAAAGATAGATAATGCATGGCATGCATGTCTCTACATAGTTGGTGTTTTCTGCACGCCATCTTCTAAAAATAGGTCTCCATGCTCAAAATTGGCTAAGTCCTGAAAGCTGAACTTTCCTTCTATGTACGGGTCCTTCCTATCCCTCCGCGCCCTTGATCATGGCATTCTCTCCCATGTGGAATCCTTGTGTGTTCTCGAACAAGTATTCTCTGATCAACATTACCCCACACTAATCTCATTTTTGTTTAGTCAATGGGTATCTCCAAAAATTGAAGTAAATAATAGAATAATAGAAAGAATAAGAATGGAAGAATGTAGACAAATAAAGAATTTTTATTAGAAAACCTCCTCTGTATCACTTTGTAGTATCAACTTTGGATACTCCTCCTTTATTTCGGCCTCCAAAATCTGCCATTCAGTGAGTGCTTGTTCTACTTTTTCTGGGATGTCCACAACAATGGATTCTAACTCATCCCTCGCAATATCTCCTTTGTCATTCTGCAAAACTAACACAACACTAGACATTGATGTCATTTCTCCTTCTAAAAGATCCATCTTCTGCGCAATTAGTTTCCTAAGCTCTTCTATCTGACTCTTGTGTGGCTCTTATATTGCTACTAGGGCCTCATGTTTCTGTTTAACCATTGAAAATCTTTCTGCATGGCCCAATGTCTCATCCTTCATCACTTTCTGGACCTCATTTTTCTCTTCTAGGGTCTTTATATTGATAAGTGCCTCTGGAGTTGTGCAAATGTTTAAAGCATGGTCTACTTTCTTCAATACTTCTTGTAATGCTTGCAACAACCCTTCATAAGATGCAATCTTTCACATTACCTAGGCTTTCTCCCATTCAACATCTTGCTTTGAGCTTCTTGGCTCTGACATGCACAAAGGTTCATCTTCAAGTACTAAGTCCACCAACTTTCCCACAAATGTATCACTGAAGGAAATGCCTATGGTACCTTGGCCTCCAAGTGTGGCCTTTCTTTGATGACATTGCCCCTAATATCCTCTGTGATGCTGATAAATACTTCATTTTTATTTTGCATGAAGTCCCACTCTTGCATTATGTGTGCTATCTCTGCATCCTTTGTTTTCAGATCCTCACGTGGCACTCTAATCATTCCAACTTTATCCATACTTGTTTGAGCCACCTCAGCAGAAACCTTCACCAATGCATTGCTGACCTTCTCATCTGACATGACAGTAGGCTTTACTATCATGTGTCTAGCTTGGGGTGCCTTTTTTAGTTGTCTCAAAATGCATGAATCTTCACACACATCAAATTTAGGCTCATCCATGTGGGTGTGCATTGACCATGATAGTTGTTTTCGAGTGCACACAGTCACCATATCCTCATCCATTAGCTCCTTGCCAAATAAATCCTTTTGTGCTATCGTGCTCTAGAAGCGGGCACAAACAATTTTACCTATGTCCTCTACATACCCCATGGCTAGTGGAATGTGTTATCCACTTGTTCTTCTAGACCATTGCTGCTTAGGAACTTTAGCTTCCAAATTTGGGACCTTTGTCTCCATGTCCTGAACATTCTTTGCAGCTATCTCTTCTGGTCTCTTATCGTCCTCTTCTCTTCCCTTTGATCCCTCACCCCGTTCTTCTATGTTCTCTAGAAGTGTAGGAGAATTAGGTAAGCATTCTTCTGACTCTTCTGCCTCCTCATTTAATTTCAATTTCCTCCTTTACCTGGTTGAATTCTTCTGTGGAGAGAATCTGGGTGATCTGTGCACCGTGGTTAGAGTAGCACCTTGGGTCTTGGTTCTCTAAAACACCTTCTTAAATTTTTGCTCCCCTTGGACTGCATTTAGGTCCTCATCATCCCCCTCTTGTGGCTGAGGTGGTGTAATTGTGCGCTCATCTTCACCCTTATTTGTAGGATGTCTCCTACCTCTATGCTCTAAACCACCACTATCTTCCCTCCTCCTCATCCTCCACTTCAATTAGCTCTATGGGCTTAGGTTTTGGGATGTTCTCCATTGTATTATTTCACTTTAGTGGTGCTAGAAGTGTGAACTCACCTTCCACATACTTGTTATTATCCATCTTTGGCTTCAATTGGAGATACACCAATGCTGCCCCCACATTTGCTATAGCCAGACTTATTGGCTTACTATCCAGCACCTCCGAAATGATCCTATTTATATAATCACTTCTGCCAGGAGACACATACTTCTTTCTCAATGTGTGGTAGTCACATTCTACCTTATCTACATTGAATACTAGTCAGCGCGTGTCTGTGAATCTATGAACAAATGTTTGGAAATACCTTGTAGTGAATGCATAAGGAAATTTACACCAATGGCTCTAGACTCCATCTTTCAATGGGAAGCATGTGATGTAAAAATGCTGATATAAAGCAAACTGAACTTGTTTCCCTACCACTACTGGTAGGTCCTTTGGGATGCACCACTCCTCTCCAAATGCCACACGGAGCCTATTATACCATTTCTCTACACTTTGCTTTACGTCATCTGTCATGACCCCTTTACATAAATACTTGATGAACCTTTCAGCTGGTGACTTTTTCTCCATGGGGTATTCCCATACCTTTTCCTTTGGTTCGTCTGGTACTCCAATCTCTATGAATACCCGTGATAATAGAACAACCCTAAAGTTGATCTTCCCTCCTGTGCACGCTTCTTCAACTATTTTCTTTGCAATATAGCCTGCAATGTTGTAGATTTCCCCTTTTGACATATTATGCACAACATGTAACCACATAGTGTTTACCTGTGACCACCACTCCTGACCATTCAACTTTGTAACAAGGTGTGTTGCAGCTTGCACAACTAGACAGTTCTTCAATTTGTCTATATCCATTCCATGCGGACCCTTCAGGTACCCTAACTCCTGTCCGGTCTTTAAAATCATGGATTTATCTATGAGATCACTTTTTATGTCCTCTCTTATGGCCTTCAAACCTATAACTGATGAGATAAGCGTAGACGATATTCTAACTTTGCGTCCGTCAAAGTAGAATAAGTCCTCGTGCACCCTGCTCATGAGCCATTGATACAAGGGATCATACTTTACAAAATATGGAAGCTCATATAATTGGTATACCCCAATTCTCTTCAGAAGCTTCTCACCTGCATCGTCATAAACTGACATGTCATCTACCGTGTGCTTGTTCGTCCTAGTAGTGAGCAAGGAATCTAGCTCCTTCTTGTTTTCCGTGGTCCTGTGATTGTATTCACTTACTTTGATTTTTTTGATGGGTGAATCCCATTCTTGGCCGATGATGACTCGTTAATATTACATTTCTAAAAAATGTCTTTCTATTGCCATCTCTTCTTCCTCAATGACCACCTTCTTCTTTCCTTTTATTGCTGTTGCAAATGCCTTCTTAGGTGCCATTTTTACCTTGCAAATGTATCCTTTTTAACTCTGTAACTTTACGAATTAAACCCTAACTTGATTCAATCATGCCCTAGGTGGAAAATTCATCACCTAACTCTTTTCTGTCTCCCTTCTTCACTCAAACCCTTCACCATCGGGGACACAAGATTCTTGTCACACAGATCTAGTTGTCACGCTTGGTTTCACACCCTTCGCGCCCTGACCCGATCACTTGGCTCTTCACAATTATCTCTTTCCTCAGATTCTCTTAGTCACAATGGTAAAAATAATCTGCATCCCATCCTTATATTTTTTTTTCAAATTTTGATGCATTTCTTGCTCCTTCACCTACCAAATATCCAAATTTATCGACCAAATTCATTCGTCTCGCACGGTACATATTCGCACCCCACCTATAACCTTCTAGCATGCCTTTCTACCCTCTGGTCATAGATTTCTCTTCAGTGCGTGCCCTTGCTCTCAAGTACCTCATCACTGTACCTTCTCCTAGTAGCTATCATGGCCTCTGCTTACCTCACATTTTACTATCCTTTCATTCATCTCCATCCTTGGTCACTTTTGAGAAGCAATCTTCTTTTGACTTAAATCAAACCCGTAATAACTTATTCCTTTTACCTTTCAATTCCCATAGTCTTTTACTTGGATAAGTACAACCAACCCACGTGAAAGGTATTTGTAGTCCTCTACACATAAACATTATTTATATATTAATTAGCTTCATGTGCACAAGCACGCTTATTACACAAATAAAACAACTAAATTGACTCCATCAAGCGCATCTAACTGGAAAGCACCTGATTCAAGTATAGAAGTGATAACATATGACCCCAACCAATTTTATTTATGCTTTCCTGGATGGCACAATAAATTTGAGTCATAAAGAAGTACCATTTATCCAATCTCAAACTTCTTATCCCTTATGTTTCTATCATGCCATGCTTTCTGTTTGGCATTTTCATGCTTATGACTCCATCATGCTATGGCTCGGTGCTCATCTGATTAAATCATCTTCTCAATACACTCTTCTAAATCCTGTTCATCAGCTAGACCTCTAGCGTGTGCAATGCACAAATGAGGTAACATAAATTCTATAGGGAGAACGACTTCCATGCCAAACACCAACTGAAACGGTGTGGCCTTGTTCAATCTCTTGTAAGTTGTTCTATATGCCCAAAGAATAGCTGACACTTTTTCATCCCAATGATTTCATCCAACATCATAGATTTTTGTCAAAGTCTGGTTCAAAATATTGTTGAAAGCCTCAATAGTTCCATTCGCCTAAGGATGGTAAGGTGTAGTTTTATGGTGTGTAACCATAAACTCATCTAATAGGATCCTGATTTTCTCATTCAAAAAGTGTGTACCCCTATAACTTGTCAAGCTTAAGGGACATCCATATCTTGTAAGAACATTCTCCCATAGAAACCTAGTTGTTGTAGTTGCTATACAGTCCTTTGTAGGTGTTGCTTCTACCCACCATGTGAGATAATCTATGAAAGTAATGATATAGCGTGATCCAGTACTAAATGTGGCTGGTGAAATAGGTCCTACAAAGTCAATGGCCTATTTCTCAAATGGTTCAGAACTAGGAATCAGTCTCAAAGGCATCTCATCTCTCTACCCTGGTTTTCCTAGGCACTGACAATGATCACATGCCTTACAATATTCTTTACAGTCCTTATAGAATGTCTCCCACCATAATCCAACAAGTAGGATCTTCCGGGTAGTCACATCACCTGCATAATGGCCTCCTGCAATACCACCATGATATTCTTCCATAATATCCTGACGCTCTTTCTCTAATACACAACGACGTAATACTTCATCTCTTCCCAACTTATAGAGGTCACCACTGATCAACATAAATAGTGTCACGCATATAACAAGCTATTTCTTTTCTAATGCTTTCATTCATGCTGGTGCCATACCTATTCATAGAAATACAAAAATTTCTTCTAATTCTATGGGCACGTGTTGTAACCTATACAACTGTGCATCTAGCATGGTTTCTTCAATTGTCTGTGCTTCCTATCCTGAGTTGATTCTAGATAAGTGGTTTGGATTAGAATTACTTTTACCTGGCTTCACCACAACTATGAAGTCAAACTATTGAAATGGGAGCACCCATTTGCATATGTGCCCCTATAAGACAGGCTTGTTTACTAAGTACTTCAATGCCATGTGATCTGTATAAAACACAAATGGCGTTGCTAACAAGTACTGTAAAAAATTGTGCAATGCATAGATCATGGACAAAGATTTGTTCTTTATAGTTGTATAATTCCATTCAACAGGAGTCAACTTCCTACTAGCAAAACATATTAGATGATCTACAATACCTTCGCCAAGTTGAGCTAACATAGTGCCAATGGCTATGGTAGAAGCATCCACATGCACATGAAATGGCTTATCCCATGAGGGAAAGCGTAGAATGGGTGTGGTAGTAAGTTTCTCTTTTAATATCTCAAATGCCCACTGCTGCGGTTCTCCCCAATAAAATGTACCTTTTCCCTTCAGTAATTTTTCCAAGGGTGCAATAATTTTGGCATACCCTTTGATGAATTTTCTATAATATTCTATATGAACTAAAAATCTACGCACCTCACTTTGACTGGTAGGCGCTTCCAAGCTAAAAATGACTTCAACCTTTGCTGGATCAACCAACAAACCTTCCTTGTAGATAATATATCTTAACAATATTCCAAATGGTGTAGCAAATATGCACTTCTTGATGTTCAAAGAGATACTCAACTATCTGCATCGTTCAAACATTACGTGTAGATTATCGCAATGATCTTTCACAAGCCCATATACTTTCCAATCATCTAGGTAGACCTATAAGAAGTTGTGAATAAAATCTTTGAATTCTTGAAAAACTATGCACGAGAATACAATAGGCACGTTTTTCAATCCAAAAAGCATCATAGTATAGGCAAAGTTACCCCATTTAGTAGAGATTATTGTCTTTTCTTGATCCTCTTAAGTAATCTTAACCTGATGATACCTGGAAAACCCATCTATGAAGGAATATATTTTGCGCCCTGCAACCCCTTATAGTATTTCATCAGTGAATGGCGTAGGGAATGGATCTGTGATGCATGAATCATTCAGATCCATATAGTCCACACATATTCTAATTCGTTCATCCTTCTTGATACTAATCACCATTGGGCTAACTCATTCTGACTCATCATTGGGCTTGAAAATTCCAGATTTCAACATTTTATCAATCTCTTCCTTTACCTTTTCATGAAAATTAGTATTTGTTCTGCAAGGTCTCTTTCTGACTGGCCGTACACCATCCTTAAGTTTTATATTCATTTACCCAAGTGATTTATGCACACCTTTAAGTTCATGATACCCCCGAGGGAATAAGTCCTTATAATCCCTGAGTAACTCAATGATCTTTGCTACCTCTGATTTTGACCAGTAGTCTCCAATTATGGCCTCCTTAGGCGCAGCCTCCGAACTTATATTCACCTTCTTTGTTTTCATGGGTTCATGATAGGTGCGTGTATCCTTGTCTGCATTGTCCAAGACCTTACGCACCCCTTGTGAAAGTTCAATATCTAGGTTCTCAACTTCCTCATCATCTAAAATGTAAATCATATTTCGTTTCTCTTTCTCAAGGCAAGTGCGTTCAAGTAGTATGGAGTCTAGTTCTTCTTCCTTTCAAAACAAGCTCTGAACTCTACCTCACCAAATAATTTTTGAATACTCTCTTCTACTTTTGCACTATCCCCCATAGTTAAGCGATTGACAAATTTTAATGTCTCTTCTACATGAGGTTTAGTCAAGAAGTAGTCAAAAGTATGGATCATTCCCGCAGTCAGATCTTTCTAGTTTCCAGTCTCTCGATGTAGTTCTACATATACATACCAGGCACGTGTGCATCCTTGTAGCGTAGAATATAGGTGATACACCCAAAGTGAAGGTGGTAATGCTTCCTATCCTGTTGTCTAGAGAATCTCACACTGCTGAATATGATGCTGAACATGTTGATCACAATGATAAGTGCATATTTGTGTAGGTGCATTGTTCCTTATAAACCTAGTACACAAAGTGACTCTAATCTCTTCCCATTTTATAAGATTACCTCTATGGACTACCCACCAGTGCGCTACTATCCCACGCAAGGTATACACTAACATAGCTCTTCTCTTAATTTGATCTGTCCACTGTGTTTCCATGGCCTTTAGAAATGTAGGAAGATCTTCTTCCCCTGTATACTAAGGTACTATGCTACCTATCCGTCAAACCAAATGAAATCCATTCTTGCACGTAACCATACTTTTTACCTTGTGCCTTACCAATTCATATGTACCATGAGCCTAATTATCACAAGCAATACTCGTAGTATAACTAATAGAATGAGAATCCTCCCATTGTAGGATGCCTTATTTTTATGGCTCATTGACCTCTGGGTCCTGAATAACACGTACATAAACTCTATTTAAGTCCTCATCACTTAGAGGCTCAACATATGGTGTAGAATTCCCATCCTTTAAAGGTATCACAACCCTTTCCTCCTTGTTTTTAAAGGTTATATACCCCTTATTAAACCTCAAGTCAACATTATTCGCATAACACCAAGGGCTTCCAAGTAGGGCTGGAAAATTATATGCTTCTGTAAGTGCTAATACCTCAAAATCCCTAGTGAACTTGGCCCTTTATATAGTTATGGATACATCTTTCAAAACTCCTATGGGAGTGGCCTTAGTCCAGTTTTCCATAAATAACACATTAGATGATGGTTGTAATGGAGCCCTCCCCATTTGTACCCATGCATGTAATGTAAGCACATTTACTTCCGCACATGTATCAATCAATATGTTGCTCAACATCCACCAATATACAATAGCATTCAAAGTAATTTATTTGTCATACTCAAGGCTATCAGGGGGAATATTTGCATGTAGAATCTGCCATCCGGTCTCAAGACTTGCATGCGGAGTGTTCCCTTTTAACCAACTTCCTGATAGTGGAATAATTTTCTCCTGGCGTAACATCTTGCACACCTCTCATAGATCATACACATTAGTTTGGACTGCCTCTGATGCTTTCTTCTACTCCTTTAGGTACTGTATTTCACCTAGAAGATTCCTTAGCACTTCTATGGTATCCTAGTAAACTTCCTTTTGATGAGTAGGATCTGGGTACCTTGCATGCAAAACCTCCTCCTTGGTGATCGTAGGCTTATGGTGTAATGCCTCTCTTACGTGCACCAGTTCAGCATGTGTAGTAATGTTCCCTTTCAATGCCTCAGGGCCTTCTACTATCTTGGGCATCCACTGATCTTCTACTATGCGCTAGATTCTAACCATCCTGACACCTTTGTTTTCTTGCTTACGCTACTTACACAGATGCTAATATAAGGCTGGGCACTCTTCATAGCTATGGTTCTTTCTGTAGAAAGAACATGCAATATTCTGAGGACATTCACACCTATAGTGGTTAGGAGATCCACATGTATAACATGTTCCATGAGGGAACTCACCTCTTCCTCCACCACGGCCTTGTCCTCCATATCCACCATGATATCCATGTCCCCTTCCACGACCTCCTTCAAAACGGATTTCATTCCTGTCATAACATGTTTGATTATGATCCCGATCCTGGTGCTCATTCTTACCCTTAAAATTATTTGTTATACTTATCTGTTGTACACCAATGTTTATAGCATCCTGGATCTGACAACCAGCTGACAATCCTCAGTATCATGGGTCATGGACCTATAAATCTTGCAAAAGAAAGACACATTCTTCCTTGTCGCACACTATAACAAAGGATAGTGACTAGCATCATGATTCAAATGAAAAATCTCACAATCCAACAGTAATGAGTGTACAGATCTATGAGGGAAGCTATCCTTGGTGTGACCTTCTACTTCACAATCTGTACACCAAATTCCTGAGCACGTTTCATGGGCTAAATTTGCTGATAGCTTCTCTAACTGCTTTTCCATAGCCACAATCTGTGCCTCTAGGAATGAATTAAAACTAGTGTCAATGCTCCCAACTACCTCAACACATAAAGCTTCTTCCAGTGCTTCACACAAATCAGTGTATGTCTTATGTGATAGTGCCCTCCTAAAAGGTGTAATCAATCCTCCAATGAACCATTGTGCATGCTGGCTAGCATGAATATCATAAGATAGATTAGATAGAAGTGTCTTAAAATGAGCATCATACTCACGTGCACTCTCGGTAGTGCCTTGCTTGATATACTTGAGCGTAGTAATACTCTTCTGCTCAAACTCAGGGATATGAAACTCTTATAAGAAAGCATCTTTCAATGCTACATAATCCATGCAAGTTTGATTAGGGTTAAACTTCCTATACCAGGTGTGTGCACGTCCCTGTAATGTAGTAGCAAACTAACTTACCTTTCACTCAGCAGCCATGATCCCTTTAGCGTGCCACAAGATTTCACACATATGCACATGTTCAGCAACATCCTCTATACCTTTATATTTTGAGAGATGAAGAGCTATCTCCATATAGATATTCTGTGGTTACTGTGGACCTTGACCACCTGATCTAGAACCTTCTGTGTTCCCTCTACCTCCAGAACCACCAGATCCACTAGAACTAGAACCACCTATACCTCATGATCCTCCACCTGTAGTTGGAATAGGACCTATAGATGTAATCCCCTGTGCTCTGATAGTAGTACTATACTGAACCCCTATATTCTGTGAGGTAGTTCCACTTCTAGAGGTGAATCTAGCATTCTACACACTCACATTCTGTGTGGATGATGCACCTAAGAATGTTCCTCCAAATATCATTAAAGCCATCTATCTTGCCATTGATGTACTTGATCCCAGATTTACTCCTGCTCTCTTACTTCCCAAATTATCTTTCTGGTTACTTTTCATAATAGATACTAGAAAACCAAGCACAAGGGCTAGGTCACTAGGTGGATTAAGATGCGCACTGATGGTCCAAGTAGTCTCTGCTGGTACACTTTTGTGTGAGGCCGAGGGGGAATCTCTATCATGCATTCCAAGATGGGGGAGTTCCTGATGCTCTTGCTCCACATCTTCTACGTGAGCTGTAGATCCTTCATGAGCCATCTCTCTCCTCAATGCCATACTTTTTGCAACATAATGCTGCTTCTCTATCTCCCTCTTACGCACCTCATTAAAATTAAGTCGCCTTTCCTCTCTCTTCCTCTTTTCCACTAGGTCTTCCATCTTTCAACAACCTGTTCCTGCCCTCATGCGTTGTGAAGTTTATTTAGCCATCGGTTTACTCTCCGGGTTGAGAGTTACCATCAATATCTTGATAGCTAGTGGAATACCTTGTAAATATGTTCCCTTTGGATACCACAAAAACTAGAATTCAGCTACCTCTAGGTAAGAGTATGTTGAAATTGAATATCCTAGAATATAACTATTTAGAACACCATGACACCACGTATCCAAAGTGTGAGTATAGATCAGATCAAAATCATAAAGGGCTTGAAATTCTTCTTATGTCTAGAAAAGTGTGTGATACCTCCAGTTCTGCTGAGATGCATCAGTAGTAAGCCACCCATATAGTTCTACTAGAAAGATAGTGAAAAAGCTCTCATATAAGTTGTCATACAAATTCTATTCTACCTAAGTGCATGCGTTAAACTCAGATCCATTGCTAAACCACCGTGAATATTCTTCTACCAGATCATGTATCCATTGCTTAATACTTGCTAGAGTTAACCGGTACATCTTCATCGTGAACCATCCTGAAAACAGCTAAAAAAAAGGTCCTGATAACGAAACCAATGATGTAGCCTAGAATTTACCAGATAACACCCTAGTCATGCTTGCCCATCACTCAGCCTTGACTGAGCACTCACCTGAAGTGCACAAGGTTCCATGTACCTCTTTAGGGTTGCTGTAGCAAGATGTTAGAAAGATGAAGGAAGAAACATATAGATTCATAACTAATACATCACTCTATAATGCATGTTACACTCAGATCTATGAAAGACACGATTAAATAGTAATCATGATTGAATTAATAACCTAAACTACACAACTACACATAGAATCAAACTTAGATTCAGCCAATATCTTCCATCTATTAATAAATAGAAAAGCTCCTTACATTAATGTCAATCTATACCGATGCACATATAGAACTGATACAATAATTCAGTCATATGCATATATCTCTTTACCACACATACATACACACACTCTGTATATTCTCTGTCACACACACACACTTCTTACTATGTACCTAACATCACATATATAGGGTGGGGACTTTCCCTTCACCACTTATCTATTCCAGAAATAGGCCACATGCTATTGATAGCCACATGCCGTTATTAGGCATAGCCACACATGGAAGTGTGCTGTCTATAGACCTCTTGTAGTTAACTGAAGTGTCAATTCTATTCTTAGCTCATCTCCATGCAAAACCACTTTGATCCACTCCTCCAAAGATAGAAAATGCATGGCGCATACATCTCTGCATCATTGGTGTTTTATGCACACCATCTTCTAAAAATAGGTCTTTATGCTCAAATTTGGGCTAAGTCCTGAAAGCTGAACTTGCCTACCATCCGTGGGTCCTTCCTGTCCTTCCGCGCCCTTGATCCTGGCCTTCTCTCCCACATGGAATCCTTGTGTGTTCTCGAACAAGTATTCTCTGATCAACACTTAGCTATCCTCTGACATTTGCGAAGCTTGAGCCAATAAAATTGCTCTAAGTATCTTTTTGTTGCATTTGTCAAATTTGTAAAATCCAAGCCAATAGAATTGCTCCACATTTCGGATTTAGTAGTCTTTTATTTGTGGTAGTTGTTATCCAATTAAAATTTTCCACCTTGTCGCATTTTTTATATTTGTGAAATATGAGACATTTAAAAGGTTCCACATGTCTTCAGTTTGCTTTGGTCATTTTGGTTGCACTGCGAAGTGTGATCCAATAGTATTTGAACACGTATATATCTTTCAATTGTTTGGAAGACTTGCAAATTGCGTGCTAATAGAAAAGAGACACCTGTCTCAGTATTTTTCACAGTGTCAGACTTTAGTTCTTTGTTTCGCGGGTTTATTAACTTTCCTTTCTACCGTAGGATTCCTAATTTTATTCATTATGTGGGTTTTCTTAATTCTGTAAACTACAAAGACTAAGATAATTAAAAATTGACAGAAATTCTATTTTTCACACTTGTCAGACTTGCAAAATGCAAACCAATTAATTTTTGACACATTCTAATTGTGTTAGTCTTTGTAAGTGTTAGGGTGTCAGTCTTTGTTTTGGCGTAGCCACTTAGATTGTGACACATGTTTTGTTCCTTCTTTGGACCTGAACTTAATTTTAAAATTAGCTAACTTTTAGGGATTCTAAGTCCACATCAAAGCTATATATTAAAAGTTTTACAAAAATCCGCCAAGTGTCAAACTTTTTTTTTTGACAAGTGGCTTGTTTGACTTAGTCTTTGCTCTCACATTGTGTCAGAATGTGAAATGTGATCCAATTAATTAAAGACACGTGTAAACGATCCTATTTTTAATTAATTGTCAGTCATTATTGTTAGCTTCTTTGAAAAACGTGAGCTAATTAAAAGGAAACACATATTTTTTATCTTTAGTTGTTGTCAAACTTGTCATAGTTCTTGACATGTGTTTTATTATCTTTTGTCACAGTTTTGTGAATCATTTTTAGACTTGAAATAATATTAAATTTAATTTCTAAAGTGTCACATCTGCTTGAGGATATGTTTTAAAGCCGACACATGCCTCACTTGGTATTATTGATTAGTGCCATGTGTCGATCCCCATATGATTTGTTATTTAACTTATTTTATTTGTTAATGTAGCTCGTTTTTGAGCTCGCGTCATCGAGTTACTAAATAAATCATTGAGCTTTCTTTTTTTCACTAGTTTTCTAATTTGTCTTTGTACTGCAGATTCCAAATCAGTCTTTGACTGAGCAACTCCTCCTTTAGCTCGCTGAGCCTAGTTGCTAAAGAACTCGCTAAGCTCCTATAACTCAACCTTGACTCTGTTCTATAAATTTAATCTTAAATTTGACCAAATCAAGATATTTTTGATTAACTGTGAGCTGTTTCTTATCATATAACAATTAAAAGATATGTAGCTTGCTTTTTTGTCTTTATTTAGCCTCCTTGATTTGTCTTTGAGCTAATTTTTTGTCTTCATTTCCATATAAGCATTAAAAATGGCTAGTTATGCCATTTTTTTTGATGGATAAGTCTCATTTATTGAATAAAACTAATTATAGAATTTGGAAAGTGCATTTTAAAGCCTATTTCATGGCTAGGAATTTTTGGGATCTTGTGACTGGTATTGAAAACTGTCCCATAGGGAGATAAGCTACCCCTGAAAACCTCAGTTCATTTTCTTAGAAATATCATGAAGCTCTGTCCATCCTATTGCAAAGTATTAGAACTGAATTCTTGATGCATATAGGTCATATAGACTCACCCCAAGATGCATGGAAACAATTAGAGACCATGCATGAAGGTAGTAGGCTGTCTAAAATCATTAAAATGGTTTTAGATTTGTTCACAACTCCCATGAAGGGGGATGGGAAGACTGTAAATTATTTAGTTAAAATTAAGAACATCAAATCTCAATTAAATGGTTGTAACTGTGAATTGTTTCAAGATAAGTTGATATATTTTATTATACAGATTAATATTCATGAAAAATTTAGACATTGCATCTCAATTCTTAATTCCAAATATTAGAATGAGAATGATTTGTCTGATTTGGACACCTTGTCTTCGTCGTTGATTTAAGAAGAAATATTCATGGATAAATTTGATTCAAAAGAGACTTCTTCTCAAGCATCGTTCTCTCATAACCATAAGTATGTTCATAATAGGATTAATGTCAATCCAAATCAGAAATCCAATATCAAATCTAGATTTAAATCAAATCTTAAGACTAATTTTGCAAAGAGTAATAAGAAATTTAAAGTCAAATTTAATGGAACTTGTAATAAGTGTGGAAAATTTAGACATAAAGAGTTTGATTGTAGAGTCAAGACTAAAAAATAAGTCAAGAATGATAATAAAAACAAGCCTAATAATTTTATGAAAAATCATGCAAATGCGGCTGAGAAGTCTATTGCTTTGTATACTGCCCTGTCAACTTCAAATGATAATGAATGGATTTCTTGACAGTGGTGCCTCTAGGCACATGACTTGTACTCCTGACATCCTATCAGATGTAGTTAAATGTGAAGAGAATATCTATCTAGGAGATAACTCTATCATTAGAGCTGAAGGTTGTGGCAATGTTAAGCTATCAAATGGTGTAATTAGGAATGTCTTGTATGTTCCTCTATTGAAAAAGAATCCTTTTTCTTGCTCTCAACTAACCAAAGAAAACTATAAAGTTATTTTTCTGTAAGATAAGTGGTATGCAAAAGATAAATTTGGTAATGTTATTTCTTCTGGCATTTAAAAAATGGCTTGTATATCTTTGATGGTTTTGTATCTGATTCTTTCTTTTCTTCCTCTTCTAGGAATAATATTCATCTTTGGCATGAAATAATTGGTCATGTAAATTTCAAAATCTTGTATAATATTTCTAGACTTAATCTTATTGTTGGTATTCCTAAGATAAAATCAGATCACGAGACTTGTGAAATTTTCCTACGTGGTAAACAACATGCTCAACCATTTCACAAACATCATGATCCAAATTCTTCTTAGTTATTAGAATTGATTCATAGTGATGTGAGAGGTATACTTGAGGTTTCCTCTCTCAGTGGTGCATTGTATGCTATTTGCTTTATTTATGATTATTCTAGAATAATTTGGTCTTATTTCATTAGGAAGAAGTCTTATGTACTATCTAAATTTTAGGATTTTAAAGCTCTAGTTGAAAATGATTCTAATATGAAAATTAAGAGAATTAGGATTGATAATGGAGGTGATTGCTGAAACAAAGAATATGACTATCTTAGAAATGACTAGAACTATGATTCATGCTTCCAATGTGCCAATGTTCTTATGGGATGAAGCTATGAACACTGCTATCTATATTTTAAATAGTCTACCTACAAAACCTCTTCATCAAGCTAATCCTCATGAGGTACGGACAAAGCAAAAACAAGATATTTCTCACTTAAGAATATTTAGTAGTCCTCCTTCTATCTTCATTCCAAAAGAAAAAAGGAAGAAGATTGATCCAACCTCCTTTGCTTGTATTGTTATTAGTTATGGTTGTAAAACTAAAGGTTTGAGATTCTACGTGTAACACCTATTAAAACAACCCACTTGAGACCCAAGAACAACCTAGGATTAGTTAGGAAAATTATGGAATAATTTTTTTTTGATTAAAAGAATGTACAACCATGTTACAAGACAACAGTTGTCACTAACAGGTTCTAGAATAATTCTAATCTATTAGAATATAATTTTCTTTCATTAATAATTATTAGAGGTCATAAGGTCCAAAATTTAGGGTTAGAATTTTCAATTAGGTTCAAAGGGAAATTCCTCACCATACACACTCTCTAGCAGGCTTAAAGTTTCAATTTGATTTTATCATACTTAATGCATTCAAAATTTTCCTAAATCACTCCCATTGGATAAGAAATTTCCTCACCTTTCCAATGATATAAATAATTCCTCCTAACTCCTCATAAAAATCAAGTTATGGGCCGACGAACCTTGGGAGGAAAATTTTCCCAAGGGCAAGCCTACGGGCCTAGGAGAGAAATTTTTTCTTTGCGCAGGTGGTCAACAGAGAGGGGAAGAGTTTTGGAAAATTTTCCCCTGTCGGGAAAAAAGTGCAATTTACCTCTGTGCGTCCGCAGGCTCGAAGAGGACACATGTCAGCTTGAGAAAGCTCTGGTGGGAAGTCGGGTCGTTAGAGAGATCTAAGGCATTAAGCCTTTTGGGTCACAAAACGCTAAGGGATCAAATTGATCCATGCCTCCACCGATGCCCAAGGTGCCACATGTAAAAATCTGATTAGCATGGGGAAAACAGATTTGTGGGGACACATCAGAATTTTAGACTTTTGGGTTTGGAAACACAAGGGGTAAAACTTCTCGCGCACCTCTGTCTATCCCAGATGATGCCACGTGTCTTCACTCTATTGGCTGTGGGCTGGCGAAGGAAACTAAGAAAATTTTCCCAAGAAAAATTTAAAAAGTGCTGAGGTTGAAAAAAGTTTCGTGCCTCCGCCTTTGCCTTGTGAGGCCACGTGGCAGCCTCTAATTGGCTGTGGGCCGACGGAGAGGCGGGGAAAATTTGAAAAAATTTCCCAATTTTTTTTTAAAGGTTAAGTTTGGAATTTTGGCCCGCAAAAGGTGACTGAGGGAAAAAATGGGGCGGCGGGTCCGTGGGGGAAATTTTTCCAAAATTTCTTTTGACAGTTAGATTATTATTATTTTTTAAGCCAAAATGAAGTAAAACTTCAAAAGGCCATAAATTTTGAGAGAAAGATCGATTTAGGGAAAACAAGGACTTTCTGGAAATCTCTCAAAGTCCTCTTTGCACAGAGATCATTAATTTTTGGTTTTGATAAAGTTTAAGGGGTAAATTTTAAGAAAACAGCCTACAGGATTATACAGTGCAAACTGGTAAATTTTAACTTGTTAGATTTATTCAATTTGATCTTCCTCCTCTCTCAACATGTCAAATAGACATGGAGGATTGTTCCTAAATGGATTTAAGGAAGGATTCAAGGTTCAATTTGTCTGATTGACTTACAAATTTGAGCATTTCCGTTTCTTAACAGAAAACAATTGCAAAACTGTTTGAGTCTGATTTTGCTAATTTTTGAAAAATTTTCTTAAGTTTTTTAGTCTATTTGAACTTGTTTAGGGCCTACTACTTCAATTCAATCATTTAATTTGTCATTTTATTGTTGCAAGTTTGAACTGTGCATTTTAGCGAAGTATTTTTTAGTTTTAAAAATTTATGACAGAGATCAAATTTAGAAGGGCTATTTATCATTTTTCATCTTCCAAATATGGAGATTCATTTCCATTCCAACCTAAGATATTTAGTTGATACAAACAAACCATTTAACAGATAAAATGCAAGGTCTGATTTCCAATTTTAACATATTTCAAAAGAACAAAGTTCCATATATTTCCTTCATACATATTCCTCTTTCAATTTTCCAAACAGAGGTTTCAATCACAAATTGATGATCAATTTCAATGAAACAATGCAAATAGAAGAAAATTATTGTAATCCTTTATTGATTTACAAAACAATAAAACTTTACATCTTTTAATTCCTTGTATGCAAATAACAGATTTCCAATTTCTTTCTTTCAGATGATCATAATAGAGTATATCTCTTTCACAACTTGGAATACATAACTTTCATAGCTTAATAAAAAGTATCTTTCCATTACAACTAAAATACAAATCATCCATTTCAAGGTGGAAAATATTTCAATGAGATTTCATTTCACATGGAACTATCAAACTATCTTTCTCCTCTGCTCCACAACAACAACATAAATTTATCCTTTTGGATCACAACAAAGGCAGGGGAAAGGCAACGCTCTCCACCCAACCAAGACATCTAATGAAGAGGAGAAGCCATCCTTCTTCATTGACCCCCCGAGCCCCAACCATAATGCAATAAAAGATGTGATTCAACCCATGGCAACAAGGCTTCCACAACACACATGCAATATTTTCACATTTTAAACATAGTTCTAAACAGAATGTAGCTTATAACTACATTAAAACATACAAACAAGACTAAGGCTCCATCAAGCAAGCCAAAGGAGCAAGGAATTATGGGGGATGATGCTTATGCCTCCCAATGGGAATTGGGTATCCACCCGTAACATAATGCCAATATAAAACATCTCTCATATATCCTTATGCTCCCCACAATCCCTCCTTATGCCCCCCAAAAATTTCCTTATGCCCCCCACAAAGTAAGAAATGCAATGCCATTTCTTTTCCAAGGTAGAAACCTAATACCAACTCCCTCCACACGAATTCTGATGCCACTTATGCCCCCCACATGGATTCCCCATAGCCTTCTCCTACACCATTCCTAGGTAGTCTACCCAAACAACCCACAAACATGCTAAAACATTCACACAATAACATGTGCATTCATAAAGAAAAAGAGTATTTTAAGAGCCAAGCTCTTACCTCTCCATGAAGGAGTTGTCTAAGTTCCAAAAACAACAAGCTTTCTAATGCAAAAATACAATCCAAAATCAACAACCAACAAGCATGCAAAGGTCTCCAATCTCATTCCAAAAGCAAGAGCTCCACACAACAAAATTTCACCCAAAAGGAAGTATGCAAATGTTCAAAAACCCAAAAAAAGCAAGGATTTGTAATTTTATAGAAGAGGGAAGAGAAGAGAATGAGGTGGATCCATGTAGGATGCCAAATCACATATCCTCAACTCCAACACAAAAGTCAAATTCATTCTCCAATGCACAATAAAGAGGTGGGTGAATAATATGACAATAAACTTACACACTCCAAAAAGCCCAAACCCCATAAGGATTGAATTTAATAAAATGTAAGAAGAGTGCAATTAAAACTTACAATTAGTCATATCAAAATGCATAAAGAAGGTCTAAATTCAACCCTCTAACCATAGGTATGTTTGGTAAATAAAATTGAGAGGCATGGGACAAGTTTTACTTGTCCCACAAGCCTCCAAAATCAGCCTCCAAGGACAAATTCGAATTTCCAAGAAGGTGGAGTGTTTCACACTTAGAAGTAAACTTACACATCACTTACAAGGTCACTTACACATACTTACAATATTTAATACAAAAGCCAACCACTTCACTAATTACTTTCTTATAACATATTGATTTGTTTACTTTAACAACATGATTATTCACAACATTTAATAACTAATGAAAAAGGGTAAAAGCACCACAAAATAAACACATGCAAACATTAATAAAAGAAACCACATTAATAAATAGATAAAGCCCCTTGGTCACATTCAAAGGTAATCCCCCCATGGGAATCGCTAAAAAAACACACACACAAAACATGTTTCCATGGTGACCTTGTTGAATTCATCTAGAATTCCAATGTGGTTGGTCTCCAATCCCCTAATGTTTGTTGTGATAGTTTAACCTGCAAACAAAAAAATACCTCCTTCAGCCTTGTGGCCATATCAAAACATCCAACATGATATAAATATAATCACAAACTAATCTATACATATGAATCACAACAACATCAAGGCAATCAATAATATCACTTACAATTTATATCAACAACTATGTCATCATCATATAATGTCCATTTTCTAGGTCTACTCACAATATCCAAACATCACATGTCCGAACAACATTCATAATATATCCATGTCAAATAGTATATCATCATCCACATATGAAGTATCTCTAATAATCATCATACATCATAACTAAATCAGATCAACGATAATCCATGGTCTAACATCTAACATCGTACTAAATCAAAACCATAATAATGTCCATAATGTAATCAACAGTATCAAGATCAGTATCAAAAGGTGTCAAAGGGAAGTGGGCACTACACTACGATCTATTCAAGCATGCCATTATTGAAAAAAAAAATGTTTAAGTATTAGAAAGAAATTTCTTTACTGATCCTAATGAACCCTCCTTTGTTTCTCTAGAGGTAGATTCTGATAATCCTCCTACTAACATTATAGAAACAAAAGTTCAAGAGGATGATTATCCTAATCTAGATATGATGGAGATTAAGGGGGAGTAATCTAAAAATGTCTTGTAACCTAAGATTCCTAAATGGGATAAAAATCTTGTTCAAAACTCTCAGCCTGATAATATTATAAAGATAACCTAAAGTCAACATACTTATCATGCCTTGATGACCCTCTATGAGGTAGAACCAAAATCCTTTGAAGAATCATCTCAAGATTTTAGAAGACTTCAAGATATGAAGGATGAATACAATGCTTTAATGAAAAAATGACACTTAGGAACTAGTCCCTTTTCCTTCCAAAAGAAACCTTGTAGGATCTAGGTTGTTGATCAGAGAAAACTTGACATAAAGCACACAAGAATTCTGTGTAGGAAAGAAGGTCATATGAATAGATAGGGAGAACACACAGCTAAGGCAGAAGTTCAAATTTTGGGACTTAGCCATTTTTCGCTCATGAAGGTCTATTTTTAGAGATGGCATGCAGAGCACACAAACAAGGCAGAGACGTGCATGCCACACATTGGTTATTTTTAGATGATTAGATACGAAGTAATTTGTATGGACACAGGCTGGAAATAGATCTTCTACTATTAGTTAGATAACAATAGTCTATTGTTAGTGCACTTGCATGTGTGGCTGGTTTTGTAATGACGTGTGACTAATAATAACATTCGACCTATTTTGGGAATAGATAAGTAATGAGGGGAAATTACCCACCCTTATATATATGTGTAGTGAACTACGTAGTAGAGATATAGATAGAGAAAGGTATGATGGTGAATACACACACAGATATATAAGTGCATACATAGAGAGATTATGTTGTTACATGCATACTACTGATATTGTAATGAATCTTTTGTATACTTATGCTATTTAATATAATGAAGGATATTGGCTGAATCTAAGTGTTAGCTCTGTGCGTATCTGAATCTAGTATGTCTTTGGTCTCATCATGGTTAATAAATAGTGTTGTTCTCTCTTAAAGATAGATCTGGTATGCTCTATACAACGATGTGTTAGTAATAGAATTGTATATGTTAAGTTCATCATGCTAACATCCTATAACAACAACCCTAAAGGGGGACCTGGTACATTTGCACGCTTCAAGTGAGTGCTCATTCCAGGTTGAGTGATGTGCCAACCTGTCTAGGGTTTTATTGGATTTGTATCACTGAATTCTAGGCTACATAATTGGTTCCATTTCTAGGACCTCTTTTTCAGTTGTTTCAGGATGGTTTGTGATGAAGACATACCGGTTAACTCTAGCAAGTGTTGAAGAATGGATACACGATCTAGAAGAAGAATATGCATGGTGATTCAATACTGGATTTGAGTTTAACACACACATGTGGGTGGAACAAAATTTGTATGACAATTTATATGAGAGATTTTTCGCTATCTTTCTAGTAGAATTGTATGAGTGGCTGATTGCTTATGCATCTAAGTGGAATTGGAGGTATTGTACACTTGTCTAGATGCAAGAATAATTATAGGCCCTTTATGATGTTGATTTGATTTGGAATCGAGCTATGGATACTTGGTTTTGTGGTGTCTTGAACAATTATATCTTAGAATACTCAATTTCTACTTATTCGTGTTTGGAAGTAGCTAAATTTCAATTTTTATGATATCCAAGGGGAACTTACCTCCGAGGCATTCCTCTAGTGATCAAGATCCTGATGGTAACCTTGAATCTAGAGAGTAAACCAATGGCTAACTAAACCTCACCACACATGGGGGCAGGAGAAGGTTTGGTGAAAGATGGAAGACCTAGTGGTAGAAAGGCAGAGAGAGGAAAGGCAGCTTAAGTATAATGAGGTGCATGAGACAAAGATAGAGAAGTAGCGTAATGCTGCAGAAAGTATGGCGTTGAGGAGAGAGATGGCTCAAGAAGGATTTGAAGCTCATGCAAAAGACATGGAGCCAGAGCATCAAAAACTCCCCCATCTTGGAAAACATAACAGGGATCCCCCCTCGGCCTCACGCAGAAGTGTGCCAACAGAGACTACCTAGGCCGCAGGCGCACATCTAAATCCACTTGGTAACCTTGCCCTTGCATTTGGTTTTTCAACATCTAGTACAACAAGCAGTCAACAAGCTAGTTCATGTAGTGGGAGAGTAGGAGTGAGTCTTATAAAAGGAACAACGATGGAAACACAAATGACTTCATTATTATACGGGAGTACCTTTTCAGGTGTATCATTAGCATAGAGTATAAGTGCGCCGATTTTTGGATTAACTTATGGGAGTAGTAACTCTTCACAGACTGTCAGGGTACAGTTTAGTTCTATTATTGGGACACAAGGAAGTGCGTCTTCTAGTTCAACCCCAACTACAGGTTTGGGATCGAGAGGCATAGGTAGCTCTGGTTTGGTCAAATTTGGTGGTTCTGGAGGTAGGGGAAACACATGAGGTTCTGTATTAGGTGGGAAAGGTCTGCACCAACCCCAGAATATCTACATGGAAATGTCTCTTCATCTTATAGAGTATAGGGTCATAGAATATGCTACTGAACATGTGCATATTTGTGAAATACTATGTCATGCAAAAGGAATCACGACTTATGAGTGAAGGGCAATCCAATTTGCCACTATGTTACAAGGGCGCATAGATAGCTAGTATAGAAAGTTTGACCTTGATTAGAATTACATAGATTGTATAGCTTTAAAGGATGCATTCCTTAAAGAGTTTCATATCCTTGAGTTTGAGTAGAAGAGTATAAGTGTGCTCAAGGATATTAAGCAAGGCACTACTGAAAGGGTTAGAGAGTATGATGCATGGTTTAAAACATTGTTATCAAAGCTTTCTTATCACATACACACAAGCCATCATGCACATTGGTTTATTGGGGGCTTGATTACCCCTTTTAGGAGGGAATTATCAAATAAGACATACACTGATCCGCGTGAAGCACTTGAAACAACCTTATGTGCAGAGGCAGTTAGAAGCATAGATACCGGGTGAGACCATTTTTAGAAGCACAAATAGCAATTATGGTAAAACAGTTGGAGAAACTATTAGAAAATTCAGCACATGAGATGTGCTCACGGATTTGGTACACATATTGTGAAGTAGAAGGTCACACAAAGGATAGTTGTCCTCATAGAACAATACGCTCATTGCTGATGGATTGTGAAATATGCCACTTAAACCATGATGCTAGCCACTGCCCATTATTACAACACATGATAAGGAAGAACGTTTCAAGCTATTGTAAAATTTGTAGGTCCACGAATCATGACACAGAGCACTACTGACTGATTGGATAGATCCATGATGTTATAGATATTGGTGTACGAAAGACAGGAGTTTCAGATAACTCTAAGGGTAAGAATGAACCTCAGGACTGAGAGCACGATTAGGTGCACTATGATCGAAATGAGGGGCGTTTTGAAGGTAGTTGTGGTAGAGGTTGAGGATACCATGGTGGATTCAGAGGACGAGGCCATGGTGGTGGAAGAAGTAATTTTCCTCGCAGAACATGTTATACATGTGGATCTCTTGACCACTATAGGTGTAAATTTCCTTAAAATATTACTTGTTCTTTCTGCAGAAAGAACCATAGCTATAAAGAGTTCCCGGAAATATATGAGCATTTGAGTAAGCAACATAAATAAGAAAACAAAAGCACTGGGATGGTTAGGATACATCGTGCTATGGACAATCAATGGATGCCCAAGATGGAAGTAGAATATGAGGCACTACAAGTGAAGATCACGACCCATGATGAGGTGGCACATGCTAGGGAAGCTTTACAAGAGAAGCCTACCATCACTAAAGATGAGGTTATTCATGTATGGTACCCAGATCCTACCTATCAGAAGGAGGTTTATCAAGAAACCATGGAAATTATAAGGAATCTTCAAGGTGATATCCAATGCTTAAAGGAGCAAAAGAAAGCATCAAAGACGGTCCAAAATGATATAGATGACTTGAGGGAAGTGTGTAAAATGTTGCACTAGGAAAATATCATTCCACTATTAGGGAGTTGGTTAAAAGGAAACACTTTGTGTGTAAATACTGAGAATGGATGGCAGATCCTGTATGAAAATATCTCTCATCATAGCCTAGATTATGGCAAGGAAATCACTCTGAATGTTGTTGTGGATGGGTGGCTATTGAGTAATATACTGATTGATACAGGCACGAAGGTCAATGTTCTTACCTTGGATGCATGGGTACAAATGGGAAGACCCCCATTGCAGCCATCTTCTAATGTATTATTCATGGCTAATCAGATTAAGGCCACTCCCATAGGATTTTTGAAAGATGAATCTATTACCATACAAGGAGCCAAGTTCAGTGGAGACTTTGAAGTTTTAGCGCTAGTAGAGTCAGATAGCTTCCCAACTCTATTGGGGTGTCTTTGGTGCTATGAAAATAATGTTGATCTTCGGTTAAACAAGGGATATATCAATTTTTAAAATAAATAGGAAAGGGTTATTATCCATTTAACAGATGGAAAGTCCATGCCCTATGTTGAGCCCTTAAGTGAAGAAGATCTGAATATGATTTATGTATGTGCCATCCGAGATCTAGAGATGATTGAACCAACCAAAGAAGTACTAATTCAGTGGGAGGATGCACAATCTATTAGTGATACTACAAGTTTTGCTTGTGATAATTGGGGTCACAACACTTATGAGTTGGTAGGGCATGAATTAAAGAGCATATTTCCTCGAAGCATAAAACCGCGTTATGCCAAGAGGATAGGAAAAAAATTGGTACCTTATTACACAAGAGAAGGGGATCTCATGGTATTCCTTTGTGCCATGGAAGAACAGTGGATAGCCCCATTGGAAAGAAGAACTATGCTAACATATACACTATGTGGGACATCAGCACACTAGTGGGTGGTCCACAAGGATAATCTTTTCGGGTGGAAGGAAATTGGAATTTCTCTTACTACTAGGTTCTTTAGGAGAAATGCACCTACTCAAATATGTACTTATCACTGTAATCAACCTATTCAACACCATGTTTAGAAGTGTGAGAGAATTTGGATAGAAGGGTAGGAAGATTTACCACCTTCGCTATGGGTGTACCAATTTTATTCCACTTTACAAGGTTGTGCGTGTGCCTGATATTTCTATGCAGAAATCCATAGAGAAACTAGAAATTGACAGAATTTAATCACAGGAATGGCCTAGACATTTGAATTCTTCTCTACGAAGCCTCTTGTGGAAGAAGAATTAAAATTTATCCAACTCTTAACTATGGGGGATAGTGCCAAGGTTGAAGAACTCCTTGAGGATTTATTAGATAAAGAAGACTCAGGAGCGTGTCTTGATAAAGAACCAAAGGAAAATGCAACATTACTTCAACATGCTTACCTTGAGAAATATAAGGAAAAATGGTCTACTTAGTGGATGACGAAGAAGAAAATAATCTAGATGTAAACCATTCAACAGGAAGGCATGAGGTATTGGATATTGTGGATAAGACCACACACACCTATCATGAACCCATGAAGAGAAATTAGGTGAATATTGGGACAAATACTGAGCCTAAGGAAGCCATAATTGGAGACTATTGGTTAGAATCTGAAGTGGCAAAAATAATAGAGTTACTAAGGGATTACCAGGACCTATTTCCTAGGGGGTACCATGAACTTAAAGGCATGCATGAATCATTTGGGGAGATGAAAATAAATATTAAAGAGGGTGCGCACCCAGTTAGAAAGAGACCTTATAGAATGAACCCAAATTTACATGAAAAGGTCAAAGAAGAGATTGATAACATGTTGAAGTCTGGAATTATCAAGCCCCTTGATGAGTTAGAATGGGCTAGTCAAGTGGTGATCAGTATCAAGAAGGATGGAAAGATTAGAATATGCGTGGAATATAGGGAGATGAATGCTGCATGTGTAATTAATTCATTCCCTACACCATTCACCGAGGAAATAATAAGAGTTACATAGCGCAAAATATATTCATTCACAAATGGGTTATCTGGGTATCATTAGGCCATAATTGCCTAGGAGGATCAAGAAAAGACTACATTTACTACTGAATGGGGTAGCTTTGCCTATACTGTAATGCCCTTCGGTTTGAAAATGCATCTATTGTATTTTCACGCATAGTTATCAAGCATTCAAGGAATTCATTCACAACTTCTTACAAGTATATTTAGATGATTGGATGGTTTATGGATTAGTCAAGGATAACTGTGCCAATATACACTTAATATTTGAATGGTGTAGACGATTGAGTATCTCTTTGAACATCAAGAAGTGCATATTGTCTACACCGTTTGGGATACTTTTTGGATACATAATCTGTAAGGAGGGTTTGTTGGTTGATCCAGCAAAGGTTGTATTCATTATAGGCCTAAGGGAGCCTACCAGTCAAAGTGAAGTACGTAGATTTTTGGGTTATACAGGATATTACAAATTTTTTATCAAATACTATGCCAAATTTGCCACACCATTAGAAGAGTTACTAAAAGGGAAAGGAACGTTCTACTAGGGATAACAATAATAGATTGCATTCAAGAAATTGAAGGAGAAAATTACTACCACACCTATTCTACATTTTACTTCATGGGACAAACCTTTTCATGTGCATGTTGATGCCTCTGGCATGGCCGTTGGCGCGGTGTTGGCTCAACTTAGAGAAGGTATTGTAGATCATCCTATCTATTTTGCTAGTAAAAAGTTGACTAATGCAGAACAAAATTACATAACTACAGAGCACAAAGCTTTATCAATAATCTATGTGCTGCATAAATTCCACCAGTATCTACCAGCTACACCATTCATTTTTTCTATAGGTCACATGGCATTGAAGTATTTGGTAAATAAACCTATTTTACAAGGGTGCATATGTCAATGGGTGCTCGTATTTCAAGAATTTGATTTCACAGTTGTGGTAAAATCAAGAAAAAACAATTCTGGACTAGACCATCTATCAAGAATACAGTCAGGAGAAGAATCACAAGCAATTGAGGATACCATGCCAGGTGCACAATTATACAGGTTATAATGTGTGCCATCAGAACTAGAGGACATTACTATCTTTCTACGCACAGGGATGGCATAGGAAGGAATGAAATCCTTGGAGAAGAAACAACTTGCTATATGCGCCACACATTATATGTTAATCAATGGTGACGTGTACAAATGGGATGAGATGAAGTATTACGCCATTGTGTATTGGAACATGAGTGCATGAGTATTATGGAAGAAGCTCATGGTGGAATTGTAGGTGGCCACTATGCCGGTGATGCCAAGACACACAAGATTCTACTTGTTGGTTTATGGTGGGAGACCCTCTATAAAGACTGTAAGAGATTTTGTAAGGCATGTGATCATTGTCAACGTCTTAGAAGACCAGGTCAATGAGATGAAATGCCTCTGAGACCTATTAATAGCGCATAATTGTTTGAGAAATGGGCTATAGATTTTGTGGGTTCTATTTCACCAGCTGCGTGTAGAACTGGATCATGCTACATTATAACTTGCACCGACTATCTAAAAAGGTGGGAAGAAACAACACCTACCAAGGACTGTACAACAGCTACAACAACTCAATTTCTATGGGAAAATATTATGACAAGGTATGGATGTCCTTTGAGTTTGACCAGTGATATGGGCACACATTTTATTAATGAGACAATTGGAATTTTATTGGATGAGTTCATGATTGCACACCATAAGAATACACCCTATCATCCTCAGGCAAATGGAACTGTTGAGGATTTCAAAATTTTTTTGGGCCAGACATTGACAAAAATTTATGATGTTGGAAGAAAGGATTGGGATGATAAAGTATCTGTAGTACTTTGGGCATGTCAAACGACATATAAAAGGTTGAACAAAGCCACACCATTTCAGTTAGTGTTTGGCTTCCTATGGAATTTATGTTACCTTATTTACATATTGCATGCACTAGAGGTCTAGCTGATGAGAAAGCTTTAGAAGAATGGATTGAAAAGATAATTCATATGGACGAACGATGATCCATAACACATTGGAGTCAGAAGAAAGAAAAGGCTAGGTAGAAAGCATGGCATGACAGAAACATAATGGAAAAGAAGCTTGAGATTGGACAAATGGTGCTTCTCTATAACTTTAAGTTCTTATGTCATCCAAGGAAACTTAAGGTACACTGGTTGGGGCCATATGTTATCACTTACATCCTTAAAACATGCGCTTGTCAGTTAGAATCCCTTGATGGAACGCAGCTACTTGGTTACTTCAATGGCAGTAGGTTGAAGCCATACTATAAATAAATTGTGGTGTTTGTAATAAGACAATATTTCCATTTAGATTAGGTTCTTAATTCTCTATTTCATTCTTTTTTGCTATGCTTTGTAAATTTAGTTGGTGTGTTATGTAATAAGAGCGCTTACACGCGTGAAGCTAATTACTATATGAAGCATGTTTATCACAAAGGACTGCACATAATTTTAGTGTGGGGTGGTTGTCAATATTCAGGTAAAAAATTGTGGGAATTGAAAGGTGAAAGGAATAAGCTGCTACAAGTGCTCTTCAAGTCAAAGGGTTGCTTCTTTAAAGTTACCAAAGATGGAGATGAATGAAGGGATGATATAACGTGAGGTAAGCATAGGCCATAACAAATACCAGAAGAAGGTGTAGTGATGAGGTACTCAGGCACAAGTAAGCACTCTGAAAAGAAGTCTGTGACCAGAGGGTAGGAAGGTGCGCTAGAAGGTTATAACTGGGGTGTTAAGATGTAACACATTGAAAGGATGGAATTGGTCGATTACGAGAGGATATTTGGTAGGTGAAGGATCAATGAATGCATCAAAAATTTGAGAATCTATATAAGGATGGGATGCGAGATCATTTTTACCATTGCGATTAAGAGTATTTGAAAAAGAGCTAAGTGAAAAGATCCAAGTGATCAAATTGAGGTACGAGAGGTGTGTAGCTAGTCGCAACGAAGAGATCTATGCATAGAAAGAGCTTGTGTCCCCAGTGGTAAAGGGTTTGAGCAAAGCAAGGTGACAGAGAGGAGTTAGGGCATGAGATTTCACCTAGGGCATGCTGAATCGAGCTAGGGTTTGATTTACACATTGAAAAATTTAAGAGGTGAGTATCTACAAAGGATTTCAAGGTAGAAATGGCACCCAAGAAATCAGTTGTAGTAGGAGTAAAGGGAAAGAAGAAGGTAGTCATAGAAGAAGAGGAGATGGCTCCCGAAAGCAATTTTTCTAAAATACAATATCTAGAGGGGGTTATTGTAGGCCAGGAGTGGGATTCTCACATAAAGAAAAATAAGGTGAGTGAATATAATCACCATACCCCAGATAATAAAAAGGAGCTTGATGCCTTGTTGAACATAAAGACCAATAAACACATGGAAGAAGACATGCCGGTGTAGGATGATGATTGTGAGAATATCTTGAAGAAGATTGGAGTTTACCAACTATATGAGCTCTCTTACTTTGGGAAATATAATCCCTTGTATCAGTGTCTCATGAGAAGAGTGCACAAATATTTTTTCTACTTTGCAGGATGCAAAGACAGAATTTTAGCCATGTTAATCTCCATGGCAACAAGATTAAAGGGCATAAGATAAGATTTGAAAGATGACTTGAAAGAAAAGGTCATAATCTTTGAGATCGAAAATGAGCTAGGGTACACAAAGGGTCTACATGGCATGGACATAGATAAATTGAAGAAGTATCCAATTATGCAAGCAACTACACATCTTTTTACGAAGCTAAATGACCAGGAAAGGTGGTCACAAGTGAATACCATGTGGCTGTACATTACTAAAAATATGTTTGAAGGGGTGGTATACAAGACTTCACGTTACATTGCATAAACTATCTTTAAGGAAGTAGACAAAGGAGGAAGGATCAGCTTTGGAGTTGTTTTATTGTCACTGGTGTTCATGGAGATCAGAGTACCTGCTGGACCAAAAGAGAAGATATGGGAGTATCCCATGGAGCACAAGTCACTTTTAGAATGCTTCAAAAATTACATGTGTGAAGGATCCATGATGGAACAGGTCAAGAAAAGGTTTGAGAAGTGGTACGATAGGCTCTGTGCAGCCTTTGAAGAATAATGACACATCCCTAAGGACTTGCCTTCGGTGTTTGGAAATGCAGTGCAGTTCCCTATATACCGGCACTTTTACATAACATGGTTTACCATGAAGGGTGGAGCATGGAGCCCTTGGTGTAAGTTACCATATGCCTTCACAACAAGATAATTCTAGGTGTAAGTACACAGGTTCTCAGACGCGCGGCGCTTAATGTTTAATGTGGACAAGGTAGATTGTGACTACCACACACTGAGGGAGAAAGATGTGTATCTAGGATGGGGTGCATATATTGAAAGGTTCATTTTAGATGTATTGAGAATTATACTAGTAAGTTTGGCTATGGAATATTTTGAAGCAGCACTGGTGTACCTCCAACTGAAGCCCAAGATGGAGAATAACAAGTATGTGGAAGATGAGTTCACACTTCCAACACCACCAAAGGGTAAGCATAAAATGGAGAACATTCAAATAACTAAACCCACAGAGCCAATTGAAGTAGAGGACGAGGAGGATGAGCATGAGGATAGTGGTGGTTTGGAACATAGAGGTAGAAGACATCCTGTGAATAAGGATGAAGCCAAATGAAGCCTTGAACTGTTAGATTTTGAGGATTTTAATAAATACGGATTTAATCAACTTACATATTACATAATTTTACAATAAATATTTAAATAAAGATTACATCATAACATAAGTAAATAAATAAATACTTATAGGAAATAAATAACATAGGTGATACAATATTTATAGTGGAAAACCCCAATAGGGCAAAAAAAACTTTAAAAATAACCTTTTACTTCAGAGAACTTATTTTACATCCAGTAACACTACCTCCTCCTTTGAATCCCTATTTAACAAGGGTAAAACCAAATCACTTGATTTGCACATGTTTGATATATTTTTCGAATATATCAAATCATGACCTAAAGTCCTTTTTATATAAGGTGATCGGGTATGTCTCCCGACCCACATTTTCAACCTAAAATGGTTGACACATACACCCAGGTTTATAATATTTGATATTAGAAATATAATCATTTCATGATATTAAATATTTAACCTAAAGTATATACCTAGGTTAGCATACTTAATAATAGAAATATAAATATTTCATATTATTAAATATTAACCTATATATTAGTGATGAACCCATATACATTCAGGGTTGACCAGACCACTTAATCATTATGTTCTAACACTCCCCCTTAATGTTAAGTGGGATAAAATAACATATGCAAGTAATTTACCTACCTGTGGTACACTACAGGATTTACAATCCTTAAACTATAAAGGTTTTAGGCTAACATATTGGTTGAAGGAATTATAACACCTTCATCATACTCAATTTACCTTTTGGTACAAAAAGATTTGGAACCCCAAATATCATCCCATGATCAATGGCTAAGTATGATAAGTGAGTTTTACATGTTCTCATAGGTTCTCATAAAATGTTATTGAACCCAAGCATATATGAGCCTTTTACAACCAAGGACCTCCTTAACAATATGCTTGTACTGGATGTTTACTAGTAAACTCAATAGCACTAAAGATTTTATTGAAGACATCCTTTAAGATCTTTCTACACTTCTTTCTAAAAAAAAGTTGAGGAGGTATACATGCCCGATGGTCTTGTTACACTTGCTCGAAGTTCTTTTATAAATGCCCAAAGATCTTTTCACAAAAACTAAGTTCCATTAGGAGGTGACATTGTCATGAACATTTCCCCTCAATGGAAACTCTGACAATCCAAACTTTTCATGAAAGTGACAAAAATTTATAGCACTTAGGGACTTTGTGAAGATGTCAGCAACATGCTCTTCAGTCAACATCAACTTAATATTTATCTCATCACTTTGCGTCTTCTCACAGATGAAGCGTATATGTATCTCAATGTCCTTTGTTTTCTGATTTTGAACTGGATTCTTAATCAAAATAAATACAACTTTGACCACCATATAGAAGATAAATACTTCTTTTAGCTTCCATGTGTATCTCTACCAATAGTTGTTGCAGCCACATGACTTCTTTACTTCTTCCATTGTACTTCTCTGCCTCAGTAGGAAAAATGGAGACTGTTGATTGTATTTGTAGTTCCAAGTAATGGTTCCTACACCAAAAAACTTGAACACATATCCAACATATTTTATAACACAAAATTAGTATGGTTAGAATCACAAAATCTATATAAGATAGTATTTTCATTCTTATTATAATACAACCTATAATTGATTGTTCTTTTCAAATATCTAAAAATTCTTTTTGCAAGATTCCAATGATGTGTAAAAAAGGTTCCTGCATAAACCTTGAAGTAATTTCTTTTGCATAGAAAATATTTGATCTAGTTATAGTTAGATAAATCAAACTATCAACTAACAACGTAGATAAAATAGGATCAACATTTTTCATATGTAGATTTATGATCAATATTTATTCCAACTTCCATTGAAGTAGAAAATGGTTTAAAATCAATCATAAGAAATTTTTTCAATACAATGGTTGCATATTGTGTTTTGAAAAAAATAATAAAATGAAATACAATCATACAAATAACATGATGTGAGAGACCTAACTCATTCATTTCAAAGTACTGCTTCAATTTCTCTTTAATCCTATGAATTAAATTAGAATTGTCACCAGACATAAGTAAATCATCAACATATATACATATAATGATAATATGTAAGCCTTATTACTTAATGAATATATCATTGTTAGAAGAACAATTAACAAAACCTAATAGTTTAAAGAAGGAACTAATTTTCACATACCAAGCTCTAAGAGCTTGTTTTCAACCATACAAGGATTTCTCAACTTACAAACATAGTTTTCTTACCAGTTTCTTCAAATCTTTTAGGTTGAAACATGTAAAGTTCTTTTTTTCAATCACAATTAAAAAAGTATTTTTCTTATCTATTTAGTAGATTTCCCACCCAAGTTGAGCGGCAATTACAAATAAGGCCATAACAGTACACATTTTAGCTACAGGAAATGTCTCAACATAATCAATACTAAGTTTCTAAGTGAAACCTCTAGCAATAAGTCTAGCTTTATGCTTGTTAATACTACCATCACCATTATATTTTACTTTGTATATCCACCTAGACCCTAAAACACTTCACGGATCAGGTTCATACAAGGTAATTAATGCATGGTACATATGATGGATTCTGGTCATTTTCCTGAGGTTAATAGGATTTGATTTTTCTAACATAGATTGAGCCCAATTTAATTTCTTATCTAGGAAGATAAGAGTTTCAAAAACATCTATAACATCAAAACATCATCATGACCATTTACTAAATCTTAATCAAAACCATCATTTAGAAATATTTAATGAAATAATTTCAAGAGAAGAAGATAACACATGTAAACCTTTCACTAGACTATATCTATACATTTCATATAAGATTGGATAATTAACATGTCCTAACCTTTTATGCCATAGTTTTGAATTATTCAAACTATTAGATATAAAACAAGATGTAGAAGAGAAATCATAAAAATATATAGATCATTTCTTTGAACTCCTTCAGCTATTATACTCTCATTACTATCCTTGATATACCAAGTATCCTTCATGCATGGATTCTAGTTGTGTCCATACCTCTTTCGGATGTTCTATATTACCAATATGTAGAAGGTACTTATCATTCACATTGCATAGAGAGAGCATCTTACATTTGTTGCAAGAATGCAGTCATGTTATCTATAGTTACTTGACGACCGATGGGAGAAATCTTAGATCTAGAAACAACCATCTAGAGTTTCCTCGCCATAAATTCTATTTTGACCCAAATATTGTACTTGGTTTCATTTAGGATCTGGGTTTTTTCAAGACAGAAATAGTTGGACGTCATTGTTTTCCTAAACATGTAAAACACTCCCCATTATAATATACAATGTACGACATAGTTAGATACATATTTATCGATAAAAAATACTTAATAGAATCAGATCTAAATTTTACAGATCTAAAAAAATTATTTGATCGTAACTAATTCTGTCATTACAATGCATACTAATTATCCTCCCATGATCAAAATAATAACCTACATTATAAAGGGCTCTGTATTATACCCTAGATTTATTAAAAAATATTTCCAACCATATAAAAGTGAAGAATAGACCCCTAAGAATGCATAACTTCAAATTTCTAAAAAAATTAATGTAGACAAAAATCTAGACAACTTAAATTTGACGTCTAAATGACCATCATAATGACTTATTTTTGGGTCTATTGTGACGGTCATTTGAACGTCAATTTTAACACAATTAAAGTTTCCTAGAACCTACGTGCTTAAATTTGACGACTAAATGACCGCCATATTGTCTTATGTTTGGTCTACCATGACGGTCATTTGATCATCAAATTTAATAAAGCCAAAACTTGTTGTGTATTTCCAGAATGTGAAATTCCAGAATTTCTTCTTCTATATAATATTAGGGAGGTTATATTTTAACACATTATAATAACTTATTATAATTTATAATTTAAAAATATATAGATTTTTTTATAAAAAAATGTATATGATTTATAGAATGAAAATAAAAAACAACATATAGTTCATAAAAATTATAAACCATAGTATATTGTTTTTATATTAAAAAACTCATAACCCTTATTAAAGGGGTTTAAATGACATAGACCATGTTAAAAGAATTTTACCTGGTGTAAATATATTTATAAGAGTATAGATTAACCTATATATATTGCAGAGGGGACAAGTAATTTCACTTGACCAATGAAATAAATTGAAATCTCTATTTTCATGAACCTTGTCTCCTCCCTTCATTTACTCTTAATTTTACCCTGCACACATTTAAAAGTATGGAAATATTGTAAAATATTTTATATAATTCCTGCAAGCTAAAAAATTTAAATTTTTTATGTGGCTATAACTACTAATATTTTAATAAATATTTACCACACTTCACGTGGGCCACCAATAAACTAGCCCTTTTGTTTAATTCTCCATTTATATTATCTCATTTTATTCTCCACTCCCACTCTTATATAAAAGAAAACCTTTAAATATATTTATTTATATAGTTTTTATAAACTATAAGATCTAAATGAATGGGGCCGCCCCCTTACATGGATAATATAAATGGTTAGGGACACATGTTAGGTTTTATTTAATAAGTATTAAGATTTTAAAAAGTAATCCCTTCATGGACAAGAAATAAACACGGGCCCTCTTACTAAAAAAAAGTAAGCACTTTATTTTTTTAAAAACATATATAAACCAAATCTAATAAAATTTATATTTTAAGCAGTTTAAAATAACCATATATATAAAGTATGATTCAAACTTAGGTTTGTTTCTTATAAAAAAAACTATATATGCCTAGATTTATAAGTTAAGTTTAAATATGATTTTTAAACTTAGTCTTAGAATATGGTCTGTTGACTCTCCCCTCAATCCCATGTAATTTTAATATGGTTTAAGACTTTTAATATATAATTTTTTTTTTCAAAACTATATAAATTTTAATATGATGTTTATATAAATTATTATATAAACCTTATTCTATATTCTATATATATTTATTTAAAAATAATAATATAGTTTTAAAATTATATAGGATATAGTTATAGATTAACTATAAACTATAATTTTTCAAATCAAATCCTTTTAGAGGGGACCAAAGAACACGGGTATGAATTTACCTTCCGAAATATTTAACCTACAAACATTTGAAATTATAGAAAACATGAAAATTATTTCATATAGTAATAAATCCTTTCTTTTTCTATATGTAACTTTCACACAGGTAAATATTTGAAGCCCCTTTCACCTATGCACACATCAATTTCCAAACAAACATTAATTCTATATATTTTACAAAATTAAATGAAATTAAGAATCATATCATATTACATCTCCCCCCAAAATTAGGGATTTAAAATTGAAAAACCCTAAAATTTTTACTGAGAGTTTAATTGTACAAATGTAATGCTAAAATAAATTGAGAAAAAAGGGATCGGATACTTTTAAATACCCTTTCGGGTTGGTTGAAAAAATCTGTACAAATTAAATAAATAAAATACAAAACATTTGATCTTAATTTATTTAATTTACCTCACTCTAATACCATGTTAGAATTCGAGGATTCTAATAAATATGGATTTAATCAACTTACATATTACATAATGTTACAATAAATATTTAAATAAATATTACATCATAACATAAGTAAATAAATAAATACTTATAGGAAATAAATAACATAGGTGGCACAATATTTATAGTGAAAAACTACAATATGGTAGAAACCACTTTGAAAATAACCTTTTACTTCAGAGAACTTATTTTACATCTAGTAAGATCACCTCCACCTTTGAAACCCTATTTACCAAGGGTAAAACCAAATCACTTGATTTACACACATTTGATATATTTCTTAAATATATCAAATCGGGACCTAAATTCCTTTTTATATAAGGTGATCGGGTATGTCTCCTGACCCATATTTTCAACCTAAAATGGTTGACACATACACCTAGGTTTATAATATTTGATATTAGAAATATAATCATTTCATGATATTAAATATTTAACCTAAAGTATATACCTAGGTTAGCATACTTAATAATAAGAATATAAATATTTCGTATTATTAAATATTAACCTATATATTAGTGATGGATCCATATACATTAAGGGTTAGCTAAACCACTTAATCATTATGTTCCAACATGAACATCTGCATAACTCCAGAGGTACTAATTAACATAACCATCTTGGAGAAGAACAACGAGGTCCAGAAAGTGATGAAGGATGAAACATTGGGCTGCACAGAAAGATTATCAATGGTTAAATAGAAGCGTGAGGCCTTGGTAGCAACCCAAGAACCACACAAGAATCAGCTGTAAGAGCTTGGGAAACACATTGCATAGAAGATGGATTTACTAAAGGGAAGGATGACTGCAATGTCCAACATTTTGTTGGTCTTGTAGAATGAGAAAGGGGAGATCGCGAAAGATGAACTGAAGTCCATTGTTGTGGACATTCCAGAAAAATTAGAGGAAGCACTCGCTGAGTGGTAGAACTTGGAGGCCAAAATAAAATAGGAATATCCTAAATCAGTTGTTCAGGTTGCAGCAGAAGAGATTGCAAATTAAAAACATTCTTTCATTTATCATAAGTATTTCCATTCTTCTATTCTTTACTTCAGTTTTGGATATGACCATTGTTGTGGTGACAATGAAATTAGCGTGGGGCAATGTTGATAAGAGAAAACTTTATAGAAAACACAAAAGAAGTCCGCACAAGAAAGCAGGTCATATTCAAAGGTGTGAATGGATAGGGAGAACATGCGTGTCGAGCACAAAAATGAGGTAGAGACATGCACACCATGCATTGGCTATTTTTGGAAGATTGGATATGAAGTACTTTGCATGGACACAAGCCAGAAATAGATCTTCTACTGTCAGTTAGCTAGTAGTAGTCTATTGTTAGCTCACTTGCATGTGAAGCTAGTTTTGTAACCACGCGTGGCTAATAATAACATTCGACCTATTTTAGGAATAGATAAGTAGTGAAGGGAAAGTTCCCACCCTTATATATGTAGCGAACTACGTAGTAGAAATATAGATAGAGAAAGGTATGATGGTGAATACACACATAGATAGATAAGTACATACATAGAGAGATTATGCTGTTACGCTCATACTACTGTTATTGTAATGCAGCTTTTTTATACTTATGATATTTAATATAATGGAGGATATTGGATGAATCTAAGTGTTAGTTCTATGTGTATCTGAATCTAGTATGTCTTTGGTCTCATCATGGTTAATAAATAGTTTTGTTCTCCCTTAAAGATAGATTTGGTATGCTCTGTAGAATGATGTGTTAGTAATAAAACTGTATATGTTAAGTCTTCATCATGCTAACACCCTACAATAGAAACCCTAAAGGGGGACCTGGTACCTTTTCACACTTCAGGTGAGTGATGAGTCCATGTTGAGTGATGTGCTAGTGCGTATAGGGTGTTATTAGATTTTTATCACTGAATTCTAGGCTGCATTATAGGTGGTTGTTCAAAATTAAACATAACTCTCTAGGAGAGATTGATAAGTTAAAAGCAAGGTTGGTATCTCGTGGTTTCACTCAGAAACCAAGTATTGACTATGTTAAGAATTTTTCTCCTATTGCTAAGATGAGCACTATAAGAGTTCTTCTTGCATTGGCTGCCCAATACGGTTGGAAGATTCACCAAATGGATGTCAAAAATAATTTTCTAAATGGTGACTAAAAGAATAAATCTATATGAGTCAGCCAAAAAGATTTAAAGTACCTTGTAAGTATGTATGTAAGCTCAAAATTTCTTTGTATGGTCTTAAACAAGCTCTTAAAGCTTGGTATGTTAAAATTAACAGTTTCTTTCAAGATCTTGGTTTTTCTAACTGCTATTTTGATAATGATTTATTTTTTAAAGTTGAAAACAATCATATTATCATTATTGTCTTGTATTTTGATGATCTTTTGATCACTAGCAGTGATATAAATCTAATTATTAGACTTAAAGAAAGGTTAAAACAACGTTTTGAAATGACTAATTTAGGTTTACTAAATCATTTTCTTGGCATGGTTATAGTTCAAGATCATAAGTCGATTGTTTCATCTCAATCTCAATATGCTATGAATTTTCTTAGAAAATTTAACATGATTGACCGTAATCCTGTTGTAATTCCTATTGAAGTTGGTGTTAAGTTAGATCCTAAACCAACTTGTCCTAAATTTGATTATACTGTTTATAAGAAGCTAGTTGCTAGTCTAATTTAATTAACTATTACTAGACCTAATATTTCTTATGCAGTAGGAGTAGTTTCAAGATTTATGCAAGATCATTATGAAGATCATTGGAAAATGGAAACAAGGATTTTGAGATATATTAAAGGAACAATCAATTATGGTCTTTATTATTCTCCTTGTAATGATGCACAATTATTTGGTTATTGTGACTCTGATCATGCTGGTGATACTGCATATAGAAAGTCTATTTCTGGATATATTTTCAATTTGGGTGGATGTGCCACCACTTGGAGTAGAAATAAGCAACCAACGGTCTCTATATCTTCTACTGAGGTAAAGTATAGAAGTGTTATGGAAGCTTCCAAAGAAGCTATGTGGCTGAAAATACTATTGGATCAGCCGCACATGGCCATTAAAGGGAGTACTACTCTCCTATGTGACAGTTAGAGCTGCATTGCTCTTGCAAAGAATTCAATTTAACATCAAAGGACCAATCATATTAAAGTTCATATGCATTTTATTAGAGAGAAAGTCTTGAATGGTGATATTGATGTCAAGTTCTTTTCAACTAAAGATCAAGTTGTAGATATCTTCACAAAACCACTGTGTTCTGTCAAGTTTTCAAAATTTCATGCCTTATTGGGCCTATCAGAGTTCCGTTGAGGGGGAGTGTGCATGACAATGCAGTCTCTGAATATCCTGTTGAAAACTTCTAATACTTCCTCTATTTTTAATAAGTAAATGTGTCACATTTTGTGAAGTTACTTGTAAATCCTATCAAAGCTTCAGTCATGGGTATGCCTTAGGTTATAAAAGGATCCATAGTCTAATGCAAGTCTTCAAATGTAAATCACTAGCTTTAAGAATTTTTGTATGGAAAGATCTGTGGATTTCCCTTGTTGGCATTCTAGCTTAAATCACTGATTCAAGGTCTGTAAATCCTTTTATATAAAAAGGTAATTCTAACTTGTCTAATTTGTCTTCCCACTTAATATTAAGGGGGAGTGTTGGGGTGATAATGTAAATTGGGATCAACCACTACAGTAGCCCCAACATTAAATGTAAATTTTTGTTAAGAAAAATTTATTGTGAAAGTATTTCACATTAAAGAGTGAAATGACTCAATCGATTCACCCAGCCACATTGATTTGGGTGATGCTTCTCAGGATTGGCTGTCTACAACATATACATGTTGTACAAACTAACTTAAATACAAAGATATTGTTATAAGATACCATCAATGATCATTGTATGATCAATGATCTAATCAAGAAATAGGTTGAGTAGACATTGTGTATGACTGCAAAATGGAAGTGGAAGTGTTGGGTTAAACTTGTGTGAATTCTTAATAAAGACAATGCTTTACCAATAGAGTTTTTCTTTCAGGTTTCTCCACTTAAATCTGGTGCTATCTTTCTTTGCTCTTATTTTTAATTTGATTTCAAGCTCATTCTCATTAAGATCTACATTCACTATTTATTTCAAGTTAATTTTGTGTCTAATCGACTGCATGTCATAATCTAAAATCTTTGGCTTTAATGTTGGATCTGTAATATGTGGATTATTTATCCCCTACTAAATCTAATAGGTAGGTAGAATAAATTCATGTTCATTTGGAATGTTGGTACCCAATTCTACAACTTGTGAAGTACTCTAGATCCTTTTTAAGAAAAAGGAATTCATCCAATTGAGCAAGGTCAAACTCAAAATCTACTAGTGGTGATTCTAATTCATCTCCACTCTGATAAATCATGTCCTCTTTTTCCTTTGTTACAGAGAAGAGGGGTCCTAAATTGTGACCAATGAAAGGATTTGATCCTTTCTCATTATATGTTTGCAATTCTAGTTTTTTAGATTCTATCCATGTCAGAGGGGGCATAACAAGGAGTGTTTTACAAAGGTTTTTGGCAAATGTGATCAAGGGTATAAAAAATCCAAGAAAAAACCTAGAATGCAATAATCATGAAGGTCACAAAAGAGTATCAACAATAGTCAAGGAATAACAAATGGTAAAGAATCAAAGGATCAAATAGGATTGTCCTAGAAAGATAAGTCAATATGATGAACAATCACAAGGAACTATCACACAAGTTTGGTAAAAAATCCAATCAAAATGAAGTACTACCTATGCAAATGTGTATCTCAATGGTAGTTTGACATAATATGATCAAAACAATGTCAAAACTTAAGTCAATTTTAAGATAAACAAGGTGTAAGTATTAACAAGGGGTTGATGTGAATATCAATCAAAGTATACTATAACTCATTTAGATACAAACAAGGTGCAAATCCCAAAAAGTGGAAGTTACAAGTGCGAGCAATGCAACAATACCGATTGGATACGTTAACCAAGATTTTTAGAAAATTAAGATATTAGTATCGAAATAGTATTCATATGGTACTAAAAAGGTAACACCAACACCTTTCAAGGTTTGAGGTAATGTTTGAAAAGAAACAAGGACAATGTATACCAAGGAATTGTTAAGGTACGAACAACGTAATGGTACAATCTAGACAATTAGATCAAGTTTACGAGATAAAAGATGTAATTATCAAAATTGTATCAAGATGATGCAAGAAACATAACATTTCAAAGGAAGGTCAATGATGAATCAAGCCTAGCTACGATGAAGATCTTGATGTGGATATCAAGATCAAATGGCTATCAAGATGAGAAGATGTACCAACACACTTTCAAGTTTACCATCCAGTCTTAATCAAGGATGACTGTAAATGAGTGTAAAAGTGGTGGACACAATCAATCAATTACACACATATGTTGCTATTTTTTGATCCAAAATATAAATAAGAAATCAAAGGAGTAGATTAGGTGGGGTTTAAAAATACTTGGCTTCACTTCGACAAAGTTTGGTCTCATCTTATGGAGAGTGAAAAAATAAGACAAAGTAATGCTTCATAAATTTTTTCATGAATGACACTTGGCTCAAAATTTAATGGACTCTCCCCTTTTTAGACTAACAAGGTTTTGAATTCAAAAAAGTTCTTGCTTCGTGAAAGCTCTTTAAAACATGTTTGGCTTTGATTTGGTCAAGTTCGCTCCAAGACGAAATGGATTCCTAATTAGTTCTCTCTGTAGGTGTCAAAAACTATCTCTCCGAGTGCGGTTTGTCAAAGAAGTCACACTGACTAAAACTTGGAGTATCATGGATTTACTTTACCCCATTCGATACAATGAGAAATAAATGCGTTCAGTTATATTTTCACTAGGGTCACGTGAAGATAATTTTGATGCTAATCTTTCCAAGGCAAACTAGTCAAGTAGGTAAGTGGAGTGCTTCCCGTTTCATCCACAAGGTTCCCTCTTAGCATGGAATAATTTGGGGTTCCTGGGGGAATCCTCATGGGTCATGATGGCTTATGCTAAGGCACTTCCCATAGTTTTAAGTGAAAGATCCGTAGATCTTAACTGAAACCTACAAATACAGTGTTTTGAATGTGGTGTTTTTTAATCTTTTAGCTTAGTGTGGTTTTGTACACCATTGAAAACCTGCAACAAACTATATAAGTATTAAGTTTAGATCCTAATTATTTGAAAAGCATATTTTTAGTCCTGTATGCAAAGGTTAATAGTTTTCCAAATGATCAAAACATCATAAAATAGGATAAAACATTGTTTCCGATTCTCAAGATCATCCTAAGATGCAAGAGAAGAGCATAAGCAATGATTAACCCTACTATATTGCGAATAGAAAAAATGTAAGTCAAATGCATAAATAACTCATTTAAACCAAATTATCATTCATTCCCTTAACCAAAAATTTTAATGAAGTGTTTGAAAGTGAGAAAAATTCCTAGAGTTGTTTTTGATTCCTAAGTGTTGAGCAGATAGAAATGACCTAAGTATTGGGTGCACAAATATAGGGCACTAGAAGCATGTTGCATTATGATAGGATTGGAGTGCCCATGATTAGGACTTATCCATTTCTAGATAAGGGTTATTTTTTGAGGTAGTGTGTTGAACACACGAAGACATGAAGACTTTCAGTCCAAGCAATGGTATTTTTGGAACAATCGACAACTAAGTGCCATACATAGGTTAGGCTAAGAATAGGACTTCTACTTAGAGTTAACTATAGGAAGTCTATTGTTAGAGAACTTGCATGTTGTGCATCGTATTGTAAAGGCGTATGGATATTATTACGAATGTGACCTATTTTGAGAATTGCATGGGCAGTGAAGGGAAAGTCCCCACCCCTATATATATGTATTGATTTGCATGGGTTAGTATGTGGAAAACTATGGTAGAGTTATGTTGCTGGTTTTGTCACGTGCATGACTCATGAAGATAATTAAGTAATATAAGAATATTTTGTGTTTTACAATACTTAATACAATGGTTCATATTGACTAGATAATGGTGTTGAACATGACTGAATCTGATTCTTGCATGGTAAAATTTATTATAGTTACTATTTAGTTCATTCTAGATCTATTCTAAAAGCTAGATCTGGTTTATGCACTATGTGTTGTTTACTATTGTTAATGAATCTGAATATCTATATACACCATCTTGCTAACATTTTGTCCAAACAACTCTAAAGAGGGACGTGGTGCCTTTGTGCACTTCAGGTGAGTGCTCAACCCTGGCTAAGTGATGTGTCAGCATTCTTGGGTTATTGATAGTAAATTATAGGCTGCATCATTGGTTTCGTTATCGAGACCTCTTTCTTAGTTGTTTTCAGGATATTGCATGATGAAGACATACTGGTTGACCTTGAAAAGTGTTGAGGAGTGGATAATAGATATGGAAGAAGAGTACACTCGAAGATTTAACACTGGATCTGGGTTTGACGCACACACATGGGTGGACCATAATCTGTATGACTACTTATATGCGAGCTTCTTTGCTATTTTTCCAATAGATCTATACAAGTGGCTGGTTTCTTATGCATCTAAAAGGAATTAGAGGTTTCACACAATTTTTTGGACGTAAGAAGAATTTCAGGCCCTATATGATGCTGATATGATTTGGACGTGTGTTGTGGACACTTGGTTCCATGTATTTCTGAATAACTATATTTTGGAGTACTCAATTTCCACTTATTCTTGCTCGGAGGTAGATGAGTTTCAATTTTTACGTTATCCTAGGAGAACTTATCTACAAGGTATTTCACTGGTGATCAAAATTTTGTTGGTAACCCTGAATTTGGAAGAAAAGCCTATGGATAGCTAAACCCCACTATGTGTAGGGGCAGGAGCAGGTTTGGTGAAGGATGGTGGACCTAGTAGAAGAGAGGTAAAGAGGAGAAAGGAAGCTTAAGCACAATGATGCACATGAGAGGTATTTAGGGAAGTAGCGTGAGATTTTAGAATGGATGGAATTGAGGAGAGATATGGCTTGTGAAGGATTTGGAGCTCAAGCAGAGGGCGTGGAGCTAGAGCATCTAGAACTCCCCAATTTGGGAAAACATGATAGGGAACCCTCATCAACCTCTTATGAGAGTGCACCAACAGAGAAAATTTGAGCCGTGGGTGCACATCTGAATCTACATGGTAACCTAGCCCTTGCGCTTGGTTTTCCAGTTTCTAGTACAACTAGTAGTCAACAGGCTAGTTCAGGTAGTAGAGTAGAAAGAGGTAGAGTTGATTTATTGGCAAGTTCAGGGGTGAATCATATATCAAGTGCAATTATGGTAGGGTAGAAATATTCCCTATTATTTGGAGGACCAATTGGAGAAACCTTTTCAGGCACATCAGCAACATAGAACACATGCGCTCAGATCTTTAGAATCGCACCAGGGAATAACAAAAATTCACAGACTGTAGAATTTAATTTTAGCACCACTATTAGGGACACAGGGTAGTGTATCCTCTAGATCAATTCCTAACACAAGTGGAGGATCAAGAGGAATGGGTGGCTTGAGATCTAGTGGATCTGTTGGATTTGGGGGTGTAGGCAACATAGGAGGTTCTGGATCTGGTAGGCATGGTCCTCCCAAGCCGTATAATATTTACATGGAGATGTCACTTCATATCCTAGAGTATAGGGGAATAGAAGATGCTACTGAGCATACGCATGTGTGAGATACTATGGCGCGTGAAAGGAATTACAACTTCATAGTGAAAGGATAGTCAGTTTGTAACTAGGTTACACGGACATGTGCACATCTGGTACATAAATTTTAACTCTAATCAGACTTGTGTGGATTATACAACATTACGAGATGCTTTCATTAAAGAATTTAATATACCTAAGTTTGAGAATAAAAGCATAAGCATGCTTAAGGACATCAAGTAGGGCACTACGAAGAGTGTTCGAGAATATGATGCTTGTTTCAAAAAATCTTGTCTAAACTATCATATGATATCCATGAAAGTTAGCTTATATAATGGTTCATCAGAAGCCTGATTACACCTTTTAGGAGGGTTCTCTCACATAAGACTTATACAGACCCATACAAGGCACTTGAAGTAGCTTTTCACGCTGAAACACTTGGGAGCGTTGACACTAGAGTGAGCCCATTCCTGGAAGCTCAGATTGCAGTAATGGTAAAGAAGCTGGAAAAACTATCAACCAATACAACACATAAGACACACAGTGGAATTTGGTGCACATATTGTGAAGTATAAGGGCATACTAAGGATAGTTTTCCTCATAGATCGGTGCACTCCTTGTTATTGGAATGTGAGATATGTCATTTGGACCATGATGTAAGCCACTATACATAATTAGAACGCGCGGTAAGAAAGAACATGTCTTATTACTGTAAAATTTTATGGCCCACAACTCACAATATAGAAGATTGTAGGTTGATTGATTAGATCCATGCTGCCATTGATATAGGTGTATGACAGATAGGGGTTTCGAATAACTCTAATGAAAAAGGTGAGCGACATGATCATGATCACACTCAAGGGCACTATGATCAAAATGAAGGGCAATTTGAGGGAGGTCTTGGTAGAGTTCAAGGATACTGTGGTGGATTTAGAGGCCAAGGATGCGGTAGTGGACGAAGTGAGTTCCCTTGTGGAATATGCTATACGTGTAGATCCCCTGACAATTATAGGCATGAGTGCCCGCAGAAAATTACTTGTTCTTTTTACAGAAAGAATCATAACTATGAATAGTGCCAAAATTATATGAACACTTGAGAAAGAAGCACAAACAAGAGAATAAGGGTGCAGGGATGGTTAGGATATAATGTGCTGTGGAAAACAAATGGATGATGAAGTAAGCACCAGATCCCGAGGTAGTACCTGTGAAGATTATGACATGTGTTGAGGCTGCATGTGCTAGAGAAATGCTACAACAGAAGCCTACCATCACTAAGGAGGAAGTTTTACATGCAAAATATCCAGACCCTACACATCAGAAGGAGGTTTATCTGGAAACCATGGAGCTACTAAAAAATATGTAGGGTGAGATAGAGTGTTTAAAGGAAAAATCATGGAAGTTGGAACCAAAGAAGGCAGATGAGACTTTCCAAATAGATGTTGATGATCTGAAGGAATTATGTAAGATACTACGTCATGAGAACATTATTCTGTTACTACGGAGCTGGTTGAAAGGAAGTATTCTATGTGGTGGTATTGAGAATAGACAACAGATTTTGCATGCTAATATCCTTCCCCATAGCTTGGATTATGATAAGGAGATCACGTTGAATGTTTTTGTAGATGGATGGCCTTTGAGAAATATTTTTATTGATACAGTCATGGAAGTGAATGTGGTTACTTTAGATGTATGGGTTTAGATGGGCAGACCTCCATTGTAACCATCTTCCAATGTACTATATATGGAAAATAAGACTAAGGTCATGCCTATTGGAGTATTGAAGGACACATCTATTACTATACAAGGGGCCAAGTTCTTTAGGGACTTTGAGGTATTAGCACTTGTTGAAGAAGTTTTCTTTCTAGCTCTACTTGGGTGCCCTTGTGCTATGAAAATAATGTTGACCTAGAATTCAATAAGGGATATATCAGTTTTGAGAAAAAGGAAGAAAGGGTTATTATCCCTTTGACATATGGGAAATATGAACCTTAAATTTTAGCCTGTAAGTGAAGAAGACATGACCAGAATTTATCTTTACACCATTTGAGATCGGGAAGCGCTTGAGCTGTTTAAGAAAGGAATCCTACAGTGGGATGATGAACATTCCATTAGTGATACTACAAGTATTGCCTATGAAAATTGGGCACATGACACTTATGAGATGGTTGGGAATGAAGTAAGAAGTGCAGTTGTGCATGTAAGTAGGCCACAATGTGTTAGGAGGCTAGGCAGCAATTTTGTACCCTAGTACAATGGTGAAGGAAACCCTGTGGTATTCCTGTGAGCCATGAAACTATAGTGGAAGGATCAAGTCGACATAAGGAATATGTTAGTGTATATCCTACATGGGACATTAGTGCACTAGTGGATGGTTCATAGGGATAATCTCATAGAATGGAGAGAAGTTAGAATTTCTCTATCAGCCTAGTTTTTCAAGAGTAATGCATCTACTTAAATTTTTCAATTTCACGGTAATAATCCTATTCAACACCACATTTAGCAGTGTGAGAGACTTTAGATAGAGGGGTAGGAAGCTTTACCACCTTCACTATGGGTACACAAACTTTATTTCACCTTGTGAGGCTGCGCGCATGCTTGGTATGTTTATACGAAGCTACATAGGGAAACTTGGAATTGGTAAGACCTGACTTCCAGGATGATCTAGATTTTTGACTACTTCACTAAAATTCTGATGAAAGATGCTTTACAGGTGATAAAGTCATTGACTATGGGAGATAGTGTAAAGGCTGAAGAACTCATTCAAGATTTATTTGGTGAGTCAGACCTAGAAGCACATTTTGACAAAGTAAGTGAGATAGATGTAGAATCACTTGCGCACAATTACCTAGGGAAAGAGAAAGGAAACATGGTCTATATGGTGGATGATAAAGAAGTGGAACAGCTAGACATAGATCATTCAGAGGGTACATGGGAGGTGTTAGAAAATATGGATGAGAAGGCGCATGCCTACCATGAACCTATGAAGATGAAGAAAGTGAACATTGGCACATATGCTAAACCTAAGGAGGCCATAATTGGAGATTAATTGTTTGACTCTAAAGTTGCTAAGATAATTGAGTTGCTACGTGATTTCTAGGACTTTTTCCCTAGGGGATACCATAATATTAAAGGGGTGCATGAATCTTTGGACGAGATGAAAATTTAGCTAAAGGAAGTTGCACGCCCGGTTAGGAAGAGAAATTATAGGATGAACCCCAACCTACACGTAAAAGTTAAAGAATAAATAAACAAGATGTTGGAATCTGGCATTATTGATCCCATAGAGGAATCAAGGTGGGTCATCCCTATGGTGATCAACATAAAGAAAGATGGAAGAATAAAGATTTGTGTGGACTACAGGGAGCTGAATGTTGCATGTGTGATTGATCCTTTCTCTACACCATTCACTAAGAAAATATTGGAAGGAGTTGTAGGACACAAAATTTACTCTTTTATAGATGGATTCTATGGATATCATCAGGTAAGAATTTCTAAGGAGGATCAAGAGAAGACAACTTTCCCCACTAAATGGGGAATTTTTGCATATACAGTGATGCCCTTTGCATTAAAGAATGCACTGACAATATTTTCACACATTGTGGTTAAAGCATTCTAGGAATTCATTCACAAATTCTTGTTTGTTTACTTGGATGATTGGACCATGTAGGGGCTTATCAAGGATCACTGTGAAATTTTTTGGTTAATGTTTGAGAGGTGTAGACAATTAAGAATATATTTAAATATCAAGAAGAGCTTGTTTGCTACACCTTTTGGAACTTTTCTAAGGAATATCATCTACAAGGAAGGTTTGTTAGTAGATCTAGCTAAGATTGCAGTCATTTTAGGCTTGGAGGAACCCACTAGTTAGAGTGAGGTGTGTAGGTTCCTGGGACACAAAAGGTCTTATAGAAGATTTATCAAAGGATATGCTAAGATTGTCATGCCCTTTGAGGAGTTATTAAAAGGTAAAGGGAAGTTCTATTGGGGATAATCGTAACAATACACATTCGAAGCGCTGAACAAGAGGCTTACTATGCCACCTATTTTATGTTTCCCTTCATGGAATCTACCGTTTCATGTACATGTGGAAACCTTTGGCATGGCCATTGGAACAGTTCTCGACAAGCCTGGAGAAGGTATTGTAGTTCATCCTATATGTTTTGCTAGTAGAAATTTGACTCATATAGAACAAAATTATACAACTATAGAATGCGAAGCTTTGTCAATGATCTACACATTGTATAAGTTTAGACAGTACTTGTTAGCAACACCTTTTTTGTTCTATATATATCACATGGCATTGAAATACTTGGTAAAAAAACCTATTTTACAGGGGCACATATGCTGATGGATTCTATTATTCCAAGAGTTTGACTTTACTGTTGTGGTAAAGCTAGGTAAAAGTAATTCTGGCCCAGACCATTTATCAAGGATTAAATTAGGAAAGGACATGTAGAGTATTGAAGATACAATGCCAGATGCACAGTTATACATTTCTATGTTTTTTACGCACATGTATGGCACCAGAAGGGATAAAATCCTTGGAGAAGAAACAAATTATAATTCACACCACACATTTTATGTTGATTAGTGGTGACTTAAACAAACTAGGTCGATATGAAGTATTGCGCTGGTGTGTACTGGAGCATGAGCACATGACGATTATGGAGGAGGCTCATGGCGGTATTGGAGGAGGACACTATGTAGGTGATGCCACTTCGCGTAAGATTTTACTTGTTGGTTTATGGTGGGAAACCTTATACAAGGATTGCAAGGAGTATGGTAAGGCATGTGATCACTGTCAACACCTTGGTTAACCTAGGAAGAGAGATGAAATGCCCTTAAGGCCTATTACTTGTGAAGAGCCTTTTGAAAAATGGGCAGTAGACTTTGTGGGTCCAATTCCCCAGCCACATGCAAAATTGGATAGTGCTACATCATCAATTATCTGACAAGGTGGGCAGAAGCAACACCTACAAAGGATTTCACAATGACTACAATAACAAGACTCTTATGGGAGAATATTCTTACCAGGTATGGATGTCCTTTGAGTTTAACAAATGATAGGGGCACTCATTTCTTGAATGTGACAATCAAGATATTATTAGTTAAATTTATGGTCGCACACCACAAGACAACACCATATCACCCTGAGGAAAATGGGACTACTGAAGCATTCAACAAGATATTGAGCAAGAATTTGACAAATATTTGTGATGTTGGAAGGAAAGAATGGGATGATAAAGTTTCTACTGTACTTTGGGCATATAGAAAAACCTATAAATGATTGAATAAGGTAGCACCCTTTTAGTTGGTGTATGACACATACACAGTTCTTCCCATGTAATTCATGTTACCTTCTTTGCATATTACACGTGCATGAGGTTTAGCTGATGAGAAAGCGTTGGAAGAAATAATTTACAAGTTGATACAACTAGATGAGAGGTGTGCCATAGCACATTGGAGTCAGAAGCAAGAGAAAGCCAAGAAGAAGGCATGACACGACAAGTACATCAATAAAAAGAAGCTTGAGGTTAGGCAGATGGTACTTATTTATGATTCAAAGTTTCTACACCACCCAGGAAAGCTTAAGGTGCATTGGCTGGGATCATATGTTATCACTCACATACTTGAATCATGCACTTGCTAGTTAAAGGTGCTTGATGGAACACGGTTACCTGTTTACTTCAACAGGAGTAGGCTAAAGACCTACTATAAATAAGCCTTCTTGGTGTTTGGAATAAGGTAGTATTTCCATTTAGATTAGATTTCCCTTATTGTATTTCCTTTAATGTTTTTCCTTCCTCATCGCTATGCTTGGTCAAATTAGTTCGATGTTATGTATAATAAGAACATTTACGCGTCAGAAGCTGATTACTATCTCAAGTGTTTTTATGTGCAGAGGAATGCACACACCCTTAGTGTGGGGTGGATAAAATAAGGTTAGTCTAGTACAAAAAATAAATAAACTCTTGGGTGTCCATATAGGGAACAAGTTTTGAAAGGTGATGAAAAATTCAAGAGGATTGCTTATAGTTAAAGACCATGTGTAAGATGGTGAGCACTCAGTATAACTCAAGGAGGATGCAACATTTGAGACTATGTATGTTTGGGTCACATTGGATAAATTCTTTAACATAAGGAAATACGGGTAGGGAGATCTATGTCAGATAAGTAGTGGCAATCTAGAAAGTTATGACAGATGTGCTAAAGTTTGAGGCGCGAGAGATTAGGGTGCACAATATTGAGGTGCAACATGCACTCAATAGGAGTTAATTCCATTTACGCTGGTAGGTGGAGAAATTAATGAAGGGAATTTTAAAAATTTGGTTTTAAGATGAGGTTTGCATTGATATTTTTTACCTTGTGAGTTAAAAGGAAATTGAGAAGGGAAAAGAAAAGATGGAGATGATGAGCACTCTGTAGAGCATGTAAACCTATCACGTTTTAAGCACAATATTGATCATCTAGGTACAGAAGAAGGATTTGAGTGGTGGTGCATGTGCATTATGGGAGGGTGACTTAGGTTTAGTTTTTATGATAGTTAGGGTTTTTATTTCACCAGTTATGGTTTTCATTTTGCACTTGTAGAATTGAGAGGAGAATGAGGTTCTGAAGGTGGAAAATGATGAAACACTTAGACACTCAGAATGGGTTACCCTAGTTGAAACAAAGATCGATGCACTGGATGCTGCAAGGAAACAATGTATGGATCAGATCAAGGGCATTAGGAAGCTCATTGCTGCAAAGGTGGATGTCATGGAAGGAATGGTTTTAGGTATGACCAATATCCTTAGAATTATTAAAAGTGAAAGCTGAATCATGACTATGGATGAGTTAGATGACATCATTATGGACAACCCTGACAAGACCAATGTAGTGCTTAAGGACTGATATGAGTTTGAGGGATAAAAACAAAGTTAATATCTATAATTAATTCTACCAGAAGGTGAGCAGGGTACCCAATAAAATGGCTCACCATATTCTTTATTCCATGATTCTTTTTTTTTATCCTATATTTTTTTTTGGAGTGATAAGGTGATTACCTATTGCCAGGATGGAAATGTACTATAATGTGGGGTAATGTTGAGTAGACAAAAATGGCCTAAGTATTGAGCGTGCAAATATAGGGTGTTAGAAGCGTGCTGCGCTATTATAGGATTGGAGTGCCCAAGATCAAGACTTAGCCATTTTTGGATAAGGGCTATTTTTGGAGGTAGGGTGTTGAGAAAACAAAGACATGAAGACTTGCAGTCCAAGCAATGGTATTTTGGGAAGAAGTGACAACTGAGTGACATGCATAACTTAGGCTAAGAAAAACACTTCTACTAAGAGTTAACTATAGGAAGTCTATTGTTAGAGCACTTACATGTTGTGCATGTAAATTATAAAGGCACATGGCTATTATTAGTAATGTGACCTATTTTGAGAATTTCATGGGAGGTGAAGGGAAAGTCTCCACCCTTATATATGTATTTATTTGCACTAGTTAGTGTGTGGAAAACTATGGTAGAGTTATGTTGTTGGTTTTGTCACGCACATGACTCATTAAGATAGTTATGTAATCTAAGAAGCTTTTTTATTTTATAGTACTTAATACAATGGTTTATATTGACTGGATAATAGTGTTGAACATGACTGAATTTGATTCTTGCATGGTAAATTTTGTTATAGTCACTATTTAGTTCATTCTATATCTATTCTAAAAGCTATATCTGGTTTATGCATTATGTGTTGCTTACTATTGTTAATGAATATGAATATCTATATGCACCATCATGCTAACACTCTATCCAAGAAAGTCTAAAGAGGGACCTAGTGCCTTTGCATGCTTTAGGTGAGTGCTTAGCGCTAGATGAGTGATGTGTCAGTGCACCTGGGTTACTGATAATAAATTCTAGGATGCATCACCAAGTTCACCTTTAAGGTACGAGGGAAGAGTAAACACAACTCTATCATAGCAAATGAAAACAAGAAATTGATTAAAATCATTCAAACAAGTTAGCAAAAACATGAACACATATATCCTACAAAAAATAGTTAGCTTCAAAAACCCGTAAGATGTCAACAATAATAGGGATAAAAATAAATGTAAACTTGAAAAGAGTGCCCAAAATTCAACTGATCGTACTTGCACAGACATGGTCACACCTATGCGGAACTTAGAACATAAATGAACCCCTAACAACATGTGCAGAGGCATGACAAAAAACATGCAACTCTGATAAAAAATGCAGACAACAACACATAAACATAGCCATAGAAATGGGTATGTGTCCCTAAGAGCGTATACGTGGGTCTGATAAGAAATTAGACTTCAGAGACTCAAAATAACACCTACACGAACATAAAAACACATAAACGGGCCTAGAAGTGGATCCACAGGTCTGAGAAAGATACACAAAGGGATAAGTAATAATGTAACATATGTAAGGACAAAGAGAAACCTATGTGACACAAAAGACACATATGCAGAACTAAGGATATTATCTTTCCCTACACAACTGATACACATCCCTAAAGACGCATACGCGAGGAAGGCTCACACTTGCACGCTGTTGTCCTCTCAAAATTTCCCTTGGTTTGAAAGTTAGAATTTTGGAAATTTTGAGTTGGTACTCTTTAGTAATGTTCTAATGAAGTGAAAACTTGAAGAGATGGTGAAAATATGCATTTATTGGAGTCATTTTGGTGATTTGTGGGTATGTCAGACATTTTTGTCCCTCATGTCCCAAGTACCTAAGGGCCTTCTGTTCGTCGATCGGCTGATTTCCCCGTAAATCCTTGTCTTTTGGCTTTATTAGAACTTTTTCACCGATTTTTCCCTAGTTCACCTAGACTTACTTTTCCCCAATCACCCGCATCGCCCGCATCGGGTTCTTCGCGTACTTTTGTTCCATCTGTCCCAAATGCATTTGGGATTTGTATTCGTCAATTCCCCACATTGCTCGCATTGGCTGAATTATGTCTTCACATTCCTCATGTCCCTTGCATCTCTAAGTTCCTGGACCACCTGTGCTCATTTGGCCTACATTCCCCGCATCGCCCCCATCAACCGGATCGCGTCTTCATGTCCCTAATGTCCCAAGGACCATTCGGGCCAGATTTTTCCACTTTTCCTGTGTCTCATCATTTTGAGTTGGTGAAAGGTGTATTTAATGCTCATTAATGACCTTCTCTCTCCTGAAACAACTATTTAAAGGGACTACTACATATGCATTTGTTACATTTCTCGCCTACTTTTTCTTTCTCGAATCCTTGCAATTGAAGTCATTTGTTCGTTTCCCTATGTCGTTTTGCATTTTCATCATGAATTTGATCTTGGAAGGTCATTCCTCTGTGTGTTGCAAAAATGAAAATCAAGTTTCAAGGGCAGGAGCATCTGTAACCTCTCAAGACCTCTGTACCTGATATTGGGGATAGTGAGGTTCGACACTTGGATTTCAGAGATTTTTGGGGCCGACTAACATGCACCAACCCTGATCCCATGGCCCAAATGAGTTGTGATAGTGGAATTGCATACACAGATGGTTTTCCTATATCTGTGCAGTGTGCCACCACCGTGCTTGCCTACGGATCCCATTTTAACTCATATACCAAGGAACTTACTAATGTGCACGGGGAATTAATTGCTAAACTAGATGCTATCACCATTATTTCTGCCCTACACATTCAAGAGACTGAAGACTCCATTTTTCTCACTCGTGCTCTAGCTCATACCCTGTTTGACCAAGACAATGAAAAATACAAGGCACAAATAGCAAAATCATGGTTAAAGAACCTTAAGAAGGGAGTGTCTCGACTCCCCAAAGCATTATTCAGGGTTGATTTTAATGAGGAGCTATTTGATTTTATCATTTTGCTCACATGTATCATGGGATTGCCCTCCACCAATGAATTTCATTTCTGGATGTGCCCCTTTATAAACATCATCTGTGAGGGCAAGCAGAACATAAATTGGCCGAAATTGTTTATATGAATTTGAATGAGCAATTGTCAAGTGTTCAGTAGACTAAGAAGTTTCATATGACTTCTTATCTCATGTATACCCTAGCTGGGTCCTGGGAGTGGTTTGGTTTCACCTACATGGAAGGAAAGAAGGATGAACCTATCTATACATACTTCCCTTAGTTTACTCTTGAAGATAACAATCACAATTTCAGAAGGGTCAATGATGCTTTCACCATGTATTGTAAGACTCTTGGAGGGTGACACTGCTAGGAGATTTCTGATGAAGCTATGACTCTGATAGATAAGTCCTGTCTCTGTAGGTTGAAGTATGTAGATAGCTTGATAAACTACATAGAACCTACAGAGACAAGATGATAACTGGTCTTCATTTCCCTATCTCCTTGGGAAATTATACATGCAAAATAGCTCTGGATGCCCAAAACATAGAAAGGGCTATTGCTCCACTGTCCATTTCTTCAGACCCAGGACTTGTTTTGATCTAAATAATTTTATTGATCAGAACCTCAGGATAATTTATCATCATAAGCCAGACACTAAGGATTACTGGGCTGATTGTGTTGATGATTTTGAAGCAAGAAGGAGGCACTATGGCAGACTCTCTCTGCAACAAATTGCATATCTCAATCTCTACCAAGTTCTTAAAGGGCTTAAAGATGATGATGAGGACTTACAAACCTTTGAATATGAAAGATAAATCAAACACACTCCTTTAGAAAATTTGGATTGGTACATGAAAGAAAAAGATGATTTGGTTGAGATTATTGCCCCTGTTCTTATAAGAACTAAGGTTTGGTTCGACAAGAAAGTTCATGAGCTCAAGAAGAATCAGGGTAGATCTTCTTCCAGAGATACTTCCACACCAGGGAAGGAAGCACATTTAACTAGTACTGAGGTACTTGAGCAAACCCTTCCTTCTTCTTCAATAAAAGAGCTTGAATCATCAACTCCTTCTTCCACTCAAGTGTATCAAAAGAATATTAAAGAGGTTAAGCAAGAACCAACTGATGAAGAATCTCTTTTGGAGCAGTCAGAATTACCTTCAGGGTTGGAGAACATTATTTTTCTTAGTGAAAGTGATGATGGTGAAGTGCCAAATCTTACAGGAGCTCCTGAAATCACTGCTGAAGAAGGAAAAGAAATTCCAAGTACTAAACCTCATAGTATAGCAGAACCCTCTACAAAGGAAGCTCCTGAGGTCTCCAATACTTCTCTACTAGAGGTAACAGTGGTTAATACTTTGACTACCATGAGTTCACTTCCTCTTGGGCCTCTTGTTCCTTCCTCTTCTTCTTATACCTTTTCTTGGGTGTAGCCCTTGGTTGATAGCAAGAAGAGAAAATCTTCTTCTCATCTAACAAGGCCAGATTTTGATGCTCTGGTAGATTTTTTGGGTACTACCCCTCCCCCTCTAGAAAAAGAGAGCTAAGACAACTTCAAGGTTAGTAAATGATGCTCAGGGCTAGTAGTTCTTAAAGGTTGCAAAGCCCAATGTTGATAATGCAGAGCAAGATCTTTTGGTCTCTGATTTAGAGATTTCTAGAATCCCAATGGGATAATCCACTCCTGAAAGTGAGGTTCATAACCTTCAGGAAATAGTAACAAAGGTTATTGAGCAAGTGGAGAATGGTAAGCAGACCATAGAATAGTTGGAAGAAAAAAACCAAGTTCTTTCCAACTTTATCAAGTCATTGTTGGCCAAAGATAAGGTTTTGGATCCTGCCCCACTGGATGCTCTTCCACCCCCCATGATTCTCAGCCATGACGGAGTTCAGAGCATCAAAGACATACATAATTATTCTACTTATGGGAAGGTTGTTGAGGCCATGGTGGATGGCATGATTATAACAGACTTGAATTTCATTGAGGAAGCCTTCAAGACCAACAAGAAGGTGATTAATCTACATCATAAACTCACTTCCTCAATCAAAGCTATGGATAAAGAGTTGAAGCTCTGGAGTAGTTATATTACAGATTTTCACCTAATGGGACAAACTAATGAGAAGATCATGTTGGTCAACAATGTATTTGATGATGCTAAGAATAACTTGTCAAAGGCATGGATTTTCAGTGTCGAGTGGAAGATGAAGGTTCTGGAAGAAGCACTAGGAGAATTAAAGAATGTATGGTAGAAAGGAGAGTCTTTTAAAACTTGTGTTTCATCTACCTTTAAAGATATCCACTACCAACTTCAAGATGAAATTTCAAGCATTCCCTTCTCTCTTCAAGAAATCAAAGCTTAGTTCAAAACATTTGTTAAGGATGATTTGTTTAGAGAGGTGTCAATTACCAAAGAGAAGATAAAGGACATTTTCTCTCTTCAATCTGCCATTACCGAGGCCAATAAAGAATACCTAGAGCATACTGAATTCGATAAAGATATGGAGAAATATCTAGGCACTTGGACTCATGCTACTGCCAACACCACAATTCCAAGAGGCATGGAAATAGCAGAAGCATTGAAGAAATTTAGACATCGGATCCTCAAATTGGTGGGCTCTCCTCAACCATAATCGGATGTCTCTTCTTCTGGATCCTCTTTCTCTTCTTCTATTTTTAGTGCTGAAATCCTTGTAAATTAATTAAGGATATTGTATTGTGCATTTCCTTAATTAATCTTTTAGTTAAAAGAAATGGTTACCAAATGTAACCAATTTGTAAGCTATATAATGAGCTCTCCATGCCATTCTAAGGGGTTGGAACTCTAATTATTTTTGAAAGTGTAAAAGAGTCATAAGCTATTAATACAAGAAGGTTTCGCTTTCTATTTCTATTTGTGCTCACTCATTCCTTCTTATCTATTAACAATTATTGAATCATTAATCTATTTTTCATTAAGAAGCTTTGTATTCTTGTGGATGTCATCTCTGGAACTTTGTGTCTGTGAAATAACATCTTATGGTTTTAATGTGAATGATTATGTTCTATACTATCCTAGTTCAACATTTATAATGAATTATTTTACTATCTATATTTCCTAAGAATGCTATTCTACCTTTTCCATTCCTTAGTTCTTATGTCCTTTTGTATTGATAATCTATCATTTAAAACACTTTCATGATATCAGAGTTCCTCTTTGAAATTAAATGTTGTAAATTTGTGAATAGTTTTTTGCTTTCAATAAGGGAACCTCTCCCATTAAAGAGGAGGGACTTTCTGTCCCCTGACTGTTGCTTTCATTAAAATCCTAATTTGATAACTAACACACGTGTACCTAGAATGATGTCAAAAATATGGAAGACTGACACAAACAACTTCAAAAAGGTTAAAAATTTGATCTCTTAGCCCAAAATTAATAACAACCTATCACAATTAAACCTATAAGAGCAACTCAACACATGTAAAGTTAGCAAAATACCCTAAGGAATTCAAAATATTTCACATGTGCATAATAAGGGTTAGTTAAAAATGAGATAAAGATCAACAAATCTTAAAATCAACTTCAAGGGACTAAGGATCTATCCCACTGGGTGTGTCAAATGTGCTCAGATGTAAATTTTCCATGATAAGCTAAAGAAGATAACACGTAGTAGCTTCAAAGAACTAATAAAGCCTACAATAGAACTGTCAAGATAAGAGCTTATGAGAAACAATTTCTTTAATGAATGATCAATCTCAAATTAAAGTCTAAGGTATTTCTTACTCTCTAGATTTATAGCTAACAAATGAACCTATTTATATCACTTTAACAATAAGAGTGGAGTGGTTTCCTCAAGATTTGAAGATGAGATCTCACCAAGAAATGGATACAAGGAAATTTTTGGATCTTCCCATGATCTTCAATTTGATAGAATGGATGCAATAGGGAGAAGCTATTTCCTTCAATGGAGAATGTCTCAAGATCAAAATGCCTATAGTTTACTCTAGGGAAAATAATATGTAAGAAGAAAGCTGAGGAGGGTTCCTTATGTTGCCTGCTAGTTCAAGTAAGGCTAGGAAATTGATGAATGTGGGATAAACCCCAAAGAGGAAATACAAAGGCCATGTATGTTTAATAAAGTGTGTGCACTTTGTGGGAGTGTAAAAGGGGTTTAATTAATAAAAGGTGATTAATTAATAATAGGAGTATGTCTATAGAGGATTGTTAGAGGAAAATTAGTATGATTTAGGGGATTTAAGAGGTGAAATTGGTTCAATAAATGGTGATTTATTGATTTTGATTAGCGGTAGTAATTAATTATAAAAAATTAATTAACCTAGGTAAAAGTGAACATTAATTAATGAAAGGTTGTTAATCAACATCTTGAGTGATAGGAAGGCTAATTAATTAGTGAAATGTTATTAATTAATGGGAGTAGAGGGAGAATGATGGTTTATTGAAAAAGTGTAGTCAATTGTCAAAATGACCTAAAATTGTGTGACTGAATTCTAGGTGTCTACAAAATGTGACATTACAAAGATTGATCTCAGATCCATTATCAGTTAGTAATCACCAAATTCCGATGTTAAATATGCAAGCCTAAATATAAAGAGGAGGATCATTGTCATAGATAGTAAGAGTGATAGCTACAATAGATGGGAAAGTATGTTCAGAGAATACAACTACAAACAACTGATATACATAGTCTGGAGGAGTATTAGAGGGAATGTAAGTACTAGCCTTGAGAGAGTTGATTTTAGCCTTACATTCAAGATTAGCTTGCAAGAAGGCATAAATATAAATATTTGTGGTGAGAGGATCCTAAAATAATGAGCTTATGAGGAAGTGATGATACAATATTTTTTGAATGTGAGTTCACCAAATGATTTTAAAAAATATATTTTTAATGATAAACCCTAATTGTAGAGTCACATATGATAAATAAATGCTAGACTACATATTTGACAAAATTAATAAGGTAATAAGATATGAAACCCTAAGTGTAAGAAAGAGAGAAAAGGACTTAACGGATTTTGCACTTTTCCTAAAACTGATTTGGACTGGAAAAATTATGAACAGAAAGGGAAGACCATCTTCAATGCTCAGATTAAATTCTCCAACTATTGGATAAGGCCGGACTAGGACACATCGACTCAGTCAGGGGTGCTTAGGCACCAGGTTATGCTTCTAGGTGCCCGTGACTGCAATTTTTTTTGGAATCTAAGCTTTCTAGTGTCGCACAAGTGTTGTTGATAGTCACTATTGGTCGCATGCATGTCCCAATATGATCATTGAGTAAGCTTGTAATATACAAAACTGAGATTCATCTGTAAAACCTACAATACCAAATTAAATAAAAAAATAGAGATGTAATATAAGGAGTCAGACGGAGCCTGACATTCACCCAAATGAGTGAGCTTACAACTGAGCACTGTGCTAAATCTTAGAATCCATGTAGTTCTTGTGCATGTGTGAAATAATAGGGACATGAAGATAGTGGTGGTTTTGAGCAAAATGGAAGAAGACAACCTCTAAATAGGGAAGAAGATGAGTGCGCAACTACTTCCCCTAGCCACAAGAGGTAGATGACGAGGACTTCGATGCACTCCAAGGAGATTTTCGTTTTAAAAGAGAATTTCAGAGAACAAGGACCCAAGGTACTACTCCTCAATCAGTGCACAGATAACCTTAAATCTCCCCAAAAAAGGAAACAAATGAGAAGAGAAGAAGGAAGTTAAATCTGAATGAGGAGGCAAAAGAGTTTGAAGAAAGCATGCCCAATTCCCCTATACCTCTAGAGAACGTAGAAAAACTAAAGGACGAAGACATGAAGGACGAGGGAGAGGGAGGAGAGGAAGAATATGAGACAATAACCAAGACTACTCAAGACATAGTATAACAAGCTCCGAATCTTGTAGCCCAAGTTCTTAAGGGGCCAAGATCAAAGAGACCACGTGGAGAGTATGTTCCACCAGTCATGGGCTATATCGAGGACATAGGAAAAAATTTCCATGCCTACTTTCAGAGCACAATGACACAAAAGGAGTTGTATGGCTGGGAGATAATGGATGAAGAGATGACAACCATGTGCACAAGGAAGCAACTGTCATGGTTGATGCACATGCACATGGATGAACTGGATTTTGATGTGTGTGAGGATTCATGCATATCAAGGAGGTTGAAGAAGACACCTTAGGCTAGACATATAACAGTCAAGCCTACTGTTATGTCAGATGAACAAGTGATCAATGCTTTGGTGAAAGTCTTGAAAGAGGTGGTAAGGCATAATATGGATAAGGTTTCAACAATTATGGCACTACAAGAGGAGATCGAGACTAAGGATGCAGAAATAGCATGCCTAAAGCAAGAAAAAGGCTTGACACAGAAGAAAAACATTGTTTTAATTAGCATTGTAGAGGAATTTGGGGACAATATCATGAAATCAAAGCCACACTTAGATCCAAAGGTTCCCAAAACATTTCCTTTGACAATGCATTATGTAAGTACCTTGGTGGACTTAGTGCTTGCAGATGAACCTCTGCACATGTTAGTGCCAAAGGATCCTGTGTAGGAAGAAAACCGGGGAAAGGATTTCATGATGCAAAAGATTGCATCATATAAGGGGTTGCTTCAGAGCTTGCAGGAGGAATTAAAGAAGGTAGATCAAGCACTAAATATTTATACAACACCAGAAGACGTTAAAAGAATGAGGATATTTTTGGAAGACAATGAGGCCATGAAATATGAAACATTGGGCTGCACAAAATGATTAACACTTGTCAAGAAGAAGCGTGAGGCCCTTACAACAACACAAGATCCACATAAGGAAAGGCTAGACAAGCTTGGGAAACTCATTGCGTAAAATATGGACTTATTAGAAGGCCGAATGACTGTCATGTACAACATTGTGTTGGTATTACAGAATGAGAAAGGAGAGATTATAAAGGATGAGTTAGAGTCAATTGTAGTGAATATTCCCGAGAAGGTAGATTCCGTGCTCAATGATTGGCAGACTTTAGAGGTGGAAATAAAAGAAGAATATCCATAATTTATTCTTTTAGTTGTAGTAGAAGATACTACAGGATAAAGACATTCTTTCATTCATCAAAATTCCTTCTATCTCTTTATCCATATTCTATGATTCTTTTTGGAGACAACCATTACCAGGGAGACAATGCAACTAGTGTGGCGTAAAGTTAATCAGACATTATCTGGCACTTAGTGAAAAACATATAGAAGGATTGCGTGAAGAAGCAGATCAAATTAAAAAGCATGGGAGGATTGGAAAGGATAACACGTGAAGAAGAGAGACAAATTCGGGACTTAGCCATTTTCACGATGAGGATCTATTTTTGGAGATAGCGCGCGGAGCACAAAAATCGTTCAAAGACTTGTGCAACACACATTGGCTATTTTTGAGGATCAACTACAAAGCATTTTTCATGGATACAGGCTAAGATTGGATCTACTACTGATAGTTAACTAAAAGCAGTCTATTGGTAGCGCACTTACATGTGTCACTATTTTTGTAATGGTGTGTGGCTAATGATAGTATGTGACCTATTTTGGGATTAGATAAGCAATGAAGGGAAAGTACTCACCATTATAAATATGTAGTGAATTGTGTAACATACAAGAGAGGTGTGAGAACTGTGTTATAGTGAGGTTATGTTACCAAATTTGATGCACGTATGAGCATATATTACTATCATTGCAAGGAAGATTCTTTGTATTACTGAATTTAATATAATGGATATTATGGATTGAATGAAGGTATTATCATTGTTATAGTTCAGTGTTGTATTATTGATTTCATCATGGTTATCTTTTAAAGTCTATTATTCTCTAGATCTAGATCTAAAAATGCACTGTATAATGATACATTAGTCATAGATTTGAATGCTTAAAGTTTTCATCATGCTAACATCCTGTAACAACAACCCTAAAGAGGGGCCTGGTACCTTTGCGTGGTTTGGGTGAGCACTTAGTCTAGGCTAAGTGATGTGCCAACGCACCTGGGATTTTACTGGTGAATGCTAAGCTACATCATTGGTTCCATTTCTAGGACCTCTTTTTACGTTGTTTTTAGGATGGTTCATGATGAAGACATATCAGTTGACCCTAGCAAGTGTTGAGGAGTGGATACATGATCTAGAAGAATAGTACACACAGAGGTTTAGGAGTAGATATGAGTTTAACACGTGTTCATGGGTGGAACAAAATTTGTATAATAGTTTGTATGACAACTTCTTTGCTATTTTTTTAGTAGAATTATATGAGTGGCTGGTTGCTTATGCATCAAAATAGAATTGGAGGTATCACACACTTGTCTAAATGTAGGAAGAATTTTAGTCCATTTATGACGCTAATCTGATTTGGACTCGCGCTATAGATACGTGGTTATTTGGTGTATTGAACAGTTATATCTTAGAGTACTCAATTTCCACTTATTCATGTCTGGAGGTAGCTGAATTCCAATTTTTACAATATCCCAGGGGAACTTACGTGTAAGGCATTCCACTGGTGATCAAGATCCTGATGGTAAGTTTGAATTTGGAGAGAAAACCAATGGCTAACTAAACCCCACCATGCACAGGGGCAAGAGCAGGTTTGGTGAAATAAGCCAGAACTAGTAGCAGAAAGGTAGAGAGAGGAAAGGTGGCTTAAGTATAATAAGGTACGTGAGAGGGTGGCAGAGAAGTAACAAGAGGTTGTAGAGCAAATGGCGTTGTGGAGAAAGATAGTTTGGGAAGGAGTTGAAGTTCATGCAAAAGATGTGGAACCTGAGCCTCAGGAACTCCGCCATTTGGGAAAGCATGATAGGGAACCCTCCTCGGCCTCATGCAGAAGCGTGTCAGCAAAAAGTTCTTGGGCTATAGGTGTGCATTTGAATGCACATGGTAACCTTGACCTTGCGCTCGGTTTTCCAACATCTAGTACAAAAAATAGTTAGAAATCAAATTCAAGTAGTGGGAGAGCATGAGTGAGTCTTATAAGAGGAACAATGATGGTAGCACAAACAAATTCATTTTTATATGGGAGTACCTTTTTGGGTGTATCATCTACATAGAATCCAAGTGCGTAAATTTTTGGACTATCTTCTGGGATTAGTAACACTTCACAGACTATTGGGATGTAGTTCAGTACTATGGTTGGAACACAGGGAAGTACATATTTTGGTCTAAACCTAGTTATAGGTTCGGGATCAGGAGGTATAGGTGGCTCTAGCTTTGGTGGATCTGGTAGTTCTAGAGATAGAAGAAACACAAGAGGTTTTGGATCAAGTAGGCAAGTTCCACACCAACCCCATAATATTTACATGGAGATGTCTCTTCGGCTTTTGGAGTAAAGGGACATAAAAGATGTTGTTCATCACATAAATATGTGTGAAATACTGTGGTGCACAAAAGGAATCATGGATTCTGAGCATAGGGAAAGTCAATTTTCTACTACGTTCCAAGGGCACGCACACAACTGGTATAGAAAGTTTGACCCTAAGCAGACTTGCGTAAACTATACAGTTTTAAAAGATGCGTTCCTTAAAGTGTTTCACATCCCTGAGTTTAAGCAGAAGAGTATAAGTATGCTCAAGGATATTATGAAAGACACTACTGAAAGTGTCAGAGATTATGATGCTCACTTAAAAATGTTGTTAGCTAAGATTTCTTATGATATTCATGAAAGCCACCATGCACAATGGTTTGTGGGAGGTCTAATTACACCTTTTAGGAGGGAAATATTACAAAAAACATACACTGATCTTTGTGAAGAACTTGAAATATCTTTACACACTGAGGCAGTTGCAAGTATAGACACTGGGGTAAGCTCATTTTTAGAAGAACAGATCGCAACTATGATAAAGTAGTTGGAGAAAATATCAGAAAATTCATCACACGAGAAACACACAGGGATTTGGTGCATAGATTGCGAAGTGGAAGGTCACACAAAGGATAGTTGTCCCCACAGGTTAGTGCACTCATTGCTATTGGATTGTGAGATATGCAATTTAAACCATGATGTTAACTGTTTCCCACTACTACAACACATGATAAGGAAGAACATTTCATGCTACTAAAAAAATTGTAGGTCCTCGACTCATAACACAGAAGACTGCTGGCTGATTGGTCAGATCTAGGACACTATAGATATTGGTGTATGAAAGACAAGAGTTTCAGATAACTCTAAAAGTAAGAATGAGAATCAGGATCGGGATCACAATCAAGTGCACTATGATCAGAATGAAGGGTGTTTTGAATGTAGCCATGGCCAAGGACAAGGCTATCATGGTGGATTCAAAGGATGAGGCCGTGGTGGTGGATGAAGAAATTTCCCTTGTGGAACATGTTATACATGCAGATCTCCTAAACACTATAGGAGTGAATGTCCTCAGAATGTTACATGTTATTTCTGTGGAAAGAATAATAGTTATGAGGAATGCTCAGACTTGTATGAGCATCTTAGCAAGTAACATAAACAATAAAACAAAGGTGTAGGGATGGTTAGGATACAATGTGTTGTGGAAAATCAGTGGATGCTTAAGTTGGAAGTAGAGTCTGAGGAATTTCATGTAAAGATCATGACCCACTATAAGGCGGCACACGCCAGGGACACATTGCAGCAGAAGCCTACCATCACTAAAGAGGAGGTACTACATGCATGTACCTAGATCCTACTCATCAGAAGGAGGTTTACCAGGAAATTATGGAGGTACTGAGGAATCTTAAGGGTGAAATACAATATTTAAAGGAGAAATCACAGAAGCTGGAGCAAAAGAAAGCATCAGAGATGACCCAAACTGGTATAGATGACTTGAGAGAAGTGTGTAAATTATTGTGCAAGGAGAATATCATTCCACTGTTGGGAAGTTGGTTAAAAGGAAATACTCTATGTGCAAGTACTGAGACTAGAAAACATATTCCGCATGTAAATCTTCCCCCTCGTAGCCTAGATTATGATAAGTAAATAACACTGAATGCTGTTGTGGATGGGTGGCTATTAAGTAATATACTGATTGATATAGGTGTGGAAGTCAATGTTCTTACCTTATATGCATGGGTAAAAATGGGGAGACTCCCATTACAACCATCATCTAATGTATTGTTCATGGCTAATTGAACTAAGGCCACTCCCGTCGGAGTTTTGAAAGATGCATCTATTACCATAAAAGGAACCAAGTTCATAGGATATTTTGAAGTTTTAGTGCCGGAAGAGCTAGATAGCTTCCCAAATCTATTAGGGTGTCCTTGGTGCTATGTAAATAATGATGATATTCAGTTCAACAAGGGCTATATCAGTTTTGAAAACAAGGAGGAAAGAGTTATTATCCCTTTAACAAATGGAAAATATGTGCCCTATGTTGAGCCTTTGAGTCAAGAAGACATGAATAGGATTTATGTACGCGCCATCTGGGATCCAAAGGTTCTTGAGCCATGTAAAAAAGGAATCCTTCAGTGGGAGGATGCACAATCTATTAGAAATACTACAAGTGTTTCTTGTGATAATTGGGCTCATAACACTTATGAGTTAGTAGGGCACACAATAAAGATCCTATTTTCTAAGGACAACAAACCACGTGATATCAGGAGAATAGGTAATAACTTGGTACCCTGTTACACCAGAGAAGGAGATCATATGGTATTCTTGTGCACCATGAAAGAATGATGGATATACCCACTGGAGAGAAGGAGTATGCTATCATATACATTACATGGGATAGAAGCGCATTGGTGGGTGGTCCACAAGGATAATCTCATAGGATGGAATGAAATTAGGATTGCTCTTGCTACTAGGTTCTTCAGGAGCAATGCACCTACTCAAATATGCACTTATCATGGTAATCAACTTGTTTAAAACCACGTTTAGAAGTGTGAGAGACTCTGGACAAAGGGACAAGAAGCTTTACCACCTTCGCTTTGGGTGCCAAATTTTTATTCCACTTTAAAAGGCTACGCTCATGCTTGGTATGTATATGCAGAAATCCATAAAGAGACTGGAAATTGGTAGGATTTAATTATAGGAATGGCCTAGACACTTGACTTCTTCTCTACCAAGCCTTCGGTGGAAGAATCATTAAAATCAATAAAGCAATTAACTATGGGAGATAGTTCCAAGGTTGAAGATCTCCTTCAGGAGTTATTGGATGAAGGAAAATCAAGAGCGTGTCTTGTTGAAGAGATAGTGGCCAATGCCACACTAATTCAGTGCACTTGCCTTGAGAAAGAATAACTAAAAATGGTATACTTAGTGGATGATGAAGAAGCAAAAGATCTAGATATAAACCATTCAACATGTAGGCATGAAGTATTGGAAAGTGCAGACAAGACCATGCATGCCTATAATGAACCTATGAAATCCAAGAAAGTGAATATTGGATCAGATGCTAAGCCTATGGAGGCCAAAATTGGAGACTAATTGTCAGACTCTAAAGTGGAAAAAATCATAGAGCTGCTACAGGATTATAAGGACTTATTCCCTCGAGAGTCTCATGAACTTAAAGGTGTGCATGAATCATTAGGAGAGATGCAGATAAAGCTTAAGGAGGGTGCATGCCCAATTAGGAAAAAACCCTACAGGATGAACCCCAACTTGCGTGAAAAGGTCAAAGAAGAGATTGACAAGATGTTGAAGTCTGGGATCATCAAGCCCCTCAATGAGTTAGAATGGGTTAGTCCAATGGTGATTAATATCAAGAAGGATGGTAGGATTAGGATTTGTGTGGACTCTAGAGAGCTGAATGTTGCATGTGTGACTGATCCCTTTCCTACGCCATTCACTAAAGAAATATTAGAAGGTGTTGCAGGGTGTGAGATATATTTGTTTACATATGGGTTCTCTGGGTATCATCAGGTTAGGATTTCCTAGGAGGATCAAGAAAAGACTACTTTTACTACTGAATGGGTTAGCTTCGCCTATACTAGGATGCCTTTTGGTCTGAAAAATGCACCTGTTGTATTTTCATGTATAGTTTTTCAAGGGTTCAAGGAGTTTATTTATAACTTCTTACATGTTTATTTAGATGATTAGATGGTATATGGATTAGTAAAGTATCATTGTGATAATTTGTGCTTAATGTTTGGAATCTGTAGATAGTTTAGTATCTCTTTAAACATCAAGAAGTGCATATTTGCTACACCATTTGGAATACTGTTAGGACACATAATTTGCAAGGAAAGTTTGTTAGTTGATCCAACTTAGGTTGCAGTCATTATAGGCCTAAAGGAGCCTACCACTGAGAGTGAGGTGTGTGGATTTTTGGGCCATACAGGATATTAAATGAAGTTTATTAAAGGATATGACAAAGTTGCCACACCATTAGAGGAGTTACTAAAAGGGAAGGGTATGTTCTACTAGGGATAACCGCAGTAACGCACATTCGAGACATTAAAGGAGAAACTTACAACTGCGTCTATGCTACATTTTCCTTTGTGGGACCAACCATTTCATGTACATGTGGATGCCTATGACATGACCATTGGTGTAGTCTTGGCTCATCCTGGATAAGGTATTATAGATCATCCTATCTATTTTATAGTAGAAAGATGACTCCTACAAAACATAATTACAAAAATACAGAGCGCAGAGCTTTGTCAATGTGCTACATAAATTTAGACAATACCTTCTAGGTACACCATTGGTATTCTATACAAATCACATGGCATTGAATTATTTGGTAAGAAAACCCATTTTACAAGGGTGCATATGCATATGGGTACTCTTATTTCAAGAATTTGACTTCACAGTTGTGGTAAAACTAAGGAAAAGTAATTCTGGACCAGACCATTTATCCAAAATATAGTCAGGAGAAGAAGCACATGCCATTGACGATACCATGCCCAATGCACATTTATATAGGTTACAACGAGCACCATCAGAACTAGATAACATTGCTATATTTCTATGAACAAGATGGCACCAGAAGGAATGAAATCCTTAGAAAAGAAACAACTTGCTATACGTGCGACACCCTATATGTTGATTAGTGGTGACCTATACAAATTAGGCCGGGATGAAATATTGTGCCATTGTGTACTAGAACATTAATGTGAATCCAGCTGCAAGACGTTGAAATACCTCAAAAAACACACATAAACAACTTTGCAAATAAAACCAGGAGTTTCAAAATAGCTTACTTCTCATTCTGGAATTCACACTGATCTATTACATCAATACAATTCTCCTTTTATTTCAAGACTACTCTAAAACCCTAAAATGCCAAAAACCCTAAAATGCAAAACAACTCGGATTGACCCCAAAATTTTCATGCCAAATATGCATTCATAAATTAGGCCTCATGCAAAATTTGGACTTATTCTGACAAGCACAACAAAAGTTATTAAAGTTCTAAGACCTAGTCAAAAGCGGAAAAAACATTCAGAGCCAATTTTAGGCCACTAGATGACGGAATCCGAGCCCGAAAACGTGCCAAAATGAGCACAACCTTGCAAGCAATTTGTCCCTAGCATAGTAATAATGTATATCTACCACCCTGTAAAATTTCAGGACGATCCAACAGTCGGATCAAAATTTATGGCCTCTGCAAGTTATGCTCCCGCATCATTCTCCCCTGGTTGAAAAGAATTCAGCTCCTACAAATTCTGTTGACGGAACTCATCTAATTTTGCACTGTCAATTTTCCTCAACTCCCACTCAGGAATCCAAGTGTTTTCTTCTTGCTGCGAACCTTCCCACTATACCAAATATTTGTTGTAGCTCCCATGTCTAGTAGTGATTGTATTTTGGTCCAAGACACGCATTACCCTCTCCTTTTTCTCCTTCAGCATCTGTTTCTTCCAGTTTATTTCTTCCTCCTCCGTAACATTTTCATCATGACCTAGAACCTTATATAAATCAGAAACATTAAAAAATGGTGAGATAGCAAATTTTTCAGGTAGCTCCACCTTGTAGGCATTATCACTCATTTTCTTCAGAATCCTACATGGCCCAATCTTCTTATACTTGAGTTTATTATATGTTCCCTTTGGAAACCTCTCTTTTCTAAGATGAACCATCACCATATCTCCTTCTTCAAATACACTTACTCTCCTACTGGCATCTGCAGCTATTTTATACTGTGCATTACTCACTTTTAGCTTTTCCCTCACTTCATCTTGTAGCTTTAGAATGTGTTCTACAAATGCTTCTGCATCATCACTAGTTTCATCTTCACCTGGTAGAACAATTAGATCAAGGACCCCCTTCGGATTGCTACCATATACAATCTGGAAAGGAGACCTCCCTCTTGACCTGTTTACCGAGCTATTATATGCAAACTCAGCTTGAGGTAAAGCTAAGTCCCATTGTTTTGGATTTTCTCCAACTATAAAACGTAGGAGATTTCCCAAGCTTCTGTTCACTACTTCAGTCTGCCCATCAGTCTGGGGGTGATATGCACTACTGAACTGTAGTTTTGTCCCCAATTTCTTCCACAGAGTCCTCCAAAAGAGACTCAAAAACTTCGTGTCCCGATCTGAAGTGATCATTTTTGGAATTCCATGCAATCGAACCACTTCTGAAAAAAACAAATCTGCAATTTTGGAAGCATCATTAGTTTTTTTACAAGAAATAAAATGTGCCATCTTAGAGAATCTATCAACCACAACAACGATAGAATCATTCCCTCGCTGTGTGTTAGGAAGCCCTAACACAAAATCCATACTCAGATCAACCCATGGCCCTGTAGGGATAGGAAATTGCATATATAACCCAGTATTCTGTGCATGACCCTTAGCCATTTGACACACTCTACATCTTGCTACAACCCTACTGATGTCCCTCTTTACCTTTGGCCAATAATACTTTTCTACGACAGGAGAAATTGTCTTACTTATACCAAAGTGTCCAGCCAACCCTCCACTATGCAATTCTCTTATAATATTTTCTCTCATTGAACCAGCAGGGATGCACAATTGTTTCCCCCTAAACAAATAACCATCCTGTATCAAATAATCAAAAGAATCACTACCTACTGTAGGCTCCTTAAGCTTTCTAACAACATCACTAAAATCGGGATCACCTTCATACAATTCCTTAACTGCCTCAAACCCTAGGACTTTATTTTCCATTATTGTCAAAAGGGCTACACGCCTACTCAAGGCATCAACAACTTGATTCTGCTTACCAGACTTATGCTTTAAAACAAAAGTATATTCTTGCAAAAATGAAACCCATTTTGCATGCCTACTATTTAGTTTCTTTTGTGTGTTTACATACCTCACGGCTTCATGGTCAGTGAAGAGTACAAATTCCTTTGCTACCAAGTAATGTCTCCAGTTCCTTAATGCCTGAACAATAGCGTAAAATTCCACTCATAAGTAGAATATTTCCTCCTGACTTCATTTAGCTTTTCACTGAAGAATGCCACTGGTCATCCTTCTTGACTCAACACAGCTCCAATCCCAACATGTGAGGCATCACAGTCAACCTCAAAGACCTTGCTAAAATCTGGCAATACCAAAACAGGTGCTTCTGATACTTTCTTCTTCAAAAATTCAAAACTATCTGTTTCTGCCTTGGTCCATACAAACTCCCTCCCTTTTGTACACTCTGTTACGGGTGCAGCAATGCTACTGAAATTCTTGATGAACTTCCTATAAAAAGTTTCCAATCCATGAAAACTATGAACCTCTGTCACATTCCTTGGAATAGGCCATTCTAGAATTGCCTTTACTTTTCCCTCATCCATCCTCACTCCATCCCCTGATATGACAAATCCCAAAAAAACAATACTCTTTTGAAGGAATCTACACTTCTTTAAGTTTGCATATAGACACTCTTTACGTAACAAGTCTAGCACCAATTTCAGATGTAACAAGTGTTCTTCCACTGTCTTACTGAATATCAAAATATCATCAAAATAGACAACAACAAACTTACCATTATATTCTCAGAGTACTCTATTCATCAACCTCATGAATGTACTGGGTGCATTAGATAGCCCAAATGGCATCACCATCCACTCGTATAATCCATCTTTTGTTTTGAAAGCAGTTTTCCATTCATCCCCTTCACGGATTCAGATCTGGTAGTAACCACTCCGTAGGTCAATCTTGCTAAAATATCGGGCTCCCGCTAGCACATCCATCATATCATCCAATCGCAGAATTGGAAACCGATACTTAATTGTGATCTTGTTTATGGCTCTACTGTCTACACACATTCTCCAGTCTCCATCTTTTTTGGTAGTCAATAATGCTGGAGTTGCACATGGACTCATGCTTTCTCTCACTAACCCTTTCTGTATTAGATCTGTCACTTGTCTGTTCAACTCTTCACTCTGTGTCAGACTCATCTGATAGGCTGCCTGGTTTGGAAGGGCCGATCCTGGGATCAAATCAATATGGTGTTGAATATCTCGCTTTGGGGGTAACCCATCTGGTAGCTCATCTGGTATGACATCTTTGTATTCTTTTAGTATCTTTTCTGCTGCAATAGGTTTATTAAAGCCTTCTTTCTCCAGCTTCTTTGACATTAGTGCATAACAACATCCAGCTTCTTCCATTTCTGTAACAAACTCTTTTGTAGCCAATAAGCCCTCACTCTTCTCTTCTTCCTTGAAGGGTAATAAGACCACCTTTACACCATCCTTCCAAAAGGTATATGTATTTTTCCCTCCATCATGTGTAACCTTTCTATCATATTGCCAAGGCCTACCCAGTAATATATGACATGCATCCATTGGGATAACATCACACCACACCTCATCCCTGTAGGTATTCCTAATTGAAAAATTTATAAGGCATATTTTATCTATGGTTACTTCATTTCCTTTCTTGAACCATGATATACGATAGGGATATGGGTGCTTGTCACAACTTAGATTCAGTTTATCAACCATTACAGTTGAAACCATATTTTCACAACTACCACCATCAATAATAATTTTACATACCTTTCCTCCAGAGGTGCATCTTGTTTGAAATATATTTGTTCGAAGCCACGAATCAGCTCCAGCAACATCACGTTCTTTCTCCTTCCTTGGGACAATCATCATCCTCCTTATCATGAGGGTTTCACCCAAGTCTGCAGAAACCTCCATTTCTTCTTCCTCTTCAGCCTCAACCAAATTTACTCGTGGTTTTTCTCCTTGCCATCTATCTTGTGTAGGATAGTGCGGAAACTCAAAAGCTCTGTGCCCCTCTTCACCACATATGTAACATGTATATTGCCTTTGGGGGCTATTCCAGCCCCGTCCTCCATTATAACCTCTTCCCTTCTGAAATCCCCTACCTCTTTGGTAGTTACCATGGCTTTGACCAGAATCTTCATGCCCTTTTGTATTAGAGGATTCACCTTTTGTAGATTCAAATCTACCCCTGCCCCTCATTGGAGATGATGATGGACCTCTCTTCACACCTCTTCTAAAATTACTCCTCTTGTTCTTTTCCTCTGCCTTTAATGCAAGTTGAAAAGCATCATCTAGGCTATGGATCCGGAGCATACTCAGCTCATCTTGTATGGTGTAACTCAACCCATTTATGTACCATGTAGCCTTTTGTTCTTCAGACTCTCCCTATTCCACCCTGATTGATAACTTGTAAAATTCATTAGTATACTCCTCAATGCTGAGATCCTTCTGCCTTAGGTTTTGGAACCTTTGAAAGAGTGTCTGAGCATAATCTACAGGAAGAAAATTTTCTTTTAGCTTCTTTACCATTTTATTCCAGTTTCGGATCTTGCCCTTTCCACTCCTTTGTCTTTCATTTTGTAGGTGATCCCACTAGATCAATGCATGTCTGGCTAACTTAGTGCATGCAAACTTAACCTTCTTCTCCTCTGAAAGGGTTTTCCACTCAAAGAATTTTTCCATGCGATTTAACCAGTCAATCAACTCCTCTGGTCGTAACCCTCCACCATAATCAGGAACATTAATCTTGATGTCGTCATTCTTTCCCTCTAAAGCCTTGATCAATCTCTCCTCAAATGGTCTCTCATTTAAGGTTTCTTCGTCTCTCTCATTTTCTTCTTCATCTCCTCCTTCATTCATTAATGGAGTCTCTTCTTCAATATCACTATCTGGGTTTGCATCCCCATTTGCATGTCTCCTTCTAAGGTAGGTAACTTCCCCCGTGAGCTCAGCAACTTATCTCTATAACTCCTGCATATGCCTATTCATCTGGGAATAACCTCCCCTCCCGCGTCTAGCCATGGTTATATAAAACAGAGGTAAAAGCTTCACATAAAAATGTAATATGTTACCTTAACTATTTCCGCAAGATCAAAATCTAGCTCTGATACCAATTGATGTGAATCCAGCTGCAAGAGGTTGAAATACCTCCAAAAACACACATAAACAGCTTTACAAATAAAACCAGGAGTTTCAAAATAGCTTACTTCTCATTCTGGAATTCACACTAATCTATTCCATCAATACAATTCTCCTTTTATTTCAAGACTACTCTAAAACCCTAGAATGTAAAACAACTCGGATTGACCCCAAAATTTGTGTGCCAAATATGCATTCATAAATTAGGGTTCATGTGAAATTTAGACTTATTCTGACAAGCACAACAAAAGTTATTAAAGTTCTAAGACCTAGTCAAAAGCGGAAAAAACATTCGGAGCCAATTTTAGGCCACTAGATGATGGAATATGAGCCCGAAAATGTGCCAAAATGAGCACAACCTTGCAGGCTAAGTTTTCCCTAGCATAGTACTAATGTATATGTACTACCCTGTAAAATTTCATGACGATCCAACGGTCAGATCAAAAGTTATGGCCTCTGCAAGTTATGCTCCCGCATCAAACATGAACACACAGACATCATGGAGGAAGGTCATGGTGGTATTGCAGGTGGTTACTATATAGGTGACGCAACTGTGTGGAAGATTTTACCCACTGGATTATGGTGGGAGACCTTGTATAAAGATTGTAAGGAATTTTGTAGGGCTTGTGATCACTGTCAAAATCTTGGGAAACCATAACAATGAGATGAGATGCCATTAAGGCATATTCTTGGTACAGAACCATTTGAGAAATGGGCTATAGATTTTGTGGGCCCTATTTCACCAGCTGTGTGCAAAAATAGATCACGTTATATCATCACTTGCATAGACTATCTGACAAGGTGGGTAGAAACAACACCTACAAAGGATTATACAACAGCTACAAGAACCAGGTTCTTATGGGAGAATATTATTACAAGGTATGGATGTCCTTTAATTTTGACCAATGATAGGGGTACACATTTTATTAATGAGATAATCAGAATTTTATTGGATGAATTCATGATTACACACTAGTTTTATCATCCTTAAGCTAATGGTATTGCTGAGGCTTTTAACAAAAATTTGAGCTAGACATTGACAAAAATCTGTGATGTTGGAAGGAAGGATTGAGATAATAAAGTATTTGCAGTACTTTAGGCATATAGAACAGCATATAAAAGGTTGAATAAAGCCACACCATTTCAGTTAGTGTTTGGCATAGAAGAAGTTCTTCCTGTGGAATTTATGTTACCTTCTTTATGTATTGTGTGTGCTAGAGGTATTGTTGATGAGCAAGCATTAGAAGAATGGATTGAGACTTTGATAAATTTGGATGAGTGCCAAAAAATATCATGTTAGAGTAATAAACAAGAGAAGGCCAAGCATAAAGCATGGCATGACAGGCACATCAGGGATAAAAAGCTTGGGATAGGACATATGGTACTCCTTTATGATTCTAAATTTTTACACCATCCAGGTAAACTCAAAGTACATTGGTTGGGATTGTATGTTATCACTCACATACTTGAAACATGCACTTATTAGTTAGAGGCACTTGATGGAATACGGTTACCTAGTTACTTCAATGGGAGTAGGCTAAAGCCCTACTATAAATAATTCTTCTTAGTGTTTGTAATAAGGCAATGTTTCCTTTTACATTAGGTTTTCAATTTTGAATTTCCTTAATGTATTTCCTTCTTTGTCTCTATGCTTTGTCAATTTAGTTGGTGTGTTTGTGTAATAAATCATGTTTACACGCTAGAAGCTAATTCCTATTTTTAAAGAATTTTTATGCACAGAGGACTACACATACCCTTAGTGTGGGGTAGGTCATTAATATCTAGGTACAAGATAGATAAAAAACACATGAAAGGAACAAACTTCTATGGATGCTATTCAAGTTGTAGAATTGAAATAAAAAATGATTTCTTCTGGAAAGGAGAACCATAGATGGAGGTGAATGAAGAAACAAGTATAACACGAGGTAAGCAGAGGCCATGGGAACTACCAAGGGAAAGTGCAATGAATAGGTACTCAGGCGCATGGAAGCGTGTTGAAGAGAAGTCTACGGCTAGAAGGTAGGAAGGTATGATGGAAGGTTATAACTTGGGCATGAATATATAATGCGCAGAAAAAATGAAAATGGTCAATTAATGAGAGGATTGTTGATAGGTGGAGAAGCAATAAATGCACTAACTTTTTGAAAATCTATATAAGGATAGGATGCGAGTTCATTTTTACCATTGCAATCATGATAATTTGAAAGAGAAAAGTGTGACTGAGTTTCAAGAAGAATATTTAGGTGTGAAGAGTGTGAACCAAGATGAGACAAGCAGATTTGTGTGCAGAGGAAGCTTGTATCCCCAGATGCAAAGGGTTTGAGTGAAGCAAGGCCTTATAAAAGAGCTAGGGCACACTAAATTGAGCTAGGGTTTGGGTTTTCACATTGCAGGAGATAAAAGGTGAGTATTTGGAGTGAGAAGATTGTAGGTTATAGATGGCACCGAAGAAAGCACCCGCAACAAGTGTAAAAGGGAATAAAAAGGTCAAAATGGAAGAAGAAATTACTCCCGAGAGTAATTTCTCAGAAATACAGTATCTAAAGGGTGTGATCATGGGAAAAGAATGGGATTCCCACATCTGTTAATGTAAAATAAGTGATTACAACCATTAAATGTCAGATAATAAGAAGGAGCTCGATGCGTTTTTGAGCACAAAAATGGAGAAGCACAAAAAAAAAATATGTTAGTATACGATGACGTTGGTGAGAAGTTACTGAAGTAGATCGGAGTCTACCAGTTGTACATGCTGCCATAATTTGGGAAGTATGAACCATTTTATTGATGGTTGATGAGTAGAGTCCATGAGGACTTTTTCTATTTCACCAAACGAAGGGTTAGAATCATAGTTGATTTGATTTCAATGGTGACATGACTAAGGCCCTCAGGAGTGGATCTAGAGAGTGATTTAACAAATATGGCCACAATCCTGGAGACAAGGAAGGAGCTAGGGTATAACAAAGGTCCGCATTGCATAGACATTGAAAAATTGAAGAAGTATCAAATAGTTCAGGCAGTTGCACACTTGGTGATAAAGTTGAATGGCCAAGAAAGGTGGTCATAGGCAAACACAATGTGGTTACATGTTGCAAAGAATATTTCTGAAGGAGTGGTCTACAATATTGTGGATCACATAACAAAGACAATAATTGAAGAAGCACGAACAGGTGAAAGAATACGTTTTGGCACTATTTTACTATCTTTGGTGTTCATGGAGATTGGGGTGCCCGATGGGCCAAAGGATAATATTTTTGAGTACCCCACGAAACACAAGTCACCTGTGGAAAGATTTGGTATGATATACTCTATGTGGCGTTCGAAGAAGAGTGGCACATACCCAAGGAGTTGCCTTAGGTGGTGAGTAAGGCAGTTTAGTTTGTATTCTACCAACATTTCTACATCACAAAATTTGTGATGAAGGTTTGGGCTTGGAGCCCATGGTGTAAAATGTTGAATGCCTTTACAACAAGGTATTTCTAGGCATTAGTTCAGTGATTTTCTGTTGTGTGCTGCCTGAACTTCAATACAGACAAGGTAGATTGTGACTACCACACTTTGAGAAAGAAGTATGTATATCCAGGACTGAATGCCTACATTGAGAGGCTCATATCATATATTATAAACATTAAGCTTGTAACCTTGGCATTTGGGGACATCGGAGCAATGCTTGTGTACTTGTAACTCAAGCCCAAGCTGGAGAAAATTAAGTATGTGGAGAATGAGTTCCCATTTCCATGGCCACCAAAAGGTAAGCATATAATCAAGAATGTTCCAATGCCTAAGCCCATAGAGACAATACAAGTAGATGAAGAAGAAGAGGGGTATGAAGATAGTGGTGGTTTCAAGCACATATGTAGAAGACAACCTCTAAATAGGGAATAAACAGAGCACATGACTACTCCCCCTAGCTATAAGAGGGAGATGATGAGGACTTGGATGCAGTCCAAGGAGAGTTTCGTTTCAAAAGAGTATTTAGGAGAACAAGGAACCAAGGTACTAATCCTCAATCAATGCATAGATCGCCTCAACTCTCCCCACAAAAGGAAACAAATGAGAAGAGAAGAAGGAATTTGAAGCTGAATGAGGAGGCATAAGAGTCTAAAGAAAGTGTGCGCAATTACCCTACACTTCTAGAGAATGTATAAGAACCAAAAATGAAGAAATGAAGGACGAGGGAGAGGGAGGAAAGGAAGCAGATGAGACAACAACCGAGACTACTTAGGACACAATAGAACAAGCTCTTAATCTTGAAGCCCAAGTTCTTAAGGGGCTAAGATCAAAGAGAACAAATGGAGAGTATGTTCCACCAGTCATGGGCTATACCGAGGACATAGGAAAAATTGTCCATGTTTACTTTCAGAGCACAATGACACAAAAGGAGTTGTATGGCTAGGAGATAATGGATGAAGAGATGGAAACTATGTGCACAAGAAAGAAAATGTCATGGTCAATGCAAATGCACATGGATGAACTAGATTTTGATGTGTGTGAGGATTCATGCATATCAAGGAGGTTGAAGAAGACACCTTAAGCCAGACACATAATAGTAAAGCCTATTGTTATGTCAGATGAACAAGTAAGCAATGCTTTTGTGAAAGTTTCGATAGAGGTGGAAAGGTGGAATATGGATAAGGCTGTAACAATTAGGGCACTACGAGAGGAGATCAAGACTAAGGATGCAACAATAGCGTGCCTAAAGAAAGAAAAATACTTGACACAGAAGAAAAATGTTGTTTTCATTAGCATGGTAGAGGAAGTTGGGGACAATATCATGAAAGAAAAACCACACTTAGAGCCAAAGGTACCCAAAAAATTTCCTTCGACAATGCATTAGGTAAGTACCTTGGTGGACTTAGTGCTTGCAGATGAACCTCTGCACATGTCAGTACCAAATGATCCTATACAGGAAGTAGAGTGGGGAAAGGCTTCTGTGATATGAAAGATTGCATAATATGAGGGGTTGCTTAAGAGCTCAGAGGAGGAATTAAAAAAGGTAGATCAAGCGCTAAATATTTGTATAGCGCTAGAAGCCATTATAAGAATGAGGATCATTTTAGAAGACAATGAAGGCCTGAAGGCCATGAAATATGAAACATTGGGCCATATATAATGATTAGTGCTTGTCAAGGAGAAGCGTGAGGTTCTGACAACATCACAAGATCCACACAAGGAAAGGCTATACGAGCTTGGAAACTTAGACAAGATAGAAAGAAAATAAAATATACCAATCGACCTAAAATGTGATTAAAAGCACAAAAAAATGTATATAGGAACATAGCTAATTACAAGTGACTTTTAGAGAGATACGAGACTATTTAATAGTGAAAATGGGAGGTATAAACCTAAATAACCCTTGCAATAAAGGTTAAAACTATGAATCCTTCTAGGAAAATACCATACCAAATTCGTAGGACAATACTATATGGTCCTTACCCTATTGTATGATTTTTAACCTTCTTTGGATTAAATTTTGCAACTTTCTATGGATCTCGCTTTCCTAGATTTTCCTATCATTGTCAAACCCTAGCTATCACACATGCAACAAGGCTCTCTATTCAGACTGATCATCATCTCAAACCCTAGTCATTGATGAAGATTCCTACAAAAAAACATTAGAAGGGTTATGTGAGCCCTCATACACCGTCGATGTTGGTAGTACTCTGAAGAGGCCTTGAACCACACATTGTTATCCACCTAGCATATGATATCTAGATAGATCAATCAAACTTAGCATTTTCTTTTACCATGCTTGATTTGAATTTACTCTTAGTAAACTACTTGAAGAGGGGGTTTTTGAGTGCTTATGGATGAGAGATATGATTCCTTGAATTATTTTATAGCTTTAGACCTAATGTGGGTTCTTCCCTAATGAATTCATATGTGATAGTGTGATATTTAGGGAGAGTTGGATGACTTTTGTAAGTGTATAAAGTGACTGCTCTAGTGAATTTCCTCAAGAGTTCTAGGTTAATAAATGAAGTAGTGTTTACTTGCTTATATAGGTTTTTGTAGATAATTTATCTAAAAAAGGCTGCCCCAAATGGAGTATAATACCCAATAAAGATATTGTTTTGAAATCAGAGTCAGAGGACATGACAGTCCAAGATCATACATATGGGTCAAGACCATATCTAAATTCCTGATCAAACTGTACATGCAGACACCCCAAAATAACCACTACACATTATAAATGTTTAAAATATCATTAAACTCATCAATCTTCTCTAGAATTAATTTAATTAATTCTATTGCACCTTATCTCCCCCCTTAGCTAATTTTATTAGCTAATTTAATATCAAATTAAATAAATAAATCCACACATGTCCACTTTCATATTTAAATAAATTAAATATCCTAAAAGCCAATTCACCTCCTCACTTTAAGATGACAAAATTCATGAATAAATCTAAAAATAATTATTATAATCAAGATGATGTGTTCAAATTGACTCAAATCATGCATTTGAGTTAACTGAAGATATCTCCCAAGTCATGACAATCCAAAATCAGTTCACATTCTTCAAAAATCCAATTATTCACAAAACGTTTTGGGTGATAAAATAAAAGATATGGAATTAAAAGCAAAAAACATTTGCAACCCCTTCCCAACTCTATTATGACTCATTCATGAAAATTTGGAACAACAATTCAACTCTTCAATCAATCTAAAAACTCAACTAAACAACCCTATTATATTTAGTTATCTCCAAATGAACTCAATCTAAACTTAGCTTGTGAATTCACTTTCCTCAACTATAAATTAATGGTATTTCCTTCACAAATCATCCACCAACAAGCTTAAGAGATCATACTATTATTGTGTTAATTTACAATCAAATCAATCAATCACATCTTTACTCTACCCATATCATGTCAAATCAATCATCCTCATGCTCATAGCTTGATCTATATTTCATTTGGAGTACTTCTTGGAGTATACACATATCAACAAAAGATTAAAAATCAATTGGATCCAATAGGAGCATCACTAAACCCTACTCTTACATTCAGATCTAATCCAAGGAGGATTTGGGAGTTATGACAAAAGGTTTGTATTTGCTTTGTATTGATTTTCCTCATTTATTGTAATTTCCATGGTTTACATTTTGACACGCTCAACAAGATCCATATGCATGTTTGTTTTTAGATTGTTTCTCTCTAATCTAACCCTTTTTTGTGTTTTTTGTGCTATTTAAGACAAAATTTTAAAATTTTAGGGTTTTTTGGTGTAGCAAAGAAAGAGAAAATCTAAAAAATATAGTCTTGTTTCCATTTTTATTCATTTGTGTCCATCTACATGTTACATGTGCTAGCATTACATGCGATCTATACTAGTATATGACTACATGCGCTAGAGTTAAACTACATGTGCCAATGTAGTCTTTCACACACTACCATAACACTAAACTTTGTTCACTGTCCCTTTGCATGTGCTTGGGTATCTTTGCACGTGTACTCTTTCAAGCACTAACGTAACACTAAATTTTGTTCACTTTCCCTATGCATGAACTTGTGTATCCCTGCACACACTACTATAACCCGTCTTTAATCAGGAAAAGTATTTGTTACACTAGCACATTTACATGAGTGTGCTAGCATGAATAGTTACACTATTTCATTTACTTGAGTGTGTTATAGTTAATAGTTATGCTAGCACACCTAATTGCATGTGCTAGCATTTAGTGTATGTATTTTTACTAACTTATTAATTTTATAGCATGTTAAATCATTTTTGATAATTATCTTAACACTTTTTAAAAACATTTTTCTTGTAGGTTTTCATAAATACACATGTAAACACTCCTTAATATTTATATAATATAATATAGTCAAAGCAACCACATATACTATTCTCTCATGCCCTTTCGGGTGATCTTGAGAATTATAAATGGTGAAGTTTTCTTCTTTTTTTTTTGTTTTATATCATGTTTTGGTTGCAGATAACTACTAATTTATTGTGTGCATGACTGCATCATACAAAGAATACCTTAAACATTCAAATAAACTACTAATTCACTGCATGCAAGTTTCCTTGATCAAGGAACAAAACTTTATAAACTTGTATTAACTGTGGGAAGTTCTTAGACATGGTCCTAAAACTCATTGTGAGGAGTACCACATGAACCCCAAAGTAGTTGGAACCTTGATGGAAGTGGTCAATGAAACAGGTACCGCCACCTATTTGACTAGTATACTTGTGATATTTAGAGCCAATGTTATTCTTAGTGATGACTACTGTTTGATTGATCAAGCGGAGTAAAATCCAACTTTATTAATCAAGTGGGTAAAGTAAAGCCTGAGAATAGAAATTTTTGAGTATATAACACTTGTTTGGATAATAATTCATATTTAGAGAGAGATACAATATATAGGAAGCTTGAAAAATTGAACCACGTTACTTGAAATTTCTCCATACCACCATTATTTTCATCCAAGTTACCGAATAAAATTAGTTTGTGTTCCTGTTGGAAAAATAATTTGTTGGGTGGGAAAATTAGTGAACCCTCACCAATAGTGTGTGGGACTAAGTCCCTCTGATTGAATATAGAAGCTCCATTTATTGAAAACTTAAAATATTTACATTATTATAATTTCTTGGGGTGTTCTTTCGACCAGGGATCACACAGGGGTACTTCCCTACACTTGTGGAAAAATGCTGGTTGAAACTATGAGGAAAAATTTTGAGAGAGATGGTTGAGGAGAATAGAAGGTTGGTTTTGCATAATAAATAGTATAACAAAATTTATTGTCTCAAAACTGGAATAAATCCATAAATTCAATGAGAAGAAACCATTCACATAAAATAAGAAACAAAATACAAAAAACATAAAGCGTCAATGCATAATATTCAAAATGGACATGTTTATGGAGTATAGTTAAGATGGAGAGGAAACATAAGCAAAGGTAATATAGAAAATTTGATCACTTGTTCCTAGTATGGGAGCTAGTAAACAAGAATAACCATTCTTTGAAGTGAGGAGGCTCTCCCAATTTATAGCTTTACGATGTAACTCTTCATCTACCCGCACATGATTCTTCATGTTCTTATTCAGCTTGTGAATTTTGATTATCCTAGGAAGTAAGTAAATAAGTCCCATTTTTATAAATTAAATGGGAATTTTACAATGCAACATTATAAAGTCACTTAAGTGAATAAGACAAAATACAATCATTGTGTACAACAAGGAGAGAAGAGAAGAAAGAATAAAGAAAGGAGAGAGAAAATTCTCAAAAGCATGGATGAATATGCCTCTGTATTTGATGAAGATCAGCTTCAATGATTTTAAAGATGAAAAATTTCCCCATGAAAGATGCACTGATGAAGACCTTTTGAAAACTTTTCCCCCTTTTAAAGACTCTTGAAATGATGAAACTCTACACACTTCCTAGATATATCAAGAAGAGGAGTGATGAATACTGGATATGTAGACCACTGAGAGTGTGGAAATATGAATTCCCTTATCGATACCATCCTTTTATTTCTTGAGACACTGTCACATTTTTATGACATATTATTCACATGGGAGAAATTGATGCATTTTTCTCACATAGACATGATCATGATTTTACCACTGCGGGAGCACTAAGCGTGAATGCGCAATGAAACCAAATCCTTCCAAAACTAGAGTAAGGTAAGAATAAAAGGAATTAAATAAATTACATTCACCTTTTTATCATGTAATCCATGTGGGATGAAGTGAAATAGTTTTTCAAACAAAACTGACATTTTCCCATTTTGGCACTTTATGTTCACCGCATCGGGGAATGAGAGAATTGATTTGAAAAATGAGAGAGAGGATCTTGTGAGTGCTAGGACCATTAGAGAATGTGTGAAGGACTGAAATATAATAATTTTTAGCTCATACCATCCATTTACTATTTTTATAATTTTCATCATTATTGTCTCACTTTAGCAAATTTTTGCCAGTCTTATAAATTTTGGCAATATTGAGTGTCTCGAACACGGGGGAATGAAATGAGGTGTATAAATTTGAATTTTCTCATACTTGCTATTATTAGTAAGTAATTCAATAAAGTCTTAATAAAACTATTAATTGATCTTCCCAATGTTGGATTCAAACCAAACCACTTGCAGAAGTTTTTATTTTTCATTTTAGGCCTTTAATCCAATTTTCAGAGGATTTCAATCATCATATTTATGTAGATCTGAAAAAATGAGTATTGTGGGATGATGTATACAATATTAGGGTGCATTAATGCAGGCATGTAAATACTTCATTTAAAGGTGATTTTGCAACGAATATACACTTAAAATTTCATGGAAATTGAAGCAAGGGTTGAGGAGATATGAGAAAAGGTGTTGTTTTGAGCATGAGGGATTTTAACAAAATTAAAAGAAGGGAACATGAAATTGAGGATTCAAAATGAACAAAAATGAGTTGTAAATGGCTATGTTATGGCTTTACACCTTCCCTCACTCATAACCCTAGTTAATTCATCACTTGACTCACTCTATTTAACCTAGGGTACTGTAGATTAATGGGTGGACTAAATAATTTCTAAACGAGTCTTAGATGTCCTTATGTCCCTTACAAAATTTAATAAGGGACAAAGGGAAATCAGGGGGTGAAAAATGTGCTAACTGGTGAAGGAACATGAAGGAGGGTCCAAAACATATTAGCTGGTGAGTTGAAAGCATAAGCCTAACTGTAGACACTAAAACACGTACTTGGGTACATTTCTAGGTCCTAATCACATGCATTTAATTTATATGTTTCCTAAGGGAGAAAAGCACATGTTGATCACTATATTTGGCTTCTTAGGTTACTTTTTCGTCTCTTTCTTTTCCCAGAACACCCTACTTCTTAGTTTGACATTTGACACTTTACCTTTTTTTTTTAATCTCTGGAGACCAACACTTAGGTGCCCTCATCCCCTTTAGGCACACTCCTCTTTGTATCTTGCTCGCTCCTTTTGGGTCCTTTTTATTTGTTAGGCATCCTTATATCTTAGGGGTTGGCCTTTTGGTGATCATGTTGAGCACGGTTTTACCTTGGGTTTGCTGGATGTCTCACGGGGGGTAACAATCTAACTCAACCTCAGTATGGTGGGGATTCTAGGATACCCACAGAATGTGTGATTGCATTTTGTGCTTTGTGAAGTGAGTAAAAAAGGCTTATTTTCCTTGCAAGCAATCCTACCAATAAAAAATACTTAAACAAAATGGTGTTAGTAAAACAAGTGGGCAGGTTGTCTGGCTAAAGCTAGTCCCCAGAAGCTTAAAGACTTCCTTGAATGGATATCAACCTGCTTATGAACCAATCAAGTTTTATTGATAATAATGCTGTAATATAATATGAAAAAATGGAGACTATGACTAGTTGATGTCATTTTTTAGGTGGATAGATATATAAAAGTATCAAAACAAGATTATAACAAAAGATCATATTCTTGATTTGTGTACAAGTTTTCAAAGAAGTTGGATCCTATGGAACCAACTAGATCTTCCTCCTCAATGAAGTAAGAATTGAGCTCAAAAATGAAATCCTCTGTAAATAATTAAGACACTTATTCCTAAGTATTGTAGAGATGTGAAAGTGCAGTGTTAGCGTTAGGGATGTTGATATAACTGTTGGTATCGAACTCTCATGCGGTGCGGTATTCTTCTGGTATGTTTAAGCCAACTTCGTAGTTGTATTAAAATTTTCTGAGGTCCTCTTGGAATCTTTGGACCTCATAATATGCATTCCAAAACTCTTATGTGGCTTCATGGATACACTGAGTGGATGCAAAAATGGCCTCTAGAAAATCAAAGGGTGTGACCTGAATCACACAATTTTCTAAGTCATGAAACAGATCATACTGCTCTCAGTACAATGGATGACAGATAATGGGAAAATATTCAATACCAAAAATAGTATGGTTATTACCTCCTAAGGCCATTTGAAATCACCATGCTGGGAAACATGCTAGATGATAACAAAAACAAACAACAATGGTTTGACAGGTTATGGTAAAAGTGTGTAAGAAATTTTTTTAGTAGGAATCACCAACGATCAGGTCAATTGCAAGTGATTACTATTAATTTTAGTAGACTATAAAAACAAGGATGAAAACTCAATTAAACGATGATTTTAAAGAATTTTCATAGCATACAAGACATTTCAATTAAGATACGAACAATGTTACCTGTAAACAGTGATGGAAATTGATGAAAATACAATGACTACCTTGTGTGAACGATTAAATTGGTCGTATGAGGATGATTTTTCAATGAAAATGAATGATATGATGATAAAAAAAAACTATCTTGAAGCATAGTAATGATGATGGAGCTTTTTTGGAAATGGTTGATATTTGGAATGCCTAAGAAAGATAACAATTTACCTGTAAAACACACAAAAATCCTCCAAAAAAAGGTTAGGAAACAAGCTTATATAGGTCACCAGTGATTGGGAAAATCACCAGTGATTTCAGGAAATATTAGGAGTGATTTTCCTTCTATTTCGAAATCAATTTTGAATGATCTAAAAGGAGGTTAGGATGAGAAGTGGGAGAGACTTGAACTAAACTAAATTAGTTAGGATGAGAATGGGGGATTTTTTGGAAAGTTGTTTTAGTTATAACTAGTTAAGTGTGGAGAGGTGGTTAGGGATAAGCTAGGGGGGTTGAGTTCTATTTATAGAAGGTTAGTAAGTTAGTTAAAAATAAAAGATGTGTCTAAGTTAGAATGGTGAGGTGTGAGGATATTTATTTATTTAAATCAACTAATTGATTAATTAGACTTAGGAATGTTGTGGTGTGTACATTAGATTAATTTAATTAAAGGGGACCAACGGGCAACCTAATATTGCAGAATAACATGAATGGGTTGTTTTTGATTGTAAATGAGCTTGAAATAGTGATAAAGAGGGAGTGTAGATTTTTGGTGTCTACATTTTCCCTGTTTTGTCTGGTGATTTTTAACAAATCATTAGACAAAAAAGATGAAAAGGTTGTGTTGGTATGGTTGATTCTACTATAGTGCAATACAATGATCACCAATGTGTTTCATTTCAAAAGGTTTCTCTAGTTGAAGGGAGTACAATTCAAGGTACTGGAGAATTAAGTGACATGATGGCCAAAGGGCTTGATGCATGTGGATGTATGACTCTTACTATGTAAAATTGATGAACTAGAAAACCAAGTGATGGGGCCGAAGGGGCTCGTCTCCCATAGATGAATGGTAAAATACCAATTTTTTACTATGTTGATTTGATCAATTTTTTTGTGGGCTAAGACCTTTATAAACATGGCACATTGGTGCAAAATGATATGGTTTTAGGAAATGTAGACAAAAAGTTCCAAACCAAGTAAACATCGGCAATTAGGGGCAATCATCAGTGATTAATGCAATCGTTGATGATTGCATCGTGTGAAAAAGGGGTTAAATAACCCAAAGGTATTTTGTTTTCTTATCATACAACTCAACTGTTTGGAAATAGACTTTGTCAGAGCATGGAAAACTTGTCTTTTAAAGGTAAGAAGTGTAGAAATGGCATCCTCAAGCTGGAAATGAAAGCCCATGCTAGATGAGGTAGGTTTTCATCCTTTCTTTGTTTTATTTTTATGAATTGTTTGTGATTTTGATGGATAGATTCTGTATTAGGGCATGTGGATGTTGTAATTGTATTTAGTAGGCATCACTGATGATTCATCCAATTGCTAGTGATTGAGGTGAATTGCCGATGATTCACCCATGACAAAATAATTTTGCATTTTTGAAGGGAAAGTTTATATTTTTGATGATTTTTTTTATTGAAGGTTTGTTTTAGATGTATGGTGTATGTTTAAATGATGGTGTTAATGTTTATAAGCTGATTTCATTGTTTTGATTCCTTTTTTCAAAAATAAACGTTGGTGATAGTATTAATGTTGGTTTTGTGTGTCTATGTTTTGCAAGTGGATGCATAGTTGACCATCCAAGACCATATTCCTCTTATGTTAGATGAGATCCAAGAGGATCTATCTGATGATGACTGGGAGCACTAAGAGGCAGTGGAGTTTGGTGGCATGATATTTTACAGGTGAATCCACAGATGTTTTAGTTTGATACTAGTGATGTTAGAGAGGTGGAACCCTTCCACCAATACCTTTTGGCTTTCTACAGGGGAGTTCACTTTTACTCTGGAGGATTTTCATCAGATTACGAGACTGCCAGTTAGGGGACATGCTATCTATTGTATCATAGAGGAGGAGAGGGCTGACACTATGTAGAGGTCATATGGAGGGGATGCCTGGGATGTGAGATACTCATTAGGAGCCTTTGATTACCAGACACTATATGAGGCAGGGTGACATGGTTGTCCATGGATGACCATGATGATGTTGGATATTTCATGTTTTGCTTTGCCAGATTTAGGAGGTGGGCACTTCCCATGGATGATGATTGGTGTAGTTGTAGAGATGATGGAGCACCGCACAATATTTGAGTAGGATCCTATTTTGTTGGCTCTTAAATTTAGAGATTTGTGGGCTTGGAATGCCCACAAATGCTATGGGTTTGATGTCGTATTTTTATTATAGTGTTGGGTACATAAGTAGAATGCCATTT